>CAXKWD010000008.1:71335537-72751513 GCA_964059195.1 Ectobius pallidus | reverse complement strand
CAACAACGGTTGGATAACACACCCATTGGAAGTGGAAGAGATCACCTGCAATCAGTTTACTTGAAAAAGGCCTGGGGGCAGGCTGAAACGCCGTACAGTGCAGTGTAAGGTTTTTAACCGTTTTTATATACGTTTTTAACCACTAACTACAAAAAGTTTTACCATATATATACATTACCTATAGTTTTAATTGAACTTTTAGTGGAAAGTTTGGGCCAATCATTTTAAATCTTATTAGAGAAAGTTGTGCGAGTGTTCTAAGAGGTGAAATAAGTCGCGAGAAAATAGTTACTGGTACTTTAATGCTTAAGATACAGATCGTTGTGTGAGTTTCCCAAGAGGAAGAATAAGACGAAAGAAAACGACAAATAAATTATTAGGGTAAAGCAAGTCGTGTGAGAGCTCCCTGAGATGGAATAAGACATGAGAAAATAGTAATTTCAATGCTTTTTGTTAGAGAAAGTGTGTGAGTCTTCAAAGAGCTGAAATAAGACGAGAGAAAACAGAAAAAATTAATTAGGACAGAGTAAGTCATGTGAGAGCTCCTGAGATGGAAGAGGATGCAAGAAAATAGTTATTTCAATTCTTATGGTAAACATACTGTGAGTTTTTCAAGAGGTAGAATAAGGCTAGAGAAAATAGCAACAATTTTATTATGCAGAAAAAGTCGTGTGAGAATTCCCAGAGATGGAGCGAGAAAATTGTAATTTTAACGTTTACGGTAGAGAACATTGTGTTGTGTTTTTCTAAGAGCTGGAATCACAGCCCAGTGCTGCCGAAGCAACTCTTCACCGTTTTCCGAGTGAACAGACTAGCGTTCTCAAAAAGTTCTCCAGTTTCTTTGGTGGTGACTTAATGCCACTCTTGCAAAACAAACTGGCCTGTCTTCACAACGAGTAAGTTAACGTTTAGTGGGAGAAGTCATATAACTCGCACTTGATGAAACTAGACTGGCTGAATCATCGCTCGTCTTCACTGCCGCATCGTGAGATCTCGAGGCTGCCTAAGCATGTGGCACCACAAGTTGATGCTTTATGCGTTGGGGTTGGGGAATACAGAGGCAAAAAATATTTTGATGACATGGCTAATGAGTTTATAATGATTAATGGCTTGGTTGTTGTTGCCTTCATTTATTTGTTTATGAATCTACTATTTCCTTATATTATTTAGGTAGACTCAGTCTCAAAGTCTATCCTTACGCTACGCCACTGGTTCACACAGTAAAGATCCATAAGATTAGTATGCTGTCTCATCTGCCCTAGGATCTTTTGTTAAGAAACAGCAGTTTGGAACACAGTGCACATGGTAGCTATGCATTCTAATATATACCTTTCTTGCCTGCAAATCTTATATCGCGAAGATAACTGAAGTGAAATGACTGTGCGGGCAGTTTATGTTCTCGAGAACATGCTTCTCCTATTCAGTTCATGCTTCTCCTAGCATTAAATCATTTGAATAATCATTCAAATACTTTTTATATGATTCTTGATATCTCAAAAACTTTCAAGAATCGAATCATTCTGATTTTTTACTCGAGAACTCTCATCACTAGTGTTATGTTCATTTTCATATGTTCATATCACTGGTATGTTACCAGTATGGGTACAGACTTCAGCTTTGGGCACTGCCAGTAATTCTAATATTGACATCCTAAGAACATTTGAATTTAAATTTCTTAGTTGTCCAACACAACGTTTCCAATGTTCAACTACATCGTGACTTGGACATTCCTACCATTAAAGAAGAAATCACGTCATATAGTATTCGATACCAGCAACACCTAAACATTCATCCCAATTCCCTAGCAACTTGTCTATTGAATAACGGTTCTTCAGTCATCTGTTGCATTGAGTTGCATTCCATTTCAGTGACTATTTAAAGAATTGTTTACAGATCACGGATCAATAATGTATCATATATTCGATTTACTGAATGGTCTTATTTGAACCAATTGTGAATATACAGAATAACATTTTTTTAAAAGAAGTACACTCCAGTGTGTGCCACATTCTATTTTCCCTGAGACTTTGTAGAAGATGTAGGGCCTTTAATTCAATTCATTGCCATCATCAAGTAACAAGAAGAAAATGAATTGAGCCTAACCCCTTTATCCAGAAAGTTATTTCAATTTTAAAGGGGATTAGGATAAAAATTCAAAGTGCCTTTAAACTTAGAGAGGTTTATGAGGTTTATGAAGATTCAACACTACCATATATTCATTTACTAAGTGCCAGATGTCTGTACGCATGGTAACTCAAATACGCTTTATTGGATTTTCACAAAACTTAGTCTATTCATTTATAACATCCATGGGAAGAAGCCTATTGATATTGGACCAAATCGGTTTGACTGGTACCAGAGTAATGCTCAGTTTAGTACCTATTTTATGGTAATATATTAGAAACAATTTATTGAATGCAAATCAGTTCTCATGGCAACATATTGTTTTACAGTGTTCAGTGTAAAGTCCTTTGGAAGTTGCAATATAGGTAGCTTCGACAAATAACACTACCCACATATTCCTCCACATATGCTTATCAAACTATACCTTTGTTCTTCCGTAAGCCTTGCTTAATGAATCGCTCTGGAGCTTAATTTGGAAATCGATTAAAAAATAACTTATTTTCTGCATGTCACTATTGCAATTATCACTGATTAAACAAAAGCATTCTGGTACTTTGTTACATCAGTTTACCTGATTTTATTTAATTATTGATTTATTTATTAGCTTTAACAGGCCTCCCAACATCAACAGCTCGTGGACATTCAAGCCTATTCTCTTCTATTACACTTATCTATTCTAAAGTCATGGGTAAGTAAATACAAATCTTTCATTTGCCTCTGTTGGCTTGAAAAACCCTAAAACCCAGCTCCGACATGATCGGCCACAATATCTGAACTTGTGATGTCCTTAATATGAATCTGTGACTCCATTATCTCGGTCAACTAACATAGTGTAATACCATACAGAACACAAGCAAGATGGGTGAAAGGCCTACACTCAGTCTTCAATTAAACTTGCCTCTCTCACATTTAGCCATTCATCATTAAATACTGATCTCATACAACTTTCTAAAGTAATGCAAATTCATCACAAGTGTCTAATGGACACTGCCGCGACTATAACACATTTCCTAATAAACAGTGGCCACTGGTCTAATTATAAATATCATACTTGAGTATCAGGCAAGAAGGCTTAATTCATTCTTATTACTCTAGAACAGTGTTTCCCAAACTTATTTTTTTTTGGCCATGGAACATTTTCTGTTTAAGGGGGTATAAATGGAACATGCATACTTACAGTAAAAAATCATAAATTTCTTTGCAATAGTTTAAAATAAGTGTCAGAAATTAAAAAAGAAACACTCAAGTTGTTTAATAATGAAGATTATTTTGCTACAATGGCTTCCTACCCTAGACTTCATTTTTTCCCCGTACGTTATTCAATCTAATTTTCAAAAAGCAATACTTACTTACACAATGGCAATACAAAATTCCAAAGCAAGCTAAAGGGACATTATATATTTTATAGAACCCAGAGGTTTATTGCCTCACTCACATGAGCCTGTCATTCAACCCTATTCTGTGCTAACTCCATCCAACCATCCCTTGTAAATCCTACTTCCTTTAAATCTATTCTAATATTGTCCTCCCATCTACGTTTAGGTCTTCCAAGTGGTATCTTCCCTTCGGATCTCCCCAGACCATATTTTTTAGATATATCTTTTCTCCCTCCACATACGCAACATGTCCAGCCCATTTCATCCTCCATGATTTAATTACCTTTATACAGGTTATGAAGTTCATCATTACGGAGTTTTCTCCAGTCCCCGTTTTCATCTCTCTTAGATTCAAATATTTTCCATATTCTCAGATTATGTTCTTCCTTAAGAGTGAGGAACCATGACTCACATCCATATAATAAAACCGGCAGGATAATTGTCTTACAAATTTTTATTTTTAGATCTCTGGACAGAAAACTTCTGCCTTAATATTATTTGTATCAGTAATTCCTGCTCCCAGATAATTGTATTTCTCCACTTGGTTGAATTCTCTATCAGCTATTCTAATATTTTGTAGCGCATTATTTTGATGTTTAGTGACCATATACTTAATTTTTTCTGTATTAATTTCCAGTCCTAATTCCTGCAGGCATTGAAAAGACTTCTGCATTTCTCCCGACTGTGATCATGTCATTGCCCAACAGACAAACATTATCTACATAATCTAAAATTGGCTGATACCCATTTACCTCTAGGCCTACCTCCTTTTCCTGAACTTTCCTAAGGGTATATTCCAAACTGAAATCAAAGATTTTTTTAAAAGTTAAGAGTAATGGGTGACAACTGGATCCTCATGTCAGAAGAGATATGTCTTTTTCTGTAATTTGTTTCCGTTGAAACATAATATGAAAATTCCGTTCCACAGAGATATATTGTTTCAAAAGGAAGAAGCAAAACATAATTTTATCATTCTTAAGAATGAAGGCGAACAGCAAGCCATCGACACTAGCTGTAGCAACAATGAACATAAATTGTATAATAAGCACAGATGAGTTCAATGGTGGAGGAGGAGGTGGGGTGGCTAGGCATATTCTTATAGATTGCAAACTTACTTGCGCACATAATGGTTCAATTCCTAGCATACCTCACAGGGAAATTTTTTATTTGGACATTAGTACACATGCCTCATGGAATACTAACGTTTCACGGAACACAGCTTGAGAAACAATGCTCTAGAAGTAAAGTAGTAATGTCCAGATATATGCTGGTTTCCAACAAAAGGATGGTATAAATGTTATAAACTACTTCTGACTGACTGTGATTCTACCACACTTGTGTTGCTTCTACTGACTTCCACCTCTCATATAACATATGCGGCAACAAATTTCTATTTGCAAAATAAAATAAAATATAACAGCTAGCTACCTGGACCACAAACATCAACTTCCACCTGTGCCAATTGATACATTTAGCATCTCTTCTACACTGACAATCTTCTCACGGGGCTTGCCGACTCTTTCACCTCGTTCTCTCTCCACTTGGTCAATGCGCTCCCAGTCAGACCAGCTAACTGCTGCAACACCTCTATCACGAAGTAATGCTGACACAGTGAAGTAGCCTGGCTTATTTTGTGATGTATCTATTTTACCTGAGTGCAAATCAATTTCAATTGCTTTTCCAACAGAGAATGCCTGAGTCATGGTGGATAGAATTACTCCAACAGGGCCCGTTGCCAGCCACCCTGCTGCATATAGACCTGAAAATAAATAGTAAGGTGAAATCTCAAAATTCATTAAAAAAAGAGAGGTGGAATTTAGATCAAATTTGGTCAAAAATTGCATTTTTCATTTTTTTGCAAAAACATTTCACTATGAACTCTAGCAGGCTGACTAATTTTTAGAGCTTCATGGCATTTGTAAGTGCCAGAAATTAAGTCATATTTAAAAGGCTGTGGCCACTTAGATATTAAATCCTATTCTATCCAAGATATTTAATTAGCTAGAAATGTTGTATCTTCTTTATAAATCCATGCTTTATACTCACAAAATACAGATTCCTATTTACATTATTCAGTAAGTCATCATACCTAAGACCTAAAAGCATGTTGAGAAATGAACAACAAAATGTATACATGATGTAAGTCTAGAAATTCACAACTTTGTTCACTGATGTCACTGACTTGAACTAATACCAATTAGGCCTCACGATACAACTTTACAGGGACTTTAGGGTCGACTCATCCTCTAACAGAAATGAACGCCAGGAATAATCCTGGGGATAAAGGTGGTTCATGTGTTAAGGCTGACAACTGTACCACCTTCACATGCTGAATGTTTCAAAATATGGAATCCTGAACCTCCTGAACCATAAGAGCTTCCATGGCCTGTATAGAGATCACTTTACCTTTTTATTCTGATCTTGATGAAATTTTGCACACATAGCCTTCAGGCTTTACCTTCTTTATCACTGTTCATGAAGGTCCTCCTTTTTTCCAGAATTATTTAAATGCCACCGAAGAAAAGAAAGAGTATTAGTCATAAATACCCGACAGCCAAAAGACAGAATGTAAATAGGGGCCTAGAGTTTGAAAGTTGGATGTACTCCATAAGTTTTATTTTGATGTATAGTAGAACTCCAACTGTCCAAACTCCAACTATCTACCTCGCCAGTTATTTGGATTGCTTTGAGGCTGTCTTCAAGTGGTTTTTGGAGCAGTGAGCATTGGGAAATCCTCTTTCAGGGCTAATTATTTGTGAAAAGCAGAACTTTTAGAAGACAAAATCAACAGTTTGTCGACAAAAAAACTAACTCTGATTGCTATGATCAAGTTGTGATACTTTATGTAAGTACAGTAGAATTTTATTTTATTTAGAAATGATTTATTTTCATGATTTATCCTATTATCCTGATGTTTGATTAGCCAGACTGGATATGGTCCCAATTAATCTGGATAATTGGATTTCTAGTGTACAAGCAAAATACAGGGGATGTTGGGTCTTTTAAGATAGTAGGCCTATAGAATAAACAAAGCTAAAGCAAAATAATACATACACTGTAAATAAATAAATTCTCACAGACACAAAATATATGTTAGCCAAACTTCATAAAATTTAGAATAATCTGAAAACTTGCATACAGTTTAGATAATTATCATACCTGATTTTCAGTTTAAATGCAGTGATGGATCCAGGGAGGGGGCCCATAGGAGCCATGGCCCCACCTTGGTATTACTTTTACATTGACTTGACTTTATTTTATTCATCGAAAATAATTACCGAATAAAATAACATTCAAATTTAATTAAATTCAAAAATAAAATCACGTAAACTGATGTAACAAATAGCCCAGTCAAATGTTACAAAAAAAATGGGTGAACTTACATTAAATGGAGTATTAATGATTTTTGGAGGGGAGTTACATACCATTACTGGGATCACAAATCCAGATTTGCAACCCTCAGAAACCTGTGCTCGCTGAATGGCGGTCGAAATAAACCGGTTTTTTCGGACTTTTTTCGGTTTTTCGGCAATATCTCCTAAACTATGCGTTTGTTGGAAATAATTTTTATTAGCTTTTTTAAGGTACATTAATTTTTCTAAAATATGAGATCAAAAGAGTTTTTGTAAGTTATATAGTTACCGAGATACGACATTTCAAAGGATGGCCTATTTTTCCAAAAAGTTATGATTTTAAGTTTTCTTTGTGTTTCGAATTGAATTCCGGCAAAATGACATGTCCTACAGAATAATCAAGAGAACAAAAGTTGTAGGCAATTTAATAAGCTTTAATTTGAGCTATAGCTGGTCCTTGTAGCTCAGATAGTCTCGTCATAAAGAACAAAAACCGAAAAGATGAAAAGATGTTTTTTTGGGTGAAAGTTGAGTAACATCGTTTCCTCCACCAACACCTTATTTTTTTTGGTAACATGTTGGCGGAAAAGTCTTATAACTGTGTTTAGAAACTATTTATGTGTCTATGGGAGATGATATTTTGCCAGAAAAAATATTTAAGCAGAATATTTCATAAAAATGTATTTACTTTTAAACCAATATGCATATTTAAACAATTTGTGAGGTTCCTGGTATGGGAAGGTATGGGGCCTGGGAAATCCAGGGTGGGGTGATGTCTTAATCCTCACTTGAAGAATTGTCATCGTGGGGTGTGGGCACATTGCATTTCAGCCCAGTTTTGCGGCAGCTGCAGCCCCCAGTGCAGCCCATCTTGCACTTGCACGAGATCAGTTGCTGGTTTGAGGGACTGGTTAAACTTTCATTGTAATTGGAGTAAGACCAAACTCGTCCAACTTCCACCCTCAATCCTTGAGTTTTTTCCACCCCAACCACTTTTGTATATGCGAAAAAGTAGAATGAAAATTAGTTATTGTATAATATTTCAAAGCATACACATGGTGTACAATGAGAGTGTATAGGCCTAAGTGAACAACGAAACTTAAGAACATAATGATAGGAAATGTACACAGACATACCTGGTGATACAATATTAACGATGTTTTGCAGCATCTGTGGTTGGTGACAAACGGGCGAGGTTGACTTTGGCTGTCAGGTCGTTGAGGGTGGTGTCAGTAGCTCCTTCATAAACTGCGTTGAGGCACTTCTCTCCAGCTGCAGCTATTTCATCGTGACTCACATCTGGGTGGAGGAAGATTCTGCTTGCCTGAATAGTTCTGGGTTCTTGAGGAAGGTTTGACAAATTTGGTTTTCCCCTTCCAGAAAGGGGCAGAGGTCGTGTCGCACCCGCTAAATGCATGAAAAATCATAATTCGCCCAGGAGACTAATGAGAGGTTCCGGTGGTGAACGATTAGATGAATAATGGGTGTCTGGCTCCCCTCTTCTGGAAATATGTATTTTTTGGAACTGAAACCAACTAAGAACACAAGAAGGTCTACACCTTCCACGATGATTACAACCTTCTTAGAAGAGTCAGCTTTGATGATGGCAGCTCTAATAATGTCAGCATCAGCGTCCTCTTCTGAAACTGTCACCTCAACACCGTGCTGCTCAGATCCACTTTTCAGTATCTCTATCAGCCTATGCTTATTAGTGTCGTTCGTTAAGAACTTCTCTTGCGTGATGTTGATGGTAATTGAAGCTGATAGGACAATGTCACTGCTGTTGAGGGCGGAGTATCGTCTGAGACGTTCGGCGCTTTTGGTACTTTTTTGAGAGGCGTCCTCCGGGTATCCATCGAAGACAATGGTTACATCTGTCCCAAAATGGTTTTTCACAAAATGAATGTAGCCGTCAATGATGGTCTTCACTGATGCATTTCGATGCCACACACATTTATGGAGCAAGTAGCCACCATCAAGCACGATGTGAATATTGGAGTCTCGGGAGATGTTGATAGTGATAGTTTCACAAAACACGAATATAGAGCTGCCTTAGTTCCCTTCCTCACTCCAACTTCGTTGCAAAGAGACATTGGGTAAGGGGCCAATTCATACTTGAAGTGGGCTTTTAACTCTGCGTTGGATTTTTATGGTGATGCTAATTCGCTGGAATATTGTGAAAGGGTCAACTTCAATCTTCTTATCAGTGACTTGTATGGAATTATTGACGCTTGCCATGGTAAGAACTTGGTCTTTACTTTGAATCCAACTTTCCCAAATGTCTGGTTTTCTATGTTAACCACTCCTTCTGTTCCCTGTTCCTTGACTTCTTAGCCTCCAACAATCCCACTGCTAATGGAAACTATTTTGTCAGTAACGGGGAACTGATCTCATGCAAGTGCAAGATGGGCTGCGCTGGGGGCTGCAGCTGCCGCAAAACTGGTCTGAAATGCTCAGTTTTGTGCACTTTCTGCAAGGGGAAAATTCTGCCGCAATGTGCCCACACCCCAGAATGACAGTTCTTCAAATGGCGATGAAGACTTCCCAGGTCCCATACCAGGAACCTCACAAATTGTTTAAATATGCATATTGGTTTAAAAGTAAATACATTTTTATGAAATATTCTGCTTAAATATTTTTTTCTGGCAAAATCTCATCTCCCATAGACACATATACACATAAATAGTTTCTAAACACAGTTATAAGACATTTTCCGCCAACATGTTACCAAAAAAATTAAGGTGTTGGTGGAGGAAACGATGATACTCAACTTTCACCCAAAAAACATTTTTTAATCTTTTCGGTTTTTGTTCTTTATGACGAGACTATCTGAGCTATAAGGACCAGCTATAGCTCAAATTAAAGCGTATTAAATTGCCTACAACTTTTGTTCTCTTGATTTTTCTGTAGGACGTGTCATTTTGCCGGTATTCAATTCGAAACACGAAGAAAACTTAAAATTTTAACTTTTTGGAAAATAGGCCAATCTTTGAAAAGCCGTATCTCGGTAACTATATAACTTACAAAAACGATTTTGATCTAATATTTTAGAAAAATTAATGTACCTTAAAAAAGCTAATAAAGATTCTTTTCAACAAACGCATAGTTTAGAAGATATTGCCGAAAAATCGAAAATAGTCCGAAAAAACCGGTTTATTTCGACCGCCATTCAGCGAGCACAGGTTTCTGAGGGTTGCAAATCTGGATTTGTGATCCCAGTAATGGTATGTAACTCCCCTCCAAAAATCATTAATACTCCATTTAATGTAAGTTCCGATGTAACATTTGACTGGGCTAAAAGTGACAGAAGTAGTTAAAGGCCATATTTCATAAATGATTGAGTTTTAGACCATGATTTCTTGAGAAAGTTTGATAAGCATATATGAAGGAATGAGTGGGATAACTACAATATTAACAGAACAAATTTATAACAAATTCCTCACGTCAATAGTAGGCCCATTCCTTTCTTATTGTCAAAACATCTGAAGTTGTACAAATACACAGTCAAAAAATTCAAAAAACTTCAAAGTTTATTTAGGAGGGGAAGAATTAAAAATTTGAACTTTATGAAATTTTCTCATCAGTTATATGATAAAAGCTAAAAGATTATAAGAATAAGTTACCTTAGGAATAACAGCGTAACCTTTATTGAGAGTTCATACTTTTACTCATTACAATTCACTAAACAAAAAAAAAGGAAGAAACAAAATTTTTGAAAAATGTCAAGTTTCTAGCTCATCTGGAAGTAAGTAAACGTCATGTTAGTAAGTGGATGACTAGAATGTCGTAGAAATAAATGATGTCACGGTTATACAGCCGGTTTTTGCATAGTTGTGGGGCAGCTGGAAACACCAAATTTTGCATGCTTATGGCTGTTGTATGTGCCAATATTCCTGCCAAATTTTACGATTCTATCTATCATATAAGTCTGCCAAAAATTAAATAATATGATGAAAATATACAAAATTTACTTGAAATAAAAAAATTAACTCCATCTAAGGTATATCCGACAAAGATACAACAAAAAGTGACAGGACCAAAACTGTAGGTCTCTCAAAATTCGAAACTGTTGAAGCAATCGGTTTTTTGATATGACTTACCGTTTAGCTACTACAAGCCTCCAAGAAGGTCTATACAGACCTTAAAGTTGCATCTGTCATTTTGAATGTTTTTCGGAGGTAAAATATAAAAAATTTAATTGTTTTGGAATAGTTCTGTCGGTTACTAGTTATAAGATATAAGTATGCCAAATTTCAAGTTTCTGGCTCATCTGGAGGCGGATGAACAATTGTGGGGAATACAGCTAGCTGACGTTAAGGAAAGGAACATGGATCTGTGAATACAGTATTGTTAATAATACACGTTTTGGTAATAACCATAACAGATTTATTGGAACTTGACTTGTATGTATATTGGCTTCTCTTAACAACAATAATAGCCAGGATATGTGAGTCAGTTGAAGAATTTAATGTTGTACTGGCATGTTGCTATGGTAGCTCAATGGTAGAGCAACGGCACGGAGCACTGAAGATTCTGGTTCAAATCCCGGCTATGGCATTGAATTTTTCAGTCTGACTCTACCTTTCCACCTTATCCTACACATGGCCAGTGTGAAAGAATTATCATTCTAACAATAATAAAAGCTGCATGTGTCATAGCCAACACTACAAACAACTGACGAGTAAGGTTATCTCAATAGTTAATAAATGACGGAAGCTTTCCAGAATCCCTCAAAACAATTACGTCAATGAGTGAGTTAGCCAGGTGGCTTTGAAGTATAGTGATGATTTGCTTTTTTAAACCGTTAAGTGGGCTTTACTGCAGTACCTGTAAACAGATAACAAGTGCGCATCCTAAGTTTAATAAAAATCTGATAAATCTCATTCGAGTTATCGCATATATAGAAACAGATATGAATGGACAGACAGACAAACGGACAGACATTTTTCTCGTCCTCCATACAGTCTTAGAAAGTACCATTCTGGCACTTAATAAAATAATTTATGTACTCATCTTATTTCAACCTGAGGTTTATAAAATAGAAGTTGATAGTATTTATATTCTAGACAACCCACAAGAGAGCAGAAAACCATACTGCAAAGTTAGTTGAGAACTTCAAATATGAACTGAAAGGCCATGGAAAGAATTCCTGTAACACACTTCTCCTAGGAGAATTCCATTTATGGAACTGGAGAAGAGCAGTTGAATAAAAGCAGATTTACCATCCACTACCATCTCGGCTCTTCATTATTTTGATCTGATATGTTCCCTATGATAAACATTTTGTTGAAGAGTTTTACTACTTATGAGGGGCATACTGAAAGTCGTGAGCAACATTTTTTCACAACCTTAATCTTTATTTGTAAGTGAAACCAAGTATATCGTCTCAATCTGCAGATCTTTCTTTTACTTTTCCACATAATCTCCATTTTTTGCACACAGGTTTCCCATCGTTCTGCAAGTCTGAAAATACCCTTATGATAGAATTCCATTCCAGTTGCCTGTAGACACTGACGCACTGCTTGCCGAATATCCTCCAGTGTGTTGTAGCATTGGCTTTGCATCTGTTCCTTCACAAAACCGAAAAGATGGTAGTCAGAGCACAGGCGTAAAGAGGGGGGGTTTTGGGGGTTTGAACCCCCCCCCCATTGATTAAAAAAAGGGAAAATAGTACTATTTATTTCATTATTGTGATATATCACCTTTTTTAAAAATCTGCTTATAAATTACTTAATATGAGTTTAAAGCGTGGGAAGCTTAAAACTCGTTATTGTGCACCTTAATTTTTAAAATTTTCCGGGGGGAGGACCCCGGAACTCCCCTCTCCAGATGTTATAACCCCCCCCCCATATGGTCAGCCTGGTTACGCCTATGAGTCGGAGGGTGCCAAGTTGGGGCTGTAAGGATATTCGGCAAGCAGTGCATCAGTGTCTACAGGCAGCTGGAACGGAATTCTATCACATGGGTATTAGCTGGAACGGAATTCTATTGCATGGGTATTTTCAAACTTGCAGAACGAAGGGAAACATGTGTGCAAAAAAACCGAGACTATGTGGAAAAGTGACAAAAAGGTCTGTAGATTGAGATGATATACTTGGTTTCACTTACAAATAAAGATTAAGGTTGAGAAAAATGTTGCTCACGACTTTCAGTATGCCCCTCGTATTATTGCTGAACATTCTTTTTCGGCAATGAGACATTACAAACATGGTTGAGACAGATGATGGCTGATGTTCAACTAGTGGGATTAACATTAATGGCTATGCACGGAGGAATTGCTGAAAGGTTTGTGATTGAAAGGTTTGCAACAACAAATTCCGAAGGCTTCCATTTGTTATACAAATGATGGATTGATTTCTTATGAACTATTTCAGATCAGCACTTACTTAAAATTAAAGGTAAAAAGTTTGGTAATTGATGAATGATTTTAATTTTTATATAATACGTAAAACCCAAAAATGTCTCAACAAAACTGTAACTCTGAGCAAGAAAAGCTTTATCTGCTGATAAATTTGGAAAGATCAACCAGAGAACCTAAGAACTCATCATTTTGAACTGATTTTTAAAGAAATTCCAGGAAGGGCCTCT
Organism: Ectobius pallidus; assembly: GCA_964059195.1. NCBI lineage: Eukaryota > Metazoa > Arthropoda > Insecta > Blattodea > Ectobiidae > Ectobius > Ectobius pallidus. The sequence continues at coordinate 72,738,072 of CAXKWD010000008.1, read as the reverse complement.
TGGATCTCCTTTTTTGGGATATTCCATATTTCCCAGTTAATGCAAACTTTCCTTTATATTGCCCCCCCCCCCCCTTCAATAAGTTTTGGAACTACCCCTGCTTAAATGTAATACAGATTCAATCTACCTCCTGAATGAATAAAACGTTTCTTGCAGTACTAGTAAGGTAGGAAGCTTATTTCTTTCTGACGTTTCAGAAAGAAATTACCTTTCTATTTGGCTAGAATCCTGAGAGAATTTTATTCATCAGCAGCCCTAGGAAAAAACCTCTTGCCATAACTCAAATGGTACATCTGAAAAATAACTTTTAAAGAACTTACCAGGTTCAACAATTCCTGAAGAGTTGGAAACAAGACCTCTTGAAGAGTCAAAAGGCACATCAGGGTCAACTTGAGTACTGTGATAGCCAATACTCCGAAGTACGAGTCCACACGATAGTGTTTCAGTTATATCAGTAGCAACTGCATGCTGTTGATCATCTAATTTGTTCACTGTTAACTGCACACTGCCAACAGCCTGTTGTGCTTCTAGATACAGAAGATCACTGTTACATTTTGCCATTTAGAAAAGAAAAAAGTTACAGAAAACCACGCTTATCAGGCAATTGCTGAATACATAACATGATTAGTTAATTCAGAATCAATACTTGATGCCATGTTACCAAAAAATTTCGAAGTTCTGTTTGTTTACAAATCTGGGTAGAACACGACACACATATTTCACATCCAGTAAATATAGAACTAACATTTTAAGTTTAAAATATGGCAAGATGGTGATATATGACTACATAACAGTTATATGTTTTGGATAACTGGGTTAACTCTTCAATTGAGTAAAATTAGGGGCACTTTTGGCGAGGCATGTAAATACAATACTCATACGAGGGCCATTCAATAAGTAATGCAACACTTTTTTTTCTTAAAGCAGGTTGGTTTTATTCAGGATTCAAATACAACATATTATTCCCCAATCTTTTGGCTACAAAACCCTACTTTTCAACATAATCTCCGTTCAATGCTACAGCCTTACGCCACCTTAATGGGAGAGCTGTATGCCTGCATGGTACCACTCTACTGGTCTATGTCGGAGCCAACGTCTTGCTGCACCAATAACATCCACCTCATCTACAAAGTGCTTCCCGCGGGACAAACAGATGGAAGTCAGAAGGTATGAGATCCGGGCTGTAGGGTGGATGAGGAAGAACAGTCCACTGAAGTTTTGTGAGCTCCTCTCGGGTGCGCAGACTTGTGTGAGGCCTTGCGTTATCATGGAGAATGAGAAGTTCGTTTGCACTTTTGTGGAGATGAACATGCTGACGTCGTTTCTTCAATTTCCTTAGAGTAGCACAATACACTTCAGAGTTGATCGTTCAACCATGAGGGAGGATATCAAACAGAATAACCCCTTTAGAGTCCCAGCCATGACTTTACCAGCTGAAGGTATGGCTTTTAACTTTTTCTTCGAAGGAGAGTTCGTGTGGTGCCACTCCGTGGATTGCCGTTTTGTTTCTGGTTCAAAGTGATGAACCCAAGTTTCATCACCTCTGACAATGTTTGACAAAAAATTGTCACCTTCAGCCTCATAACAAGCAAGCAATTCTGCACAGATGGTCCTTCTTTGATCTTTGTGGTCTTTAGTTAGGTATCAAGGAACCCAGCGGGAACAAACCTTTGAGTACCCCAACTGGTGGACAAGTGTCAGCACTACCAACAGAAACATCAAGTTGAGCAGTGAGGTATTTGATTTTGATCCGTCAATCACCTCGAATAAGAGTGTCTGTACATTCCGACATTCCAGGAGTCACAGCTGTGTGCAGCCAGCCGGACGTGGGAGATCAGACAAGTTTGCTTGATCTTGTTGTGATGATGACATACGCCTCGCCCAATGACTAACCATGCTTTTGTTCTCTGCCAGGTCTCCATAGACATTCTGCAAGTGCCTACGAATATCTGTGATGCTCTGGTTTTCCGCCAAAAGAAACTCAATAACCGCTCTCTGCTTGAAATACACCTCTGTTACAGATGCCATTTTGAAGGCTAGCTATAGCGCTGCCACCAATAAGAAATTAATGAAACCATATGAGATGAAGCGGGAATATTTTAAAGAAGTCCCAAACAAGATTCCAATTTTTTTCAACCAAAATTGGCTAAGAAAAAAAATGTGTTGTATTACTTATTGAACGGCCCTCGTATTTTCTATACATAATAAATCATCTAAATACTTATTTGAAAAGCTGTTAAAGGCACACAAATTCCTGTTATTCATGAAATTCAAATCAATTCAAAGACTGCTACCTTACTTTGAAAATTCATTCTCTCATGAAAATTTTACCAATTTTAAAGCAAAATTTAGCATAGCAAATCATTAATTGCATACCGATACAACTGAATTCAACTGCATTCTTTGTGGACTTTGTCTCCTTTCATTACTGGAGAAATTATATTGATAATGCATTTTTATTATACCATATTGGATGTTTCAGGTTATGATTTGGGGGAATTTGAAACTGAGTTGCTGCTTTTACGTTTCGAAAGCCAGCCTCTTTTGTTATTGTACATCAATATACTTCACATTCCATTCAATTTATGGTTTAAAGAATACAGCAATGAGACGATGTATAACTATCATTCCTTATGTGCTTTTTATCTGTTAGGCTACATTCACATTGATGGTATGTTCACACCAAATCTTTAGTCAGGCAGTTCAAGCAATCTATGACAGTATATTCCAGCTTTATACTTAAACTGAACACAATATTTTACCCTAAACTTGGGGAGTGTAGTCATCCCACATATATTAGAAAATAAGAATGCCAAAAGTAATTAAGGTAACTTCCATAACAAATGCTAAAGAAATAATTTCAATTAATCCACGATTCACAGCTCAGGCTTAAACTTCCCTTTCTGTTGGGTAAAATCAAAATATCAATAACATTTTAGATAATATACAACTCTGGCCAATTACAGAATGCATTCATTGAATTCAACAGAAGATCAAGGATTCCAAAAATGGTGCAGTTCAGTAACAAACAACAAAGATTAATTTCTCCTTTTTCTCGCAATGCATGCATGACTTTCAGGAGTAACAGGTCCTATCAAAGCAACCCCATTCAGTGTGGTTGATTTAGCTCTGTGCTAGCAAGTGAAATTAATGAATTCATACCATATCAGAGGGTAGTTTTTTAAAATTATTTTGTATTAGTTTCTGGTTTGTATTGCTTTAGAGATTTTTTTGGCAAAACAAGTGAATCTAGTTTTAATTCTGTACAAAGATAAAGATAAAGATAAGCCCATGGCATCCCTTAAGGGCAAGGGCCTCCCACTCGTGGTAGGGAAGCTCAGATAATCTCACATGGTGAGTTAGTCCATGTGAGAGGTTTTGTTTTCACATTCAGCTACACTTCACTATTTACACTTATAACTGGCCCCGACACTTTCCACTTATAACTAATCCTGACACTGATTACACTTATAATTAGGCCTGACACTGATTACTCTTATAACTAGTCCTGACACTGTTTACACTTATCACTAGCCCTGACACTGTTTAGTTTGTATCTAGCCCGACACTGTTTGTACTTATAACTAGGGATAGTCACATTTCCCCAATCCCAATCCAAGTTAATCCCCAAAACACGAAATTATTAATAGAAGTTCAAATTACTGTAATAAATTCGTTTCTGGTGTTTTTGTATTGAAAATATGTATTTATTCATTCACGAAGTTTTGCGAAATGTAACACTTTTCGTGAAATACCCGGTTTTTAAGGTTTCATCCCATTTTTACGCGAAATACAGGCAAATGTAAAAGTTCTACTTTAAATATTTGAATATATTGCATTTTTTATTTTATCCACGAAAAATATTTTAATTAAAAATGAGAGCCGTTAATGAAAACGGAAGTCATCGGCTTTATTTGAAACACGGCGGTTAGTTGTAGGCAGATAACTACGCGCACTGGTAGTTCAAATGCAGTGTGCTGATTGGATGGCGTACTATTTTCCTGTTGTAAATGAAAATGCCAAGATAGCCGTGTTGCTGGTTAGTAGTAGTGGATGAAGGTAATATTATTGCATACAGTTTCATGACATCACTGGATTACAGATACAGTTTAATACATTCCTTTTTTAGATGACGAAGGAAATTAATATTATGTTATTTTTGTGTTTTCAGAAATCTAATCTCAGCTGGTTTCTGTGGGCTTGCGGCACTGTTTATGTTTGGATCTGCATTTGACCGAAGTGAAAGCAAGGCGTTTTTCATATACTAGAGATTTGTGGTTTTTGATAAAATGACGAAAATTATTTCAGTTTTCGATAGAGCAACAGAGTACGAAATGTTTTTGACAAAACTAAAAAAAATTATGATATGCAAGTTTTGCAATACGCGCATGGACTGGGTCAGAAAAGACATGTGTGAAAAACATTGTAAACATTCCACAATGCATTTAAAAAACAAAGAAATGCCTTCCACATCAAAACAGCAGGTATCTATAGCAGATACGCTAACTGCATCAAAAAAAAAAATCCCTTTAGGCAAGCCTACAGGCTGAGGTAGATTTCAAAGTGCTTTTGGTTTAATTTACTGTCGCTGCATAGCACTCTTCTTCTTTAGCCTTGGCATGACAAACCCGCAATAATAATTGCAAAAAAGAGGAAAGAGCACTTTTTCAAACATTCAAATCTCGCCTTAAATGAGAGCTATCAAGAAACTAATTATTGATTTGTAGAGTACTCATCAAGAGCTTTTCAATGATACCCCACAAGACGTGGTTTCAAAAATTTCGAATTTCCATCCCCCCCATCCCCACCCCCACTCGTACCCCCGAAACCCCCGAAACCCCCGAAACCCCCGAATCGTTGGTGTCACTGTGAACTCCATAGGGAGTACTCTAATTTATTCAAACAAAGTTTCCCTCTATACTTCATAGATATAAATGTTTTAAAATTTTAACCCCCTCCCCCGACCACCCCCTTGGGCCAATTTTGCTCATTAACGAACTTGTCCTAACTATTGGGCCTAGAAATAACATAATAAAATTTGGTTCAAATATCTTCAAAATTACGGCCGTTATCGTGTAAAGATATAAATATATATATATATATATATATATATATATATATATATATAAAATATATATATAAATATCACAATTTTTTTTTGAACGGGCGGTGGTTTCGTACTTAGGGAGGCATGAAACGTAAAGATATGAAAGAATTTTTCGAAAATCAAGACATGGTATCCATTGCAATAGGTAGATTTTTCTTCGAAATCTACCTAAAATTGAAAGTAGAAAAGGACACATTTGTCTCCAAAACTGTCATGGCATTCATGGAGGCAAATATACCACTCCTGAAACTGGATAATCCAAGCATGCGGCAGTGGATGGAAAAATATGTTCTAGGTAATGAATACTTCTATTTTTAAAATTATAGCTCCTAAGATTAATGTCTAATTTTTTTAATGTTTTGTTTGACTAAAAGTTGTTAATCTTTTTTAATAGGCCTACTTTTATTTTTAAATTGGAGGATTTGATTGTAAATAGTTTTATTGTAGGCCTCTTGAAACTATTTTTTTTAAATTGCAGTACTTTTTAAATTTAAGCAAATATTTATGTTTCCTCTTTATGTCTGTAATATTATTTTTTAATAAGCAAGTCAGTAGCCTGGTAGATTTTCCAGTTTTGTTCAAAATGGGCTTTAAGGCACATTATTTACTTTACAATCGATTCCCTGAGCCACATGCTCATCAATGGGAATAATAGTTACATAAACATATACAAAGATAAAAACACACACACAAAAATACATTACAAAGCTAAAATAAGCAGACGTGACACTTTTACTAATTTGTTTTGTTTTTACTTGTTTCAGGCTGTGGAGACTTACCCAAAGCACACATGAAACAAGTGCTGCAAATTGCTTACAGTTACCAGTGTCTAATATGGACAGTGAGCGAGCACTTTCAATGTATTTGAACATTGTTACTGACAAGAGGAACAGGCTCAAGATTGAGAATGTAGAACTGATGTTGGGGTTGTCGTTAAATACAGGTGGACAAAATTTTGATCGTGATGATGACAGCGAGTGATTATTTTAACTTTATTCGTACTTCTATTTTTTAAGTTGTACATGTTGACGAATAAAATATTTTAGGATGTATTTGTGCATTTTTTTAGCTGCCGTAACCCCAATGTAAAGTAAAGGAGTTTATTTTAATTTTAAACTAAAGTACAAGCACCTCAAGTAAATTAGGTAAGCTGTTTAAATAGTTTTTATTTAATTTGATTTCAAGACATTTCATATCACTCCTGCATGTTGCTTGATATTTATTATCAGTGTCTGAAAAAATGCAGTTAGCATTCTTTAAAAGCTGATTTTCAAGATATTTTCACCGTTTTTATGACGAAATCCAATTTTTATATAGCAAAATATATGTAGAAATTTTTATTTTTATTTGACGAAATCCTGAGTTTTTATTCACCACAAATCATCAACTCTACTTATAACTAGTCCAGACACTGTTTATACTTATGACTAGTCCTGACCTTGTTTGCACTTATAAGTAGACCTGACATTGCTTACACTGTAACTAGTCCTGACACTGTTTTCACTTGTATCTATCCCCGTCACTATTTACACTTGTTATTGGTCTTGTTTAGACTTGGCCTGTCGCTAATTTGGTCAGATTTCTCCATGATATTCTTACCGGTCTTGTTTAGACTTGGCCTGTCGCTAATTTGGTCAGATTTCTCCATGATATTCTATCTCTGGAGATTCTTGACCAATCATTGCTGACTGCTCTTGTAAAATCATCCGACCACCTACAATTAGGTCGACCTCTGTTTCTCTTCCCTTCTCTGGGGTACCACATTGTAGTCATATAGGTCCATCTGTCCTGATGCAGCCTCGTTGTATGGCCTGCCCACCTCCACTTCAGCCGTTGTGCCTGGATTGCTGCGTCCTTTATTCCTGATCTCTTCCTCAGTTCCACATTGGATATTTTGTCGCTCAGTTGTACGTTCAGGGTTCTTCTTTCCATTTTCCGTTGACAAACTTTCAAACACTCCAATTGTCCCTGGGCGCAGTCCCATGACGTATGTTATACTTTTATTATAGCTTAACACTTGTATAGGATTACTTGGAATCATTGCCTAATTCTGTGAATCTAATTTTCATGTATTGAAATTATATTAGGAATTAGCCCATTTTCCATTATCTGTGATAATAGTATTCAATGTTTCTCAAATAACCTTAACAACAGATTAATTTAATAGAATAAAAACTAAAGCAATGATTAAAAAAAATTAAGCATAAAGATATAATATGGAAAGATGTGATAATTACCAGATGAGGAATGGAAGCTAACAGGAGATCGCAGGAATATCAGATGGAAGCTTCTTAAATTTGAATCCGATACAGATGTAGGAGATGAATCTACTGCCTTGCACAGCAGTTCTGTGAGACGCTTTCTAGGTCGCTCCAAACCTAAAACCCAACATAAAAAAAAGTTACACCAATTTCAGATGAAAGACAGGAAGGATAACTATTCCTTTAGAAAATACACACTTGATGAGTTTTTCACATGATGAGGATACCATAAAATGTCAGATAGTAATCATAACCATTACAATATCTTATACAATGTATACTTATGTAGGTCCTTGCAGTTTTATTACGTTGAAAATCATAGTATGAGAAAGCAATAGTTGATAACATTTTCATCCTAGGTATTTACTGGCTTTACCCCTTAAAAAATTCTAGTATTCTTATTGTAAGAGGCTGATTCTATTGCAGTGTCAGTTCCACTTAAAGAATTATCCCAATAGAAAGAGCTCATCAAGTTCACTTCTAATTTATTGAATTTACACTATTATTTAGTTCAGACCCTCAAATAACTGAGGAGTGGAAATAGCAAAGGTTCTAAGTACCTTTACAAAATTGTACAGGAGTTACAAAAACCCTCACGTTTGTGTACTGTTTTGATTTCCTATTATTTCATAATCATAACTTGAAGAAAATATATGCTTAGTGGATACATTATATAAAAGTTTTGTATAAATGAGTTAGTACTAAAACTAAAGTTATAAAAAGTTCTATGCCAGAAGATATTATTTTGAACAATATTAATGTTTCTATAATATACTCGTACATTGAACTGAACAGGACAGAACACACAGCACCTGTTACACAGAGCATAACTGTTCATAAAAAGATATAATGAACAAGAAGATATGGCAACATATTAAGAAGGACTCTCTTCTTTGCTAGGTACACAAACCATGACGGTAAATGGGTCTTATATCAGAAAGGTGCTTTCCATGTTTCAAGTCCTCAAATGTTTTCTTAGTAAGAAGTTTACCAGGAAAGTAATTTGATATTTTAATATTGCTCAGTTTTGAGATCTCGCAGTTCGTAGTACTTATAATTTGTAATAAAAATAATAATAATAATAATAATAATAATAATAATAATAATAATAATAATAATAATAATAAATAATATTTTGGTTACTTAAGAAAAAAAAACATGGGTAAAGCACCTATCGACGATAGGCGTAACCAGACCGACAATATGGGGGGGGTTATAACATCCGCGGGGTCTGGGGGGTATGGAATACCCCCCAGGGAGAGGGGGGTCCGGGGGTCCTCCCCCGGAAAATTTTAAAAATTAAGATGCAAAATAAAGAGTTTTAAGCTTCCGGGGGCACTCCCCCGGAAAATTTTAAAAATTAAGACGCAAAATAACGAGTTTTAAGCTTCCCACGCTTTATACTTGTATTAAGTAATTTATGGGCAGACTTAAAAAAATTATACAATTTTCATTTTTTTAATCAATGGGGGGGGTTCAAACCCCCAAAACCCCCCCCTCGTTACGCCTATGCCTATCATAACAGTGAACGGCACACAGAACCTACGTAGATTATTGGCGTTGGCACAAGTAACCACATGGCCCCCCCCAAAAAAAAATCCCCACAAAATGGCACTTAGAACCTTTGAAAATTCCACTCAGTTATTCTCTTTAACTATGAAGATTTTTCATGCGATTAAGAAAGTTATTACTTGTTCTAAATAAAACATTAAAGTGTCACTATTATACTAATTTATTTTGATTCACAGAATCTTCATGCTTGTTTCTTGGCACATTCAGGATTTGCAAGAAGTCCAATAAAAGAAGATAGAACTTACTCTTAAGAATCCAAAATGTCCATACTGATCTGCTGTGGGCTTTGCATAGCTCAATGCACTGCCAAGTTTGCTTGTTCATGTTATCCAACATTTGGAATTCATCATCTGTTAAATAATGGCATCTGTATGATGTTTCTGATGTAAGTTGAAACTCCAGATTTTGTTATCTGGTATCCTTCAAGAAATGATGATCTTACGATACCAAAGGTGAAGCTGCTAAAATTTAACCAACAATAAACTCAAGCCTTCCAGAAAGTGGCCTCTTAAGTATCGGAAAACATGAACAAGAGAACTTGGTATTGCATTAGGCTTTACAGAAACTATTGCTGGTTGCATATGGACATTTTGGATGTCTAAGAGGTGTGTTCCATTCTTCTGTACTAAAACATCTTATACAGACTTTGGGTCCTGTATGAAAAGCAGTATTCCCTTAAATTTTCAAGCAGCATATTAATTTAATTCCTTAATAAAGAATTTCCCATGATTAAAATGCAGAGGCTTTCATGGCAATCTTCTGTCATGAGAGAAGCTATTTTCTGGGCTATTAGGCCTTGGTCCATGGTTTTTAAAACCTAATGTTTCACCAACTGCAGTGGCGAGCATCTTCAGAGGCTGCTGGAATGCTGACAGGAGCGAATTGTTCTTGTTGAACACCATTCCACTAAGATGTAGTATTACTCGTATCAACTTCAATGGAAAGGAGGAGGGCTTCAGCGTCAACAAATTATGGCACTCAATAATGCAGGAAACAGCAGCATCACCACTCAAGACAGAATGCACTGACAAGACACCCCCCACTCCAGGACCAAGGTATAAAAACCAGTGCTCACAGAAATCAGAGCACAGTTTGCAGCCAGAGTTCAACAAGAACAATTTGCTCCAGCAACCTCTGAAGATGCCCATCACAGCAGCAGGCAAAACGTTAAGTTTTAAAAACTGGACCACCGCCTAATAGCCCAGAAGATTCCTTCTATAATCTTGCATAACTTATAATTATTTAATATCACAGCACTACTGTTTTATTGCATTTTTAAGGTTAAATACTGTACGGGCAACAGAGCTCTGGCAGACTGTAGCAAATATCCGTAGGATGATTACACACTTCTTACGAAACGAAGACTTAACCTGGAAGACAGATTAATTACAGTTGCCCAATACATTTTTAAAAATTTGATAGAGATGGCACATAACATTTTATTACCACAATTGATAATACATAATTCATAATCAAATTATGCAGAACCGGATCACTTGGTCGAGATGAATGCTATTTAGAAGCACTATTAAGTTATGAACGTCACAGTTCTTGAAACAATAATTCCCTTAATTATTAAGGGTAAATAGTATCCTCGAGATGGCTAATTCAAAGTTAGTAACCACACGAAAACTTTATAAATGATGAGTTTATGTCTGAGTGATTCTCAGATGGTGTTGAATAATAAATAGACATACCTTTGTCTTGAGATATTATAATTACCAATCCTGAATGTTAAAGCTTCTGGCTTGGAGATCCTTGCGACGTCAAAAACCAGATGAGAAGATTCATTGAACCACAAGACGTACGTTGGAAATATAGAGACTATTTTCAGTCATCAAAATATCAAGCATTTGAAGCTTAAACTTGTCTTGAAGAGTTGCCTTCTTTATAAATTGATAGTTGAAGCCATCAAACTTGGTCTATGGATAAATAGGCATTTGCAAGCCTAGAACTCATGTCTTTATGAGTATTTAATGATAAACAATTCCAATAGAATTGTAGAATGTAGAAGACATTTTTAAGAAGAATGAAGATAGGCATTTGCAAGCCTAGAACTCATGTCTTTATGAGTATAAAATGAATGACAATTCCAACAGAATTGTAGAACGTGGAAGACATTTTAAGAGTAATGAAGAATAAGCCTTATTGGCTGTTAAAACAATGATAAAAGATTATTCAGTCTCTGATTGGACGAAATTACAATTAGCATAGTTAGAAAGTACAATAGGAATAAACAAATTAAATGATATTCAAATGTTTTATAAATAATACGTAATAACAACCAAAGCCTAAAATTGAATTGAATGCATGACCTTCTAAGACATAATACATAACGGAACAAATACATTGTTAATAAAAACATACTAGAAATGATGGGTCGTACTGGTTCAAAATCTCTTGGGTTACAAACAGTTGTACAACCAGGGAGATTCAACATCTCACGCAGTTCTTTGATTGTGAATGCAACTTGCAAGGGTCCTCGCCGTCCTATTACCCTTACAGTACGGACCTTGCTGGATGATAATGCCTCCAAAGCATGTGCAGTTATGTCAGTAACCTGTAAATAACAGGTTCAATGTTGTTACTGATAACAGAGCAGCAAAAAAAGACACAAATACTGATACTTTCATAATTTTATGAACTGCAATAACGCCTAGGCTAAGCTCATGCACTGAAAAGCAGATGCTCCAATCTTTTTTTTAAAGGAAGGAAGAAAGAAAGAAAGAAAGAACAAAAGGAAGGAAGAAAGAAAGAAAGAAAGAAAGAAAGAAAGAAAGAAAGAAAGAAAGAAAGAAAGAAAGAAAGAAAGAAAGAAAAAGAAAAAATCTACTGTTTAAACAGTACCACAAGAGTGGCTATATGTTTGGTATCATGGTGGACAATATAGATTTTTAGCTAACTGCCCTCCATCTGGTATTACTGCATGCCGGAGACTTAGATTTTCCTCCATTTTGTGAAATGTAAATAGCTATGCAAATTATACCTAGGTATGATATGAACATAATACAGAAGAAATGATAACTATGAAAATATTTCTAATTTTTCGCAGTTAGATTTTGATTATATGCTGCTAAATAAAAATGTTGTGTACAAAACTCAATGTTCAACTCAAAAACTTCTTAGATTGAGTCTACACCAAAGCAGGTTAAGATGCAAATGGGAGCAGAGGTAACAAGTTCTGTAATTTTTGTGAAAAATTCTGACACACTATGTACAGCATATAACACAGAAGACATTAATATAGACATTTTATATAAAGAATATGGCAGAGTGAAGATAATTGTTGAGATTGCTATTTGAATTTATCTTATAAATGTAAACTCCCTCAGTCACACAAACTCAAAGTAGATGGGGTGCCTATTTCTTTCTTTTCCATTCCTTTCTACAACATGCAGAATGCTACAATGATAGCAGAACATCAACTCAGACAAGACATTCACAACTACAATACAAGGAGAAATAAACACATGGACATTCCATTTAATAGGTTATCGAAATCTCACAATAGCTACAGAGTTTTAGGTTTAGTTATGTATAATAAACTTCCTTTAGAAATAGCAGAGCAACCAGTGAATTTGTTTAAAAATAATCTATATAATTTCTTAGTAAATTCCCCTTATTATTCCCTTCAAGAATTCTTTGATCAAAACAAATAAGAAATTTGTACTGTAATTTCTGTAATTTGCTGGACGCTGTTTATTATATTATTATATTATTATATTCTTGTCTTAATAGGTTTATCATGTTTTCATTTTATTGTTATGATGGATTGTGTATATTAGTTATTTTAAGATTTTGACTTTGTCTATTGCAATTTGCTTAATGACAATAAAATTTTATTATTATTATTATTATTATTATTATCCATAAAGAAGGAGCATTTACAGACTATTCTATCAAGGATAAAGCAGGGGTGAGGGGTGCAGGGGTAGCTTCATGAATTACCCCTTCCATAGTTTCATGAAAAGTATCCCCCTAACTTCATATCACTCCAACCTCATGAAATGAAATGAAGTTGAAATGAGCATGAAAAGTAACCCACCCTTACAAATAGTGGAATAACGGTAGGCCTACTCTAGAACTTCTTCCCAGAGAGAAAGTATTACTGTATCTTTATAATATGAAGTGTTTGTCGTCTGTATGCGATGCCCAGTTAAATCTAGGAAATGCAGAGAACTTATTTTTTAAACATAGATGGACTTAAGGGTGGTAGAAAACGTGATTTTTCCTCTATCAAATTACCAGTTTTTGCTACAATATTTCAATTATAAAATGAATTGCAGATGGCCTTACTCTGCTACCATAACAACCGGAAAAGAAGAGCATCGCTGAACAATATTTTTCAACATAAAGCATCTATTTGTCGATCACTTCGAATTTGTTAGCCTGCTTGGTTTGATTCATTTGTTTGTACCATAATGGCATGCAGAGAACTAATCTTTTTTACCTAAGTGGACGGAAGGGGATATTGAATGCATGCCTAAATGGGAAAATATTCAATGATTTGGATGGGGGGTTTTGGGACTGAATTTTAATCATGAAATGTACCTCAAAGCCGAATTGTTAGCTTTTTTAATTATCAATAGTTTTAATTGTTTATGCATGATTTGCTTGTTCATGACTCTTTGGTTTGTCTTAATTGTTTCATTTTGATCTGTATCCCCATATGGCAACACAACATTCGTTTTAGTTGTTTTAGTTACTTATTTACTGCATCAAACAATGTAATTAAAAATAAAATTATGTAAAAACTATGTAATGTAATGTTCTAATTAAGTTTCTGTTAAATCAATAATTTAAATAAAACATACAGTGGTTGAGTAAATAGTCATGGATGCCCGCTAGTCTATGTAATAAGAGGCAGTATTTATCTGTCTGTCTATCTTCGTCTGTTTGCCAAGTTCAGACAAATCACCACCACATCGAGATCTGAAATGTTTAACATAGATGGATTGAAGGAAGTCTGAGTGCAACTCGAAGTCAGATTTTTAATCTTTGCAAGTTAAGAACTAAGATTGGTAAAAATCATGATATTGTGCTACCGAAGTACCAGTTTTGACTAAATATTTAAATATTGATTGCAGATGGTCTTGTGCTACTGCCATAGAAACCAGGAAAAAAAGAGCATTGCTGAAATCTATTTTTGCAACATCACACATCATTTGTCGAATTTGTTGATTGCTCCAATTACACAGAGATCTGAATTTTTTTACACAGGTGGACAGAATGCAGGGCTAAATGGGAAAAACTGAATGATTTAAAGTAGTATTCAAATGTTCTGGAGCTCTTGATTTGCCATCATTCGCTTGATACAACAATATAATTAAAAATAAAATTATGTAATTCATTAAATTTATGTAAAAATGTTGTAAGAGTTAGTAAATAATATGTTCTAATTATATTTCTGTTAAAGAAATTATTTAAATAAAACATCTAGCAGTTGAATAATAAACACGTGCAAAGTGCAGGCAGCTGCTAGTTTCAATTGAAAAAGTATGCTTAATGAGGCTGTTTATACATGATATATACATAACTGATAACCAAATGAATACACACAGAATATATTTCAAGACAAATTTAAGGAGAACTGAATGTTTTAACTTCTTAACAGTTCACCATTAAGAAAAATAAGTAAAGAACAATGGAGGTGAGACAACAATACTACGGGCTGACAAAGGCTGTGCTCGCACATGTAACTCTATTTCATCGGTGCGGCACTTGGTTGCAAGTAAATGTGTTTCACAGTAATACAACTTTAGGCCTGCTAGTTCAACAGTATATTAAATATTTTTTAATACACGCTCTCTGAAACAGCTGCTTGTCGGACTGACAAAAAATTGCATTTCAGCAACCTAGGCTGCTAAAATTGCATAAAACTGCATTCAAAATGGAGTTTGATTGGCCTAGGACAATAAAGTCGTCATGGCAATCTATAAAGAAAATCCAGATGGCATCGACAAGTCACAACAACTTTAATATGGATTTTTTATATTTTTTGTTATTTATTTATTTTTTATTTTTTAAGCCTATATTTGGTCATGAAACAACAAATTTAAGCCGACATGTTTCTTTGTGATAATCAGAAACTTTACCAGGGTTTTTCGCAAAACACAGTAGCCTACTTCATCAGAAAACAACGAACATAAGCCAATAACTTTTCTCATCTTGGTCCACAAGAGAAACATTGCTTACAAAGGATGCATCAGCATTTAAATGCAATAGTATATTCCTTCTCGTAGTCTACTGCTGCTGTAATGTTGCTGGCAGCAGCTCCAATTCAATGTCTTTGGCTTGGATTGAAATTTCCTTGGGATTATCATTCATATTTTCACAAGCTTTTCATAAATACTAACTTGTATACTTTATTGTTTAAAAAAAGCGACTCATATAATGCATCTATACCACATTTTGTATTGGTGCGGTTCACTGTTGTTCTGCGATTCAGGTGGCTGTGGGAATATGATGTTAACAAATGGCTGACTACCTTTCATTATAATTAACTGCACGGTATTTTTGTTTTATTTCATAAAATTTAGAGAGCTTTTACTAAAAAAATATTGTATGCACCATGTACGCAAAAACTATCAGATTCATCTAGTATTTCGGCCGAGGCTCAGCTGCTATACTAGATTCATCCACTAAAGTTTTATTTTGCGTACTTGATACATAAATAGCTATATTCACTTCTAAAGAACTAGAAGAGTTTTTATAACTTTTGAAGTTATAAATCAAGATAGCTTTTATTTTCAACAAACAAAATGCTAAGTTTGCAACAATTTTCAACCCCCCCACCTGAAATTTTAATGACGCATTTTGTCCCCCTATGGGCACCCCCGAATAAAGGATACAAATAATATGCAAGTGTCTTCACCACATTTAGGCCTATTAAAGTTCATGTACACCTATACATGTTCTCCATTTTTAAAATTTGGAAGTAGGTGGCTACCTTAACTATAATCTTATTATATTATGAAATATCAGAAATGTTCATATCCTATTTAATACTATGATCAGTTAAAACACATGTTGTGAATAGTACTAAAAAATACTACAAAATGAAACTGACCGTTAATGTATGAATACTAACAGAGTTAGCTAATAATAATCATTTATCCCAGAATATCTTGTAATATCCAGATAATGTTATACCGATAAGCAAGATCTTCTAAATACAGTATCTGAAACATCCTACATTACCTAAGCTTATATACAGTGAGTCTCAGACAGATTGCACCCGCCGCGCCGTGCGTTGGGTTCCCCGCAGATGACGCTCTTATCCCCGGTATGCGGCAAAGGAACTGCCCGGCAGTTGACTGACTTGTCCGTGCGTGACAATGAAAATAAATGAAATAAGTTTGAAAATAACGAAAATAGGCACCTACCTTATTACAGGAGATGCTGGAAGTGTCCTCCTCCTACATCCACACATTTTTGGCATCATGATAGGAAATTCCGATTAATACGCATTAATTGTTCTTCCGTTATTATTGAGTTTATCTCTATCCTAATGTTTTCTTATAGTTGTGACTACAGAATAACACTTTCACGTCTGTACAACACGAGAACAATGCTCAACTGCAGGCTGTTGAGTTATCTGCGGGGACACAGCTGGCCGCGACGCGGGTAGTGTTGAGTCATCACAAGAGATCCACGCCGCGCGGCAAACGGGTGCAATCTGGCTGAGACTCACTGTAGTATTTTGGCTGTCAAATTCACAAAGTTTTGTGGAGTATCATTATTCTTTTTAATTGTTTTACAGTATTTATTTCAAGAAGTAAGCATTTTCCCTTCTTGATCAACTCTCTTATCTTCACAGTTTTGCTGATCACAAATCTCACTGATATAAACACGCTTGCTACCCCACTCATAATGAGCATTGGTCTTTGACTTCTTGTTATTAGATCATTTGTGTGCTTTTAATTTTTTCAATATGTTAATTTCTTTAGCTTTAGCTCCCTCTAAAATTTTATTTATGTTGCTTTCATTTTTAGTGTTTTTTAAAATAAATTTCACTGCAATACATAAAAATAATTACTTTAATTAAAATATTAAGATACCAAAAGTTTGAAACACCATTACTTTATTTTAACAAAATGCACAACTCAAGTCACATTTCTTCTTTAACGTAACATTTTCTGCCCATGTTATAAAACTGAGATAATACAGTGGAATTTCTGTTTAAGCTTTTAAAAAGTGACAGTTTCTTTATCCAGTGCAATGAATCCAAAATAAATATTCTGTAAAGTTAGTAACATCCAGTCACAGTCGCAGTTGATATTTCTATTGCAGCATCAGACAACTACAACTGAATTAAGTATATGGTGCCAAATTTAGAAACAAATTTATTATAAAGTTCAGAGAATAAATTATACTTTTATTACCAATATAGCCAGAGGACAGTATAACCCTTTCACTGCTATCGACGGAGCAGTTCCGGCAGGGAGAATGGCATTTACGTGTGCTATCGACAGAGCAGTTCCGGCCACGAAGTTGGTGCTATGAACAAGACAATTGTACAAGGAATGGAATTTTTTAACACGGTTTCAATGAAAGGATAGTGTCCTGCCATCTCTCGGGGTTAGATAGAACTTAATTTCATTGCTTTCCGTGCCCTGTGGTGCAATCTGTAGACGAAAATGTGAGGCCTTGCACAATGTTGTGATGTCTGAAGAAGCCAATGAACTTAAGACTCATGTGACATGCGGGGAATCATGTCAAGACCATGGTATGTTCAATTTCAACACAGTCATTGCTTCCACGAGCAAGGAAAAGCGTTTCTTATGTGATGACGAAATTCTGGCGTATTTTGAAACTTCCTTCTGATTTTTTGGATTTAACGGAGAGTGACAGTGAAAATATCTCAGCAAGGAGGGTATGTCAGCTTGCCAATATCTTAGCAATGAAAGGGTTAATTATATCTAACTAAAATATTAATATTTCTTAGGGTGTACCAATCATTCAAATTATTTTTTGTCAGATGGAAAATATGACGTGCCTAACCCGGAGATCTTTGATGGGTGTGAGTAAAATTCTAGCTACATCTAGAGCTACATTTCCTTGGCCCAATACTGCCACTTCCTCCACATCCAGGTTAACAGATAAATTTGCATCTCGTGGAAGCCCATTGTACCAGCCCACAAACCTTCGAGCTGAGATTATATTATCCAAATGTTCTCCTTTAATTCCCAGATCTCTGTCTTCATCTGCACCATAAGCCTGAAAAAAAAATTAAATGAATTAATTTTTGGTATTTCCATACTGTTATTGTAGCCTATGTCCAACAAATTCGCTGCCATCATAGTATATCATATGCAGGTTGCTAAGAATTTGCATTCTGGTGTAGACTGTGATAAGCGCTCAGTAAATGCTTATCAGATGAATTAAAAGGCAGTTTGAAATCTTTATTGTCATGTCATCATGACATGCCTGTTTTGTAAAAGCTGACTTTCCAATTCTTTGTTGTTATTATTATTTAATTCAGCAATTGCTCTCATTATTTAATTCAGCAATTACTCTCAGACATTATGGCAGCAATCTCTTTTACAACTTTTGAACACTGTCTTCTGACTTTGAAGGGTAAAGAGGAATTGGTTAGAAAATCCTTATGTTCCCTTCATAAATGTTATTTTCTAAACCACTAAAACTCTGACCACATTAATTACTGTCCAGTTTTTGTAGCTTACTTTGTAAATTTGTGAGAAATTTCTTATTAACAAGTAGTTACACTCCACAGCTTAACTTGCGTTTGGCCGCATGGTATATAGGCTATGAAAGTCTATATGTGCTCATGTAGGGGGTTTTCCAGGGAAGCCAGTGGATTATTGCGACAATAAATAAATAAAGTAAACTAATAAAACCAAGTGCCAGAAGGAGTTAATAGGCCATATTTCTGAAACTCTTAAGTTTTAGACCATGGTTTCTTGAGAAAGATTGATCAGCATATGTGAAGGAATAAAAGGGATAACTATAATATTAACAGATCGAATTTACTACAAATTCCTTACGCCAATAATATTGCTTTATTTTTCCAAAACATCCGAAGATGTACAAATATGCAATCAACACATTTTGAAGGATAAAAATGTTTTAAAAAGTTGAACTTTTTTTAATTTTCCCATCGGGAAAAGGCTAAAAGCTATAAGTTTGCCAAATTTCAAGTTTCTAGCTCATGTGGAAGTGGGTAAACATCAATGTTAATGAATGGATAATCTAGATCAGTGGTTCCCAACCTTTTCCGGCTGGCAATCCACCTTTCCTTATCGGAATACCTCCACGGTCCATCGGTCCAGGGTGGATTAAAAACCCTTATTTGAATCGTTTCCCTTCCGTATGTATATATAATTTACCATCAAATATTGCAAATATATATAAGCTTATAAATTCTTTTTTGAAGATACAGATTGATTATTGATAAACAATTTGTGATCTGAATTGAAAATAGTTGACAAAATATAAGCAATTTGTAGCAAAACAGTTATTTATTTAACAATAGATATATGTCTGCAATATATGCAACACGTGGTTTCATACTCACTAACACGTGTTCCTAGGGGAAGATAAAAAGTACAATTATAAAAGTACACAAAGACCATTTTAATTTTTCAGGCAAAATTTCTGTTTTTAAGTAAGAATACTATATTAATGCGATTTTTGGGACTGTTTCGATTGAACTAACACGTCAATGTCAGGACTGAATGAAGATGTTTTTAATCTTAAGTCACTTTCAACATTGAGATTATTTCTGTATTTGTTTTTTAGGAAAACCAAACACAATTTGATTTGTTTCTATTTTTCTTATCTTTCCTGATAGTTTATTCGATGGTTTCTGATAGTTTTAGGATCGAGTCATGACCCACCGGTTGGGAACCGCTGATCTAGATTGTTGAAGATGTGAATGATGTCATGGCTATCCAGTCAGTTTTTCCACACTTATAGGGCAGCTAGAAACACCAAATTTTGCCCGCTTATGGCAGTTGGATGTATCAAAGTTCCTACCAAATTTTACGATTCTAGCTGTTCCAAAAGTGTGTCAATCATTACATAATGGGAGAAAAATAAACAAAATTTAAGGTATGGAGATATGACAAAAATCATAGGACTAAACTTGTAGAACTTTCAAAATCAGTTACTGCTGGTGCAATCTGTGTTTTTATATGACTTACCGTTTAGCTATACTATGAGCCTCCAAAGAAGATTTCCACAAACCATAAGTTGCGTCTGCCATTTTGAACGATTTTTGGGGGGGTGAAAGATTGAAATTCTATAATTTTTTGGAACATTTCCGTAGTTTACAGACTATAAGCTATAAAAATACTAAATTTCAAGTTTTTGGCTCATCTGGAAGTTGGCAGACAAACTTATGTCAGTGAATGAGCTAGTCACACGGATTTGTAGTATAGTGATGATTTAAAAAGCATGTGACTATTAATTGGTAGTTACTCCGGTAGTCAACCATTTGGTCAAAAACCAACAGTGTTCTTCCTATGGAAGTTATAAGTGTGTATATGAAGTTTCATGAAAATCTGATAAAACGTAGTCGAGCTATCATGTGTACAGACACACCGACAGATGAACAGACTTTTTTCCCCCGTCCACAATATAATCTCAAAAGTACCATTCTGGCACTTCATAAAATTCATGAAGGTCTGTCATTTTACTTGGTATTAAGTACTATATTTTCCTCAATTCTTCTTATCCTTTAGCTCAACATAGCAGGAGGAAAAATTGCACAAAAATGTATTTTACACTGAATTCTCACAAAAATTTTATAAAATGTCAATTCAAGTAACAAATCCTAGAGAATGGAATGATTGTTATTTTTTGTTTAAAGTTTTCTTTCCCCATAATTTAGTTTTACAAGCACCAAGTTTCTATTTCAAGTTTAAGGTTAACATTTACGGGTATTTAGAAACAACACACTGCTGACGCTCGCTTAGATAGGAGCGAAACCACAGGACAACACTGTCTGATAGGTTTAATGTCTTGAGTTTAGCTGTAAGAATGTCAGTGTCTACGGAGTCAAATGCTTTGGTCATGTCGAGTAAGACAAGTATTGTCAGTTTTCTCTCGTCGCAAGCGTGGCGTATGTCTTCACAAATATTGAGTAGCGCTGTGCTTGTACTATGTTCTGGTTTAAAACCGGACTGATAGCAGTCTAGGAGGTCATTTTTATTAAGATAATCAATCAGCTGCAAGTGTATAATTCGTTCAAGAGCTTTGGAGAGGGTAGGTAGGATGCTGATTGGTCTATAGTCCTTTAGAGATTCTGAGAATTTGGTTTTGGGAAGAGGTTTTACATACGCTTTTTTCCACTGAGTTGGGTAGGTTGAAGTCATAAGGGAGGCATTAAAAATATGGGTTATATGGTAAGTTGCTTTGTTTTGATAACTGGTATCACAGGAGTTGGAAACATCTGTTATTTAGATATACAAACTTTAATGAACCACAGATTATTGTCTCTGTTGGACATTACATGAGAATATTATAGGAGAAAAATTCCTCCGACACTGGGACTTGAACCCAGGACCTTTGGCTATTCGCGCCAATGCTCTACCAACTGAGCTAAGCCGGAGTTCAATTCACAGCGCCAGATGGAACCTCCTGTGACTGAATGCCCTAATGGTCTACCTCACAGACAGACAAGTTTTGTCATATGCAGTACTGTGAGGCACACTAACTAGTGATTTTTGTCTCCTATAATATTCTCATCTGTTATTTAGTTTTGCAGTGCATATTTTCAGCTGTATACAGTAATATGAGAGAATACTTTTTTGGGGTACAGTCTTATAAATCAATGATTTCTCTTCAGTGAGACGCAGTATACAGATATGTAAATTAATACTATTATCTTTAAAACAACAATTATGTTAGATTATACATGCATAATATCTTATATTTTCAGTGCCTCTAACAAATAAAAACATAAAACACCATTTGTTTTAATTTTAAAACAAGAAATCTTGTAAAAAATAAAAACATTTTCTAACACCTCTCTTGTAAACACTATAGCAGTTTGCCTTGTAGCAACAAATATTGTTTTTCTTTCTTCATAGATGGCACATATTTCCTAGCGGCAATCTGATGGGCATGCCAGTTCAGAAAGAATTTTTTTTCGCTAAGGGTGTCCAAGTAGTATAAATCTACTTACTTCTTTAGTAATAAAATAAGTGTGTTTTTTATTACAAATTCATATATACACACCATCATCCAATAAATTGCTTTAAGAAATTCATTACTTAAAAGCTAAATATATGTAATAATGGTAAATGTATTGGTCATTTTTTTCTTATTTTGTCATTTTTTCACTATTTTTAGATCATAATTGCATTCTTTCACTATTTTATGGTCATTAAATGCCTTTCTCTACTTATCAGTTATCACATAAATTATCATTCACTTAATATTGGAATTTACTTACTAGTAGGACAGCATGGTAAGCATCCCTCAGTTCTCTTAAAGACACATCTCGACCTAATGTCACATTTCCAATGAACCTAACTTGAGGATTGTTTGCAGTCTTGGTAAATGTGTTAATCACATTCTTCACTTCCGGGTGATCTGGAGCCACACCAAAACGAACAAGCCCAAACGGAACAGGCAGTTGATCATATATATCCACTTCAACATTTGGAACTTTCTGCAAGAGTAATATTATTAACGTAATATGTAACAAAAACCTCAGGAAGTATTAAATAAATACAAGATTGAACCAAAGTTTCCAGTCTGTCACTGGTAAATAAAACTTTTCAATATTTTACCCAAGCTCACAAGCGATTGAAAACATAATTACTGTGTGATATAAGTCAGTGATCACAGAAACAGTAGTGTTCATATCCATGCAAGACTGTGAATTTTTTTTGCCATCACAATTTGACTGCAGTGTACTGGAACTGCACTACAAACTTGTTCTTCAGTGGTATGCTGCAGCAGGAGCTAGTCCAGGGCAAGAAGGTGAAATTTTAGTCACCATTAGTTGTGGTAGGAATGTAGTAGACATATTACTGGCTATTCTGAGTTATCTAGCATTATATCCATTTTAAATATCACACTTTAGCATGCAAAATTAAATGGAAATGAAAAAGTACACCCCTACATTCTAAATGCTACAGTTTCACTGCTGTATTTTCTTTTGGCTTGGTGAGTATAGAGTCACCAGACGTTCAGATTTTGTCGGACATGTCCTGCTTTTTATGTCTTTGTCGGGTGTCCAGCCAGGCATTGTAGAAAATCAAACACTGTCCTGCATTTTAAGCTACAGTACAAAGCCTATTAATAAAAAATTTTGAGTAAAACATGTTTTTTAAATAAGTGATGCTTTACAACTGAAGATATCCCAGGAAAAGCAGGTTAACCCACATTTTTGTAAAATGGAGAACAATAGTGTTTCATGAATGAATGAAGCTGGAAAAAATTGTTAGTTATTTTTGTTAATTTATGTGAACATAAGCATCAAGCATACATACATATTGATTCACTTTTTTTTCTTTATTAAAGCCCACAATGACAAACAGCGGCAAAAATAGCCAAACAAATTTGGAGGTTAATCCGTTTTCCTGGGCATGTCTTCAATTCATATTAAACAGATTTTGAATCCCCATGTGAGTCATGACGCTTATGACCAAAGAACTTCATTTGAAAACCTTCATTATACCGGTTTACATGATCTAGTAGGTGGTGCTTCAATCGCAAACAAACTTCCGGAACTTCTGTTTCCTGCAAGCATACAATTTGCAGGCTCATGTGGTGAATTCTTTCGTGTTTGTGTTTGAGTTACCGTATCCTTTCAATATTGCCCAATCATCAGTTCTTTTAAAATGTTGAAGGTTAGTGACAGTAGTAAAAGGAAGTGCAAATTTTCTGAAAAT
Organism: Ectobius pallidus; assembly: GCA_964059195.1. NCBI lineage: Eukaryota > Metazoa > Arthropoda > Insecta > Blattodea > Ectobiidae > Ectobius > Ectobius pallidus. The sequence goes on along the minus strand of CAXKWD010000008.1, from coordinate 72,714,265 downwards.
TTTAAATTGATCATCAGACAACCGGAAAATTAAAAGGCATATTCATGATCTACAAGGCACAGAGGTATGTTAATAAATACTGTTTCTAATAGCCTACTATTATAGCCTACACCATGTTTAACAATTTACATTAACTTTATATCATTTTAAAAACAGTGTTTTTAGAGAAAAGTCCTGCTTTTCATTTTTTACACTGGTAATACTAGGAGAGTAGGTACCGTTATTAGTATGTAGTATTAGTATTATTCACTGACTGTTTGTGCTTTGGTTTTGGGAGAAAATGTTCACATCACCACAAACATTTCAGCCACTAATATAATTTGTGTTAATAAAGTAAAAGACTGAATGCTAGCTTGTCTTTTCTACATGGCACCAACAAAATGATATAAATTATAAAAACAATCTAAATCTTAAGGTAGTACTTAAATCATGTGAAAGCTTTAAACAACCATAACAAACAAGATCCAAACACAAACAAACTTTGCTTCTAGAGAAGTGATCGGTTAAAAATAGGATCCAAAACTTCAGAGTCATTTGGGAAATTAAAATTATATTGATAATTTCCTGATAATATTTTCAAACAGTTGTTCTGAAAAATTGGTATCTTATTTACGTTATTAGACTTTAGATCCCGCAACAAAATCGAACTGCTGTCACCAGCCTCAGAAGACAGAAATTTTGTATCCTTCTTAGTCTTTGATTATGGGATGAGATGACTTAATACGACGAATGTTGCCAAAATATTAAAGGTAAAACTGTAACTATACTATTGGAAAAGCTAACTTCAGTCTTTTTCAAAATCAGTACCGGTATACATGTTCAGCATTTCTGCATGAAACCTTTGTAGTCCCACTGTATTTACGAATTATGATGGTATACAATGTAAGTTAATAACAAACTCTACATCCTCTAGTCCAGCGTTTCTCAACTTATGGTCCGCGGACCACTGGATTTCGTTCAAAACCCTGAAAAATAAGATTTTATCGGAATTTGTTATTAGAGACGCTTTCATAACAAGGGTTTTATTGTTTGAGGTGCTGGGGTGTTTAATACCGGTAAACCTGTGTTAAGCATGTGCAGTTTCTATGGTTCGGTAGTACTCTTTCAGAGTATGTTAATGTTTATGATATTTCAAGAAATAAACTTATGAGATTTTAAGCCCGTTCTCACAAAAATCGTCACGTATGAATTTCCAGATTTTCACATTTAGGTCAACCAATCAAATTAAATATTTTTAAATTTTGCAACAATGTGGCATCTTCAATCTTAAATTTAATGACTATGCCTGCTTCTGGACTGGCAATCCTGGTTCCTCAGTAGGTCTTCAGACGTGCTAAGTTATATTTGTGGAAAGTGTGCAGTCGGTTAACTCCGGTTTTAATATTTTTCAAAAAGTGTTTTAATAATGGAAAAGTGGCTTAGAACAGGGACTTTGAACTAATTCCTACTGTGAAACAAGTGTTGTTATGGTGAGTAAATGTGACTCTGCTGTGGAAGTTGAAGTAAGCAGTTCAAAAAAGAAAAAGTACAATAGGAAATATGATATTTCGTATTTGGAATTAGGATTTACTTGGTGCGGTGATGAAAGTGAACAGAAACCACAGTGCGTTTTGTGTTATGAAGTGTTGTCGAACGAGTGTGTGAAACCTGCAAAACTCCGACGACATTTAGAAACAAAGCACTGTGATGTAAAAAAGAAACCAACTGAGTTTTTTCAGCGACGCTTAAGAACATTAAATTGTGGGAAAGAGAAAGTTTCAGCCATGGGTTCAATTAAAGTTTGTGCATAGCCAAAACAGGGAAACCTCATTCCATCGGGGAAAATTTACTTCTTCCAGCTATAAAAGATACATATTGGGAATAAAATGACACAAATATGTGCATATGCTGATGACATTAGCATAATTGCAAGGAATAAAAGAGAACTAGAAAAGGTAGTAACAACATTGGATGAACAGACTAAAAAGAGAGGACTTAAAATAAATTAAAGAAAAACTAAATATATGACAGTATCAAGGAAATCCACCAGCACACAAAACATCAAGATTGAAAATTATACATTTGACCAAGTACAAGAATTCACATATTTAGGATCACAAATGAATCAGAATAATATTATTTCTAATGAAATTAAACAACGTATAATTATTGGAAGTAGAAGTTATTATGGGTATGGAACATTAATGAGGTCAAAAATGTTAAGCCCGAATTTGAAAATGAAGATATACAAAACACTTATCAGACCCATAGTTACATATGGCTGCGAAGCATGGTCATTAACAAAAAAAAAATGAAAATATGCTGAGAGCGTTCGAACGTAAGATCTTAAGAAAGATTTATGGCCCAGTAAATATGTTGGATGGAACCTGGAGAATCAGGACGAATCACCAACTTGATTAACTTATAAAACATGAAGATATTGTCAGATTTATTAAGAGTCAGAGACTTGCTTGGGTAGGACATATCATAAGAATGGATGATAGTAGAATACCGAAAAAAATTTTAGAATGGAAACCAGAAGGAAGGAGATTAAGGGGAGCACCTAGGAAAAGATGGATGGATTGAAGATTTAAGAATTATGGGAATAAGAGGATGGAGAAGACTTGCCAGAGAAAGGGATTCCTAGAAAGGTTAAAACTCATGTTGGGTTGTAATGCCAAAAGAAGAAGAAGAAGCTATAAAAGATGTTGTAAAAACTATGTTTGGCCACAAATTTCTAAAAGGTATTAATTTGATTCCTCTTTCAAATGACACTGTCGGTCGGAGAATAAACGATATGGCAGGTAACGTAGAATCTCAGTTAATCGAAAGGGTTAAGCAGAGTCCTTATTATGCGTTACAAATTGACGAAACTAATAACTGTGACAGTGGGCTTAAAATCCAATTCCATAATCTTAGTTTGTCTCGATTCTGGATCTCATCTTCAATGAGAAGTGAATTTCCAGAATTATCTGAAGAAGCATTGAAAATCGTCATGCAGTTTTCAACAACCTATCTTTGTGAGAAGGGATTTTCATCGCTCGTTTAACTAAAAACAAAATACAGAAACCGACTTAATGTATCTGCCGATCTTTGACTAAATTTGACTAATATTGAGCCAGATATCCAGGAACTCTGCAAGAGGCAACAAGCTCAACCTTCTCATTAAAAGTAATAACATAATTGCTAATTATATTATCAAATTGGTAATAAATAGGGCAAGGCATTTGATGATTTTGCATCTTTTTTGTATGAAGGTTAAAAGATAGCTCGAATATAAATAAATGTGTATCATGAAATAATTGATTAAATGAGGGCTATTTGTTTTTGATTTTTTTTGCTTTATTTTGCATATTTCATCATTTTCAAGAGATAGTCATTTTTTGGCAATTTTTAGGTCATTTTCTGCATTTTAGGTCATTTTTAGGTCTTTCTCGGCAATTTCGGTCATGTTTCAGCGAAGGTAGAGAGGAGCTTTTCTATGCACGAATCATTACTTTCAGACAATAGACAAACGTTTTATTTGAAAATTTTCGCCAAGTTAATTATAGTTCATTTTAATTCACGTTAACTTTTCGCTAAGGGTGTCCAAGTAGTTTAGATTTACTTACTTTTTTAGCAATGAAATAAGGATGTTTTATATTGTAAATTCATATAATTATAACGCACTGTCATCTGTTAAATTGCTTTTAGCTATTCATCACTTTAAAAACACTAAATATAAGTAATGTGGAAAATTTATTGGTCATTTTTTTAAATTTTGTGTCATTTTTTCACCATTTTTAGGTCATAAATGCATTTTTTATTTTGCATTTTTCACTATTTTATGGTCATTAAATGCCTTGTCCTACTAATAGATGTTAAAGTCTGTTCAAAATATAACTTTACTATAATAAGATATAAAATGCTTTGTCCAAACTTTCCAGAAGCGATCACGGCAACCAGTCTAATTGAAAAAGGCCTGGAGGTGACAGGCTGAAACGTCAGTGAAAGGTTTTTTTAAACCATTTTTATTAATGTTTTTACCACTAAGTGAATAGTGTTTTGATATAAATTTTATATAGAGTTATAACTTTACTGTCAATGGTTTATTTCCAATCCAATAACTGTGTTTCCGTCGAATTAAAAAAAAATGTATTTAGATTTATTTCGTTATAATGACCTATAATTAATACCCCAAATATTAAGAATATAGGCCGACATATAGCCTACTTTTAAAAATGGGATGTAAAATTAGGGGTCCGTAAAATTTTTTAGACATTTTAGAGGTCCTCGGGTTCAAAAAGGTTGAGAAACGCTGCTCTAATCCAATTACATATATATACTTTCAAAATATTGGAAAATTGCCTTGAAAACGTTCATCATATTCATGGGATTAATTTTCCTCCTGATAACAGAAATATACAGCAAACTCTGTTATTACCCATGTTCACATTTCATGTGAATATTTTTTCTTAATTTTTTGTGTATCATTGTGCGTCGTCTAAGTTGCACAATCTTCGATGTGTAATTCCACTAATGACGTCATGCTGGCCGCCGTGCACTATTTCTTGCGCGGAATCACACGGGTTGGGGGGAAAATTACTCTTAGATTGTTCTAGTTTGTACTGATCAATGTTCCCCACCCCCCTCTAGACCTATCCATTAGCGGACTTATACATATTCTAGGGACGGTAAAAAAGTAGTCTGCCTGCGCTCAGTATGTTCTCAAGCACTGTGTGGTTCGCTCTCGCCTGGTCTACTAGTAGCATCGTTAAGTCGCAGTCCAAGCCTTGGCATCGAAGGATCTATTCTCTACTCAAACTCGCAAGCACACTCTAGTCTCGTCTACTAGTAGAAGTACGCACCGCTCGCTACGGAAGAAGTTCTTCATTCCAAAAAATACTCGCAAAGGTCTTATTCTAACATCGCAGTATTCTCTCGTCTTGACTACTAGTAACAGTAAGTTCAGTCTCGCTAAAAGGTGCTCAGGAAGAACTTCTACATTGCACGAACTCTCTCTTCATGTACTATTGAATAATTAACTTTCATGTTAGTTATCTCGAAGAACTCTTATATTGTAGTCTTCTATAGTGCAAGATCTACAAATCTACAAGTACGTCTTGTCTAAAGCATTTTATTGAAAAGTGTAGTAATACTGTTAAGCGATACAGTCTGCCTTTTACAATAAATTATTCTGCTTAGCATCACTTGTGCACATCGGCACAGTATAAGTAACTATTTTGTATATTCTAAGTGATGAATATTGAACTCTGAACTCAAGCTTCTACTCTAAAAGAAGTTTTCCAAGATCGCAATTCACGTGGCTAGTCAGCCATTTTGTATAAGCAATTAAGGTCAAAGGACATTGGTGCTTATATTTCTTCATTCTATACTCAAGTGAACATTATTACGACTTTCATTTATTGCAAGTTAAAGGCAATTCTTGAATTAGAAACATTTGTGATCTTGAATTCAACTCGTATATGTGCAACGTGCTATACGAAGGAACATTTTCAAACATTCCTTGTATCAAAGAGCTTTCTCTCAGAAGAAGAAGCCATCGTCGGAACTCTGGCTGCCGTCGGAGAATTCCACTGCAAGAATACAGCTTTTCTCCCAGTGGGCAACCGACATCAGAAGCCTGGCCGCCGCTAGAGTTTTAGCTGCCCTCTTCATCGTCTGTGGATGGTTTGAGGGAGCTTGCCTAGAGACATCCCCTGTCCGGTTGGAGACGGAACAGGAGTCTGGCAAGGTTTATACTCCCATTCGCAAGGGAAACAGCCATCGCCTGCTTCTCTTCTTCCTGCCCTCGACCAGGGTTGGAAGGCAAAGCTGCTTGTCGGATGTGGTCATCAGTCGATGCTGTCTTGCTTGGAAGTCAGCATACAGCATGAAATTACTCAAGGGGAAAGAAACACCAAGCCAAAGATAAGTTCGCTAAGTTCCTTTCTTTCCTTTAAAACCCTCATTTGTATGTATGATAAATTTTGCAAGAGGCACAGTCAAAGCCTACTTGATGTTATCTGTTATTAATTTCAAAGCTTCATTTATTTCAGTAATTCTTTTTTCAAATAAGTTATATAAAGCAAAGAGTCTTTTATTTGTCTTGCTTAATGTTTACTGCTTGGAAGCTTATTACCAAGAGGGTAGAGATTTAATTTTCTTTATCTCCCAAAACGGAGATAAACCATTTTCATGCATTGTAAGTCAAAGGTATTTCTAAAATAAAACTCAGTGTTGGAAATTCATATGTACTTTTTGACGAATCCAGGCTATCCTTTCTCAAAGACGACCACACCAGACTTGCAGAAAATATTAATTGTTAGGGGCATATGGCGTATGGGACTTGGGACACTTGTTGACCCAACACGAAGTCAGTTCTGCATACGCCAATTGTTAACAAAGTTTTTTGGTAAACTCACCATGCCCAATCTTTATCATGTTTTTTGGTGACCCCGACTTGATATTTCAATTCATTATATTATTTATGTCGGACCAAAAAATAAATTACCAAATTCACCGCTATGCCCTCTAACATGTTTTTTGGTGACCCCGACGTGATCTCAATTTATTATATCACTTATGTCAAGACCAAAAAGTCATTTAACGTTTTTTGTGATACAAAGATATAATTTATGATAAATGTTTTCTGTTGTGCTACATTAGCTTCAGACAAGACCACTTTAGGGACAAGTGACCTGTGTGACGTCATTGCTTTATTTTGACACAATTCTAATATACTATCAATGTTTTCAGCTAATGGGTGTCTGGGTGATACATATTGTAATTGGTGTGCACGTATACTTGGCCCGCAAGGAGAGAATACAAGAAGAATCTATCAGCAAGACTCAAGTATCAACAAGCCTATGAAGCTGGTAGTATTCATCAAAGCAACCAAGCATTTCACTCATCAGTCAAGAAGACAAACTGTAAGTTATTTTGTATTAATGACCCCACATGTTCAGAGAAATTCCTAAAAGAGAGAAACTATTTTCTACTCACTAGTGTATCTTCTATATATGCACAATGTCAACTTCTGATAAATCAATGGAAGAACTAATAGCTGCTAGGGCTAATTATAAAGGGCGTGTAACACAATTTAAAAACTTTTTAGCTAGTTTGGAGCCTAGTGCGGAGAACATAAGTGTTCTAAAATTAAGACTAAAAAGGCTCGAACAAATCCTGGATAAATATGAGGACATTCAGTTTGAACTCGAACAGCTCAACCCTGATCAAGCTAAGGATAGGGACGTGTTTGAACAAACTTATTTTCAAGCTGTGGTCGCTGCTACAGACTTTATTAAGCAAAGCGAGCGGCTTGAAGAAATAGATGCAGTGCTTTCTCCACAAGCTGCTCCCCCGGAGCATTCTAGTGAACTCTTTAAGCCTATTTTGCCAAAATTTGAACTGCCTAAATTCTCCGGCAAGCAAGATGAGTGGGAAACCTTTTACGAACTTTTTTGTTCATTAGTGGACCAAAACAAAGCTTTGCCCCCAGTACAGAAACACCATTATCTAAGATTGTCATTATCTGGTCCCGCAGCTCAGTTACTAGAGTCTCTTCCAATAACGGGTGACAACTATTCAGTGGCGTGTTACCTATTAAAGCAAAGATATGACAATCCTCATCTGAACATACAGCGACATGTCCGAGCTCTCTTCGAACTTGAAGCTGTTAGAACAGAGAATGGCGCTGCTCTAAGGAACTTATTAGACAATGCGCAACGACAGGTTAGAGCGTTGCAAGCGCTAAAGGAACCTGTGGAACATTGGGACACACTTCTAATTTATCTCATAACCTCAAAGTTGGACCCTACTACTTTGCGAGAATGGGAAAAGGAAGTTATCTCAGAACATGCTTCTACTTTTAGCTCATTGTGTGATTTTCTCAACAGTAAGTGCAAGATGCTATTCTCATTGCAAAGTGGTTATGAACATAGGAGGCAGAGGGCACCTCCTGTTCAGTTTAACTCTTCTCGAGCTTATAATGTGGTAGATGCTTACCAGTGTCCCCTATGCAAGCAAAGCCATACCCTATACCAGTGTGCCACGTTCAAGGACAAACCTGTGGAAGAACGTAGGACACATGTTCAAAAAAGTAAAAGGTGCTTTAACTGTTTGTCGTCAAGACATCATGTAAAAGCTTGTAAGTCAAGTCGTAACTGTTTACATTGCAATCAAAGACATCATACTTTATTGCATAGGCCTTCTCAAGATAAGTCGTTAGCTCAAACGGCTTATGTAGTGAAAAAGAGAAAACAGTTAGGCCAACAGAGAAGGAAAACTTTTGTTAAAAAGAATCCTGCTTCCCACATTGAAACTGCATCTCAACCTAATATTCCTAGTAATGATGAGAGCAAGGAGGTCCAAAGTTTAAATCATAACGCCACTACCATCCGAGGCTCTCATGTTTTTCTGTCTACTGCTGTAGTCCAGATACAGGATTCCAAGGGGCAGTGGATACCAGCCAGATGCCTACTGGATTCTGCTGCCACTCATGATTTCATCAGTAAGGAGTTTGCTACTCAGCTGAACATTACACGGACTAAAACTGATGTCACTGTTACTGGCATAAACAAAAAGAGCACAGAGGCTCTGAGTTATGTCAAGATCAAATTAAAGGATTCTTATGGTGGCAAGTTTCGCTTTAATTTGAATTGTTTAGTCATAGATCACATAGGATCTAATATTCCTTCCAGTTCGTTTCCAGTGAGAGACTGGAAAATTCCCAAAACTCTTCAATTGGCAGACCCAGCATTTAACCAGCAAGCACCAGTGGATATATTGTTGGGAGCGGAGATGTTTTGGAAAGTGCTCATGAATCAAAGCCAGCAAATACAACCCGGAATTTTAGTGAGACGTACCAAGCTGGGTTGGATTTTCACTGGAAAATTTACTTCTTCAAAACCCTCTCAGAAAAAGCAACAATGCCATTTCACAGATTGTGTGCTACAAGACAAGGTGGGCAAATTCTGGGAATTGGAAGAAGTGACTTCATCACAAGTGCCACGCACCCCTAACTCTCTTCCTTTAGTGGAAACTAAACCTGCCGCCCTGAAAAGTCTTGTATTCTATAGTAACAGGTTTAGGAAAAACACTGTAGTTCTAAGTTTTAGCAAGCGCTTAGACTCTTAGTGTTTTATTTGTGCATCACTTGAACTATATAGTGATTTTTTAACTCTTGTGCTTTACTCTGCAATTAGTCTCTGAACATATGGGTCATTATTTTGTGCTTGGGTATTCTCTCCCAGAAAAGAACTGCTTCTCCCCATGAATGAAATGGAATGGGTTATGTGCATTTTACTGTGAACCAACCCTTGTGTGTCGCCAGCATGTTCACATTTCATGTGAATATTTTTTCTTAATTTTTTGTGTATCATTGTGCGTCGTCTAAGTTGCACAATCTTCGATGTGTAATTCCACTAATGACGTCATGCTGGCCGCCGTGCACTATTTCTTGCGCGGAATCACACGGGTTGGGGGGAAAATTACTCTTAGATTGTTCTAGTTTGTACTGATCAATGTTCCCCACCCCCCTCTAGACCTATCCATTAGCGGACTTATACATATTCTAGGGACGGTAAAAAAGTAGTCTGCCTGCGCTCAGTATGTTCTCAAGCACTGTGTGGTTCGCTCTCGCCTGGTCTACTAGTAGCATCGTTAAGTCGCAGTCCAAGCCTTGGCATCGAAGGATCTATTCTCTACTCAAACTCGCAAGCACACTCTAGTCTCGTCTACTAGTAGAAGTACGCACCGCTCGCTACGGAAGAAGTTCTTCATTCCAAAAAATACTCGCAAAGGTCTTATTCTAACATCGCAGTATTCTCTCGTCTTGACTACTAGTAACAGTAAGTTCAGTCTCGCTAAAAGGTGCTCAGGAAGAACTTCTACATTGCACGAACTCTCTCTTCATGTACTATTGAATAATTAACTTTCATGTTAGTTATCTCGAAGAACTCTTATATTGTAGTCTTCTATAGTGCAAGATCTACAAATCTACAAGTACGTCTTGTCTAAAGCATTTTATTGAAAAGTGTAGTAATACTGTTAAGCGATACAGTCTGCCTTTTACAATAAATTATTCTGCTTAGCATCACTTGTGCACATCGGCACAGTATAAGTAACTATTTTGTATATTCTAAGTGATGAATATTGAACTCTGAACTCAAGCTTCTACTCTAAAAGAAGTTTTCCAAGATCGCAATTCACGTGGCTAGTCAGCCATTTTGTATAAGCAATTAAGGTCAAAGGACATTGGTGCTTATATTTCTTCATTCTATACTCAAGTGAACATTATTACGACTTTCATTTATTGCAAGTTAAAGGCAATTCTTGAATTAGAAACATTTGTGATCTTGAATTCAACTCGTATATGTGCAACGTGCTATACGAAGGAACATTTTCAAACATTCCTTGTATCAAAGAGCTTTCTCTCAGAAGAAGAAGCCATCGTCGGAACTCTGGCTGCCGTCGGAGAATTCCACTGCAAGAATACAGCTTTTCTCCCAGTGGGCAACCGACATCAGAAGCCTGGCCGCCGCTAGAGTTTTAGCTGCCCTCTTCATCGTCTGTGGATGGTTTGAGGGAGCTTGCCTAGAGACATCCCCTGTCCGGTTGGAGACGGAACAGGAGTCTGGCAAGGTTTATACTCCCATTCGCAAGGGAAACAGCCATCGCCTGCTTCTCTTCTTCCTGCCCTCGACCAGGGTTGGAAGGCAAAGCTGCTTGTCGGATGTGGTCATCAGTCGATGCTGTCTTGCTTGGAAGTCAGCATACAGCATGAAATTACTCAAGGGGAAAGAAACACCAAGCCAAAGATAAGTTCGCTAAGTTCCTTTCTTTCCTTTAAAACCCTCATTTGTATGTATGATAAATTTTGCAAGAGGCACAGTCAAAGCCTACTTGATGTTATCTGTTATTAATTTCAAAGCTTCATTTATTTCAGTAATTCTTTTTTCAAATAAGTTATATAAAGCAAAGAGTCTTTTATTTGTCTTGCTTAATGTTTACTGCTTGGAAGCTTATTACCAAGAGGGTAGAGATTTAATTTTCTTTATCTCCCAAAACGGAGATAAACCATTTTCATGCATTGTAAGTCAAAGGTATTTCTAAAATAAAACTCAGTGTTGGAAATTCATATGTACTTTTTGACGAATCCAGGCTATCCTTTCTCAAAGACGACCACACCAGACTTGCAGAAAATATTAACTGTTAGGGGCATATGGCGTATGGGACTTGGGACACTTGTTGACCCAACACGAAGTCAGTTCTGCATACGCCAATTGTTAACAAAGTTTTTTGGTAAACTCACCATGCCCAATCTTTATCATGTTTTTTGGTGACCCCGACTTGATATTTCAATTCATTATATTATTTATGTCGGACCAAAAAATAAATTACCAAATTCACCGCTATGCCCTCTAACAACCCAGTTTGTGGAGTATCCATGTAAGCTTCTTCCTACCCTCAAACAGCAGAGATACTGCATCAAATTTTGTCAAAAGCTTGGTGACTCTCAAAGCGAAACAATTCGGAAGACCAGCAGGTGTTTGGAGACGATGCTATGGGGTAACACAAATCAAGGAATGGTTCAACCGATTCAAAAAAGACTGCACATCGGCAGAGAGTGACCTGTGTTATGGGAGGCCTCAAACCACTCGGAACGCAGCTGTCATTGAGATGGTTAAACATCTGATAATGGGAGATTGTCGTCTGACCATACGAGAGATTGTTGAAAAGGTTGGGATCAGTAAAGATTCCGCACATGCAATTTTGCATGATGATTTGGACATGTGGTGAGTGTCTGCAAAATCTGTGCCAAAGCTGCTTTCAGCAGAACAGAAAGAACTCCGTCTTCAGGTTGCACAGGATCTGCTGGACACTTCTAACACTGATCCCAGTTTCTCAACACTGTGATGACTGGGGATGAATCTTGGGTGTACAGATACGACCCGGAAATTAAAATACAGTCATAGCAGTGGAAGCATCCGAGTCCCCAAGGCCGAAAAAAGCACGACAGGTGTGAAGCAAAACCAAGGTGATGCTAACTGCGTTTTAAAATTTATATCTATTATCTTATTGTTAATGAAAACTCCGAGCCTAATGAGTAATACTTGTGTAAGAAATCCAACCTTATTTTGGAAACAAGCAGCTAACAATATAGAACTGCACTTACCTTCAGGAGATGCTGTGCTGCATAAAAGCCTGCAGGCCCACTTCCAACAATACAAACTTTGGGTATGCTAGCACCTGTACTTCTAAACCTCTGCCATATTGAAAAATTCTGAAGTTTACTGGTTTTCCCCACTTTCAGCAGCAGAGACTTCATGGTTCACTACGGTATTAAAAGCATCGTGTCAGTGCAGGAATAACAACTGAGATTTATATAGGCCTATTGTTGCCTAGTGTCCATATATATATATACATTCTATTCATCAGTGGTGCCGTAAAATACATAGTTTCATCAATTGTGCAAGAAAATACAGAAAATATGTAGGTACACAGAAGCTATAGGAAACTAAGTTATAGCTTGTATCTGGGTCTTTTTTTAATTTTAATTTTTCAGAAAACAGCCAAATTTCATGTTATCCTGTTCCATATATAAGCAACTTTTTCTTGTAGCAACATCGTAAATATAAGTAAAATTGCTAAGAAGTTCACACAAAATTAATTTAAAATTAGGGTTACCACACTTCTGATTTCTCAAACTGGAACACTTCGACAGGGTCTTTCCTACATGTTACTAGTACTTACTTTTCAGGAGGGGGGGGGGGGGGAATCTGAAATGCAGTTTACATGAACGAAAATGGAATCTAATCCAACTTAACTACCTACAACTTATGCAACTTCACCTTTTTTGTACCATTCATATTTTTCCCTACAAACAATTTTTGTTAGAAATTGCGTATCAGTTTTGACGCTTTCAAAAAATTCAAGGTATGTTAAATTTATGTTCATTTTGCAAAACAGAAGAACAATATGCAACAGGTGTAATAATAATAATCTGTGGCACTCTCTGCCAACATTCAAGCGTACTACAATAGAATCCTGCTAATCTGGACTAGATGGACCCTGTCCGGATCACCAGAAGTCTGGATTAAATGAAATTTGCTTTAAAATGCATGTAGGCCTACAAGTTTTAGATGGGTAAAACTACAAAAATTTATATATTTTTTTTCCATAATTATAGATTTTCCTACACATTAATTTTAATTTTAATACTACTGTATACATAAATGTAAGTTTTTAACTTATGATCTGATGTAGGATTAACAAAAACAAAACATCCTTGTGATAAAAATTAAAAAATATTATCGATTGGTCGGTACTAATCCCATCTGGATTAATCTTTATACCGGTAAGTAAATTATGAACTGACTTTTCAAAATGCACTTAGTCCAAATTTTTTTTTGTTATAAAAACATGGTAGCCTAATTTAAATAATAAAATTATTTGTTTAAAACTGTCATCATAATCATGGACACAAACACCACTTAATTTACAATAAAAAGTTTGGGAAAACAGAAGAACAGGTTTCCACTTAAGCTCTGTCCACCCAACTCACTAACGAGACCGCCTGGGAAGGAGGATTAGGGTGGGGAGTATTTTAAACAGTGAGAGAGGCATTGGTGGACCAACTAACAGCGTTGAAAATTGGAAAATGTTTAATTTTTTTCCCTTTTTCCTTCTCTTCTATTCCGCTTTCCTCACTTATTCTTCACCCAACCTATCTATTTGGGACCTATTCCTATTCTATAAATTTACGCACTGAGCAGGGTTTGAACACAGGACCGCTAGCATCATAGCCAGTCGTCTTAACCATTACACCATCGAGTGATCATTGCAGTGTGAAGCGAGAATTCATCTATTTATGTTTAGAGAGCTACAGACATTGATAGCGAATTGTGAATTGAACTCTGGAGTAGCTCAGTTGGTAACAGCATTGGCACGGATAGCCAAAGGTCCTGGGTTCAAGTCCCAGTGTCAGAGGAATTTTTCTCCTATAATATTATCATGTAATGTCCAACAGAGACAATAATCTGTGGTACATGAATGCATATGCATATATCTATCTATCATATTAATTTTACAGAGATCGCCTGGAATCTGAAAACTTCGCAGTCGTTAAAATTCGAACATGCCATTGGCAGTGCGCATGCGTGGAATGCTTTAGTCCACATTGAAAATACAGTCCACTGATCCACGCACTTTAGTTAACCAAGTGGATACTAGCGTGATACTGTCAATGTTTTCAACTCAGCACGTTTTGCTTGAACTCGAATTCCCGCCACCTCTGTCTCTGACATGGTCCATGCTTTCAGTTTTCGGGCAAGCTCTGTAACTGTAAACTCTTATTTGGCTCTGAAAAGAGCCATTTTGGTTCAAGGGAAGTTTTAAATAGTACAAGGGTCATTTTGTTCTATTAATCAATTTGTCTTGTGGGTGGCATACCATTTGTAATTAGCCTAGTGCATATGCTTTGGTACAAGGGTCTATCTCCTGCATGGAGAATATAACAGTGATGACAAAGAAATAATTATATAGCCTACGTCCTCAAAGAAATAATTATAGCCTACGTCCTGTTTCAATAATGGGGAATGATCGGTGTACAACATTCAGTGCAATTAAAGCAGTGCGAACACAACCCGGGAAATTAAAAAAAAAAAATAATAATAATAAAATGTGCTAGCTAATGCCAATATCGTGTGTAATGTAAGGTAACTCGATTCAGTGCGCTAAGCTTAAAGACTCGGAGTATTGACAAAAATGCTAATTTTCAAATATATACGCTATCAGTATGATAAGGTTTATTTGGAAAACCAGTTCATTGTTTTTGAATCCCATAAAAACGTAGCTTATTTACTTAGTGATTTTTTTTATGGCTTAGGCAAGAGTAATAAGAATAGAAAATGGTTACATGATGTGAACAGAAAAAAAGACATACGAACTTAGCTTTAAGGAAAGCACAGATGAAACCTACGCCATTTATTTTATTTTGATTTTTATCTTAAAAAGAATTTCTGTAGTTTCCTTCTCGAATCCAGTTATATTGTTTAGTAGCCCTTTATGCTTACACACACACTTCCACGAAAAATGTCTAATTATGTTTTAAGATTGTCTAATGAGCCAATCCATGTGAAAGTGGACAAAGGTGGTTACATCTTTTTTTTTACGTGACATAGACATGTTATATATCAAAGTAAAGGGAAAAGACTGTAGAATTTGAAAACAGATTCACAATTCTATTAAATTAAAGGTATATATATAATAACAACTGCTGAAATGTGTATTTTTTTCGTTGACTGAAATTTATAATTTAACATGTTGGCTAGTACTGCATGTATTTTTTTCGTTGACTGAAATTTATAATTGAACATGTTGGCTAGTACTGCATTATACTCATGGAATCAGTAGATTTGCTGCAATTTTTAATTTCACCCACAAAAGCACAAATAAGTGAAGATTTTGTCATCATGAAACAAATTTTTAAGGTCAGTTTAAGTGAAGATATTCATCAAATCAATTTTCAACGTATCCTTGTCTCACCCGTCACTAAAAACATGTAATAGTTTGGGTAGAAAGCCAAGTAATCATTGTATAAAATGGAAACTTGGTAAAAGTTAAGATATTTCAATACAGAAGACACACCTAAAATATAATTTTAAAATTCCTACTATTTTGGCTTAATTTTGATGTGACGGGTGTGACACATGTTGTGTGACGGGTGTGACATATGTTGTGTGACGGGTGTGACATTTATGTAAAATGCCTTTTGCAGCTTTTGTATAGTGGTTATTTCATGCAGATGTTGCATTAATACTATCTTTAAAATGGCTCTTGAACTTCCGTGGTAGAGAACAGAACTTCTTTGCAAGATGAAGAAACTACGATCTACCAGCTTTGGCTATGGATGACATAGGTGACCAGTGGAAATGTCACAAATGTTTTAATGTTGGTAAAGAAGTGAGGTAAAGATCTAGTGATCCCCTATAGAGGCCATGAAGGCTTTTAGGGTTCAAACGTTCAACCTTCAACATTTTTAGACTTTTAGCACATGAAGGTGGTAAGGTTGTCAGTCTTATGCACTGGCTGCCTTTACCCCAAAATTGCTTCTGGTAGCCATTTCTGTTAGAGGATGAGTTGACCTCAGGGCCATAGTGCCAGCAGAAGGATTAGGCCAATTGAAAAATCTCAAAAACCTCATCAGGAATTGAACCTGTGCCCTTCCGGTTTGTAGCACAGTGCCTCAACCAGCAGCATGACATTGTACCCCAATAAACTAAGTGAGAAGTGATAGCCTAATTAATTCTGTGCCTGATTTCTGTACTGGTAACTATGTATCTTAGAACTGCTAAGAAATTCAGACAGACAATACCTCTAACAGCCGATGAAATGAGTAGGCCCACATGGAAACAAATGAAGGAGAACAGATAGAAAAACAATCAGCCAATCTAAATATAGCTACACAATATTATTTTTGTATGAGAAACAACAAAAATGTCCTGGTGACAAGAATAACCAGATCCACATCAATTCAGTAAAAGTTTGTGAAGAGCTCAGGCTTCCAAGTAGTCCAGGATTTTAGAGTAGAGGACAACGAAAACTGCCTAACTAGTACCGGAGGAACATTTCACTTCACAACTTTACACAAGCCTGTTAAAAATATGGACAGAGTGGAAAAAAGACTAACAAGGGAATTCTTTTTTATGCTGAGATCATGTGTTGGGATTCCCCAGGATTGGTATACTATCACAAAAAAATTTTCATGAAATTCATGCAAAATGGTACAGAGGCAGAAGGTGCAAAGTGTGGTTAGCGTTGCAGATTACAGATCCATCGGCCTGGGTTCGATCCCCGGTACCTCCTTGAATTTTTCTGAGGTAGGGAGGTCTGGTAGGGGTGCATTCAGCCTCGTGATTCAAATTGAGGAGCTACTTGATAGAGAAGTAGTGTCTCCGGTCATGAAAACCACCATTAATGGCCGTGGCTGACCACATGCCCCCCAATCCTACCATCTGCCTATGGTAGATGATGCAGCAGTCGGGTGGTAGGCCAAGTCCCTCCAGGGACAGAGTTTAGTTTAGTTTAAGTCTCGGTTATAAGTTGATGTTGTCACATCCGACATGTCACACCCGTCACGTCACACCCGTCACACTGATAAAGTAAATTTTCAGTAACTAGCCTATATAAATATTTTTGTAAAATCTGATTATGCATTTCAGTATGTTTATCAGTCCTCTTACTTGAAAAAATAAAACAAATATAGTGAAGCTAATCAATTCACAGAAATTTCAATTAAACCTACATAAGAAAAAACCTTTGTCCAATTATGGTCACACCCGTCACATGCACAATATATTTTCCAGCTCAAGCATACAGCCTTGAAAAAAACATTAGATTATATTTTGTACTTCCAATGGGTTGGTATGTTAACACAAAAAACTTTGATGACATTCCTGCAATATGGTTCAGAGGTAGAAAGAAATAAGTGTAATGAAATCTGTCCAAATGTCACACCTGTCACTATGGATTGGCTCTGGTAAAACGACAAACGTTGAATCCGGTAGACTCTTTTGTAATTTTTCTTAGTACAATAAATATCATATCATATCATAACAGTGATGATGTTGTACAAGAGTTATTTCCGTAGTAATTGAAGAGTGTTTCTTCAAAAGCTGATATCTACATAAATTATAGTTTTGAGATATTCAATTTTTTTGCATACGCTTGAGACTTTAAAAAAATTTTATCTGTGTTTTTGTTATAAGAATGTACATGCTAACGCCTTTGTGATATCAACACCTTCATTTAGAGCAGCGATTCTCAACCTGTGGGGTGCGACCCCTAGGGGGGGCGCGAGCAGACTAGAGGGGGGCGCGAGAATATCCAAGAGAAAATATTATTTTAAAAAAATATTAACTGACAGAAAAACATACACATAGAAAACAAAATACATTTCGACATATTAAAAACAAAAGTAAAACAACTTACTAAATAAAAACTCACTTTATCAAAACATACTAAATTAAAAACAAATTAAATAATTATTAGTGACTTCCTTGGGCCTGTCTTGCAGAGCAAAGTTTTTCGAAGGAAGGCTCAATATTAGAAATAGCCACTCTCAGTTCTGTTTCTATATTTAGCCGAGATCTATATTTTGTCTTTAACGAAGCCAAAGCAGAAAATCCAGTTTCACAAAGGAATGATGTTGAAAATGGCAATAGAATGCGAAATGCTCTGGGTTTTAGTGCAGAAAAATCATCATCTACTTCTGCCCAAAATTCAAATAGTGATTTATCACTAAATTGTTTTTTGGTTTCGCCACTTGTCGTGAAGTCTATGAATTTTTCTTCTCCATCAATTGAAAGTCCTTCGGGAGTCTTATGAAATGGATCCCTCACAAACTCGCAACTTTCTATCAAGTTATCGTCTGCAAGAAAATATTTTTTTAAATTCCTTTCTAGCGTGGCTAAATGATTTTCAATGGTTACAAAAACAACTTTTACATGTTCTTCTTCAGCCTTGTAAGTTTTAATACAATCATCCACATTTTCAAACATTGTTAGGATTTTTTTATTTAAATTTCTGCTCCACAAATCCAATTTTCTACAAAAAGCATTAACTTTATTACTCGTATCCAACATATGTGTATTTGCTCCTTGGAGTTGAAGGTTCAAGATATTTAATTTCTCGAATATGTCGACCAAGTAGCTTAATTTCATCACAAATAAACCATCGCGAAAATTCTCGGCTTCCGGTCTGTTTTCTTCTTCTAGAAAAATGGCGATTTCTTCTCTTAATTCATAAACACGTAAAAATTTCCCACGTGATAACCATCTTGCCTCGCAATAAAATAATAACTGTGAATGCACCGAACCCATGTCTTTACAAAGTGCGGAAAAGATTCTCGATTTCAGGGGCCTCCAAAATACTCAGAATGCATTATTGTTGTATACATTTTATTGTAAGGGGGGGGGGGGCGCGAAGAAAATTATGATTGAAAACTGGGCCGCGAATACTGAAAGGTTGAGAAACACTGATTTAGAGAAAAATAATGTAGCATTGTTTATTTCAGCTCAAAATATTCAAAGTTTTCACAAAATCCGATATCTGCACAGGACAATATACTGTATCTACAGATTTAACGTTTAATTGTATATTACTAAAGAGCATTTTTTCCATTTGTTACAAGTGTTATACAACTGGGCATATTTTCAGACAATTACAAAATGTATATGTCACTCCACATAGATGTGCAGCCATTATCCTGTCGTTTTTCTTAAGTAGTACAAACATTATTCCTCTATAAATATTAACATTCAATGTGAATACACATCACAGAGCAACGAGACTACTTCAAAACAGAAATACTATTGAATAGAAACATTTAAGAAGTTCAGTGGTCACCTAAAAAAAATGCAGTGATACCTAAAAACAAGAGATTGTTGATGAAAGACACAAAATAAATCTGAATATTTATTTCAAAACAGTTATAAAGCTATTGTTACGAGGGGAAATCCATAAAGTAGGTTTCCCTGGAGCCATTTACAGAAACAAAACAAAGTTTCAAGGAAATATTTATTGCAACAGATACAGGAAGTGTTCAGCTATTTTTCAACATATTTGCCACCGGAATTGAAATATTTGTCATACCTTGGGACCAACTTTTGAATACCTGTGTCGTAGAAGTTTGCCGCCTGCAATTGGAACCACTGAGTGACAACCACCTTCGCCTCTCTGTCAATCTTTTTCCCAGCTGAACTTCTGCAGGATACTTGTTGGGAGGTGTTTAAACATCCACCCTACAGCTTGGACCCATCTCTTACGGATTTCCATCTTTTCCTACACCTCAAGAAATGACAGGGAAAGACTGAGAGGAGGAAATGTTAGTCACACAGTGGTTAAAATCCCTGGGGGCAGACTTGTACGACTCAGATATCAAAAGTTGGTTCCACAGTATGATAAATGTTTCAATTCCAGTGGTGAATGTGTTGAAAAACAGCTGAACACTTCCTGTACCTGTTAGAATATACATGTCCACGAAAATGTATTTTGTTTCTGTAAACAGCCCAGGGAAACTTACTTTACGGATGTACCTCGTACACAGCCTACTAAAAGAGTTCCATTCATTTATTTGTTGCAGCCATCACATCTGCATAAAATGCTTTGGTATCATCAGGTACGGAAAAGTACTGCATTAGTGCTTCAACATCCCTTTTTTCCGACACATGGTTTATTTTGGGAAATTCATTTTTTCCACGAACACTTTTAAGTCTTTAACACCTTCTTTTTTAGCCCTTCATAATATTCAATGTCTGATCCAAAATAAGTACAGGGTCTTTATTATAAGTTGAGACGGGGCGACCGGTGTTTTCACTCTCCGCTACGGAGTCCGCATTAGCCGCGGGTGACGCGCGCGCGGCTTCCCTGCTTAAAGTGTAGGCTATATAAAGTATTACATATCTTACCTTATAACATATGTTGGAAGTGTCGTCCTTCCTGTGTTATACAGGCATTGTATCTGGAAACCACATTCTTAAAGATAAGGTTTATCAAACAAATCCTCACACATTGGAGGAGCTGAAAGAAAGCATTACGAATGAAATTAGGGGCATTACAGTGGAAGAACTCACTCGCGTCAGCCAGAATGTGGTTTCCAGATACAATGCCTGTATAACACAGGAAGGACGACACTTCCAACATATGTTATAAGGTAAGATATGTAATACTTTATATAGTCTACACTTTAAGCAGGGAAGCCGCGCGCGCGTCACCCGCGGCTAATGCGGACTCCGTAGCAGAGAGTGAAAACACCGGTCGCCCCGTCTCAACTTATAATAAAGACCCTGTAGATCGAAAGAAGCATTTATTTACTTTCCCCTTTAACGTTTCTGTTGTAGTGCAAGAATAGTGTTGCTGCCGAAATCTGAAATGACAATTGGGATCTCAATGCCTTCTTAAAATCCTGTATTTTCCAGTCATGCCAAAGCATTTGTACCTTTATATGTATCTTCATTATGTCGCAGTTGAGGACAAATAATGTCATCTTTAAACCTCTAATCCTTCTCTAATCTCCCAAATACCTGATCAGGTGGCATGTAACTATGACCAGGTACCAACGATTAATGCTGGTGGATGTGGGCCATCACCATAGCAATGCACGGCTGGAGTGGCAGAGCTTAAGTCATGACCTGTTCTTACAATTTTTCCAAAAGTTTTGAAATGTTGTAGGCCCTAATTAGTTTAGGCCATACTAGTAACGCTTATTTTGTGTTTCCTACCCACACAGCACACTACGTATAATATACGAATAATCTAGGGTATATACGTATATTATACGTAGTGTGCTGTGTGGGTAGGCTATGTCATAGTAGGCCTATTAACTGCCAAACCTAATAGGCCTACAACATGGATGTTTCTAAACCTAACAGTGGTATGCCGGGTCCCATGAACTCCGGTCTACTGTGCTATATGAAGGGATTCTCTAAATGGGTCATTCTACAGAAATGTCTGCTTTTTAAATAATGAGAACACAAAATTTAAATTTGGTTTAAAAAATCAGAAAAAAATTCTGGTTATTCTTCTATCCAAAGAAGAAACTTTCAGCATACAATGCATACACTTTACTCAAATTTGGGGTTACTGTCAACCAAAATTGATTTTAAGTTCCAGGAGAGTGATTTTACTTACTGATGCTATTATATCGGTGGAATCGCACCTCCCCAAATTTAATTTTTCAGTATATATGGTTTCAAAACTATCTAAGACCTAGATCAGAATGGGAGTTGAGATGTAATTCACAAAACAACAAAGGCCTAGTTTTTGTTGAAAAAATAATTACAAATTGTCCTCACAATTTTCCAAAGTATTGTTCAAGGAATATGTTTAAAAATGTTAGGAACTGTAATACATTTATTATGGAAAAAGAATTATTTAAGCCAAGAAGTAAAAATAAAGAAAGTGCACAAGTATCTTACAGGACTAATGTCGAATCACTCTACTGGCTACCATATCACTTTCCTGGAAAAAGTTAGCCAGGAGAGTGATTAATTTTCTTAGCCAGGAGAGTGAGGATTTTTATTCCTTTTGCCATGTGCAGGTAGTACAGACACAGCTTGATGTTAGGCTTTTAGGGAGACTTTTTGAATCACCAAAAGCATTTAATTGCTCTATTTTCAATTTTTTTACTCTTAAATTTAAAACAATACTACAACCAGGAGAGTGATTGGCAATAAACATATTTACTTAAAAGTGAAGATGTATTTTGCTCAGTTGCACCAGGAATCACAACAAAACTGTCTTTTCTTCACTGGTCTTCTTCGTTCACTGGTCTGGAACAGCATTGCCACATTGAGAAGCAAAAAGTTTTCTTCCCTCTTTTTTCCTCAAATTTTTCTTATAGCGCCAGGAGAGTGAGTTCAGAAGCTGGGGACTGAACTTTTGAACAGAGTACAAACTTATTCAAACTTCAAACATTTGAAACATACATGTGAACTAGTCCCCAATACAATAAAGAACAATGTCACAAAGTGAATTAAAATAATCATGCCACACATTGTTTCTATAGTCAATAGAGTACTGTAAACCTGGAGCGGGGACAGCCCAAGAGAGTGATTTTTTACTTAAAAGGGCTGAAATTCACTATGAAAAGTTTCCATAAGTTTGACATTGATTACTTAATTTATAATAATGGGTTCCATAGTTAAACATGGATAAATAAAAATATAGAAATAACAATGTTATTTACAGAGTATTAAGAGAGGACAAAAAAAGCGTAATTCCTGTAGAATGACCCAAATGGGATGTTCATGAATTGAGCAAGAGTTAAGAAAACGGGAAAAACCAAATATAAGGTGCACCTTCGCATGAAACATATCCTGCCACGACCTACCCTCAGTGAAGAACTTTCTTTTATACCACGATCTAGCGAATTCTTCCAGGCAAACCGTTGGGTACAAGGCACTTATTCTCGCATTTTTAATATTTGGTACAAGGGGCACTGACAAAAGATAGATTTATGCTGCACCCCAGCCAAGCTCTGCTGTTTTGTTAGGTTAGGAACGTTTATGTTAGTTTAGGAGCAATATAGGCCTACTGAATAGCACGAGGTTTATTATGTCTCACATTGAATTTCTTCTGTGACAAAACCCTAAACCCCACCTTCCCAGGCGGGCCTCATTAGAGAGGAGCCTAGGGTGCAGCATAAAACTATTTTTCCCGGGGCACTCTCGAATTTTTAATATTTGGTACAAGGGGCACTCTTGCAGTTTTAATATTTTGTACAAGGGGCACTCTCACATTTTTAATATTGGGAAAAATATATATTGCGACTCACCCGAGTCCCCCACCACTACCGCGTGGAAAGTAGGGGTTTTGGGTGGGGAGAAAAATAATTTATTTTTCCTTTCTTCTCTTCTTCTCTTTCTTTCCCGTCTCTTTCCTCTCTTCCTCTCACCTCCTCGTCACCCTACCTCAAGGCTAGTATATGGAAGGTTGTCTCGTTCGACGCGCATGCGTATTGAGCACGAGGGATGTGACGTGGCCCCTAGCCCTGCACAGGATTTAAACAGCTACATACAATGGAAATGATGGGAATATAACTTATTTTTAACTACAATAATACATGTATCTGTAAAGATATACTACATATGATCTTAATAGAGAGACCACTTCTGAGTGCTCAGGCCTCAAATGAATAAAATATAATAACAAGCTGTAACAAAATATAATGAGACGTTTGAAACAAATTAAAATATTTAAGCGGCTGGTTACTGTAAAACATACTGTGGATCACAAAATAAAGAAAACACACAGACACCCTACATTTCTCTGGCAAGGGATCTCTCTTTAAATTTATTGGGGTACTTTTACAACTCTGTTTGGTTAACGACTAAGAAAATGGAAGTATACTACGATTTTTTTTGAATCGCAGAGGCAAGTTCACCCTTCTGTAAATAAATCTATATTCATACACATTTCCAATAGAAACTTAAAGGGCCTGTCCATTTTATTTATAGACACCAGCAGACAGGCAGAAAATCTTCCTTGTTGAGCTGACCACCTACACTATATTTGAGAAAAAATGTTCTATTCCCCTAATAAAACATCTTTCAGAAACTGAATAACTACAAGTATATACCCATAAACCAGCTGGGCCTCGCCCACTGGGGGGGGGGGGGGGAGAATATTCAACAATGGATCTGTTGTTAACAGCAAAAGAATGGAAACCTAGAAGCCAATTTCCTACTGAAGGTGAGTTTATGACGTTTTTATTATTATTTTATTATAAGCGCGTTTTAAAATCCATTTTTACTTGAAAAATATTACTAAGTTACTCAGTATTGATTCTTGGATTGTTCGACCATTTAAATGCTGTCGGTCGGTATACATTTAAAGATATACCTGTTAACATTTATGACGTGATAACTTTGAATCATTTGTAAATGTTTATTCCAAAATGTTCTACAAACAGAACACAGACTGGTTTGTAATATATTAATTGTTATTCCGTGCGCATATTTTATTTGGCTACATCTTCCAGTTTTATAATATAATAATATACATCTTCCAGTTTATAATATAATAATCATTCCGTGCGCACATTTTATTTGGCTACATCTTCCTGTATTTGGCCTCTGGAAAGCATTATTCCAAGCTGTTAACTTTTAAAACTTCTATTCTTCTTTGGTTTTAATAATTGTTTAGTATCTATGATTACACGCTCTGTAATTAAATTGTGTCAAATACATTGCAATCAGAAGTGTCTTGGTTCATCTTATAGATGTTTAATTTAACTTAATTTCATGTAAAATAAATAAATATAGAAAATACACAATCTACTTGAGAAATTTATTTTTCTAAGTCAAGACGAATATCGCAAAATATGCAAAAGTCTATTCTTTTCAAGTCTCCTTCCATAAATTAGACTAATCTACCTGGAATAAGTAATCATACCTAGAAATGTAAAATTAAAAACCTATCTCATAATCTTAGCTATATGTGCTAGACTACTTTTTCTCAGTCAGACAAACTTTTTCCTAACTTCGTAAAGCTGCACTATTCTTATTTGTACCTGTATTAAATATTTATTTTATTTTGTGTTAAATCTTCTTTATATGTAGGATAGTACACATTCTATCTTCACCTCGGAAATATGTATTATTGGTGTTAAAATAAAGGTGTTTTCGTGTTATTTCTTCCTATCATTGCCATGTATGTTGCTGCTTAACCCTCACGCGGGCTATGGCTGACGTCACACAGCAGTGTAGGACTCTCCCCACAGCTCTTACGGGAACGAGGCAACCTTTCATATACTAGCCTTGACCCTACCTATCTATCGGAACCCCTAGCGTTATAGCTAGGAGTCTTAACCCACTATGCCACGAACGACAGTTGAGCAGTGAAGAAAGAAAGATTTCATATATAGTTACTAAGAGTGACTTCATGCATTCGCGAGTGTCAACGCAAGAATAGCTTTTTCAAATTTTGAAATGTTTTGTTTGTTACGAAAAGAGTACTGTTGGTGCAAGGGAATTTTTCTGCATCAATTAAGCCATGTTTTATATCATAACACGGCGTTTTTAAAAATTGGGAAATATTATGTACATTTCTATTTTTTATATTATCAATTCGTTGTTTAAAGATCGTGAAATATGATGTTTGGTACAAGGGTATATTTTTAATTGTTCGACATTTTCTATAATTCGTGAATTTTTTTTTTTTTTATAATGGTAATTGCAATTATTAGAGCAAGCTGCGGTAGCGGCCGGCATGGGCCATAGCTGCGCGCGGAAGATGCGCGGTAGGCGGCGAGGGGAAGCGGCCGATGGAAAGGGGAGCAGGGTGAGTCGGAAACTATATCCTTGCCTTAATATTTGGTATGGCGACAATATACAAGGATAGTTGGTCATACTCCTTCGCTGAGAAACAAAATGTAAATATCGAGTGGGCGGAGCTTAAGGTGCACCTTGTATTTGGCTTTCGCCAAGAAAACAACACCATTTTTCATGTGCCAGTAGTTCATCCCAACTTTTGTCAGTTTCAATGCTATTTTTTGCACAAATGACTTGATATTAATTGTTTCATTAAATAATGAAGCGTCTCAATATCCATACATTTATTTTTAACCATTTAACAGTTATCAATTGCTGACCAACTTGGTGGTTCTCTTAATAGCATCCATGAAAACATAGTAAATTAGATAGTTCATCAAACCAAGAAGTTAAATACTGAACTGCAGCATCATAAAAAGCTAAATTAATTATTGACTGTGCTAAAGTAAATTATGATGGATATTGTACATCCCGGGATAAACTTTGATATAAGTCCCTCGAAAATTTTCTAAGTCCGAAAGTACACGTTGATATGCTATGAACTGCGAAGATTCCCGAAGTTTTTTCCCGAAGTGCCGAGACTAGGAATGGAGGCAACATCTGAAGTCACTGCTGCCAATATATGCACCAAAACCCCAGACATGTGTTCAGCAGATTGGTTCAAGTCCCAAAATGTGAAACATGTGTTTCGGAAAACCATTGTTTATAGAATGCTGAAAATGATAATAATAATAATTTATTTACAAGTAAAGGCGCTAAACCTACTTAACTTTAAACTCTAGTCTACAGGATAAACAGTCCTGATAGGCTATCTTCTATCATTTACGAAATGCTGGCTATGGTTTACAGTGAGATGGGCTGCGAACCCTTCACCCAATAAGCCAGATGTTGTTATCATAGGCGTAACGAGGGGGGGGGGGTCTGGGGGTTTGAACCCCCCCCCCCCCATTGATTAAAAAAATGAAAATTGTATAATTTTTTTAAGTCTGCCCATAAATTACTTAATACAAGTATAAAGCGTGGGAAGCTTAAAACTCGTTATTTTGCGTCTTAATTTTTAAACTTTGTATTCCATACAACCCCCCCCCCCCATATTGTCGGCCTGGTTACGCCTATGGTTGTTATTATTATTATTGTAAATATTGTACTAGTGTTTGAGGTATTGCAGGCCTACTAATTTAGAATTGCATACATTCATTTCCATCACAAAATAGATCAAACAAACAAACATTTCGGTACATTTAATTTAATTGGAAGTGCTAGCTGCAGCTTCACCCGTAGCGTGACCTAGGGTACACAATTAAACCAATGTTGGCAGCAGTACATGACGTCTCCAATCCAAAATGGCGCGTGCCTGACAAGTAAAGAATTCGTCGAATGTACAATTAATCTGTTTATATAAATAAATGATATAAACTTTTGTGTAATTAAAAATAAAAAGACATAAAATAATGTTAATGACGAGTGGGCCTTAAAAATTCTGAAATACAAGAAAAACGCAGGAAATGGAAACTTTTTTTTTAAGGGACCTATTCCAAAGTTGAGTCTACATCCCGTAATGAAAAATCGGGACGGTATGTGTCCACAAAACGGGACAATTCCGATTAATCGGGGGGTATGACCACCCTAACCAGGTTACAAAACTAAACCCATTAAACATACTAAGCATTCGATGAAGTATCTGTCATGAGATTAATCTTTAGGACATACCTGTTAAGACGGCGGTGACTTTTTGATACACAATCAGATGCTGTTCAACTTTTATTTTCGTCACTGTAAAGGTGTTCCAATTGATATCTTATCATCCAAAAGTTGTTATGTCTTACATAACCATGTCCATGGCGGATCAAGATAATAATACAGCATCTCATTCTATATAATTATTTAAATATAAACAACAACTTACCGAAACCGACACATGGGTCTCCCATTAAAACGGAGTAGCCAACAGACGGTAACAAGCAACAGCCGAAATCACTTGTGCCTGACCATCATCCAGATCGGGAAAGTGGTTTAATTCTTTTAGTTATCTTTACGGAGATATTTTTCTGTATTTTCTCAACTATACGGAGGATAAAGGAGAGAGCATTTTCTATTATTTTCTGCATGTTTCTTTTCTCACGTTGATTCTCCTGCTATAGCACTGCACTCCCATCTGGTGACATTTTTTCCAACTGATGCTGCCAGCTGACAAACGTCAAATCCAAAAGTGGAGGGTGTTTAAATGACCTTCATGTGTGTACTCTCAAATCCTATAATACAGGAAATAAGTGACAGGTTGCACATAATGCAAGGATCCAGTGATGAAGCAAATAAGCTAGTGCTGGGATTCATACCGAATTACTATGGGGTCTCTGTAAGTTCAAATATGAAATATAATATTAAGGGATTAAGATGTTCACTGATATAAGGTTTTAAATACATACAAATTAGGGTTACCAGATGTCCTGCTTTTGGTAAGATACTTCTTTTTGTCTTTTTTATTCATTGTGTCAAGGAGGAGGATAAATACCATTACAAGGTCTGTCAAGCAAGATCGCAGCTAAAAATGATGACATCATTCTTAGGAAGAGGATTAAAGTGTTTTGCAGATGACAAGCCGTTTCTTCCTTCTCCTGCTTAGATACGCGGTCCAATCAGAGACGGCAAGACGGAGGGAAGACCCTTACTGCTATCCTATTCAGTCATGGGATAATTCAATATTGCACTGAAGTCAATGTTGTGGGGCATGTGGTTGAGGAGAATATTGAGACAGCTGCCTTAAAAGTAAATTTAAAATGCTCTAAATTCTTTGTGATTGGTATATATCGTCCCCTAAAAGGTAATATGGATATCTTATAACATAGCATCAGATCTCTGCTTGTTGAGCCATTAACAAATGTTACTACTCAAATAATTATGTTTGGTGATTTTAATATCCATTTTCTAGGGAATAGTGGGGATAGGGATAGCTCTCTACACCTACTACAGAGATTTAATCTAAGGCATACTATAAATGAACCGAGGATAACCAGTACGTCAAGTACATGTATTGATGATGTAAACTACGAGGCAAATGTTTTAACTTCTTGTCTATCTGACCATAATGCACAGTGTATCATTCTGGATGGTATATTAAAGCCATCTCCAAACGCTCATGATATACTGCACACTGTATTGCGATACAATTTTTGTCACTTCTAAAAAATGCTCTTGTGCTCGAAAAATGGAACAAGCTTGACAATATAGTGGAACCAGAAAATAAACTAAATATTTTCTATGACATCATGTATTATTACATTAATATATTCTGTCCCCCATTCAAATACAAAAACGCCGTAAAGCTAACATTTTGGAAAACTGGATAACACCAGAAATAAAAAGTCTCAGAGCCGTGTTAATAATTGCAACCAAAATAGCAAATGAGAAAAAAGATCCAACCTACTACGTAAGAGTTAAGAAGCTAAAAAAGTTGCTATTACCAAACAAGAACATATTAGTAATCTAATTATGAAGCGTGATAATAGAAACAAAATTAATTGGGAAATTATAAATAGTCTCAGGCATAAACCAAGTACAAATAATGTAATCCCTGTGGCCATTCAAGCGGCAACAGGAAATAAAATGATAACTAGTCCATCTGAAATAACGTCTGCTCTAAATGAACACTTTGTCACTATTGGTAATAAAATCAACAGGGTCCAAACTCCTTTAGTAAACCCTCATGCTGCAACTTCTCTAGATTACCTAAATAACTTGAATAAAACTACTAATGTAACAAATAGAATGTATTTCTTTCCCATGGATGTAGTAGAAATAACAAGCTTTATAAAGTCCCTCAAATAAAAAAAAAAGTGTGCGTGGAACGCCACACGACAGAAGTAAAACTTGTTTTAATTTTTATTTTTTCAATTTTTGATTATTGGATTTTTTCAATTTTGCATTATTGGAATTTTTAATATTGGGTTTTTGGACTTTCTTAATTTTAGATTTTGGATTTTTAAATTTTGGATCTTTGAATTTTTAATTTTGGATTTTTTAAATTTTCGATCTTTGAATCTTATATTTTGGATTTTATTATTTATTAAATTTTGGATTTTATTATTTATTAAATTTTGGATTTTTTGGATTTTTTAATTTTTAATTATATTTTTTATAATTTGGGAAATTTGGATCTTTGAATTTTGGAATTTTTTATTTTGAATTTTTTAAATATTGGATCTTTGAAATTTTTATTTTTTGGATTTTTTAATTTCGGATTTTTTTAACCTTGGATTTGGGATTTTTTAATTTTTAATTTTTGGATTTTTTAATTTTCGATCTTTGAATTTTTTAATTTTGGATTTTTTAAATTTTGATTCTTTGAATTTTTTATTTTTGGGATTTTTTAATTTTGTATTTTAGTTTTTAATTTTGGATTTTTAGATTTTTAAATTTTTTAATTTTTGGATTTTTAAATTTTGGATTTTTAATTTTGATTTCTTTAATTTTAAATTTTGGATTTTTTATTTTTTTAATTTCGGATATTTGGATTTTTAGTTTTGGATTTCTTATTTTTTAAAGTTTGGATTTTTTGGACTTTTTAATTTTGGATCTTTGATTTCTTAATTTTGGAATTTTGGATTTTTTAAGCGTGGTAATGAACCTCCGGGTTCCATAAAGTAGATAATATACCTTTAGATTGCTTAGGAATTGTCTATTGCCATTGAGCAAGTAAGTATTATTATTATTATTATTACTACTACTACTACTACTACTATTCCCAATTGCAGGACCTCGTACTAGGTCTGAAAAATTTCCTTTGATTACTCCTAATCATTGAGTTGATTGTTTTCTGTGCAGTCCGCTCCGAAACAGTCTAGTAATTTCGTGACGGTTTTGAGTGTGACACTAATTTCGTGACGGTTTTAGTGTGACACTTATTTCGTGACGGTTTTAGCATGACACAAGTTCTCGATTTACCCCTATCGCCGCTAAAGAAGTTTTACTTCAAAAATCTATGGGCATTGCCAATATACCAACAACCTTAATCAAGTTTTGTAATTCTGAATTAGCTGCCCCCATTGCTTCAATAATAAACTTCTGTTTGGAGCTAGCCACTTTCCCGATTAAATTATAGACCCATATCTATTTTACCTGCTATCTCCAAAATTTTTGAACTTGTAATTTACAATAGAATCATAAGTTACCTGGATAAATATTAACTTTTCCCTTCCAAACAACATGGTTTTACAAAGAAAAAATCTACAGTCACTGCATTGACTCAATTTATTGAGACTATAATCAGTTACATTGATACAGGAAACTACACTGCCAGTATCTTGCTAGACTTGACTAAAGCATTCGACTGTGTTGATGTAAACATATTACTGAGTCAGTTGTCTAATGTTGAGCTGAGAGGATTGGGACATGATTTAATCAAATCTTACATGTCAAATAGGAAATAATTAGTTGCAATAACCACTAAGGAAGATACATCACTTTCCTGTTTGAAGGGGGTTATTCTCCAGATTCATGTCGCAGTTGATTTTCTGGTGTAAAATAAGTAGCCTATTTATGGATTATAAATTATTATGATAAGATAGATTGAAATAAGGTCTATTTGATCCCATATTCCAATTTTAAACAAAAGCTACAATTT
Organism: Ectobius pallidus; assembly: GCA_964059195.1. Classification (NCBI taxonomy): domain Eukaryota; kingdom Metazoa; phylum Arthropoda; class Insecta; order Blattodea; family Ectobiidae; genus Ectobius; species Ectobius pallidus. Next base: position 72,682,852 of record CAXKWD010000008.1, on the reverse strand, counting down.
TCTGCATTTTAGGGCACAGTATGTGAGATCACACCTCCGTGGCATGTCCCGATGCCTGACTTGTCATATTCATTCTTTCATGATTCAACAGACTTTCATTTTCATTCCATTTTAGTGTTATAACAAGAACAAACAGATCAAAAATGAGTCATTAATAACTGAAAAGAAATATATCATTTAGTAAAGACAATTTTTTGCGCTAAACATGCCTGTCCCAAAGTGAGACTTCACCTCAGTGAAACAATATCAAAGTTCAATTATTTCCACAGAGAAGGCACTGTAGTCTTTCCAGTCCTGGATTTGTCAATAGGCCGCAACCTAGGGGCGGCAGATTTCAGAGGGTGCTCGCTCGCTGTAGTAAGCTGTTAAGTTTGTGCGCGATTATAAACGTTAATCAAGTCACTTGTAGAAAGATAGTTCTCTATCTATTAAAATATGAGTATTGGGCCTTACAAAATGAGATTTAACATAGCGTATTTTTTACAACAATGGGTGAACTTTCAACTTAAACAGAAAAAGTTCAGTCTGTCATGCAATATTATTCCAATGATTTAGAGGATGATTTGGTTCAGGAATGTATACATAAAAGCGTTATATTATGCTTATTTTCATTCGATCCTTACTTATGGAATTATTTTTTGGGGAAATTCATCACATGCTATAACAATCTTCAAACTACAAAAGAAAGTGATTAGAATTATGATGAAAGTTAGCAGAACAACTAGTTGTAGGCTATTCTTCAAAAAGTTAAACATATTACCTCTACCAAGTATCTACATATATGAAACCTTAATTTTTATGAAAAATAACTTGCATACATATTCAACCAATTCGGATGTACACTCATACAATACTAGAAATAAGCATGCTCTCTTTACTCCATTGCATAACACTAATGCCTACCAGAAAAGTTTCCTTTACACCGGCCTCTACTTATTCAATAAATTACCATCGTACATTAAGGAAATATCTTCATGCCAGAAATTTAAAGTAACATTAAGGGGATTTCTATTGAATTGCTGTCCATATGACATGAACGAGTTTATTGAAATGTGTAATTAATATAAAATCTTAATGTATCTGTTTGTCTTTAGTTATAGTATTTGTCCATTTGTAAATTTTGAGGTATTATTCTTATTCTTATTTGTTTCTTATTTAGATTCTAAGGTTCTTTTTTTTAGTTTTGCACAGCTGTGTGATTTGTACATATCTCATCTTAATTTGTGTTTTTTGTGTACATTTGAGACGTATCCAATGTCATGTATAATGATGTTACTGGATGAATAAAAATACTACTACTACTACTACTACATTTTCGCAGTCACATTTCACTAGTACCTAATAATATTGCAGAGAAACCTTACTCAACAACAATACTCAATCTCTCTACGTTTTTGAGGATCCAATCTCTGTGCAACGTTTACCCAATGTTGGATACAGCTCTCTGCATGCGCGTTGCACTCCAGCCACAGATTGTTCCGGAGAAAGGAGTTTTTCTTGTTTAAAACTTGTAAATAATTATCAAAGGTCTTCATTGTCTTAAGAAAAGCTAAACACTTATACACAGAGGCAGAGATAATGAACTCCATCAACTATGACGATATTATAGATGATTTTGCCAGTAAAAAATCCTGTAAGAAATTGTAATTCTTGTTTTTACTTTTACTTTATGACTAATTAATTTGTTTATTTTACTTCTCAATACCTACGCAACCTATATTTAAATACTTATTGTCTTTATTACCTACTAAAGGTCTACAATTGATTGACTGTGATAGGTGGGAACTTCTAGGAAGGAGGAAGGGGCGGCGCAAATAAAGTGGCTTATACTTATGAAAAGTATAAATCCGGCACTGAGTCTTTCTATTTTCCATGGACTCCAACTTTTGACAGTTTTTTTATAATTTATATAAAGCCAAGCTGCCAGTGTGCTTTTAAGTGTTGTTTTGTTTGTGTAAAAAATTCTAAATGCAGAGTTGGTAATTGGACTTTCTCACCTCCGTTACCTACACCCAACGGTAAAGTTGTATGGTTTTATATTTACTTTTGCTATAAATTATAATAATAAGGAATGCAAAGTTAAACTCTAGAACTGAGATTTTCTAACCTCAAATGTTCCCAAGCTATTTGACAAATTAGAGAAAAATCTCACCTCCGTTACTGTTACTCTCAAGTCCTATCCATGGAGGTGTAAATGAAATATGAAATATGAAATATGAAAATTAATGTTGTAATTGATGACATATTTAACTGTTTCCATTTATTATTTTTGTTTAAAGAAGATACTGGTATAGCCTAATAGTTTATGACAATATATCATGTTTTGATTTAAAGTTTTGATTTTAAGGTGATAATCTATTTTAACATAAATATAAATAAGTAAAAAGTGTTAATCCATTTGCATAGTAATAAATATTGTTCTTTTTCATGATAACATTTAATACAGTAAATTAAATCTAATTCTCACATAACTTCTATATAATTACTATTTCTTACTATTTTCTCACCTCCGTGAATGTGCCATTTTCTAACCTTGTTAATTTAATGCAAAATACCACTCAGTAAGTAGGGCAAGTACCTCAGTAGTACTCTGCAGAAAGAAATATTACATAAAAAAAATTTACCGGTACATGATCAAAAATAAAAAAATAAATAAAAAAAAAACTATAACATTGAAATCTGCCTTTTTTTGGAGAATGACCCAAAGATATTACCATGGGGGTCCCACAAGGGTCAATTTTGGGCCCACTTTTGTTCATTCTTTATATATACAACATTGAATTGTTACTACCTCTTGATGACATAATACTATATGCAGATGATACCACACTAATATTTAAAAATAAAAACTTAGCTGAGTTAGAATTTCATATGCAAGATGCAACAAATAAGATTGTTACTTATTTTTCAAAATTAAACCTACAGGTAAATTCCAACAAAACTGAATTGATAACATTTGCAACTTATCATTAATAATTCTAATATTAATTACTCAAATCATGTAAGTTTACTTGGAATGATACTAGATAAAACATTTACGTGGAATCTACACACTGATAAAATAGTAAAGGCAATTTCCACTGGTTTATATATTTTAAGATATTTAAGCAAACTAGTCCCCACTTCCACTGCAAAATTGATATATTTTTCACTGATTCAGTCACACATTACTTATGGGATCGAACTATGGGGTGCCACTTCAAAAACAAATCTACAAAAAATGTTTGTTCTGCTAAAACGAGCAATTCGTTATTTGGCTAAACTGCCAGGCAAAGAAACGTGAAGACAGGCTTTTAAAGAACTTTGGATTATGACCGTAGTTAGCCTCTTTATTTATAAAGTAATTATATTCGCAACGTGCTATAATTCACCTGCTAAAAACAGCATGATTCATACATATAATACAAGAAACAAAGAAAGCTTCGCAACGATTGGTCATAACCTGAAGCTCTGTGAAAAGATGCCTATGTGCATGGGTACAAAATTCTTTAATTTACTACCCAAATCTTTTAAGGAATGTAAAACAAATAAAATACTCAGGAAAAAGCTATCCCAATATCTTCTGGAAGGGGTGTTCTATAGCATTGAGGAGTTCATAGATGAAAATAAAATCAGGTAAACTGATATAACAAAGTGCCAATATGTTTTTGTTGAATCAATTATAATTGCAATTATGATATGCAGAAAATAAGTTTTTCTAATCAGATTAAAATCGACCAGCGTCAGCAGGACTACAGATTTGTGATACCTTGACAATCGCACACTTACGTAAAATTAAAAGTAAAATAAAAAATATCCATGTCAAATTGGCCGGCTCCGGGAACCTCCAGAATACGAGTCCAACTTGGCCAACTCAGTCAGTTTGACGGTGTCGTTTGATAAGCATAAGTGAAGGAATAGTGTTAACTGTTAAATTATACCGGTAGACAAAAATTAAAAAAACATGTGACCTTTAATTAGTCGTTACTCTGGTACCGGTCAACCGATTAGGTCCAAAATTAATAGGCTTCTTGCCATGGACGTTATAAATGCGTATATACTAAGTTTCATGAAAATCCGATAAAGCATATTATGAAACTTGGCCCCATAACTCAGATATTATTTGAGTTATGGGGCCTTTTGATATATAATACCATAAAAATGCACTAAATTGGGCATTATTCCGGTACCGGCCAACCGATTTGGTCCAATATCAACAGACGTCTTCCCATGGACAATATAAATGTGTATACCAAGTTTCATGAAAATTTGATAAAGCGTATTTGAGTTATGGCGCTTTTAAATAAAAACACTAAATTGGGTTTGTCGTCGGTACCGGTGAACCGATTTGGTTCTATAACAATAGGGTTCTTCCCATGGACATTATAAATGCGCATACCAAGTTTCATGAAAACCCGATAAAGCGTATTTGAGTTATGGTGCGTACAGACACACGGACAGACAGACGGACAGACATTTTTTGTCCCCCACACACAATCTCTTAAAGTACCATACTGGCACTTAATAAAAACAAATAGAGTATACTGTAAGTAACTTATTGCATAACCTACCTCTCTCTGAGTGAGCTACTGTTTATTTGATGACTTTTATGTATTTGAAGCTAGACTAACTTTTAATCAATACTAGTGCAACTAATTGAATTTTAATATTTTCGTCTGTACACTGCAATGAATCTGTATCTGTTTATGTGCATTTGAGATAACATATTATGTATAAATGTATTTTTATTGTGTTTAATCAGACGATGGTCAACAACATTTACTTTGTAAATGTTATATTCATCAAATATATTATTATTATTACAAATTAGGGTGACCAGATGTCCTGATTTTTGCAAAATAATATTTTTTTTAAAACATCATATCCTGCACTCTGCAAAAAGGCTTGGGATTTTTCACAAGTATCCATTTCTTTTGAATATAACTTACTACCAGAAGTTCGATGATGAAAAATTTGTTATGAAATATACTATTTTACCATTCCTATAGAGGTATTTTTATATCTAGGCTAATATAACTCCTGATTCAAAGAGACACAATAACTATATCTTATTAACTGCATAAGAGATCAGTAATCATATCACCTTGTGTGTTTTAATCTCTTAATGTAACTAACAGTAGCATTAATAATACAAAGCATATTCTTATTAATAAGAATTGATAGTAAAATCATTTTCTATGACATGAAGTATGGCATATCTCATTGGGAATGTAAAATTGGCAGTTCATAGAAAACTACAGAAGCAGTAATTTCATCCCTGTTATGTCACAGTCAAAGCATCCAGTACCTCATAAAGGTTCAGAGGGCCATGTTTGTTCATTTCTGTATTTTCAAAGCAGTTTCACATAAAATGGTAACTATTTTTAATTTCCATAATCAGAGGTGGACTTGCTATTCTAGGCAATTTGATTGTTTCTTTGTCTAGTCAATCGCATTCCAAGTTTGGGCCTTCATTTTCACTCCAGTTGAAAGTAGGCTGTTTATTGAGAACATCAACATAAAATAGTAATGTGTCCATCTTTCTCCAGTTGTCACTACAGTATTTTTCAAATGAGAAGCCAATTCCTTCTATTCTATTCTATTCTTATTCTATTCTTTATTCTGTCCAACGGAACATATTATATGTTATGGGACTCGTCAACATACAAGTAAGAATACAAAATTACAATTACAAATATACATACAACTTAAAAACTAGTTTACAAAATATACAACATGCACAAGAAATTTACAGTTACAAAAAATATATACAACTTAAGACTAATTCCAAAAAATACAACATAAACATCAATTGATTATATGTAACTTAAAACACAAGTACAAGTTTAAAATACAATAAAATATAACAAGTTTCACACTGTCACTCTATGATGCAGTTTGTGTACGTCCTCTTGAGACCATATGGTCTTCAGGTCCTCGAGTAGGCTCTGAAATCAAAACAAATAAAATTATATAGTAAGTCTGCTCATGTATGACTATGCACAAGGAATTCATTTAGTGTATAAAAGCAGTGGTTGTGAAGGAATTCACAAACCTTTTTTCTAAATTTACATAGTGCAGCTATTTCTTTAATGGATTGGGGTAAGCAGTTATATAATTTGAGTCCTGTATATGTGAAGCTTTTCTCAAATAAGCTAGTTTTATGGGGTATACTCGCTAAATCATTTCTATTTCTTGTATTATAGGAGTGAACGTTTGAGTTTGTTTGAAATGTAGAAATATTAGTTTTTACAAATGTAAGTGTCTCTAAGATGTATATGCAGGGGAATGGTAGTATATGCAGATCTTTGTATAATTGCCTGCAGCTGGTAGTGTTTTTGACCTTCACCATTATTCTGATAGCTCTTTTCTGTAATTTAAATATGTCTTCACTTTTTGTTGAATTTCCCCAGAAGATTACTCCATATATTAAGAGGGAGTGAAAGTAGGCAAAATAGAGTGAACGTACTGAGTTTACATTAGCAACTTTTCTCACTGATCTCAAGGCAAAACATATTTTACTCAGCTTTTTTGAAAGAAAATCAACATGCTTGATCCAACTCAAATTATGATCTATCCACACCCCTAAAAATTTTGTTGAGTCTACATAACTAATACTTTTATCCTCATATGAGATGCTGGGAAATTCTGCATTCTTATTTCATGCATGCTGAAATTTTATTGCCAATCACGTGTACGAGCTAATGAGGTACCACTAGCAGTAAGGGTCTTCCCTCCGTCTCGCCGTCTCTGATTGGACTGCGTATCTAAGCAGGAGAAGGAAGAAACGGCTTGTCATCTGCAAAACATTTTAATCCTCTTCCTAAGAATGATGTCATCATTTTTAGCTGCGATCTTGCTTGACAGTCCTTGTAATGGTATTTAGCCTCCTCCTTGACACAATGAATAAAAAAGACAAAAAGAAGTATCTTACCAAAAGCAGGACATCTGGTCACCCTAATTTGTATGTATTTAAAACCTTATATCAGTGAACATCTTAATCCCTTAATGTTATATTTCATATTTGAACTTCCAGGGACCCCCTAAGTAATTCGGTATGAACCCCAGCACTAGGTCGTTAACTTCATCACTGGATCCTTGCATCAGTGCAACTTGTCACTTATTTCCTGTATTATAGGCTTTGAGAGTACACTCATGAAGGTCATTTAAACACCCTCCACTTTTGGATTTGACGTTTGTTAGCTGGCAGCATCGGTTGGAAAAAATGTCACCAGATGGGAGTGCAGTGCTATAGCAGGAGAATCAACGTGAGAACAGAAACATGCAGAAAATAATAGAAATTGCTCTCTCTCTTATCCTCCGTAAAGTTTATAGAACACGGAAAAATGTCTCCATAATTATAAGTAAAAGAGTTAAACCACTTTCCCGATCTGGATGATGGTCAGGCACAAGTGATTTCGTGTTGTTGCTTGTTGACCTCCTGTTGGCTATTCTGTAATTCTAATGGAAGACAAGAAGACCCATGTGTCGGTTTGGTTAAGTTGTAACTTCTATTTAAATAAGATGCTGCGTTCTAATCTTGGTCAGCCATGGTCATAGTTATGTAAGACATAAAAACTTTTGGATGATAAGATATCAATTGGAACACCTTTACAGTGACGAAAATAAAAGTTGAACAGCATCTGATTGTGTATCAACAAGTCACGGCTGTCCTAACAGGTTTGACCTAAACATTAACCTCATGACTGATACTCCATGGAATGTTTAATATGTAACTACGTTCACCTATAAATTACCAATCTATTTATTTCATGGTTTTAGTTTTGGGGAAAAAACAAATACTTGCCGCACTCCTCCTACTTATTAACGGGACCCGGCGCGATTTGAACTACTAGGAACGTCGGGCCGCAACACCATCTACTAGATGAGAAGGTGAAACAGGGTAAAATTAAATAATTTGTTTCTTCTTTGTTCTCTTGCTTTTCCTTCCTCCTCCCGGGAAAAAATAGTTTTATGCTGCACCCTAGGCTCCTCTCTAATGAGGCCCGCCTGGGAAGGTGGGGTTTAGGGCTTCGTCACAGAAGAAATTCAATGTGAGACATAATAAACCTCGTGCTATTCAGCATATTGCTCCTAAACTAACATAAACGTTCCTAACCTAACAAAACAGCGGAGCTTGGCTGGGGTGCAGCATAAATCTATCTTTTGCCCTCCTCCCTCCCCTTTTCTTACTTCCTCTTCACCTTACCTACATAATTGGGACCTATCAGTAAATTTTGGATCAACCGGTATACGAACCCGGGACTACTAGCATCATAGCTAGCAGCCTTATGGTCTATCCACAATGTACAGTCGGCAGTCGACATTGCGGTTAGGGAAACATTTTACAGTTTTAAAAATGTGGAGGAATCGCTTTATAATTTCATGATATATGTAATAAACAGATCTTGTAGTATGCTAATCTGTTTATTTGAACTAATAAATCATTTTCAATCTCATAATATGTTACTTGCAGTCGTGCAGTCAAAGAGGAATTTTCTGACTGCCAACTGCAACATTGTGAGTGGCATCCATTACTCAGCACACGTTATACTTCGATTACCAACTGCCGACTGCACATTGTGGATGGAGCTTTAACCACAACGCCATGAGCGATTGCTGAGCTGTGAAGGGAAAACTTATATATTTAAGTTTACGGAGCTTTAATACATAAGAAATAGCAGTTTTGGTGCAAGGGTCATTTATTATAATCAGGAAATAGGCTAATTATGTTGGCTCTGAAAATAGCCGTTTTGGTGCAAAGGCCATTTATTATAATCGGGAACATTATGTTAGCTCTGAAAATAGCTGTTTAGGTGCAAGGATCATTTTTATTTTAATCATGAAATATTATGTTGACTCTGAAAATAGCCGTTTTGGTGAAGGGTGATTGTAATTTCATTACAATTAATATCACAGTATAACATGCAGTAGGCTACAGAGGGGAAAGATCGCAGCCGGCCTTGAGCAGCGAGCAGTTTGAAGGTCGAGTAAGGCAATGTGCAGCGGAGAGTGTAGGGAGAGCCAGAGTGTGGCAAGTATTTGGCTTTCGCCTAGTTTTGTAACCTGGTTAGGGTGGTCATTCCCCCCAATTAAGCTAATTGCAATTGACCCGTTTTGTGAACACAAAATACTGTCCCGATTTTTTATTGCAGGATGTATAATATCCATTGTAATTTACTTTAACACAGTCACTAATTAATTCAGCTTTTTACGATGCTGTAGTTCAGCATTTAACTTCTTGGTCTGATAGGCTATGTAATTTTTCTATGTTTTCATGGATGCTATTAAGAGAACCACCAAGTTGGTCAGCAATTGAAAACTCTGTTAAGTGGTTAAAAGTAAACATATTGGTATTGAAGACACTTCATTATTTAATTAAGTATAATTAAAATAAGTCGTTTGTGCTAAGAAGATTGAAACTGACAAAAATTGGGATGAACTACTGGCACAGGAAAAATGGTGTTGTTTTCATATCTCTTGCTCAATTGATGAACAATTAGTACTCTTCACAAATCTTACAATATCGGCTCCTTTAATAATTCTGTCAATTTCCATATTCATTAAGATCCTCCAGATTTCATCAGTATTTTTGACGGGTCCATCAATTTTTCTTGTAATCTTTCATTCAAATATTCTAAGTAGCCTATTTGTCCATCTTTAGCTGTCGTGGTCCATGTTTCGCTTCCATATTTAACAGCAGGTCTTATGATCATTTTATATATTTTCATTTTCATGGCCCTATTTAAAATTTTAGATCTCATAATACTGACATACATACCGTATAGTAACAACGATAAATCAAAGTCAGATGTAGTAAAATTCATACTATTTCTTCATAAGAAGGATCTTCAATATATGGCTCTGCTGTATAGTAGGTACAGTTGTTCTTCCTGTTTGTCATTTCTGGTTGATTCATTACTTCCTCCTTATCAACTATAATCTTTGTATCTTTGCAAGCAGTAATATTTGGGTTGAATTGCTGAGTTCTTTTGAAAAGGTTTTATAAAATGTCCTGTTTTTATTCATATTATAGTGCTGAGCAATTTCATCCAATTTCTTATTCGTAGCTTCCCTTTTCTTTTTTTCTACAAAATCTATAGACCTTTGTTCTTTTTTCCTTGTAGGCCCTATTCATCATTATTCACTCTTGTATATTGTTGCAAACACTTCACTCTTGCTTGTGTCTTTTCTTTTACTGCCCTTCTACGTTCATCATCATACCAGTCCTTGTTCTTAGATTTAGGTGCTAATCCTATAACTTCTTCTGCTGTTTCAATAATAGTTTTCCTGATACAAGTCCATTCTTCTTACACTATCTGTTCCCTTAAATTTTTTACTCAGCTCCTCTTCACATGGGCGCCCATATGATATTGTCTAGGGGGTCCAATTTTCTAAATTAGTTTACTTTTTGTCGCTTTAACTTCTTATGCCACATTGTAACATGATAATAATAATATAAGTGCAACAGTGACATAGCCAGAAAATAATTTTAGGTAGGGTTGAAGGTGTTGGGGGGTTTGGGGGTATTCCATACCCCCAGAAAATTTTTAAATGTTGAACTAATGAAAATCACATTTTACACTATTTTAGCACTGTAAAACTAGTTAGCAAATTTGTTTAGCACACTCTAAGAGATGCCAACGTAAACAAGAAATCTTTACCTAAGTTGGAGGTCCACCCCCAGAAAACTTTTAAATATTGAACTAATGAAAATCACATCTTACGCTATTTTAGCACTGAAAAACTAGTTAGCAAATTTGTTTACTAACTCTAAGACATGCCAACGTAAACAAGAAATCATTACCTAAGTCGGAGGTCCACCCCCGGAAAAGTTTTAAATATTGAACTAATGAAAATCACATATTACGCTATTTTAGCACTGAAAAACTAGTTAGCAAATTTGTTTACTAACTCTAAGACATGCCAACGTAAACAAGAAATATTTACCCAAGTTATAATTAGACCTGGGATTTTAAGGCAAATGCCTATTTTGTTCCTTATGAAATAACATGAAATTTTTAAAATATGTTGACGTTTCATGATAAATCAATTACATTTATAGAGTTTTATATTGCCCTAAAATGCCTATTTGGACCTTCGGAGCTTATTTTTACTCTTTTAGTGCCTAAAATGCCTATTTTATAAATTTAAAATGAAATTCAACTTCTGTAACTTTTACAGTCATTTAATGGACATCCCTGAATGAAGAGCAAATCAGCAGAGGGTATGTTTTTCACAGAAACTTGATTTTCCCAAACAATTGTTGCCAAAGGAATCAGGGTTGTTATGAAAAAAGCCGGCCTGATTTTAACCGGCCGGTTTTAACCGGTTTTATCCACTTGAAAAAAGCCAGGCAATTTTATCCGGATAAAATCAAATTGAATAAAAATAATGGAAGTTTCTTTCATGTTTTTATTTCCAAACATCATAAATTGAAGTTACAAGCTCAGAACCTGTAGTAGGCCTACTTAGGACTACTGAATGCAAATGCAGAGCTACCAGTTTTATCCACTTGAAAAAAGCCATGCCGGATAAAATCAAATTGAATAAAAATAATTCAAGTTTCTTTCATGTTTTTATTTCCAAACATCACAAATTTAAAAGTTACAAGCTCAGAACCTGTAGTAGGCCTACTTAGGCCTACTGAGTGCAAATGAAGAGCTACCAGTTTTATCCACCTGAAAAAAGCCAGGCCGGATAAAATCAAATTGAATAAAAATAATTGATGTTTCTTACATGCTTTTATTTCCAAACATCACAAATTTAAAAGTTATAAGCTCAGAACCTGTAATAGGCTACTTACTGAGTGCAAATGCAGAGCTACCAGTTTTATCCACTTGAAAAAAGCCAGGCCGGATAAAATCAAATTGAATAAAAATAATTCAAGTTTCTTTCATGTTTTTATTTCCAAACATCACAAATTTAAAAGTTACAAGCTCAGAACCTGTAGTAGGCCTACTTAGGCCTACTGAGTGCAAATGAAGAGCTACCAGTTTTATCCACCTGAAAAAAGCCAGGCCGGATAAAATCAAATTGAATAAAAATAATTGAAGTTTCTTACATGCTTTTATTTCCAAACATCACAAATTTAAAAGTTATAAGCTCAGAACCTGTAATAGGCTACTTACTGAGTGCAAATGCAGAGCTACCAGTTTTATCCACTTGAAAAAAGCCAGGCCGGATAAAATCAAATTGCATAAAAATAATTCAAGTTTCTTTCATGTTTTTATTTCCAAACATCACAAATTTAAAAGTTACAAGCTCAGAACCTGTAGTAGGCCTACTTAGGCCTACTGAGTGCAAATGAAGAGCTACCAGTTTTATCCACCTGAAAAAAGCCAGGCCGGATAAAATCAAATTGAATAAAAATAATTGAAGTTTCTTACATGCTTTTATTTCCAAACATCACAAATTTAAAAGTTATAAGCTCAGAACCTGTAATAGGCTACTTACTGAGTGCAAATGCAGAGCTACCAGTTTTATCCACTTGAAAAAAGCCAGGCCGGATAAAATCAAATTGCATAAAAATAATTCCAGTTTCTTTCATGTTTTTATTTCCAAACATCACAAATTTAAAAGTTACAAGCTCAGAACCTGTAGTAGGCCTACTGAGTGCAAATGAAGAGCTACCAGTTTTATCCACTTGAAAAAAGCCAGGCCGGATAAAATCAAATTGAATAAAAATAATTGAAGTTTCTTACATGGTTTTATTTCCAAACATCACAAATTTAAAAGATTCAAGTTCAGAACCTGTAGTAGGCCTACTTAGGCCTACTGAGTCCAAATGCAGAGCTACCAGTCTTATCCACTTGAAAAATGCCAGGCATTTTATCTGGATAAAATCAAATTGAGTAAAAATAATTGGTTTCTTTCATGTTCTTATTTCCAAACATCACAAATTTAAAAGTTACAAGCTCAGAACCTGTAGTAGGCCTACTTAGGCCTACTGAGTGCAACTGCAGAGCTACCAGTCTTATCCACTTGAAAAATGCCAGGCATTTTATCTGGATAAAATCAAATTGAGTAAAAATAATTGAAGTTTCTTTCATGTTCTTATTTCCAAACATCACAAATTAAAAAGATACAAGCTCAGAACCTGTAGTAGGCCTACTTAGGCCTACTGAGTGCAAATGCAGAGCTACCAGTTTTATCCTCTTGAAAAAAGCCAGGCATTTTATCCGGCTAAAATCAAATTGAATAAAAACAATTGAAGTTCCTTTCATGTTTAAATTTCCAAAGATCACAAATTTAAAAGTTACAAGCTCAGAACCTGTAGTAGGCCTCAGTTTTATCCACTTGAAAAAAGCCAGACATTTTATCCGGCTAAAATCAAATTGAATAAAAATAATTGAGTTTCCTTTCTTGTTTTTATTTCCAAACATCACAAATTTAAAAGTTACAATTGCTCAGAACCTGTAGTAGGCCTACTTAGGCCTACTGAGTGCAAATGCAGAGCTACCAGTCTTATCCACTTGAAAAATGCCAGGCACTTTATCTGGATAAAATCAAATTGAGTAAAAATAATTGAAGTTTCTTTTTTGTTCTTATTTCCAAACATCACAAATTTAAAAGAATCAAGCTCAGAAACCTAAAATTGTATTTAGTGTAATTTAATACAGTGAGTCTCATGCTAGAGTTGGCCAATGACATGGGTTTCTGCGTCGCGGCGGGCACAGCAAATAAAGCCGCGATTTGTGTAATGATTCAGGTTCTCACATTTACAGTTAAAATTACAATGAAAATAACCACGTACCTCATCACAAGAGATGTTAAAAATGTTCTGCTCTTGCATCCACACAATACTGGCACCATTTTAGGAAATTTTCTTTTACGCGCAAGTTCAGCTTCCGAAATAGAGTTAATTTTTCTTGTTGAAGTTTCCCCATAAATAATAGTCACATGCTGTTAGAAGAACTTAAAAACAATATAAATTAACTCTGTCTCGGAAGCTGAAATTATGCGTGTGAAAGAAAATTTCCTGAAAAGGTGCCAGTATTGTGTGGATGCAAGAGAAGAACATTTCCAGCAGCTCTTGTGATGAAGTATGTGGTTATTTTCATTGTAATTTTAACTGTAAATATGAGAACCTGAATCATTACACCAATCGCGGCTTTATTTGCGTAGATATTTCACCCGATCGCTCGGGAGTTGGAGCTGTGCCCGCCGCTTCGCAGAATCCCACATCATTGGCCAACTCTTGCATGGGACTCACTGTACCACTTAACTGTGTAATTCCCAGCAATAGTTAATTACCGTATTTACTCCAATATAATGTACCCTCGAATTTAATGCGCACCCTGATTTTGAAACTTAAAATCATAAAAAAAGAGTTTGTTAGCGAATGTAATGCGCATCAATAGGATATTTTATTTGGAATTTTGTCTTAGTATTTATAGAATAATGAACCAACACATAAACATCTACAGTTAACTGCCAGTTTTAGGCCTACAAGTAGACCTATAGGCATGGCTCATCAATATTCACTAATGTGTTCATCACTGGAATCCTCGGAGGTGCTTATTTTTATTGCTAAATGGACAAACAAAATGTTAAATGCATGTTTCACAATAAAAGCTGATACCACTCTTAAATGAGTTTAAAATCGACAATGCACAATATTCCACATTTGCACTATAGAACTGACAAAAACTATTTTTTCATTATGTTTCAGAAATTAAATTTCATATGGTGTAGGCTAACGATAAAATGAACGAAGTCGAGAATTATGGCAGTGCCTTATTATGTAGATCAATATTACCTCCGACCTACGAAACGGATTTGTACTAGAATTTAACGCGCACCTCAGTATTGAAATCTACAAATGGATAAAAATAGGGCACGTTATATTCAAGTAAATATGGTAAATTCACCATTCATCATAAGGCTCTTGCATATTTGCTTTATTCTGCCTGTTGATGTATAGGCCTACCAGCTTCTGGGCTTTTTCATTGCCTAGTCTGTTTCTCAATTTTGTTTGTATTAACCCAAATGAAGAAAATACTCTTTTGATTGATGCAGAACTGGCTGGCATACGATGTAAAGATTCTATGGCTTGACAAAATTCCAGCGATAGGTGATTACCAGGGCCCGGATTCTAATGACATGTCATCTTGTTATTGACGCTTCATAGACATTGCCAACTTGTAGATAAATCCTAATCATGGCCTCTACATTATAGAAATGAATTTTTATTAGGTCATTTTTTGTCATTTTATGCAATTTTATATTTTTAGGGCATTTATTTCAATTTTAGGTCATTATTTTGTCATTTTCGTGTCATTTGCTTCCTTATTTTGTAATTTTTATGCATTTACTTTAAATAAATGATTAGGTTATTATAATGCAACATTTTTGTAGGCTGGCTGGCTGGCTGGCTATGTCCTATATCCCCAATGTCGGGGCGAAGGGCCTCCAATGGGAGGTTTCCGATACCTAAGTGAATTTTGTTTCGCTTATTTTCCGAGAAAGGGCAGAGGGACAGGTGGTAAGCCCATCGCCTCACAACCCCCCAAGAAACTAAAGTATTACTTGGACGTGAAAGGCCGGGAAATTTTGTCCAGAGGCTCTAATTTAGGCTTGGAGTTCTTTAACGTGCCGTAAATCTACGACATGGGCCCCCCAGCTTAAAGTCCCTCCCGGAGGACTCTTTGCCCGGATTTTTACGTCCGGAAAAATCCATCGACCGCAGCCGGGTTTGATCCCACGACCTGCGGATCTAGAGGCGGGCACACTACCCCCAGACCACCGCGGCCGACACATGTTTGTAGAATCTACTTTAAAAACAATTTTCTTATTTTTCTTCTTAAATATTACAATCAAGAACAAAGTTTTTAGACCTACAATATCCTTTCTACATTTACAGTTTTTAGAATTATTTAGGCCTACAAATTAGTCTATATCTTTGTGTGCACAATAAGAATTTTTATAAATAAAATATCAGTTTTTAGGTCATTCTTTGTAATTATTAAGTCATTTTCTTTAAAATTTAGGGTCATTTTATAGGTCATTTTTCAAACATCTTTAGGTCATTAGAATCCGGGCCCTGGTGATTACGCTTCAGATTTGTGTAATTGATGGAGAAATAAGTATAAAAAATCCCTTTATGTAGGCCTACAGGGCACAGGCTGAGGTAGATTTCATAGTGCTTTTTATGAATTTATTGGGTAAGTGTAGAATAAAAACTGAAATATTTTTTTATAAAAAGAGAGTTATTAATTATGTATTAATTGATATCTTTTATTATTTCATTTTTAATTTGGCCAAGGATTATTGTTCTAAAGATATTTAACTATTATTTTTAATATTTCAAACTTTATTTCATTGGTAATTTTAGCCTCAGTTGGTCCTCATGAATTCATTTCGGCATGCCTATTGGCAGAGGTATATTTTAATGTGTTTTTGACTTTCAAAAATTCAAATCTCTTCTCATATGAGCGCTATTGAGAAACTAGTTGTTGATTTAGAGATTACTCATCAAGAGCTTTTCAACGATACCCCACAAACATGGTTTAAAAAAATTTTAATTTCCACCCTCACCCCCACAACCACTGAATCATTGGTGTCTAATTTATGCATACTAAGTTTCCCTCTAAACCCCATAGGGCCCTAAATATAATTTTTTCAAAATTTCAACCCGCTCCCACCTCCCCCAACCAGGAAAAATTGATTTTAGCCGGCTAAATTTGATTTTAGCTGGCTAAAATCATGATTTTAACCGGCTAAAATTGAAAAAAACCGCTGGTCAGGTCTTTTTCAATTTTAGCCGGCTTTTTTACAACCCTGAAAGGAATGCTGACTGATGGGGAGGGGAGGATTAGCTCAAAAGAGGTATACAGTAAAAGGGGACATATTGTGTCAAGTCGCAAGTGAAAGTCCATCTGTTTAAGTGAATATAGCTCGTGGTGCCTAAAACGATCATCTAAGAGTTCGCTTATACAACAATGGCTCATATAATTTCCAGGGATGACTTTTGAAGGCAAGGTTATTTTCTGCCAGTAGTGCAATAAACAGGTATGTGCAGTTATTTCTGTTAAGAATAGGTATACCACGCTTCTTACAATAAGAAAAAAGATCACGTTACAGTTTAAGAGCATATTGTAGTATTTTAAAGTCTATTTTCTGCCTATTTACACTTTTTTAAAGCACATTTTAAGTGCCTATTTTCTCTTTTAAAAGCCTATTTACTTGTTTTAGAAACCTATTTTAGGTGCCTGAAACTAATTTTTTTAGAGCCTAAAATCCCAGGTCTAGTTATAATTACTTTTTATAAGAAAAGTTAAATAACATGTGGAACAACGGGAATAATAGCCTAATCATTATGTTATGAAAACAAAATAACCGCTATATCATATTTGACACACCCAGAAAACTTGTTTAACTTAATAAATATTTTTTTAAATAGAAAAATAGAGTTTTAGGTTTCGATTTTTAGGGGTCTGGAGCCCCTAGAGCCCTCTTTCCTAATCCACTGTGGATTCTGCTTCCATGTGGTCGATTTGGTAAAACTTCTGCAAGCTTTTTATGTCCCTACTGACTTTTAAATAATTGTCCTAAAAGAAAAACACCTGACTATAATTATTAATATATTTTTTCCTTTCCCCTCCTGCCCCTGGCTATGGGTGCCCATGCCTCTTGATATTGCTTTTTTGTATTACTTTCCTCCAGTTTCTCTAAATTCCACCTTTTATATGAACTCTCTTAATTTTTTAGGATCAACATGATCTTTTGCTTCATTATTGCTCCAAACAAGAAGTTATCCTTACCCAATTTAGCATTGAAATCACCTAGGGTTACAACAGCATCATGTTCGGGAATTTTATCACATACATTTTGAAGTTGATCATAGAATTCATCTACTATTTCATCTTTAGTTTCTACTGTGGATGCATATATATATATATATATATATATATATATATATATATATATATATATATATATATTAATAAATGTGGTATAATGGAATTTCCCTTTCACTCTTAAGTTACAGATTCTTTCTGACACAGGGTGAAAACCTAATAAGCTTACAGACTTATTTATGTTTTTAAAAACCATAAATCCTACGCCTTGATTACCTTGTCTTTCTTCATTCCCAGAAAAATGCATTGTAAATTTGGGCTTTCTGATGGTACCCTTCCCCTTCCATCTTACTTCTTGTAGCACTATTATATTCTTTTTATACTTGTCTATTTCTTCTGCTAAACTAATCATTTTCCCAGCTTGTAATAGTGTTCTTACATTCCAGATTCCAAACCGTAATACCATATTCGTGTCCAAATTCATAAGCCAAAGTCATTTCCTTGAGGGCAGTCCAGCATTTCTTGTTAAGGCATTCACAACTTTTAAGTTTTACAGTGCAGCCCTGCGACCAACCCCCAACTTGGAGGACCAGGTAGTCTGATTTTGGGATTTTCATCCCCTAGACCAGTTGCTTTCACCACAGCTGTGACTCTGGTCTACCCTTAAGAGTTCCTCTTCTGCCAAATACGCTGTTCCAAAGGACTCCTTTTCTGCTGTATCCGGTGTTAAGGTCCTCTTCTGGAGTACTTCCTCATCTGATCCCTACTCTTTTTATTATTTTTTTTTTATTAAGCAAATCAACAGCATGCCTTGTTACAGTGTAACACTGCCTGCATTCTTTACCAAAGACAGTATTAACTCTACATGCATTCTTTACCAGATACAGTATTTGTATAGCCATTTCATAATTACGGGTGGGACATTCTAGCAAATTATAAAAACTATTTTTGGTTATTACATATCATAAATAATAAACTAGAATTGGTTCTTCACATTCTGTGAAATTTACAATGCCTTCTCCTCCACACTGCATGCAAAGCATTATTTAAAATTTATTTTAAATATTTTAAATTTGTTTTTCAAAATCTGTTACGGGTGGGACATGATTTGGACACTGATTTTAATGATGCAATACAAAAGCTCATTTTCTGTTCTTCTATTACTGTTAGGGTCTTAATGTTGTTATTAATGAAGGTATGAGGGATTTAATACAAATTATGAACTGTTTCCAGGTTGTCAGAACATTTATTTAACTCATCAATAATAATTTAACAAAACTATCACTGTTACGAGTGGGACAAAAATTCCCTTGTTCATTAGTTTACATAGTAATTAACCACACATATTTTTTGAAGTTAATCTTATACCAAATTGTACCTTAAGATGTATATTTTCTCAAATGAAAATGGACATAGCTGATTACTCTTGACTACTTGGTTTTAAAGAGTGTTAAAATCATGCTAAAATTGGCAAAAAAAGTAACTCAACGCAATAAATAAGTAAATTGACAGATTTTACACATGAAACCACTTCAAATACACCTAAGTCCTTAAAATTCAGAGAATTTGAGGGTTTAAACTTAATTTTGACCACCCAATTACAATAATTTTATAATTTCTCTCTTTGAGGGAAAAATTCCCATATTTTATGAAATGGCTGATAAACTACTTATTTGTGTTTTGCTATATACTTATTCTCGCATTTTTTCATTCTTGTATAATATATCCTCTACATGTTTCTGCCTATGATATATGTTACCTATGTTAATGTACCTAACTTAATTGTATTATTACAATTAGATCGTTTTCCATATATTATTATTTACAATTGCTAACCTTGTTAAGAACTAATTTTAGTTGTATTGCTATTTATATCATAATATAAATTTATGTACATTTCTTTTCTACTGCTATCTAAAAGGCTACAGTTTGAATGTTGTTTTTGAATGCCCTGAGGTGCCGTGATACTGAGCTTCTTTTGTTAGTGGCCAGATCCCTCCATTTTTTGATATATCTTTTATAAGATTAACTTAGTGTTCTGACATTCATAGATGAGATGATCCATTGTTTGATGTCCTCTATTGCATGTACATTTTGGGTTATCTATGATGGGAAACCGGTGGAGATAAGATTTTGTTTTTTCATGATCTGATAAGTTAGCTGTAAATTCTGGCGTCGTTGGGAGTTTTAATTTCAACCTGTCCTTTATTGTGGGAAAATAAGCTTTGGTCACTGCTCCTTTGGTTGTGCTGTACCAGCAATCCTGCCATTTCCCGAGTCCTGTTTCTCCTATTTCCCGTTTGATGGTAGATTTTGGTATACTGCTGTATATTATTTCTCATTCTGCTGAGGCTTCTTTAGCCAATCTATCTGCTATTTCATTGCCTTTGATCCCTGTAAGGGCCTTCACCCAGCTGAACTGAATTTTCCAGTGGTTTGTTTGTAGATCAGTTATGGTGTTGAGTATATTATCGATTAGAGTGTTGTGCTTTGTGTTCTTGTTTAATAAACATAGCGTGGTCCTGCTATCAGTGTTTACAGGTACATCTCTTTCTTCTTTCAGTACATTCTCCATTCTCTTAGTTCTTGTAGGGCTTTCCAGATTGCGAGCTGCTCTGCTTGATTATTGGAGCATTTTTCATTTAATCTGTACTTTAGTTGGCAGGTGATTGCACCCTGTCTAAATATTATTCTGTAAACTGTATTTCTTCAATAGCCTTGTTTTTGGCAGGATGGTTCCAGTTGCTTGGGTCTAATGGTGTAGGCCTATCATAGTTTAACTCCCCATGAGTTGCTCTGTAAAGCTGTATTTTGCCTTCTATTATGATATTGATAGGTGGAATACCAGCCTAGATATATGACACGTCAAAGGAAATAGTCCTGTATGCTTTAGTGATTTTGATGTTACAAACCCTTTGAACTCGCTGGAGTTTTTTTTAATGATTTTGGAGTTTCGTAAGGCATCTCCCCATGCTGGTGCTCCATACGTCATGATTGGTTGTCGCTCCTTTATACTTACTTACTTAATCCTGTCCTCTTTTACCATCTGGTGTCGAGGATTGCAGAGAGCTCGCCATTCTTTCCTGTTTAGGGATGACTTCTAGGCTTCCTCCCAGGATATATCCCTCCTCAGAAGTGTTTCTCTCACAGAGTCGTCCCATGTCTTTTGGGGTCTTCCTCTAGGTCTCTTTGCTATTCCTCCTAGCCGTGCTACCCACACCTGCTTTGGTATCCTATCATTGCCCATTCTATTCAGGTGCCCGAACCATCTTAATTGGCCTTGTTCTAACTTGCTTTGCAGAGGTGCAACTTTTAGAGTCTTCCTAATGGTGTCATTTCTAACTTTATCACGTCTGGTCTTTCCTGCTACGTTTCTTAAGAACTTCATTTCTGCTGTCTGAAGTTTTTGCCTTGTTTTGTTTGTGATTATCCAGGATTCACTTCCATATAGCAGTGTTGGGATGTATGTCGACTTGTATACTGCCATTTTTGTCTTCTGGCTTATCTCCTTCTTTCTCAGGAATCCTCTATTTATGGCATAATAGAGTTTACTTGTGTTGAGAAGTCTGGTATTGAGTTCTTCTTCAATCCTTCCTTCATGGTTTATCGTTACCCCTAGATACTTGAAACTATCGACTTGTTTGAATTCCTTGCCCAAGAGTTTCACATTACATTTTTTATTTTCCTTTCCTATCATCATTGTTTTTGTTTTTTCCAAGTTTATCATCATATTTCTCTTTCCCAGTTCTAAGTTCAATAACTCCATATTTCTCTGCATGTTAGCCTGAGACCTTGAAAACAATACTATGTCATCTGCGTACAATAACTCACATACGTTTACACTTTTCATCTTCCATTTTCCAACAGTAAATTTTCTCATTTTTGCTTTCACTTTTTTAAATACATCATCCATTAGTAATATAAACAAGTAAGGAGACAGTATGTCTCCTTGCCTTACACCGGCTGTAACTCGGAACTCTTCAGAGGTATTGTTTCCAGTTCTGACATAGCACCTACTTACTTTGTAGAAACTTTGTATTGCTTTTATCAACTCTGGGCTGACTTCTTTCTTCTTCAAAACTCTCCATAACTCTTGCCATGGCACTCTGTCAAAAGCTTTCTCAAGGTCTATGAAGCACAAGTAAGCTTATAGATCCCTATCATATGCTATTGTCTTTTCGATTACTTGCCTCAGGGTAAATATATGGTCCTGAACACTTCTACCTGGACGAAACCCACTTTGTGTTTCTTCCAGCTTGTTTTCTACTCCTTCTCTTAGTCTTGTTTCCAATATTCTAGAATACACTTTCCCAGGTACACTAACAAGTGTGATTCCTCTATGGTTCCTGTACTCCCTATTGTCACCTTTCTTGAAAATAGGTATAAGAATAGCAACTTCCCAGTCCTTTACTATCTTCTTTTCTATCCATGCTTTCTGAAATATCATCAGTAATATTTCTTCCGCCCTTCTCCCCATATATTTAATCATTTCCGGTGCTATCTTATCTTGTCCTGCTGCCTTTCCTAATTTCATCTTCTTTATAGCTTTCTGGAGTTCTTCCATTGTAATTTCTTTTCCTTCCATCCCTTGTAAATCATCTTGTTTTTCTTGTTCCTCCTCAATATCTATTCCTTCTTCTTGTTGTTCTTTGGTTTCCAGTAGTTCCTGGAAATATTCCTTCCATCTTTCCATTATTTTCTTTGGTTCAGTCAGCAAATTCTGTTCTTTATTGTAGATGAATTTCAAGGGGCAATCTTTCTGTTTTCTCATGCTCTTCAATACTTTATAGAAGTGCTTTTGGTTTTCTTCCATCCTATCCCCAAACTTCTCCCACATTTCTTTCTTTGCTGCTTGAACTGCTGTCTTTACTGTATCTCTTTGCTTCCTGTACTCCTCAAAAGCTTCTAATGTCCCTAAATCAAGGTATTTCTTCCAAGCTGTTTTCTTTTTTCTTGCTAGTTTAAATGTACCGCAGACCTCTGCTGCCGCTGACAGTAATGTATTCTTCCATTTCGTCCAAATTTTTTCTAGATCTTGCTCCTGAGCTAAATCCCCTTTTTGTTCTTCTAACCTCTCTTCCACTTTCTCCCTGAACTTAGTTTGATTTTCCTTCTCTCTTAATTTATATACTTTAATTCTCTCCTCTCATTTCTTCCTGCTTCTTTTTTGTTGTTTGTGGCCTGCCTTTCTTGATCATAACTTTCTCTGCAATTACCAGTTTATGATCGCTATTTAGTTCAGGGCCCCTTTTCACTCTTGTGTCTCTTATAAACTTCCTCATTTCTCTCTTAACGATTATGTAGTCTATAATGGACTTCTCATTTCTGCTTGGTTCCTCTCTTGTAAATGTCTGTATGTCTCTATGAATAAACATAGTATTTAATATGACAAGATCATTCATTACACAAAATTCCAATAACCTTACCCCACTGTCATTTAGAGTTTCTTCCCCTTCTTTTCCAATCACTCCATTCCATTCCTCTGCTCCATTTTCCCACTCTTGCATTCATGTCCCCTAGGAGAATAATATCTCGGTCTATATTCTCCGTGGTTCTTTGTAGTTGTTCATAAAACTGTGTTTTATTTTCCACTGTATCATTGTCATTAGGAGCATACACTATCACCAATGTCCAATTTTCTCCCTCTTTGTCTATCTCCACAATCATAATTCTCTCATTTATGAATTTCCAGCCTTTAAGATTTTTCTCATTATCTCTGTGTAGCAAGAGTGCTACCCCTCCCTTTGCTCTTTCATTTTTGGGTACTCCGCTATATATCATTAAATAGTTGTCATCCATTATTTCAATCCCATTTTGTTTCTTCTTTGTTTCTGTCAAGGCTAGGTATTTCACATTTGTCTGTTTTATTTCTTTGATCAGTTCATATTCCTTTCCATTCAACCCTCTTACATTCCATGTGCCAAAAATTGTTTTACCATGTCCTCGCCAGTTCGTCATCCTTTTAGTCAGTCCGGTTTGCTCTCTAATTTGGCTTTTAATCATTTTAGTTTCGAGTGTGCTGGGGATTGGCCAACAGCACTCTATCATGGTGGAGGGGCTGCCTCCCATCTGCCCCATGCAGCAGGGAGCTTAGGTTTTCGGCTCTTAGAGATGGTCTAATTCTCTTTAGTTGTTTTACAGTAGCAGCACATCTTCTTTACTAACCCTCCTCCTTTCTCATCCGGGCTTGGGACCGGCATTGGCGGGGAAACCAGGGTATCCCTCTTTGTCTGGTTCTTCACTCAAGACCTGTCCGGCAAGGGAGGCCCTACCAGTAGCTATGCTACCGCCGGCATAGCTCTCAAGATCGTCAGAACACTCAAACCCCACCGCCACGATAAGGTGAGGATACCTTCGGGGGGTCGCTCCTTTATATATTGCGTAAATTGCTTTGTTCCCAAGTCCCCAGGTGTGTTTGGCAAATTTTGATAGGTTGTGTATCAAGGCTATTGCTTTATCATGTACATGTCCTATATATTTGATGAATTTGATTTTTTTATTGATATGTACACCAAGATATTTCATTACTACAACCTGCTGTATTGTCTTGCTATTAATATAGATGTTTATGTTTTCGTTCTGGTTTCTCTTACATGTAATGACAATCACTTTTGACTTTGTTTTACTGAATTTTATTTTGTTATCTCGTGCCCAGCGTTCTATTTTCGTTACATCCTGATTGGCGTAGCTTTGTTTCAGTTATGGTTCTGCCATAAGTCATGATTAAGAGATCATCTGCGAAGGCTATGATTTGTGTGCGATGTGTATAGTTAGCTGTAGGAGAGGATTAAATAGAATGTTCCACAAAGCTGGTCCGCAGCTTGAGCCTTGTGGGGATCCTTTTTCAAGTGTCTTTTCTAATCTGCAGCTGCAGCTGTCTCGTAAGCAATCTCTACATAGTCCATACAGACTTTTGGGGCAGTTCTCTTGCCTAAAATTCCTCAATTACTCGGCCACCATGCTGAATCGAAGGCTCCTTGAATGTGCAAACTAACTAATGCTATGTAGCGGTTGTTTTGTAGATGCTCAGTCACATTTTTTGACAGCCATTAGCGCGTCCACAGTGGTTTTCTGTGGTGTGAAGCCGTAGTGTTGCGTACTGTAGAGTTTTCCCTTGTTCATATGATAGAGTATTCTATCTATCATAAGTTTCTCCATGACTTTACCCCCGATATTGAGTAGGCTTATAGGTCGATATTTTGAGACGTTGTCACTTCCCTCTTTAGCTGGTTTTATTATTGGTACGATTGTGGACCACTTTCATATTCTTGGAAAATATTAATTTTTAAGACAAATATTAAGTTATAGACTGTTGTGAAGAACTTAGGAAATAGATTGAAGCTTCTCAGGAGGACATCGCTGGTCAGCCCGTATTCTCCCGGCGGTTTTTTGGGGTCGGAATGTTGTATCACTCTACTAATTTCCTCCCGTGTGAATTCCCGATCATTCGGGGTTTTCAATTTTTCTGTCATTTGTCTCCTCAAGTCTCTGTGGCTTTCATTATCTTTTTGGTCATCGTCTTGTGGTACAAAGTAATCCATGATATGTTGTAAGGTATCTTTTGTATCTCTAGTATAGGTCCCATCTTCCTTTTTTAGTGTCGTTTTGAGCTTTTCTTCTTCAGTTTACTTGCTGCTATTTTGTATATCTTGTGCCATGGATATGATTCATCAGTGACACTGCAGAATTCTTTCCAAGACTGAAGTTTTGCCGCGTTTAATATTGTCCTGTATACCCGATTTGCTTGACCTGTCTGGCAAGGGTGACCCTACCAATAGCTTTGATACCACCAACATAGCTCTTGGAGTCATAGGGGCAGTGCTTTTTTTGTGATGGTACGCAACGGTACTGCGTACCGGCACCTTTTTTAAAAATAAAATTTGGATATTACTCAGGATATTTCTACCACAGTTCCCATAAAATTATGTTTTATTTAAAATCAAGCTTGTTTGTTGGTTTTGTTAGATTTCTGCATACATAATAGCCTACATACGAGCACATGATAGTTTCTGTAAATTGCCGTGGCTACTGGACTGCAAGAGGGTTGGGGTGGGTTTTCCAGGCCTCAGCAAACTGCTCCTGTGGTCAAGGCCATTCTAACTGTATAAGTATTGCACAAAGTGCAGTTAATGCTAATGTAGTAACAAACAAGTAGTAAGGGCTAACTACCATAGTTAATCAGGGGTTAGTGCACGTTTAAATTTAACTGAATTCGTTGCTTACATATAATTTGAAAAGAAAACCCTTGTTTGTGTTGCACAGACAAGTGAATTCATAATGGTTTAGTACGGTTGTAGGAACAAGAGGTGCACGTTGTTCACAAGTAAAGAAGTGAAATGAGTAAAATAAGTAATTATTTTGTACCGGTGTGTAATAAAAGAAAGCATGGCGATGTTTTTGAAGTATCTCATAACCTGCCAACTGTGAATAAACTGAATCTGAAGAGTACGTCGCAAGTACAGGCAATTTTACTGCAATTCAGGGGAGAAACATTTCTGGCCATGATAGGCTCGATTGTTGGACATTAACTCAGAAAAATGACGTCTGGGAGAAGTGTGGGAGCTCCCGTAAGATTCAGTTGAAAGTTTCTGTGAGTACCGCCACCTTTTTAGTTAGAAAAAAAGCACTGCATAGGGGTATGCAAGCCCCACCACCGACTACAAGGTCTAGTACTCCCGAGGTGGGGAACTGAATAATTAAAGTGGGCCTATATGGGTTTGTAGTTGTATGAAATCTCTGAGTGTCACAGAATAAAAAGTTAAAACGATAAATAAAAGAATAATTACCAGTGGATGCAGTTTATTAATCTCACGACGTTTCGACCCTCTCCTTCGGGTCTTCATCGGGTGACTGGACAAGACTTGGAGAAGATGTCGCCTCACCACCCCTCCACTGGGGTGCGTTGTTACCCATGAAGCTCGTGTACCTACTATGTTTGCAAATCCACTCCCAGGGCACACCATATTCACACTGTTCAACCTCACATGCAGGGGGCGGTGGAAATTTAAACTTCCATTTGTCTCTTACAGATCTGATTAAAGCCAACCAATCCTCTCCAATATCCCCTTCATATCTATTCATACACAAATTCTTATTACCAATGATGTTCCATTCTTCGATCACTTTCCTCACAGTTTCATCCCTCTCCACCTGTATCAGTTTTACATCTCCGATTTTATGCTTTGTTTCAAACATATGTTGGGCCAATCCCGTGGACGCTCTCCCATATTTAATGTCTCTCTCATGCTCTTTTAGCCTTGTCTTCACGCTCCTTCCCGTTTCTCCCACATAAACTTTATCACAATTTACACATTTTATGGAATAAACACCTGGTAGATCCAACCTATCTTTCTGTTTCCCCAACCGCTTGTATTGTGAAAACATTTTTTCTATTGTCTTTTTTGTCCTGTAAGCGGGGGTCAAATCATACTTTCGAAAGATTTTGCCAATGTTTTCACTAATCCCCGGTACAAACGGAATCCCCACATACCTCCTTTCTGGAGAAACTGTACTTTTTCCTTCATTCTGAGTACCCCCTTTACTTCTATTTGTGATACTGTCCCAAATTCCCTAAATCTTCCTTTCACCATAGCCATTCCTGTTTGCAATCCTTACTATCTCCTCTCTCTCACATTCCAATTCCTCGGTATTGTTGCACAAATTAACTGCCCTATGCACCATATTACGCCAAACACTGTTCTATGTTCCATAATAATGTGCCGAACTCCTGTGAATATATAAGTCCCCCTTATTCTTCTTTCTATACACTCCTAACCTGACTCCCCCCGAATTCAACTCAATTTTCAAATCAAGAAAGTTAATCTTGTTGTTTTCAGACTTTTCACAGGTGAAATTGACTCTATTGTGGAATTCGTTAAACTCACTCAGCAGGGGGGAGTCAGGTTAGGAGTGTATAGAAAGAAGAATAAGGGGGACTTATATATTCACAGGAGTTCGGCACATTATTATGGAACAAAGAACAGTGTTTGGCGTAATATGGTGCATAGGGCAGTTAATTTGTGCAACAATACCGAGGATTTGGAATGTGAGAGAGAGGAGATAGTAAGGATTGCAAACAGGAATGGCTATGGTGAAAGGAAGATCCAGGGAATTTGGGACAGTATCACAAATAGAAGTAAAGGGGGTACTCAGGATGAAGGAAAAAGTACAGTTTCTCCAGAAAGGAGGTATGTGGGGATTCCGTTTGTACCGGGGATTAGTGAAAACATTGGCAAAATCTTTCGAAAGTATGATTTGACCCCCGCTTACAGGACAAAAAAGACAATAGAAAAAATGTTTTCACAATACAAGCGGTTGGGGAAACAGAAAGATAGGTTGGATCTACCAGGTGTTTATTCCATAAAATGTGTAAATTGTGATAAAGTTTATGTGGGAGAAACGGGAAGGAGCGTGAAGACAAGGCTAAAAGAGCATGAGAGAGACATTAAATATGGGAGAGCGTCCACGGGATTGGCCCAACATATGATTGAAACAAAGCATAAAATCGGAGATGTAAAACTGATACAGGTGGAGAGGGATGAAACTGTGAGGAAAGTGATCAAAGAATGGAACATCATTGGTAATAAGAATTTGTGTATGAATAGATATGAAGGGGATATTGGAGAGGATTGGTTGGCTTTAATCAGATCTGTAAGAGACAAATGGAAGTTTAAATTTCCACCGCCCCCTGCATGTGAGGTCGAACAGTGAGAATATGGTGTGCCCTGGGAGTGGATTTGCAAACATAGTAGGAACACGAGCTTCATGGGTAACAACGCACCCCAGTGGAGGGGTGGTGAGGCGACATCTTCTCCAAGTCTTGTCCAGTCACCCGATCAAGACCCGAAGGAGAGGGTCGAAACGTCGTGAGATTAATAAACTGCATCCACTGGTAATTATTCTTTTATTTATCGTTTTAACTTTTTATTCTGTGACGTACAGTGGAAAACCGGACCATCATGCATAGTACTCTGAGTGTCATTTCTAAGAAAAGGAATGGTTAATTTTACACGTTTAGAAAGACATCTTTTCTACAATACCTCGGCATTGGAATTTTTGAAGGTAATTTCTTTGAAAGACAATGGCTAAGTTTACAACTTTCACCAGCTTCTGTTGTGAACATAACTACACCCTACTTCAGGTAGTAGGCCTATAACAGCACTGTACTAAAATAAATATGTACACTATTATAATGTTCAGTTCATATTTTCCTCTTCAAAATACACTGTAGAATAAAATAAAATACTATACAAAAATTATAAATTTAAAAAATAAAATATTTAAGATGAGCCAGAGTTGGGTAATCTGCCAATCGGTTAATAGGATGATGGAAAATGGGGGTTCCACCATATTGTTGTTCATCTGCAGTCATTTACTTATATATATTACAAATTATATAACTTCCAGTATATTAATTAAATAAGTTTCCCTAATTATTATTCTGTTTAAATTTCATAATTATTAGATCATTAGCAGTACAGCATTATTTTTGTTGTTGTTGTTGTTATTATTATTAACAACAACAACAACAGTGATAATTTTAGCTGATGGGAACTACACTTGCTGATTGTAGATCAACTTTCCTTGTACACTATATATTTTAACATGCTATCGAATTTCCAAGTTTCAGCTTTGCAGATCTGAGAACAGCAGAAATGCAGATTTCTATTTGATAATTTTAGTAATACATAACATGTGAGGGTAAATAGATTCTATTTACTTTGAGAAATTAGTGCTCTCTGTTTCTGTATTGCTAGGTAAGGGCATTAAGCTTTCCCTTAATGAATAACAAACATATGTTGCTTTTCTGTACCGTATTGTTACAAGTTTCAATTTTCCTAATTTCTTAGATTGTCTGGTTTTTTATTTTCAGATTTTTATTCTTTCAAAAGTATTTAAGTAAATGGATGGGGATACAGTAAAGAAGAAACGCTTCTATGATTTAACAGCTAAGAAGCAAATAGTGACATTTGCCGAAGAACATGGTAACCGTGCAGCAGGCAGATACTATGGTATTCCTGAGAGTAATATCAGAGCTTGGAGAAAGCAGTTTGCAAATATAGAGTCACAACAAACAACTGATACAGTATCCAGAAGGAGAAAATCAAGAGATTTCAGTATATTTAGTCGATTAGATGCATCCTGGGAAAACAGGCTTGCTGAAGAATTGTGCCAGTATATAAGTAGTTTGCAGGAGGGAGGGAATCCAGTGTCAGTAGATGATACTCTATCAAAAACACTAGATGTTTTACTTTCTCTAAATGTTTCAAGATCTCAGCTTCAACCCGATAATAGTTGGGTTAAGGATTTTGTAAATAGAATGAAACCTTTTCTTCATAGTAAAATATGTAAATGTCCACAAGTTTCAGATGAGCATGAGTTGAAAATGTTGAAATACCAAAGCTTCATCATGGAAATGAGAAAAAATAATAAATATTCTTATGATCAAGTAGGAAGTGTACATCAGATACCTCTTGATTTGGATTTTCCACATAACACTGAAAAAGTTGCTACTGTTTTACTTAGTATGACGGGTGATGGTGGTAAATTGCCTGTGTTCATAGTTTTCAAAAATGATTGTGTTTTAAACATGACATTTCCAGATGGTGTGATTGTACGTGAAAGTTATAATGGATGTATGACTCCTGAATTAATGTTTGATTGGTATCAAAATGTATGGTTTTGTCGACCAGGAATACATCTCAATGAGCGTGCTTTATTAGCTTTAGATTCTTCTATTAGCCAGCTTGTAGCACATGCAATGTTAACTGATGGAAATACGGATATTATTTTGGTTCCTCGGAGCATGCTACCACAGCCACTTTGTGTACAAGTACTCAGTGCCTTCAAAGAGAATTTGAGATGGCAGTGTGAAGGTTGTGTATTGCAAGAAGTTAAATTGAACAGTGTTTCACCATTTGTACTTTCCGAGTGGATTGCTGCAGCATGGGAAAATGTACAAAAGGAGTGTATAATTGAATCGTTTAAGAAATGCTATTTGAACACTCCAGTGTATTCACATCAGGATGATGTTTCTGATGATGAGTACATTGTTTTAGATCAAGAGGGGGATTCTGCAGAAAATGGTCACTCTTCTTCCCAGGTAGGTCTATATATATAGTCGTAGAAATATAGTGATAATAATAATACTGATGGACCAAGCACTGTTTATATGCTGATTTATTGCAAATTAAATATGATCTTAACTCAGTACCAGTTCATTTCCTGTTTAGAACTTCTTACATTGTAGCTTACTGAAATGTTAGTTCTGTTGGCTATTAGTGTGACTAATCTGTGCAAATAATCACCATAATATTGTTTATTCCGTACTGTTAAAAATATGAGTTATGTTAAGGCTAGGGCCACACTGGCGTGTTTTCATGTTGCGGCTCTGCATGAAAACACAGAGTCAGAAAGTCTGCATTACTCATGGCCACACGAGCTTGTTCTCATGCTGAGAATGTTAATGTAAACAAATGTGGTCTATTCATTCCAGTTATTGTTCTAGCTGTTGTGTGTGTGGGCGCGGACATATTATGACAACTCATCATTAACTAGTAATGCAGTAGTTGCATGTACTCTTTCGTAGCCCTTTGAACGTGCAGCAAAACGAAAAATAAGTTATACTTTAAAGGCTTTTCCCATAAATTACATTTTTCAATGCTTATGTACCTTATGTACCTTATGCTTATGCTTTTTCTCAGAAACTATTGAAGTTAATTGCATGAAACTTTGCACACTTATTGATAACAAATAAATGAACATTTCTATAGAACAAAACTTTGATGTAGCCATTTATTAATTTTTTGCATTAATAAGAGGACTGACTTTTAATAGAAATTTTGATATAAAAAATTACTATTATTATTATTATTATTATTATTAAAAAATAAGTGAAAATTTCCTTAGAACAGAACTATCATATAGCCATTTATCAAAAATTAGATTTCTTAAAAGAAAATAATATAAAGGAATTTTAAAAAAATGCCCCAATAGAAAGTTATATTGATCCTTTAATAAGCAGGTCGAGTTTCATAGTTATCCATTAAGTAGTTTCCATAGAAAAGGTACATAAGTGTGGCAATTAAATTTAAAATAAAAAAATTAAAATCAAAATACTATTGGCACAAAAATCTTTTTTAAAAGATGGTATATTATTACCATAATACACCAAATGCGAGTAAAAATTTTCATAACTGTGGGTGCAATACTTTAGGAGATATGAACTATTTTCTAAAATTCACATTCTGACGTATGCCCTCCTTAAAATTGGTAGGATAAATTATGAATAACTAACCAAACATTGTACTTAAAACAATATTTCACTTAACGATATTAGTTTTGTTTTCATTATCCATCTCTTCCCACTTTTCTCCGATAAGAGCTGCAGTTACTGATATCCCAGTTTTTGAAATCATGATCCTGGATATCGTACAAACAAGGGTGTTTCTGTACTTCCAAAATAATTAATTCCATTCCTAAATGTTCCATTATTATTGAGATTGATATTCAAAATGATGGTTAGAACCCAATAACTGCAACAGCTGCTTGAAAGGAGGCACGTGTTGCCACTGTAGTCAGTGTGAAACCAGCAAAGAAATGGACCCCAGCCCATTCTTTGAGCTGGTAACCTTGAAGATGCAGCTGAATGACTTCTTCTCTGCGATGAATCACGCTCATGTGGCCTGTCTCACATGTTTCAATGTAATCTATATATTTCGTTTGTTTTCATGCAGAAACTGAAATAGAACTTATGTTTATTAGAGAGAAATAAAATCTGTATTATTTATTTAATACTTCTTACTCTACTTATGTTTATTAGAGAGAATATTTATTTAATACTTCTTACCCTACTTATGTTTATTAGAGAGAATATTTATTTAATACTTCTTACCCTACCATTGTAAGGTGCCTAGAGACCAAGTATAATTGTTTTACATCTAGTACAGTAAAACCTCTGTAAAACGATGATCGATATAACAATAAACCATCATATAGCAATATTTTGGTTTGGTCCCGGTGAATTTTCTATCTTAATAATGTTGAATATAAATCACTGTAACTTTGAAGCTATTCTAGAAACACCTTTTTATAACAATATTTACAGGATGACTTGTTACTGCAAACCTGCTTAGCCCTATGGATAGTAGCTGGTATCAGATCGGTATCCTTCCCAGCCACCAATATTGTTTTGTGGGTGCCTGATATCTATTACATTTCTTAGAAATTCCAAAAAGAAAGGTTCATGATGGGTAGAAAATAGGATCACTGAGGCTTCATTCATTCCTTATGTGTGCAAAAAGATAGCCTACTTTGAGTTAAGTTTTTACTTCAATATGTACATAATGTGCAATTAAAACACCATTAGGAGCAACTATTTTAGTTTAGCCTTAGCTATGTGGTGAATTTACTTGTCTTTATCTTCCCTCTTCCCACCCATCTACAAGATTGAAATTTCTGACCTATGGCTAGGCTCAAAGCATGCCATGATCCATGATGTTAAACCAGTCTGAACAGTAATTTTTTCTTGTGTGAGGATGTATGGTAGCTATGGTTACAATTTAACGGAAATCAGTAAGTTAAGTAACAATTTTAGCTTTTTTTGTGATTAATTATTTTCCACTTCTTTGCAAGTCCATTCTATGAATTATTGTGTAGATTAAACAATTTTCTGCATGCAATCTTTCTAATGTGTGGTAGATTACAATCCTTCAATATAACAATAACCCTCATATAACAATACAATCTGCTAGGGCCCACAGATATTGTTATACGGAGGTTATACTGTATTTATAAACTGGTGTTCAAGTATTGCAATGCTGTAAAATAACAGCTAATAGGAGCATAAGTAGCTTTCAGATTTCACAAGCATTAAAATCTAAAACAACATGGACTGGAGACCACTGAGGTCCAGAATACTGACAATTTTTATTTTAATAACAGAATTTAATGAAATAATGTACAATGAACATTCAAATTAATGATTTATTGAATTAAATAATACACAATTTAACATTGCATTCAAATTTTAAACACCTTCTTTCTCAGAATTAATTATTTAGGCCTATTAAAGGTAAACGAAATAAGATTAAGGTAAGGGCACCTATAGTCGACATGTTAAGGAATTTTATGGCATTCATTTGCATCTCCAACCATATTTCAAAATGATAAAGCATTCTAAAATATTTTTTCAGACACCTGGAAGGTTCTATTTTAATTTAAATGTGTCCTATTAGTTTAATTGTGAACACTTATATGAAAAAAGTATATATTTGTAAACCTTGTGAAATGCACCTATAGCTGACAACCACAAAACAGAAAGGATCCTAAAGCTGACATAAGTGGAACCTATACCTGACACCTTTCTCAAATCCTTAAAAAATCAGCCAGTGAGGGAATAGGGATGTTTCCAATTGTTTGTGAAAAGGCTCTCTATAAATGTACAATCTTTTTTATAAGTAATATTTAAAAACATAAACACTTTCAGTCTTAAAACATTACTAGGCATAGAAAGCAAGTCTAAAAAAAAAAATTCAAAAGAATGTCACAAACATTAGTTACTTCTGGAGTTCTTAAAATACTAGAATTTGGAGCCCTATCAGGCCTGTAAGTAATTTTCACTTCAAACACTTCAAATAAGTTACATAATTAAAGATAACTTTAGTTGTAAATAAGCAAGGAGAAATACCAAAACATTACATAATCACAGGATGAATCTAATTAATTGTCAAACACAATTAAATCACAGTACTATAGCTACAATTTGAGCACAATTTCTGTACATGGTGTCTCTCAAAGAATAGATCAGTGCTAAAGACTTAGGCCTACACAGAACAAATATAAATTATTTTTCCTTGATCATGCTTAATGGCTGTTTGAACACATACCGTATTCGTTCCCCCCTTACAGTCAGTTCTGGAGCACCAACATGCCCGATTATTTGGTTAAATGATATGAATGAAATGTCATTTTCATCAGCTACAAATTCTTTTTTACTTACATCAACACTTCTTAAACCCATAACTTTAATTACATCTTCCATTACTTCCTGAACAATACAAAGGTAAGTAAATTTTGTTGCATTTCTCTTCCCCCCCACAAATTCAGTAATTATGAAATCCCCTTCCTTAAGCCCCTTTTCTCCTAGAGTTTCTATCGTTATTTCATCAGAATCCTCATGCCATTCAGAATCATCGGTGTCCATTAATGAGACTGCACTCTCATCCGAGCTTTCAGATTCTGACATTTCATGATCTTTCTTCCCTTTCTTTGCAGTGTTGTGATGCTTCTTCTTTTCTTGAATTGCCTTCTTTTCTTCTCTTGCTCTCTTCCTTTCTTCCTTTTCTTCTTCTAGTTTCTTTTTATTATCTTCCTTCTTCTTAAGGTATTGTAATGCCTGTGGTGAAGTAATCACAGCAGGGATTCTTTCTGTCTTTCTTCTTAGTGCTTTCTTTTCAGCAGGGCGAGGCCAAAATAAAGCCCTTTTGAAAGGTGAAGGCACTATGTCTTTGCTTGTGGATGGCACTGGTTCAGGTGAATGGGGAGCATTGTTTGTTTCATTTCCTGACTGCTGATGAAGTTCTGCTGGTTGAGTGGGCTATGGTAAATTTTCGGATTGAGGTGGTACCATAGGCGAATCTGTTCGTGGATTTTCATTATCTGTTGGAATGTGCTGTGTGGCCTTGACTTTCTCCCAAAGCTGGTACAATGATTTGTCTTCTATAGAACCTTCCCAGAGTCCACTGTTATCTTGGAAAGTTTTTAACTTTTCCTTTCCTATTTGGTCTTCTAACCAAACAATGTGATTCTCCAACTGGGAGGTGTTGACTACTTGAACTGATTGTCTTTCCTTCATTGTAACCTCAAATTGAGGTACCACAACTTTTTCTGGGTTCCATGGAAACAGTCCACATTTCTGAAACCCGTTCTGTAGAATCTGGGGTGTCAGTTTTTCTAGAACAACTTTCAAAACCCGGGCAAAATCATGCTTTTTTAGGTCTCCGTTCTCCAAACGCCACTCTTGCACTTTCTGTTTCCAGCTCGACTTTAAGGTATGGAAAACCGCAACATCCATAGGTTGTAATATGTGAGTAGCGTTTGGAAACAACGCAATAAGCTCAATGCCTTTTTCTGAGCAGAACTGACTTACAGGCAGTGACACATGTGATGCGTGGCCATCTATAAACAGCAAAACTGGCAGCTGAATAGTCTTCTTAACCAGCCAAGGGTACAATATATTTGCAATGTACTCATAAAATAACTCATGAGTCATCCATCCACTTTCAGACCTACCAATAGCCCATTCTTCTGGAACAGCAAGAGCTAAGGCAGCTGGTATTCTAGCGTATCGGTAAACTACCATTGGAGGAGCAATTTCTCCAGCAGCATTTCCAGTAACCAGAGTAGTGATGTTCTCTTTTTCATCATTACCAGCTCCTTGATAAACTGACCTGCTTCCTCGCTCTGCCAGGACTTTTCCACCTTTTGGATTGAGGAAGAAGGAAGTTTCATCTGCATTAAAGATCCTAGTTGGGTCTTGAAGAACAGAACTCAATTCTTTTTCAGCAAGATATGTTTTCACACTCTCAAACCATTGGTTTATGTTGTTCTGTGTGACTTGTCTACGGCTAGATGTCAGATTCTGACATATTCTTTGGCTTATGGCAGGATTCCTTTCTAAAAATGATTGATACCATTTTTTACTTGGGAAGGAATCTTGTACTTTGATTTTCAATTCAGCAGCCAGCTTTCTAACCGAATAAAGAAATGTATGTCTAGAGACTGGAAAACCTGCCTTTCCCATCATTATCACCCATTCTGTAAGTAGGCTTTCCTGGGCAGAGGAAAAAATTGTTGCAGGTCCCATTTTCATTTCTAAGGGAACCTCACCCTTGTGTTTTCCCATTAAAGTGGCTCTGGGTACACCATATTTTTTTGCAGCAGCATTGTAGCTCATTCCCCTTTTCACAGCTTCTACAGCATCAAGCATTGACTGTTGAGAATACTGTTGGATCTTTGTAGGAGCCATGTTTCACCTGGGAGAAAAATGAAGTATAAAGTCTCCTGAAGCTGACATATTGTGTACCTAAAGCTGACACCCCCCTGTCATCTATAGGTTCTGAAAGTCTCAGACCAATAAAAATTATATATTTATGAATGTTGTGGAAAATGCATTTAAACTAGTTCCAAAATTAAATATTTAGTTTAGAACCTAAAGTTGACATGTATGTCAACTTTAGGAGCAATTATAATTTACAGGAACCTATGGCTGACAACCCCACTATTAGGTTATACAAAAAGTTTTTTTGCAAACAACTAAATAGAAAACAATATTGTACATCCTTTATCCCAACAGTACTTCCAAACAGTATATAAGAACAAATAAAATACACTTCAACAAAAAGTTCAACACTTGCCTTCCTTATGATTTTCTTAAGACATCCACTGAAATCTGCTTCATTCTTCACAGGCACATTTTCAATTCCACATCATCCACATGAACAAAGCAACAGGTTGAAGCTTGTTTATTGCTGACAAAGGGGAAGCCCTGGCAATGTTGCCAGATATAGCCATGTCTTCTTTTATCACAGTATTGACCTTATTTCAAACATTTGAAAATCATATGTCAACTATAGGTGCCCTGTCGACTATAGGTGCCCTTACCTTAATAGTGAATCTTTATGATGTATATTAATAATTTTTGTGAAAATTTTCAACTAAAACCGTAATATAACATTATTATAAGGATATAGGTTAATAGTCCACCTCTTGCATCAAACAGCAAACCATCATACTCTCCAATTCTTCTTTATTTATTTATTTATTTACGTCCACAGGGGCGTATTCAGGGGGGGGGCTGAGGGGGCTGCAGCCCCCCCCGAAACGTTAAGGGTATATATACGTGAACAACCACAAAAAGCTAAAAAAAATGCAGGTTCTAAAATATTAAAATTTTACAAGAAAATGAACCCAGAAGTGGACAAAAATTACAGAATCCTATAACAAGGCATACTAGAACATAACTAGCAGATAAAAGTATAAAAAATTGACCAAATTTATTTTAAATTGCACGTTTTATAGGAGAATGAAAAAAATTAATTCAGATGCACTTATCACTTCCTATAGGCATAACATTTTTCTGGTTTCTCTGACACCTTTTATTTTTTTAATACATATAATGAACATATTTTTCTACAAAGTAGACTACTTCAGGGTGTCCACCAAGTAATGCTGAAGAAATTCCCGGTTTATGCCCTGATTTTCATTGATCATTTCAGCAATTCCCGACCATAATATGAAGCACTTTCTAATAACTGTGTAAGAAAAATTATAGGATTATACATACTTTAAATAAGAAAAACTTTTAGTAACAAAAGTAATTGCAAACAATAATTATTTAGGCTATAACAGATACAAAAATTAGGAACAATAAAATAAATTAAATATACTTTCATATAAGCCTATTATTGTCTAGAAGTCTTTTTGATCACACTTTGCAATTTTTCGAATTTTCCCGGATATTTTAACAAATTCATTGACTTTTCCCGGATTTTTAATGCAATTAATTTTTATATATCGCATATAAAATATCTTGAAATTTGATCAATATTTCATTACACATTCTCTTTAATTTTATACCTATGGGCATCATTGTAGTCTACTTTATGGATATATGCATGTAAAATTAGTGTAAAAAATTTCAGCCTTCTATCTCTAATGGTTGTGGAGCTACCTAACAATATGTGTGTAAAATAAGAGTTACCGGGAAATTCAATTTTAAGTTAATAGTGAATTTCTCATCTGACCGTTCTAAGGGCGTAGCTCAGAGCATGTAAACATATTTAAATGTCCATTTAAATGGCACAAATAATTTCTAAACCTATATAAACTATATATCAATGGATGCAGAAAATTCAGCACAATTTTCTAGTGCTCTAAACAAAAAAAACATAAATTTCAAAATAATTCACGTCATGCTAACATGTTGCACATAAAGGCACTTTAATTTCTCTGAAAGTAGACAGTTCAATTGCACATTTTGACTTATAAAAGATGAAATGCGTTATTCTAACGTGTTCAGTATAATTGTGTGTGATAATTAGGGCTCAGAGGTTGATGATATGTCATCTCTTTTCTGAGACATCACAGACAATGCAGGATGTAGTATAAGTTCGTCTTCCGTCAAAACGAACAATAATACATTATCATATTTTGCATTTTATTTTCTACCAGTCACTTTTAGGAAATTTTCATTCGATCGTTACATTTTTTCCTATTTTATCTTCAGAATGAACTTTTCCACCATTGTACACAAAGCAATCTCGTATTTCATTAATATAATGAACATAATATTAAAGTAGTCAAATAACATACTTAAAATATTGTCCTTTGTTTATTATTATATTAATATGCTACTGTATATTCCTTTTTTTAGATATATATTTAGAAATATTGTCATATTTTCATAAATTTAAGGTAATTTATAGGTCATTTTTAGGCGTTTTTAGATCATCAACTTCTGAACCCTAATGACAGTCAAGTTAGGATTATCACAGCCCCTCCCGAAAATAAATCTTGGATACGCCCCTGTACGTCCACGTGATCATTAAAATGATATGGGACTTGGTATGCACAAAATATGTGACGGTATATACAATACATATAGGATACAAATAGTACACAGGAACAGATCTAACAATATAGGTTGCACATAAATCAAATAGATACAATGTAGATAACACATCAATTATAAAACATTCAGTGTACATTCTCTGGGATGCTGACTTGAGATTACTCAGGTAGGGGTTGCATGGCTCGTATGTAGATCATATAGATTTGCGTGGTCACAGTCAACTTCATACCAAATAGTTAGGTCCAATATGTAATGGAATGATAATTCTTTCACACTGGCCATGTGTGGGCTAAAGTGACCTACTAGTGGTTTACTATGAAGCCCAAAGATTAAATTTACTTACAGGTTGTAAGTCGCCACTGGGTTGTTACCTCATATTGAGAAAGCCTAGTGTATACCGAGACATTTAAGTCAGTTGAAGAATTTAATACTGTACTGGCATGTTGCCATGGTAGCTCAGTGGTAGAGCAGCAGCACAGAGAGCCGAAGATCCTGGTTCAAATCCCGGCTATGGCAGTGAATTTTTCAGTCTGACTCTACCTTTCCATATACACTTAATGTTCCTGTTGATTGGTGGCCACAATGATCAACATGTCTAGATAAATATTTAATTTTATTTATTTATTTAATACTTATTGGCACCAGTCCTGGATTCCTATCAAAGGCACTGTACAATTTGTAAGTTATTCATTTATAAGTACATAGATTATCTGAATTAATTATTTGTAGCTTTTAATCTAAAGAATATATGTATAAAGGTAGAGAAAGAAAGGTGTTTAAAAATTTAAGATGAGGAAAAAATATAACTTAATACTATACTAACTACACTAACTACAGTAAATGTTAAATGTGGGATTTTTTTTGGATTTGTGATGAAAGGGAGGTTGTGTCTACGCACCTTTCACAGATACAGTGCATCCTCACTACCATCTCGTCATCAAACAGATGAATACCAGTCATCACCAAAACCCTTACTCTGGAAGCCAGACTTCTGGCCAATGGCGGCTCGTGTATAGGCACTGTGGAACTGCAGCACCCTCCTATTTCCACTTGACATTATCAATAACATTTAATAGGCCTATAATGAGTCTATTTTTCCTTAATTCTTTCTTTATACATGTACAATATATAATCCTTAAGCTTAATGACAGTAGCTATCCCCCAGTTTATTAAAAGAGAAAAGAAAATCTTTGTATAGAACTGGCACTTCACAGTTCCAACAGCATGGTGTTTGACTGTTGTGCACATAGGAAGGTGCATGCCGCGGCTGCGAGGGAGAGAGAGCACTGTCGCTTCCACAGTGCTGACTGCGGCGTATTGGTGGAAGGTTTTTTTAATTATTTTTTTTAATTTATAATTTTTTTAATTTTTTTTTTAAATTCTTTAATTCATTTTTTTGCTCCGCATGTGTTGGGCTTAAAAACTATGTACCATATTCTTGAATGTGATAAAGTGTGGGATTAAATTATCTTGTTTCCAGCTATTCTGTTTGATTTATTTTTTCGGTTCGTTTATTTAACAGAAAACTTGAACCTTAGCAGATCAAAGAGAAAATTATTGATATTTTCGCGGAATTTAAAACAAAAAGAATGGATTTCATTTTTAAACAAGATCGAGCTTGAACTGTAACAGTTTATATTAAAGTAAGTAAAAAAAAAATATTTTGTTCTTTTAGGGTTTTATCAAGTTCTGAATAAATTTTCTTTTCATGTATCTATGTTTCTTTTTACACAATTTTAAAACAAAGGATAAAAATTTTCTGGAGCAGCACCCCCACTAATTTTAGCTATGAGCCGCCACTGCTTCTAGCATTGCCATCGACCAGTAGGTCATCCTGGCACCTCAGAGTCATATCCAGGTTTGTGTTGTCCTTTAGTTGTAATTTGTCTTATGTCATATGTCCTTGTGTGTCTTACATCATATGTGTTATTGTCTTTTTCCATGTCTGCTATTTTTATAGTCTTCTTTTGCTTTCTGGAAAACTCTATTTCTTGCTTCATCCAACAACATCCAGGAGTATGTCTAGGTAAATAGTGAACTTGTTCATGTACAGAGACATTTACCTACAATGCCTCATGCTTACTGGTGGCAGTGAATACCACATTCCATGCTGCTCTGGCCGTTAAATGGACCCATCATGCACTTCTGCATAAATAAGAGTTTATAGAATTTGTATTTACTGTGCTTATAGAAGATGCTGGAAATGTTCCCATTTGCTGCCACACACCCTTCACATCTTCTGAAGTTATTGTTATTAACTGGCATAAATTCTTCCCAGCTGATAGGCTATATCTTGTCTTATACTTTGTTTCAGTTCATCTAACATGTTTTTATTATTTGCATACTCAATTTTTTAGAGTAAGCCACAAATAAAATCACACACTCTTAGGTCTGGGCTATGTGAAGGATTTTTACTACTGTTCCACTCATATCGCGCATGTTTGATATTGACCAATAACATTTAGCAATCCCTCGGATATAGACCAATCACGATTGTTTATCTTCTAATAGCCTTCCTCGGATTGCAAGGATGCATTTTATACAATAAAACGTCAGCTTTTTACTGCACACATAAGGCATAAATGTGCAGTGCCATTCAGCAAAATGAAAACACATTGAAATTATTTTATACAACATACCTTGTTTGGAAATTGAAATAATATAAATGTACATGGATTAAAAAGACAATTCCTATTCAGTGCAAGCCAGTTTGTGAGCTTTTATTTTGTTCTGCTGTTAGCATACCTGAATTAGGTTAACTATGTCTTATATGCGCCATTGGTAGCATTGGTCACAACACGGTAAGTCTAATTTCTTCATGGATGGTCGATTCATAGTATGCCTTGATCTCACAGCTATTATTTTTGTTTTTATATAACAAAGCACGAATGTAATTATTATTTGTATAATCCATTACATTATTATTCTTGGAATAGTCTTAATAAATCCAACTCCAGTTAACAAGTTTCATGAGATAAATTTGCTCCTGTTGCACAGTCGTGAATCTATTGATAAACTAGTAAACTCTCATGGGATTACCTATGACAATTCTCCTACCTAATAGACACAGTGCTGTCCATATCTTATCTTGACATTACACACACAATAAAACACAGTACACAATTAAATATCACAGAGTTACAGACTGAGCATCATAGTGGTAGTACATAGAAAAACCCTATACTGAGCCATATAGAGTCATATTGTAACAACAACAATACACTCAGCTGTGCAAGCCAGTGAATAAGCACCCTGCTATTGTGGTATGAAATGCAGAATGTGCAGATTCCCGAAATTGTGAGATGAGGTAGATAAATGTGTCTGTACGTTACTGTCTTTCTTGCGCAAATAGAAATTTGCTTTTATCTTATTTGCAGATGGCATCACCTCACAGGGACAACAGAAGTGAAGAGCTGGAAAAGGAAATACAAACTGAAGTCCAGTGTGATGATGAAACCAACAAG
This sequence comes from Ectobius pallidus, assembly GCA_964059195.1. Taxonomy (NCBI): domain Eukaryota; kingdom Metazoa; phylum Arthropoda; class Insecta; order Blattodea; family Ectobiidae; genus Ectobius; species Ectobius pallidus. The sequence goes on along the minus strand of CAXKWD010000008.1, from coordinate 72,639,977 downwards.
TCCAGCAATATGTAAGTAATTTTCATATATCTTTTAAAAATCTGATAATTCTGAACACAAGGAAGCGAATAAGTGGACTGATTGTTTCAGTCAAGCTTCAGCAGATAGCATAGGTACAACTGTCATGCTTATGCTCCCATTGGTGTCCTATAAGTAGGGAGAGAATTTTTATGTAAATAAATATTTTTTCTGCTTATAGACAGAAGACTATAACTAAAACTAGAATTCTGAATGAGAACCCGGAAATTTATATACAAAATTCTATTTCTCATAAAAGCACATATTTCTGTAATATTTTTTTGTAAATACATATTTTAAATAATTTCGCTATAAATACATAAATTGTTATATTTTCCTTATTCTGGCTTTTTAAAATTCAGTCCAAAAACTGTTTTCAAAGACCTTTATTAATAAAAACACAATGTGAATGTATTTCTTAATGTGTATTGGTGATGAATTTGTTTTGTTCGAACTACTGCATCACTGTATATGTGACCTTGAGTGACGTGCCTTTTAGTCTGTTGGGGAGAGGACCAAAAAGTATGTAATTTCCCAAGTAGGTCTGCTGTCACATGTAAGTCAAATTTCCTTCAATCTCTCGTGTTGCTTTGATGACTAGTAGCTGAGACTGTTTAGATTATAAAGTGATTCCAATTGCGCTGATAAAGTGCCAAAAGTGAGGTGCAGTGTTTCATCTTGTTTACAGTAATGTGTTACTGAATTTAGTGAGATTTGTGGGAAATCTGTAAATGCAGATCAGCGATCTCAAATCTTGCAGCATTAAGCTGGTAGTAAACACATAATGGCCACTTCACGTCCAGCCTCTATAGACAAGTTCTTTTACGTGAACTAAAAGTTTCCAAAAAGTTCTGAATATTATGTAGATCTGTGTAAAACATTTCTAAACACCAGAAGAATCAACAGTAAGAAAATTGTGTGTCCCTGCATGTTATAGAGAAACGTTGAGCATTCCTTCTCCGGGTTTCATGCATTTTTCCATAACAACAGACATTGGTTTGTGATGGAAAACTTGGAGAAAGTCTTCATTGTCCACTGTAACAACAATATATTTCCCCCAGCATAGTCTCATCATGACTGGTTGGTAATAATGAAATTTTATATGTATCAAATTAATTCATTACATAATACTGAAACAAAATTTTTGTTAAATGTTTATACATAGGCTATTTTTTCATTTTTTAGTACAAAAGAGAATAAATATTTTCAAGATTTATAGCACATAAAAATCTGCTTCCTACCTATAGGTGTCATTATTCAAATAATTATAACTACTCCAGCTTACAGGAATTACCAGCTGGATGAAGCTTTTATTTTGAGCTTGGGTTGCATGTGTTGAGAAGTTACTGGCTGAGATGTCCATGTTATTACAAAAATTGCAAAGTGTGTTTACCACGATGTTTACCACATCTATCTGTCTGTCTCTTTTTTTATGATTTAGGTATAATTTTGTTAACAACTGCATAAACTGTGGATTTCTAATCAGTTGTAACACTAGATGTAGCGAATACATTGATGCAACAGTAAGGAGGGACCGGTCCTCCTGAAAGGTATGGTCGCTCCTAAATAAATAAATAAATAAATAAATGAATAAATAAAAAACTACAATTTTCCAAATACCTTAGAAAAGTATGAAAAATTAAGCGTGTACTTAAAATGCTGGATAATTCCTCCACCTCACAGTGGACTCATTTATTCCCAACAATCCCAGTTGCCCACTTGTTCACTCCCAACAACACAGGATTATTTATGGAAAATGGGTTAACCCTAATATGCAGGCCTATATCTTTAACATGGCAAATTACCCTTGCAGATATTTTAAATTTTTTTTAATTGTTCGTAATACTTCATACAAATTTTTACATATATTTTGTGTAAGGAAGAACTATCAAGACATGAATTTCACTGATTTTTAAGAATATTTTATATGTTATTAATTTTAATTAAAAATGGCACTAAAAGTGAAACAGTTTTATTATTGACTCTTCAAGCAAGATGCCCTGATGTTGGTTCCATGTAACCAGAAGGCCTAAGGCTTAGGAAAAATAAAATAAATTAAGAACAGGTAATATGTAATTATTTTATTGATGGACAACAGGTACATGACCTTTTCACTTGCTCTATGTTACTAGGAGTTGGGACAGGTACAAATTTTCCACTGCATGATTGCAAATTATTGCAATAAAATACTGGCTGAATTAAATCAATACAGAAAGGGATTTCAAATAGGAAAAGTATTTAGAGGAAGGACAGGCAGATACTGTCTCAAACGTACTCAGCCAGTTCGCATGTTTGAATATCTCGTCCATAATAAGGGACTGATGATAGTCTACCAGGGACCCAAATGCGCATATCCTGAACACTAATCCTCAGAAAGTTCATCTGACACAGCGGTTGCTACTGCAAATCATCACCAAAGTCTACTGTTTTTTACACTTTTAATATTGTGATATATTGCAGCAATTTTAACTTTTAACAAGTAGTATATATTATGTCAACAAGAATATAGTGTTGAAACATAAGCATATAGCCAAGAATTTAAGGTTAAGGTTTCATGGTAATGCAGATATTTTCTACTTAATATAATTCACATTTGCCATTACCTGTGCTTGCCATTACCTGTGCTAACGTAATTAATAAATTTTCATGTAATTTTGTTTGCCTTAGTGAGTATAAGGAATTATTTCGTGTAACATTGAATACTTTCATGCTTAAGAGAGCGGCCATATTTGTTACAAGCATCGTTCATCAAATGCTCACTAGAGGCGCTGTGATCGATTCAGCATCACAAACATAACACAAATTAAGCTGAAACTAGCTCATCGCTTGAAATCTAGCGAATTATGAATTTCGATACATTGTGATATCAGAATTTAGAAACTTCTTACGGATTCATAAATAAGGTGATCAAAGGTCATGCAGTAAATGAATGCAACATTTTCCATACGTTAAATCAATAGTTTTCCGTAAGGACGCCTCAGCATAAAGCATGTCAAATATCTCTGAAGCCACTCATTGGAAAACGGAATCTCGTGTGTTACTACAACACCTGTTTTAACCTCAATTATTCATACATCATTTCAGTACATAGACTGTTTGACCAAACAATTAAAGGAAAAGTCTTTGTCTTTAATTAGGGACTTCAACTAATGAATTTTATGGTAATTCTGATAATGACGTAATGAATTAACCTTATTGGTGAAACCTAGCTCAGGGCGGCAAATCTCATCGAATCAGAATTAAGATGACATAATTTGTTTATGTTATAACAATTGCGCAACCAACGTGTATAAAAATCGCCCGGGGGCAAGCCGCCCCACTAGTCGTCAAAATTCATCTCTAGAAGTGCACGTAACTTCTTGCCGCTTCACTGCGAGCTGTGAGTTCACCCGCTCACATGCGGTAAAATTCATGCGGTACGCAATCTTCAACATTCAAATTCAATAAACGCATTCTTAACACACTTCTCCAGTGCAGTTGTTCAAGTGCATCAAGTCAGTACCACTCAACAAGTGCAAACAACTATGTACAAACATAACCTCATTCTCAACCTAACATTCCACGCTGTAATGTGTGTGTTGTTGTTTATTATAGTAGCACTGAGTGCTAATAACATATAATGTGAAGTCAGTGTTTCAATTTAACGGTGTTTCAATTTAACAATTCAATGTAACAGCAAGTACTCACTGCAATTAATATTCACTATTCTAAACGTCTTAAATGCTGAAATCATTCACTGCAAGGTAAAGACCATTTATTGCAACGCATTTTTCACTTGTCAACCTTCAACTTCAGAAGAACGTCAACCTTCAACCTCAGAAGAACATCAACTCAACAGTGCAAGAAATAATCTCAAGATATAGTATGGACGGTGTTCAAGTGACTGTGTTTCATAATTTTTTTTCTATGTAATTCTCAGCAAGTAACAGTGAATTTTCTTTTTCTTTTTCTTTTTCATAAGCTTATATATACATATATAATTCAAGGATTTTAATTAATGATTCAATAGTGCATATAGTCTACTAACAAATAATCAGCTCCAGTGTTTGTTAATAAATAAAACTAACCTCAAAATTTTATTGAAATTTTATTTTCTGGTATTCTAATGTAGGGGCAAAATTTAGTTTTCTACCTTCCCTTATACAGTCCATCCTACCAGAACCTTAACCCTACATAATGGTCCTCCGGCCGCACGTGTTCTCAGTGCACTAGTTAAATAAACCTGGAGCTCGTTAATTGTTTCATCTGTGTTCAGTGCAGTGGTTAGTGCAGTGAATGATTCATATTTCTCCTGGCATATTGCTTAGCCAGTTTGAGTGCAGGTAAGCAGTGGCATGCGCATGCCCAGTGAGTTGCATACAAAGTGTTAGTTTTTAAGGTTAGGTTGTGCAGCCAACGCCTAACACAATACTCAAACACAAGCTACACTTACACTTGCAACATTACGCTCAAGTAATACATTATCATTACTCATGCCTTTATAGCGACAAAGTGCTAGGCAAACTCAATACATAATCATTTTCACATCACATAGTGAAATCTTTGCTAGGCCCCAGTAAGCCAAGACGCAGGCGAGCGGGTTTTTTAACTTAAAGATATTTGCTCATATTGTATTCATTTCAAAATGGCGACTGCAGAGTCAAACATTAATGCTTTGAAGTCGAAGCGTGCTCCACTAAAGGCTCAAATTACTCGCCAAGTGAATCACATCTCAGGCTATGTGATCACTAACGAAGCATCCTTTCAAGAGCTTCTCTCTCGAAAGGAAAAACTACAAGAAACACATAAGAGGTTTGAGGAAATACAAACTCAAATCACTCAATTAGATTTCTCAGATGCCGAACTGGAATACGCAGATTCGGTAGAAGATGCAGTTCTTAAAGCTGTCTCATACGCCAAGGGCCTAATTAAGGCTCATGAAGACAGCTTACTCCAAGCCGCTGCCCATGAGGAAGCGCAAATCAATCTTGCTAAACTTAACCGTGTCAAGTCTCAATTGGACGAGTACATTCAAACCATATATGAATTTGTCATCCAAGACGAGCTTTCCTATCAAGAATGTCTTATCCTTAGCGGTGAGTTTCAAAATGTATTTGATGAATATAAGATTCTGCGATCCCAATTTCAAGAGATTGAAGAGTATCAGGGTGTTGAAGTAAACAGTCGTAAGGCTCTGGCTTATCTCAATTCTCTAGTTACTAAACACAAGGAGATCTATCAACCTGAGCATTCCTCTAGTAGTCAACGTTGGTCGTTAGATACTCCACCATCAACGTTGCCAAAACTGCCAGAGCTCAGACTCCCACGATTTTCAGGCGATCCAGCAGCTTGGATCGAATTTCGTGACACCTTTACCTCTCTAATTCTTAATAATCAGCATATTTCAGAAATGGACAAGTTTCAGTATCTGAAATCTTGCCTAACGGCTGAGGTTATGTCAGTCATAAGAAACATCCCAGTTTCATCAGCTACTTTCGACATTGCATGGCGTACGTTGTCAGAAAGGTTCGACAATGATCGTCTTATCGCGAACACACACCTGGAACATTTGTTCGCGCCCCCACCTCTTGAAAGGAATAATGCAGAGTCCCTGCAGCGATATCTAGACCACTTCGTTAGTACTGTGCATGCGTTACAGTCACTCAACACGGATGTTAGCTTAACAGACTTAATTATCTCTAAAATTGTTCTTGATAAGCTTCAACCTTACATCATTAAAGATTGGGAATCTTCCGTCAAACAGGACAGATTACCCTCTCTTCAGGATCTTTTCAACTTTCTTGAAACCAAGGTGCGGGTTCTCCAAATGACTGATTCAGCCATAAAGTCACAATCAAATAATAATTCTCAGAATAATGTGAAGATTACTCCTACTACCACCCCAAATAACACTAGGAATAAATCCAATGATCATTCTCGTTGCATTTGTTGCAAGAAGCTCGTAGTACATAACTTGGCCTATTGTGACGCTTTCAGAGCAATGGATCTCAGGCAACGAGACCAATTTGTTCAATCCCACAAGATATGTAGCGTTTGCCTTTGGGCAAAGGGTCATGCTCCTTATTGCAACACTTACAAATGCAAAACCTGTTACTAGTGATGGGAAAAATCGAATGATTTTAACAATCGAATGATCATTCGAATGCAGAACTAAACATTTCGAATGAATATTTCGAATGAAATCATTCGAAGTGTTTTGTTCATAGAGGGATAGTTACATGCAACCTACGAGATGTTCATTCGCTAGCGTCAATATTTTTCGAATGAATCTTCCGTTCTCACTCACTTCACTTCATTGGCATTCGAAAGCGGGTAGATTTCAATTTAGTGCGCACATTTCCGGCAGAGAACAATGCGGCCAGCTTACAACAAACACGGCCTCCAGAGATGTTTATTATTTTAGTCATGTATTCTCGAACAGGTGCTGTAGTAAATACAGTAAATTAGGCCTAACATGAAATTTCTTGAAGTCCTACAAATATAAATTGCTTAATGCAGCAATAACCAGACAACTTCGTAGTTTTTATTTGAATTTGCATACCTGTGGTGTTTAATAATAACAAGCATAATACGATCAAGTACAAAATAATCTAACTTTTCAATTTACGAAAAAGTACAAATTATGTAATTTCAAGACACGTTCTTAAAGCTTTAAATCAATCATAAATTACTAAAAATCTGTTCATATTAGTTTTCTCTTTGGACTTACAATTTTAAATAAAATATCATTCAATCCTTTTGTCTTGCAATAAAACTCATATGACTATCCTAATAGCCTAACAAAAATAAGTTTGCATCATTATCTTTGACTATAAAAAAATAATTTGTCGTAGGTTAATTTTAGTATCCCATTCACAAAGGATTGAACATTTACTTATCATGACTTATCGTTACTATTCACCTAATAATACCATATTATCATAATCATTATAACTGTATAGGCCTATCAATCCCAATGAATAGAGAACATAACGACAACAGAAACAGATTATTATATTATTATTATTATTATTATTATTATTATTATTATTATTATTACACGGCTTATTGGTATACCCTAAGCTCCTAATTAAGCGATGTAATATGCAGTTAAAGCATGGAAGGATAAATATAATACACGAAAAGACAATACTAGGCCTAAAATAGACAAATATATTTTCACGACAAAATTTGAATACAACGAAATGAAATGTATCTAATTTTAGTATTAGGTCCATTCAAATTTTCAAGTTTAATAAATAGTAATTAAGGTAAATAAGTTATTAAATTGATTATGTGCAGTGTATTCTTCAGTTTATTTTATTACGTTCGGAAATCCGAATAACTATATTGTCAGTTATATGCGATGCTGTAAAGTAATTATATCTATAATTCGGTAAGATCTCCAAATCTATTTAAATCTGAAGATTTCAAATTATTATTTAATAGGGTAGACATCGTTCGTTTAACTAAGAAATTCAATAACACATATGCGAGACCATATGTGAAACACATTTAGTACTATTTATTTTATTACTGTGTTATAATAGCATACTGAAGGTAGTGTTATGTCATATTACAGTATTTTTGCATAAATGCAGACATAACTGTTCAAAGACAAAGAATCAAAACAAGACAAGAACGAACATTTCAGTTAATAAACAGTAGAATAACGTTTAGTACAATGCTATTTTCATGCACTATAGGTCGTGGCTCTTTAATCTGTATCTCAATAATTATTAATTTTATAAAGATGTATGTTTGTTGTTTTATATATAATTTTCTTGTATAATTAGGAACCAACAAAAGCAATTCAAGGTCTCTGCAAAGCCTGAGTAAATTGAGCCGTGATTGAGCACATGTAGGTTGGCGATGGGGTGAGAGCAGTCTGGTTTTTTTCCTTCCTTTCTTCCTAATTTTTTTCCCCTTTATTAGGATGTGGAAATTGAAAAGACTGCAAGTCCATTCACCTTCTGAACACAACCCTTCAGGGGCGGATGATTTTTTTGAAGATTTTAAAAGGGAAAAAATGCAAGCATTCCCACTTTGGTGGCAATACCATTAAAATAAATTAGATGTTGCCAGTTCTCTGACATGTTGGAACACTGCAGATCTTTAGACAAAAACAGTAGAAACAACAGAAGTGAAAAGGTTAAATTAGTATACTCATATTACAGTTTGTCGCGGAAAATATGCTCTTACTTAGATAATTTCTAAAATATGGAGGTAATTGGAACATGTCTCAGTTAACTAATTCAACAGTTCAATGTGGTATAGAATTATTAATTATGATTGATATCTAAATTGACTCTAAACAACATGTTGCCTCCTGCTTAAGTAATCTGATCTCGAGTCAATAATTAAAGAACCACTGAATCCTCCAAACGTGTACGTTATATAAACGGTTTATGGATTTCGTGTCAAAATATTCCTTCCAATTCTACATTCCGCCAAGAACTTGAAAGTATATAGAGTTAAAGCTTTAAATATTGCTATCAAAAGTATATCAATATGGTTGTAAGTATTACATGTGTGATATGTAAGTATATTTTATTCATTTAGTGTCACTAAGGCTATGGCATTAGTACGTATAACTTAGAATATTAATTTTGACTGGTATAATTAACTTTGTAAGATTGTAAATACTCATAGCTTAGGTTGTTGAAGATATGTATTTATGTAAATAGCTAATGTGACCGATTGCAGTTGGTACTGCTTAAAAATCTTATAAATGTATCAAATATAAAAATTTGAATGGCTGTATTTAATACCATAATTCATAACATACGGTAATTAATCAAATAAATAATCCATTTGAGAATGCATATGCTTCATGTAGAAGCTAATGATGGATGTAAAATAGGAACAATCTGCGAAAAATTGTGCTTTTTAATATTCGTGAGAACGGCTATTTTATTATCAAAATATATTTTGTAGCCTGGGGTTGAAACTCATGAAAATAAACCTTCTAGCTCTGCGTCATGCCATCCGTGCTTGGAATGGGAGAGACGGAAGTTACTAACTGGGACACGATGGAACACGAAAACAATCGAATGAACGAGAGAACGAGCCGAGAAGCCAGTTTCCGAGAGGTTGAAGAAGCATTCGAATGAATTCATTCGCTTTCACATTTCAGTTCAGTAAGCGAAGCGCTCTAACCCTAGTCTGGAGAGAGCAAAATCATTCGAATGATTTTTTTAACATCTCGAACATTTCGAATGATTTTAACAATCGAATATTTCGAATGGTTCCCATCACTACCTGTTACCTAAGGCATAGCACTCTTCTTCATGATCCAAATGCCCAACCGGCTAATACTGCTGGTGTTGTAGCTTCTCGTACATCACAGCAGAGCTGTTTATTGCCCACAGCTACAATTCTCATTAACGATTCCAATGGTTATCCAGTCGAAGCAACGGCGTTGCTCGATACTGGTTCTACTTGTAACTTAATTAGCAGTCGATTGTCTAATCGTCTTCATCTGCCACCCTATTCTCAGCGTACTACACTCACGGGAATAATCTCATCCCAAGTGAGTACTCATATAGTGGTACCAATTTCAATCCATTCCAATGCGACTTCTTGGTGTTATGATGCAGATGCCATCGTCGTACCAGAAATCATTACCACAAAACTGCCTAGTAAACCAATTGATACTCGCACATGGGACGTTCCACCCAATCTTACCCTCGCTGACCCACAGTTCCACACTCCCAAATATGTTGATCTCTTACTTGGAGTGGAAATCTGTTCCCAAATTGTCTGTCCAGGGCAAATTACTGCCCCGCAGTTACCTGTCATGCAAAATTCTCACTTAGGTTGGTATGTTTCTGGAAAATTGCCTCCAGCTGATCCTAGTGAACAATCTCGATCTTCAAGACGATTCCATTCAGGTCGTAAGTCATCGACCACTCCCAACAACATTCCTTCCACGCATGTGACTTCGTCACATTACTCTGCTTTTCTAACTTCGGACCAGGCTGTTAGCGATCAGTTAACTAAGTTCTGGGAGTTAGAAAAAATTTCCAATGAAGCCCCCTTTCCCAATGAATCATTCTGCGAACAACATTTCGTAGAAAATACCACAAGGGATTCTGACGGTAGATACATTGTTAAACTGCCGTTCATTGCTGAACCAGAAACTCTTGGTAGTACTAAACTACAAGCTAATAAGAGACTCTTATCCTTAGAAAGGCGTCTAGCTGGCAATCAATCTCTCTCTACTGAATATGTTAATTTCATGGCGGAGTACGAACGCCTAGACCACATGGAGCCAGCGGACCCTACTATTCACTCTTCCTTCGACTACTTTATTCCACATCATCCAGTCTTGAAACCTTCAAGCACTACCACGAAACTTCGCGTGGTGTTTGACGCTTCAGCGAAGTCGTCAAACGGCAAATCCCTTAATGACATACTTGCCGTAGGTCCTACGGTTCAACCCGACTTGTTCTCTATCTTGTTGCGTTTCCGCCTAAACCCCATTGCATTTACGGCGGACATCGCTAAAATGTATCGTCAAGTTATGATACATTCTGACCATCAGCCATTCCAGCAAATCTTGTGGAGAAGCTCGCCTACTGACCCAATCAAAGTTTTCAACCTGAAAACTGTCACGTACGGTACCGCTTCTGCTTCTTTCTTAGCCACAAGAGCTGTAAAGCAACTTACAATTGATGAGGGAACACATTTTCCATTAGCCTCCTTTGTTCTTAACAATGCAACCTATGTGGACGACATAGTAGCCTCAGCCCCTACTGTGTCACAAGGAAGGTCAATGATATCGCAACTAAATACTTTACTTCCACTAGGTGGTTTTCAACCTAGAAAGTGGAGTTCTAACATTCCAGAACTTCTCGAAGACATTCCTCTCGAGTTGCAAGAAAATCAAGATTTTCGCACATTTGGCGATTCCGATGTCACTTCAATTAAGGCACTAGGTCTCATTTGGCAGCCTTCTAGTGACTTATTGAGAATCGAAACTTCCATTGACTCTTCTAAACCATTCGTCACTTGCTCTAGAAGAACGTTATTGTCCTGCATTGCTTCTATTTTTGATCCTCTGGGTTTAATCTCTCCAATTGTTGCTTACTGCAAGATTATCTTCCAGTCCTTATGGAAGGAGACCTCGTCATGGGATGAATGTATTCCTGAACCAGTAGCCAAGAAATGGATCAAGGTTCATGGACAACTCCACTTAATTTCTCAAATTACCATTCCACGACTAGCATTGTCACAAAACTCGAATTCCATTCAACTGCATGGGTTTTGCGACTCAAGCGAGGTAGCTTATGGAGCCTGTCTTTACTTACGCTCCATTGACCAACACGGCGATGTAAAAATCTCACTACTTTGTGCTAAATCTAGAATAGCGCCCATCAAAGCCACTACCATACCGAGGTTAGAACTCTTAGCAGCACATCTGCTAGCTAACCTAATCCACAAAGTCCTTCCCACTCTACAATTGCACATTACATCAGTGTACTTATGGAGCGATTCTAATGTAGTATTGGGATGGTTGCATCGCTCACCCATCACACTCAAAACCTTCGTAGCCAACAGAGTTGCGGATATTCAAGAATACACTGCAAATCACACTTGGCGTCATGTCGCGTCCAGAGATAACCCTGCAGATCTTATTTCCCGAGGTGCCACTCCTCAAGACCTAGTACAAAACAACCTATGGTGGTCAGGTCCCCCTTGGCTATCAGAAGATATTTCTCAATGGCCAGGTAACAATCCACTAGTTGTCCCTGATTCTTTACCTGAAACCAAGGTTGTAGCTCACATTCAAGCCAAGACTTGTACATTCTATGAATGGCTATCGAAGTTCCCATATCTAAAGACACTTCGCATCATGGCCTATGTTCTCAGATTTCTAAATAATTGTAAGAAGCCTCAAAACAAGTTGAAGGGCCCCTTAACAGCTGATGAAATCTCACTCTCCCTCCAGCATTGTGTTAAGGGCGTACAACAACAAGCATTCTCAGAGGAGGTTCAAATCCTCACCTCTGGAAATGACATTTCAAAATCTAGTAAATTACTCAGTCTCTCTCCCTTCCTAGATCAAGATGGCATTCTGCGTGTTGGCGGACGCCTTGAACGGTCTGAGCTGCCATTTGATGCTAAACATCAAATGTTACTACCCTCTAATCATTCCTTTACCAAACATCTTATCCGTCACACCCATTTTCAAATGTGTCATGCCGGCCCTCAGCTGATTATTGCCCACTTACGAGAGAGATTCTGGGTGCCTTCCTTTAGGAAAGTAATACGTTCTGTCTTGAGGCAGTGCAATACTTGCTTTCGTTTCAAGGCTCAGCCGTTCCAACAGAAAATGGCCGATCTTCCTTCAGCAAGAGTCACACCTATTCCCCCGTTCACAAATGTTAGTATTGATTATGCAGGTCCATATTCAATTAAATATGGCGGTCCCCGTTCTAAGATAACTACTAAAGCATATATTGCCATCTTTGTTTGTATGTCAACTAAAGCAGTACATTTAGAACTTGTAACTACTCTTACATCACGTGCTTTCTTAGCCGCATTGTCTCGTTTCACAGGCCGTCGAGGCATTCCAAGTTCTATCACGTCGGACAATGGTACTAACTTCGTTGGTGCCCAAGCTGACTTACAACAACTGAGCGAACTACTTTCCTCCCATGAACATCAAGCTTCGGTTCAAGATGCCACTGCGCACTTGAACATCAATTGGCTTTTCATGCCACCCCACGCTCCTCATATGGGCGGTCTTCACGAAGCTGCTGTTCGTTCTACTAAGTACCATTTGAAAAGAATGTCCACTTCCTTCACCTTTACCTATGAAGAAATGTCCACATTGCTGATTCAGATAGAAGCCATTTTGAATTCTCGCCCACTCATTTCACTTCATGAGGATATTGAGGACTTCAATTACCTTTCTCCAGGACATTTTCTCATCGGCAAACCCCTAGTCTCACTGCCTACACCTGATTTAACCGGCGGTTACTCTCTACGTTCTCGCTGGGACACACTCCACCAGTTTGTAGTTAATCTTTGGAAAAGATGGTCAACTGATTATCTTTGTACCTTGCAGAAACGTTCGAAATGGACGAAAGCTTTACCAAATGTTAAAGTTGGATCTCCAGTATTGTTGATTGAAGATAACATTCCTCCTCTAAAATGGATTTTGGGCATTATTGATCAGATTCACCCAGGTCCAGATGGCTTGGTGCGAGTCGTAACAGTTCGGACTCCCACCGGTCTCTACAAACGCCCCATTGTCAAACTAGCTCCATTGCCTATTGAAGACGAATAAACTCATTCAAGCTTCAGTATCGATGTACTTACAATTTTCAATCACTAACTTTCAATTAATTCATACATTCAACAGTTTTATACATTGCTTCATTCCCATATATTATGGGTGATTTCTGGAGCCCCAGGGTTGCGATTCCAGCATCTCCTCGGCAGTTGTTTTGACCTCTCGCTCTTTACTGACAAAGTTTATTGAATACTTAATCAAAGGAGCGTCTAAATTTGATCTAAATCCGTTCTCGGACGAACCTTTGTGAAAATTTATCACCCCTTTCATTATAATCGACGGAACTTGGCAGGCAACCCCTCAGGTTGACCTGACCTTATCGCGACGCCACGAGCGTTATTGAACATGTCCCCCAGGGCACTAAGCCTGTTGGTGTCTTGGGTTAAGTCACTCGTGCATACTTGGTATGTTCACCAGTGTCTATTTCTACTACTATTTTCCATTTTTCATTATTTCTCATATTGTCATGTGCATTAAGTGGATTGAACGCACCGCGTTTCAATCCAGCAGGCGAGTATGTTGAAACATAAGCATATAGCCAAGAATTTAAGGTTAAGGTTTCATGGTAATGCAGATATTTTCTACTTAATATAATTCACATTTGCCATTACCTGTGCTTGCCATTACCTGTGCTAACGTAATTAATAAATTTTCATGTAATTTTGTTTGCCTTAGTGAGTATAAGGAATTATTTCGTGTAACATTGAATACTTTCATGCTTAAGAGAGCGGCCATATTTGTTACAAGCATCGTTCATCAAATGCTCACTAGAGGCGCTGTGATCGATTCAGCATCACAAACATAACACAAATTAAGCTGAAACTAGCTCATCGCTTGAAATCTAGCGAATTATGAATTTCGATACATTGTGATATCAGAATTTAGAAACTTCTTACGGATTCATAAATAAGGTGATCAAAGGTCATGCAGTAAATGAATGCAACATTTTCCATACGTTAAATCAATAGTTTTCCGTAAGGACGCCTCAGCATAAAGCATGTCAAATATCTCTGAAGCCACTCATTGGAAAATGGAATCTCGTGTGTTACTACAACACCTGTTTTAACCTCAATTATTCATACATCATTTCAGTACATAAGCTGTTTGACCAAACAATTAAAGGAAAAGTCTTTGTCTTTAATTAGGGACTTCAACTAATGAATTTTATGGTAATTCTGATAATGACGTAATGAATTAACCTTATTGGTGAAACCTAGCTCAGGGCGGCAAATCTCATCGAATCAGAATTAAGATGACATAATTTGTTTATGTTATAACAATTGCGCAACCAACGTGTATAAAAATCGCCCGGGGGCAAGCCGCCCCACTAGTTGTCAAAATTCATCTCTAGAAGTGCACGTAACTTCTTGCCGCTTCACTGCGAGCTGTGAGTTCACCCGCTCACATGCGGTAAAATTCATGCGGTACGCAATCTTCAACATTCAAATTCAATAAACGCATTCTTAACACACTTCTCCAGTGCAGTTGTTCAAGTGCATCAAGTCAGTACCACTCAACAAGTGCAAACAACTATGTACAAACATAACCTCATTCTCAACCTAACATTCCACGCTGTAATGTGTGTGTGTTGTTGTTTATTATAGTAGCACTGAGTGCTAATAACATATAATGTGAAGTCAGTGTTTCAATTTAACGGTGTTTCAATTTAACAATTCAATGTAACAGCAAGTACTCACTGCAATTAATATTCACTATTCTAAACGTCTTAAATGCTGAAATCATTCACTGCAAGGTAAAGACCATTTATTGCAACGCATTTTTCACTTGTCAACCTTCAACTTCAGAAGAACGTCAACCTTCAATCTCAGAAGAACATCAACTCAACAGTGCAAGAAATAATCTCAAGATATAGTATGGACGGTGTTCAAGTGACTGTGTTTCATAATTTTTTTTCTATGTAATTCTCAGCAAGTAACAGTGAATTTTCTTTTTCTTTTTCTTTTTCATAAGCTTATATATACATATATAATTCAAGGATTTTAATTAATGATTCAATAGTGCATATAGTCTACTAACAAATAATCAGCTCCAGTGTTTGTTAATAAATAAAACTAACCTCAAAATTTTATTGAAATTTTATTTTCTGGTATTCTAATGTAGGGGCAAAATTTAGTTTTCTACCTTCCCTTATACAGTCCATCCTACCAGAACCTTAACCCTACAATAGCAACAATCAACAGACAATAGTGCAAGATCACATAGAATCTTTGAATCTAACACACAAAGTTGAACGTGTATTTTACACTTTTAATTCACTTTTTAAGAACTCATATCGTTAACCAGGGTTGAAATGTTTAAAACAAAACGTTTAAAACAAGTGTTTAAAACATGTTTAAAACAAGGGCTTGTGTTTTTTTTTTAAGTTTGTTTAAAACGTTTTAAATAATCTGTTTTAAACATGTTTTTTTTTAGCATATGTTTAAATCATTTTTTAATTGTGTGTTATATTTAATTATGAAGACAATTTACATTTTGTCAAGTCAGTGACACCCTGTTAGTGTTGTAAACAGAAAACAAACAAAAAAACTAATGCCAGAATACCAGAAAATCATGTGAGGTGGTGTCTTTTGTATCCTTTTCCTCCAGACTTCTCTATCCTCTGTCGCCAGCTTCCAGTTTTTGATTTTGAGTAATTGATTTCAATTTTTTCTGACTGCATCCTACCATCTATTTTGTGGTCTTCCTTTTTAAAGAAAGAGATTATTAATATTAAATATTGAATGTGTCAATTTGGCAACACTGTAGTAGGATATTCCTTGTAAGTTTGATAATGTAAGGCAGCTAAGACCACGTAAAGCATGGTGAAAGTCAATCATCAGTTGAGCAGTAAAGGCAGTAATTAAACAGTAGTTTGTACTATTTTTTATTAATAATGAACTATTAAATCATAAACAAATACTACTGGTACAAAATGTATTTTCAAATACTATTAAGTCTACGACTCGTAAATCTTGAACATCTTAGCACAGGGTGTCATTGGATTGACAAAATGTAAATTGTCTACATAATTAAATTTAACACCCAATTAAAAAGTGTTATAAACATATGCTAAAAAATGTTTAAAACAAATTGTAAAAAGTGTTTTAAACTTTCAACTGTGTATATATATATATATATATATATATATATATATATATATATAATAGGCCCTATACATTAAAATGGTTGATTTAAACAAAATGAACAATTTAAACTTTTTTTTAAACAAACAACATTGTTGTAAACTTAAAAAACGTTTAAAAAAACACGTTTAAAACAACCAACATTGTTGTTCACATATAAAACGTTTTAAACAAAAAAACGTTTTTTTTTGTTCTTTTTAAAAAAAACATGTTTTTTATCAACCCTGTCGTTAACAGCTACTAAAGTATTTTTCAAATGGGAAGCGTTTTGTTCTTCTTCTTGCTTAGATGCGCGGTCCAATCAGAGGCGGCGAGACGGAAGGAAGACCCTCCCTGATAGCGGTACTCCTTTAGCTCGTACACGTGATTGGCGGTGAAGGAAAACGCTTCCCATTTGAAAATTACTGTAGTTATTGTACTACATATTTTATGAATGATGATACTGAGTGTGATAGTTGAATATGGTTAATTGTGTATGAATGATAACGCAAAATATGATTATTGCTATGATTAGTGAAACTAGTATTTATTGACTGGAAAATGATACATGATAATTCCGGGGTGCGCGGGCAAAGAGAGTTAAGTCCACTTTCTTGTTACCGAGAATTAGAGCAACTTAACACACTATACCAGCCCAACATAGCTTTAGAGATGGATAAACCCATGAGGCACACATCCATAACTACCGTACAATTTTTAATATGACTTACTGGACTTAACACAAATGTAGAGAACATTTTTATCTATAACTCTATGGACATATCTCAATTTTTTAGGATGGTGGACTTAACTCTCTTTGCCCGCGCACCCCGGAATTTTACAATTTTATAATTTAAGTAGGTGATGAAATAATATATGTGATATATTTGCAACAACATAGTAAATGTTGTACCAACTGAACTTTTGGGATAATTGTGTTATTTTTTGGTATAGGTGGTCCTCACATCATACAAATTTTCTATATTAACCACAAATGGACAATGAAATTTTTCAATGATTAAGAAAGTGAGTTGTTGAATTAATTTTAATGTAATACCTCCCATTGTGCTACAAGCCACAGTCATTATAACAATTCAATATAACAGTTAGCTGCATTGCTGGCATGGCGGACGAATAATGATGTTGGCAGCATTGTACAATCATTCATAGACAACCGACACACTGCATAACCACACAAAGCAGCAATTGCAAAACTGTAGTACCAGTATGATTGATATTATTCTTAAGTGCCAGAATGGTACTTTATAATATTATGTGGGGGACGGGAAAATCTCTGTCCATCTATCTGTACGCATGATAACTCAACTACGCTTTATTGAATTTTCATGAAACTTTGTTTACATATTTATAATTTATGTGCTAAAAAACTTATTTATTTTTTATGTGCTAAAAATGTTAAAAATATGTGCTAAAATTTAAAAAAAATGTGCTTAAACTAAAAGAAAAAGATTCTGAAAAAGAAACAAAACACCAGAATGTTCGTAACTTACTAGAACAAATTATATTGAAACTCACCAATTGCAGCTAAACATCAGATGTAAAATGCTGACAGGAGTTGCAGTGCACAACAAACGTCATCTCCAGATTATGGATCACAAATCCTTGCCTATTTTCCGAGAATAATGCCTTATATTGAGAAAAGGAACGTTCTACATCACATGATGTTAACCTTGCATATTTGAAGAGGGGTATATCACTAACACACACACGATCAAGTTCACTTGTTTTGGCCTTCTAAAACTTGAGCGACTTTGCAGAGGGTTTGGTAGCCACCATTTTTCTCAAACATACCTTTAAATTTTGTTCTTAGAACTTCTATTTCCGAACCTGAGATAGTGTTAAGTTGCCTTTCAACATATTGTATTTCTTTAACTGAATTACAGCAGTTTTGGGATTGGGTTCTGTTCTTCCCCGATAAGCAAGTGCAAGTGAATCACTCTCACCTCATTGCAAGTGAAGCATTTGTGTTGAATTTTTTTGAGATACAAATTTTTGTTGTAAAATGTTAAAAGAGAATGAGGAAAAGTACTAAAATATTTATTTATGGAGAATGTATCGAAAATATTTATTCACATAACTTTTTTGTAAAACATGCGTTTTTATGTAAAATAAAATTTGGGATTTGCGTTGTCGGACCTTGATATGAGCATCAGGGAAAAAAATTACATAAAAAATCCGGAAAAGTATTAAAATATGTATTTATGGAGAAAATATCGAAAATATTTATTCACATAACTTTTTTTGTAAAATATGTGTTTTTATGTGAAATAAATTTGGAATTTGCGTTTGTCGGACCTCGATTTGGATAATAAACTTTGTTTTAGGAATGTACGCATTAGGAAAAAAAAAACATTTTTTTACATACAAATCCGGGCCCTATTTATAATATCCTTGGCAAGAAGCCTTTTTATTTTGGACCAAATCGGTTGACCGATACCAAATACTCTCAATAAGTAATACCGTCCACTCCCTGTCTTTTTCCGGGACACGCTACTACTAGCGCCGCCAGTGAGCGGGAATGGGCAGTTACTCGTCAGCTGATATAGTTAACGTTTGTCTGTTGTGTTTTGTGTACGAAAATATAATATAAATTCTAGTAAAACAGGGTGCCCACGGGGGGGTGGGTTAAGACGCAGACTGCGTCATTGGAATTTCTGGGGGGGGGGGGGGGAATATTATCGTGTTATGAATTTTCTGGCCGGGGGTTGAAAATTGTTGCAAAATTAGAGTTTTATATGTTAAAAATAAAAACGGTCAAGTTCTATAACTTCAAAAGGTCTCTTTTAATTCTTTATAAAGATAAAGATAAAGATGAAGAATTTCGACAGCCATGGGCGCCCATACCCGGGGGGGTGCAAGGAAAAAATGTATATTATTAATTATTATAGTCAGGTGTTTTTCTTTTGAGACAATTATTTGAATTGCAGAAGTTTTACCAAATCGACAACATGGAAGCAGAATCCACAGTGGATTAGGAAAGGGGGGTTCAGACCCCCAAGAGTCAAATCCTAAAATTCTATATTTGTGTTTAAAAAATATATTTATTTAATTAAACACGATTTGTTGGTGTGTCAAATATGATATAGCAGTTATTTTCTTTTCATAACATAATGAGTAGGCCTATTATGTCCACTGTTCCCTGTGCTATTTAACTTTTCTTATAAATAGTAATAAGTATTATAATTTAGGTAACAATTTCATGTTTAAGTTGCCATGTATAGTAAACAAATTTGCTAACTAGTTTTTCAATGCTAAAATAGCGTAAAATAGCGTAAAATATGATTTTCATTAGTTCAACATTTAAAAATTTCCCGGGGGTGGACACCCGACTTAGGTAACATTTTTTTGTTTGCATTGGCATGTCTTAGAGTATGGTAAACAAATTTCCTAACTAGTTTTTTAGTGCTAAAATAGCGTAAAATGTGATTTTCATTAATTCAATATTTAAAAAATTTCCGAGGCTGGACCCCCCACCTAGGTAGTGATTTCTTATGTACATTGAAATGTCTTAGAGTATGGTAAACAAATTTCATAACTAGTTTTCAGTGCTAAAATAGCGTAAAATGTGATTTTCATTAGTTAAATATTTAAAAATTTCCCGGGGTGGACATCCGACTTAGGTAACATTTTCTTGTTTACATTGGCATGTCTTAGAGTATGGTAAACAAATTTCTTAACTAGTTTTTGAGTGCCAAAATAGCGTAAAATGTGATTTTCATTAGTTCAATATTTAAAAATTTTCTGGGATGGACCCCCGACCCCTTTTTTGGGGGGTATTCCAAACCCCCCGGCACTTCAGACCCTCCCCGCAATTATTTTCTGGCTACTTATTATATTATTAATATAAAATACAAAGTGGCCCAAGAAGTTAAAGCGACAAAAAATAAATTAATTAAAAAATTGCCCCCCCCCCTAGAAAATATCATATGGGCGTCCTTGTCGACAGGCAATTGGGTTGGGGGTGAGCAATGAAGTTTGGGGGGGTGGGCACCCCTGAGTAAAATAATAAATACAACATAGGCCTAACGAAAATGTCCGGTTATGTAGGTGGCATGATATGTGCCGTCTATGGTTGTAATAGTTATTTTGAGAGTGAAATAAGTAAAATCGTTAATTAGAGTGTGTACAAGACTGATTCATTCAGATGTTCATTGGCTTACCATCCGAATTGTTTTACATGTAAAAATTTCAAATTAAAAAAAAAGTATATATTGTACAAAGTATCGTGCACATCGTATGAATTAAAATTTAAAGCTGATTTTCACGAAAATGTATGAAAGTGAAACAATTAGTTTTGATACTTATTAAAAAAAAGTGTGTGTGGAACGCCATGCGGCAGAAGTGATACTTTTTTTTATTTTTTCAATTTTG
Source organism: Ectobius pallidus (assembly GCA_964059195.1). NCBI lineage: Eukaryota > Metazoa > Arthropoda > Insecta > Blattodea > Ectobiidae > Ectobius > Ectobius pallidus. Next base: position 72,619,163 of record CAXKWD010000008.1, on the reverse strand, counting down.
GATTATTGGATTTTTCAAATTTTGGATTGTTGTACTTTTTAATATTGGGTTTTTGGATTTTTTAGATTTTGGATTTTTTAAATTTCTGATCTTTTAATTCTTTAATTTTGGATTTTTACATTTTTTACATTTTAGATCATTGAATTTTTTTAGTTTTGTATTTTTTAATTTTTATATTTTAGAATTTTATCATTTTGGATATTTATGTTTTAAATTTTGGATATTAAGATTATTTAATTTTGGATTTTTAATTTTTTAAATTTTGGACTTGTTAATTTTGGTTCTTTGAATTTTTTGATTTTGAAATTTTAAATTATTTAAATGGTGGATCTTTGATTTTTTATTTTTTGTATATTTTAATTTTGGATTTTTTAACTTCTTAAATTTTGGATTTTGGATTTTTTAATTTTTGGACTTTTTCAGTTTTGGATAAGCCTAATCATTGAGTTGATTGTCTTCTGTGCAGTCCGTTCCGTCATACCTCACTAATTTCGTGACGATTTTGAGCGTTACACAAGCTCTCGATTTACCCCTACCGCGGCTAAAGAAGTTTTACTTAAAAAATTAGCGTTATCGTCATTTAATTAAGTTAGTTTAGCGGTAGTGTAAATAATGTTATTTCCCGACCTAATTCCTGCATTATCGAGCACAAAAATAAGTTACTGTGTCATCAGGACTTTGAAAAACAAATTTATTTCTGCAGCTATATAGGTTCATTAAGTAGCTTCTGAGACTGCTGCCCATTCCTACTCAACAGATGGCACCTCTGTGCTAGTGGACATTTTGAACAAAGGGAATAGAGTAGAGTGGGCGGTATTCTTATTGAGAGTATTTGCCGATACCGGAGTAATGACTAATTAAATGCTTTTTAAGTGGGAAATCATGACTAGACTACAAAGCCACGTTGCTAATCACTGAGGGCCTTGAGTCCAGTATGTTCAGATGTTTGTAAATTGATTATATCACACCTAACTTTAGATGTGAGGTATCTATTGTAATTTCGTTCTGTTGTTATCCCACATATGCTTATCAAAATAAATAGAAAATTTAAAACACATCTAGCCGATAAATAATTCACATTTTCTATTGATATAGTACTGTGCAGTCTATCAAAATGTACGGCTACCAATATCTACATTATACAGTATTTTAATGTAAGTTTTTTCAGTTTAAACATTGTTCTAAAAGCAAATAGTCCTCATGTAATTCCTCACAGATTGATTTCACATTGAATTTATTTCATTCATAAACTATACTACTATAGGCGCCGACTTTTTAAAGATTTTGGAGGGGCAGGATTGCACAATAAAATATTATAATAGAGTAAATGGTATTACTGATGTTAGTACACTACAGATGCTTTTAATTGCTTGAAAATTAAATAGATAAACATTAATAAATATTTGATTAATTTAAATTTGAAGTAAAAAATAATGTTAAGTCCATTGAGTCTTGCCTAACTGTTTTCTGGCAAAAGTATTGCGTCTCTCCTCGTTCCTACTAATAAACTCGTCTGCCACTGAATGAAGATCTAAGTTTATGGCTCTTCACGATGACAACGGATGACAGAAACAGCATTTAGGTGATCCTACCTCATAACAGACCGAAGATAAGACTTTAACCTCCGCAACCCCGAGAATGATCGTTCAACACTGCATGTTGATACAGGGACAGTCAACACTATTTTCACAAATTTCAAAGGCAAGAGATCTTGCATATGTCTCTCCTTTTTTAGGTATTCTACCAGGCCATCAAAAGAATCGATCATACCCTCCCTTTCCCTGCAGGATTTCAAGTAACATAGTTCGATGAAGAAGCAAACGGTCCTTATCAACATCCGATTCATACAAACGCAAAATTTCATCATTATGATTGTCATCACCTAGAAGAAACTGCTCTATTTTCTACCAGAGTTTATATGCATTTGTATTTAAACCGTGATGCCAGGCATCTGAGTGTTGCATCCATTATCTCACAATAAAGTTTTCGGTATTTGTCACGAATATCAGAAAATTGATGCATGGCAGGGTCTCTAGATTCATCATGATTCATCACACTTCCGGGGCACTCTTCTCTTTCGTGGCAATTTTGGAGACTCGACATCCATTTTGTTAATCTTCCAGATTTCTTCAAAATTTTCTCTTAGGTACTGAATTGTTGTTGAAAGTGTAGTGATCATTTTATTTCCCAATAAAAACTGAAGAGCTTTTTCTTGCAGGGCAGTATTTACAGTGTCAATACGTCCAAACAGATTAACCAAAACTGTCAATATGAAAAAGAAATCAAAGGATTGCATCTGCATTAAGAAACTATTTGCTGTGGAACCTACATCACTTTTATCATCCTTACAAACTGCATGAAAAAATTCCTGAAGTTCAGTATAGTTGGCTAAAACAGAAGATAACGCAAGGTATCTTACTGTCCGTCTAGTAGGATAGAACGGTCGAAGATTTACAGTATCATCAGGTTTTAAATGAGCGAAGAGGGAAAGTCTTTTTGGTGATTCCTTAACAAAATTGATAATATCTTTCATCACTTCTAGTACATTCCAACATTACGGTATTCCTTTTAGAGTATCCTCCAATCAGCAGCCGTCATCACGCTTTCCTCGCATTACTTTGCCAACAAATTTCTGATCAATTTTGTCTGTAACTTTCAGCTATTCACGAGGGCGCGACATAAAGATCAGCTGATGGTTGAACCAAAAACATAGCACACAGCTGGTGATAGCTGTCGGAATGTACTTGTTTCTTTAATGTAACAAGACAGTTGATTTTGTATTATTGTTGAAATATGGTAACAGTCACATTCGCATTTAAATATCGTTCTTTCGTAACAAGTTAGGAATATAATTAATATTAATAATTAATGATTTTTCTAAATATCTTGGAATTTATTGGGGGAGGGGGTCAGGCCCCTTCAGCAAATTTTTTGGGGGAGCGATGCCCCTGGCATTGTAACTTGAGGGGGCAGAAAGTGCCTTGCCCCCCTAAGTCGGCGCCTATGATACTACTGCTTTAAACCTGAAACAAACATGTCAGCGAATCGTAGGTTTACACTTATATAATTAATATTATTGAAAGTGCATTTTGTGAAATGTTGACAGTTTTAAGAATCTCTTATATCAATGTATACAAGTATAAATTAATGTTAAGAATCAAACTTTAGACCTTAGTTCTTCTGTAAGCCCTGCTTAATAAATCAATCTGAAGCTTATCATGGAGATCTATTACAAAAATAACCTCTTCTCAATAACCTAGGCCTATCATAATTGCAATTATCACTGATTAAACAAAAGCATTCTAGCACTTTGTTATATCGGTTTACCTGATTTTTTATTAACTGGAGATTGTATGGTGGACAGGAAAATGTCTGTCAGTCCATGTGTCTGTACACACAATAACTCAAATATACTTTATTGGATTTTCATGAAACTTGGTATATGCATTTATAACATCCATGGGAAAAAGCCATTGATTTTGGACCAAATCAGTTGACCGGCATCGGAGTAATGCCCAATTTAGTGCTTATTTTATAGTAACATATTAGAAAGAATTTATGAAATGCAAATAAGTTCTCATTACAACATATTGTTTTACAGTGTTCATATACGGCTTTGGAAGTTGCAATACAGTTAGCTTTAACAAATAACACTACCCACATATTCCTTCACATACGCTTATCAAACTAGACCTTCGTTTGTCTATAAGTCCTGCATAATGAATCAATCTGGAGCTTAACTCTGAAATCAATTTAAAAAATAAATTATTTTTTTTAACATGTATATTCTGAAATTTGCATTTATGCCGTAATTATTTCGTTTTTATTTTGATATCTATTAATTGTATAAAGGAATGTGTTAAACAAAAAATTGTAATTTTATTTTTCTCTAAAACTTTACTGTATATCCTACTGTTATGGAGATATTCTAGAAAAATTGAAAATGGATACGAGTAAAGTACCCCTTAAGTCAGTCATAGATAAGAGTTTCCAATTTAAAATTTTTATTAAAATCATTAGAGCCAATTTTTCAGAAATCAAAATTAAAAAATTAAATTTAAACACGAAAGGTCCCAATATTTCAGTTTTAAAACTCAAATTCTGAACAGTTTGATAAAATTCCGAAAAGTCCTTAATTAAAAAAATAAAGTAAATACAATGAACCATTTATCCACTGGGCTTGTCCACAGACAGATGGACAGATGTCATTCCAAAAATATTTTTTTCAGTTTCTAGGCATCGTGAAACATGTTTTCCCGGTGTTATCTCAATTTCGACTTTTTGTCACGATCACAATACTTTAAACTAAAAACTCCGTGGCGCTACATCCCTGGAGGGACTTGGCCTACTACCCGACCGCTGCATCATCTCCCGTAGGCAGATGGCAGGATTGGGGGGCATGTGGTCAGCATGCTGACACCCACGGCCGTTAATGGTGGTTTTCTTGACCGGAGCCGCTACTTTTCTATCAAGTAGCTCCTCAATTTTGAATCACGAGGCTGAGTGCACCCCTACCAGACCTCCCTACCTCAGAAAAATCCGAGGAGGTACCGGGAATCGAACCCGGGCCGAAGGATCTGTAGTCAGTGACGCTAACCACAAGACCACGCCGGCGGACGATCACAATACTTTAAGAAAGTAAAAGTCAGTGGCAGATTTCAGACAGTAGAATCTCGTGACTGAATTGGTGAATTGACTGGTGTCAAAAATAGATAACAGTGTGAAACGTCAATTGCTTCTCTAGACACACAAACTCATGCAGTGTTTCTAAAATTCAGCATATATATTTGTGATATTGTTAATTGTATTGTGGTTGATAAATTTCTTGTCCGTTTGTGGTTAATCCTTTGATTTATATCCAAGATGTACCCCCTTATACCACAAAACATATAAACACAGAGAGTTTGGAACTCCTTCAGAATAGAGTAGCCAGCAAACAGTGAGGTATGGTCAAGCCAGTAGCGACCGTGCCCCTCCGAGCCATGGAGGAATGTCTTGTGCAAGGGTAAAATTTCCCGTTGCAAAAGAGATTCAATGTGAGACATAATAAACCCCGCACTACTCAGTATATTGCTCCTAAACTAATATAACTGTTCCTAACCTAAAATAACCTGTCACTACTTGCCTTAATGTAGAAACTTTTTTACGCTATTAAGAATACTGCTCCTAAACTAACATAACTGTTCCTAACCTTACATAACCTGTCACTGACCTAGAATTTAGCTGTCACTACTTTCCTTAATGTAGAAACTTTTTTACCCTCCCACGTCTTTCATAAAACATAGTTACAATCGTCGCTTATCTTCCGAATTCAATTGGCATGTAGTCATGTTTGTAATATTGGCAACATTGTAGACTTGGTCCCACTCAGTATGGCCTGGCTGAAACTGCAGTCACCTTATTCTCAAGTTTAGCATCGAATTTTTATTCTGACACAAGGTTGCTATTTTTATTATATTACTTTTGCCATAATGGTCCTGATTTCCACCGATTAATATATTAACATAAGAATAAAATAAAATAAAATTGCTTCCAGTGGATATTCCAAATAAATATCCACTGGAAGCAATTTTATTTTATTTTATTCTTATGTTAATATATTAATCGGTGGAAATCAGGACCATTATGGCAAAAGAATTATCGAATAACAAATAAATATCCACTGGAAGCAATTTTATTTTATTTTATTCTTATGTTAATATATTAATCGGTGGAAATCAGGACCATTATGGAAAAAGAATTATCGAATAGCAGATCTTTTAGAATCAGACTACGTGAGCACGAGAGAGACATTAGGTGTAGAAAAACTTCTACTGGTCTTAGCCAACACTTGATCGAGAATAATCATCGTATGGGTGCTTTGAAGATTTTAAAGGTTGAGGACGACGTCATTAGGAGAAAAGTGTGCGAAGCTTGGAACATCGGATGCAATCAAGATTCTGTTTTGAACAGATTTGATGGTGACTTGGGTGATGAGTGGTTGGGTGTCATTAAGAGAACAAAAAAGGATAGACATGTTATATGCTTTCCTCTTCCACCTATGGATGTTATAGAAGAGTCCCCGTATGAGACACCTGTTGATTGGATTGATAAGCATTTCCGAAATACCAATTTCTTGTTTCATTCTAATTGTGCTGATTCCACTCATAACTGAAGTGGTTGTTATGGCACAGACAATTGAGAATCTCTTCTCTTCTCTTGTCTTTTAATAAACAGTCACCTGATGAAGGTCTTATGGTTATGACCGAAACGTTGTGTGTTTTGTTGTAAAGACAAATAAATATCCACTGGAAGCAATTTTATTTTATTTTATTCTTATGTTAATTTATTATATTAATTCAGCTGCCATAAACATTCATAGTTGTCTATTTATAAATGAGATATGTGTCGATTTGACACTAATTATAAATAAATCCTTAATTGTCAATATTTACACACTGTTTATAAAACTATTAAAAATGTTTAAAACCCTTAAAAAAATAAAAATTTTACACAACGTATATATACAAGATAACAAGGGCTACAGAACACCATTATAAATTGAAGTTCATATATAAGTATTCCTCATAGTTCCAATATAACACTAGTGAATGTCACTATTAAAACTGTGTTAATACCCAATTAAACGAATACACTGTGTATTCTGTTTTTGTAAGCACTGGATATATCTTCACTTGGCAGTCCTATAGATGTTGGTTGATGTTAATAGGTTTGTTCGCAAAGCAAATCCGTGACTGCTTGAGAATTGGTTGTACTGCGCATGTCCAGTCTGTAACTTACCCGTGATCTGCACTTTGCGAACGGTTAGAAGAATTTGGAATCGATAGTTTCTGCGTTTAATCAATATGATATGCAAATAAAATATATATTTCCCTTTAACATGTTATACATGCAATATAAACTATATTTTGGGAAACTTTTAATTATCTTCCATTATTCATACATATAAGTAGCCTATGCTTATAAATCTGGAGCAAGGATTTGGAGGGAGGAGTCAGGCGCGTGAAAATAGGTTACTGCGCATGTCTCTGATAACAATTCATGGTAGAGCCTGCAAATTTTTCTTATAGTACAGAAACTGTCCGTGAGAGCTTTGCGAACAGAAGATTGAAATCAGAATCACGGATTCTCGCTTTGCAAACGCGTGTGGAGAAAGAGCACATGCGCGAACGATTTGTTCCTGGTTTCTGACTGCTTTGCGAACAAACCTATTATTTAGCACCCGTGTATCAGTCCAGTTTAGTACTTGTATCAGAATAAAAACTCTGCATTTATGTTTTGTGGTATAAGGTGGTACATATGTGTGGATGTCTAAATACATCGATCTGTATCGGTCCAGGACTGAAGATGGCATAATTATATTGCCGAAATGCGCATATCCATTAGAGAATACATCCAGATTGTTTGACTGATACACGGGTGCTAAATAATAACATCATCCAACATCTGTAGGACTGCCAAGTGAAGATATATCCAGTGCTTACAAAAACAGAATAGACGCTGTATTCGTTTAATTGGGTATTAACACACTTTTCATATTGACATTCACTAATGTTATATTGGAATTACGAGGAAATACTTATATATCGTCGCTTAAGAAACAATACCGCGTAACTAACAAAACACAAATTTTACAGGAGAAGCAAAAAACTGTTTATTTTTGCTTTTAGGCGTCGTACAATGTTTACATTTTCAGGATAATAAACACAACGTATTTCTAACTATATGTTGGCTACATTGAGACGAATTTCAGTTATTTGGCACCGTGGCGCTAGTTACGCGGTATTGAACTCTCAATTATTTTACGCAAATGTCAGTTACGCGGAATTAAATATTTTTATTTCAGAATAAAATAAGCATTTTTTAAGAAAAAATACTTTATTTGAGTGTAATATAGTACTATAATTGTTGATCAAATTATTTTTCTTTATATATTGTATATTCAAATAATCCTGCTCTAATATAAATAAATCAAGTATAGTCCATACGAATACAGCTTCCTGATACAGTTTTTGTATTGAAGTTACAATTTGAGATAAAGAATTATTTTATCATACTACTGATGGCAAAATAATAACATAGGCCTACTGGAAAGCCAGAAGGCTAATGACAATTATTCAATACCCTGAGCAATAGATTAAATAAATAAACAATAACAACCTTGATGCTATGATGGCAAAATAATAACATAGGCCTACTGGAAAGCCAGAAGGCTAATGACAATTATTCAATAGCCTGAGCAATAGATTAAATAAATAAACAATAACAACCTTGATGCTATGATTTACAAATGAGGAATGTTGTCATAGAATAGATGGAAATCATGAGGAAATAATTTCTTTAGTTGCTGTAAGTGATCCCACTTAGACTTCTTGATCTTCAGCCTCTCCATGTAGAGTCTGGGAATTCTTCTTCCTTGAGAGTCTTAGGCCGCTTAGGCAACTAGGCTTCAGTGTAGTCCAGATTATAATGTATGACACCCTTAGGTTCATATTTTATTATTATGCTTAAATAAAATACCGTAGGGTCATTTGGTTTCCGTTCAGGACGAATGGAAAATTAAATCCAGAGCTTATTGTCACTGTAGTTTATGAAGAATGTGTGATCACTGATCACGATAAGTATCCTTGTATGGAAATTACTTTTTTTTGCTTCTCTTATCACAGTTGGATATTGACTAGGGAGGAATATTTCTTTAGATTTTGGCCTGCATTCTGTGACACTGATCACTGAATCACACTTCATTTGGGTGTGACCCTTTTCCAAAAACTTCAGGAAAACAGTAATGTTTGTTTTCATTGTGAATTTCAGCAAAGCTGTCGACAATACTGCGTTCCTATTTTGATATGTGCTGCCATTGGAATATAAAATGATGGGAACATTACTTTCTTCAACGTGTCAATAACACAAGTGGAAAATGTTGATGCTACTTGCTCAGCTTCACTTTCATAGAACCAGTAGCAGATTACATCATGATTAGCCAATTCATACATTGTAATATAATGGACTGCCAATTTAGTTTTGTAATATATTGCACTGGCTTGCAAAAAGGGAGCTACCTTTACTTACAGCCTGCGAGTCCATCGTAAAAACTCTACATGTGCCTGATTCGGCCGCTGCCTTATCTTTTGTATTCCCCTCCCGATCCTTTCCTTTTTGATAATCATACTCATTTACATTGCCGGTTGGATATCCAACACATAAGTCGCAGTCGTCTTTTTTGGGCCTATATTCGTCCTATATTCATGTCTGATAAAATAATATAAAATGTGTCTACTTATTGTCCCCTTGTTCAATTCTTTAAGTTTTTTCTTTGTATAGGTGACACAGTTGGCTTATAGAATTTATTCCTGGCTCCAGAGAGAGTTAGTAGACATTTTCCTAAAGTAATGCGATGACAATTTCGGCAAGTTTTCTAGAAATTCCCTAACAAATGTCTTATCTAGACCCCGAAAAATTCGCCTTCATCTGTTCCTCACTTTCTGTATAATTTCCCGAAGAAATCCCTGAAGAATGATGCTCATAACTTAGATCTTCTGTCATCTACGTCATACTGGGAAGAATAGTGAATGTGTATGCAAAAGAAAGTCGCAATAATAATAATAATAATAATAATAATAATAATAATGATAATAATAAATTTAATTCAAAATACGTTAACTTTTCTTTTGTCATTATTGCTGTAAAATTATTATTTTTCCTTTTATATCAGTCAAACCACTCACAGAAGGTCCTTCAAAAATATTTTCTTGAATCATAGGTAGGGTCTCTGCCTTGCTTCCCTCTGGTACACATAGAGATTAATCTGCGATTAATATATAAAAAATTCTAATAGCATAATCGTGGATAATAATAGTTCTAATTTTAAATTAAAACAGGCCTTGTAATACAAAACGATGGACTATAGATACCGGTTTTGATATTTTTTCATATGAATCACAAGTTATTTCTCATATTACAATTTCCGGTAGCTGTCCTTGTTTTAAAGTCCCGGTATTGTTGGCATGTTATTAGGGTGTAATAAAATAAAATAAAATATAATAAAATAAAATAAAAAATATATCAATATGTTCGATTCCCCTTCCTCATCTTCATTTACACAAACTGTCTTCTTTATGCTTTCTTCTGGTGCACCAACCGGTGAAGATTCCCCAGCAGTTTCTTCTACTAATGAAATACTTTATTTTGAAATATAGCGTTTAAAAAATATACCAATGTTAATTAATATTCATGATTTTTTGAGCCAGAAGATTCTCGAGAAAACTATTTTGAATAAAAATGTCTGACATCAGTTATTCGAAAACTAATATTGTACTCATATAGGCTACTTACTTCGTTTTATCCTGGTAGAATTTCTAATATTACTGAATATAAATCGTAATTGTGAAATTATTTCTTCTTCAGTAAATAATCCATCTACAACTTCTTCAAGCAGATCCACATCATCTACAGGACTGTACCTGTGTGTTCGGCACGATTTCATGCAATCTATTTCAATACAAGAAACAATTTAATTTTTTTTTTTCCGTGAGAGAGAATGTTAAAAGAATGTGTAAAATCGATTCATACAAAACATCTTAAATAGCACTTACCATGTAATGTACCTTCTAACGTCAGAATAGATCTTAACTCATACTATGAAATATATCTTCTCTCATCTTGATGTAAAAGTAAACTGACAGCAGCCTAATAATGTTTAATCCACATGTGCAGAAACGGAAATCGGTGAGCCCAAATAAAAATCCAAGGGTTATATGTCACCTTGTATTGCATTAGTATACTAAGTTGAACCATGCGCCGTATACGACAAATAGGCGGTATTACATAAAGTTTTAAATGAAATCAGATACGCGGTGTTGTACACTGGTTCAGATACGCGGTATTTCAGAATTTTCTGCGTTGCTTCAGATATGCGGTATTGTGTATGCCTTTTTAGCAAGGTCACGACACAAAATTTCATCTTGACCAATATTTCATCATAAGCGCGCTATTTCAGTGATGCCAACAGTGTAAAAATGTCATTTTCACCAAAAGTGTCAGTTACGCGGTATTGTTTCTTAAGCGACGATATGGACTTCAATTTATAATGGTGTTCTGTAGCCCATGTTATCTTATATATATATATATATGTTGTGTAAAATTGTAATAGTTTTATAAACAGTGAAAATATTGACAATTAAATTAAATTAAATTAACTAGTGTCAAATTGACCTGTATCTCATTTATAAATAGACAACCATGATTGTTTACGGCAGCTGAATTAATATAATATACTTAGCAACCTTTTATCAGGATAAAACTATCTTCATTTATGTTTTGTGGTATAATATGGTACATCTTGGATATAAATAAAAAAAAATCAATTGTATTAATTGGGAATGTGTTGCTTTCATTTATTAATTTGCGTAAAGTAACATGTTTTTTTTAATTAGTTTAATGTGTTTACATCTGTAGTTGGATTAATTATTGAGTTCTGTGTGCTGTAATCACATAAAAGGAACACAGTACTGTATTCTTACCTCTACCAAAGGGGACTGGTTCATTAGATAATTTTATTTTTGGTATTTTTGCTAAAACAACAAATTGAAGAAGAAATCACTGTTAGTTTCGTTGGTATTTTGCAACCATTTAGAGATGCTGTTAACTTATTTCTTCACAGAAATCACTGTTAGTTTCGTTGGTATTTTGCAACCATTTAGAGATGCTGTTAACTTATTTCTTCACACATTGTCGACAACAGATTTGATCTTTTGCAATCAGCAGTTTGTATAACAAATTAAACTGCTGGAAGTTTAACCCTAGAGCAAGTGTGTTTTATGCACCAGGTTTTCCCTCTACCGGAAAAATGCCAAATTTTATAGCCATCTAACTGTCAATACCTTTCACATTGTTGTCTAGTTTCAGTTTAGTTGTTAGAGCGATTTTACCATCAACAGGTCAAGAGTTACAATATGTTTTTCGTAAAACTGCATTAGCGTTGTATTGTGTACACCATGCACCCGGTCATGTAAGTATTGTCAGCTTATTTATTATACTTGTTCACAAAGCAATATAGTAAAAAAAACCATTGTTTACCTTCAGTTTAGTTTTGTTAGAACAATTGTAGCATCAACAGGTCAAAGAGTTACAAATTGTTTTTCTTGGAACTGCAGCAGCGGTATATTGTTTACACTGTGCACCTGGTCATGTAAATATTCTGATAGGGGCAAACAAACAGAATAAAGTAAAATTATATGCATAAAAACATTTCGTGTATCATCACAAATATATTATCAAGATCTTTGTTTGCAAAAATTACTCCCCAACAGCAAACTTACTCCCCAACAGCAGTCCTTTGCAAGAAATGCAGTGTGCCACATGAGGTCAAAGTGGACTAATTTGCAATTTGTAACCAGTTAGCATGTATAAATCATTTATGAAACTGTTATTAAGCTTTAGCTTAAATGTTACTTGAATTATGTAACGTAAATTAATGTAAGAAATGTTTAAAGACTTACCTGGATTATGTACAGAATACACTGTGTCCCTGCTCATGTAATCTTACAGCACCTGCTTTAGGGTTAAAAACACTCCTTGTCTGACATTGTCTTCCATTATTATTACCGTAACATGCTAAATCATTGCGAAAAGGGCGGGAAAAATTAAACTTGTTTTCAATATAAGGAAAGAATCCAAACAGGGGATTTGAACACAATAAAACTACTGAAAGGCATATGAAAAACATGTGCTGTATTTTATATAACCCATATTGGTTATCGTTATGTAGTAGTGGGTAAAAAAAAAAAAATATATATATATATAGTATATATTGGTTATGGTTATGTAGTAGTGGGTCGCGAAAAAATTTCTAGTTGAAGGTGGGTCCCAGGACAAAAAAATTAGGGAACCACTGCTTTATTGTATATAAACTGGTCTCAGTACCTTTTGTTAGCACCTCATGTTGGTACACTAGAGGTCTGACATTTTCTATCTTCAATTTGACATTATCCTCCCAATCACTGATTGCTTTAGTTTTTGTTATTAGTGACCTTCTTTCTTTTACAGCTCAGGTGACCCTGTTGTCTCTCAAGAAAATGTTGAACCATCGCCAGTTGTCACACCAGAGTCCAGTTTTACAGTAAAAGTGGTGATTCCAGATGCTGGGCTAAATATGTTGGTGGGTGTCCTATCAGTTCCCTTCTTAAAAAAAAGAACTTATAATGAATCAAAGACTACAGAAAACCACAACTTATAAAATGAGAATATTGAGGTAGATTGGTAGACCTATGATAAGTAGAATAGACTAGAATTTTATTTACACATACTTTTACATACATAATTAATTACTTCCACTTTATATGTCTCATATCTGTAAGTCTAGCACTACCCTAGAATCCCCTCATACTATAACCCCTAGGTTTTATGTGTGATTGGGGATTCTGGTTAACCTACCCCACCTTTCCTGAATATTTTACTCTTGATCTTTTTCGTAATTCTTCTCATCCACTTCTCTCTCATTTTTCCTAAATACTCCCCTATATTCCTCGTCTTTTCTTCTCCTCTGAATTTCAACACCTTGATGATTATTATCTCCTTATGAAATTTATCCCACTTTGTCTCCCAAGTTTCTTCTCTCCACCTTCTTACCCCTTCACATTCTGTTAAGAAGTGTGATATTCCTTCCTCTGTACTATATAGTACACAACCTTCAGGTATGTAGTGAAGGAATTTAACTATTTGGGGATGTAGCATTACTCTGTCTTCTGGTTGTCAAGCAGGCAATCCTCTATATCTATTACTTATCATAGGAATCAAAGGTAATGGGTTTCAAAAAAGGCTGTAAACTGAGGAAGCAGGAGAAGTGGTATATGAACGGTGAACATAACAGATTTAGTTCCACAATGTTATACCAGTACATTTTTCTGATACTTGGAGGTACATAAAACCATTGGCTTCAGATTTTAATTTATCCCAGGACCTTCAGACGGCGGAAACATGGACTTAACCGAGTATTGATCTGCCTGTCAAACACATCCTGGCCAATGAGAGAGTTCTGGTTGGATGTTCCCACGCACTCGTCAATAGCACTTAACCTGCCACCTTCAACCCATGGCATGGGCATACATTTCTCATACCCAAAACAGTTCCCCTTATTTATTGCATTTTTCTTGCTCACCAATAGACTTCTTACTCTGAGGCAGTGTTATATACAGGGTGCGGCAAAACATCCTCCCTATTTTAAAGTTCAAATAAAAAACACATGGATCAAAATAAAGAAGCTGTATTAACATGAATGATTCTACACAGTGGGAAGTTTCATGTTTTGAACAATGAGTCACTCAAGTGGTGTCCTTCACTATCAATGCATTGTTGAATGCTACTTCGGAAATTCTCCATCGTTCTAACCAACATTTCTTGAGGAATAAGACCAATCTCTTCCAATATTGCATTTCTTAGGGCTGGCAAAGTCCTCGGCCGATGTTTAAACACCTCACCCTTAAGATATCCTCACAGAAAATAATCGCAGGGTGTAAGGTCTGGTGATCGGGCTGGCCAGGATATGTCGCCATGTAAAGAAATTAAGCGCCCGGGAAACAACTGTCTCAGCACTTGGAGAGAAATCCGAGCTGTGTGAGCGGTGGCTCCGTCCTGCTGAAACCATACCTGTTCAGTCAGCAGTGCATTGAGTCTTGGTTTAAAAAAAGTGTTGATCATGTGAGTGTATCTTTCAGAGATTACTGTCACAGTAGCACCATCCTCTTCAAAAAAGTAAAAACCAATTATCCCGACTCATCCAACTGCGCACCATACAGTAACACGGTCGCTATGCAGAGGTTTTTCATGAAGTTCACGAGGGTTCTGTCCACTCCAATAACGGAAATTTTGTTTATTAACACATCCAGATAAGTGAAAATGTGATCATTGCTAAAAAGGACCACAGCATCTTCTGGTACAGCTTCAAGGATGTTTGCACATGACCTCACACGATTTTCATAATCACGTTGACACAACTGATATGGTGAATCTGGCTATAAGAGCACGGAGACAGGATTAAGGTCTATTGACACTTTGCAGTGAGGTGAACTAATGTATTATACTGAAAACCCTAAACTCCCACTGTGTAGATACCATTAATATTAAAACAGTTTCTTTATTTCGATCCATATGTTTTTTATTTGAAATTTAAAATAGGGAGGATGTTTTGCCGCACCCTTTACTTTAAAACGTATTCCCCTCTGAAATTATATGCCCCCTTCCACATAAATTAAAAAATTGAAAGGCGAGGGAGAGCACTGTGAAAATATTAAGGGTTGTTATATATAATTTCTATAAAAATAAATCTGTAAGTAACTATTTTTTTTTTTTTTATTAATCAGGATGAATTTAGTTAGTTAGTCCCCAGGGCAATGAAATATTTCCTCTCCTTACTTCAAGATATGAAAATACAGTAGTTTCGGTATTTCGTGTCTTGGTAGTTCCATATTCCCATATTTCCGAACTGAAAAATGTGATTTCATAATTAAAATAGCTTAATAAATTAGTCATTAATTTAGTTAATTCATTGTTCATTTTCAGTGCGAGTGTCCTTCATAAGGGGCTAAGGCTAGGCATTAACGAGGATGTAACAGATTAAGAAGAGAGTCCCCCGTATCAAAAACAAATCGGTTATTTTAAGGTTGTGAACAATAAGAAATAAATGATGCAAAATATGTTGCACAAACTTTCTTGCATATATCTGTTAAAAAGCTAGCACAGAAAAATGTAAATTATCGAGACAAATTTTATTTATTACATTTTCATAACACCAACAGGTATCTAGAACGGAAAGCATCAGGGCCGATCTTTGTGTTTAATGCTTTTACCATGAAATAATAATAATAATAATGATGATAATAATAATAACAATAATAATGATAATAACAATAACAATAATAATAATAATAATAATCATCATCATCATCATCATCAACGGCAGAGGACGGATATTTTGAGTGGGTGTACACACCAGTCAATAAAGTTTCTTTTTCTAAGTAAATCATGCTTTAACAAAATTTATTACCTGCCCATAAAATAAACCAAGTCCTACAAATGTGGCGTTTGCCTTTGCGAATGAGGAAACCATGAAAAACTCAAGTCAATTTTTGAAGCCACAACGTTTTATTTGAACCCAGGACCTCTTTCCTATTTGCCTATACTATCTTCTTGTAATTGGTTTTGGTGTGTTCATTACGACTGAGCTAAATTGAATGATTTCACAACAATAATTAGATGTTACTATGGGCAACAAAATGTCATTCATATTTTAATTGACATGTATGTTCTGAAATTCGCATTTACACTGTACTTAATTCGTTTTTATCTTAATATCTGTGTGTTAAACAAAAAATTTTCATTTCAATTTTCTTTACAACTTTACTGTGATTGGTTTGCATGTATTGCCTACTGTAATGGAGATTATCTAGAAAAATTGAAAATGGATGAGTAAAGTACCCCCCTAAGTCATTTTTGCAGAAACACAGATATAGCCATTTTATTAGTCATAGATAAAAGAGTTTGCAATTTTAAATAAAATCGTTAGAGTGAATTTTTCAAAAATCAAAATTTGTCAAGAAGTTTTCATGAAAAGTCCCCTTAAGATTTCAGTTATAAAACTCAAATTCTGGGCGGTCTGATAAAATTATGAAAAAGTCCTTAATTCAAAAATGAAGTAAATACAATGAACCGTTTACTTACTGTGCTTGTCCACAGACAGACGGACAGATGTCATTCCAAAAACACTTTTTTCTATTTCTAGGCATCGTGAAACATGCATTTCCGGTATAATCTCGATTTTTTGTCAGCATCACAATACTTTCTTTATACTACTTATATGCGAGAAAGTAAAAGTAAAAATTTATAAAACAATTATCCTGCTGATTGGATTATATGGATGTGAAACCTGGTCGCTTACTCTTCAGGAAGAACATAATCTGAGTGTTCGAAAACAGGGTGCTTAGGAAAATATTTGGATCTAAGCGAGATAAAAATATGGACTGGAGAAAACTGCATAATCTTCACCAAATATAGTAAGGGTAATTAAATCATGGAGGATGAAATGGGCTGGTCATATTGCATGCAGGGGGAGGAAAGACATATCTCATAAATATTGATTGGGAGACATGAAGGGAAGAGACCACTTGGAAGACCTAGACATAAGTGGGAGGACAATATTAGGATGGAGTTAGCACAGAATAGGGTTGAATGGTGGTCCCAGGTAAGCATGGTAATGAACCTTCGGGTTCTATAAAATAATTAATATTCCTTTAGCTTAGGATTGGCTAATGCCATTGAGTAAGTGAGTAAGCAAGTAATTATCCTTGCATTGTCCTAACTTTTGAGGTGGTGACAGTTATCCCATAAAAAAACAGGGTGTGAACAGGACAAATAAAAGGTACTTTACATATAGAGCATAAAAAGTCGATAAAATTTAATAGTATTCAAAATATTTTACCAGAGTCTACACTTAAAAATAGTTTTCATTCATTATTGCCCTTGTTTAAAGCAGCTGCGTTTCTGGTAACTACAGTTATGTACAGCAGATTTTCAATTAATTATAGGCATGATGAACAAGAAAACATTATGTTCCATGGAGGAAAATCTGTCTTGGGGGAGAATCAAACCTGGATTTTTAGTTCTGCTCTTCAAGAACATACCCATTCCCATTTCAACTTTAGTCCCAGACCTCACTACAGACACTAGCACACCTATAATTACTATAATTAATTGTCTCAGAAGCAATAGAAATCATTAAACATCCCCATAACATAAACAGGGAAGATGGGTATAAGATTAGTGACATCTGGCGTGAAACAATTAAAACTTTAAAACTGACGTCATGACAACTGCGACTGTTTACTAATCACAGGCACTTATTTTTCTTGCAATTCTTTCTCAGAAGAAGGACACGATATGTTGTCCGAAACGTCAGAAGACACCAAAAACACGACGCGGCCTAACCCGGATATCAATTACTATCATTTTAAGTATAACACTGGCCGTGGAAGCCTGGGAACTAAGCACACCTATAATGTAGCAAGGATGTGTCTAACTCTGATAAATTCCAAACTGGGTCAAATTCCCAACCAAGACAATATTCTTCTATATAATATACTGTATTTACTTGAATCTAATGCGCACCCCAATTTCGAAACTTGAAATCATAAAAAAAAGGAGTTTATTGGCGAATGCAATACACATCACTGGTACGATATTTTACTTTACTTTATTTTAGGTTTTTTTTTTTTTTTTTTTTTATCGTAGTAATTTATTTTAAACTAGCGTGTGCCCGCGGCTTTGCACGCGATAATTATTTCAAAAATTAAAAATTAAGAGCATAATAGTTAAATCATTATATTTATTAACACCTAAATCATGTGGACTACATACCACGATTAGATAATGTCGCCTGGTAAAAGCGACCTCAGATTTAGAGTTCTCTGGCCCAGAAAACCCCTGCATAGTGAGTTTCGTCCAAGTCGAACAATGTTTGACCATATTTAGGCCTATATTGAATATCCCTCTTCCGTGTAGGTTGAAAATTTCATACGTCTGCGGGCCTTGATATTCTAAACAAATGAATCGTCAAGGATGGACTTACAAAATCAAGCGATCGCCCGCGATAATTATTTCAAAAATTAAAAATTAAGAGCATAATAGTTAAATCATTATATTTATTAACATCTAAATCACGTGTATTACATACCACGATTAGAAAGCGTCACCTGGTAAAAGAGACCTCAGATTCGAGGTCCTTGGCCCAGAAAACCCCTGTATAGTGAGTTTCATCCAAATCGAACAACGTTTGACCATATTTAGGCCTATATTGATTATCCCACTTATAATAATAATAATAATAATAATAATAATAATAATAATAATAATAATAATAATAATAATCCTCTTCGGGATTAGGTTGAAAATTTCATATGTATGCGTGCCTTGACATTATAAACAAATGAATCGATTAGCGTGAGCTACAACATTCAAGCGATCGCGATAGTTTTATGTCCAAGGAATGACAAAAATAGCCAAAGCCTACTGTATGAACAAGTGGGAAAATACCTGAAGAGGCAAGGTATAGCGGGCCCGATAGAATGTGAAGAGCTTCAGACACGAGGAGACATGAAAGCCTTCAAAGTTGGTCTTCCTTTTGAATGCTTACAAAAAACGTCAAATCCGGAGTTCTGGCCAAAGGGAATTTTGGTAAGGCGCTTTCGCTTTCGATTTCGCCGCCAACAACGGAGTAACGAAGGGGCTTCACTCGAATGAAACAACAAGACACAATCCGGCAGATCCCCCCCACTGCGACACGGCAATGATCTTGGACATGCTTATATGGAATGTGGAAGGGATGAAAACAGTATTCTCAATAACGCCCGACAACTTCTGGTCTCGATTCGATTTAGTGATAGCTACAGAAACATTCCTGTCTAGTCATTTAAGCTTCCCGAGCATGTATTGCAGAAACGCATACGCCACTACCAGAGAAAGAGGAAGACCGGAAGGAGGTGTCACATGCATATACAAAAATAGCATAGGCAGAGTAATAGAAACTAATACAGAGGAAAACTTGGTCATAATAAAGACGGACAAAATAGCTGTTGTAGGAATCTATATAAGCCCCCTCCAAAAAGTGGACGACGCAATTGAACATGTAACGAAAGCCATTAAATCAGTGGAAGATGAGGAAAATGTAATAATAGGCGGCGATCTCAACTGCAGAATCGACAAGCCAAATCAAAAGACTGACTTGATTCTAGGCTTGCTGAAGGAAGAAGGCTATAAACTCATAAATAACCCAAAGGAGGAAACCTACGTAGCTCCAAACGGCAAAAGCACCATAGACTTAGTCCTTGTCAAGGGTGCTAACTTAAAAGTGCTAGGACAACAAGTTTTATACAAGGACCCAGTTGCAACCCTAAGGAAACATATCCCGGTAGCCACCAAATTACATCTTAAGGGTTCAAATTCAAACTGCAAAAAGAAGACAGAACAACATCCGACTAGAATTTTGGATGAGGCCACCCTCAAGTTAGGGGAAGAAACCCTGGGAGCAGTACCAAAACTACTAGAAGATGGCTTGGTCGATCCAGCGCTACAGATCATAACGGACTTCATCAAAGCAGCACAGATACGAAGGCCCACAAGGACAGCCAAACCCTGGTTTGACCGGGACTGTTACAGACTTCGCAAAGAGGCTTTGGACCTGCTAAACAAGACTAGACATACACTTGAGCCCGCAATCCTTGACGCATATGCAAGGAAAAGAAAAGAATACAAATCAAAAATTAAAGAAAAGAAAGACGCATACACGGAGAATCAAGCAAAAACGCAAGCTGAAAACGCCTTAAAGGACCCCTTCATAGGCATAAAGCGTAGAACTACCATTCCAACCGCAGAACTCACAATGTCTGCCTGGGAGGAACACTTCTCTGAGACGCTAAATAAAGGAAATCTGGAAAAAGCTCTGGATCTCAGAGAAATAAGAACGGTACCCTCGCCCCAAATACTACAAAGCGAAATCGAGCAGGCACTACAAACAACAAAAAAGCGGAGAGCGGCAGGCCCAGATGGAGTGTATAATGAAAACTTGAAAGATACCTCAGGAATACTGTTACCGATCTGGACATCGCTATTCAATGTTTGCTTCGCTAAAGGAATAATTCCACAAAGTTGGAGAGAGTCAACCATTAAAACCTTATATAAAGGGAAAGGTAATCTGGAGGACCAAAATTCATACAGAGGAATAGCCCTCGAAAATAACATATACAAAGTCTTTTCCAGGATAATCACCGAGAGGCTGGGCGTACAAACCTGGGACTATATACCGGAGCAGCAATACGGATTTATGAGAGGAAGAGGCCCGCTTCAAGCCGTCAAAAACTTGTTAGACAACATACACGACACAATAAGACTGCCAAGAGGGAAATTCTATGTTATCTTCATAGATTTCGCGAAGGCTTTTGACTCGCTGAACAGAGCAAAATTAATCGAGAAACTAGAAGAAATGATCGGCTATGACAATCCATTGACAGTGACTATAAATAACATGCTGGCCTACAATACAATAAGAATTCAAGATGGCAAGACAACATCAAAACCTATACTCCAAAGTAACGGGGTACTGCAGGGTGACCCCATCAGTCCCCTTCTTTTTAACATCGCCACATCTGACATCGCGAAAATAAATCCGAACGATAACACCAAAATGTACCTTTATGCGGATGACCTAGCTATAGGATCTAACAACAAAGAAGACTTACAAGCAACCATGGACAGACTAGAGAAGTATACAGAAGATAACGAGTTAAAAATAAACATGAACAAAACAGTTCTAATGACGTTCAGAAAGGGAGGAAGAGTGGCAGTGAGTGACAAAATAAGATACAAAGGAGAGGAGCTGGAGACGGTGAATGCATATAAGTACTTAGGCATTACGCTACAACCAACAGCAACGTCATTCAGGAGACATACTAGGGAAAGGACTGCGGCTGCCATCAGGAGTATATATGACATAAACGAGCCTTCCAGACTTTCATTAGCTACAGCAATGATACTCTTCCAAGCAAAGGTCGTTCCAGTAATCACTTACGGGATAGAGCTAACCTGGGAACACCTCACTTTAAGTGATTTAAATTCTATCGAGAATGTGAAAGCAAGGTTTCTCAAAAGAACGCTAGGCATCTCGAAAATGGCGCCAACAAGAATGGCATATGAGCTAGCACAGGAACCCTTCCTGATAGAACAACTAAGACTAACCTTACAATTGCCTTCCACCAAACAAGAAATAGAATTCCTTCAAATGAGAAGAAGAAAAAGGGATGAAATTAATCTAGACTTTTACATAACAGAAGCCATGTCTAACAGGAACTGGACGGGACCTAATAACGACATGAGGAGTCCACTGAATAGACTGGCTGTACACGGATTTCATCATAAGCTGTGTGCTCGAAAAGGCTTCCACGATCCCTCAGAGGAGTGCGTGTGCACATTGTGCAACAAGCAATGCGACCGCTACCACTTTAGTAAATGCTCTAAGAGACTAAAGTCGCTGATAGAATACAGCAAAGAATAACCCATGCACATTTGTGCGCTTTTCATTCTATATATATTATTGATTTGACATTGAAATGTATTACTGAAAACTGATGCTTCGAAAACGCAAAAAATACACGTTTTCTGCCTGTTTTTCACTCATAACTCACGAACGAAAGGAAAAATTTAAAATGTAATATGCCAGAAACCTTCCCGGGAATGTACTCAACAACTTCCCAAAGTTTCATGGCGATCGGACGAATGGTGTAGTAATGCATAAAGGACAGACACACACACATACATTCATTTTTATATATATAGATAGACTACAGTAGATTTTTGAATGTCGATATAACAATTTAGCCTGGAAAAGTGTGCGAGACAATAAATAACTTCAGCCTGCATTTGTGCATAAACGATAAATGTAACCAAGTAGAGACTTACAGCAATGCATTGTTACATAAATGATTAAAGTTATCGCTGAACTACATAATGGATTTGCATTTGAATCAAATAAACCATAGAATCTTATTTTCACCCCAATTTTGAATGACAGAAATGGACAAAAAAGGTGGGCATTAGATTCGCGTAAATATGGTAATACATTGGGAAGAACACAGTGAAGTCGTAACATATTATATATTATGGTTTGTAACATACTTAAACTTTTATATAAAAGTGAAGTTTAAGTGTGTTTCAAAACATAATATATATGGTAATACAAATTCGTTCAGTGAAATAAAACTGAAAATTGGCCAGTAGAAAAGATTTATTTTTTCAAGAAAGGTTTGAAATACATGAGCGATACCTTGTGAAACATTCTTAATGGAATACATGAAACAAAATCAAAAGCATTGCATAACACTACTTGACATTAAAAGGCTTGATTGTTTCAACATAAATTTTAAATTTTATAACCTAATCTTGTAGATATACACCATCCAACTAAAGAATGAAGCAGATTTAAACAAAGGGAAATGTATCAGTCTGCTGTCCATGTGGAATTTATCGTGGAAAATACAGACGAAATAGCAAACAGTTGAAATATGTGTTGTTATCAGATTAAAAGATCTAAAAATATAATTCCATAATAATGTGATACATACATACATACATAAATGGCATGAATGTGCCTCGTTTATAGTATGAAAAGCGAAGCATACTCAAACGTTAATAAGCTGTCGTTGCTTCCTATTGTCTTTCCCCTGTTGGAACTCATGTTTTGTCTAGATAGTACATTTTCCTTCACTGTTGCCTAAGTTACCTTATCTGACGTTAAATAAAGCCTGCGCCACAAAATGAGATAGTCTGATCTCGGTTCACTTTAGTGCTAACATCGCTTTCGGTTAACAATTTCAAAACTGAGTTGTCATTGGTTTGTCTGGGAATGATCTATTTTAGTTGAGATCAGAATCCCTATTTACTGTTGACAGTACATTTTTTAACGTATGGAGTTTGTTGTTTTGGAAAGAGCACAATTTTGCGAACTGCTGATTACACAAACATGTCACATTGCACATCCAACACTTTCCTGGTGCTGACACCTCTTTAAGAATTCCATTGGTGCCAGTTTCTGACACTACAATGCCAATTTCATGAATTGCAAGTTGAGCATACTTTTCACAAAAGCATTACATACGTTTAAAATAGGCCTCTTATTTTTTCTCCACTTTTAAATGCTTTACCTCTCTTACATTCTACAAGACAAAATGGTCAACACAACACAAAAATGTTCTGCTAAGACTCTTCTTTATGCTTAAAACAAGCCTTCCAATGTAAAAATATTGAGCCTATATTATTTAATATCAATTCTGAGAAAAATGATAACCAAACATTATGACATGTAATTAACTGTTTTGCAAACCATATTATATTATTGCATTGCATTAACATTATTATAATTATAAATGTTACTACAAACAATTCCTTAATATGGAATTAAATACATATTCTGAATTTAACAGATGATTATATTAGTATGTGGAGAATGCAACCAGAGATGGTGGAAGTTGTGAAATATTCAAGAGCCATTCACAGCAAATGGGAATTAAGAAAAGAGATCCTGTAATCATGTGGTTTTGTTTACATCTACTTCATTCTTTAGTTGGATGGTGTATAAATATAGGCCTATAGACGTATGGTAGACAATGCTAATATTGTGACTGCAGTAATACTGTGATAGTTGGTTTTAAAATTGTCATAATATTACCACAGTATACGTATTAATACAGTAAAGAAACTCAGTCCGTTTTTCTGCCATACGGACATGCGCGCGCAGATTCCATGCGATCCTACCGGCCATTGAGTAATACTACAATCACTACTGCGGGAAGAATGGAAATAAATAGGAGTCTTGAATTTTTATAACAATGCGTGTTTGGAAAGGATGTTATTGTTCTGCTATAAATTGCAGTAACAATAAAGGAAGAAATCCTGAATTGCATTTCTTCACTTTCCCAAAAGATCCAGAAAGGTAAGAAGAAAAATACGTAATATTTATTGTATGCCTGCTGGCTTACTCTTGACACATGTTCTGGTGTGGTTATGTTTACATTTACTTTAATGTAATATTTTTATCTTTAATTATGTTGTAATTTCTAACAATAGATACTAATGAAATGAAAATGTCAGCAGTCTATATCACGGTTAAAGATAACAATATTTAGGATGTCGTATTGTGATCGCTTAAGATAACACAATATTTGCTGCGGTGCAGCTTATTTCCTATGTGCATTGTAATGTATATGTCAGGGCCGGTTATGTATACAAACATGTGTGCCGTGTTGGCAGTCAAGAATGGCTATGTGAGCTATAATGCACATGGCCATTTTGCAGCATGTAGCCGATTTTTTTTCTTTGCTTGCACAAACCTGACAATCAAAGATCCACATGCCCGGTTGTAAGGATCAATGCTAAGGAATATCAGTGCACATAACTCAATTTCGTAAAAAAGTGAACATAGCCGATTTTACAGGCGGTACGATATTTATTTTCTCGAACACGATGTAGGCGTAAAGATGACGAAAACATAATCTTACATCATAAATTCTCGGATACATGTGCCATTAAGGTGTTTGCGACAGTAAACTAACATGACATCATTATCCAAACCTAGGCAAGCAATAGGCTTACCTAAAATAGGCTACTGTTAAGAAGCGTATCTAGTCCAAGGTTTTTCCCACCTTTAAAATCAACGTTTAAGTTATAAATTATATTGAAGAGTGACCTTTGAATATAGGTTTGTCACACTGCTCGTCCTCAACTTCATTGTTGAGATTGTATTTTGTTTCTGTATCTTACGGCTTCGATCTACCTTCAATTGTTGTAATGATTTCAGGTGTAAAAAATGGGTCATCAATAGTCGGCGAGAAGACCTACTAACAAAAACTGTAAAATATTTAAATGTAAATTGCCGCCTATGTTTGGAACACTTCGAAAACAGCCAGTTTATGAATTCCAATAAGAACTCTTTAATTAAAACTGCTGTACCGACTGTATACTAAAAGCAGTTTTGGAGTATTAGAAATTGAGAAATATTGATAGAAACCTATATTTTTATTTTAATTTTGTATTGTATCTTATGTAATATTGTATTATTTTTGTAAAATGATGACATTTCTATTCTAATGTAATATTAGGCTACTTTTAAAAATAAAAATGAGTTATAATTGGTTTTCCAAGAATCATCTTGAAGTTATTAAAACTTGTAATAAGAATAGCCCTAGGAACTGCAGTGCAAGTTACAGGTAAGTGGCATTTAAAAATTGTGCCTGATCTTAACTAAAATATAATACATGCTTCATTGTTTCTTAAATTTAAAATTCAGTTTTGAAAGAAGATTTTTTTCTCTTATTATAACATATTTTGTTATGTGTTTATGCATTTTACCAAGTTATTTTATATGGTGAGAATGCAGTTTTACTCAACCGCCGCATGGAGCGCTAGTGTCGCCCAGCTAACAAGTTGTCATAGGACTTTTAACACACAGTTTCCTTACTGTATTAATACTTATACTGTGATATTACTAAGCAAGCTAGAGGTGCAACTATCAAGCTGTCTAATAATGGCTGGATTAATTTCGAACTCTTCAACTGGATGCACCATTTTAGAAACAACTTCCCCTATTAGGCTTACATGCATCTCATGTTGTAAAGGAGGTACTGCATTGGATTTTGCTCAGGAAAATCAAATTTTTCTCATGACATTTCCAAGCAACTGTGGTTATAACCATCAGATATTGGTGTTTTATAAATCTCTAAGAAATGCAATGGCTGCTGAACTAGATAAAGTAAAAGTGATGTGACTAATTGTTTGGAATCAAAAGAAGAAAAAATTGTGAATGGTACATGGCCATCTGGAGAACCATAGTTCCATCTTAAGACCTGCACCATCTTGCCTCTGCACTGAGAAACTTGAACTCAACAACTGGTTCAACAATATCTGATGTGAACACAATTTTATTATTCTTGTCTTCTTGAGACCATGACAAGCAAGAAGGATCCTCAGATGAAAATACTTCGCCCATGCCTGAATTAAAACAATGTGAAGTACCAAGGAAAACCACCAATGTTGAAGACCATAACAATTTTAACGACTGAAATAACGGAACTGTACCTTCTGTAAATATGGAAACACCAGATCATATTTTTGTGGCAAGTCTTCTGACCTTATAAGGATAAACACGTCAAAAATGTAGCTGAATGGATTCAATGTGGTTTCTGTTTTGTATGATACCATAAAAAATAATGCCAACATTGAAGAATCTCCATAGTTGATGTGTAAAAAGATTCTGTGTCCAGTGCTGGTGATTAAGAATAGAATTGGGAATTTATCAAATTGTTATATTCATTTTTAGATATTGCTACATTAGTTTCTTGTTATATGATTAACTATGTGAAGTTGATACAAGGCTGGATCACAATATTACCATATACTTAACCATATTATGCTGTAGATCTAAATGTTTTAATTGAAAAATAGTTACTGTTATTATTCAGATTATTTCTTTCAGTGAATACAGTGGTATTAATCAGAGGTGACAGTCCAAGCATGGATGCACAGTAGATACAGACGAGTCCGTTAAATATTTGTATCGCATGGAGGGGTGTATGGGTCAGTTGCTTTCAGTGTGGTAAGATCATATAATGTAGTTAAGAAACAAGACATCTTGTTACAATTGCTTCTCCTCTCGCCAGTACAGTTCAACATTCTTACCCCTTCCCATGCTTCCTCCTACATGCATCACTTTCCCTCATATGCATCTGGCCCTCGTCTCTGATTAATACCACAGTAATTCACAATTATTTTTGTGTTAGCTTGAAAATAATGCTTTTCTTAAAAATATTGTATTATTACCAATCTTTACATCACTTAATTAAATTTTAGATCTCTTTTGGAATTGATCTTATCAATATCCATGTCGATACAAGTGTAGCTTATCAGCAATTTCTTTATCCTCAGGCACCTTCAAAATTGTTAATGTGACAAGTTGGAAAAAAAAAAACAAATAACTGTATTATTTCTGTAATGGAACAGGGTTCACTAACAACTTAAAAAAAAGGTAGAGGTACATTTTTGAGATAAAGGAGTATAATTAATTCTGATTTCAATTACTTTATACACTGTTAATTGTGATCAAAATACTTTCATTCTGTATAAGAGGGATTCCGGACAAGTAACTTATTCTCAGATAGGGAATTCAGGCATACAACTTAAAATTTTATAGAAAATTATGAACCACTTGTCCCTCCTTAAGTGAATCAAACCAAGTGAAATATCTAGGCATCATAATTGATCGACATTTAAGATGGGACAAGTACATCGAATATTTATGCAATAGGCTACGTAAAGTCATTTATAAATTCGTTATTCTCCGTTCATGTTTACCAGCTCATGTTTTACGTACTATTTATTTAGCACTAATTCATTCTATTATTCAATATGGCATAATTGGGTGGGGAGGAGTTGCAAAAACGATCCTCAGCCCTTTGCTTTGTCTTCAAAAACGCATTATAAAGATTTGTTTATCTAAGCCTCCTGACTATTCTTCCAAATTATTATTTTCTGAATTTAACGTTTTCACCATAGACCAAATTTACAAGTACATCATACTGGATTATTTTCATAAACATCGTGACAATTACAAGTCAGAATCTCACGTATATAACACGCGAAGGAATCAATTTAATTTATTACTTGAACCAAAAAATGTTACAACTGCTGGAGCTAAGCACTGTTCAAGTTTTGGCCCAAGACTATTCAATTCATTTATTACCAACCATCCTGATCTAAATAGCTTAAACAACAAACAATTTAGGTCTAAAATTAGAAAATTTATATAATTATTACTTCTGTTATCTACTAATACTGTTATAACATTTTTCATATTAAACTTTAAAATTTGAATAGAACTTAATTTCTTTGTTTTTTACTAAAATTGAACAAATAAATTGTTATGTATTATTATTGTATTACCTCGTACCTTTGTATTGTAAATAGAACATGTTCTAACCTATTATACATCATTTTTGTCATACTTCTCCAAATTATGTATTGCTTAAGTAATTCTTTAGTATAAGTTTTTTTTCTTCTATATATTGAACTGAACCACCCCCGAACACAAGCTCTGCTTCTTCGGGTGGTGTATCAACTTTTGTATTTTTCGTGTAATTTGGAAAAATAAATTGTAATTGTAATTGTAATTGTAATTAAAGGGATGAAAATTTCATGTCCATAAATTAATAGTAGGCCTAACATGTCCATAAATAAACAGGAGGCCTAAATCAAAATTATCTTAAAATTGCTTCATTTGTGGCGTATATCCTGTGAGCATAGTCCAGGGTCCCATTAGCCCGGTGTGCAGGCAGCACTGCTGATGTGTAAATTCTTTTGATATCTGGTAGCTGCTGGATGCGTGTATGTGGAATCA
Organism: Ectobius pallidus; assembly: GCA_964059195.1. Lineage (NCBI taxonomy): Eukaryota > Metazoa > Arthropoda > Insecta > Blattodea > Ectobiidae > Ectobius > Ectobius pallidus. Next base: position 72,590,182 of record CAXKWD010000008.1, on the reverse strand, counting down.
GTCGCAATAGAGTCGCAGCAGGAGGAAAGATGGAGGGAGACGTTTTCATACATTACCTGTAAGATCCCTGAGGGGGAAGATCAGGGAATGACTGGAAAGGAAGGGCTGGTAGCATTTAGGAATCAAGGGTTATAGTAGTATGCATAAAGTGTAAATAAATGGGATGACAGGAGAAATGAGTGATTATCATTAAGAATAAGAGAACCCAGTACATCCTACCCTCCATCCTGCAGGGGGACTTATACGACATCCGAAGCAGTAACGAGTAATGAGTAGCAGCAGCAGCAGAAGAAGAAACCAAAATGAGCACACTACACTCCAGTAGGGGATACCTACACAATGATGAAATTACAACTTTTCAACAATTACCCTAAAAGCAAATCCACAACCATGTTCATAATAGGCTGTGCACAATTTGCAGTCTGATCCATAAGTGCATGCCACTATGTTAGCATTTGATTTTTAACAATAAGAATTTGTGATTGATTATTTTATGTAACAGTTGACAATTATGACAATGAAGTTGCATTAGTCATTTAGTACAATTAAAAATAAATTTAGTAGAAATCAGTGGCCTGCACATTCTCTATAGATCCTGGATTCCCTGTCTTCAAAACCATTTATACAGAACAAATATATTTCTTGCTTACTTAGTCAGGCTTTAACTGCATGTTAAACATATTACTAGGGCCCGTATTTTTTGGTAACAACGATAAGCGCGAAATTTTATAAAAGAACCTCCCTTAGCTATACTTAGCTTTTATATGCTTAAAATATCAATATAAACCAAATTGAATCCACGAAATATCGCAAAATTTACTCGATTCCGCGAAATTTGTCTATAAGCGCGAAATATGCCCCTTCTGTCCGTAAAGTGAGAAATGAGCATGAAAATGTGCCTTAAAATCACAATATTGTGTTTTGGTGTACTGTATTTTTAATTTCTTAGCAGCATGCTTTTTTTCTGCTGTTTCTGTGGCTGTCGAAGATTTACCGATATTTGTGATCGATATAAAAGATTGCAGAATTTACGCAAAGATTGTCTGAGACCTGGTTTGTGCTGTTGAGTACTATCCTTCCCTGCTATCTCTTTGCCAAGTTAGCGATGCCTATGATCGATTACAGCAGAAGAGTGTAAAATGTTTGTTACTTGTATTTAACAGATTTAGTCTTTTATCCACAGTTGGCACTTCTGTTTGCAAATGGCTATCTGATGGTGTTTAGTAGAAATTATGATAATATTTCTCGTAATTATATTTGAACATTAACTCTAATCATCTCTAAATCGAAAGTTACTTCAGGACATACAAGGGCAGAAGAATATAGAAATGGGGGGGGAGTGTTAGTTCATGTAAATAAAGAAGCAAAGTTTATCATTGCGGAGTGTCCCCAATGTAGTATAAAGTAATTTATTTCACGAAATACCCACCGAAATAGAAGGAAGTTAACACCGAAATCAGCCATTTTATTTCACCAATAAATCAGGGCCCTACATATTACATATTTAGTATCTTTGGGTATAGCAATAGGATATGAAACAATTTATGTGCATGTTTCTATTATGGTAATATTTTCTCTTATGTTTATTTAATTTTAACATTTAATTTTAAAATGATTGTGGTATTAGGCAATGATGATCATATCAAGAGGTTTGTTAAAAACTAGGGATGGGTCGATACCAGGTTTTCTCGATACTCGATACCGATACATGATATTTTCCTCGATACTCGATACCATCAACATTTCCAGTTTCAATAAATAGGTACATTACAAATAAAAAGTTGAGAGAACTGTGTAATACCAACTAAATGAATTAAGTGTGCATATTTAATGAGACAAAATTTAATATCATCAGTAGCCTATAATTATTTTTAAACCCTACATTAAAAGTAAAATTTGTTTTTGAAACAGTCCACTTACAAGTTTTTGTTCAAAAATACTAGCATTCTCACTTTTTCGGGGTCAAGTCTACTTCTTTTTCTGACACATTTGAGTCCTGCTGTGCTAAACAGTCTTTCAGAGAAAACTGTTGCTGGTGGTTTGGACAGGTATTTCACAGCTAACTTCTTTAGTTTCTGAAATTTTGTGTTTGTTTTCCAGTAATCTAATGAACTAGAAAGAGGAGGTAACAAATCATCTTTGAGATATGCAGTGATTTCTTCCTGGGAACTGTTTACTGGCAGTGAATTTGACATATTATTTTCTTGCATAATGTTACTATACAGGTACCACATTCCTGGCAATTTCTCGGGCTTTGACGTCTGTGACATTTAAAATAAAATAAATAAAAATGTTCTTGAATGATCGATTCTTACGAGTACGTCAGTACTACATTACTATTCCCACATATATGTAATTTTGGAATAAAAAATTTAAAATCCTACCTCATCATTTTTGGATGCAGTACATTCCTGTTGGTTAGCAAGGTCCACCAATCGGTCATTAGCAGAATTGAGAGCACTAGGACTGCGAAAAACTCGTCCTTTCACTACTGTTTCTTCTTCAGGAGTTAAATTTCCACTTCCGCATAATTTTTTATTAAGAGGTTTTGAAAAGGCAATTTTATGCACTGATGTAACATGTTTTTTAAGGTTACTAGTGTTGTGAGATTTTCCACCATGAGAAAAACGTTTTTTACAAATGCGGCAAATGGCGCGATTATCACAATGAGGGTCTATTTGAAAATAGTTCCACACTTCTCTCATATTGACTGGAAAAAATATATATGTTATCGTACGCAATACACACATTATTCTTCTGTCACGTAGAGATATCAACTGAAAGCCGGTATGCTGACTTGGTTTAAAAGCATACCGAAATAGATTGCTTATGAATGGATAAAATAATCATGTGACGTTCTACTCAGATCACAGTGCAGTACAATGAACAAACTGTTTTAAGGTTTGCAGAATAAGCAGTAACTTAATCTCTGCAAGGGAGCAGGGTTTGGACAGTCAGCTTGCTTGTTGGTTGTTATTGAAACGTTTCACAGGAAACAAAACAATTAAGAATCTCTTCTGTTTGATTTTTAAAGTCAGAAAGTCTTTATTTATGACCAGACAAAAGTCACAGAGTGGTTTTCTCCATTTAAAGGAGAAACAGAAGTATTTACTATATTTAATAGACTACTAAAAGCAGAAAGAGATACGCATTTCCTTAAATTGCAGAATTACCAAAGTATCGAGCTAGTTTTCTGAAGTATCGCTCGATGCCGATACCATGCAAGTATCGAGGGTATCGAGGTATCGAAAATATCGAGGACCCATCCCTATTAAAAACCCATCAGTGTATACTGCTACTATCCAACCGTCAGATGGAGTATAGCGGAGGATGAGGTTAGTTCTGATTTAAGGAAAGTTCTGCATATAAAATCTCCACCTCAAGCATTAACGTACCATATATTTAAGAACTTTATTGCGCACATGGGGGAGAAAAGACATACCTAAAATATATTGACTGGGAGACTCGAAGGGAAAAGATCACTTGGAAGACATAGACGTAGGTGGGAGGACAGTATTAGGACAGCTTTAAGAGAAGTAGGATTTGTGAGGGATGGTTGGATGGAGTTAGCACAGAATAGGGTTGAATGTTGGGCTCAGGTAAGCAAGGCAATGAACCTTGGGGTTCCATAAAATAGATAATATTCCTTTAGCTTGCTTAGGAATTCTCTTTTGCCACTGAGTAAGTAATAACTTGGCTACATAAACTTCTTAAAACATTTTAGGTACAGCAAATTTATTTTTTGTAAAACTCTCACAATTTATGGATAGTGAACAAGGGACTAGAAGACATTGTTTAGCTTAAAGTGAAAAAAGTATACACAGAAGCTAATTGTGTGTGAAAATCATCTTTGCAGGGAAATAAAACTGTTGATTTTGAATTTGAATGTAAAAGAACAGTTGCCTATTTCTCCCCTCCCCAATTTTTGAAATGTTCAGCATGTATCATTTTACCATACCGGTCATTTTATTTTCCCCGAGTTTATAAAGAAAGATGCACAAAGTTTCACTGTATTCACCACAGATGTACTTTCCCTCAGAATGAATTCAACATATTATTACAAAAGTATCAGTAACTTGCCACACTAAGTTCTTTTCATGTATGGTAAATGAACTTCATAATCAACTTGGTGTCATTCACACTGAATTCATTAATGCGCTTTCCAGACAATAATGCCAGCAACACTTATGACAACTAATGTAGCAACAAATACTTTGCCTTTTCTAGATTTTTTTTGTGACTGTGGTCCTATCCAGTCTGGAGGATATTTCTGTTCAGCAAGTTCATTGTTTAGATATCTTAAATAATAACGAAGCCCACTGTGAAGGGCTCTAGCATTTTTTAAAGCTGTTTGTATATGTGCTTTAAGATCACCTGACTTATAACCAAGTTGCTCTCTTTCATTAGGATTCATATGCAATTTAATATATGCCAAAGAAGCATGAATAAACGTAATCTGTCGAGTTATATTGGAAATTATTTTAATGTCATCCGTTAAGTTATAACTATTCTTAATGTTACATACCTCTCTAACACCCAAGCTTTTCTCATTCCAAGCCATCAAGTGCAATTTCCTAGTTGCATCAAGAAGGCGCTTTCTATGAATTGGCAGTATTGACATATCTTCTAGTTCATCTTCTGTTAAACTGTAAAATTTCATTAAATCTATGTCTCTGTTCCTGAAAGTCTGACCGTATTTTCTTAACAGACCCAAGCTGTGAAGGCTTCGGGAAACATCCTGCCACAAATGCCACTGTTTGTTAGAAGTCTCAATATTCTCTCTCAGATACTCCCAAGTATCATTTTTAGGAGGCAAATCTGAGAGAAGATGTGTTACAGCTGTACTACCAACTGGAATTAAAGCAGCAATATGATTGATCCCTAAATTTAATGCATGAGCATGAGCTGTTTGCCCTCGACCACAAGTAATATTCGTGTCTGCCCCAGCATCCAATAGAATTTGTACTGTGTTTGCTTGACCAGAAGAATTGTTGTTAACAGCCCACATGAGAGGTGTCCAGCCCAAACAGTCCTGTTCATCTAAGTTTGCTCCAGCACTTATTAAGCCTCCAGCTACTGTGTATCTGCCTTCTTTGCAGAGTAACATCAGTGGTGTAACCCCATTATTCTGACGTGCATTCACATCGGAACCAAATTTTATAAGAAGCTGCACACACTTCAGCTGTTCCTCTTGAGAGATTTTCATGCATGCACAGGCACTCATTAGTACTGAATAACCTCTTCTACTGAAATTAGCATTCGCTCCTTTCATGAGTAGGAACTCCATGGCATCATATTTACAATTTGAAGAAGCAATCATGAGCGGAGTAAATTCTTGCAAAAGTACATCAACAGGTAAATCACTTCTTTCAAATATCTCTTGCATTTCTGACACAATTCCTGCAGATGCTGCAATGCGTAGTGCCTCATCATCAGTTATTGGTGGAAGTTCTGCAATTTTTTCAGGTTCAGGGAACTCTTTTGGTGTATTGTTTTTCCCTGATTCAGGAAATGAGAATCCATCATCAGAAAAGTCATCTTCATCACTTGAAAGGCCTGCAGGCCTCACATTTAAAGGTGGTCCCATTGGATACTCTCACACACACAAATCTTATCTGCAAATAACGAGAATTTTTTTTATAATATCAAGATGTAAACACAATAGGAATAAAAATAATAAAAAAAGATCCAAATAGAAAGATAGCATAAAGTCAAATCTTACAACTAGGGCCTAGATTATTATGTAATTTCAAAGTGCAAAATATGTACATTAATATTTTTAATGCAATAAATATACGAAAATGTTTACACAATCTTCTACACGCTAACTGTAATTCTGACAATGAGTGCAACTTATGTGATATAAGTTATCAAATTAAAGCCATAGTAAAAATGCTTCAGATATTTAAAAAAAAAAATGTAATGCACTTAAGTTTGTGGAGAAATATGTATCGTAGCAAAACCTGTTGTCCTTGTGCCCTGAAAACTCACTTTTTGAACCCAATTGTCCCATTTGAGTTAAGAGTGCATGTTTAGAAGGCACATGATATTTATTATTTGTGTGCAACACACTATGTAAATGTTGATCAAGCTGTGACTTCATGGAACACCCTATAGTTTTGTTACACATTTCAAACATTACTACTTTCCTGTCCATTGTAAAACATTCATCGATACTCGACCACTGCCTTAGTTTTGATGCAAGACGGGATGCAACAAGTCCATTTCATATAAAGATTGATGCAATTTCAGCCTTAAGACTTAGAAAAACTCATCTGTATTGTAAAATAACCGTATTTTTGCTTACCTCAAACCTGACTGTAACCCTTCCTAATTAGCTGGTTTCAATTTGTAGTACAAAGACCAATGCACTTGGCTAGCCTAAGTTCTGATAAACGATATAAGTGCTAACATAAAAGCTGAGGCACCCAGAATCGCCATATTTTGCATTTGTGTTGGAATTCATAACGTAAGAATAATTAACCCTACCTTTAGCAACTGGAATGTTTTCTTCATGAAAGAAAAATTAACTAATTATTTTATTAGTCACTGAAAAATTAAATAAAATAAAAATTAGTTTTGTCATGATTTCCTAGGTGTTATGTACAAAAATATTACACTTGTTACATAACGTGTAAAAATATGTAAAATGAAACCCAACTATAATCATATCAGAAGCTCAAATAGCCATTATTTTTCAATTTTAGTAGTCTACAAGTAAGGAAATAGGCTAGAATATGTGATTACATAAGAATCCGGACCCTACTTGTATCCTACCCAAAGAACGTATGATGAATGGGAACATTGGCTCTCAAAACATATTCTTTAGATAACCAAATAAAAGAAGTTAATCTATAGCCCTCCTATGTTTCCTTTTGTGGGAACACTAAGTTACTATATTAAATTCTGCTATGAAGACTGAAAAATAGGTATACTTACAAGGGGTCTCCAGGCTCGACACATTACCAATATAATTAAGCTTGAATGAATTGCAGTATTAGAGTAGTTTTAAGTGGAATATAGTGAAGGTGCCAATGGTTTAAAAAATATTCATCATTGTATAAATCTGTGTTGTTCCATTCTTGGGAAATTGCTCTAGACTTAGAGCTACCAATTAGCATAATATGAAAGTATAATGTGAAGTTTATATAATAAAATAATAAACGTTTGTAATAAAAATAAGTAATACACGTTTTTAAAATTAATTTCAACAACCAGATATCCTCTGTACAGTCTTGGACTTCTTTGTGAACACCTTCAGGCTAAATTTCAATGAATTTCAGACTGAAGATGCTTACAGAATGGGAAAAGGGACTAATAGACCGATTTTAGTGAAATTCACCAATATGGGAGGGAAAGAGGCAGTGTTAAATAATAGAAGAAGGCTGAGTGGTTCAAGAGTGAAAGTGATATTGAATTTATATACCTAGAAATTATGTAAGGGAGAAATTACGCAAGCCGAATTAGAGGATGAAACTGAACAGGAAATGCGTGGGTGTTACAAGCAATGACTAACTAAAATACAGAAGTCAGCAGATTCTCCGAGACTCAGGGGATTCACCAGTAACTTTCGTTAAATGGATATAGCGTCTAGTTTCAAGTTGGTTCGAAGGTGATGTAAACCCCGGATTAAGATCTTAAATGAATAGATCGCGAATGAAATAAGGGGTGATGAGATAGGAGAAGCACAGAGAAGCTTGCAAACGTAAAATTACTCAGCATCAAGTACTCGGGGTAGACAGACGTTAAGTTGACCTGCATTTAGTAATCCGGGGAGGCGGACTCGCAAATATACAAGTATCATTAATGCCGTGCCGACAAGAAGAAGTATTATTATAAAAGTGATTGGAAACAAGATTCATATATAACAGGTAATTCCTAAAACATCCATTCCCTGTAGTATGGTCAAAATAATCAAAGGTATCAGTTAACTAATTGCATCCATCATAACCGCTTACATTATTAGTGTTTTTACACAGAATCAAGATTACAATAAAAGTGAAGTGATTATAAAATATTACGGTGAAGTGATTTATATATATTTATGCATGATCGTAATTTGCAAAACCACACACCACTTGACCTGAGATATTTCCATGCTTTCCGATTGACCTTAGCCTGGGTAATTTGCTTCGTCAAGTAACAGGAAGGACAAAGAAGTTTCCATATCGCATTTGAGGTAAGTGGCGCCTATCATTAAAACGTACCCAGAAAAAGAAATATTCTTACCCATGCGAAATTAAATTGACAACCCCCAGACGATTGCAAAAGTCAAGCATGATTTCGATCCTAGGACGAGGAAACTCAGAAATCAATTGGTGCCATTTCTGAAAGAAGCAAGAAGAAACTGGAAATATGCAGTTCTAGTTAAGAACAGATTGAAAATTGAAAGAGAAATATTTGATTTGGAGTTCTGCCATAAAAATATGAGTAATGGGAGTCAATGGCCAAGTGTGTAGAAAGGAAACAAGAAGGGAAGTCAGCAAGAATTAAGGGAACAATGCGAGGCTAGGGGTGGATCGACTTCAAGGAATGTGGAAAACGAAGTATTGGAATTAACACAGAGATCAGCACAAAAGTCACCTGCTAGGCGGCAGAGTTTGGATCCAGAGTTTTAAAGCACTCACGATGCCACCTCAGCAATCTTCGGGAACAGAACAAGGATCAGCAGAAAGTAGGAATAGACTAACCCTGGTTTCGTCACCACAGGGAAGTATAATGGAACTACAGGATGTAAGCAAGCAGTCCAGAACCTATAATTTATGCAAATGGGGATGATTTTAATGGGCTAGTCCAGAAAGTCGTTCAATCCATAGGATGAAAGTACAATGAGGCTGAAATGCAGTTTTATTAATACTGAGGGTTTTTTGTAGAAAAAGAATAATGAGGAATTGCAGGAGAATTTATCAAGCTGTCATATTTTAGGTTTAATGGAAACATGGTTAAATCCAGTAATAAAAATAAATGTTAATGGTTTTTGTTTTGTTTTAGAAAAGAAAGATTGAAGAAGAAAAGATATGGTAGATCTCCAGCAGGAATTACGTTTTAGATAAAAGAGGAATTACAGGTGAAAATAATAAATTCCAATTTAGATTCGAGGTACTTTGGATTGGATTATTGAATAAAAGAGGAAAAGTAGATGTTATAATGGGTTGCTGCTACTTACATCCTAGAGGCTCCAATTACTATAATGAAAGGATATGGTATGAATTAAAAAGTGAAATAGAAGCTCTCATTGATAAGTTTAACCCAAACCACTACTTACTTGGGGGTGATTTTAATTCCAGAACAGCAGAAATGAATATTGTAAGTGTACCGGTATACATGATTATGAAAATGCCAGGAACAGTAAGGACAGAGCATGTAATCAGGAGGGTATAAAATTAATAAGTTTGTGTGAGGAACTAGGTTTAGACACATTGAATGGGCAATATAAGTTAGGAAATTACACCATTAACGAAAATGGTGCGAGTGTAATATATTATATTTTGATATCAAGCAGTCTAGCAGAGAAAGTGAATGACTTTGTTACAGAAGATAAGTCGTCAAGTAACCACCTAGTGCTATTAGTGTGGCTCAGTATAAAATGGAAGGAAACAGTAGCAGTGAATAAGAAATATAGGAAAGGTAAAATTGAAAAAGACTGATATATGGGATAAAAATAAAGCACTTCAATTTAGTGAAATTTTAAGGGACAAAACTAGTGAATTATTAGAAGTGGGCATTGAAGAAAGTGCTAAAACTGATGCAAATAAAGTGGTGTAATTGCATTAGTAGGGCAGGAAAAGGTATGATGAGAACTGTTCCGGTTAACAGTCCGCTGGCGTGGTCTTGTGGTTAGCGTCGCTGACTGTAGATCCGTTGGCCCGGGTTCGATTCCCGGTACCTCCTTGGATTTTTCTGAGGTAGGGAGGTCTGGTAGGGGTGCACTCAGCCTCGTGATTCAAAATTGAGGAGCTACTTGATAGAGAAGTAGCGGCTCCGGTCAAGAAAACCACCATTAACGTCCGTGGGTGTCGGCATGCTGACCACATGCCCCCCAATCCTGCCATCTGCCTACGGGAGATGACGCAGCAGTCGGGTGGTAGGCCAAGTCCCTCCAGGGATGTAGCGCCACGGAGTTTAGTTTAGTTTTAGTTTGCGGTTAACAAAAAGAACAAGGGATGGTTCAATTCAGAATGTAGGGGAAAAAAGGAAATTATATAGGCTAGCATATTTAAAATAGAAGAAGTCTAATAATATAGAAGACAAATTAGCTTACATAAAATAAAAGAAACATTATAAAGAACTTCTAAAGGTAGTTAAACTGAAGTACGAGGAGGGGAATGTTAACAAAAAGAACAAGGGATGGTTCAATTCAGAATGTAGGGGAAAAAAGGAAATTATATAGGCTAGCATATTTAAAATAGAAGAAGTCTAATAATATAGAAGACAAATTAGCTTACATAAAATACAAGAAACATTATAAAGAACTTCTAAAGGTAGTTAAACTGAAGTACGAGGAGGGGAAATATCTAATGATATGGAAAAGGCGTGGAATTATGTTAGTAAGTTAACTAAGTGGAAGGAGAAAGAAGACAGATTTATACAAACGAAAGAGATCAAGGAACTGGAGGAGGATTTTATAAAGGAGGAAATAAGGGAAATAATAAAAGGTATAAGAAATAAGAAATCTTTGGGAGTGAATAATATTCTGATCCAATGTTGGAAAGAATTAATAAAATATGATAAGTGGTTAATTTTGATGTTGAAAATTAAAGAATAAAGGTATAGTACCAGAAAGTTGGAATACAGCTCTACTTGTCCCTGTATATAAAGGACAAGGGCCCAAATCAGATCCAAACAATTTTAGGGGTATATCACTGCTGCCAACACTAAGTAAAATTTATGTGGGCATGCTATCAAAGAGATTACTAAGAAAATGGGTAAAGAAATTTAATATAATTTCTCAATTCCAAACCGGGTCCAAGGAAGGCAAAAGAACTAGCGACAATATCTTCCTAATTAAAACACTGATAGATAAATATAGGCTAATAAAAGGGACAAAATTTACTGGGGTTTTATACATTTTGAGAAGGCTTTTGATACCATAAATAGAGAACATTTACGGTATAAGATGGAGAGACAGGGAATACGTTCTAAATCTGTAAGTTATGTTAAAACAATTCACAGGAAGACAGGATTTAGCATAAGATTAAATCTAATGGTGAAGTTTCTAAATGCATCATGAATAAAAAGACAAGGCTGTAAACTAAGTCCTCTGTTATTTAAGTGAGTGTTTTAGGAAGGAAAGAGTTTCACTGCCCAATAATGCAAGGTAAGGAGATCATAGCCGTCCTATATGCTGATGACATTGCAATTGGATTGGTGACAGCTATAGGACTACAAAGAGCATTAAATGTGGTGTTGAACTACAGCATTAAGTGGAATTTAAAAATAAGAAAACAAAAATCATGGTTTGCAGAAAAGGAGGGGTGAGAATTGGTTTATGAAAGAAGAAAATATAGAAGTTGTTGATAAATTTAAGTATTTGGGAATTATACTAGGTAGTAAAAGAAATTGGAAAGAGCACATAAGATTAATAAAAAAATCAAGGGACTGTGTTGTTATCTAACATAAATAATTGCCTAAACAAGTTAGCAAACATAAAAATTGTCAATTTAAATAATATTTTTAGGGCAATAGTAGAATGAAAAATATTATATGCTGCTGAATTATGGGGAGAAACCGAAGCTTGGGAAAATTTAAATAGAGTTAGGGAGCATTCACACCGAAGTAGCATGCCACTTGTGACGTGCTACCTGGATGCACGCTGCACGTTACTCATTTTAAATCACATAGGAACAAGTTCAAGTCTTCACACCGAAGTAGCGTGGCAATAGTACAGCTCGCAGGGTGCGGCACTCATTTTTTCAGATAGATCCGGACTTATTTCATGCAACGCTACTTGGGATGACGCATGTGTACAGTTGCCTTTTCAGCTGTTTTCTAATTGTTAAGAAAATTCAACACATATTCGCTTAAAAAAAACCAAAATTCTGAATAATAAAAACACTTTATTCTCCACTTACGTTTAATAACACAGAACTAGTTTCAAGAGCCTTATTCGCTCCCATCATCGGCTGGTGGTCGACTGTTATTCTGGTTGCCATGTTGGTTTGTATATATGCATTGTTCTGTGCTGCCCTCTCGTTCCGTTTTTGTAAGTCGCACTACGTCGTCTATAGGTGGGATTTCAAAGTTCATAACCTTGTCTTCTTTCTTAGTGATGAATATTTTCTCCCATACGTTCAGTTCGGATGGTTTCTTAACGTGTTTTAATAGTTTGATCTCCTTTTTAACACTGTGATTTTTTGTCCAGCAATGGTATGCAACTGCTGATCTTTCGGTCTGCATTAGTTTTATGTTTCTTAAGTGTTCCTTCATTCTTATTTCCAAACTCCTCCTGGTTTGTCCAATGTAGATCTGATCACAATCTGCGCATTCTATTTGGTAGATACCTGATAGTTTGGCTTTTGGTGTACTATTCTTTATTGGGTGGTTGAGCAAATTCCTAATGGTATAATTATTCTTTGGTGCCAATTTTATATTGTGGTTTTTAAACACTTTTTCAAATTTATTAAAGAATTTAGGGTGGTAAGTAAATTTTTGTAATGTTGCTGTGTTTTTTCTAAAGTATCCAATGTACTAATTTCTCTGATCTTGTTTTTCTTTGTGTGTCTTCTAATCATTTTGTCTATGAAATTTGTCTTAAACCCATTAATCGTTGCCACTTCTAGTATATTGTAACACGGGCTCGTCGGGGTTCAAAATCAGAACACCGAGTTTATAATTGAAGGATGGAGGTTTCTTTATTTCCTACAACAATTGACAATACAGCCAGAAAACTCCAGACTATTCGCCAGTTCACTGTCCTGTTCAGTGCTCACTCTCACTGTGCTCAGTCCTAATTACAGCACTGTTCCGTTCGCACACACTGTGCGGTCTCCCAGTCGAGATAATCCCACGTCGCGCCGGTCAGCTCCACAGTCCTCGCTGCCGCTGTAGATCCACCCGTCGCGCAGAGTTCCCCGGGACGGCACTGTCTCAGCCCAGTCCAGTCCACCAGTTCTTCCGTTCACTAGCTCCCTCGTTCACCAGTCCCTCCGGTCACTAGTTCACCCTCTGACGCTGACTCTCGCCGCTACTCTCGGACTGCCTCTTGCTAACACTGACTGTTCCCTCGTTGACTCTACGCTATTAACTCACTTTTACTCTCATTCATTGACTGACTGTCTCTCTCAATTCCGATTCACTGACTCTTCACTGTACTGCCGCTCCTTCACTCACTCACTCTGCTCGCTCGCCGCCCTATATATAGGCCCGTCGAATATTCCAGAGTCGAGATCTGGAAAGCTCCGCCAGCGTGGAATCTGGAATGTGCACTGCGTTGCGCGGGAGCGCAAGCTCCTCCTCCGGCCTCTCCCCCACGAAGCGTGGTCCAACAGCCGTGCTGCTGTCACGCCCACTGGCGCTCGTCTGCCGCCCATCCACTAGGTGAGCGCGATCTCTCTAGACTCCGTCGTTCTAGTTCTTTCTGGCTTACTCCTCCTTCTATCAGGCTCTAGGCTTTTCTGGCTTTGTCACATTGCCCCCTCCTTAAGGGCCTTCGTCCCGAAGTGCCCCATGATATGCCGCCAGACGGTCCAGATGAACTACCAGCATCTTCATTCTTGGCTGTCGCTGGATGCGGTAGACTTCTTCTGGCCACTTGGTGAACTATTCCATGGCCAACAACAGGTACCGATGTCCATCATCAGTAATGGAGCATGGGCCTGCCACGTTGTATTGCCACATGGCCCCACGGCTGCAATTCCTAGGCCCTCTGCTGGCATCGCCGGTGTCGCAGTGTTGACGCCACCTCTCGACGTCACTGCATTCCTGCAACCAGTTAAGCCTTCTCCGCAGTTTGTCGAGGATCCGGTTCACTCCCAAGCGGTCGCCTGTTGCTCCTGCGTGGACTTCCTCCAGGACCTCCTTGACTCCGGCTCTTGGAAGGACTAGGTGTTCCGCAGTCGCCTTCTCATCTGCAGACTCCCAGCTTCCTTTCAGGACCCCGTCCCTGACCTCTAGGGCGTCCTGCTGGTTCCCATAGCCTTCGTAGATGGCGCTGCGAATGGCTACCTCTTCCCACGTCGGTCCCATACCGGACATGGCATCCCTCGGTGTTTGTCCTACGCTGACGTCGTCCCGCGGTGTCTCTCCTACGTCCACGTTGTCCCGCGGTGTCTCTCCTGCGTCCACGTTGTCCCGCGGTGTCTGTCCGTCGTCCACGTCGTCACGCGGTGTCTCTCCAGCGTCCACATCATCCCGCGGTGCCCGTCCTACGTCCACGTCGTCCCGCGGTGTCTGTGCTACGTCCACGTCATCCCGCGGTGTCTGTTCACTCAGGGCGTGATCTTCCCCTTCGGTAACTGGTGGTACGGTGATGGCCATGTCCTCTTCCGGCTCTTCCTTATCTTCCACCTTGGCCTGTCTCTCTGGTTCACCTATCACGGCCACCAGTTCGCTGCCCGGTTCATTCGATCTTTCCTTGGCCGGTGTCAGTTCCTGCTCAAGTTCTTCCTTAGGGGTTAAGCGCAGATTCTTCATTTCCCTTATAATTTCTCTTGTTTCGGTGTAATGCTGGTCAATTATCTCGTTCAGTCGGTCATACTGCTGGTTCATTTTCTCGTTCAGCTGGTCCATTTTCTCTATCCGTCGGTCGTACTGCTGGTCCATTTTTTCTTTCAGGTCGTTCACGGCGTGCAGTATTGATTTTAACAGGTCCTCCATCTTGCGTTCCTTCAATTATATCCCACTTCTGACACCAGTGTAACAAGGGCTCGTCGGGGTTCAAAATCAGAACACCGAGTTTATAATTGAAGGATGGAGGTTTCTTTATTTCCTACAACAATTGACAATACAGCCAGAAAACTCCAGACTATTCGCCAGTTCACTGTCCTGTTCAGTGCTCACTCTCACTGTGCTCAGTCCTAATTACAGCACTGTTCCGTTCGCACACACTGTGCGGTCCTCCAGTCGAGATAATCCCACGTCGCGCCGGTCAGCTCCACAGTCCTCGCTGCCGCTGTAGATCCACCCGTCGCACAGAGTTCCCCGGGACGGCACTGTCTCAGCCCAGTCCAGTCCACCAGTTCTTCCGTTCACTAGCTCCCTCGTTCACCAGTCCCTCCGGTCACTAGTTCACCCTCTGACGCTGACTCTCGCCGCTACTCTCGGACTGCCTCTTGCTAACACTGACTGTTCCCTCGTTGACTCTACGCTATTAACTCACTGTTACTCTCATTCATTGACTGACTGTCTCTCTCAATTCCGATTCACTGACTCTTCACTGTACTGCCGCTCCTTCACTCACTCACTCTGCTCGCTCGCCGCCCTATATATAGGCCCGTCGAATATTCCAGAGTCGAGATCTGGAAAGCTCCGCCCGCGTGGAATCTGGAATGTGCACTGCGTTGCGCGGGTGCACCCCATAGCGCGAGCTCCTCTTCCGGCCTCTCCCCCACGAAGCATGGTCCAACAGCCGTGCTGCTGTCACGCCCACTGGCGCTCGTCTGCCGCCCATCCACTAGGTGAGCGCGATCTCTCTAGACTCCGTCGTTCTAGTTCTTTCTGGCTTACTCCTCCTTCTATCAGGCTCTAGGCTTTTCTGGCTTTGTCACAATATGTTTATATTCTTTATTATACTCTGTCTTTGTCATTGGTATATTAATTAATCTATGAACTAGGCTATGAAAAACAGCAAAAGCTCACCAATTTGCTGTGTTTGCTGAAACTATATCCTCTTTAGGTAATTACATTACTTCAAATGGGTTTCTCAATTGTTGAAGTGAAAATATATAATGTACGTTAAACTGCAGATCGCATTCGCTACTTCAGTATGAATACAAAACTGTGAACCATGCAACTCGATGTGAAGCCTTCATCCAAGTAGTGCAATTCGCATGCTATGATACTTCAGTGTGAATGCTCACTTAGGGCCAAGTATTGTAAAAAAAAAGTGCTGGGTATACTGATCAATTCAGCAAATATTGCAGCTCTATTGGAATTAGGAATTGAAGTAACAGAGGCACATTCCTAATTAAGAAAATTAAATTTATTCATCATATTCTGTCAAACCCAGAGGATAGTTCTGAGAAAGACTGTTTAAAATTTTTACAAAGTACAAAGGTTGCTAATAATAGGTGGAAAAGTTTAGAACAATATAAACAATATCGGATTGAATTGGATGTGGAATAGAATGGGTTCACGGAATATACAGATTATATGCAAATTATTAATAAGTTAAATTTAAAAGAAAAAAAAAAAAAAAAGGTGTAACGAAATTGGTAGGCGGGAAATGTTTTCTGAGATGAGAAATTTTAAATCGCTAAAATGTTATACAGTAAAATGTTATACAGTCTTAAAGACCACCCCTCTTTAGCGACCACCTCCTTTAAAGACCAATTTTTCTAGGAACGGACAGTAAAACCCATAAGGCCAATGTTATTTGTACCCCTATTAAACGACCACCCCTCTCCTCGACAAACGACCAGAGTTTAATTTTCGTTAAACTCCTCTATAACGACCAAAATTGTAAAAAAATTTACTCAAATGATAGGCATTAATCAACATTTGAAGAGAAATACTGATGTGGGCACTGCAATTTTCAATACAATGCTTTGGGTTGTTTTCTTTTCGCGTTCTGGGAAAATCCTTACAGTAGACAGCGTACAAGTACCGTACAGCGCACGGCGTGAAAAGAACACATTCCAATCTCCTACTTCTGACCTGCTTGTTTCAATACATTCAAGAATTCATGCCTTTATTAACTACATGATCGCAGTGACTCGGGGGGGGGGGGGATTCTATTTCTTATGAAAATGTTTATTCAGTGGACATGAGGGGGTTCTGAAATTCTCGATTCTAAGAAACGTGATGGACGAGTCCCTTTCATTGTCCACCAAGCAAAATGTAATGTAGGGAAAATAGACGTGTCTTTCTTTTCCTGGAAAACATTACCCAGGTATACTGTAAATAGAGGCTCGGTGTTCTTGACCTGCATAGATTAAAGTGTCTTATTGTTGTGCTGCAAATTTTAAATACATTAAAAGTAAGTACTGTAAGTACTGTAACTGTGTGTTACATAAGACACCTACTGTATTGTACCGTATTTATTCTATTGAATTTTCAGTTTCAAGACATAAAAATGCATTCCCCCTATTAAGAGACCACCCCTCTTAAAGACCACTTTTTTGTGGAACCAGCGATGGTCGTTATATAGAGGTTTCACTGGATAGAGATAAAATCGGGATGGGGTTTGGAACCATATTTATTTTTGTGTAATTTGGAAGAAAGATCAAGTTTGGCCTGGTGGAGGCTAGGAATCTGGAGATTGAAAAATTTGAGAGATTCGGTACCTAGAGGAATATGCCCACTATGTAACGAGGAAGAGGATGCCAGACACAAAATTTTAGGGTGCAAGCAAACGGAGATGTGTATGAGAAATTTAATTGATAGTAAATTACTAAAAATTAATAAAAGTGTAGCGTATAAGAAACTGTGCATAATGAAGAATATGGTTTTATTAAAAAAGAATGGGGAAATTTTGATTTATAGTTAAAAGCAAATGGTTAGCCAAAATCACAGAAAGTAACATTATAAATTCAAATGAAGTAGTGAATAATATATAAACATGTATGTTTGTTGTATTTAAGTATATGTAGAAATAGTTATAAAATGTTTATTTTAGAAATTCAAGGGACTGAATGATAAAGCAGTAATGTAACCAAAGTAATGAAGATGAAATATACCTAATATATGTATGGAATGCATATGCATATGTATATATCTGTCTTGAATGTTACTGTTCTGTAACAGTGGAGCCCGGTCAAAAAATCACTACCGTATTTTACGGACTAAGTTATAAGATGCACTTTTTCCTGCCAGTCTTATGGCCATATATTCAATTCTGCGGGAAACCTATCTCTATCTGGCAACATTGGATTCAACTGGCAGCAGCAGTGCACCGATGCGACGAACATGAGTTGCAGGGATTCACAAGCTTGCTAACACTGTCTCCCTCCCGCCCCATCACAAACCTAGAACATTGTCTAGCCTATGATGCGTCATTGCAGTCTACGGTGCCAGTGAACTTGAATTGAAAGTGATTTGTGTTATTGGTAACAGTATAATATTTTTGTTAGTAGCCAGTTTTGCAATGAAAAAAATAAAAGGTATTCATATGAATTTTTTTTTAATCTGACTTTGCAATCTAATAATAAAAATGGTAAAAATGTTATTAAAAAAACAATGCTTAAAAATCAAGGCGCGTCTTATAGTCCGTAAAATACAGTGATTAGTGTGCGTCATAGTACTGCATATGACATGACTTGTCTGTCAGTGAGGTAGACTATTAAGGGCAATCAGTCATAGGAGAGAGGTTCCATCTGGTGCTGTGAGGTGAACTCTGGCTTAGCTCAGTTAGTAGAGCATTGGCACGGACAGCCAAAGGTCCTGGGTTCAAATCCCAGTATCAGAGGAATTTTTCTTCTATAATATTATCATGTAATGTCCAACAGAGACAATAATCTGTGGTTCATGAATGCACATGCAATATATTCTATCTTGAATGTTACTGTACAATACAGAGGAGCGTGGTCACAAAAATAACTAATTAGTGTGCCTCACAGTACTGCATATGACAAGACCTGTCTGTCAGTGAGGTAGACCATTAATGGCAATTAGTCATAGGAGAGAGGTTTCATCTGGTGCTGTGAAGTGAACTCTGGCTTAGCTCAGTTGGTAGAGCATTGGCATGGATAGTCAAAGGTCCTGGGTTCAAATCCCAGTGTCAAAGGAATTTTTCTCCTATAATATTATCAGGAAAAATAGAGTTTAATGACGTATTAGGATGTGAAATCGGTTCTTCTGAGGACCATTCATTAATTTAACAAACCAGTAAAACATATGGACAGACTGATAAATCAGCAATAGTTGCACACATTTTGGAAAAGGATCTTGAAATTAGTTTGGAGCCAGAATTGAGGAAGTATGTAGGCCTAACTTACAGGGACATAAGCAGCTCATAGTTTGGGAGAAATTTATATCCACAAAAACAGGGACCAGCTGATGTTTTTTTATATACCTGCTGATGACGATCTAATCAAGATGTTAGTTAAACACCCACCAGGAGGCAAAGCTGTGGTCACTACCTTAACATATTTATTAACTTCACTAAGTTATATAAGTTAAACTTCCTACAAATTTTATGATTCATCTATTTAAGTTTAGAGAGCTTGAATATATGAGATATATCCGTTTTTGAGCCAGGGTCTTTTTTTTTTATAATTGTGAAATATTGTTGGCTCTGAAAAGAGCCATTTTGGTGCAAAGGTGATTGTATTTTAATTGCAATTAATAGTGCATAGCATAGTATAACATGCAGCGAGCAGCTTGCAAGGGGAAAGGTTGCAGGCCAAGTCAAGTGAAGGCTGGCTAAGGGAAGTGGGCTGTTGCCATGGCAACGTGCAGCAGGGAGAGAAGTGAGAGCCAGGGTACCATAAGTATTTGGTTTTTGCCCTATATTGTAGTTATCAAGTACTTATTATTGATTAACAAAAAACCTAAACCATCATTTGTCAGGTTTGCCCGCCTGATTTTATTGTACACACCCACGGCTTCCTACACTATCCTTCCTTCTCAGCAGTGCAGTTTCATTTCCAGTAGACAAATATCCGAATTTTAGGTTATATAAGTGTCTATTCTTCACCAGTTTACTCATATTTCCCGTATATCTAGGAACAAGCTGAGATTGTACATGAATTCTGTACGTTATACAAGTATTAGGCCTATAACCTCAGATCGGGTCGTTTTTTCCTTCTTTTTTCTAAGAGCATGCTGTCTCCACTTAACTTGCACCCGAAAGTAAGAAGTAATTCTGACATAAATTCCTCTAGGAACAGCAATGCATATAGCCATACTGTGCAATTCTCGGCAATTCTAAATATTTTATATTTAACAAAATAAAATGAAGTATAACTATAAATACAATATCAACATAACCTATGTATTTACATAATTCGATTTACAGATGTCTTACTTTCGTTGAACCGTATACAAAAACAGCATATCTAAAACCCTATGGTTTCCAAACAACTGCTTAACCAACTACTGTACTAATATTAAAGCAAGCTTACTATAATTATAACACAATCACACGCCGAAACCAAACTCTGCCATCATGTGTTATATGTTTGTTATTGTTTGGTGTTTACCGTCGAAGGAATCGACATAGAGATCGGAACATGAGCTGACGTGGTTGTCATAAATATAAAATGGTACTTGAAATACCAAATGCCCAAATTTTTAGTCCCAAAAATGTATATCCTATCATGTGCTTTTTTTTTGTAGGAAAATGTTAAATTTTACTTCTGCAAAATTATCTGGTTCAACGTATATAATATAGAACGTCTTTGGGTTCAACATCTATAGTCTCTGATCATCATTCATCCATCCATATGAAATGAAATCTCCATGCACTGTTTTCGTGATTCATTTGGATTCATTTTTCGAACTAATGGATCCAATGAAGGCGGTTTTGAAATTCTAGTCGACTTTTCATTTTATATTTTGTCATATTACTTTTTATCATTTAATTTAACAATCAAATAAATTATCGCATTGACTTTCTCGTGTAATTAAAATGTTCTTGATACCGTATATATAAAAATGTTAAAATTAACTAGCCATATACCAGGCTTTCTGCATAGAAGAAATCGGCATGTTTTATTTCATAAAAACGCAATACTTTTATTGAGGAAAGGGCTTGTTACTGTTCCTGATGCTGTGCGAAAACCGCCTTGGCGAATTCTCTTTTTTGGTACAGATGACTTCTCGCTTCCAAGTCTGAAAATGTTGTTCAATGAATTGTAAGTATGAGAAGTACGGAGCGGAAAGGGGTCCAGGGTGAGCCCGATTTTACTCTTATTCCCAAATTTAATTTAGTACATACAACACCTGTATTCATATACCCTACCCTTTAAAATAATGATTTAATCGCCGCATTCCATGTGAGGATTTGAGCATGCTTTCAGTTGGGGTTCATGACACCATGATATGATCTCACATCCAAGAGACCTTTTGGGGATGCTACGCCACACTGCATGTTGTGTACTTAGTTTTCAGAAACACAAAATGCTCATGTTTGAGGTTGTATCCTAATGAACCTGTAAAAGTCATGTATAAACCCTCATTGCGAAACAGTGTAGGAAACTCTACAATGTTGACGGTGGTTATGGTGTTGCCGCAAGAGCTTCTTGTCAATAAACTAAACTAATCTAATGTTTATGTTAACTTCTTTTGTCATTATATAAAATTAATAGGTATAAATCTCTGTAGTTCCTGTATGTGTTTATGTTGTATTTATTAATTTGTTTTATATTGCCTCATTGATCTATTATAATTTATGTTCAAAAAATGTAAAATTTGACTGTCCCTGTTAACGAGCGTGAGCTCATTGGGACCTTTGTAAAATAAATAAATTAATAAATCTGAGCTAATCTAACTGGTCATATAGGCTACCTTGATTATGTCACAAATTTATTGCCACCTGTCACTAATCTTGTATTTGTTCTTCCTGCAATGTTTAATATATAAAGGGTTAATGTAATACATTGGCTACGTACATACATACATCCTTATGATAATTTTCAACATTGTATGATGCAATGAAAATAAGTCGAACAATTATCATAGCCAGCCAGAAGAGATAATCTAAGGGCCACTTAACTCGCACCACAATGTTGAGAAAACTTCGTGCAGAGTGTGTAGCAGACCCAATTTTTGTACCAACCTGTTTGGAGTAGTTGAAAAAATTCTAGGCTTAGCTAAATGTTCATTTAACAGATATTGGTAGCCTGAAAAGATATAACAAGGCAATAATCTTATTGAAACTAAACTTGGAGATCTACCAGTGGTAGAAATATATTCTTATGTACCCTAACAACACTTAAAACTTTAAAACTTCAGGTTTTCCATTATTTCTTGAAAACTAATGCAATTGTATATATGGGTGATTCTTCAAATAGGCCTACGGGAAAATTTGGAGTGTGTAAAATCCAAATTTTTTACTTTGTTTAAAAAAACTCAAAAAAACCACAAAAATACTTCAGGGGTTACTTGATTATAATATGACACCAGCAGAGCTTAAATGTTTATATTTTTATTTATTTTTATTTCTTTATTTTTTTAAAGCCATGTGGATGACATCCGTGTACATGTGGATGGCAGAAGGCCACATTAATGACTAACTTTGGCAACAATCCGCTTTTCTTTATGTGATTTCATATTTTTCTCAGCATACTTCAGTTGATTTTGCATCAAATTTGCAAATTTGTGTGCATACACCGGAATTAATGTAATTTTAACGAGACTGTGTTTTTATTTTGTATTTTTTTGTATTTATTTCCTTACACTGCAAATGGGTCAACAACCCGGTGGCAGTGGTGCAATAAATACCAGCCATACATATATACAGAAATAACACTACACATTAAATAAATACCAGCCATACATATATACAAAAAAGACACACTATACATACACTTACACATTAAATATCGCAACATCTATCCACGTACCTGATATTTAAAAATAAATATATATATATATATATATATATATATTTCCATTTAAAACTATAACATAAAAAAAAATTGCATACTGTGAATATTTTAGAACAAAAAATTATACATCATATACCCTATTCAATATATTTTTAAAAATTTTGGCGTTAGCAGGAAACGTTTCGAAGATTTCTGCAGGTAAATCATTCCAATCCTGGATCCCTCTATTTAAAAAAGAAAATTTGGCAATATTTGTTCTCTGAGATCTACCCCTTATTTTGTATTTGTGATCCTTCCTACTTTTGTAATCTGGTTCTTTAATTTTGCTATGAAGCTCTTCCCATGCCGGTTGTTTCGTGTATACACAATACATACATTTTAATCTATTTATTTTCCTTCTGGATTCTAAAGATTTCCACCCTAGTGTTTTTAACATAGCCGTAACGCTGTCAGTTTGTTGGTGCTTATTCATAACAAATCTTGCAGCTTTTCTCTGCACCATTTCTAACTGTGTTATTAGACCTGCCTGATACGGATCCCATACACTTACAGCATATTCCAAATTTGGTCTCACTAATGATTTATAAGCTAACTCTTTGGTTTTTAAGTTGCTTCCCCTTAATGCTCTAAATACGAAGTGCAATGTTTTATATGCCTTGCTAATTGAATTTCCTATATGTGTATTCCAGTTCAATTCCTTATTAAGAGTTATTCCTAAATAATTGCACGATTCTACTCTCGTTATAATTTCATTTTCCATTTCATAATTATAGCAAAATTTTACCCTTTTGTTGGTGAAAGATATTGCTTTATGGTTTATGGTTTTTGGGGAGGAGGGAATCAAGCAGAAATTCATTTAATCAGTTTTAAGATCTTAAGTACAGGTCACAGACACCGCAAACACAATAGTATCCTACATTTATCATCTATATGACTTGAGAGTCATCCACATACCCCTTCATGAGACATGTGGATGACACAAAAATCAGGCATATGGATGACAAAAAAGGAGTTTAAGTGGTCTCAGCAAGCCATTTCTAAACCTCTGTAGGCTCAACTTCAGTCAGGTACTTTGAATTGGAAGGTTTATCATAGTGCATAATCAAAATTAATTAATATTCACTTTCTGCCTACTTTCTAGAAGCCATGTTAATGACGGGGAATAAAAACGTTTTCCTTGAAAATGATACAAAGTCCTTTGTTAATCCCAAACTGTTTGTAAGCAAGCAAAATTCAACCTTACAATTCAACCTTACAATTCAACCACAAGCTGCCCTGTTGGCTTTCTAACACTGTTGCCAGTTTTACAAATTTCTGCAGAAAAAATGCCATTCTTTTCAGCCATGTGGATCACCAAAAACCCTTGGGACATTCTTTATGTTCATTAGGTGGGGTGACAATTTTATTTCATTTTATTTTTTAGGGGTTAATATTCTTCACCCATTCATACTCATTGACAGGAAAAAAGTTGAAAAGGAAATAACATTTTGTTTTGTGGAAAAATGCATTAGAATATACAAAACCGAGGTTTGGGACAGGGCATGTGGATGACATTTCATTGAATTAAATTCGATTTTGGAATATCAAAATTTAAAGTTAGTGACATTTCAAACTGATAGTTGTAGTATGGAAGTAGTAGAAACAAACTTTTATTTTAATTTTTTTTTAAAGTTGAATTTGAAGGGAAATATCACTCCGGAACGCAAATTTTCCCATATTTGAAGAATCACCCATATGTTTTGTAATGTTTTGAGCGTTCTCCACTTAATTCAAGGAGAGACTTCTACTTATCTGCACCGTGTATGATATATTGCACCTTACTGTGCTGCCCCTGAACTCTGCGATGCAACTATTCGAAGTAAAAAGCTTTCCGAGGATCACATATTGAGTGCTGCAATTTGTTTCCATTAATACTAATTACATTCTTAGATCTATTTCTGTGTTAGGAAAGTTGCCTACCATACATTTCTTAATGTTCTTGACGATGAAGTTGTGATAGAATAGCAGAATAGCAGCCATCAGATGTTCATGCAAATTTTTATTATCAGCAGATTGAACCAGCTCATTTAAGTACAGATCAAGATAATTGTCTGAATAATCTAACACAAGTTTGTCTACAGCTGACTGAAGCTGTTCTGTTCAAAGAGTTAGCCTAAGTCCAAAAAGACCAAATAACAGTAAATCTACTTGTATGCTTCCATTCTCGCTGATAACACATAGCAAAGCTATTATCACAAGCAAGAAGCTGTCGACTTGTCATAAGTTTGATTCCTCAGTTTCACCCTATTGTATTTGTCTGTTGAGTGTGTTGTGATGCCAAATCTGCCTATTCCTAAAACTTGAATTATGAGCTTCTTACTTGTTGAACTCGTTTAATTCCTTTGAAATTAACTTTCAAAGCAACACCTACAGTGTTTGCTACCAACTCAGTGTCGTGGCAGTCAAGTTCAAGTAAGGTGCAACAAGGCAATGAGAGGGGTGAGTGTTAGTGAGTGAATGCACAAATTGCTAATTTATCTTTCAATTACTATTTTACCCTCTTCCACTAATTTTCCTGTTCTATCTCTCTTTTTATTTTCCTATCTCTGTTCTTTTTTTCGATCAATTTGCGTTTTTGAAGGGTTTGCAGGGGGCCAGCTGCATTGCTGACAAATATCACTGACTCGAATTATTGATATATTGGGCAAGACAAAATTCCAATGGCTTGTCTAGTATTGATAGGCACACAAACCATCTGCAGAAGTAAAAGAACTTACTATTTTGTATTAACATAGTATTATAGTTGTATCCTATAAAGAATTATTGTATTTAAAAAAACATAGCATAAGTTATATTGGGGCCATTCCATTTGTGATGGAATTACAAAGTGCATGTCTTTTTTGCCATAGTCCTTACAGATACGTTGAGCTGTGTTTATGAGAGAAAGTGATTCTTTGTGTGTTGATAGGTAATGTATGGACGCTTCTAGGAGTATATAAGTTTACTGGATTTAAACAACTTTTAGAAGGGAAAAAATGTTTTTAATATTTGTGACGGAATTACAAAATGTCAACCACATACAAACCATAGTATGAAACCTTCTGAAACTCTGTGAACTCTAAGGATTGAGGAACTTTATTTACATATCATTCTAAACTAGAAGAGCTGTAGTTTATGTGATTAAATTCTAAACTACGGTAGTTACATCTTTTTATTTAGATACCATTAATGAATGAATGAGTGTGACGGAATTACATGACGGAATTTCAAATTTTCCTTTGAAATTAAAATTTATCTAATTGAACTCATACCAGTCATTAAGATTGTAGACTGTCTATATCTAATTAACACTTAAATGAGTTTTTAATGTTATTGAACAAAATAAAATTGGAACAGGTTGCATATATATGTAAAGAATACTTAATCATATAATTATTATCAGTATCTGGCTTGTTTAACGTTATTCACCCATGGCACTTTGGTGAAAACATGACTACAACACCCTCTTACTTGAAATACTGGTTGTTCAGGTAATTTCTGCAGGTCACTGGCATATGGCACTATGGCCCTGGGGTCGACTCAGCCTCTAAACAGAAATGAGTATCAGGAGCAATCCTGGGGGTAAAGACGGCCAGTGCATAAGGCTGACAACTTTACCACCTTCATGTGCTCATTATCTAAAAATCTGGGAGCCTCACATCCTGGAACCCTCTTAGCCTTCAATGGCCTTTAATAGGGAACACTTCACTTTTTTACTTTTTTACAAAGTGCATGTCTTTTTTGCCATAGTCCTTACAGATATGTTGAGCTGTGTTTATGAGAGAAAGTGATTCTTTGTGTGTAGCCAACATCTATTTTCTTTTCCATGAAATACAAAGCTAATTCCTTTATCATCTTTCTGCCTCAAATTAAGAACTTCAAACATATCTTTGTTTGGATATGTGGAGGTTATTTGAGCTACAAAAAACATGTTTGTTTTTTCCCAGCATAAGTGGCATGCACAAAATCACAATTGTATATACCTGGCCTTCATTGGAATGATCTTCCTGTTTATCAGTTACACTTATGAAATAATGTATATCGCAATATTCTGAGGATTTGTACAGTTTGGTAGAAATTTTGTACAGATCAATTACTTTAACATGATGAATGTCTCTGGAATGTGAAATGCCTCTGACATTGTTCCATCTTTCATAACCTTTGCAAACTGCAAAATAAAGAAAATCCACACTTATTTCAGTATGAGTTTCACAGAATAAGGGATTTGCTTCCTTCAGAGTCAACATGTACCTTTTTGGACTTCAGTCTTTCCAGATTCTCTCTTTTATGTATACTGTATATACTATATATAAAATCTTTACTTCCTGGGCCCATCCAACTTACATGATCAAGATTGGAAAAGGCTTGTACAATTTGACGACCTACGACCTACGACCAATTTGAGGTTTTCAGTTTTGTCTGTAATTGGAGTTAAATCCTTGGTTAAGTGCTCGACCACAGATGAGCGCTTTCGTGGACTTGCGGGGAGAGCATTCAGAAGCTTTTTCACAGCTTTTCCAAAGGATTGTCTTGATTTGTATGGAGAATGTGGTGAAGCAGAGGAAACTTGAGGAAACTTCTACAGTATTTCTACATTCTTCTTTTTTCTTACATCTCAATTTCTGTACTGCTACGTAATTAGTCATCTTAGTTTATTGAGTTGAAGGTGATTCAAAAATGCTTTTTTAATTGCTTTCTACTCTCTGTCTTTCTTTTTCATTTCTTCATGTAATCCTGTAGTCTTTTTTTCTTTTCCTGCACTCACGCTGATGTTCTGCTGCTGTTTTACCCATTACGGTCACTGAAGAAATTGATACTCCAAATAATCCAGTAAAATATTCCAGAGAATTTTCTGTGCCTAATAAAGTTCCAGTAGGCTTGTTATTCTTATTTTAGTATTATGCACCTTTTTTTCAACTTAGATTAACTAAGTTCATGTTAAGTACTGTTTATTAGTAGGAGGCTCAGTGTATGAAACAGGTTATGTAATTCCGTCACGACCCTAAATATTGATTTAAATGTAATCCTGTGAAACAAATGATATGGTCTGGTTGTAAAGCAGGCAAAACTAGCTTTGCATACAAATTTTCTCCCACCTACTGCCATTACTTTAATAGTAACAGAGAAAAATGTCCGTTTTTGTGACGGAATTACATGCCTAATGCACAGAAACTTCCAGTATTAATTAAAATACATAAAATATTTTTAAAATAAATGTATAAATGCATTTAAAGAATCTTAATGAATACCAGATACTAATTCTATGATTGATTGTTAAGTTTTTTTCCTTTATTTGAAAAAAAATTATCAATGACAATGGTGGAGAAATTCAGTCACATACATGGTGTAAAAGAGATTCTTTTTCCATGAGTTCCTAACTGCACTAAATAAAATATATCTTCAAAAAACAAAATATTCCTGTGAAATATAATCCTTCCCCTACATAAATATGATTTTACTTTCTAATTACAATCATTTTTTAGAAATCCATGTCCTTGTTGACTTTTTTCTGGAATGGCCCATTGACGTGTTCCATAATATGATACTCTGTACATATAAGAAGAACGAATAATAAATGAAATGAAATGCTCCATGATTAATTCAGGCCTGAGCACAGGTATAAGCCCAGGCCTTGGTCTGGAATAGATTCACTGAGTCTCATGAGGACAACTGAGGAGTTACTTGAAAAAGAAATAGTGGATCTGGTTGGAAAATCCATCAATAACATCAAAAATAGTCAGCATGCCACCCAATCCTGCCACCTACCAATGAAGTTAACAGATGTCCAGGCAGATGCTGCAGTGTTTGGATAATTATGTTCAATCCCTCAGTGGAACATAAGCTAGGCTATATGAGGGGTAGCCTACTTTGGGTTTTCTTTTTAATAAATATAGCTTATTATAAGATGTTATTATTCTAATCATATAAATTGAAAGTTATGTAATTTATCAGTAACTTACTTTAATGTAACCATAATAAGTTAATGTTCAGATTAAGTTAATTTTTAAATCAGTGAAAGCTTAATTGTTGGCCTTGAAATGAACCATTCAAGAAGTACATTTAAAATTTACAAATAAATTACTGGATTCAATTTACTTTGCCAAAGATCTGGTAAGTAAGGTACATCTTTTGAAGTATGTTATTAAGTTAGCCTACATCTAGACTACATTTTGTACGACTGTAAATGAAAACATGGGCTATTTTCAATTTAAATGTTTTTCTCTTTAGGAAGGAGGGTCGATTGGTTAAACGTCTAGGAGTTGTGACATCATTAAAAGCAAAACAAAATCCTGTTAGAGAGTATGCTGAGTATCATGATTTGTCAACGTTTGGATGGCCATTCTATTCCTTTCCAAGAGATTTTGATCTTGGACTAGTAGCTTCCTTTGGACATCTTATCCCAGAGCCTTTAATAGGAAGCTTTCCATTGTAAGTATAGGCCTATATATTCTATTTCATAAACAGCGTAATCATGAGACCCCGATTTCACTTATTTAGTCACAATAAAAAATAGAGCAAGAGAGAGAAGAAAAAATTTAGCCTAGATTTTAATTCATTCTTGTGTCCGACTTTAGCGTTGTGTACAAATATTTGAATAAAAACACTTTCTTAACGCACTTTATTTAACCTTAGTAAACTTCTGGGACTAGTAAACAGAAGTTTACTAAGGTTAAATAAAGTGCGCTAGATTTTAAAGTAAGAAAGGGTATAGGACAAAAAAGATGGGAGACGAATGACAAGATCAAATTTTAATTGTTTTCATTGAACTTTGTTGGTTATGAATGGACTACTATAAGTCACTTTTGTTACAGAGGAATGCTAAATGTGCATGCTAGTCTTCTGCCTCGCTGGCGAGGTGCAGCACCTATTATTTATGCTATTCTCAATGGAGACACAGTGACTGGAGTGACAATTATGGAAATCAAGCCACACAGGTATGTAGAGTATTTAATTTGTCAGAGCATGCGAATATTGTAGATTAATTAAGTTCTTTAATATATAAAGCACACAATTAGTAGATCAAAGGTTTAAAACCTATGGCTGGCCAATTTGACATGTGGTTTTTAATGTTTTCCCCAGTCATAAAGGCAAATGCCGAATTGGATAATTACATGATTCATCCTCGTTATTTCATCGTGTACCTTATTCATTAAAATTAGTATCAGTTGAAATTTACTGACATCTTAAAATTCACCAACAATAGGAAAGCTGACATCAATACTTGCGTGGCCAACTGGTATACACACAGAACCTGATTTCCTGATGTGGCCTCGATGCTCAAAAGAGTAGGCCTATAAATAAAGCTGATTTTTTTAAAAAAAGTGTTAGGGTATTTCAAATTTAAAAAAAAGTGATTTAATAAGTATAGAGTATAAAGTGGGAAAATATAACTAAAGTTAAAGCTGTTCCAAAGATTACATATGAAGACTACAGGACAAAATCAATCAAAGTTACTAACTTGTCATTCTGATTACATTTAAAGCGATTTATATGAAGAACGCTGTCAGAAAAAAGTGTTATGAATACGGAGTTGGAACAAGCATTGTTTAAATAATAAGTTATTGTAATTTTTAATGTTATAGCCTATATGACTTCTAGTAAAGAATCATTAACAATGAAATAAGCAATTCGGGGGTGCGCGGGCAAAGAGAGTTAAGTCCACTTTCTTGTTACTGAGAATTAGTGTGACTTAACACACTTTACCCGCCCAACTTCGCTTTAGAGATGGATAAACCCCTGAGGCACACAAACATAACTACCATACGTTTTTGAATATTACTTACTGGACTTAACACAAATGTAGAGAACATTTTTATCTATAACTCTATGGACATATCTCAATTTTTGAGGATGGTGGACTTAACTCTCTTTACCCGCACACCCGCGAATTCAAACATTTTCTGCATATTGTTGTATGCAAGAATAATCAAAGTCCATTTTTTGTTTTTAAAGTTTAAAATTTTTACTCTCAAACACAAAGAAACTAGTGTTAAGGACTTGATACTGTTTTATTAATGAGTTTCTGTTATAAAAACGTATTTTAATAGGTGGGATTACTGTGAACAGTAATTAACGGTGAAAGTAATGAAAACACACAAATTCTTAATTATCAAAGCTTTCTCCTCTTATATACATTATTGAAGCAGCATAGTCTACAGTTACAGTCCACTCCTGTAACGTGACTCGTAGCATAAATTTGTCTACATGCATCCTTCATTCTTCCATGTTTATGCCTCTTTTTTTTATCTTTCACTGTCCACCACAAATTAGAATTGTTGTCATGCTTTACAATATCAAACTTCACACTTTAACACAATACTAGATTACTTTGGAAATCAGCACATTGTCATACCTTTTAAATTAAAATTAAATTAACTTACTTATTCACGTTTAGAAGCATTGAAAACAGAATGCTAGTTACACTAGTATTATTATAAGACTTGTTTATCACTGGGTGGACTGATTGATTTAACATACAGTCATGAAAATTTTATTTTGAAGCAAATTCTATGCGGACTGTGAATGATATATCCATGTACTGACACTTAGAATAGTAGTATTCTATGCCAAAAATGATAATAACTGAATTGTTAGAAAAAAGTGGACTTCAACTTTCTTTCTCCTTTAGTCTTTGTACACTTCCATTGTGCAGATGGTCATGGAATAGCTTTCCCTGTTGCACCACAAAACTGCCTAACCAGCTTTTGGAGGTCAGGATAGGTTAGGTTAGGTTCTTTTCCCTCAAGTTATATGTTTGCTGGACCACATACACAGAGGAAATCAGGAAAAAGGCTGGGAAACCTGAGATAGTTCACAATACATCTAAGCGTTCAGACTTGTTACTAAGTACAACTCTGCATTTCATTTTTCAGTATAATGTTTTCAGAAATTATATAAATTTTCAAGGGAAGGAGTAGTTTGTTTGAATTTTAGTGTTCACCGCATTACTTCCCGGGCTTAACTGGGTATGTGTGCAAAATTTCGTGCAAATTGGTCAAGAAATGTAGATTTGTGTATGGAACATACATACCCACATACATATATACATACACACTTTTGATTTGGTTTGGTTGCAAGACTCACACTTCTTTTTTATTTGTTTTAAATTTATTTATTTAATTTAATTTTTTTTTATGAAAACATGTTACAGCAGAACTCTCTAACTATGCCTCATTTCACTTTTTCCATGGATTTTCCAAAAATTTTCTTTCATACAAACCTTGTCCTGACAATTACGAACACAATAACAAAAAAAATCAGCCAAATCTGTCGAGCCGTTCTCAAGTGATGTGGCAACATACATTTGGTAATTCATTTTTATTAATGTAGATTACAATTTTTAGACTATAAAACATTAAATTATAAAAAATAAAAATACTGAAGAAAATAATTAAGATTATAGCATAAGATATTTAAAATTATACTATGGAATACTAAAAAGGAAAACTTAGAGTTACAGTAAGTTAAGCTAAGGGTTTCAAGTATCAAAAAGAGCTCCAGGTAAGATTTCTAGTTACTATGTTGAAAAACAAAACTAAATTACATTGTTTAGAATTAATATGCTGATTTCTCTCTGAAATTTACCAAGAGTTTGACAGCCTCTGATCGTGTGGGGGATGGAATTCCATTGGTGAGCTACTGATACAGAGAATGAGGATGAATAGGATGAAGAGTGGTGTAGAGGGATAGAGAGTACATGACTATGTTCTGATCGTATATTTAGGGTGTGATGAGATGACAGGTTAGGGAAGCGGCTAGATAAATATGATGGTGATAAGTATGAAGAATTTTAAAAAGGAGACAAAGACAGTGAAATTTTCTTCGGTCATTCAGACGGAGCCATGACAACATTTCGAAGGAATGCGATACATGATCGAATAGAACTACATTACGGACCTACTTAATGAATGCTTAAGTTTTATTGAAGTATTATTAGCATTTGTTTGTACTTTTAAAATATTGAGCTTACAGTACAATAAAAATAAAAACAAAACAAAAGCACACTAAGAGATGTATTGGGCAACTGGTTAACTTGATGGGCATTTGACTGGAGGGCTATTAAGAAGCCATCCGTTATATTTGGGGTATTATTTAAAAAAATCTTATGTGAAACACACAAATTCCTCTGCCCAAATAAAATTTTGCCTCTTAGTATAACATACTACCCACGCGCCATATCTTGGGCGCTGGATTTACGGGGGAGTGAGGGTTGGGGGGAACAAAACATAGCTACTCCGCTAGTCTTTCTGCAGTGTTGTCAACCAAAGAAATCACATTTCAGCAGAATCGCGCCTATGGTAAACGCACGTCAACAGCGTAAGTGTGGATGCCGAATTGGATAATTATTTCCGATGAATTATCCTCGCTATTTTATGTAGTGACATTTAATAGACAACGATTTTAATGCAGTCCAATAATATAACGTGTTGACGGTATTGCGTAACAATTAATAACATGTCTTATGGCTTTAGTTATCAAATAAATCATTTTCCTCCGGGAAGAGAATGTTATATAAATAGGCTCAATATTTTTACACTGGATGACTAGTTTTAAGCATAAAGAATAGTCTTAGCAGAACATGCTTCACCATTTCGTGTTGTAAAACATAAGAGAGGTAAGGCATCTAAAATTGGAGAAAACTATAGGCCTAATTTTAAACGTATTTAATACGTTTTGTGAAAAGTTCGCTCAACTTTCAGTCCATGAAATTGACATCAGAGTTCACGGGAGTATCAGAATTTAGCACATAAGGAATTCTTAATGAGGTGAGGAAAGTGTTGGATGTACAATGACGTGTTTGTGAAATAAGCAATTTGAAAAATTGTATTTTTCCACATAACTCCATGCGTCAGAAAAGATAATGTCAATAAATAAATAAGGATCCTGAAACAGAATGAAAGCTTATTATAGACGCCACTAGATGTCAGGGTGTATAGCGTACTTCGTGTTTCAATGTTGTCAGCTTTACCTACAAAGTTGATCAAAACCTACCGAATAAGGACTAGGGAGCCGAGCGCTCAAGAAATTGCACGCGGGTAGTAATGTGTGTGATACTCTCTTCATGTAAATTGATTGTAAAAATGAAGAGAATGTCATTACCACGTCACCTTGCATCCCGAAGGAATACACATCCCAAATAAAATCTTGTTAATTAGCTCACCTAACTTTCTTTACCCTAAGCATGGGCAATACACCTTTCTCTCTTCATATTCTAATCAAGGATAAGAGACTGTATTGTAAAGAGCACTTATTCAGTTGTTTCAACCTGTTGCAAAACTTTATTGTTCCCTGGGAAAGACTGAGTTTCTATAAACAGTGGATGGCTTATAACCAGGGCTAGGATTTATATGTACTAAAAAATGTCAAAATATGTACATATATATGTACTTAAAAATGTCAAAATATGTACATATATATGTACTTAAAAATGTCAAAATATGTACATATATATGTACTAAAAATGTCAAAATACGTACATATGCAAATATATTTTGTAAAATATGGACATCAAAACAAATTTAACCACTAGACACTACATTTTGTTACTTTTAGAACCTATAAAAATGCATTACAAATACTGGATTCATAAATTAAATTATTCAATTTTTTCAGATCATTTACTTTATTTGTATTCATTCATTGATTATTTCTGCTACCATAACAGTATGCCACAAAATGTTTTAAATTTTCAAAACTGATTTGTATTGGCTGAATCTTCGTTCTACTGCACATGAAGTGATTGGCGCGTGTTTAAAATTCACTGATTCTAGTTTTACATTTGACGAACCACTTAAGATTGCACTGATTTTACACATTTCTTCAAAGCCTGGATTTCTTGAAGACACATTGTCCACGAAACATTTGATAAGATCGGCTAAATGTCCACTTATGCATTTGAGTTCATGAATCTTGTTTTTCACAATGTCAATATTTCCAGGTAATGTGAGATTATTATTTTGTAGTTTCTGAATTATTTTTGTTATATTACAAATTCAGCTAGTTCCCGCAGACGGTAACAGGTGGCTATCATTCGCGAGACGAATCGACCGCCAAGTATGAAATTCAATGTAACACATTTTTCACACATTCATTTCTGTAGGCCTACATAACTGTAAACTTATCCGGTGCTGCCATATTTTCTGTCACTGAAAACGACAATTTTATATAGTTTTTCTCTTAAGAATGAAATATGTACGAATATTGCATTACAATCACTAAATATGGACAAATATTTATTTTACATATAAATATGTACTAATGTCAGAAATATGGAAAAATATGTAAAATAAATTTGTTTAATTTGAATAGAGGACAACATAATAGATGGAGACAAGTGAAAAAATGTGTTTATATGTGAAATTAAGAAATATGTAATTACATATAAATCCTAGCCCTGCTTATAACTACCCTGAAGAAAATTTCTGCAAAAAAAATGTTTAAAATAAAAGTTCTAGCTTTTAGTATAACAGCCATTTCATAATTACGGGTGGGACATTCTAGCAAATATAAAAATTACTTTTGTTTATTACATATAATAAATAATAAACTAGAATTGGTTCTTCACATTCTGTAAAATTTACAATGCCTTCTCCTCCACACTACATGCAAAGAATTATTTAAAATTTATTTTAAATATTTTAAATTTGTTTTTCAAATGGGTGGGATATAATTTGGACACTGATTTTAATGATGCAAGACAAAAGTTCATTTGCTGTTCTGCTATTACTGTTAGGGTCTTAATGTTGTTATTATTGAAAGTATGAGGGATTAAATATAAATTATAAACTGTTTTCCAGGTTGTCAGAACATTTATTTAACTCATCAATAATAATTTAACAAAACTATGACCATTATGGGTGAGACAAAAAGTCACTTGTTTGTTATTTTGCATAGTAATTAAACCACACATACTTTTTTAAGTTAATCTTATTCCAAATTGTACCTTAAGATGTATATTTTCTCAAATGAAAACGGACATAGCTGGTTACTCTTGACTACTTGGTATTAAAGAGTGTTAAAATCATGCTAAAAATGGCAAAAAAAGTAACTCAACGCAATAAATAAGTCAATTGACAGATTTTACACATGAAACCACTTCAGATGCACCTTAACATGCAGTGAATTTGAGGTTTTAAACTTAAATTTGACCACCCAATTACAATAATTTTATAACTTCTTCCCTTGAGGGGAAAAATTCCCATATTTTATGAAATGGCTGATAAGCACCTTATGTACAAAATTTAAACAAAATTTCTAGAGCTATTTTCAAGAAAATCACAAAAAAAATTTTTTTCATATACAGCGGCATTAAAAGTAGGAGAAAGTCGTCGATCGTGTCACATCCCCAGAAGGTTACCTAACCAAAATACAAAATTTTGCCTTCATAAAATTTTTCATTCTGGAGCTAGGCTGTTCACGAACACTCACACACACCGGTATGTTTCTGAAAATAGTATTTATGGATTCAGGGGACCTAAAAACATGTATATATGTTAAAAACTCGTCTTTGAATTTCAGAATCAAAACAATGCTTCCTCTAGACCTGTAGTGGGCCTACCTATGGTATGGGTAGAGGAAGTAAAAATGTGTGAGAAGTTCGTTATTGTAAAAAGTGTTATTCTCTTACATAAAGTAACTTATGAGTCTCACAGAATTTAATATTCATTCTTCAATCAGCCTTTCATTCCATCTGAGCTGCATGTTCAACCAATTCATCA
Organism: Ectobius pallidus; assembly: GCA_964059195.1. Taxonomy (NCBI): domain Eukaryota; kingdom Metazoa; phylum Arthropoda; class Insecta; order Blattodea; family Ectobiidae; genus Ectobius; species Ectobius pallidus. The sequence goes on along the minus strand of CAXKWD010000008.1, from coordinate 72,553,800 downwards.
TGGTGTTGTTGTCTAGGATTCAACTTGTTACAGGTGCACCAGTCTATAAACTATAGCAGTATTGTGAATTGCTTATTCCCCTCATTTTAATGCTTCTTCTACAAGGTATATTATAAAATGTTGAGTGCTTTGGAGACAGTCAGTTTAATTTGACATGTATTTGTGCAGGTTTGATATTGGGAACATAGTAAATCAGGCAAGTTGTCCAATTAAACCTACTGACAGTGGGCCAGAATTGAAGTCACGACTTGCAGAAGTTGGTGCAAATCTCTTATTAGAAACTCTAGAATGTGTACCTGACTGTTTGCATGAATCTGTGCCTCAACCAGAAGAAGGAGTTTCATATGGTATGTACAACAATTCTTACAGACTAATGGGATAGTGATGTTCTGATGTGTAATCTTTTTTCTCTCTCTTTAAAGAATGCATGGGATTTAGGTATTGCTTCCCCCAATTAAGGGTTTCACACAAAAAGCATCCTAGTAAAAACAAGATATTAATTATTACAATTTGGCTTCAGACCAGGACTCTCCACCACAAAAGCTGTCGAATCAGCCATCACAGAAATTCTAAATGGTTTCGAGTCACATAATTATGTGTCACATAATTATGCTACACTCTTAGATCTGAGCAAAGCCTTCGATACTGTTCCGCATAACTTATTGATAACAAAACTAAAACATTACGGAATTAGAAGTACTGAACTAAATCTTCTAGAATCATACCTTTCCAACAGACACCAGATAGTACAGATAAACAATAAACGTTCCAACATGCTAGAAATCAACATAGGCGTCCCCCAGGGCTCAGTCTTAGGACCCCTTCTGTTCATTATTTTTATAAATGACTTAACCCCTAATCTATCCTGTAGATCGGTTATATATGCAGATGACACAACTCTAATTACAACTGACTCAGACATAATTAAACTAATAAACAAAAACGAGGAAGTCTTTAATGAGGCATCCCAGTGGCTTGCACATAACAGACTATTGTTGAACCAAGACAAAACTGAAATAATCACCTTTCATCTCAACAACTCATTGACTGATATAAATCCGAGGACATCTGTGAAACTGTTAGGCATATACATAGATGAAAAGCTGACCTGGAATGCACATACAGAACAACTCTGTAAAAAACTCTCTAGAGTTCTTTATCTCCTTCGTAAACTTAAATCTGTGCTCAGCGAGAAACATTTACTGACCGTATACCATGCTCTTTTTCACTCACATCTACAATATGGGATCCTTCTTTGGGGCAATTCTGCTGGAGCAAAAACCGTATTCAAATGGCAGAAAAAGGCCATTAGATGTATATATAACATAGATAACCAAAAAACGTGTAGAACTGCTTTTAGGAACAGCAACATCATGACACAACCATCTCTCTATATAACTCATGCTCTGTCCTACACAAAGGAGAACCAACATCTTTTTAGTGAACGCAGTCAGATCCATACCCACAACACAAGGCAAAAAACAGACCTAGACACCCCATATTTAAGACTATCAAAAACACACAATAGCTATAAGCACATAGGTCCCAAACTATATAATAACCTCCCACACAAAATTAGAAACCTCAAAACAAAACACTTCATGACCTACATCAAAAAATTCTTAACAAAGAATGCCATATACAGTGTAGAGGAATTTGAAGATAAATGCCACAATGCTGAATTATTTTCACTGTAAATAAATGTAAATAAGATTTAATGTTTTCTCTCTCTGTTCTATATGCAAACTGTAACACAACTCTGTCTGATCTTGTATAGTTAACATATCCCACAACATGTAAATGTTCAGAGGATGAATAAACTATTATTATTATTATTATTATTATTATTATTATTATTATTATTATTATTATTATTATTATTAATTAAAAAATAAACTAATATTTACAATTATCATTAGTACATGTACAACATTATGGAACATACAGCTATAAATATCCAATATTCTTTTGCTGTGGTTCAGGAGTATAGAGGGTTTCTGAGTATGGTGAGGTAACTTTTCAGGCAAATGAGATGGAAAGTTCTGCACACTGCACAAAAGGAGAAGGAATTGTTTTGCTTGCTCCCACCATGAGCCCAAAGATGGTAATTGTAGAAAGTGAATACAGTACTTTTCTTTGTAATATGTGATGGTGGGATCGTAAATACATTTTTCCACGATGTAACTAATTAGTGGTACTTACGAATATTGTTGCTGTGGATCGTAACTTGACATTCCCGCACGCAATCTTGTTGCTATGGAAACAAAACAAATTTCCGTGCGGTAAAAATTACAAAAAGCACACTGTGCAGTAAGTAAAATCATAATACATGCCTTTATGGACCAAGGCCCCCCAGTTTGTGGCGACTATTAACAGGACAAATATTTGGTTCCCATAACAACAAACACATGCGCATCACTCTCTGAAATAAACATCTATCTTCAATAATGTATATACATAATTTTTTCAGGTAATATCTCATTTAATATAATTAAATTGATATAAATAATCATCGTGCAAAAAATAGCATGTAATACTCGTGCCGTAAGCGCATAACGGATCTCGGAAATTGAAAAAAAAAACTCTTTCCTCGATCCGTATGCACTGCTTATGGCACTTGTATGGCAATATACTATTTTCTTCATGCACCTTTGTTGGTTGGATGCTACTTGGCTCAAATCTGATAGTAAGATTAGTTATGTATTGAGATTAAACTACAGTGGTCAGTAGGATATTATTGGTTTTGATTTTCCTGCAATTGATAGAGAAATATTTTACTTGACTAAATGGGAGTAGACCTAAAATCAACACTAAAAATTCAACCTTCTTTCTTGTTTGTACAGTTAAAATCTTATCTAGAAATATATCTACACTATGTATTCTTTGGATTTCATTAAATTAATACTCCATAAAATGTACTGGTTCCTGTGAGTCGGTCTATTCCTTTTTCATGCAAAAACTACTGAACTTATCTAGTTGAAATTTTGCATGAACATAATATTTATACTTGGAAAGAACATAGGATGACAGCTTATGGTAGCCTAAATGTTTCATTATTTCATGATGGTGGCAATTTTAATGGTTTGTGATAACAACCACCGTATTTTCCTTGCCGATGTTCAACTTCACTATGACCAAACCATTGGTCAAATAACAATTTTTCTTTAACCCATCGTTGCTCAATGTGTGAGCGGTTGCTCACTTCTGATTTTAAAGGGTGTTATATTGTTTACTACTGAAGCCCATAGCGTGAGATACTATTTACCTTTCACAGCTTAATCATGGAATAAGTTTGTAATAAGTTCTAGTGTGTTCGAACATTTCATTCTCCTACAGATAGCAAGAGACATGTCAATGTACTGAGCATGCTTCTCACATGTTGACTATTTGTGTTACAGAGCGTCTCATTATGTTATTTTTTTTGGAGTACAGAGGTAAGGTGTTGTATTGTGGTTCCCATCACATTGTCGACTCATTGCCGATTTATTCTCCATAGTTCTTAGGTTTGTGCTAGTTGTATCAATGATAGAAAGGTTTTAATAACAAAATGGAACATCAAGAGTACTAAACACTGAAATGGCTCCAGGAAGTTGAAGATGAATCTCTTACCTCATTTCTTTTTTCTGAAGATAGTAATACGTGGTGAAAACTCAGAATCTAGGCAAAGAACATTCTAAACCCCGTAAAGAAGACACAGCCCCGGAGGTCTCTTCAGAATCTGATGCTGAAGTTGCTCAAATTTCTCCACAATATTTAGGCAGAAGCAATAAGACAACATGGCACACTTACCTGCCACCACCTAATACATGTACTAGCAAGAGGAATATTGTCATTCATCTGCTGGGAATAAACAAGGAGCTCAAAACACTTTTCTGCAATGTGAAAATTTATGCCCTGATTGTATTATTTTATAAACGATATTGAAACAAATATGTTTCATCAAAGTAATTGTTGAATAACAATGACTAGGTAGTAGGGTACATATGGCAATTGGTATTATGCGACCCTGCTCTCATATGTTGCCCTACAGCTGGGTCCTAATGAATGCAGTTAACATAGTGGTTGTAATAGCTAGACCAGATCAATAGTAATTTAATTTCATGTAGTGGATGTAATATACTGAACATCGTGACTTTGACGCATACTTATTTTTAGAAACATACATAATACTGTAAACTTTAACATCATTATTTTCATTTTAGCATAACATTTCTGTATAAATAAGTTAAAAGCTTGATAGGCAACCCACATAATTTTCATATTTTCCTGAACGCCTCCTTTTTTTTCTGCTGTCCACACCAAGCTGGGGGACCCCTAAGAATCTGCTGTAATACCCAATTTTTAAATCACTCCCAGCTAGAGGAAGGATTGTGCAGCTACTTACGTGGTAAATGTGTTGATTTATGATGTCAAGCTCAATTGGCTACTCGTAGTGGCTTATACGTTAAGAATAAAGTTCATAATTATAAATTTGCACAAGTTATGTTTTCTTAGCATTTATGAGGAACACTACAAAATTTTGTTAAGATATTAGAGAGTTTTTGCCATAGCGTGTTCTCTGATACGGTATACTCTAATGTCACGTGATTGAATACGGTAAATGGAAGAACGTCTTGTGCTACGATGGAGTTTTTGCCAGCGTAAATTTATACGGTACGGTAAAGGTAACAGAGAAAATTGAGGAACTGTTTCAGATTGCTGCACTTGGAAATTTTAACAAAGACTTATTGGAAGATATGATACCAAATTGTTCTCAGAATGTGCTAGGCCTATGATTAAACTTAATTGTCCATTGTTTCTGTTATAAGTCTACAGATATATGAATTCCAAAGCACCTCATAACAGGATATAAATATTAACATAACCTCAAAATGGGATTTTAATCAGAAAAATATGTTAACATGAAAAAATGTATCAACACTGCTACGTAAATTTATTGAAATGTTTCTAGGTATGTTACATGCATTAAATTATCTACAGTGGTTTATTATACTAGAAATAATTGAGCCTATAAACCCAGTACAGTATACTGTGCTATAAATACACATCATTGAACCAATAACCTCACGCAAGAGAATTAAGTCGTTATTTATGTTAACCTCCAAGGTATATAAAGCTACTAAGGTAGCGCCATTTCTCGCGGCGGGCTGCTTCATCAGCGTGTGACGTCATCCACGAGGGAACGATCGAGCTATTACATAGCAGTTGCATAGTCAGTACCGGTACGTAGATTTGTGACGATATTAAACATATTACAAAGACAATTTTTGTGTCTTATTGTTGTCATTTGCCTCTATAAAAACAGTAACCTCTACGTGCGAAATAAGCTGAAACATTATAGTCCAGGCAACGAACGAAAAATAGAACAAAAAATCGTGTAGTAGTTGTCGGAGGGAGTGTCCTAGTCCTGTTTTTCGCTTATATCTAAACAATGGTGCATCGTAGAGAAAATTTTGCTATATACCAAATTCAAGCTGATAAAATTTCCTACAAGTTTCATCCTAAACATTTCTTTCTATTCCCAATAGTTTTCGAGTTATCCGCCAGCGAAAATAACACATTTTCGAAAAAAGCTCTTTCGCCTCACGCTTTTCGACACACTTTGCCTTCTAGCGCTTCAGCCCTTAGGTATACAGCAATAATCTTATGAAAGAAGTTGTAGGGAAATAAATTCACTTTAAAATGAGTTGCCATTTGTTATTTTTTCTTGAAATGTTCAAACGTTCTAACAATTTAAAGTTTCGGTCAAATTTCGAGATTTCGAAAGAAAACAGTACATCGCACTGTCTCTATATTTAGGGGTTATATCTTTGAATATAAGCTGTATATTGTTTATTTACATCATGAAACAAGTGAAGAAATATCACACAACAATTAAAGTTGAATTTATTAAAAATCCGATCACGGTACAAGCACAGTACATGTAATGGAAAATACATTAGATTCCATGCAAGAAAGGAAAAATAGGCGCACAAAAAATCATATAGTTTTGAAATTGGCAGAGATGTGGGGGAAAGTGTCCTAAACAACATAGCAAAAGTCCCCATGGATAGAGGGTGAGCGGGAGTGGGGGATGGGGGTACTTTTAAATGTCATTTCTCTCAGTTTTCTCTAAATACACAAAAAAACTATGGGTTCTACCAAAAAACAGTTTATGCACAAAATTAAACTACATAAAGTTCTTATAAAATTGATCTGACTGATATTTCTGTAGAATTAATAGTTCAGGAAATAGAAGGATATGAAGTATGACAGTTATCGAAATTCTGTTTTACATACACCTATGTATTATATTTTTTAACAAAAAAGAAAGCAGACGATAATTAAATTAGCATTATGCCAAAGGCAAACTAGTTCTTAGGAAAATGTACTTACTAATGGTTAATGTTACACATAAAACTCATTGCCATTATTATTATTATTATTATTATTATTATTTTTATTTTTTTTTTGTTATTATTATTATTGTTCTTGTTGCAATGCTTAGCCGTTTTATGTTTTGTTAAAAAAAATAATCGGTATTTTGAAAGATGGTAAGGAATTAGATATATTTAGAAATTGTAAGAATAGTAGGCCCACCTATTACTTTAAATAAATGTTGACTTGTCTATGTGGCTCCTGGGAATATTTGCACATCATATGTTGTTACTGTGCAACTCGGTGTGGTGGAAGATACGGATGCCGAAAAGCTGGTATCAAATGCTCATCCACAAACAGTATACCATTAGAAGAAGATGAGCTTAAAATTGATGACGTCCAAGCAAAATAAGTTGTTTAGGCACTCTTTAATCAATGTTGTAGGCTATATGTGTATAAATACTGAGTGTTCGGTAGATAGAAAAATATAACCCTAACTTATCATACAATGGACTAGGATTCCAGTATTGGAGACTGAAAAAAATAGACAACTAAACATTTATTTAAAGTACTATGTAGGCCTAGTAGGTTTTATAATTTCTGAATATTAAAATTTTTCCAAATTATATTTTAAACGAAAAATATAGCAGCTAATGGCCTGATTTATATTTCTTTTAACGTGCACTCATACCATGTGATTTTTATAAGCTTTAAACAATAATCATAATAATTAGTTTTATGTGTGATGTTTACCTTTATTACGAATATTATTCTAAGAACTGGTTTGCTTCATATCCTTCTATTTCCTGAACTATTACTTCTAATAAATATAATTCAGATCCATTTTATAAGAACTTTTATGTAGTTTAATATTGCGCATAAACTGTTTTTTGCTAGAAACCATAGCTTTATTTGCGTATTTAGGGAAAACTGGGGGAAATATTTAAAAGTGCCTCCCACCCGCCGCTCACCCCCATCAATGGGACTTTTACTATGTTGTTTAGGACACTTTCCCCCACATCTCTGCCAAATTTCAAAACTACATAATTTTTTGTTCCTATTTTTTTTCTTTCTTGCATGGAATATAATGTATTTTCCATTACATGTACTGTGCTTGTAACGTGATCGGTTTTTTAATAAATTCAACTTCAGTGGTTGTGTAAGTTCCATGATGTAAGTACACAACATACAGCTTATATACAAAGATATAAACCCTAAATATAGAGAAAGTGCGACATATGGTTTTCTTTAGAAATCTCGAAATTTGAACGAAACTTTAAATTGTTATAACTTTTGAACATTTCAAAACAAAATAACAAATGACAACTCATTTTAAAGTGAATTTATTTCCCTACACCTTTGTTCATGAGAACATTTCTGTATACCTAAGGACTGATGCGCTAGAAGACAAAGTGTGTCGAAAAGCGTGAGGCGAAAGAGCTTTTTTCGAAAATTTGTTATTTTCGCTGGCAGATAGCTCGAAAACTATTGGGAATAGAAAGAAATGTTTAGGATGAAACTTGTAGGAAATTTTATCAGATTGATTTTTGTATATAGCAAAATTTTCTCTACGATGCACCATTGTTTAGATATAAGCGAAAAACCTAAAAACGGGACCTTCTGCGGGCCCCCCGCTCATCCCCCATTTTCAGGGACTTTTAGTATGTTGTTCAGGACACTCCCTCCGACAACTCTGCAAAATTTCAAAGCTACACGATTTTTTTTTTATTTGGTGTTTTACGATCTTTATTGACTGGACTATTAAGGAGGCTCAAGATTCTGAATATGGGCGGGAATTTTAATGCAGTAAAGACCTACACTGTATACATGATTTAGAGTAATGATGTGACGGTCAAACCAAAAGTAAAGGTGATAAATCAAGCCTTATATATATCATAATAGCTATAGCTATAGGTACTATTAATTCAAAATTACTTTTAAACACTATTGCAATCAAAACAAACTAATAGGCGTACCTTTACTACAAAAAAACATGCTGTTCTACTGTTTTAAAATTTCAAAGTTTATTTTGGAGGGGAAAAGATAAAAAAAATTAACTTCCTGGAATTTTTCCATCGGTTATAGGCTAAAAGCTATAAGTTTGTCAAATTTCCAGATTCTAGCTCAACTGGAAGTGAGTATACATCAATGTTAATAAGTGGTTGATTAGACTGTCGTAGATGTGAAATATGTTATGGTTATCTGGCCAGTTTTCCCATAGCCTACTTATGGGGCAGCTAGAATCACAAACTGTTTTACACTTATGGCTGTTGTATGTGCCAATATTTTTGCCAAATTTTACGATTTTATCTATCCTGTAAGTGGGTCAAAAATTACATCATGTGAGGAAAATATACAACATTTACTAAAAATATACAAATGGTGCAAAATATGTTTCATATACGAGTTAAAAGCTAGCACAGAAAAAAGTAAATTAGAAAACAAATTTTACTTAATACATTTTTTTTATAAACTAACATGTATCTAGAACGGAAAGCATCAAGGCCGATCTTTATGTAAAATGCTTTTAACGTGAAATAATAATAAAAATACTAATAACAATAATAATCAATGGCGGAGTGTGGATATTTTGACTGGGTTTACACGTTAGTCAATACATTTTGTTTGTCTACGTAAATTATGCATTTGACAAAACTTATTACCTGCCCATAACGAAAGAACTCTATTTGAGCAAAGAATGTTCACAAGAAAGCTCAAATATCCTAATTCATTAATAACCTAAAACACTAAATCATACTTGGAAACTTCTATGTGATTATGATTATCACCAGGGCCCGGATTCTAATGACATGTCATATTTTTATTGAAGCTGCATAGACATTGTCAACTTGTAGATAAATCCTAATCATGGCCTCTAGATTATATAAATGCATTTTTATTCGGTCATTTTTTGTCATCTTATGCATTTTTGCATTTTTAGGTCATTATTTTGTCATTTTCATGTCATTTCATTCATTATTTAGTCATTTTCATGCATTTACATTGAGTTTATTAACTTTTTTGTCGTCTTATTTTCCCATAGGGTAATATTTAAATAAATTACTTGGTTAGTATAATGCAACATTTTTTGTAGGATCTATTTTAAAAACTATTTTCTTACGTTTCTTCTCAAATGCTCCAATCAAGAACAAAGAACAAAGTTTTTAGACCTACAACATGCTTTCTGCGTTTACAGTCTTTACAATTATGTACAATTTTGTGTGTACAATAATAATTTTTATAAATAAAATATCAGTTTTTAGGTCATTCTTTACAGTTATTAAATCATTTTCCTTAAAATTTAGGGTCATTTTATAGGTAATTTTTCAAACAATTTTAGGTCATCAGAATCCGGGCCCTGATTATCACGCAGCCATAGCACAAGATATGAACTTTAAATATTTAAGGACCATATCAAATAGTGAGGAAACCGACTGGCGAATAATGCTATAAAAGAAACTAATAATACATAAAACTTCACACGGAAACACTATGAAATGCACGTGCTACGGTTAATGTTTACACCATTTCCCTCGCGGGCGACGTCATCATGCGCGCCGAACGATATTAGGTAACTGCGCATGGCAAATGAGCACCCCTTGGTTAACCTCTACAATGTTTAATTTATACAATAATATAAGCCATCATCAACTGAAATCATCAGTGGGAACTAAGTTTGAAATCAATAGAGAGAATTGCAGTAGAAGAACTAATTACTATGGAATACAGTAGAACGCAAGGATAAAAATTCTCAAAATTTTATATGTAGCTTTACTCTATAAATATCACATTTCTGCTTTTATACAGTTTTTGAACTAACGAATTTATACGTCAGTAGCAGTGAAAAGGTTAAAGCGAAATCTTTCCTGTTTTTCGGGATTCATGACTATTACCGTAAGCTTCACGCTAATCTGTCCGAAATAACTTGTCACCTTATCAGATATAGCGTTACGATAAACGGGCGCATGCGCAGAGCATCCATCACGTGACTTTAGCGTTTACGGTAACTTAACGTAAGCTGGGCAAAAACTCTCTAATGTCAAGTGTTAATATTGTAAGTGCATAATAACATTATGTAATTCAAAGTGGAAAATGGGATTATGACAGCTGGACGAAGTATCTTCTGCTAAAATGCAAAAACCAAAGAACATGAAAAACACCACATGCTGAAGTAGCCAGCAGGAACCAGAAGTCAGCTGTGTTTGCTTCAGAGTACAGTTGTAGATGAGGGATTGTGGACATGGGGAACCTCTTGTGATCACCTTCATGGGAGCTGGCAGAGCACGTTAGCTAGCTAGCAAGTGGGAATGGGAACTGTTGTACTGTCACTGCGATTAAGCGCCAATATATAGGATGTAGCTTTAAAAAATCACAAATGATAATAAAAGTTAATTTCTCAGGGTTTGTTTTAAATTGCAACAGTTATGTGAGACTCATCACAGGGAGTAAGAATATCGACTTGAAATCTTAAGTGTAGGAATAACTGGTTAGAATATTTATTTCCAATTAAGTCAAAATAATCACAAAGTAACCCTTTCACTGCTAATATATTATTTGCTGTGCAAATTGGTGGAGCTGAATTAATTTACAAATTTCTTTTGTAATCATAAATGGACAAATAGTTGCAAATAATAATTTGTCAGTTTCCTTAAAAAAAAGAGCACAATATGCTTTCTTGAAGTTTAGACTAATTTACGCAGCCTTGGGGTTTCCCACATGTCGTCACAACACAGCAGTGTTTCAATGCATGGTGCAATATGTCACCTAAGTACTTAGCTACAGATGGCAGTTCAAGGCAGAGTACAGGGAACGTATGACACTACAGTGAACTCTCGATAATTCGGACCTCAGTATGCCGGACTTCGGATAACTCGGACAGATTCTTGGCGATCCAGACCCAGATCTACAGCCATTCTACAGCCACTTCAGAACTGCAAGAGAATTAATTATTCAAAAGCAACAGAAACAATGTGTACACAGAAGAACATTTACAGTTTCTTTCAACCTAAATCTTCTCAAAAAAATTTGTTCACAGTGACACATCATCATAATATTGCACTAATAATGTAACAATATGTATTTTAAACTCTGACTAGAAATTTCAACATAGAACTGAAGTGTGATTCTTTTTTGCTCCAATTGTAAGTGTTAATATTATGTTCTGCCTCATACGTTTTGCTATTGCAGCTTAAACACGAAATTTCGTTACTTAAATACTATTTCCTAATTTACTCTCCATAAGCTGGACATTCCATAAGCCGGACATTTCATAACTCGGACAGACCCCCGCCCACTTTAGTCCGGTTTATCGAGAGTTCACTGTATATATTCTCACCCTTAGGAGAATCACTCTCAAGGAGAATTTCTTTCGTCTATAGGGATGCGAAGTGGTGTGCCATTTATATGTGTCAATAGCATGGCGAGCAGCGACATGCATTGCTGCATATGAACGGCTGTAGCAATGAAAGAGTTAGTGAACAACACTGTTATTAATAACGTATCTCTCTTTTTATTAAAATAATTTAAAATTCAGCTTTGGATCAAGACTTAATGATCATAGGCCTATATTTTGAAAATTACAAGTCCAAATAATTACTGCTGCTTTTCAGACTGAGTTCAGTATTGTAAGGCCATGATTTTTTTAATGTGATAAATGTTCACTGCTTCTCAGGCTAAGTCAGAAAATTATGATGCCCTAAGATTTTTAAGTCTACGTACTGAATTTACATGCTGGACTCGGATCGACTGTTCTTCAAGCTGCCGGGAGAGAAACTGGCCTTACTATTTATCTTCTTGTACCTTCCAAACTTTATAATCTCTAAAAATGATTGGCTAAACTGTTTTCCATATTATCTGAAAAGGAAAAAAATGTATTTCTTCTGCAGTTTACGTGATAAATTAAAATCAAAATGCATTATTATCACTCTTTTCATTGAGAAGATACAATAGAAATCAGTCCTTCCACAACATTTTTAATCATTAAAACTGGACTTCAATTAAAAATTGATTAAAAATAAAACATTTTATTTTTGACTGTTCCACTCATATGCCGTGTGTTTGATATTGACCAATAACGTTTAGCAATTCCTTGGATATAGACCAATCACAATCGTTAATCCAATAAAATGCTTGCTGTTAATATGAGGAAGGGATTTTACTTGATAAAATGGTCTTCTTGTTACTGGACACATAAGCATCAGTGTGTAGTGATTAATACGTCGCATATTGCCATTAAACAGCACAAAAACAGATTATTTTATACAACATAACTTGTTTGGAAACTGAAATAATATAAATGTACATCGATTAAAAACACAATTTCAATTTAGAGTAAGCCAGTTCGTGTGCTTTTATTCTGTTCTGCTGTTAGCTTACCTGAATTAAGTTAACTATGTCTTATATAGTCTGTCGCCTTGGTTGAATTGGTAGTGTGACTGCCAGCCACCTAGGCAGCCCAGGTTCGATTCCTGGCCGGGTCGGGGATTTTACAGAGCTGTAAAGTTTCTTTCATGAGCCAGGACTGGGTGTAGTGTATCATTCCCATCCCGCGAAAGGAACTGACCACCCTACGCAGTATCCTTTGGCCTAGTGTCTCTTGGTTGGTCCGTGGTTCTCCCCCCTCTCCCCCACAGCTCTGTCGCAGGGCAGGACCGGCCTCCAGGCCGAACACTTAGAAGAAAAATGTCTTATATACACAATTGGTAGCACTGGTCACAACATGGAGACATGGTAACTCCAATCGATTCATGGATGGTTGATTCATAGTAAGCCGTGATCTCGCAGCTGTTTTGTTTTTATATAACAAAGCACAAAATTAATTATTATTTGTATAATCCGTTACATTTTAGGTAGATTTCGAAGAAAAATCTACCTATTGCAATCGATACCATGTCATAACTTTCGAAAAATTCTTTCATGTCTTTACGTTTCATGCCTCCCTAAGTACGAAACCACCGCCCGTTCGAAAAAAAATTTGTGATATTTATTTATATATAGGCTATATATATATCTTTACACGCTAGCGGCCGTAATTTTGAAGATATTTGAACCAAATTTTATTATGTTATTTTTAGGCTCAATAGTTGGACAAGTTCGTTAATGAGCAAAATTGGCCCAAGGGGGTGGTCGGGGGAGGGGGTTGAAATTTTAAAACATTTATATCTTGGCCCTTATGAAGTATAGAGGGAAACTTTGTTTGAATAAATTAGAGTACTCTCTATGGAGTTCACAGTGACACCAACGGTTCGGGGGTTTTGGGGGTACGAGTGGGGGTGGGGTAGGGGGATGGAAATTCGAAATTTTTGAAACTACGTCTTGTGGGGTATCGTTGATAAGCTCTTGATGAGTACTCTACAAATCAATAACTAGTTTCTTGATAGTTCTCATATAAGGCGAGATTTGAATGTTTGAAAAAGTACTCTTTCCTCTTTTTTGCAGTTATTGTTGCGGGTTTGTCATGTTATTCCTAAAGAAGAAGAAATAAATTAAAACAAAAGCACTTCGAAATCTACCTCAGCCTGTAGGCTTGCCTAAAGGGATTTTTTATTCATGGAATAGTCTTAATAAATCCAACTCGAGTTGATGAGTTTCATCAGATAAATTCACTCCTGCTGCGCAGTCGTGAATCTATCAATAAACTTGTGAACTCTTGTGAGATTACCTGTGGTAACCTTTTTTTATTTAAAGAGAGAGTTTGTTTCTTTCTTTTTTTTTATTTCTTTCTTTTCTTTTTTCTTTCTTTTCTTTTTTCTTTCTTTCATTTCATTCATATTAGAGTACGGTTAGCTATTTGGCTTGTCATTTTGTTTGCTTAATGAAACTGTCACTAACTTGCTCAGCATGGAAAAAATGGAGTGTGTCTTAAAGTGCCAAAATTAGCTTACTTTGTTATGAAAAAAATGTTCTAAACTTTTGTAATTTAATCTTTTGTGAAATGCCTTAAGCATAATTTGGATATTATAATGCATCTTGGACAACCCTCTTCCCTTCTTTGTTTGATTGCTTGATGCATATGAAGGTATCTCTGTGAGTTATTGGGTTCAAACACTAGGAAGAATGGAATGCAAAGAAACAAGTCCCATGAAATTGAATGTTGTCTGCAGAACATGGATACTGTCCAGATATATTCTATGATTGACAGCACTTGCATCTGAAAAGTATCTACCTTATTTCCCAGCTCCATTTGTGACTAATATTCCTTCTATGGTAAACACACAGTTTACCTTCATTGATTATATTGAAATTGAATCAGAGACAGTTTTTCATAATTTTAAGATCATAAAATCTGTGTACTATTACATAGATTTGAGAATAAGTTATTAGTTCAAACATAGTCATACAGAAACATCCAATACCAAGGGTAAATCCATGGGCGCCCATACCCGGGGGCAGGGGGGGCCGCGGCCTCCCCCCTAGCTCTCAGGGAAAGGAAAAAATGTATATTAATAATTATATGCAGGTGTTTTTCTTTTAGGGCAATTATTTAAAAGTCAGTGGAGACATACAAAGTTTGCAGAAGTTTTACCAAATCAACATCACGGAACCAGAATCCACAGTGGATTAGCAAAGGAGGGTCCAGGGGGTCTGGACCCTTAAAAATAAAAACCTAAAATTGTATTTTTGTAATTAAAAAATGTTTATTAAATTTAATTTTGTTGGAGTGTCAAATATGATAGCTAATAGCAGATATTTTGTTACAGTATGGTAAACAAATTTGATAACTAGTTTTTCAGTGCTAAAATAGCGTAAAATGTTATTTTTATTAGTTCAATATTTGGGTTGACCCCCGAGTTAGGTAACAATTTTTTTTGTGTTGACATGTCTTATAGAGTATGGTAAAAAAATGTGCTATCTTGTTTTTCAGTGCTAAAATAGCGTAAAATATGATTTTCATTAGTTCAATATTTAAAAATTTTCCGTGGGTGGACCCCCAACTTAGGTAACGATTTCTTGTTTGCGCTGGCATATCTTATAGAGCATGGTAAAAAAATTTGCTAACTAGTTTTTCAGTGCTAAAATAGCGTAAAATGTGATTTTCATTAGTTCAATATTTAAAAATTTTCCGGGGGTGGACCCCCAACTTAGGTAACGATTTCTTGTTTATGTTCGCATTCCTTATAGAGTATGGTAAAAAAATGTGCGAACTAGTTTTTCAGTGCTAAAGTAGCGTAAAATGTGATTTTCATTAGTTCAATATTTAAAAATTTTCCGGGGGTGGTCCCCCGACCCCTTTTCTTGGGGTTATTCCATACCCACAAACCCCTCGGTACTTTCGATCCTCCCCGAAACTATTTTTCTGGCTACGTCATTGTTACAATTAATATATTATTAATACAATGTTACAAAGTGGCTCAAGAAGTTAAAGCGACAAAACATAAATTAATGAAAAAATTGGCCCCCCCCTAGAAAATATCATATGGGCGCCCTTGGGTAAATCTTAATAGCTTTACAATCCATGGAACAGTTGGAATATTTACTAATAAATCAAGGCCAAGAACTAATAATTTTTGAAACAATACTAATATTAATAACATGCTACTGTTATGTTTTTTGTAAAAATATTAGCATAAAATTCTATGAGACAGGGCACAGGGACTATGATTACAAACTTTCACGTTAAAATATGAAGCTGTGTCATAGATTATGCATGTCTCATCTAATTCTGTTGTTTATTTCACACATTAAAATACAGTATACAGTCATGAAAGTATTGCAAATGTCATTTTCTTTAACAGGCACAATTTCTTTTTTCCACTGTATGATAAACTTTTCATAACTCGGACATATCCCTGCCCTTAACTGTCGAACATTAAATGTACCTAGCTGCAATGTTGTTCTTTATATTTCAGCACCACGTGTGAATTCGTCACTTGCTGTTGTCGATTGGCATAACATGAAAGCAGACCAAATATTTAACTTACATCGAGCCCTTGTTGGACTGTATCCACTCTCAACTTCATGGCATGGTATGCACATTAAATTGCTTGAGCCTGTGATTCTGAATAAAATGCTTGATCTGTCAGAAAGGATTAGCAATAGTTGGCTTTTAAGAACTCCTGGGTATGTAGAATTTGATCGATCAGGACATTTGTTGCGTGTATTGTGTGCAGATGGACATTGGATTGGGTTTCGATCTGTTGCAATCCCTAGAAGAAAGCCAATGTCAGCTCATGACTTTTACAATGGATATTTATCAAAACGCTGTGTGACAGAGTGGTTATTTCAATAAATTCTAGTCTACAGATATAACTTCTGTAAATATTGTTAGTATTAGCATAATAAAGTGCTTTTTTTTAAAATACTAGTTACAGTTGTGTTATATAGTGTTTACCTCAAGAGAAATTAATATAGGTCAGCATGTCCTGCAAGTTAAGTTTTCAGTTGCACCATCTCCACTAGAGATAGACATGAAGCAACATATGCCTGGCTCAGACCAGTGAAAGCATTGAGCATTTACAGCAGAACTCTGCTAGTCCGAACTAATTGGGACCGAGGCCTATTGACCGGGGATTGACAAAAATTTGGATTAATGAGGTTAATTTATAGTTAAATAATTAGGCATACTATCCATGCACGATTTCTTGGGTGCTTGGCTCTCTAGTCCATATTCGGTAGGTTTTGTTCAATTCTGTAAACAGAGCTGACAACATTGAAACACGAAGTATGCTATACACCCTGACATCTAGTGGCTTCAATACTAAGCTTTCATTCTGTCTCAAGATCCTTATTTTCTATTGACATTACCTTTTCTGACGTACAGAGTTGTTTTGGAAAAAAACACAATTTTGCAAATTGCTGATTTCACAAACATGTCATTCCGTATGTACTAATTTTTGATACTCCAAGTTATGTCGGTTTCAAGGACTGAAAGTTGAGCAAACTTTTCACAAAACGTATTAAATACATTTAAAATTAAACCTATAGTTTCTCCACTTTTAAATGCCTTACCTCTCTTACATTTTACAACACGAAATTGTGAAGTATGTTCTGCTAAGATTTTTCTTTATGCTTAAAACAAGCTTTCCAATGTAAAAATATTGAGCCTATATTGTTTAATGTTCTATTTCCGGAGGGAAATGACTTATTTGATAACATACTCTTATGACCAATGTGCCATGGCATTATTGGTTGAAAAATGCCTGATAAAGTAGGCCATGCACCTATTGTTTGTCAGCTATTCTATTGGTGGTGTATTTTATTTATTTATTTATTTAACGAGTATGCCCCAATGAGCTAACAGCTCAAAGGAGGGGCTGACCTTTACAATATAATAATTATAAGAAAGATGGACGGCATACAGAAACGATACAACAAGAAAAGATACAGGATACCTTACAATTAAGTTACATTACATTACAATTACAATAAGCTTACAATTAAGTAAATAACAGAGTAATATTACATATTAGGTGTGGAGGTCGTGGGCCTTAATGTAGTACTCAAGAAAGTGCATACGTAATTTTTTTTTGAACAAACTTAAATTTTTTATCTTTTTCAGTACAGTTGGTATGTTGTTATATGTTTTTACAGCTCTGTAAAGTAATCCATTTAGGCCATATTTGGTAGAATTAACTGAGTTCAAACATACATGCCCAGCAGACCTAGTGTTGTGAGAATGTGTAGAATTTACAAGATTAATGGAGGTGTTGGTGTATAATAAGTTATTAGAAATTTTATGCATCAACAGTGATTCGCTATAAAGGTGCATGACAGAGACAGGAAGGATGTTGGTTTCTCTAAATAAGTCTATAGTCGGTTTTAGGATATCAAAACCAAATATTATTTTTAAGGCTCTTTTCTGCAATATTTCCAGGGGTTTAAATAATTCTTTTTTGTTGTCACACCAGACGGCGTTCAGGTAGAGGAGACTAGAGTGTATTAGAGAGAAATAAATGCTTTTGAGTTGGCTCTTATTCAAGTCAATATCTCTTAATCTGAAAAGTACCCGGATAACTGTATTAATTTTATTTAGGACTGAGTTTGTGTGATGGGTCCAGTTTAGACAGGAATCAAAAGTAAGGCCAAGGTATGTGAGGCTGTTTTCTTTTTCTATTATTTTATCATTAATCTTAATTTCCATATTATTAATTTGGATGTATGAAGGCTTATGAAATAACATGTATTTAGTTTTTTGGCATTGAGAATTAAGTTATTACTGGTGAACCAGTTGTGTAGGGTGTTCAAGTCGGTCTGGATGCTATTAATCACTAGCTGTTCATGTTTGCCTTCATATAATAAAAGAATGTCATCAGCAAAAAGAAAAATTTTCCCGAGAAGCTTAAGTTTACTTATATCATTAATAAAAATAAGGAAAAGAGTTGGACCAAGAACTGTGCCCTGAGGTACACCATGTTTTACGTCAAGAGTTAGACTTATTTCATTATTAACATTAACATATTGTTTTCTTTTTAGATAGGATCGAAACCATTGGAGAGCGAGTCCTCTAATACCGGCTAGGTGCAGTTTGTGCAGGAGTAATTTATGGTTCACCATATCGAACGCTTTTGTTAAGTCAATAAACAGGCCACCAGCTATCTTTTTACCATCTAGGGATTTTTGTATCAAATTGACAACATCAAATGCTACAGATTCAGTACTGTGTTTGGGCAGAAAACCATATTGAAATTTAAAAAAGAAATTATTTTTAAACAAATATTCAAGTAGCCTTTTTTTTATTACTGTTTCAAGCACTTTCGTTACTGGTGACACTATGCTTATTGGCCTATAATTGCCTGGGGAAGCTTTATTGCCATTTTTATGTATTGGTATGACTCTAGCCAGTGTGCACAAATCAGGTACAATTCCAGTTTGGATAGAGAGATTGACGAGGTCAACTAGCAGGGGGATTAGGTGAAGCTTACAATTTTACTTTCTCGCTTATACGGAGTATAGAGAAAGTATTGTGATCGTGACAAAAAATCGAAGTTGAGTTAACACTGGGAGAGCACGTTTCACGATGCCTAGAAACCGAAAAAAGTATTTTTGGAATGACGTCTGTCCGTCTGTCCGTCTGTCCGTCTGTGGACAAGCACAGCGGGTAAACGGCTCGTTGTATTTACTTAATTTTTTGAAATAAGGACTTTTTCGAAATTTTGTCGAACCGCCCAGAAATTTAACTTTACAACTGAAATATTAAGGGGACTTTTCATGAAAACTTTTTCAAAATTTTTGATTTTTTAAAAAATGGCTCTAACGATTTTAATAAAAATTTAAAATGGGAAACTCTTATCTATGAGTAATAAAATGGCTATATCTGTATTTCTGCAAAAATGACTTAAGGGGTACTTTATTCGTATCCATTTTCAGTTTTTCTAGATATATCCATTACAGTAAGTGATACATGAAAACTTACCACAGTAAAGTTGTAGAGAAAATTAAAATGAACATTTTTTGTTTAAAACATTTCTTTATACAATTAATAGATATCAAGATAAAAACGAAATAAGTACAGCTTAAATGCGAATTTCAGAACATACATATCAATTAAAATATGAATGGCATTTTGTTGCCACTAGCAACAAGAAAACTATAGGCCTAATGTACTTATTGTTGTGAAATGCAATCAGTTTAGCTCAGTCGCATTGAACACACTAAACCAATTACAGCGATGTGGTAGGCCTATGGGCTAACAGGGAAGAGGTCCTGAGTTCAAATCAAACCTCGTGGCCGCCCAAATTGACTTGGGTTTTTCATGGTTACCTCGTTCGCAAAAGCAAACGCCGGGTTTGCAGGACTTGCTTATTTTCCATAACTCATCGCCGCTACGTCACTGGATATTATAATCGTTTAAACTAAATGCCACATACGAAGACATCACTAAACAATAGAAACAGATGACGCGAGTGAGTTGTTACAATAGACTAATAGTTCACGCAAACATACTAAACACATTACATGACCTACAATGCAGTTAAAGCGTGCAATATAACCTAAGTAGTAATATCAGTAGGACTGCTGGCGTGGTCTTGTGGTTAGCGTCAGATCCGTCGGTCCGGGTTCGATCCCCGGTACATCCTTGGATTTTTCTGAGGTTGAGGGGTCTGGTAGGGGTACACTTCCTCGTGATTCAAATTGAGGAGCTACTTGATAGAGAAGTAGCGGCTCCGGTCATGGAAACCACCATTAACGGTCGTGGGGGTCGGCATGCTGACCACATGCCCCAACCCTGCCATCTGCCTGTGGTAGATGACACACCGGTCGGTTGGTAGACCAAATCCCTAAAGGAATGTAGTGCCACGGAGTTTAGTTTTAGTTTTAGTAGCCTATAGCGAAATTCAAATATAAGTCGCCCCTTAAGCTCCGTCCATTCGATATTCACATTTGCATGGACTGTGATGTATTTTGTTTCTACGCGAAGCAGAGTGACCAACTGACCTTGTATTGGTGGGTGGGTTGGGTCGGGCCGATTTATCCCAAGGTGCGACTTATATTTGAATTTTCCCGTAGTAATACTAGTAGTACTAATAATATGCAGTTTTACTGTCATTCATTATTATTATTAGCCTATTATTTCACGGTAAAAGTATTAAACATGAAGATCGACTCTGATGGTTTCCGTTCTAGATACTTCTTAGTTTTATGAAAATGTAATAAATAAAATTTAATTGTCTTTTTAATTTAATTTTTTCTGTGCTAGCTTTTAACACGTATATGCGAAAAAGTTTGTGCAACGTATTTTTGCACCATTTATTTTAGGATGATATTATTTATCGGTTCATTATTGATTTTATTACTTTTGTTTTTCAAAGAGTTAATAATGTTACTGAGTTCATGCAAGTTAGTTGGTTTGAGAAAGAGTGAGTTGGTTGGGCCACTAAGTGGTTTGTCACAGTTTGGAGGAGGGAGGTCTTTGACTAAATCGTCGACAATATTGACAAAGTATGTGCTAAGAGTGTTACAAATGTCTTTACTATTTACATGTTTTTGTTCATTGAATTCAAGTTCAAGTATTGGGGCCACATTTGTTTTTGGGCAGGCAAAGATTTCATTTATAATCGACCATAACTGTTTATTTTTGTTACCATGTAAGATTTTATTTCCATAATAGTCTTTTTTCAATTTTCTTTTCATATTAATCACTTGTTTGCTACAGGATTTGTATTCTTGTATTATTTCAGGGGATGGCTGTGTTACTTTAGTTTTAGCGTAAAGTTTTTTTTTTTTCTTCTTAGATATAGAAATTCCTGTGTTATCCAGGGATTAATTTGTGTGTCTATTTTTGGTTTGGGTTTTTTACATTCTGTGCTGGATTGTTTTAGGCCTTCCCTTACGTAATTATTAATTGAGTTGTATGCTTCATTCACCTCATTGGATATGGTAGGCTTAGAAGATTCAAGAAAAAAATGATTTAATTTGGTAAAGTCTATTCTTGTTTTTATTTCTACTTCAGGACCAGTTTGTCTTGAAGGATCATTTACTTGTGAGTAGAGTTCTAAGATTAGTAAATTATGATCACTAAGATCGTTTATGATGTTAAAGAGGTTATAACTTACGTTATCAGCGTTTATGAAAACATGATCTAGAAGTGTTGCTGTTGTCTGTGAAATTCTGGTAGGTAATTCCCTATTACATAAGACAAAGTTATAGCTATTCAATATTGCAGTATAATGTAGTTTTGCCTGGCTGTTTTCTAATAGGTTAATGTTTGAGTCACCAATAAGGATAGTGTTTTTTGTTTTACTGGCTAGTAATGGTTCCAGTGAATTCAAGAAGAGATCAGTATTACACACATTCGGGTTATAAAAGCCAGTAATGTGAAACGTCTTAGTTTGTTTAGAGATGGCTATCTTTAGTATGGAGTGTGTATCACAAATAGATTTAATCAGTGTTGAATGCCAACTATTGGAAATATAGATCGATAATCCACCAGCATGGCTATCTCCCACTGCATGGAAAACAATATAATTAGGTATATTATAGTATTGAACTTCACAATTGTCTAACCAGGTCTCAGCAATTACAGTTACATCAACGTTATTGGTTTCACGAATAAGTAGCTTAATGTCGTCAAATTTGTTTCTTATGCTACGAGCATTAAGGTATAAAATTTTTAAAAAAGAATTTGTCTTGTTGTTTAATACATTATGATTGTAGTTTAGCACATTATCACAGCTGATTTCTGCCATATTACTTAATCTAGAAGACTAGTAGTAGGCCTATAGCAGTACAAGGCTTAGGTTTGACGCCGTGTAAGTTCATGGAGTGCTAGTTCATTTTTTATGATACGACTTGGGCCATCTTGTTTTTCACGCACATATATTTTACAGTCTCGCGACCATGTGGCCCAAATTGTTCCTGTTTGCCTGAGTTCGCGACATTTTTTTGCCAGTAGATTATTTGCAGGCGAAAGATGATCATTAATATAGATCTTCTGTGGCGGGCCCTCAAGTCCAAGATCTTGTGTGGTTATGGAGCTTTTCCTCCGAATTCTGGCGTTTATCAATTCAGTAAATGTTCAGTAAGAATTCAGTTTATGTCAGTAAATTTCAACTGATATTAATTTAAATGATGAAATAGCGAGGATGATTCATGGTAAGTAATTATCCAATTCTGCATTCAATTTATTGTTTGTCCACTTACCTCACACTTACTTGAAGCTCGCTTACCATATGTGTGATTTTGCTGAAATGTGGTTTTTTTAGTTGATAACACTGTAGAAAGACAGGTGAGCTAGCTGTCTCTTCTTCCCCTGTCCCTCACTATCCCGTATAACCAGCACCCAAGATATCATTCGTGGATAGTATTTATGAAGTCTACAAGTTAATTGCAATTGCTTAGAAAGTCGTGGAAAAAGTTATGGCCATCATTCAGAAAAAGCCCAGACTGAGCAGAAAAGACCAGAATTGAAGTTTTACATATCATGAAGCAAATCCCAAGCTTTGAAGAGGCAGAGGAAACAGATGTGAACAAGTGATTATCAGATGACACAGAAGATCAAGTTATGACTGTTCAGGAATTAGTTTCCCTAGTAAGTAAGTCAAATGAAGATGAAGCAGATGCAATCCTGAATTACTCTTTCAGATGCAGTAAGAGCATTGAAGTCATCCCTACGTAGAGCAACACATGAACACTACAGGGGCAGACATAATGTTTATGTAGCGATGGTGGAGTATTACGTCATCCTCAAGATTTTCGTCTTTGTGTTAGATCTGGAATTCCTGTGTTTTGTTCTGATTCATGAGGCAAGTAATTACGACAGTCCCATTACTAAATATAACATTCATCCATACATACATGCGTTTACTCGCCCCGGGTAATTACTATGGAACCAGTCATCATTATACTTTCTATATATTATTACCGGTATTTAACATTTACTGTAACAAGTTTTTGTTATTTACAGGTTTTGGGAAACATATTTCTTTCAATACCGTTTAGTAAATAATATAATCAGGACATACATTTTCACATTACAAAATTGCATTTGAGTTCCTTGCTTTACTCCCGGCGGATGATTGACAATATTCCTCTTCCTAATAAGTATATTAGGTGGTAGAGAGTGGGTGTTCCACATTGTCCTATTGTCTCTGCCTAAATATTGTGGAAAAATTTGAGCAAACATTCGAATTCTGCTGAGACTTTTGAGGCTGTGTCTTCTTCACTGAGTTAAGGATTTTCTTTGTTTAGATTTTCAGTTTTCTCCCCATGGCCTGACATACTATCATCTTCAGAAAATTAAAATGGGTAAGAGATTCATCTTCAACTTCCTGGAGCCATTTCATTGCTTGCTGCTCTTGACATTTAATCTTGTAATTGATCTGAATTGATCTGTTCTAACACTGCATACAACTAACACAATAATGTGTAAGAACCTAAGAAATGTGGAGGATCAATCTGCATTGAGTTGACAATTTGGCGGAAACAACAACAATACAATTTTACCTCTGTACTCCAGAAATAATAACTCGACAATGATACATTTTTGTAATGCAAATGGTCGACATGTGAGCAGTGTGCTCACTTCAGTGACATGTACCACAGCTTTTGCTATCTGTAGGATAATGAAATACTGGAACACTCCTGAACTTATATCACCTTGTTCCATGATTAACCAGTGAAAGGTATATAGTATCTCACTCTATTGGCTTCAGTGGTATAAGATATAAATCGCTTTGAAATCAAAAGTGAGTGCAGTGCTCACATGTCAACCAACAACAGAACGCAGCTATTTTTTAATTTTTGAGAATATAGTAAATCAGTATTTTTTAAACATAAGTAAGAGTTAAAAGAGCAGGCAGGTTGCTGTATTACCAGAATATCAAGGACTGCTGATCTAATTTGAAATATTTTTATTGCTAAACCATGGCAATCCCCGAAGACCGTTACCATAATCCTTTTAAAAGAAAAAGTTAATACAATAAATAAATAAATAAATTTTAAAATGTCTGATTGCTTGGGAAACAGATTGTTTCAGTTTTTAATTAAATATATTCAATAGATTTTACCAGTTCCCATGACAATATTTTAAAGGACCAATGTGTTGAATATGAATTTGAGAAAAATTATTGCAATTTTTGTAAATGTGTATCAATTCCTGTGGAATAAAGGAAGAAGAAGAAAAGAAAGTAATTGATTCAATTGGCATCACGAAATGAACAAAGTGTCGATACATCCAATTAAGATAATTTAAGCGTGCCAGGTGTGGAAGATATTTCATTTGGTATGTAATTTACAAGAATTACGAATAAGATTCTGGTAATTTGTTTGGTACAGAAAATGTAAACTGCTGTTCTTTCACCCATTAGTAAAACAACTTGAAATAT
Source organism: Ectobius pallidus (assembly GCA_964059195.1). Taxonomy (NCBI): domain Eukaryota; kingdom Metazoa; phylum Arthropoda; class Insecta; order Blattodea; family Ectobiidae; genus Ectobius; species Ectobius pallidus. The sequence goes on along the minus strand of CAXKWD010000008.1, from coordinate 72,528,682 downwards.
GTTATGTGGACATGTTATGAAAATATGTAGGGCTAGTAAATGTCCTCGAAGTTTCACATTGCTTTTAGTAGTAAAATAAAGAATATGTATGTTTAATTATAAATAACGATATGAATAATTTAGAAACATTGCAAAACAAGGTTGTAAATTAATTAAGGTTCTACTGTTTCTTACTTTGCTAGAAACATGAAAAATTCATTGACAATAATGACAAGTGGTCTGTATATTTCAGGTTACAGGACCATAGAAGTTTAAAGATCTCTTATCTTTTATGCCAATTAGATCTTACACATTTCCTTAGAACGATTATATCAGGATTGATTTTGCTAATTAGTGATGCATCAGTAGCAGTCTGCTTAAGCTTGACATTCCGCCAGTTTATTTTTATACTAAAAGATTATAAGGCCAATTTCACCGAGCAAAGCTTCAGTTTCTCTTAGTTAATATTCTATTAAGATTAAGTCCTTTTTTTAAATGAGTTGGCATTTCACCATGACAGTTTAAGAGGCAGTAAACTAAGTAAAACATATTCCTGCAGTCATACTACTGCAACACATTCTGCTAGAGAAATATATAGCCGTGATGCATTTACATATTATGCCAAACTGGCAAAATTCATTTTTCATGGACTTGACAAATGACGTGAATCATCAAAATAAAAACTGAAGATGTTTATTAAATCTTATCTGCAAGGTAATGCAAAAAGAATGGACATATATGGCGATAAATATTAATATTAGTGAAACTTGACATAAAATGCAGATAGAAAATAAAATCAGGTAAACTGATGTAACAAAGTGTCAGTATGTTTTTGTTTAATCAGTTATGATTGCAATTATGATATGCAGAATGCAAAAAAAAAAAAAAAAAAAAAAGTAAAATTGGCCGGTTTTGGGATTTGAACCATGGAACTCCAGAATGTGAGGCCAAGACGTCACTATCTCAGCCACCTGGGTCAGTTTAACGGTCTAGTTGGATAAGCTCATGTAAAGCAATAGTGTTATTTGTCATAGCTAACTGTATTTTAATTGCCAAAGCCTTATAAGATCACAGTAAAACAATTTTACTCCGGTACCGGTCTACTGATTTGGTCCAATATCAGTAGACGTCTTCCCATGTACATTATAAATGGGTTTACAAAGTTTCAGGGAAATCCAATAAAGCATATTTGAGTTATCGCGACTTATATATTAACATAAAAGGCACTAAATTGGGCATTATTCCGGTACTGGCCAACCGATTTAGTCGAATGTCAATAGACGTCTTCCCATGGACATTATAAATGCATATACGAAGTGTCATAAAAATCCGATAAAGCGTATTTAAGTTATTGCGCCTTTAAAATAGACACTAAATTGGATTTTACTCCGGTACCAGTCAACAGATTAGGTTCAAATTCAATAGGGTACTTCTCATGGACGTCATAAATGCGTATACCAAGTTTCATGGAAATCCGATACAGCACATTTGAGTTATGGCGTCTTTCTATTAGAAAATCTATTAAAATAGGCACTAAATTGGGCATTACTCCGGTACCGGTGAACCGATTTGGTTCAATATCAATAGGGTTCTTCCCATGGACATTATAAATGTGTTTTCCAAGTTTCATGAAAATCCGATAAAGCGTATTTGAGTTGTGGCGCGTACAGACACACAGACAGACAGACATTTTTCGTTCCCCCATACAATCTCATAAAGACAGCACAACATTAAAAGAATGCCTACTAGGACTTCAAAATAGAAATTGAATCATGAAATTGCAAAACCCAACATGTCCACATTTGGGCTTAGGAACTAAGCTGTGATTGCTGCAGCAAGCACAGCTTGGTTTTGCGCAGATTTCTTTCTAGTTTGTAGGACTTTCTAGTTTGTAGGACTATTGTACCCATCTATTCAGAGAGAAAACTCACATGTCCTTCAGTTTCTTAACTTTGTAAAGCAGTTTGAAGTTGGTAACGAAATTCACATACTCCAGATGTCCTGGACATCACTTGATGTTGGCGATTCTGTTCGTGATGTTCAACTGTACGTTCATTTGAGAAATGCTACATGTGCATGACTTTTGAACCTACTATTTACTATAAAGGATATAATATTGAGTTGGGTCTAGCACATATACTTCACTTTTTGAATAAGTGCTAGACCCAACTCAATATTATATTCTTTATAATATAGCTTCACTGTGTAAACTTCCAATATATGTATGAACTACTATTTACTATTTAAAATGACTAGATACATTATAATTATATTACAAAACTCATTTCAATGCTAAAACAAATTAATTTTTATATAAGTTCCTTCCTAAAAACTTTCTTTGGACATGTGGGGTTTCTCAATTTCGCGATTCAATTGTATATGCTAAGTAATTCTTTCACATAAGTATACAAAATTGGAAAACATTTCAAAGTTTGATATTTTACGTAAACAAAAACTGCATTCAAGAGCTTGAAAATTTAGATCAGTTGAATCACTTTTTTAATTTTCATCTTGCTCATCTAATTCATAGAGGTTGGTCATAATATTCCTCTCCTTAATAACTTTCTATATTCATTCCATTCCCTTTTTAGCTACCATCTTAACTATGCTTGAATTGCTAACAACCCAAAATCAAGCTTTTAATTTTATATATCTATGAAGGGATTTTCCCACTGGGACACAAGTGACGGTCGCTGTTAGAGATACATTAGTTTGAATTGTAGTTTTCATACTGGAGCACAGAGGTGACCCACCCAGTCACAAGTGACGTGCAGTGTCTGACCCCAAACACATGTGACGGTTACTGACACTGTGACCATACCAGTCACTGCCAAAGAAACATTGATTTTAATTGGAGTGTTCACATTGGGACACAAGTGACGGTCATATCATTTATGGATTGCCAACACAACAAGTTCAGCATAACTAGTTATCCAGCCATGAGTTTAGATTTGATTAATACAGAAGATTTTATATGTGAAGTGAAATGTGGTCCTCCTATTTGAGTAGTCAAAAGCGATGACAAATTGTTTTATCATGTAGCTACTATTGGCAGTACTAGCAGTGACCATCACAAGTGACCCCTGTGTGTTCACTGCAAGCACCGTCACAAGTGACCATCACTTGTGTCTCCGTGAAAAGGCCCTAACTTCCTAATTTGTTTCTAAATGTATAGTGAAACACATAATTAGCTAAAGTTTTACTTAAATTTACATTTATGAAGGCTTAGATTGAAATACAGCTGGAGAAATTTACCCTAAGCCTTTCTTCCACATGATTAAAAGAAATGTCTAATTTACAATTTTAACTACAATAATTTATTATTTTGATTCTATCTCTTCAGTAAACTGAAAAACCAGCCTGGTATCTCAAGAAGTTTGCAAAATTCTTTATACAACTTTCTGCTGAATGCAAATATTGCAACTTTGTCTATTTAATCCCTTGTTACTGGATAAGCTGTAATTTTATTGTCATTTTACTTATAATTAAACAGGCTTGGTAATCAATTTTAAAACAAAAGCAGTTATAACTTTGAGGACATTTTCTTGATTGAACCTGTCTGAAGTAGAGAAATTGAATTAAGTTTTCTTTCTTTCTTTCTTTCTTTCTTTCTTTCTTTCTTTCTTTCTGTCTCTGTCTCTGTCTCTGTCTCTGTCTCTGTCTCTGTCTCTTCATCTGTGAACTGTGTATTTAACCCAATGGAGACTTTTGACAAGTTTGTATCGTGAGCTGGTAGGAAACCCAAACAGCTCCACCACAAGCTGGACTCGTGCTGTATTAGATGTTGTTGTGTCTTTCTTTAGCAGGCAGTGGGCAGCTCAGTTCGTGTGCAATATGCCTTCAAACGGGAATAAACACATTCTTAATGAAAAATAGAACAAGTACTAAATAAAGTTCTATGCGAAAGTGACTGCAGTGAATTATCAAAGAGCGATAATTCCAGTGATGAAATGATAAACAATGATAACGTTATAGTGCATTCAATGGTAGCTCAATTTTATTTTTTAGCTTACTCATTCCCATTTTTATTATTTTGTTTCTTTGCAGCTGTATGAACTGCTCTTCATGTTTATGCTTCAATCTATTGATTGACAATACCAGTAAAGCAGGTTTGAGAACTTCCTTCTCTCTTTCAGAACCTTGAAAATAACAAAAGATAACAGGCTCTAATGCAACAAAGAGCATGGTGGACAGGCCACATTCCTCTGCTATTCGTAAAAGTTCAAAATACAGAAACACACATAGGAGTGACCAAAACTACATGAAAAATATCAGAGATAGAACATAGAACGCTTGGTGAATATTATTCCAAGTTAAAACACATAGGTGAAACTACCAGCGCTGGGGACATTTAAATGGGTTTCCAGTGCACAGACTTGGCCTCTTTAAAGGAGTCTCCAATGAGTTAGTTCTTTTCTTATTTCTGCTTACAACTTCTGCATCCTTTAAAGCTATTAACATCTTATAGGAAGTCTAGCTTTTTGTGTGTGGTAGATAATCCACATCTGTCTTCCTGCATTTTGTGATGTGTGTAATATTCAGTGCTTGACTGTTTCATCCCATCCAAGATTTGTGATAATAAAATCAGGTAAACTGATATAACAAAGTGCTAGAATGCTTTTATAAATCGGAAATTGTAGTTCAGCACTTTAGACTCCTGTGTTTTCCCAGCACTATTGTACGGATGCCAAACTTGGAATTTAACCGAAACACACAAAAAAACGCATCCAAATCTGTCAAAGAAAGATGGAAAGGAAAGTGCTAGGAATATCTCTTATGGACAAAATATCAAACAACAGAATAAGGAGAATAACAAACTTAGAAGACGCCTCTCAAAGAGCCTCCAATCTGAAATGGAAATGTGGAGACCACATGGTTAGATGTCAGAACACAAGATGGATGTATATCTCAACAATGTGGTCGCCCTACTTTGGAAAACGACGACGAGGAAGACCTGGAACGAGATGGACCGACACGTTCAGGAAAGCGGTAGGACCCCACTGGACGAGGAAGGCATTAACCCGTACAGAATGGACAGGCATCCGAAAGAGACAGTTAACAGCATCGAGTGCAGATAACCAATAGTGACTAGTGAAAGAACAGAAGTGACTAAGTGCGAGCCAGCAGTATCACTTATGCGGACTAGCTCCCCGCATAAGCCTAATGACGAGCTCTCCCTCGAAAGAGGAGGCCATAGCCCTTCAGGGACATAAATGGCTATTCATTCATTTATTCATTCATATTTGTATACTCTGATATAAGAAATTCTTAAATTATGTCAACATTTCACAAAATGCACTGGCAATAATATTATCTATATGTAAGTGTAGGCCTAAGGTTTGCTGACATGTTTGTTTCAGGTTTAAAGCAGTCATATAGCCATAGGTTATGAATGAATTAAATTCAATCTGAAATCAATCTATCAGGAATTACGTTAGGTCTATTTGCTTTCACAGCAACGTTTAAACTGAAAAATACAATAAAATATAATGTAGATACTGGTAGCCGTACATTTTAGTAGAATGCACAATGTTATAGCAACAGCAGCTGCATTTAATTATTCAATGGCTAGATGTATTTTAAATCTTTTATTTATTTTGATAAGCATATGCGAAGAAATAAGTGGGATAGCAACAGAACGACAACAAATGCTTCACATCTAAAGCAAGGCATGATATAATAAATTTACAAATATCTGACTTGCATTGGAGTCCGTGCCCTCAGTGATTTAGCAACTTGGCTCTGTAGTATAGTCATGATTTCCCATTTAAAAAGCTTGTGACCTTTAGTTAGTCATTATTCCAGTCGGATTTGATCCCAAATAAATAAGCAGTGTGCCATGGACATTGTAAATGCGTATACCAAGTTTCATGAAAATCCAGACATGTGGACAGACAACAGACAGACAGACAGACATTTTCCCGTCCCCCACACAATCTCATATAGTACCATTCTGGCACTTAATAATGTTATTTTTAATGATAATGCCATAGACATAAAAAGTATGACATGTCCAGTAAAATCCGGACATCTGGTAACCCTACACCTAACAAACATAAAATGTTGTTTTTATATGATTTTTCATACTTGAGGTAGGTTTTTCACAGACACACACAGGCATGATTCTAAAATTAGCATTTATGGGTTCAGGGTACCTTAAAACATGTATTTATGTTAAAACTCAACATTAATTTCAGGGTCGAACACAATACGTCCCGTACGTATAGTACCTACGGTAGTAAAACTAATGAGAGGTTGGATGATATTGTGGTATGTTGGTAATTTTTATGTAGCATTTCCTAGGTATTGATATTTTCAGAGTTTGAAAAAAAAATTCAGAAATATTAATGCAACATACTAGGGCGATGTCCCAAAACTACATTCACAGATAAAATACACTGGAAACCATCTCAGAAGTAATGAAAAAATATTATTGTAGTCTACAACAATTAGTCTGTAGTTGCTGGTGATTTGCTTACTTATTTGATGATTTGTAGACTAAACCAGCTATTGTTAAGTACAGGGCAGTCCGGTTTGGAGCTTGCCTGCTCAATACATAAGCATGGTGGGAGCAATGGAAAGAGGAGCAAAGGGGAAAATGTTGACATCATTCATATCATCCCTCAGTGCAGCGGCGGGTCAGGTTCAGTCCTGTCGGGTGTGTTCAAATCAATTCGTATGAAAAAAATTATTCCTGTACAGTTTAGGAACTGCCCCTGATTTTACAAATTGACCTGCTGCTCAGCTTTCCTTGTGATAGATGCTAAAGGGAGTGGAGAGTTAAAGCTGCTTACTGATGATGGCTGAACTAAACTATTACAGGCTATTCAATAAAGGAGTCTATAAAAGTAACTGCAGTGGAAAATAGGGATTTAAGAGCAGTGGGATTCAGCGCATAATGTTTGCATTTATTCCTGATTGAAAAATCACAGATTCTTTCGAGCGTGTGTTTCAAACAGTGTTATAGGCCAGGCAACATAAGCCAAAAAATGGGTGTAGCCTAATTAATTCTCAGAAAGCTGGAAATGGTTGCGATCTCTTCATTTGCATGTAAAAAGGGTTTATTGAAGTTTGCACCAATTTTCTGCTTGTGCTGTATGAGGGGTGTCCAAAAAACCTAGAAATTTTCGGACTTTTTTCAGTTTTTTAACTATTTACTCCTAAACGATGCATTTATAAGAAAATTTTACTCTTTTATAAATGAAAGTACATAAGGTTCTGTGTCGAATGAGTGTTTTACATTTAAAAATCTAATTTAATGTCATATTTCTAGTGATGTAAAATTCCCGGGAATTTAATCTTGAGGAAATATTCCCAGGGAATGTTCCTGGAAATATTCCCAAAGTGCATAAATTCCCGGGAATTTATGATTTTCAAGCAAGATAAATCAAAGACACCTATTTATTATGAAAAGTAACAAATAATTGTTAAATAATACTTAAATTTAATCATGATTAGGTTAAATAAAACTCCAAAACTGCTAAATTAAAATATAGGGAATTTATGATTTACGAGCAAGATAACTCAGAGATACATATTTGTTACATAAAGTGACAGTTAATTGTTAAATGATACTTAAATTTAATCATGATTAGGTTAAATAAAACTAAAAAACTCTGTAAGTTCAAATATTAAAATATAATTCATGAAAGAACATAAGAAATGAACAGAGATTAATTACGATGTTTTACTGGGTTTTCACATAGTTAACAATGAAAGTGAGGTAATTAATAATATAATTTATATGCCCTGGTTCTTTTCTTTCCTTGAATTTATTTATGATCTTTTTTCTTCAGCCTTCTGAAGGGGCGAAAACGGCAAGTTTTGGGCCAAACTTTTCTCCAAATCATCCAACTTTCTTACAACTCTGTGGATTTGTGGTTCATTGGATTCAATTGCACTGATGAGATGTACAATTGCTGTAAGCAAATCTATCATCTTCTCTATTTTGACCCAAAACACCACATCATCAAGAAGTTTTCTTTTCATGTTTGGTTCAAGGTCAGCATTTTCATAACAGCCAATGTTTGTAGCATCACTATTTGATTGCAAACTGTGTAAACAAAAAAAGGTGGCTTCCCCATCTTGTCTTCCAAGACAACTTCAAAGCAATTCGGCCCTTGAATCTTTTTTCAGATGAGATTTCATCAAATATTGCTTGTAAAATGTGACTGTTTTTGATCATCTTTACAATTCCAATTACTTCACCAAAGAAACTTTTAACAGTTTGGCAACCTAAAATGTCTGACACAATAAATGATGGAGGTGAGCAATACAACCTAATGGTACAATGTGTGGATACTTTTCCTTCACCAATGATAAAGCTGCCTTCATGTTTGCAGCATTATCAGCAATGACCACTAAAAGTTTGTCAGGTCCATAATTCTCAATCACTGATCCAATGAACTCTGCAAGATACTTGGCATTGTGTCTTTCACTTTTGGTTATTTTAAAATCTACAAAAAATGGTTCTGGTTTTGAAATAACAAAGTTGATAATAGACTCATTCCTTAGGCCTATGTTACTCCAACCATCACACTGCAGATGAAGATTTTTTCAAGAAACAAAAAATCTTCATCTGCAGTGTGATGATTGGAGTAACATAAGGACATCCCGCATTTTAAGAACATTTTCATTGTCCCGAATTATGCCTAAGAGGGGCGCATTATATTGTGGGATGCCAAATTATTCCAAAACAAAATATGAGAAAGCAATTCTTAGTGGCATATTTTGTGAATATTGACTCATGATCAAGATATTGATATCGTTCCATCGCTAAAATGTATCGTATTGACAGCAGTGAAATCACTGCTCATGATATTATTCTTTGATTGTATAAGTCGCACAGGCATTCTTGGGGTATGACCTTTATCAGCACACCCGGCATAATCCAAAGGGGAAGTACCATAAACAGAACATATGACATGCCGCCCTGAGTTGTCAAGTACAGTTTCTGGAATTATAGCACAGCAAGACGTGCCTAGTGTTATCAGTTGTAATTTGAATCCACATTCTCTGAGTGTTTTGTGTGTCGTTCGTTGAGTAAGAATTAACTAAATGTGCCTCCCGTTATTCCTAAATTTAGTGGTAAGCCATTACATAGTCAGAGTCTGGATTGCAAATGTTCATAATTTTGGGAAAAAGGTATTTTATGCCGCGCACGAGTCCCCCACTCCCACTCCTATAATCGTGAAATGTGATTTTTGATGCATTGATCCTTTTTTTATTATGAAATATTATTTTGTTCTTTATAGTTGTGACATTATTAGGGGCCGTATTTTTTGGTAACAACGATAAGCGCGAAATTTTATAAAACAACCTCCCTTAGCTATATTTAGCTTTTATATGCTTAAAATACCAATATGAACCAAATTGAATCCACGAAATATCGCGAAATTTACTCGATTCCGCGAAATGTATCTATAAGCCCGAAATATGCCCCTTCTGTCCGTAAAGTGAGAAATAAGCACGAAAATGTGCCTTAAAATCACAATATTGTGTTTTGATGTACTGTATTTTTTATTTCTTAGCAGCATGCTTTTTTCTGCTGTTTCTGTAGCTATCGAAGATTTACCGATTTATCGATATTTGTGATCGATTACAAAGATTGCAGAATTTACGCAAAGATTGTCTGTGACCTTGTTTGTACTGTTGAGTACTCTCCTTTCCTGCTATCTCTTTGCCAAGTTTGCGATGCCTATGATCGATTACAACAGAAGAGTGTAGAATGTTTGTTACTTGTATTCAACAGATTTCGCCTTTTATCCACAATGGTATGGTAGGCACTTCTGTTTGCAAATGGCTATCTGATGGTGTTTAGTAGAAATTACGATAATATTTCTCGTCATTATATTTGAACATTAACTCTAATCATGCCTAAATCGAAAGTTACTTTAGTAAGTTCATACAATGGCAGAAGAATATGGAAGTGTAGTGGGGGAGGGGATGTCAGTTCATGTAAATAAAGAAGCAAAGTTTATCATTGCGTAGTGTTCCCAAAGTAGTATAAGTAAATTGAAACTTGAGATGGAGGTTTAACATACGTAACTTCACTTAATTCAAGCACTAACCTGAACATGTTTCGAGCAAACTTCATGACTCATCATCAGCTATACTCCATCTGTCTGTTGTATATTAGCAGCAATTCCTGGTGGTTGTTTAATGAACTTCTTGATGAGATCCATCCCCGCGGGTATTTATCTTTACAGTTAAATTGATATATGCCAGATTTTTTGTTTTGAGGAATATGATCTAGGTTATTGGATTTAAGTAAATTTTTTATACTATATTTATTTACTGGAGCTGTGGTAATGTTGTATTCCTTGAACACTTTCCTGAATTTTCCATCTGCCCATGGGTGGTATGTTATTTTCTTATAGATAACATCCTCTTTTTCTTTTTTGAGTGTGGTAATTTCCTTGATATGTTTTTGTTGACTGAATTTCTTAACTTTCTTTATGATTAGGTCCTTGTGGAATCCATTATTTTCTGCTATGGAAATGATGTTGTGGTATTCTAGATCAAACTCAGTTTTGTTTAGGGGAATGTTGATAAGTCGATGAACCAAACTATTAAATACTGCCTCTTTGTGTTTTCTGGGGTTATAACTATTGGCTTTGATGTAGCAGTCTGAATGTGTAGGCTTTCTGTATATACCAAATTCAATTTTGTTGTAGTGTTTAATGATTTTGAGATCAAGGAATGGGAGAACGTTATTCTTTTCTTCTTCCAATGTGAATTTTAAAGAAACATCCTGTAAGTTTAGAAGTTTTACACAATCTTGGACTTGATTTCGATTAACTATGGCAAAGATATCGTCTACGTATCTATGCCACGTCTTGAACATGTGAGGGAAGGCAGAAGTGATGTGGGTCTCTAAGGAACTCGTATAAAGATTAGCCAAGAAAGGAGATAGGGGATTTCCCATTGCCAAGCCCGATCTTTGCTGATAAAATTTTCCATTGAACTTGAAGTAAGTTTGTTCAATACAAAGTTTAGTCAAATTGCAGTATTCTTCTATGGTATTGTCTTTAAATCCCACGGAGGTAAGCCATTTTCTCAGGTATGTTAATAATTTGTCTTGGGTGATGCTTGGAAACAATGACACTACATCAAATGATACTAAAACATCATCTGGGGATAATTCCAAATCTTTGATTTTCTGAGTAAGTTCAAAAGAATTGTTTATGTTTCTACTACTGAAATTTGGGAAAGCGTGGAATCTATTATTAAGCCATTTTGCTAGTTTGTATGTGGGGGCATCAATATTATTAATTATAGGTCTCATCTTATTACCCGGCTTGTGTATTTTGGGCAGACCATATATCTTAGGCAAAGTGGGGTTAGGAATTTTGATGTTTCCCTTCTCATTTTTTGGAATAATGGTTGCTTTCTTAATAGCAAAGTCACAGGCAGAAATGCATTTTTTAAGTGGATCAGAATCTACTTCCACAAATTCCTTATCAGATAACAATGTTTCCATTCTTGCTATATAATCTTGTTCATCCAGAATTAACAACTTGTTCCCTTTGTCTGCTTTTGTAAAAATAGTGTTCCTTTCTTTTATAGTTTTAATGATTTTCCTGTGTGAATTATCTTTTCGGTGTTTACTCTCCATATCCCTTACAATTCCCTCACATTTATTTCTAATTAAATATTTATCATCTTCTTTTAAATCAGCTATAGCTATCTCAATGTCCGCAATATAATCCTCAACATTGTTAGAAAAATCAACGCATGTATTTAGTCCTTTATTTAGCAACAGCAATTCTTCCTTAGTGAAAGTTTTTGATGATAAGTTCAGTACATTATCAATTTTCAGGTCTTGTGTTTGTCCAGGTTGATCATTGTTGATTGGAACTTGTGACTGTGTATGCTTGTTTATTGGATTATTAACTTCAGGGATTTGAACTTGAGGTTGTGTAGGCCTAGGGATCTGATCTTGAGGGACCTGATCTAATGGTAGTGAAGGTTTTCCCCCTGTATATTGTTTTTTGTGATTACCATTATTTCTAACCATATTTGGCTGGCTATTATTTAAACGTTTGTTTTCTGGTTTTTGTTTCTGGATAAGATTACGAAGTTTCTTTTTTAAAGTATCAGTTTTACATTTCATAGTATAGTTCAGGTGTCTTTAGACACCTGAACTATACTATGAAACAAAAACCAGAAAACAAACGTTTAAATAATAGCCAGACACCTGAACTATACTATGAAATGTAAAACTGATACTTTAAAAAAGAAACTTCGTAATCTTATCCAGAAACAAAAACCAGAAAACAAACGTTTAAATAATAGCCAGCCAAATATGGTTAGAAATAATGGTAATCACAAAAAACAATATACAGGGGGAAAACCTTCACTACCATTAGATCAGGTCCCTCAAGATCAGATCCCTAGGCCTACACAACCTCAAGTTCAAATCCCTGAAGTTAATAATCCAATAAACAAGCATACACAGTCACAAGTTCCAATCAACAATGATCAACCTGGACAAACACAAGACCTGAAAATTGATAATGTACTGAACTTATCATCAAAAACTTTCACTAAGGAAGAATTGCTGTTGCTAAATAAAGGACTAAATACATGCGTTGATTTTTCTAACAATGTTGAGGATTATATTGCGGACATTGAGATAGCTATAGCTGATTTAAAAGAAGATGATAAATATTTAATTAGAAATAAATGTGAGGGAATTGTAAGGGATATGGAGAGTAAACACCGAAAAGATAATTCACACAGGAAAATCATTAAAACTATAAAAGAAAGGAACACTATTTTTACAAAAGCAGACAAAGGGAACAAGTTGTTAATTCTGGATGAACAAGATTATATAGCAAGAATGGAAACATTGTTATCTGATAAGGAATTTGTGGAAGTAGATTCTGATCCACTTAAAAAATGCATTTCTGCCTGTGACTTTGCTATTAAGAAAGCAACCATTATTCCAAAAAATGAGAAGGGAAACATCAAAATTCCTAACCCCACTTTGCCTAAGATATATGGTCTGCCCAAAATACACAAGCCGGGTAATAAGATGAGACCTATAATTAATAATATTGATGCCCCCACATACAAACTAGCAAAATGGCTTAATAATAGATTCCACGCTTTCCCAAATTTCAGTAGTAGAAACATAAACAATTCTTTTGAACTTACTCAGAAAATCAAAGATTTGGAATTATCCCCAGATGATGTTTTAGTATCATTTGATGTAGTGTCGTTGTTTCCAAGCATCACCCAAGACAAATTATTAACATACCTGAGAAAATGGCTTACCTCCGTGGGATTTAAAGACAATACCATAGAAGAATACTGCAATTTGACTAAACTTTGTATTGAACAAACTTACTTCAAGTTCAATGGAAAATTTTATCAGCAAAGATCGGGCTTGGCAATGGGAAATCCCCTATCTCCTTTCTTGGCTAATCTTTATATGAGTTCCTTAGAGACCCACATCACTTCTGCCTTCCCTCACATGTTCAAGACGTGGCATAGATACGTAGACGATATCTTTGCCATAGTTAATCGAAATCAAGTCCAAGATTGTGTAAAACTTCTAAACTTACAGGATATTTCTTTAAAATTCACATTGGAAGAAGAAAAGAATAACGTTCTCCCATTCCTTGATCTCAAAATCATTAAACACTACAACAAAATTGAATTTGGTATATACAGAAAGCCTACACATTCAGACTGCTACATCAAAGCCAATAGTTATAACCCCAGAAAACACAAAGAGGCAGTATTTAATAGTTTGGTTCATCGACTTATCAACATTCCCCTAAACAAAACTGAGTTTGATCTAGAATACCACAACATCATTTCCATAGCAGAAAATAATGGATTCCACAAGGACCTAATCATAAAGAAAGTTAAGAAATTCAGTCAACAAAAACATATCAAGGAAATTACCACACTCAAAAAAGAAAAAGAGGATGTTATCTATAAGAAAATAACATACCACCCATGGGCAGATGGAAAATTCAGGAAAGTGTTCAAGGAATACAACATTACCACAGCTCCAGTAAATAAATATAGTATAAAAAATTTACTTAAATCCAATAACCTAGATCATATTCCTCAAAACAAAAAATCTGGCATATATCAATTTAACTGTAAAGATTGTAACCAAAAATACATAGGAAAAACAAAAAGAAATTTGGAGATTAGGTCTAAAGAACACTTGAGACATGTAAAGTATGGACAAACTGATAAATCGGCGATAGCTGCACATGTATGGGAGAAAGACCATGAAATAAATGTGGAACCGGAACTTCTAAAATGTGTCCAAGGACACAAACAGCTCACAATTTGGGAAAAGATTTATATTTACAAAAATCAGGACCAACTCATGAATTTCGAAATACCCGCGGGGATGGATCTCATCAAGAAGTTCATTAAACAACCACCAGGAATTGCTGCCAATATACAACAGACAGATGGAGTATAGCTGATGATGAGTCATGAAGTTTGCTCGAAACATGTTCAGGTTAGTGCTTGAATTAAGTGAAGTTACGTATGTTAAACCTCCATCTCAAGTTTCAATTTGATTATAACTTCACTATATAAACTTCCTTCAAATTCTAGGATTAGTATAAGTAATTTATTTCATGAAATACCCACCAAAATAGAAGGAAGTTAACACCGAAATCAGCCATTTTATTTCACCAATAAATCAGGGCCCTAGACATTATGTTTGGTGCAAGGGTCTTTTATCATTCAGTGGAAGGGGGACCTGTGGGCAGCATAAATTACCGCTTCGCCATAATTTTTTCAAAACATGTCCTTGTGAGAAATTCTATGAGAAAGCTTTGAGTTACTTAGGAAAGTATTTGACTTCACAGAAAACAATCTTTATGGCACACTGAAGAACTTGAATCTTAATATAGAATATAGAAAATAGAATATTCTTTCTATTATTAATAAATTGTTCCATGTATAAATTTAGATATGAAGACCGGCGATCTGTATATATTTGATTAGTGTCTTTCCTTAGCCTTACCGAAAGGTGGCAACCCTAGCTGGTGTATGAATTTCTGGAGCAGAGGGAAAATATTCTCCCCTCATAAGTCATGAAAGAACTAAATTTCCCCCCCTTACTACAGTAGGATTAGCCTAGGCCTAGACCATGGGACTGATTTGTGATTAAATACTATACCGTAAACTTTCATTTAAATTTGAGTTTGTGTAATATTAAACAATGATAATCTTGAAGGTGTTGGTTTTTGGCATTTTATTTTAAATACCAACACAATCTATTTACAAATATATTAAATTACCGGTACTATCTTTAATCCTGTTTGAATAAATGTGAGTGAGGTATCACTTTATGAAATGCAAGTATATCAAGAAAACCTAAGAGATTATAAAAAATTATTATTTTTGAAAAGAAGATGGACTCAAGGTAGCCTACATTGCTTTTGAAAATAAGTGAAAAATTATATAATAGGAAAACTTCCCTATGAGAAATAGTTTAATTTTAAGGTACTTGAACCGTTAATAAGCATTAAAACATTCAAAGCTAAGGATTTTTTATAAATTCCCACTTTTTGGGAATATTTCCGGCCCACATCACTACATATTTCAATTGTATTTTTTTTTTAAATCGTGTTTTGAATTTTTAAACCTTGTTTTCTCATTGTAAAATATATCATATAGAATAATAGATTTGGACACTGTTGTTGTATCAGATATACGTAACATAAATAAGGGAATTTTGAAAAAGAAGAGAAGAAAGAAAAAAAAAAGCGAAGAGTTAGCTTGTTGAATAAAAATTCCTTCCTTATCAGGGATATATTTATTTACATTTCATAAACTTCAGTTTAAAATTCCAATGCAATTACTGGAAACATGCGCTTATCTTTCAAAAGCATTATCAGAAGCAAGTTTGCTCAAGTGAAGTTCTCCAGAAAGAAAAGAGTGTTACCAGCAGTGTGAAGTTGCATGACGAAGTCGTTCTGTTAGACCCATACACCATTTTCAGAAAAAAAAAACAAACAAACAAACAAAAATAATCTGAACTCAGAAATGAGTTTCCATATGAACTGGCTCCTTGCCCACCATCCTTATTTGATGAATAAGGAATTAAAAGAAAATCCTCTCTTAAATCTATTTACTACGATTTGTTTGAACCGTTGGACACCCCTTCAAACATTGGAAGTTCCTACTTCACCGGGTACCGTGGGAGTTAAGATAAAAGTTCTCTTCAATCCTCAACAAATACGTAGAGTATGTCAAAAAATACTTTGGAGTGTGATCAGCCATAGCATTTGATGGCTATCCAGAAGACCTTACAAAGAAGAGCATAAAATCTGCAGAATGCCTTAAAAGGAACAAGTTTATTGCAGCAAACATTGAATTTGATGAAATAATGTTACTGACAATGTCAAAAGATAAATTTCTCTCGAATGAAGGGGACGAAAAAGTCTCATCTCAATACTAATTCAGAAATTTGCATATGAAAACATTGCTGTCGAACAAGCCGTAGAGGATGTCGACACAACCATCGTAAGAAAGGCTGAATGTGTGATTTTGGTAGGAGTAGACATAGATTTTGTAGTAATTATTGCTGCATTATAGCGATTGGTTTTTTTATGAAGCTTGGAAAAGGAAAGTGAGAGGCCGTCTTCTATTCCCCGACATGGTTCAAAATGTCAAATAAAGTTAAAGAAAATATACTATTTCTTCACGCTTTCAGTGGATGCAATTCAACATTTGCCATTTTCAGACAAGGGAAGATGAAATTTGCAAACCTTCTTGACAAAGATGTGGAGGTACAAAGTACTGTTGAGATATTTAAAAACCTTAATACGACTACAAATGAAGTCTGTGCTGCAGGCGCAAAAGTAATTGCTGCTTTGTGAGCTGGATTGTTTCTTCAATCTTCCTCTCTGAATGAAACACGCTTTAAACTGTTTACCAAATCCTTAGTACAGAATACTTTCAACTTGGCTACTCTTCCTCCAGCTGAAGAAGCTGCTCAACTGCACGAAATGAGAGCTTTCCTACAAATTAATTTGTGGAGTGGTCTTTTGATGGACCCAGTTCAATTAGGTTAGAAGGTTACTAAGCATGGGCTCCTCCCATTACCATCAACAGCCGAACAAGCCCCGCAGGAACTTATTAATAATACTGCCTGCAAATGTTTGAAGGGGTGCCGAAATGCTTGTGGTTGCAGGAAGCAAGGGACGAAAAGTTCCAATATGCTATCGTGCAGAGGAGCGTCCTGCACCAATACGCCAGAAGAAATTGATGACGAACCAAACTTGAACGACAGCAAAGATATGCTAACTAACAATGAAGATGACCTTCTGGATGGCAAGGATCTTGAATCAGACCAATTGCTCCAGTCAGCTTCTACTTCCAAATGTAGAAAATTCAATTAACCTTGTATTTTTATTAATTTTAATTTTAATTTTTTTGTCAATTACCTACACACAAAACCTAACATCACAGCTTTTTGTACTTCAAGTCATTTTTTTTTTTGCATTTTAATTACATGTTTACATGGCAATGTGCGTTTTTAATTCCAAAACCCTTGATTCACCAAAATTGGTTATTATTTCACCAGCTGGAATTAAATAGTAGATGAGATTTGTTGAAAATTATTGTACCAGTGTTCACATGTACGGTACAAGGTACAAGGTTTGGTACTATAGGACAGCGTTTCTCAACCTTTTTGAACCCAAGGACCTCTAAAATGTCTAAAAAATTGTATGGACCCCTCATTTTACATCCTATTTTTAAAAGAAGGCCTATATTCTTAATATTCTTAAGTAAGAGAAGAAGAGGAAGAGGACGACCTGCTACTACCTGGATACAGAATGTACACATGTCAATGGAAAGATTTGGTTTAGTGGAGGAAGATGTACAAGACAGGGATAAGTGGCGAAATGTAGTGAGCAGTGTAGAGTTCTGAATGGTGGTATCATATTTTGTGTGTCAGGTTGAGTTATGTGATAGTGCTTGACTGATGTATTTGTTTGGTTGGAGACAAACCTCTGTTTTGAGGAAATTTCTCATTTAATAAAAAATAAAAAAATATATTCTTAATATTTTGGGTATTAATTATAGGCCATTATAACGAAATATGTGAAAAAAATTTTACTTCTTTACTTGCTTTATGGTATTTTTTAATTATGTGCCACAGACCATAGGGTGAGAAACACTGCTATAGGATATACAAATATGTTATTTATTTCATATAATACATTTTACAATGCGTAAATAAGGTTTAAAAATTCAAAACACGATTAAAAAAAAGATAGAATAAGATTGTTCTTTGAACTTGCATATCTTCCTAATAACTTTTCGTAATTTCAAATGTAAGGTGCTCATTCGACGCAGAATTTTATATATGACAACCATCTCTGTCTCTCTCATTCTCTGTCATTTCTTGAGATGTAGGAAAAGATGAAAATCACTGGGAAAGAGATTTGGGCTGTAGAGTGGTACTTTCATTTATAGAAGAGTAAAATTTTCCTATAAATGCACCGTTTAGGAATTATTATTGAAAAACTGAAAAAAGTTTGAAAAAATCTAGGTTTTTTGGACACCCCTAGTAGAACACAAGCAGAAAATTAGTGCAAACTTCAATAAATCCTTTTTACATGCAAATGAAGATACTAAAGCCGTTTCCAGCTTTCCAAAAACCCTGTGTCACCTGGCCGAACAACCCACATGAAAATATCACATATACGCCTGTAAAATGTAGTTCTTCATATGAATGTAACGTGTCTATGACCATTTTTACAGAGTGGAATGTGTCTGTGCTTTACTTATGCAAACCTTCTAAATTAGTATTAATACCTTTGTCTTTAATTTATAACAGATTATTGCATTTATTATTTCTGTGTATATTTTTTGTGCAGTTTTGTTAGTACAAAATCGATTTTGTTTGTTTGTTTACGCTTTAATCACAGTTTGCTTTTAGGTCTATTGCATATGGAGTGTATTAAAACTGGAAGCAATTTTGCGTTTTTAAAATTTGAATACCAAACTGACGTCATGGAGGTCATTTTTTAGTTGATCCTCTCCCATGGAAGAAAGATAATTTTTATATTAGAGTCCTTCCATTAACAATATACAGTATATATATATTCTACCCCCCCTCAATGTTGTACAGTATTACAATCTCATAAAGTTACCAACATTAGAAGAAATTACCCAATTACCACAAAAAGTTTTAATAATAATAATAATTTAAATAAAACATTGACATAGAGATTAGAACAATGGTTTCAAATGTCAAAATTTCAGATGAGTGTTAGTAATGGTAATAGGAAGGCAGCTGTGTTATATCAATGAAAAGTAGACACTATAAATACAGACTAGCTGTTCACTCTGTGCAATTGTCATGAATTTCTTTAAGGAGCAGAAACATTTAAAGAATGGGAAAATAGCAAAGATTCATGATATTATTTCATAAATGCACGGACAATAATGTGTGGTTCTGATCAAAGGGAGAAAAAAACTAAAGTGGTAGAAATGAATACCAGGCTATGTGTTTGAACTATCAACACATTTTTTAATCTACTGCTTATAAAGATAAGTAGTATATATCAAGCACACCACAAGGCCACCAAGTTAATGGATACGTTTGTGAGCACATGCACATGCACATGCACATTATATTTGAGGTGATTCCACCTGGCATAGAACGAATGAATGAGTTGCATAATGGTAGATGAATAAAAGTTTCTGAGAAATTATCCTACATTTTTCTAAACAAGTGTAAAAAAAAAAAACCTCAGAAATAAACATCTCTCAGGTAATTTTGTCTGAACAGGGTTCAGAATTTACGAAGCCAAAATTTTGTAACATGTAGCCTATATGGTGAATAAATAGGCCTAAATAAATAAATGCATACATTACAATGCTATTGGACGGTAAAATATACGTATTTGAATCATGAGGTGCTAGAGACGTAGTAGTGAAAACATCTGCCGAGAGATGGCAATTCTAGATAGTATGCACAATGTCCGCTAGGTGGCAGCACAGTGAAGGATTGAAAAATAGTCGGAAAACTGGGTTTGCTAGTAATATTTTACAATTATAAGCAGGCACGTTATATTAGAATAGTCCCAAAGATTATTTTGTATTTTACAGTTTAGGGCAGTAATCATAATTACACTGCGGTAATTTATAACTCAAGATTTTGTTTGTGAACTTGCATGTGAAACGATACATTCGTTTTGTTAGACGTCGCTCAAACAAACTTTCGGCATACTTACCTGGCGTAGGGGTTACCGTGATCCAGAAGGCGGTTCCCCCAGGGTGAGACCCTTCCATTGCACTGCGGTTGGGTTGACCCCTGCGATTGCCCCAAATGTGGGTAACTCGGGCGCGTAATTTTTGGTAGTCGGGACTGCGTTCGCGCCGTCCCGGAATAATCTCTTCAAATTATATTAATGTATCAAACTATTTGTATGTGACCATTATACGTGAATTATTTCTAATTTTTTAAATTATAGGTTTGTTCGCAAAGCAAATCCGTGACCGCTTGAGAATTTGTTGTACTGCGCATGTCCAGTCTGTAACTTACCCGTGATTTGCACTTTGCGAACGGTTACAAGAATTTGGAATCGATAGTTTCTGCGTTTAATCGATATGATATGCAAATAAAATATATATTTCCCTTTGACATGTTATAAATGCAATATACATCGACAATATAATCTATATTTTGGGAAATTTTTAATTATCTTCCATTATTTATACATATAAGTAGCCTATGTTTATAAATCTGGCGCAATGTTATAGGAGGGAGGAGTCAGGCGCGTGAAAATAGGTTACTGCGCATGTCTCTGATAACAATTCATGCTAGAGCCTGCAAACTTTTCTTATAGTACAGAAACTGTCCGTGAGAGCTTTGCGAACAGAAGATTGAAATCAGAATCACGGATTCTCGCTTTGCGAACGCGTGTGGAGAAAGAGCGCATGCGCGAACGATTTGTTCCTGGTTTCTGACTGCTTTGCGAACAAACCTTATATATTCCTGTCCATATTGAATTTCTCTAAGGTGGCAGGGTCTCGGTCTATGTTTCGCTTACCTTAGGGATTATGCTAGTCCTTTATGTTTGTTTCTGCAGTTTTATATCAATAAAATATAAAAGCCAAAACCCACTGACTCACTGACTGATCACAGTTTCTCAAAAACTATGCAGCCTAGGAACGTGAAACTTGGTACACATATTGCTCCTAGGCTCTAGATGCGCACTAAGAAAGGATTTCAAAATCTTTGGCCTCTAGCGGCCTCTAAGGGCCAAAATAGGGCTGTAAAGTTATGAAATTCACCAAAAGGAATTCATACTGCATGTACACAATCCCCATGACAACATAATTTTTTTTAAACTACACAGGTGGCTTGGCATGACAGTGTGATTTCATGTAGACCTAATAGATATAAAATTATGAGAATGGCTATCAATAGAATTCCTATAAATTAATATTAACTATTTTGTGACACGAAGTAAATTTAGAAGGTCCTGGGTTCTATTATTAAGAGTTGAACTCTTTTCTTATAGTTAGCCTAGGACTGTATTGCGAAAGATAGTTCATATAGTATCAATATATATAATTTCCTGATTAATTTCCATTTACCATATCATCTCTCTATCTTTACCTTAGTTTTTACCTCTTCATTTTGGGGTCTTTTAAGCGACCCACGTTGCCCGGGCCTTAGAGGACCACGACCTGTCGGGAGGGGGATTATCTATGGATCACATACATAATTTCTTGACCAGACAAGGACATAGAGGGCCTCCCGGATGAGTGATCAGTCCAATGCCGGGGCCACCTCCTATACAACACAATCACATAGGACGAGATACACCATTCACACACTCACTCTGAACAAGGTGAGGATGGGATGAGGATGATAATGGCTGCCAAATGATATCCGGGGACCACTAGGGCCTAAAGTTACCAGACATTTGTCTCACAGGTGAGGAAAAATCCCGGAAAAACCCTACCTAGGTAACTTGTCCCGACCAGTATTCGTGAGAGGAGAGAACGCATCCCCTACGCCCAGCTATTTACTGTATGTTTGCTAAAATTGAAACAACGATTACATTTTTTAAGACATAATCAGAGTAGGCTAAACTACGGGTGGAGGAGTAGGCCTACGTGGAATATAAGTACGTCCACCGTGTTGGCTGGACGGCTGATGATTTATAGAAGTACATTGAATCGACTTTAAATTGTGTTCACTTAACCTTATATGCATAAATCTAACAATGCGAAGCATTGATGGGTCAGCTAGTCTCTAAATAAAATTGTCTTGCCCTGTAATAGGTCTACGATTTTGTAATACCGGGTACAATATGCCATACACAACATGATCTCCGAGAATTGATTGTGGGTTTTCATAGAGTTCCTGTTAACTGTGTATTTCGTGTAATGAATGTATTTATTTATTTGACCTTTGGCCAGAACACCAATCTTGAACAGTGTCCGATATAGATTTTACAGTCAAGTCATTAGTTCATTAGATTCTGAAATGAAACAAACTAGAAGGTGCCCGTGGCTTCGCCACGATAATTCTTTTAAAAATTAAAAATTAAGAGTATAATAATTATTAAAGCATTATATTTATTAACACTTGCACGCGAATCATTCCTAAACTAAGCCATTAATAATTAATGAAACAGCTAAAATTCCTGCTTTAGAGTACATTCCACGACATGAAAGCGCCCCCTGGAAAAACTATATCAGAATCGATTATGCAGTTCCAAAGAACCTGTGAACACATAATACATATTGTTTCTCAGCTGTTTATTGACATGAATATGATGTGAATTTTATTTTATCAATTCAGTGTAATTTTCAGAAATTATATAATGTTTCAAGGGAAGGAATGGTTTGTTTGGATTATTATTATCAGCGATATTTCAAGAGATAAAACCATCAATATTTTACAGCTGTTGCCCCCGGCTTCGCCCGCCATTATTCATTGACTCCAGGATTTTTAAGAAAATTACACTGGTAGATTATTAAAAATGTTTGTGGTTCAGAGCTATGAAAATTGTAAGTAAAAATAAAATTAGAATATTTGTTCATTGTGTTCATTTCACTTAGGCCTTATATAATAAAGAAACTGTTTTCCTTCCTAATTTTGTAGTCGTCATGAAAGTTTAGACTGCGAGAGACGAACATCGCCGAGTATACCCGATGTCTCACGAAGCGGGCCGTTGAATTGTATAAGAGTAGATATTAAGATTGTCAGCAAATAAGTAACTACTAATCTGTGGTGGGGGGTGTATGCTATATAGATGAATGGATCCTTGAGGTACTCCATGCATAACAGGTCTATTTATAAGGCTTTAGCGGATGAATCTAGTCTTGAGGCCGAGGCTGAAATACTGGACAAGTCTGTTAAAGTTTTAGCATACACTGTGCATACAATAATTTTTAGTAAAAGTTCTCTAATTTTACTAGTAAAGAGCTCAGTTTTTCACTCATTATCAATGTGTAAAGAAAGCAAAGAGAATGGTGATTGTATCAGTAGTGCATGTTTATAAACTTTGCTTGCTGTGGATTGTTTCTTTTCCTCCTAGAGAAACTTAGAGACATCATTAAGATAATAATGTTGATTAATTAAACTAAATGTATTTACATCAATTGAAATTACGCGTCATTTTTATGATATTTTCTGTAACGAAACTTATTATGCCATGTTAAAACAAGCAATCGTACAAGAGACTGTTCTGAAGTTGTTTCTTTTAACTAGCACTCGTGGTCTAGGAGAATAAGCTATGGCGTAGTAATACAAAATTTGTGCCTAGTCATAAAAAATATAAAAGTTATTATTATCAAATTTATTTCTTAAATTCAAGATTTATAAATGACAAGGTTTACTAAGCTTGTTAATAGACAATGAACAATAAAACTCTTAACATGGCGTAAAATTGAACTTACACTGGGAGAGACATCTAGGAGTCATATTTGGAACTACGTCCATGGCATTCTACCAGCCTAGGCTGATAAAGTGCTATCTTGGCTTTTAGCAGTCTGAGGTGCAGCTGCTTCAGAGAGTGTATACTAAAACGTCCTTTTCATTAATTCAGTAATCCAAACAGATTGAGTTCATTTACTTTTTTTGTCTGTCCTTGTTGTCCTTGTCATATAAAGTAATTATTGCTAAATTTATTATATTGCCAAGACATGCTTCAGCAATGTTACATAGTCTGGTAACATTGTTGTCCGTTGTTACAGAAATAATCTGCACTGCATACAAACAGTATGTATGTTTGTTTTCTTTGTGTTGTCTTATTTGAAATGTTTGTCATACAAGGAAAGCTGCATGTACCTTGTGGTTGGCGGAACACAGATATGTGATTATGGTACAATGACAATTCATGTGAATACAACAAAGATCTTCCACATGAAGCAGCGACACAAACAACTTAAGGAGACTGGTGGTGTGCTAAGTGAAGAACAACAGGAAGGCCCAGAACATCAGAAGATGTTGAAAGAATCTTAGGTTCCTTTGTTCAGAGTCCTCAGAAGTTCATTTGGCACCATACTCTACAGTTAGGTCTTATTAGGTCGACAGCGTGCATCATGTGGAAGAGATTGAAACCATGTGTACATTGAAAGAATTTAGTATCTTGATCACCTAAATCGTAGAATCAGGCAAGCAATTGAAGAGCGTTTTTTCAAAAGCCGATATCTACATGGATTGCTCAGTGCCAGATGTGACTAAGTGCCATGAAGAAAAGTGCTAATATTTGTGTGTATTGACCAGCAAAGATTGTATTTTATCTACGCCAAACATGACTAGCAGCCATTATTGTGTCTGTAACTGATACAGCAAGGCTGTTTGGCTTAGATAGAATACGATCTTTGCTGGTCAATACACACAAATATTAGCACTTTTTTGATGGCACTTAGTCACCTCTGGCACTTAGCCATCCGTGTAGATATCGGCTTTTGAAAAAATGCTCCTCAATTGTGAGCTTTATGCCAGTTATCAATAAACATACTTTCGAACACATGTACTTCATTTAGAAGTATTTTACCTTAGAATGCACGTTTCAAGACCACCTCTCATTGTCAGCGGATCTCGATGGCTGGGTATTGTGCTGTCTATCTGGTGGTGGTTGGATGTACCTGGTGATAAGATTGTTTTCTGCTGGGATGTTGAAATTAATAAGTTTTCCTCTTTTTCTGGATGAACAGTTTTTTGCAGAAATGACTTGAGAGTGATGAAAATGAACATTTTATTATTTTCCTATTAATTTTAAACTTGATTTTGTGACCTTTGGAACATATTTCTAATATGCAATGAGTTTAATTAGTATGTATTATTATTCCTAAGACTCCCTGCTTTCTTTTTGTTATGACTCCAAAGGGGGAGGTCATTGAACCCACTAAATGAAACGATTTTATGTAAGGAAGTGTACATATTATTATTATGCTATTCATATCAAAATGATTTTGTGACCCATAGGTCAGTACATTCAAATTGTTTTGGATTTCTTTTTGCTTTCTGCTCTCATTTTGGGTCCTTGGAGCCCATACCAATATTTCCATTTATTACAGTAAAATAAATAACATTAAAACAAAGTTATGACCCTAGTATTTTCTACAGTATTGAAAAGACAGTAACTGAAATGGACGTGGTTCGGCAAAAATATATTCAACAAATAAAAGTAAAAATAAAGTTGTGGATTCAACAAACTCTCACCTTTAGAGACCAGTGGCATACCAAGGTGGGGGGAGTCCGCACGAGGCCCTACTTAGAACATAGGCCCCAAAATTCTATTTATTTATTTTTGCCAAAGTAGTGATGAGTCTTGGTTTGAGTGAATAAACAGTTGTCTAATAGAAACATTATTCATTTTTAAACAATGAATTAATACAAATAGGTTAGAAACAACCACATCAGAATATACTGTGGCCTACTGAAATAATAATATAAGACCCGACAGGCAGGAGAAGGGAGGTCAATCTCATTTGTCAAGATTAGTCCTGAGAACTCTGTTGCAAAACCGGTCAATTTTCATGATTTGCAGAGGGAAAAGCTCACAAGAAAGATTTTAAATTTATTTACTGTTTAGTTTATCGTTAATCTACTTTTTAAACTTTTGCTATTTGAATTTTCTTTTATTTGTACATAAAATAATATTGTGAAATCACAGCTATTTAGTTGAAATACATCTTCAATACCATGCCTAAAGGAATTGCATATTAACGTGGATTTTCTCCAGCCACAAGTCAATATTGGTACTGGTATTGCAAGCAAACTTATGGTAAAGACGTAAAGTTGCCTAATGCATAATAAACATGTGAGTGCCAGTAGACTGCGTGAATGGTATAAATTGTGAATATTGATTAGTGCCCCAGGCCCTCATCACTGTTGGTACGCCACTGTCAGAGACCTAGGCTTGTTATAGCCTAAACAGTCATAATAGCCATCTTCTTGAATGTTGTCCATTGTATGTAATAATATTAATAATAATAATAATAATAGTAGTAATAATAATAATATGTTATTATTATTTATTTATTTATCATTATTTTTTTTGTACTACTTTGGCTTTCGTAACTACAGTAGAACTCCATTTATCTGAATTAATTGTCAGTCTTGTCAGCTAAAGTTTTGCTTTTTCGCAAAGAGGGTTGCTCACAGTTGCAAGAACCATTTTAATATGATCTCAAAACAATCCGGATAGTTGGAGTTCGAATAATTGGAGTTCTACTGTATACTGCTTTGAAACTTTTTTGGACCACAATGTCATTTCCATTATCATCATCATCATTATCAATCAACCCCCTCCTCCTCCATTTTAGTCTTCTCATTATTATTAAGTACCAGAATGGTACTTAGTGAGATTGTGTGGTGGAAGGAAAAATGTCTGTCCATCTGTCTATTCTGTCCATTCACGATAACTCAAATATGCTTTATCAGATTTTCAAGAAACTGATATACGCATTTAGCCTATTAATTTTGGACCAAATCGGTTGATCGATACGAGAGTAATGCCCAATTTAGTGCCTATTTTAGGGTAATATATTAGAAAGAATTTATCAAATGCAAATCAATGCAATACAGTGTTCATGTACAGTTTTGGAAGTTACAATACAGTTAGCTTTGATAAATAACACTACCTACATATTCCTTCACATATAGTTATCAAACTTGAATCATTAAAAAATACACAAATACACATATACAATGGATCTTTAAAACATTAAAAGTACGACGTTTCAACCCTTCCTGTGGGTCTTCCTCAGGTACAATAAAAACACTAAAATACAGCTCAAAGCTCTCATGTATAAATATCTATAGTATATCTATCTATAGTATATCTATAATTAGACAACCAGCCACTGCAATTAACCAACCACTACAAGTATTTAGGGATCACCTTCCAAACGACAGGCACTTGTTTCAGTATACATGTGAAAGAAAGGGCCGTAGCAGCAATTAGGGCTATGAGTGACATCGAGCACATTCACAGACTCTCGATAGAAACCGCAAAAAGACTCTTCACAATAAAAATAGTCCCCATTTTGTCGTATGGACTAGAGATTATCTGGAAGAATCTCAGCAAAAGAGATTTGGAGCAACTAGAAAAGGTAAAGGCAACATTCTTGAAAAGAGCTCTACGGGTGTCGAGATTATCCCCATCCAGATTGGTGTACGTGCTTGCACGAGAACCTTTCCTCATAGAGGATCTGAGAATAATGTATCAATTACCGTCAACCAACAGCTATCAACAGCTCCTGGAAGAGAGAGTAAGAAAAAGAGAAGAAATCACACCAGATTTTTATGCAGTTGAAGCCATGACCAATCGTACCTGGGCCAACGCAGACCAACCATTACGCCATGTAGTCACCAGATATGCTATTCACGGTTTCCACCACAAAGTTTGTAGACGACAGGGCTTCCATCAACCAGATGAACAATGTACGTGTGTGCTTTGTGACCAACGGTGTGATCAGTATCATTTGGAATACTGCAAAAAAAGGATACTGAGCCTGAAATCGTACAGCAAGGATGGCACCTTATAACTTCTTATGCACGTTTGTGCGCATTCACCCATTTATTTATAAATATCTATCAGTCACTGCCACTTGGGTTGTTCAGAGGTTCTTCACCAAAATCCACCATTCGTCCATACTTTACTATCCATGTCTCCGGGATATTGAAGTCACTGACCAGTTCTGCCAATCCCGTGGTGGGGGGAAATTTTATTGATGTATTATAGTTTATAATATTCCTAATTAACTGTAGCCATTCATCCCCCAAATCCCCTTCATATCTATTAAGACTATTTTCTTTTAGTTCTATAATTTTATGAGCTTCATGAATTTTCCTCCTTACCTTATCCCGTTCTATTTTGATTATGTTCATTTCACCCATGCTATGGCCCGTTTCTATCAAGTGTTGGCTCAAACCCGTAGATGGTTTCTTGGTTCTTACGTCTCTTTCATGTTCAATTTTTCTAACTTGAAAAGATCTTCCCGTTTCCCCCACATATGTCTTCCCGCAATCGTTACACAATATAGAATACACCCCAGGCATCATCATCTTGTTCTTCTGTTTTCCTATTCGTTTATAGTCAGAAAAAATGTTTTCTACTGTTCTTTCTGTCCTGTAGGCCACTCTTATATCGTGTTTTCGAAAAACTTTATCCATCTTTCCACTAGTCTTGTGCCTGTACACCATTCCAACATACTTATTGTCTTTGTCCCTTATACATGTTTTCCCACTAACATATCGCCTCTCTACGGTATCCCAAATTTTACTTAAAGTTTGGAAAGTATATCCATTTAATCCCCCTATTCTGAAAATTTCTTCCTTCTCTTTCTGTAAGTCCTCCTGGTTATTACATAACATAAAGGCCCTAAAAGCCATATTCCTCCAAGCACTGTTTTTCATCCTTGGGTGATGGGCTGATTTGTTGTGTAAGTACATGTAACCTGCATTAGGTTTTCTATACACCCCTGTCTTGTACCCGAAATCTCCCATCCTTATTTTCAGATCCAGAAAGTTCAAAACCTTATTTTTCGGCAAATCCAAAGTGTATTTAATTCTCTTATGCTGATTATTAAAGTCACATAACAAGGTTTTGAACTTTCTGGATCTGAAAATAAGGATGGGAGATTTCGGGTACAAGACAGGGGTGTATAGAAAACCTAATGCAGGTTACATGTACTTACACAACAAATCAGCCCATCACCCAAGGATGAAAAACAGTGCTTGGAGGAATATGGCTTTTAGGGCCTTTATGTTATGTAATAACCAGGACGACTTACAGAAAGAGAAGGAAGAAATTTTCAGAATAGGGGGATTAAATGGATATACTTTCCAAACTTTAAGTAAAATTTGGGATACCGTAGAGAGGCGATATGTTAGTGGGAAAACATGTATAAGGGACAAAGACAATAAGTATGTTGGAATGGTGTACAGGCACAAGACTAGTGGAAAGATGGATAAAGTTTTTCGAAAACACGATATAAGAGTGGCCTACAGGACAGAAAGAACAGTAGAAAACATTTTTTCTGACTATAAACGAATAGGAAAACAGAAGAACAAGATGATGATGCCTGGGGTGTATTCTATATTGTGTAACGATTGCGGGAAGACATATGTGGGGGAAACGGGAAGATCTTTTCAAGTTAGAAAAATTGAACATGAAAGAGACGTAAGAACCAAGAAACCATCTACGGGTTTGAGCCAACACTTGATAGAAACGGGCCATAGCATGGGTGAAATGAACATAATCAAAATAGAACGGGATAAGGTAAGGAGGAAAATTCATGAAGCTCATAAAATTATAGAACTAAAAGAAAATAGTCTTAATAGATATGAAGGGGATTTGGGGGATGAATGGCTACAGTTAATTAGGAATATTATAAACTATAATACATCAATAAAATTTCCCCCCACCACGGGATTGGCAGAACTGGTCAGTGACTTCAATATCCCGGAGACATGGATAGTAAAGTATGGACGAATGGTGGATTTTGGTGAAGAACCTCTGAACAACCCAAGTGGCAGTGACTGATAGATATTTATACATGAGAGCTTTGAGCTGTATTTTAGTGTTTTTATTGTACCTGAGGAAGACCCACAGGAAGGGTTGAAACGTCGTACTTTTAATGTTTTAAAGATCCATTGTATATGTGTATTTGTGTATTTTTTAATGATTCAAGTTTAACTATAAGACAATGGAAAAAGGACTATATGTGAATATAGTTATCAAACTAGACCTTTGTATTTCCGTATGCCTTGCTTAATGAATCTATCTGGAGCTTAACTTGGAATTCAATAACAAAATTAACTTATTTTCTTCATATCATAATTGCAATTATCACTGATTAAACAAATGCATTCTTCCACTTTGTTACATCAGTTTACCTGATTTCATTATAATTACTATTTTATTACTACAACTATTATAATTTTACTTTTTATTTTACGATGAAGAAGACAATTTTACACATCACAATAAATTACTCTTATCTTAATTTGTATTTGTATGGTAGATGTGAAGGTTTCTAGTTGTAATCTGTTCCTAAATGAATACCCAGTTCTCATTGCAGACTGTGAAGCCTATGTTGAGATACGTTGACAATGTGTATGGTATTTCAACTTCTGTCCATCTTCTTTCACGACACTTGTTCATTATTATTGGCAGTTGAAGGTAAGTTAGGCTGTAAGATATCTGTGTTATCATTGATATCAAAAGCATCAGATGTTAAAACTCATTGATGTACGATTCACTTGTACCACATTCTCATTTCTGTCTGTTTCCTTACCCTCCATCTACTTCTTTACCACCTTAACAGTATCAAGTACATCAGCTTCTTCAGTAAAAATACTGGTATTCTCAATTGACTGTGATCTTAACTCTTCTTCACAAAAGACTCCACAGAAATTATACAACTTCTGCTTTTGAGATGCAGATATTTCATTTAATAATTGTTGAGAACTAGATCTATTTGCTACAATAGTAGCAGAGTCATTTCCTATGAAACTGGGAAGATCACATTGATAAACAAAGTCACAGTATTCCTGTTTAGAAATTCCAGTACATGAGTTGGTTACTGGATACAAATGCGATGGGTATTGTGGAAAATACTTCACTTGGCTGTGAAGGCATATGTCACATTCTAAAGGCAAGTTATTGCTTTGGAGGGTTGGTGACTGAAAACTTAAATTCTGTAACTGAATTTTGGAATCACTATTTTCTTGTTTTATGCAATAAGAACTTATATCATTTTCAAGAGTGTTATGATTCAAGTACAAATCACGTAGCACATATTTTTCATATTGCTGATTTTCTTCTGCCATAAAACTGATCTTTTCGTAGTATGTTTTTTCTGAATTTAAATTGTATTCTTCATTCTCTGTGGATATATCTTCCTGTGTATTCGTAAATGATTTTGGATAAAAGATTATGATATTATAGACTGTTTGATTCGGATGTCTAAAAACTATATCGTATGTTTCTGAAGTGGGGTGTTGAACTGTTAAATCATACATTACGCATTTTGATTCATGTAAACTTTCTTTAGAAATTCCTGTCTTTGAGTATTTCACATTTATATTTGATTCTGTTTGCACTGAAGATACCGAATCAAAGTTCACATTTACAAGTTGAGAGATCTGGGTACTTACTGTTGATGTTTTCTTTGGAGAAGGTGAATCGGCTACTGTTTTTGCAGAACATTGTGATTTTGGAGAATTAGAGGGCTTTGAGTATAATTTTAATACCGATAAAGCAGATTCAGTAAGCTGCAATGAATTACTTTGTAAAGGAGAAGGTGCACTTAAGCTAGATGTGGTAGATTGTCGGTTAAACTGCGAATTCAGGCGATTGTCTTTATTTTCTTGTCTTGGAGCATATGAACAAGAGATTTTTAAGTTTTCACCTCTAAGAGAATGTGAGTCTAACACTGATGTAACATGATGAGGCACTGAGTTTGAGTTTAGTACTCTGGTTATGGGTAATTTTTTGCCTTTCAGTTTTGTTGGAGATTTCAACTTTGATCCTGTAGATTTAATACTTGAATCTTTTTTTAATAGGTTATAGAATGTTGATTTAGATGTTTCTGAATCTCTCTCACATGCAGAAATATTAGTATTTTGTTCCTTCGGTGAAGAGTGATAAGATTTTAGCATAATTGTTTTCGACATCGGAATTTTAGGAATGATGTTAAATGCTTCAGGCTTTGATGTCCTTAGGAGTGAGCTTATTGTACACAGTGTAGATGAGGAAAAATTCTCTGTATTAATATTAGTGAATTCCTGTGCGTTAGACTTAAATTCTGCTGAGTCTTTATCATTCTTTAGTAATTGACAAGATGTTTGGTTATCAAATTTTGCATTATTAACTTCTGAATTTCTAGAGGATTGAGAAATTAAATTTTCTTGCAAAGGTAAACTTGAATCTACTGTATTAGAAATCTCAGTATTTGTGTTAGAAATTTTGGGAACTGAAAGATTTTCTGGTGCTTTAGGCAAACTTACTTGAAACTGATCTGCTGTATGGGGTAAATTAGTTAGTACTTCTTGTCGATTGGCTAGTATATTATACTGAAGTACTTTGGCTGTCAGAGATTTAGTTAGTTCATTTATCACAGTTTGAAGGTCTTTTGAAGTTGATACCTTTGAAATTTCTGCGAACTTAGGATACAAAATATTAGTTACAGGGCTACATGATGATGTTTCGTTTTCTGTATTCGTTGCATGCTGATTGGTTGAGTTCAGACTTCGGGATACCATTGGGTACATTTTAGTATTGTTGTTATCATGGTATGGGAGCTGAATATAATAAGCAAGTTCTTTTCTAAGCGGTTGAGCTGCTTTCTGAGAGAGTTTGTTGTGTTTCATTCTTGTTTCTAGTTTCCTTACTGTAGACATGATTTGGTGATGTTGCTCTTTTACAAGTTTCTTGAGGTCAGCTGACCCCATTCCAGCTGAAACACTTTTGCTTCTCACATGTGCTGCATGTGACATACATGTTGTTGGAACACTAGATTGCTTTTCTTTGCGAAGAACTGTGCAATCTCTTGTCATTTCTTCATTTTCTGTGACAGTGCTTTCTGTCTCCAATCTGAAAACAGCAATCAATGTTACTAACAAGTTTGAAATAATCATTCAGTGAGAATTTCTAATTTTTACATCTTTATAATTGTTTTTTTAATTCAGTTTCATTTATACTCCTTTGAACATTGAGGTCATATCTAGGGTTACCAGATGTCCATATTTAGCAGGACATGTCCATATATTTTAAGGATGTCCTGGCATCTGTATTTATTTTTCAAAATCTGCAATATGTCCATATTTTTGTATGAACTTTTTTTTTAACAACTGAAAAAGGATCACCGCCATCTCGAGAATTACACTGCCTGTCCTATGCTTAATTTTAACATGGAGTTCAGAGTATTGTTAGATTGCCTAATTTCTCCAGTAGAGGCGACACAGTTCACACCCAGATAGCATGAAATTCCAGCATATTTCAGTTTCTGAGTTTATACTTCAGAGCATAGAAGCAATGTATGGTAATGTATAGGCTATTGCAGCAAGGTGTGGTAGGTGCTGCCATCTCTAATGTCGCTGTGTACACAAAATTAGCCATATAGAACAGGCAGTGTAATTTTCGAGATGGCGGTGAAAAGGATGCTTTTGTTTCCATATTTTACCAAAAGATGTCTCTGGGCATTGTGTCACAATTTAATTTCTACTGAAATTGTAATCCCTTTGCACACTTGTGTACATTTCAGAAATTTCGAATTTAGATTCTGTAATGACCAAAACGTTACATTATTATGTACGGTAGGCCTATTATTCTGTTAGTTTTATTTTATGGATCCAGTTTATAGGCCTAAATGGGGAAAAGTTTACTGCTGAGTTGGAGATGAGACACAAATGCTTAAAAAAATTCCATTCTGATGAGGAAACCTAGTAGTCATATGCAAAGCTGGGACGTAGCTCTGTTGATAATCATGGAGCACTTGATGTCTGTGAAGTTTGACTTGAAAGAATTAACGTGTTTTCAGTTTTATGTTTATCTAAAGCCAACAGGTCATCAGATAAATGTGGATAGCTAGCTGTGGATAAGAATGTACATACAGCCTCAGATGCATTAAATTAATATTGCCAGATAAATGTAGGTCACAAAAACAGAGCCATTTGGTAATTTTAATGTGTCCTGCTTTTGTCCTGTCTTTTTAGTCTCAAGTGTCCTCCTTTCCATCCCTAACCACTGGTAACCCTAGTCATATCAGGAGTTCAGATTTTGTAGATATAGTGGAGTAGGCCATGTAATAACTACTGTTGGGCATCTGTTTGCTATTATTGATGTGTTATGGTTTGTTATTTTCAACTGATATTCAATTGTTAATTGAGTCGTGGTAAATAAATTTCCAGATCGGCACTTGCCTTATGACTGGGAAAACCAAAGTCAAATTGGCCAGCCACGGGATTTGAACTCTGGATCTTCTGAATGCGAGTCCAAGATGGTACCACTTCAGCCAACTTGCTTGGTATTACTTTATACTGTCAGAATTTCTAGACGTGTATATTTTAATCCTTACGGGGGGACACTTTTGAGGATCAAAAAATTCAATTTATAATTATGTGTTAATTTTTTTATACCATGAATTTCTAATGCATATAGTGTTTCTGTTTTTCAAATCACATGTTTTTTTTGCATTTTGTGCAGTATAAATTCATCTTTAGCTGCATAAGCCCACAGCTTAAAGTTATGAAGTTATCTACAGTCTCTACATTTTTTAAATATAACATTTTAAATTAGGCAATACTAAGGCCGGTATTCATAGTCGCAATAAATCGTACTTATATCCAAGTCGAACTTTGATCTCATTTTAAGTTGAGTTTCTGACACAAACAAGTCGGACTTATGACGTAGTTACTTTATAAAGTCAGACTTGACAAAGTCGAGCTTATTGTTATTCATAGTCACTAAAGTACGACTTATTTGTCAAAATAAGTCATACTTTATCAAGTCAAGGGCCCCCCTGACTTATTTCAGTTTAAGCCAGTACCATGGATAGTAATTTTGAGGATCTGGGCGAGGTATTAGAAGAAACTCACACCCCAAAGCATTATTTGAGAAAGATGATGAATCCTTTCAAATTCTACAGTGACAATGAATTTAAAAAGAGATTTAGTTTCAAGAAGACACAATTTTGGAAATATCAATCACTTATCTTTCATCAGCATTTCTCTCTGCTGTCATTTCATATTGGCCCAAATCTTCCTAAGCTGTTTTGAATCTCTCTAAAACATAATATCGAAATAAATACATAAGCATACCGGTATTAATTATGAACGATCTCCAGGCTAATATATACACAGAATATTCTCAAGAAACTATTGATAAGTTTACTTACATGCTGCATAATATGACTGGATGAATTGAATTCTTTGTTTACAATGCACAGCGCCGTCTGTATTTTTATATCACAATAGTAAAATACGTAACCAGATTGCTTTGCGTTACACAAAATCTGGAAAAATCTTGAATGCGATTGGCTAATTCAATTGTTACGGCAGTGAACGTGCGATTTTTCATATTATCATGTTCAACTTTAATATGTAGAATAAGTAGAACTTTATGAAGTCGGACTTAATAAAGTACGACTTTAAAGAACACTATGATTACGAAAAACATATAAGTCGACTTATCAAGTAAGTTCAGCTTTATAAAGTCGGTTCTTAAGTCGCCGACTATGAATACCGGCCTAAGTCTTCTCCACTTGGAGGTGACAAATAACTGTCAATTAGAGTGAGGTATGTTTCTGTTTAAAGATTTTTAAGATTCACCCACGTGACATGGAAAATCTTGTATATGGTATAGGGTGTAACAAAAAGATAGGCCAAAACTTGAAAGAAACATTCCTTGCAAATAGACAGTGAAATCATGTTGCTTGAACATGGGTTCGAAAATACTTTATTTCCTTGTTAGAGCCCTTTCTCTACACCTGATCCACTTAGCAGAATACTCAAAAAACAAAACAGAAAATCATATCAAAAGGTACTAAAAAAATAGAACTGCAGGTAACAGAACATCAAATAAAATGATCAAAATGTACTCCTTTAGCATGGGTACATCTGTAGACCCACTATTGCATGGACTCACTGATGTATCCCTTGAGCATTTCGTATTATCTGGCAGCCTTGCAGAATACAAGCATGGAGATTCTCTACGTCTTGCAAGAGTTTTCAAATGCCCCCACAAATAAAATCTATTAGATTCAGGTCAGGTGAGCGTAGAGGCCAAGGAATTGGTCCACCTTTTCCTATCTATTTATCACGGAACCATCTATTCAGAAACTGACAAACAGAGAGGCTGAAATGAGCAAGAGCTCCATTGTGCATGAAGTAGGCCTACGTGTCTCAATAGAGACATCGCATGTTCCAATAGGACAAGATTTTTTAAAGAACACTCTGTACCTTCATCCGTGGAGATGATGTGGCAGTGCATATAATCCGACCAAGTCACCAATAATGCTGATCAAGAGTTGTAGACAAAGGACTCTAACCAGGAAATAGGCATTTTGAGACCCATAATATATATATGGGTCATATATCATAATTTCACCCTCCATATGCAAGGAATGTTTCCCTGAAGTTTTGGCCTCCTTTCTTCTTACACTTTATATATTACCAACGTTGTTTAAAATCAGGCATTCTCTAAAATAAATAGGTATAGTATGGTATGCCAAAAACAAGTAGGTGAAGAATGAGATAAAAAATTATTTTACTACATTTCTTAGGTATTTTATAGAGTGACAAAACCAAAGCAGGCAATGTATTACTTTACAATATTTCAATTTAATTTAATTGTTTTTATGTTTTTCATTCATTTAAAAGTAGCCATAAATCATCGAAATGGAAAAGCTTTGGTATTAGATCCTACCATAAGATTTGAAATTGACGTGAACCAGGCTTCTGCAGTTGACGAAGAGAAGAAATCAATTTACGAACCATGTCTTCCAGACCTTGCTCAATGTTATGGCATCGAGTTGAGTCATTGGTCAGTGACTGGTCTTTTGTTTGGTAGCAGAGGCACTTTACCGAAATTCACATGGAATTATCTTCTCTCCCTAGGAATATCCATGGAACTTGTGCGTACCATACTTGTGGAGATAATAAAGGACTCGCTTTGTATCCTACACAGGCACTTGTATTCCACTTAAATAGAAGATTATTAATACTCCTCCAGCTGAGTTAAGACCCTTAAATCAGTAAATCCTAATTGCATTCTTATGCTATTTATATTGTATATTGTTAATATTGTAATACTGAGGCATACAGTACCCGTATTCAGGACCCCTGTGGTCAGTCATGAATTGAACTGATGCCATTTTGGATAAATAAAAATTGCATATTCAAGTATTCGTATTTGTAGAACAGTTTCTGAAAAATGTCAGACTTCTTGTATTGTATGTGCCACTCAACTCTCCCTTGTTGTAACAAAAGTCTCAAGGTACCCCTTTAATAATTTTTTTAAACAGCTTTTGAAATATTTCTGACTTTTTGAGGATATCTCCATGGTTACTTATTATTTAAGTCCTTAGGAATTTTTTTAAAAAAATTGTACAGTTCATTAAATTATTCTTTAAAATAAGATTTCTTGTTGCAGTTAGTTACATTACTATGACAGAGTTTGACATGTATATAATGCCTAGATTATATACTATGCCTAGGAAAGGTATAAAATAGATTTTAAAAAAGTACTAATTTTATACTTTGCCAAAAATTGTCTGGCATTTTATACAATGCCTAGGTATTTTATGTAATGCCTGAATTTAAAACTTTCCCGGTAACGTATACACAAGACAATTTTAATGCATCCATGCTTCTAATTGTGTTTGATTGCATTGATATAACATTAAAGGATTAGTAGGTATTAGTAGGATATGGATCCACCAATTTGTATAATGGTGGTCAAAATAAGGCTGAACCTATTATTATGACTTAGTAGGATTTTGGTCCACTGTTTTCTTTCTTTCTTTGTTGATACAATCCTGTCTCTGTTGCTATTTCCGAGGCAACATACTGCAAGGTCAGAATTTTGTATGTAAACAACAAGAACTGGTAATGTGGCAAGGGAGTTTGCTAGGGGTCACAGCATCAGCTTCCGCAATCTCAACCTCAAGATTGTCATTTCCTAGGGATGCCAAACTGAATGAGAATTATTTCAACAAGTAAGAAATTTTGTAGTTACTATGAAGGTTCTAGATGTAAAGAATGCAAGAGATTTTGGTCTACAAAGAATATATTTTTCAGAGATAGAATACGCTGGTACTCCTCACCTATGTTCCTTCTCTGCTTCAGTGCCTATGTTTGACAGTCCCTCAAAAAACTGTCTGTTCAATTAGGGCTAGCTCTAGTGGACACTTGGAGAAAGGCTTTATCTCTCATATGAACTAGGGCAGCTCTTAAATCGAGGGAATATGCTTCTATTTCCTTTATAAAATGTACTTATTACTTTCAAGTGATGGGTATATATTTTGTCTTTTAAACAGGCAATGATTTTTCAGATACCATTTTATAGAATTCATAAATACAGTATCTATATTCTAGCAACATCTCTTACTTTTAAAATGCATTGCTATGTCCAAACTATACATACAATTTCTCAGAGACCTTTTCCCAGCCTTAGCATTGTGTCCTGGCCAGACGAGCCAATGTTCCCGGAAAGTTTGCAGGATTGTGAGGTTCTGTGAAACTGAGGAGGAGGTCCCAGGTTAAATAAGCAATGGTTGGCAAGCCTGGAAGCTGATGGGGCAGAAAGTTACCCAAAAGTTTATTTGGACTTCATAAAAGTCTCCATACACCCTAAACATGTTAACTGCCTAAGCATGGGCACTTTACCAAAATGCTTGTATGGGAGGCAAGTGCTGGCTTTTCTTTAACACCAAATGGCATCCTCAAATGCAGGAAATTTGTTAAAGGGGCATTTTTATTCTGCTTCCTTATGATTCACTATAATGTAGTGCCATAAACTACATATCATGACAAGAATTTCTCCAAGACGACAATGCGGCACCCAATTTGCCCACCAAATAACTTTTATCCTAATGGGGGTTACACACCTTAAGTTTATCTGTGTAGTTATCTGTCCTAAATAACTATGTAACAATCTGTACACCAATCTGAACTGAAGGTGTGTAGGCTACATTCAGTTTACACTTCAGGTCTGTCCGATATTTTATTCAGTTCTATCATCTTGGGTGAAGTGAAAATGGGTGACACAAAAAGGAGAGCTGCAGTTTGTTGTGTAATTGCAGATGTACTGCTAGAAGAAGAAGGAAAAAGGGGGGAAAAAACACCGAACCATCTGCAAAGAACCATTTTGCCCAGTAATAACCACTTACTGAATGAGTTACAAGAAGGAGGGGAAATTAATAATTTTAGAAATTATATAAGAATGGACAAAAATGCATTTCAAATGATAATGAGCAAAGTTGCTCTCCTCATTGAGAAAAGAAAAGGACATAGTCTTAAGGGAAGCAATATGAAATACATTCGGTATTCCAAAGCTCAGGAAGAGACTGCTAACCTTTAATAAAAGCCAAATGTGCATCTTTACTGATGAAGACCAGACGGTAATTGAGCAAACTATAGGATAAACTGTGTGATCTGCGCAGTTTATTGCTGCAAAAGAGGGTCCATTTGCACAGTTCTCTCATCTGTATAAATACCAGCCCAAACTGCACAGTTCACATAGTTTATCGCTAAGACATGACATAACAAAGCAGTGCTGCAAACACCGAACAAACGATTTGTAATGGTCTTACAGTAGAAGTGATCCACTTTCCTTGTCATCGGGCAAACATTCAGTATTACTTGTGAGTTTGTGGAATACATTACAAATGGCAATTTCTGAACTTTGATGGCCATTAAGAAATAAGGCATTGTCCACAATGTAACTGTGAAACTGTACTCTTATTTTGATTCAACATATCTTTGTACAGTTGTGTTTTCAACTATGATCATTAGACTTCGGATTTTAGGTAAAAACCTATTTTAATCCTTAAGTGATATATGGACGAAAACTTGTATACGCATGTTTCATAAATGACTCTGCCAAAACTGATACTTTTATAGGACCTAAAAAAGCCTATTTTTACATTAGAGCCTAATATTGCCTTTTTGCGTGTTTTTCCTCTAAAGTTTAAAATAAGTTACTTTTGTTATAAATTCTGTAATTTATTTTCAGTTCGTACTAAATGTTTAGCTCAGAATGTGCAGTATGTGACACATTTGTGACGTGGTTAAATAGTAAGGAATGTTTCGTCTTCAATCGAAAAATTCCTTGTAATACCCAAGAAAATGTAGTGTTTTTCTCCCGACTTCCACATCCAGTAACAAAAAAAAAATAAAAATAAAAAAAAATAAAAAAATAAATAAAAATAAATAAATAAATAAATAAACGTAGTTCTCTGAATCACTCATGGATACAAGGGGTTGAATATGCTAACGTGCATAGCTTCTGCTCGCAGGGATTAGGTTTTCTCTGTTATGATAGTAACACAAGCCCTAGTAATAGGTCTATATAATTCTGTGTACCGTAGGCCTTTACCTGT
The DNA here is from genome assembly GCA_964059195.1 of Ectobius pallidus. Classification (NCBI taxonomy): domain Eukaryota; kingdom Metazoa; phylum Arthropoda; class Insecta; order Blattodea; family Ectobiidae; genus Ectobius; species Ectobius pallidus. The sequence continues at coordinate 72,488,119 of CAXKWD010000008.1, read as the reverse complement.
GTTTTATCATGATTATTCATTAATGGAGACTTCAGTAAATATAATATTCTGCATTGCAATTGAGATATTTCAGGAAATTGACAGCTTAACGATTTTATAAGAGACTATTTTACGATTTTTAGAGCCTATTTTAGGTACCTAAAACTGCATTTTTAGCGACCTAAAAGTTCAAAGTCTAATGATCATAATAAAAAACGAATTCTGATCCTTGCTTACAGATTCAAAACTGTTAAGAGCAGCCTGTTCCTGTTACACACAAGATTTTCCTCAACTTGCAGCGAGCATGCAGTGCCAACTTTCTTACTGATTACGTGAGTAAATATAACTTAATATATTTCTTAAGTTTTCAAAAGCTTTTCTGTTACATGAAGGTGTTTCCTGGTTTCCTTTGCACTGTGACAACCATCTCTGCCTCTCTGTCAGTCTGTGTCATTCTCTCTCATTTCTTGACATGTAGGAAAGGATGGAAATCACTGGAATGTGTTTAAACGTCCACCCTATGGCCTGGACCACGCTCACACCTTACTGACAGAGAGGCAAACGTGGTTCTCACACAATGGTTCAAATCCCATGCGGCAGACTCCTATGACACAGGCATTCGAAAGTTGTTTCCACAGTATGACAAATGTCCAATGGCGAATATGTTGAAAAATAGCTGAACACTTACTGTGTTTTGTTTTTGTCAACAACCCTAGGGAAACTTACTTTGTTGTTTTATATATCTACTGTTTGTGTAAAGTTATGTTTGGTAGTTGATGCTTTAAATTGTTTTCCACAAACTATAGAATGGTAGGCTATCTCACATTATATTGGTTGCTTCCAGTGTGATAATATGCATTTCCAACATTGATAATACTTCCAGATAACACTTCCAACCCCTTAAATAGATTCATATTGACTTCCGTTCATTCAAATAATTTATTACATGTTATTTAAGCCAGATCTGATGAATGATCTAGGAACAGAAAAACTAATATTAACTGTTATTAAACCTTTTATACTGACACTCGCTACTACTTTCAGTAATGTGAATTACCTCGTTGGAGTGCTTTCATCTGCAAGTGACAGCTATCTTCAGCAACTGACTCCTGGTTGCCAATATTGCAGTTAGAAGACATTTCTTTATCATTTTGATATCGGTATATGTGATCTGAATTTTAGTTGCAGCACTCCAACAAGTTAATACGGTACACATTACCAAAAGTAGCAGGACTAGTGAGTGTCAGCATACAAGGTTTAACAATAGTTAATATTAATTTACATCACTAAAAACCGACAAAATTCAAGAAAAAAGTTAAGCTAAACAGGATGTTTATTTAAGTTTTATGCTGTTAGACCCTGAAGTCAGGGAAATTGAAATTGGTCAGGGAAAGTGAGGAAAATTTGTAAAGTAAAGGAAAAATTCAGGGAAATTTGAAATAAAAGAAATAAATAAATAAAAAAAAAAAAAAGAATAGTGAGGGAAAATATCTAGCTCCATTGAGCGAATTGTGAGGGGGATGTGTTTTGCTCCAATCTGCTATAACCATGACTGTGTAAGCAATTTTCTTTTCAGTACTTGAGCTAATCATTTCTTATTTCTATTATGGGGATGGAGGAGGCTGTACTTTTTGTTTACAAAGAACCTTAAAAACATTGATTCTTGTGGTCAGGGATATGAAAGTTTTTAACATGGAAGGTCATGGAAATTTATTTTGAAATTTCTGTGGATACCCTGCCTAGTACTCAAGAATTCTATGCATGTTTTCCATATTCATTAAAATCATTAACCCTAACCTGCCTCATCCTTTTCTAGATATCATTACTGCTCACCTGCATTATGTTGTCAACCCATTACATTTTTAAATATTTTCCTCCACTCTCATCAGGGTTGTTTAATGTACTATGGTAATTGGATAGCCCGATGTCTTTAGATAACTTAGCAGTTATAATATTAGAAAAAAAAAACTGTAAACTTATTATGTAACTTCACTTTGCTTTCAAATGATATCTTAACAATTCCGGTATCATGGTTATAGGCAAGAAACGAGATTCAGTCAGAAAATATAGAAGATTTGGCATAATTACATAACAATGAAAGATATCAACAAAAAACCTTATTTACAAAGATACTCTTTACTCTATTTCTCAACGTAATTGCCATTGCTGTCAAAGCATTTATTGTAACGTGGTACCAGTTTTTCAGTGCCAGTGTTGTACACTTCTACCACAAAGACCTGAGCCAGGATGTCACTGCCGCTTTGAGCTCTTCATCGGTTGGGAACTCTTTTCCATCCAAAAAAGTCCTTTGGTTTTGGAAACAAGTAAAAATTGCTGGGGGCTGTAAGGAGGATGTCCAAAAATTCCCAATTAAAACGTTCAAGTTGTGCCTTTTTATGAGCAGCTGAATGAGGCCTAGCGTTGTCATGAATTAAAAACACCTTTTCAGACAACTTTCCTCGTCTCTTGTTTTGGATAGCATGTCGTAGTCATTGAAGAGCTGCACAATCCATTTATTCCTTGTCTTTGGCAGTAGAAGAGTATAACAATGGCATTGAAAAACTGGTACCACATATCTGTAAATGTCTTGACAGCAATAGCGATTACGTTGAGAAATGGAGTAAAGTACTTTATCTTTGTAAATCAAGTTTTGTGTTGATATCTTTTGTTATTATTTAGTTATGCCAAATCGTTCTATACTTTCTGGATAACCCTTGCATTTTGTTTCTGCCTTCAGTGATGGAGAAGACCTTTAACCTGTTCACTATTGTCACTGTCATATAAATTAGGCACATCTTTTTCCTAAACAGCAAGAATAAAAGCTTCAAAACATTCATCATATATAGTGCAGTTACTCATTGTATGGCCAGTCGGCTTCAAAGGTTTCGGTGTTTCTTTATGTTAATTCATTTGACTAAATCGGTCTTGGGCTTACGCTTCCCAAAACAAAAGCAACGTTGCAATATTCTCTCATTGTTATCACTGACCTCTGTTCTTCCTTCGCTTTATTCAATTCACACGTGTTATTGTTTACTGTAACTTGATCTTGCAACCGCACATTTCACTCCACGTGGAGTAGACGAGTAGCTGTCAAAATCGCCACAGGACATTCTTAGATTTTGATTGGCTGGGGTAACTAGCTGATTGGTGCGGTAAAAACAAAGATCACGGGTTGAGCTGTCGGCAAACTTTTCCTCCTAACAAAAGGAAGCCGCCTGGCCATGCAATGAATAACTGGACTATAGAAAAATACATGGCAGACATTTAACAAACACTACTGCTCACTAGGGTATTTGGTCACCCCCAATAATTTCGAAGCAGGCACATACTTAATGAAGCCCATTCATTCAATGACTGATGTAAAGAGAAGTCATTGTTGAAAGTATAGAAGGATGGGGAAAGCTTTAAGTGCATGCCAACCATGCAAAAGAAAACTGAGGCATGTGGGTGATGAGTTGCCCCAGGAGCAGACTGGGCTTAAATACATCCACAAGGCTTATATTTACTTTACTTACTTAGGATATCGTGCATCCTTCACTGGACTGATGATAGTGACCTCTAAAGTGGAGTTTCTTTTGTTCAAGTCAGTGTCAGATACTGACTGAAAACCACAAATGCTTTTTGAAAGTTCAACTTCTACAAGTACTTCATGATTGTCTGGCAGGTTGCTTGCTATGGGTGAAAGCAAGTCGTAGTTTATTGAAAATATCTCTTTCTCTTCTTCCTCTTCAGCTTGCTGTTCATGTTTCATTGTCATCTCTGTTGCCTGTATAACAGAAAGTGGAATGTTGTAACTCAACAGTCATATGAAAGCTACGGAAGTAATTGAGAATTGATATTTTTCAAATAAAATTACCCTGTAACAAGATTAAAAGGTGTGTTTGGATTCTGTACATTATGCATTACAAGCAGGTTCCCAAGGCTTCGCCCATGATTATTAATTAAATCGATAGATGTTTTTTATTAAATCATCTATTTAACAGCAAACTAATTAAAATATAGGTATTTGTGAACACTTACATGCAAATCATTCATAGATAAAACAATTAGTAATTAAACAGCTAAAAATCTGATTTTGGGATGCATTTTATCAAAAATCTTCCTGTTCTCGTGGAATACCCAATACAACAAACTGCAGAAACTCTTTACTCATCACATTTATTGACACTCCACATCTTACAATGAACTCATACACTGTTCTTCACAAGACATCACTCCAACATATTGAGAACAAGATGACTGCTTGCCTCACTACATCCCGCCATTACGTGGTCTTTTTATCAAACTCCAAAGAGAAACGAAAAACAAATAAAACAAAAGAACTACATGGAAACTATTTGGCAATAAAAAAAGGAAATACAAAAATCCAGAAACGCACACTATACAAACAGTATTTCAACACTCCCCCTCGTTTCTAGATTTTCTCTTCTCTCCCTTTTTTTTTTCATTCATTTGATCATGATAGTCCTAACATATCACAAAACACAGTCTAGGATGTCCGGGTAGCGCCGCGTCGAGTGTTGAGAGGCCAACGTTTCTACAGCCATGTTGCTGTCTTCTTCAGGGCCAAAAAAGTCACTGGCTAAGCCGGGCATCGGGCTCTTATATATCTGTGTGGTGTTGCGGAGCAATAGCGGGCGTCCGGCCAATCACAGAAGAGGCATCTGTTGGAGCTCTGGGATTGGTCGGTCGACAGCAGCGGTTGGTCGGAGCTCCATTGTCCCTATCTGCTGCATCATGGTGGTGTCGAAGAAGGGGTTGCCAGGTTTTCGGCAAGTCCAGGCCTTTATCCCCGTTGATGTTCTGGGGTCTTCTCGCTATTTCAATCGCTTCTTTCACCCTTCTCGGCCACCATCTTTCTTCTCTACTTATGAGGCGCGTGCCATCAAAAACGATAGCGTGTCCAGTCTTCGCTGAGTGGAGGGCTATGGCCGACTTATCAAAGTTGTTATTCTTGTAGTGGCGTATGTGCTCTTGTAGGCGTTCTGCTACTGTGCGGCCAGTCTCGCCAATGTAAGTCCATAGCAGAACACCTACAAGAGCACATACGCCACTACAAGAATAACAACTTTGATAAGTCGGCCATAGCCCTCCACTCAGCGAAGACTGGACACGCTATCGTTTTTGATGGCACGCGCCTCATAAGTAGAAAAGAAAGATGGTGGCCGAGAAGGGTGAAAGAAGCGATTGAAATAGCGAGAAGACCCCAGAACATCAACGGGGATAAAGGCCTGGACTTGCCGAAAACCTGGCAACCCCTTCTTCGACACCACCATGATGCAGCAGATAGGGACAATGGAGCTCCGACCAACCGCTGCTGTCGACCGACCAATCCCAGAGCTCCAACAGATGCCTCTTCTGTGATTGGCCGGACGCCCGCTACTGCTCCGCAACACCACACAGATATATAAGAGCCCGATGCCCAGCTTAGCCAGTGACTTTTTTGGCCCTGAAGAAGACAGCAACATGGCTGTAGAAACGTTGGCCTCTCAACACTCGACGTGGTGCTACCCGGACATCCTAGACTGTGATAACTCCGGCCGCGGAAGCCTACAGACCTATATCACAAAACTTTTGAGTGTTATCAGCTGACAAAGACTTGGTTAAGAAATCTGCCACATTATCATTTGTGGATACATACTTAAATTCAACAAATTTATTTCTTACTGATTCCTGCAAAACATATGATTCTACAGCACAATGTCTGGTCCTATCTGATATGCTTTCTCCCTTTGAGATATCTATAGCACCTTGATTATCAGCAAATATTACACAAGGCTTCGAAAGATAATTGCTTTGACCAATATCTGAGAAAAAATATCTAGCCACTTAATCTCACTTAACACATCTACCATGGCTAAGACCTCAGATTCATTATTATGAAGAGAGAGTCTCTTTTGAGTAACGCTTTTTCCAGATAACGGCAGCTCCTGCCATAATAATTACATATCCAGTAATGGATTTTCCATCACTCTTATTCTTTGCCCAACTAGCATCTACATACACTTTAACAGGTGACTTTTCACTGTTTGAATAGCACAAAGACAAATCTTTGGTTTGTTATCTTAAAAGGTGTTTTACCTCCTTCCAATCACATAGGTCAGGTTTCTCATTTTTCTGACTAAGCTTGCATACAGAAAACATGATATCAGGGCGACTAATATTAGCAATATAGCGTAAACTACCTACAGCACTTCTATAACAGGTAACATCATAAGGTTGAACATCACAAATTTTTGGCTTACTTGAGTCTCTCATTGGTACTGGTAAAGGAGTTCTCAATCCCTTACAATCTAGCATACCATATTCTGACAACACAGATTCAATATAATTTGTTTGGTTCATCTTTACATTTCCCTCACAATCTTTAAGAAATTTGACAGACAAGAAATTAGTTGGAAAACCTAAATCTCTTATTTCTATTTCATTGACAACTTCTTAATAAATGAGTTAATTTGCTCCTGTTGCCCCCAAATTCCAAGATCGTCCACATGAACAGTCACAAACAATGTCTTGTTTGGATGAACATAGAGGCACTGATCACTAATAGATTTAAATAATCTCAGATCAGTTAATATTTTATGCAAATGGTCATTCCAATCCCTCCCAGCTTGCTTAAGTCCGTACATACTTTTGTTAAGTTTACACACATTTTTGGGATACTTTTCACTAACAAAACCTTCAGGTTGTTTAATATAAAGATCCTCCTTGATTTCACTGTTAAGATAGGCTGACTTGACATCTACATGATGGCACCCCCAATAATTAATTACAGCTTGAGCGGTCATCAGACGGATTACTTTCCGTTTCACAACTGGACTAAAAGATTCCCAGTAATCTATTCCTTGAATCTGATTAAAACCCTGTGCTACAAGGCGAGCCTTAAATTGTGTAACATTTCCATCTTGATCCCTTTTAACTTTAAAAACCCATTTGGTACCAATTAATTTACAATTGATGGGCTTCTTAACTAGATCCCAAGTTTTGTTTCCCATTAACATAGACATTTCCTCTTCCATGGCTTTAACCCATTCATTTCTGTGTGTACTACTTAACGCCTCCTCTACAGTTTTAGGTTCACATAATTCACAACTACTATTGAAAACAGCTGACTGACAACAATTACACACTTCTTTGTGTTTTCTAACCCTCTCAGATCTGCGCAGTATAGGTGATTCAATTACATCAAGAACATTAGGTAATTCGCCTACTCCTCTTAGATTCTGAACATCAGATAAATTCTCACCTAGAGATATTTCCCCAGTATCATCATCATCAGACTCTTCGTTTGTTATTTCTATATCAGAATTATCACCATTCTCAGTAACATTTATTACAACAGGTGTTTCTACTGAATTGACATATGAATTGCCTTTAACTTTGTCTTTCATTGGGAAAATGCTCTCTTCAAATCTGACATCTCTGGATTGTATTACATAGTTACCAGTTACACTCCATAAACGATAGCCTCTTTTGTCTTTAGGATAACCAAGCATAATACATCTTTCTGCCCTAGACTCCATTTTACTACCTTTTGCAGTGTTCTTAAATACCCAAGCTTCACAACCAAACACTTTCATTCTTTGAAGCTCCTCTACATTCAATTGCATTTTGAACCACAACTCGTAAGGTGTTTTACCATTTAAGGCTGATGATACACACCTATTCTTTATAAAACAGGCTGTGTCTATAGCTTCCCCCCAGAAAGTAGCTGTCATGCCAGCTTCAATAAGCATACATCTAGCAAGAGTTAATAACTGTTGATTTAACCTCTCAGCTACTCCCATCTGTTGATGAGCGCCTGCCATAGAAAATCTATGAAAAATACCTTCATTCTTACACAAGGATTTAAATTTTTCATTATTATACTCCTTTCCATTATCAGTCTGAAAATACTTGATTTTTGTACCCAACAAGTTCTCAGCTCTATTTTTGTACTCCAAAAAACTGTCAAACACATCATTTTTCCCTTTTAAGATACTAACTTCACTATATCTTGAGAAATCATCAGTGAATGTACAAAAATAATTACCACCCCCTTTACTTTCAGGCTTTATGTAACACACATCTGAATAAACTAACTCAAGCAATTCGGATGATTTTTTCCTTTCTTTCTGGATATGGGAGTCTTTTCGCTTTACCCTGATGACAAACACTACAGTCTATAGTATTTTCTTTCGGGATTACTTCACAGTCAGGAATGTTGTTCGCATGACCAAACGCTTATGTCATATGTCTCGTGTTACTGCTTTCAGCACCGTCACTCCCTCGATGCATGGTTTGGTCTCTATTGAAAGCACAGATGAACTGTTCTGTCCAATACAATCAACTTTGTCCACCTCGTACCAATCACAGTCAATGGCGTACATATCGTCCTCCACAACTCGGGCAGAGAACACTTCTTGGTCACCATTCAGTTTATCATAACCACAAAATAACCCATTGTCAATGTTGAAACAAAACCTGATTTTTCAAGTTGACGTACTGACAAGAGATTATCGCTCACTTCAGGTACCCATAAAACACGCTGCAATCCAAGTGTCCATCCACCGCATTTATCAGAAACTTTCATTGTAACAGTTCCATAACCCTTAACTGCACATGGTTCCTCTTTCTTGGCCACCTTCACACTGCCTGCTGTGTCAGCACAAAAATTGTTTAATAAACCACAATGAGGGGTCATGTGAGCATTGCACCCACTATCCAAAAACCAACGGTTAGGGTCACTACACTCATTTTTATCATTGCAGTTCAGAGGTAAATATTTGGATTTCCCTACACAGGCTCTATATTTAACTCTCACCATTCCGCAACCAAGGTTTTTCACTGAATCAGTTTCCTCATTTTGCTCAGTATCTTCACTCTCCATTTTTGCTTCCTTACTTTTGAAATTTTTCAGCACTTGTCCTCCAGGTTTAAATCCATTTTGTCCCCTTTGAAATCCTGTCTTCCTTCCCTTTTGACAGTTGGTACTGGTGTGACCTTCCTCTCCACACGAATAGCAGATTACTGTTCCTCTCGATCTTGCTTCCACATTCTTAGGGCAATCCCGGGCTTTGTGACCAGTTTGATTACACAAAAAACAGGATACACTTGCTTGATCTCCAACTCTCTTTACAGTATTCCTAGATAACAGTCCCCTTAATTCTTCTTCACGTTTTGTTCTCTGCTCAAACTCCCTCTGGTTTCTCTGTTCTTCAATCAGCAATTTATTCTTGACATTTTCTGTAGTCATATTCTCTTGATTCAATTCCATGATGACTTGATGATGGACTTGTAGCGTTCCTCCTTTAGGCCTCTCAGCATAAAACCAGCAACAAAGTTGTCATCCAATTTTGTTCCCTGTTGACTCAAAATGTCACACAGGTTCTCCACTTTCGAAACATAAACCATCATTGACTCAGTCGATGATTTAGACAGAGTACACAGTTGCTCCAATGAATTAACAAACTGCACTGGACTCCTCTTGCAGTGAATATTCTTTAGTCTCTCCCAAGCAGTCTTTGCTCTTGTGCATTTACCCACATCATTTAGGTAGCAATCACTCACATACTGAACTAAATAAGATAGAACATCATCATTTCTATTTTTCTGTTTTTCGGTGAGTTCGTCCCAATCGAGATTTTCATAACCAGGTTCGATGCTTTCCCATAATCTCCTTTTCTTCAGAAACGCCATCATTCGGGTGCTCCATTGTACCCAATTTCTTGTATTCAATTTCTCAATGCCCTCCGACGACATGGTATTTCACACAATAATTCACAAGAAATGCTCACTCGTTACACAATCTGTTTATGCTCTCGTATTCTCGGCGTCGTTTGGCACTGACTGGGCTATGCTCTGCTCTGGGTTGCTCTGCTCTGGGCTTTGCTCTGGGTTTTGCTCTGGGCCCATAACCTATCAAAAATCTTCCTGTTCTCGTGGAATACCCAATACAACACACTGCAGAAACTCATTACTCATCACATTTATTGACACTCCACATCTTACAATGAACTCATACACTGTTCTTCACAAGACATCACTCCAACATATTGAGAACAAGATGACTGCTTGCCTCACTACATCCTGCCATTACGCGGTCTTTGTATCAAACTCCAAAGAGAAACGAAAAACAAATAAAACAAAAGAACTACATGGAAACTATTTGGCAATAAAAAAAGGAAATACAAAAATCCAGAAACGCACACTATACAAACAGTATTTCAACACATTTCATTATTTGAAAGTGCTGCCTAGGAAAAAAACGTCAGATTTGAGTATCCTGGCCCAAAAATCTCCTGCATAGTGACTTCCATCCAAATTGTTCAATGTTTTCCTATTTAGACCTACATTCATTATCCCTCTTCCATCCATGTATGTTAGAAATCAGATCTCTGCATCCCAAAACATTATAAACAAATAAATCCATCACAGCAGGCTAACAAAATCTAAGTGATCGACAATTCCATGCATTATGTTAAAAAAATTGCAATGTTCTTATTTCCAAGTTTTTATGACAAAAAAAGCAAGGCTGGTTAATTTCACAATTAAAATGTAATAGCAAAAATTGATGCTTCAATAATGTAAAAAATTAATATTTTGTGACAGGTTTTCACTCATAACTCATAAATGAAAGTGAAAATTAAAAATTTGGCTTCAAGGTGCATTCGGCCACTCTCAGTCCATCTATGTTAAAAATTTCAGATGTCAGTATGCTGTAGATTTGGCTAGGCATCGCACACAGACAGACAAACAGACATACAAACCCTTCCTCTTATTATATAGATGTTGTATTGTTGAACTAATGTTAGAGTCCTTTGATTTCTATGGTAGATAGTAGTGGCGTCCTGACGCCGTCCTTGGTAGCCTAGTGATGCTACTTTCCGAATAGCATTTCAAGTCCTCATGTTTAAAATTTTTTTGTTTTGTTTGTTTGTTTGTTCTTTGTAGATTAATGGATTGTTCACGGTAAGTTTGCCCTTTTATTTATATTGGGGAAATGTGTACAGCATGCCAACTCTTACGATGTTATTCCTGACTAGTACTACTATTTCTTTATCTAATAGCCAGGCACATAGCCCGAGTTCATATCTAGAGAAGTGCACGGACAGCTCGTGGGTTCGTTTCCAACTCTCCCTGAAGCAGGAAGCTCATGCAGCGTGCTGTATGTCTGTGTTGATCATAATCATTTATGAGCAGGCGTAATAAATATGATTCTGTTTTATAATTAAGATATTTAAGAAAATTGGCAACTTAAATGGGATTAAAAATTCTATAATAGAGTCCTATTTTTAGAGTCTATTTGATAATCATTTAGAGCCTTCTTTAGACACCTAAAATTGCAGTTTAGCAACCTAATAATGAAGGAATTTATACAAGCTCCTAGCAATAGCTCAGGGTACCCATTTCATTACACTGTCATGGTAACCTCAGTTTGTCTCATCCTTCACTAGCACTAGCATAAATAGTTTCCTGCTCATCCAGTGGATTGTCTCCTCATCGACTGTCAGTTCAGGTATTTGCAGGTTTTAAAAATCATTATTAACCTACAGTAAATTTTATGCAATTCATTCTGCTTTAAGGATGCAGAAATGTTGATATTGAAAATATCTCGAAAATTCAAAATTCCCAGTGAGTATTCATACTTGCTGTTGTTAAAATAAACTGACAGGCGTCTAACATCTTGTATTAAACTGTAATCTAAATCATACCTCAGGCTTCTCAAGATTTGTTCGTAACTTCTTTTTGTAGATAAATAGCTGCTCTGCTTAGAATGAGGCCAGTTTTGCAAAAAGGAAAGCGAAGTAAAATAATCAAGGGCACTTGCACAGTATAAAGGAATAATATATGGTAATACATTCTAGTACATACCATGTCATGTTTATTTTCTGCCAGTCAGTACAATAATTAGTGATACACTAGGATGGGAAGAAGAAGATTGTAAGTGTATTAATGTTTTCTGTTTCATTGTGTAAATCTAAAAGACTATATGTGCCAAAAGAAACTTTCCTTTCATTTGAAAGTTATGCTACTATATTAATTTCATTACTGAAACCTAGAGAAGATTAAGCACTGGAGTAATCTAATTTACCAGTAGTAAGTAATCAAAAAACATAACCGTAAAGAAAGATTATCACATGAAAAATATATGAAATAGAATTTTAGGCAATTCAAATGATGCTGTGAAGACATGCTCTCTTGTAGAGAGTTCCTGGTAGTAACAATGTATCTTACCCCTTTGCAGGAAATGTCACACAGAAAATAGTTATGGGGATCATGAGTTGGATTTTACTAAAATTTAGAATTTGATGCCTTCTTGTTTATAGTTGATTGAAGAGAAACTTGTTGCCAAGAGACTAGCAAAATTTATGAATACTGAAAATTGTTATTGTGATTTGCACTGGTAAAATATAGAACAGTTTAAATCTCTAAAGAGAACTAAAAACTAAGCATTCTGAATATTTTTTCATGTTTGTGATGGGTTCACACTAACATGCAAATACCTAGTGATCTACACATAAAACTATAGCAACAAATACTGAAAGGACAATAAAAATTCCTATGAAATGCCAATACCAGTGAAAACCCTCTTGTCATACTATACTTAGTAAACTATAATTCCTACTTCTACACCAAGGACACCCTTATCTTTTAAGATATTAATAGGATTAGGATTTAGGATCACTGGTGGTTCCAGAGTAAATTAACCTTTCAGACGGACGGTCTTTCAGTAGAGGGAATGCATTTTTATGTACTTGCTACATAATTAAGCTCCTACACGAGCTGGGAAAAAAATAAATTTACCAGTAAGTGAAAATGACAGAACACTGAGCTCTGCATGTAAATAAACTCACTATGTATAAATAATAACACAGTACTGAAGTTCTGAAACAGGAATGGGTAAAATCCAATTACAGAGGACCTGTTTTTTCAAACTGAGATTTTGTTCATAAAACACCCAATATCACATGTATTTTGTGGAGAGGATATGTTGTCTTGGCGAATGATTTGGTCCAACCCACCGGCCCTAAATAATTATTTTATATCATGATCTAGCAAAAAGTAGTGATTTCTGCCATATTTCTGTCCTCGAATCATGAAGAAATTCATGATTGGATGTTAAAGGTGTGATGTCATTCCGCACGAGCAGATTGAATTGCGGATAAACAAGTTGACAAACCTCGCAGCAGTGGCGGCTATTCAGGGGAAGTAGGTGAAGTAGCACTTCACCAGTATTTTCACTGTTTGTAGATACTCTGTCTTGCCTGGTGAACAACTCAATAAGTGGACATTCATGGCCTCTTATTCTATATAAGTATGTGAAGTGAGAAAGATGTATTGTTGGCCATGCTTACAGTGAAGAAATATCTGAGGGGAATATTCGATAAATTTCGGAAATTATTCTGAATGGCGGAAAGTTCAATAAACGTTTGCAGTCACTTCTTTTTCTTCTTCTTTTTTTAGTTTGTCCATAGCCTGTGTTTTTAGTCGCAGCATTTAAATGAGGGGCTATAATGTATTTACAGCATAATTAGCGTAAAATTGTGTCTTGCGATTCTGTACAAGGATATGTGAATACTGCTAACTTTTATTTGGGCAGAGGAAGTTATGTGACTTTCACATCAGATTTTTTAAGTTTATTTTCCATATCACGAATTGGTTTTTACTATAAATGTATTTGTATTTTTTAATTGCCCGCCACGCCACCACCTGGTGGCAAAGCTAGGAGACACTGAGATCCTGAGAGCACAGAGTGCTTCAAGTCGGCCGTGTGAAGGTGAACTGGAAACCATGCCCTCCGTTGCATGGGTAGTCTGTTCAAATAAAAAATGAGGATGGCAGCAGCAGTTTTCTCGCTCATCCCACGTCTGCTAGGTGATGAGAACATGAAGCAGTCCCCCTTGTTCAGGCATTTTCTTCGCCGCGCCAGCACCTCACACTGTCAGCTCGGAGAAAGAGGTGGGCACGTTAGATCTTCACTTGTGTCTAGGGAAAAACGATGAGGAGCCGCAACGACTGTTCGGCAGCACTGGGCTGTGACGTCACTTCTTGCATCTTGGCACCAAATTCGAATGTTAGATCCTCAATCCAAGCATGTGTTCAGCTACCTTTATAACAAAATTTGCAATTTTCTCTCGTCTTATTCTACATTTGAAAAACTCGCACAACTTTCTCTACCTTAAGCATGTAGATTACTATTTTCCAGCTTTTTGAAAACTCGCATAACTCTCCTCCTTAAGGATTGAAATTACAATTTTCTTACGTCTTAATCCATCTCTGGGAACTCTCACACGACTTTCTCTACCCTAATAATTTTTTCTTCTTCTTTACTGAGTTTTTACCGACCCCGGAGTAACCAAGGATCGGCTTTAAAAACTTGTAAAGATATACTTTACACAAGAGAATTCGTCTTAGTCTTCCTTTTGGAAGTCACACAACGATCTGATTCTTAATCATTGAAATTACTATTTTCTTGCGACTTATTCCATGCCTGGGAACTCTTGCATGACTTTAATATTCTTATATGCGATATTGTGTAGAGGTAATATTATGTATTCTGTATTTTAATATCTCTTATGACTTAAGACGGCGCTAGACATATTTTATAGTCTTGGTCAAATTATAGTATCCTGCATTGTCTGTGATGAGTCAGGAAAAAAAAAGATGACTTTTCATCAACTTCCGAGGTCTGCTTATCACTATGTGGTATAGTGTCTTGAAACAGCTGCCAGTTTTGCCAGTCTGGGACACGACGGGTCCATGGGTGGTGGATAATGAAATGGCCCTTCATGAAAAGGGTTAGGGGAACCCCCCTCCCGAACCAAAAGTGGCATAAACATCAAATTTGTTTAGAAAATACTTTTATATTGTTTTACATCAAATTGTGATTCCCCTGATAAAGATGTGGATTTCGTAACCATAGTTCCATGCATCTACTTTACATCCTGGTCTATTAAAAGAAAAGTACAAATGTAAGTTATCTCTTTAGTTTTTAAATATGATAAAATAGGCTTGGTATGTGGAGCATTAGATAAATTTGTTTACATTTATTTACTCGTAAATATAATCTTGTTATATACATTATTGTGTAGAGAAAATATTATATAGAGTTAAGATAATTTTTAAAGAAGAAAGAACTGATGCCAGATATAGTTTAATATTTTAAATGTCCTTAACTGCAAATGAGAGTTCCATGTCGTTATGTATTGTTACTATTCTGTATACTATGCTGAATGATTCATGCCACGGTAATCAATCTTTGAAGCTGAATGTTTACAGATAACATTATACATTTATAACATATAAAATCGTCATCTAAAAATCTGATGTGAAATTCATATAACTTCCTCTGCCCAAATATTATGTTAGTCTCTTAGCATAATATAATTATTATGTATAACATTCTTTTCATGTAAATTGGTTGTAAATATGAAGAGAATGTTGTTATCACTCACATCTCATCATCAAAGCATACATAACCCAAATAAAATCTGATTAATGTACTCGTATTTAACTTTCTTTACCTTAAGCATGGCCAATACATCTTTCTCACTTCACATTCTGATATAGGATACGAATCCATATTTCAAAGAGCGCGTATTCAGAGTGGGTGGCGAAAACTACCCTTCATATAATTTTTCCTAAAAAAAGGTTTCAAATAAAAGTTTTAACTATTAGTATAAGCACCCTACGTGTAAAATTTAAACAAAATCGTTGGAGCAGTTTTCGAAAAAATCGTGAAAAACGAAAATTCCTTCATTTAAAGTCGTTAAAAATAAGAAAAACCTGCTGCAATTTTCGTGTCACATCTTCAGAAGGTACCTGACCCAAAAACAAACTTTTATTTTCATACGATTTTCCGTTCTGGAGCTAGGCTGTTCACAGACACACACATACAGCATGTTTCCAGAAATAATATTTTTGGATTCAGGGAACCTCAAAACGTATTTATGCTAAAAACTCAACTTCGAATTTGGGGGGGCTCTACCTATAGTACCTCGTACGGGCAGAGGAAGTAAAAATGTTGTATAAAGTGAGATATAAGATTAATAGACTTTTCTTTTATCTATAAGTTGAGGATTTTTTCTCTAGTTACAGTTGTCATTTCTGAATATTAGCTTTTCTGTTTAAATTGCCCTTATCAATTCTACGCTTAGAGCCCACTGGTGATTTCACTTGATGATTCCTTATTTAAATGTACAAATATAACTCTGAAAGGGTTAATGTCACGTTAATTATGAGAACATTTTCCTCAGTACCATAGAACAGAGTGAAGTAGACCAAACCTTTTAAGGGGAGATGGTGGCAGAAATCATGAAAATATCACAAAAATTTATTTCTTTATTTTTAAGTACATCGTATCATTGGGAAGATTATCCCAAGGTTTCATTTTGAAATTCAAACTACAAATGTTATAAAAGGGTCCTTTTCTTTTAGTTCTTTCTTAGTAAATGGCAGTTACTTCACTTAAATGTGTCCCTATTAGTGTAGATCATTTTTATGTGGAAAGAATTGAAGATTTTTATTGGCTATAGGAAAAATGTGTACCGAAAGATAGAAATGCGAAACAAATTCAAAATTTTACTACGCCAATAATAAATCGTAAAAATTACCAAAATCAGAAAAACTCTTCCTAAGTATGTTTCAAATTTCATTAAGATATGTCCCAAAATGTAGGAAATATGGGATTACAAATATGTCAGTGTAAATCTCCAAGTTTCGAAGGCTAATAATGCCAACTAGTAAGATATGTTTAATTTTCAGAATGTGTCCCTAAGAATAAATATAAAATTTATTGAGTAATGCTTTATGTAAAATGTGAGGATTTTATTCAAATGTTATGTTTCTCATTAAAAAATCAGCTGTTCCATTGAAATTTTCCTTGTCGATTTCAATGAAAGCCTGCATGTGCATTTTCTTGTTGATTGCATTATTACCAGTGCATAAATTCGGCTCTGAAAGGGTTTAGTATAGGCCTATAGTGTGTTCTATGTAGGTACGTGGCAGGGCTGAAACATCTCGGGATCGGCCCCAGGACAATTTTTTTTGTCGTGGTCTTTTCACAGACCGCCGACTATCCTTATTAATTTGTCTCTTCCCTTCTCCGTGGAGCTTCCTTCTCGCTACTCGTATAACAGAACATTTTATCATACTTTTCCAGTTTCCATAAAATTATATCACAATACTGGGACCCAGCCAGGTCCCTTGCGTCCAGCAGTTCCCCACCCTACTTGGCAGCCCTGATACCTGGTGCATTTATCCTGTTTTTCTCATCAATATTGTAAGTTAATCCTGTAAAACATCCTCATGAGGTCACCTTCATCCCATGCCTTGAGGAACGAAAACCTAATACGTGGTTACCTTTACCCCACATGGGGACCCGGGATCCATAATGAATTTATAGCTGACAAGATTGGGCCTGATCAGGTTTTCTTGGAGAGCTCCTGTTTCCCTTGCCATGTAATATACCATCATTGCAAGTCATAAGAGATATTAAAAGACACTCAGATTTTAAAACTCACCAATAGAATAATTATATAATATTACCTCTACACACTAATGTATATAACAAGATTAAAATCATGCGAGAGTTCCCAGGTATGGAATAAGTCGCGAGAAAATATTAATTTCATTGCTTAAGTTTGAGAAAGTTGTGTGTGTGTTCTAAGAGGCGAAACAAGACGCAAGAAAATAGTTATTTCAATGCGAAAAATGCAGAACGTTGTGTGAGTTCCAAGAGGAAGAATAAGACGAAAGAAAATAACACAAAACATATTAGGGTGGAGAAAGCCGTGTGAGAGTTCCCATAGATGGATTAAGACGTAAGAAAATTGTAATTTCAATCCTTAGCCGAACACATGCTTGGGTTGAGGATCTAACATTCGACGAATTTGGTGCCAAGATGCAAGAAGTGACGTCATAGCCCAGTGCTGCCGAACAGTCGTAGCGGCTCCTCATCGTTTTTCCCTAGTCACAAGTTAGATCTTCCACCGTCTGACGGTCTAACGCCGCCAAATTCGAATGTGTTAAATTCAGAAAAACCCGGATTCCACAACCCCGATTAAGTATTCTGTCGCACTGGGAACACTAAGCGACTTCCTCTACCTCGATCATTAAAAATACTATTTTCTCGTCTCTTATTCCATCTCCGGGGAACTTTCACGCGATTTGCCCTGCCCTAATTATTATTATTATTATTATTATTATTATTATTATTATTATTATTATTATTGTTGTTTTATTATTACTATTATTATTATCATCATTATTACTATGTTAATAATGGAATTCACCCAATAGCGGCTCGTGGCTCAAAACGAGGGTGTGCTGCAAATATTATTTCATACAGCAAACTTAAAATATTTTTAAAAATTATTAGTAGGCCTATCTAAACTGCTCGTCTCTTAATCCATCTCTGGGAACATTTTTTTGATAATTTCTCTCGTCTCGTCGAACGTTGTGTGAGTTGTGTGACGAGAGAAAATAGCACAAAAAATAATAATAATAATAATAACAATAATAATAATGATAGTAATAATGATGATAATAATAATAAGCATGTGGCATTTTTTCTCTTCACCTAATTTTCCGGCCACGAGCCGCCACTGCCTCGCAGGAGATATAATATGCCACATTTTTGAAATGGGAGAAATTAGTAGTTACAAGCCCTACCAAGTAACTCAGTTTATGCCACATTATTCTATAAATGCGTTTGCGCTCCACTATGGCTACCACCTTCACTTCACTTGCTTAACTATGTGGGTAGTATTATGCATTATTTAGACTATCTGTACGATTAAATTGATGCTACATTTATGCTAAGCAAATGCATTTGCGCTCCACTACTGGCTAGTATAATCCAATTACAGAAGACCCATATTTTCAAACATGGTACTGATAAGCAATGTACATAAGCAAGTCATCTGCTTCGCTTAAAAAAAAAAAAAAAAAAAAATCATCAAATTATCTGTGCAAAAGTGCATATCGCGTGAACGGCTCCTCTTTATTTGGACTATGCCCACGAATTATTTATGTGCTCACATTTCTACAACTGCTACTAGAGTATGACATATACTATATACAGTGATGGGAAGTAATTGAGTAAAAGTAATCGGATTACAGTAACGATTCCTTTTTTGGTCCCATTTACTTGTAATCGTTACTTTTTAAAAAATGTAATTTTTACTGGTAATTTACTTCTGGAAATAATATTGTAATCGTTACTTTTGAGTAATCGTTACATTTTAGTAATAAAAAAGTATCGAATCGAGAATTTGGCAATGTTGCTTTTTTCTACTCGCTGGCAGTCGCTGCAGCGGTGATGAACTTTGCGTTCTTTTTAAAGCGAACGTAAAGCGCTTTACAGCTGTTGCAGCATCGCTGTATGGTCGCTGCAGCAGTGGTGAAGCGAAGTCAGATCTGGCTTTACGGGTTTTGCTGCATGGGCTATTAACCATTCTTTTTTTACACTTTAGTTTGCTGCAGCGAAACTGTAGCGATTTAAAGCAGTGACGCGACATTCGACATGGCAAGTCAGCATTTCTGCGGAAAAACGTGGCAACACGACATCAGCTGAGATGAGCGGAAGTCGAAAGTATTTTGTGTGTGTGTTTTTTTTTCAATGGCGACCACAGTCAGAGCAATTTACGGGAGCGATACTACATTTAATTAGATTTCTGTATGGTTTCCCTTTATTTCAAGACGTGTTCAAGAAATTAAAATTGCTGTTCTCAGCCTATACAATTTATTTATATCCCTTTCTTTGAAAACAAGGTTATGTGTTCCACATTATAAAACTAATCTCAAACTAACCTCAACTTCAAAGTTAATTACCGAACATTAGAGGCTCTGTTGAAAATACTGCTTATGGCATTGAAAATTAATTTATGCTGTATGAGGACCAGTGATTTACAACAAGGTGACATTCACATATAATTCTGATAGTAGGATTCTGGATCCCGGTATTTGTCTTTTTCTAATTTGATTAAATGTAATCTATTGTGATACTGCAATATTACGCCGCGTGTTGCGGGGTTTCACAATTGTAAATATCACTTTATGGGGATTTGCTACATGAACTGTCATGGCCTTCTTTTTAACCCCAGTGAAGCTGAAGCGATTTACAGATTCGGTTTAAAAAAGAACGAAAAATGCACCCTATATTTGTTTTTTCTCAAAACTTTTTCAGTTAAAATGTTTTCAGTAAGAACATTTCTTATTTAAGTATATTTTTAAATTTGCTTCTCATTCTCAATTGCTATAGGATAACGTCGTCACAACTAATATCCAGGTTAGAGATAATTTTAACAAAACTTACTCAATGTGTATGGAAATATTGGCATTGATCCGTTTTGTTTGTTTGGTCATTAATAATTTTAGACTTTGTAACGTCCCAAGCAACTTTATTAGCTGAATGGCCCAATAGTTTCTGCCCTTGTGCCCCCCCCCCCAAAAAGAAAAAAATTAGGTACCGGTACTGCCATTTTGTAAAGTAATTGTAATTGTAATTTTACTGATTACTTTTTTGTGCCCCCCAAAAAAGAAGGAATTTTTAGGTACTGCCATTTTGTAAAGTAATTGTAATTGTAATTGTAATTTTACTGATTACTTTTTCAAAAAGTAATTTGTAATTGTAATTAAGTAAAATTTTTCTCAAGTAATTGTAATTCAGTCCAATTACTATTTTTTTGTAATTTTCCCATCACTGACTATATATATATATATATTATATCATCACCACATCACCATTGCGTTGTATGCAGTCCATACCCCCAGGACTACATAAAGGTCAACAAATAAACTTAACCAAAATTAAAAATTAAATTTTGACCGAACCTACTGTGTTATCAAGATAAAACTTAAGATAGACACTTTCCAGATCATGGAGAACATACGGAAAAAATTTCAGACCTGTAGGTCAAAGTGTCATGGAGGAGTAAGCATCTTATGGTGCATTTAATATAGTGTAGATATAAGCTTTAAAATGCACATAAATTATACAACACATCATTAATTATTTTTATTTATTATTTCAAGTTCATTTAAATTATTCTTAGTCATCCTTTTGTGTGAAGGAATTGTCAGTGGTTGATGTTTGTATTTAAACTTTTTTAAACTTCCCAAATTGTCATTTAGCAAATTAAAAATGTATGATAATTATACAGAAAAATAATACTAGCCAGAGTCACTTTTAGCTTCTATTTACGATTAAAATAGCGTAACATCCAATTGGGCGAGAAGGGTTTGAAATATCTTCCCTGACTTTTCCGCTATTTCCACCATTTCATGGTGTCCTACCTCCCCCCATCAATTCATAGGAATATATCTTTTCAGAACAGCAGCCCAAAATATTGTTTGACCATCCCTCTATCCTTGTTAATAATTCTTTTCATAAACTTACAAATTCCAGAAGTCTCTATTGGGTAATCTTTTTATATATAATAATTTATTTTATTTGAAAATGATTATGACTTTTTTAGTTAAAATACCGATATTTATAGTGCATTTATGACTTCCTAAAATTTAAAATAAAATATTTTAGTTGAGTTATTGAATTAACCATTATTTCCGTTCAGTTATTGATTTTAACCATAGCATAGTGGTTGAGGCACTGCTCTGCTACCCAGATGAGGCTGGAATTTTTCAATTGGCCTATTTTTTCTGGTGGCACTATAGGCTTGGGGTCGGCTCAGCCCCTAACAGAAATGGGCACTAGAAACAATCCTGAGGGTAAAGTTGACTGGTTCATAAGGCTGACAACCTTACCACCTTCACATGGTATAAATCTGGGAGCCTCAATTTCCTTGAAGCCAAGCCTACTATAGAAATAATTACTTCATGATTTTAATGGTAAGAAAGTATTAGTAAAACAAAAAGAAACAGGTTTTTGGTAGAGGAGAGGTTTGGTTCTTTAATAGAGGTACGAATTGCATTGATTATGGGCTTTAATGTTGACTCCCAGAAAAATTGATTTTTACGGTGACGGTGGTCTTTAATATGGGTTTTACTGTATGTATTGACTATTTACCTCATAAATCAGTGTCCAATCCAGTATAAGAATATGAACCATGTTTATATCACTTTCATTTTATCACACTATGTGCAATTGAGTAGCGTAATATCAAAGATGGACATGTGTCGTTTGCAATCAAATGAGATAAACCCCTTGTTTTCACTTCCTCTGCCCGTACCATAGGTACTATAGGTAGAGGAAGTATTGTTTTCTTCCCCCAAATTCGAAGATGAGCTTGTAACATAAATACATGTTTTGAGGCCCCTTGAATCCATTAAAACAGTTTTTTCGGAAACATGTCTGTGTGTGTCTGTGTGGATGTGTGTGAAGAGCTTAGCTCCAGAATGGAAAATTGCATGAACAAAATTGTATTTGGGTCAGGTACCTTCTGAAGATGTGACATGAAGATTGGCGACAAGTTTTTCTTATTTTTAAGGGGACTTTACATGAAGAAATTTTTGTTTTTCGTGATTTTATCAAAAACAGCTCTTACAATTTTGTTTATATTTTATGAATGGGGTGCTTATACTAAGAGCTAAAACTTTTATTTGAAACATTTTTCCTAAAAAATTATCTGAACAGTGGTTTTTATAATCAGCATACGTGTACATTGTGACCTCTTGTGTTCTTACTGACTCTGTATCACCTGCTGTGGCCGCTTTAGACCCCCGAAACTGAAAACTTTTACTTGTTTTTCTTTTATTTACATCTTGCACCTAACTAGACTTTACTGATCAAGTAAATTGTTCATAACAAATTGTCAATAATTATATGCAAGCAATACCTTCTTAGAACCAATTTTATTACTTCCTCAGCCCACAACATAGGCAGTGTAAGGTAGAGGAAGTATTGTGTTTGGCCCCAAAATTCAAAGTTGAGTTTATAACATTAATTCACATTTTGAGGCACCCTGAATCCAAAATTACTTTTTTTCAGAAACATGTCTGTGTGACTGTCTGTGAACAGCCTAGCTCCAGAATGAAAAATTATATGAAAAGAACATTTTTTATTTGGGTTAGGTACCTTTTGGAGATGTGACATGGTGATTGGTGGCGACCTTCTCTTACTTTTAATGCCTCTTCCATAAAAATAAAAAATAAAAAAATTGCAATTTTCTCGAAAACGGCTCTAAGTTATTGATTTTCTTTAAATTCTGTAAATGAGGTGCTTATACTAAGAGCTAACATTTTTTGTAAAAATTCACTGAAGGGCAGCTATAAGCCACCCACTGTTTGTAGAAACCCAGTCATGCCTAGTGAAAAATAACGCTTTGCATCAGGTTGAAACAACTGAATACACGCACTTTGCAATACGGCCTCTTATTCTGTTTCAAAATGTGAAATGAGAAAGGTGTATTTGCCCATGCTTAGGGTAAAGAAAGTTACATTGGTTATGTATCCTTCGGGGATGCTATGTGATGTAGTAACAACATTCTCTTCATTTTTAGCACCAATTTACATAAATACAATGTCATAAATAATATATTTTACTAAAAGTCAAAACTTTTATTTGGGCGGAAGTCATGTGTTCCTCATCAGATCTTTTTTTGTTTGTGACCACAGTTATCAAGCATGCAAAGAATAAAAATAATTATATGCTAATAACTTATCACAATAATAAACATCTTCAGAGATTCCGCATACATAGCATGCATTGTTGTGGATGGGAGAAAGAGATTTATCACCTTGTATGGCAATCCTGAAACACTTAGCCTCTCTCTGGTAACTTGACAGCTCTACCTCCTCAAGTGCTCTATGTCCACCGATGCATTAATGGAATTGTGTGGGTTTTTGATTCCTTTGTGCCTGTTCACATGGGCAGATCATTTTATTGGTTAGACCATTACATTGGTTCCCTGGTACTGTGGAGACCTAATGCCACAGGTACTGTGCATGCTAAGTTGGTAGAGTATCATTGGTGGTACCCAGTTCTACTACTGATCTAATAAAGGGGGAATTTCTTCAAGCTCCTATAAACACCTCTGGGTATCTTTTGATTGTTATATATTGTCATGGAAACTATAATCTGTCTCATCCTTCACTTACATTAATGTAAATAGTTTTCTTCCCATCTTCAACTGTAAGTTCAAATATTTTCAATTTATTTTAAATAATTTATGAAAATATTGTAATCTTCAGTAATCTTCAGTAATTTTGTTGAATTTGTATAGCTTAAGGATGGAATTTTGAGTAGCTAAACATAATTACTGACAATATTAAAACTTAAAGGAAGAAAATTTAATATTTTCAATGGAATACTTACACTTAGTTGTAACAAAAGCAGTACATAACATATAGCTTCATTTTTTATTTATATTTTATTGACTAAAAAACAAATACATGTTATAGGTCTTTCCAGTGTATCAACATGTTGAAACAAAATAAAGAATGAACAAACGAACAAGCATGTCCTTAAATTATGCTATGTCAGCATGATTGGCTTCATAAAATTATCTTATAACATTGATGCTAGGAAGAGCAACTCATTGGTCAAATTAATAAATGAATGAATACCCCATAGGCCTTCTATAATAAGAAAAGACTCAACATCACTTACTTGGTGAACCATTCAATAAGGGCTAGGATTTTTCCCCCTATGTTCTTATAAACATTCACATTAATTACTTTTTGCTCCACATATTAATATAACACAGCGAACGCAGGTTAATGTAATCGTGGATAATGTTATCAGTAAGGTAGTGTTATCGCTTTTATGAAGTCCCGTACTGATTAATACTCATACATTGAAAATAAATTCTGTTTATTGGGATCAAAGATTCGGTTTATGTTATCACATTTTCCTTTTTGCGGCTTTATTTCTGAGTACTCTACTTCATTCAAAATTTCATTTTTAAGGGTTTAGTTTCTAACTCAGCTGTATTGTGTTGTACTGGAGGTAGCAATACTGTCCACAACTCACAGGATGACCAGTTTGAGAGGGTGGCATTACCTAACTTCTGTTTTAAGCAATAAAACATGCTTCACCTCACAGTTAAGCTGCAGCTTTTGATTTATGAAGATAACAATGTTGACATGCAGTGATTGTTAGTGTAAAATGAAAAGCTTGAATAGACAGGCGTTAGATGTTTTACTATGCGGTGTTCACCACACATCAGTCTACACTTCCAAAAACACTCATAACTAGAAACTGAGTATGAGGATTGGTTAATGGATTCCTAAAGGAAAGTAAAAACAATTAAAAACTTTGTTACAGGTTGAAAAAATAGTTGCTTGCAATCTATTGTGAGTGGTTCAATGATTCACAGTTAAATATTATTTTATGAATAAATAGCTTTTAATTCTGTTTTGTAGTGCATTATCTTATATATGAATAAATAACCTTCATTTAAATCTTCGGCTGCTGTTATCAATCGGTTAATTTTATCAGATTAGCTGTATCCCGAAGTGATCACAAATAAGTGGTGTGCACTGTATAAGACTGGTTTGATTATGCATATTGTGTTTATGTATAATATATTCTTCCATTCAGTCATGTGATGTACAGTCGAGTTCACAGAATCTTTCTGATTCATATTGGTAAGGGAACTCTGAACCGCCTCCACCATCCCTACTCACTGTCCCTGCCCCTACCCTTTTTTCTTGATCTTGGATATGCAACAGAGGCTAAGAGCCAAGGCAAGGAATTGACTTTTGATATAAATCAATATGAGTCGGACTCATCTAGGGACTGTTGTTGACATTCATTGTGATGCACGCCTTCTAGCCACTCTCATGAAATACATTTCGTGCTCCACCTTCTTTTCACTACACACCTAAGCCTGAGCATTGCTCATGGGCTAATGCATGTGGTCAAACTTAAATTCAAATTAATAAGAGATTGGCTCACCCAGGTTTGATGTGCAACTCAGATGGTAAGGAGATTCAATGTCAACTTTCAATAAACAAAAACACTAGAAGAAACTTGAAGCATCACAAAGTTCCCATGCACTACTCTTCAATGTATTATGAAATAGGATAAGTCACTGAATACAACTACAGTTATTAACACTACAGGAATTACGGCTAACATGATTAAAATTAATATTGGTGTATAATATGACTTATAATGAAGTCAATATTGACTTACAATTTAAATGTTGATTACAACTAGTATTTTGATTTACATAACATAATAGCAAATTTTTTGAACTCTTTCACTGAATAGGTGCTCCACTATTGAAGTGTTGATGTTTTGAAATATTCTTTAGGCCTATGTCACTTCACAGATTGGTGTACAAATCGAATACAAAATGTCGCAGCTGCAACATTCATTTGCTGTTTACAGCATTTGTTTGTACTCTTGTTCTTTCCCTCTCTTTAACTGCTGCTTGCCTGTATAATTTACAAATGTGTCTGCCCGTCTGAGTGTTATTCTTCCTTGGCCTCTCTTGTCAGTGTAGGGTTCTCACATAGTTTTTACATATGCCCATCTTGTTTGATGAAGTCTCGCCTAGTGATCTTCCCATTTTCAATTTGGTTACTGGGGCTTGCTCCATGACATCTGTAATGTTGCATATAGGTGACACAGCCTTTCATTGGATAGCCTGCCTTTGATGAAAATCCTCATTATGTTTATTTGGAATATCTGGATAGTTTTTCTTTGTTTACAGGTTAGTGTCCACTTTTGATAGCCATAAAGTAATATTGGTACCGGGTATATGTCAAATTGCTTTCCATATCGATGCTATCCTTCTGGTTATTTCCTTGTCTGTGGCGATCATTTGTCCTGGGTATACATATCTAGTATTGGTATGTACTATCACTCTGAGCAGATTCTCTTGCTATTTGTAATCTTGCCGTCATGGTGGCTCATGCTTAACTCGTGGGCCTGGCATGCAAGCAGTCCCAAGTTCAAATCCCAAGGCAGGTGGCTGTGACTTTGGGGTTTTTTTGTCAGAAATCCTCCCATTTCCCCCTCTCATTCCACCAACACTTTCCATTTTCATCTTCAAACTCCCCCTCATTATCATCCCGTTTCCTTTCCCGGCTTTCGGACCATCTCCCACTGCAGCGTCCGCTGTGGGTCTCTGTCGTCCTGCCCCGTGGCTTCTGGTTGTTAGTGGTGTGCTGCATCCCTGGGGGTTCTCTGGTGTGCCGCGACACTATAGGTTCTCTTTGTGAGGGACCGGGGGCATGGTGCATGTCTGAGGGACCCTGGGGGTGTGGTGCACGTGGTATGGCTTCTGGTTCTAGCTGGATGTTGGGGAGTTCCGTGGTGGCTCGCAGTGGAATCTGCTTCAGGGGGACCTTTGGGCATGCCAATCAACCTATTATCAGGGGTAGGCACAAAGGGCCTGCTCATGTGGCCTACGCGCTTAGGGTCATTCCTAATTCACCTCTCCCCCCTACGTGGGGTTCCATACATACATATTGGTAATCTTGAAGCATTTTTCAGCAATTTCAGTGCCCCATAGTCTTTCTACAGAAGTGATTAATGTACTTGATTATTTACTTAATTGGTAGATGTTTTATTTAAATAATTTATTTTACAGAAAAATAATTAAAACATTTATTAGCACTGAAATCTTTTTACATAACTTGCACAATTACAGGATTTTATTTTTAATTACATTGTTTTGTGTAATAAATATAAATAATTAAACAAACAAAACAAATCTTGTGCTGCTGTATGGGCATACAGATTCGATCAAAATGAAATGATTAAAGCATATCACAGATTCATGAACCTTACCCAAATCATGCATAAACCATTTTTATTATAACAATTCATAATTAAAAGGCAAGAAACCTGGTTCGAGGTGCACATCACAATTAAAGTGGGCCACTGGGGGAAAGAACGACATCAGATTCGAGTTCCCTAGCCCAGCCCAAAAAAGCCCGCATATGAGTTTCATCCAAATCATTCAATTTTTTCCAATTTAGGCCTGCATTCATGATCCTCTTCTGGCCACCTATGTAAAAGAAATCTGCAAATCGTAAACGAATTAATCAAGATAGCAATTGAGAACAGAATTGTTAATAGGAAGCGTTGGATGCTTCATGACATATTTACCTAGGATGGTTTTTATATATTAGATTCCTTAATAATAATACCCAGTTCCCGTAGGTTGTTGAAATATATCAACATGAAATTAAGTTAGTTAATTAACATTGAATGATTTAATTTTGAATATTGCTACTTGATATGTTATATTCAGATTTAGTATTATTTCATAACCTGTTGGGAAATGAGATTAAACAAAGAACTCTCCAATGATCGTAGGTACTTCTCCTTATTAGGGAATATAGTTTTGAAATAGTGAAATTCGGTAGGCCTATCAAACACGATACGGGACTTATTATTAGGGGCTAGTTCCGTGTAAACTTCATAATAATTTTCTTTTTCTAAAATGTTATGTTATATATAATCTGACTGAGTTCCCCTTTGCCTTATAATAAGTTCGAACTGTTTCATAGGTTCTTAGTATGTTTGAAATTTGAAGTGAGTTAGGGCATTGACTCCATACATAATATTTTACTTATAGAAAGGGAAGGATTCTCTATTGATAATAATTTGGTCAAAATAAGTTCTGTTGTTCACGTGGTGTGAGTGGGTGTATCAATAATTGTAGTTGAGGTGTGTTTGTAGAAGTAAGTACCGATATGTAACTCTACATTTACCGTGATTCGAATTCATTCATCTAGGGGAAAACTCGAAATTCTCGAGTTAATCCAAACGAAGAATATAACTCCCCTCTCTCTCTCTCTCTCTCTCTTTTTTTTTTTTTATTTTTTTATTTTTTTTTATTTTTTTAACCGACATTCGAACTCATTTACCCTGACCGTTTTCCAGACTTGGTCATTTGAGAAAAAACTAGAAATTTCCCAAGTTTGTCTTACACAAGTACAACTCCTCCTTTACCGAGATTCGAAGTAATTTCTCATGACTTTCTTCATTACTCGGATCTCTCGGGGAAAAAAAAGAAGAAATTCCCGAGTTTAACCATAGGAATACAATTCCACGAGATTCGAATTCATTTTTCATTACCTACTTCAGAGCTTGACCATCTAAGAGAAAACCCGGAAATTCCCGAGTTGGTCTACACGAATACAGCTCCACATTTAACGAAATTTTAACTAATTTCCCATTAATTTCTTCGTGGCTTTTACCTCTCAAAGAAAATCGAAATATCTGAGTTACTCCATAGGAATACAGCTCCGCTTTTATCGAGATCCGAACTGATACCCCATAACCTGTTTTCACCTTAAGCAAGATTTGAACTCATTTCTCATTATATTCGGGATTTCTCAGAGAAAAACCGAAATTCCCGAATTATGAATATAGGCCTAACTCCACCTTTACAGAAGATTGAACTCATTAAAAAAACCAAGAAATTCTCCCACTTTACCGAAATTGGAACTCATTTTCCATTACCCTTTTCAGGATTTGAACTTCTTGTAGAAAACCAGGAAATTCCTGAGTTAGTTCGTAGGAATACAAACGGAGTTTGAATCTCAGAAACGAAATCTGGGTTTCTCCAATTTCCTACACTTTTTTCCTTCAGCATTCTCCAGTTTCCTGCTTACCTCGTCCTCTCTTCACCAATCGCTTCGTATAAAAATCACCAATAATAATATTAACATTATTTGGTTGACGGAGCTGCAAGCAAATCTTACTCAACTTTTCCTCATGAAATCATGAACCTCTGATCTAATACTTGCAATGTGCGGCGAACTCTACTACTTTAGGCGGGCATATGGCAGTTGTCCGGGAACTACAAGTGTTTGGTCAAAACCCGGTAGCATGGACTAGTGGTGATAAGAATGGCCTTGTTCTCTATGCATGGAACCGTATGATATTCCCATGTCATCTAATCCGTATGCAGGGGATCTGCACATTAAGCCTGGTAATTAGCAGCAGTGTTAAAGGGCCAGTTTCCATATTTTTCCATCTCTTCCTTTCCATAACCGGTTATCCTAAACATGGGCGCTGACACTGAGCTGCCAAAATGGTTTAGTTACTTAGTAAGAGTAGAACGCTAGTAATTCTATAATAAATCCTTGAAATAGCAAGAGGGGATAAACTATTTGTGGCCAGGGTTTTCAGTATTGTAAATAGGCCAAGGACATGAAAAGTGCAGCAGGCATACTGTAAACTGGAGATGTAGTCTGGAATGTTTTTTAAACAAAGAATAAATTGTAATAAGGGCTCGGATTTTTAGGTTTAAAACTGTTTTGTTCCTTGGTAGCTACCTGTGATATTTTGACACATTATCCGTTTCATTGTCATGGTAGTCACCTAGTTCAATCTTATAAAACGTAAAAATGGCTAAATAAGACGTTAAATACTAAAAATGGCTAAAACAGTTTTTAATTAAATTAAGATAAAATACTTGAATTGAAACTTTTTAAATGTCTGCCTACAGTTTGCATCTTGGTCATTGTTATCAGTACACTGTAAGAAAAAATTTAGAGTTGCAGTTTGTAATTTTGTACCCCATTGTCCCGGTAAAGGAAATTGTTAATGATCCAAAATCCCCGGTTTCTTTATAATGAAATTAAAGACATTTTTAAGAAGCTTACACTTGCAGTATATTCACAGTGTTTTCTCCAACAAGATCCCGAAAGTAAAGTATTCTAGACGTTGGTTGATTAATTGAAAAACGTTCTTGTTGAGTTTATGTGGTGAAGTTGGAAATGACAGGGGTAGTTCTAAAATAAATTGTCGTTTTCAAACTATGGACAATTAAGTAAAAAAAAAATCGTATTTTTTTGTGGTTCAGAGCCATGAAAATTATATGAAAATGGTAAAAACATGTATTAAAACTATTTTAATTTGTTAAAAAACTAATACAAGGCTTATAAAAACCTAAAAGTCCGGGCCCTAGTAATAGTATAGGCGTGCGCATAATCTTAATAAATAGTTCTTTATGTCTCATTGTATGCTGCGACAAATTCCCTATGCGAATATACACACTACACGTTCTTGTTAATAGATGTATGACCTTGTTTCTTCCCGGGCTAGCTCAATCTGAATTTAACTCATGCCAAGAGACCTGGCCACCCCTCGACTTGAGAGAATTCCGCTTTCAGACCGTGCGTCACTGGCGTCCAACTTACTTGAACTGTATCAGAGCGACGCCCTCACACCAAGCATGTTTAATGCATTACTGTGAGAGGTAGGGAGCACATTGACTTGTAAGAAAAGACTACACCAGTGGCGTAGGGAAGGGGGGTCCAGGGATCCGAATCCCCTCCGAAATCGAAATCTAAAATTCTGTTTAAGTTATTTAATAATCAAATACTGAACTTGTAAATGTAGGCTTATTATTTCCACTGTTCCATGTAGGGTTGCCACCTTTTGGTATGGCTAAGGAGGGACACTTATCGAATATATGCAGATCGCCGATCTTCATACCTAAATTTGTACACGGAACAATTTATTAATAACAGAAAGACGGAATATGTTACAAAGCCAAAACTGAATAGGCTATGTAACAGTAACACTAACATTAGAAAATAAGATTAGCAAAATAATAATAATAATAATAATAATAATAATAACAATAATAATAATAATAATAATAATAATAAAAAGAAACCTGGGCAAATTCATGACTTGAAGCTGTATTTCTTGTTTGATTTGGCAGCTTCTAATAGTTGTTTGTTCTGTTTCACTCTCACTAAATAGTCTTTGCAGGTATCTGTAACATCTGTAGAAATAATTTCACTCTTTATGAGGTCAGCTGAGCACCTGTTTCTGGATTCTGTCCATTTTAGATTCATGAGAGAGAACACTCTTTCCACAAAGGCATTGCTACCAGGCACATGAGATTGGGAATGTGTTCTTTACCGATCTCCTGAATAATTTTCTTCCATTTCATACTTATACTTAGTCTCTCCTTCTGCTGCATAGTTCACTTTAGTAGCATTTATTATATCTGAACTAAAGCAGAATTCCTCATATAACTCATCCAAATTAACATCAGATTCTACATTATGTGCCTTCACAGAGTCTTTGAGATGTTTGAAAGATAGTGAACTCTTAAGATTCAAGTCCTTCAGTGTGCCACAAAGATTGTTTTCTGTGAAGTCAAATGCTTTCTCTAAGTAACTTAAAACTTTCTCATAGAATTTCAAAAAAACAATGTACACTCATAGACATGTTTCGAAAATATTATGAACATTGGCGATCCAGACTCTGACTAAATAATGGCTTACCACTAAGTTCAGAAATAACAGGAGGCATATTTAATTAGTTCTTACTCAACGAACGACACATAAAACACACAGAGAACGTGGATTCAAATTACAACTGATAACACTACACACGTCTTGCTGTGCTATAATTCCAGCAGGGACTGTTTACGGTACTTCCCCGTCGGATCACCAGTTAATGGCTCGCACGCTGGTTGTGCAGATCACGGACATACCCCAAGAATGCCCGCGCGACTTATACAAATAAATTACAAAGAATAACATCATGGGCGGTGATTACAATGCTGCCAGCACGATACATTTTAGCGATGGAACGACATCGATATCTTGACCATGAGACGAAATTCACAAAAGACGCCACCAAGAATTGCTGTCTCATATTTTGTTTTGGAATAATTTGGCGTCCCGCAATATAATGCGTCCCTCTTAGGCATAATTCGGAACGCTGAAAATGTCCTTAAAATGCGGGATGTCCCGCCTAATTCGGGACAGGTGGGAACCCTAGTTCCATGTGTTATTTAAATTTTCTTATAAAAAGTAATAAGTGTTATAACTTAGGTAACGATTTCTTGTTTAAATAACTTAGGTAACGATTTCTTGTTTAAATAACTTAGGAAACGATTTCTTGTTTAAGTTGACTTGTCTTAGAGTAGGCTATAGTAAACAAATTTGCTAACCAGTTTTTCAGTGCTAAATAGCGTAAAATGTGATGATCATTAATTCAATATTTACACATTTTCCGAGGGTGGGCCCCGTACCCTTCCTCTCTTGAATACCCCCCGGCACCTTCGACCCTCCCCGAAATTATTTTCTGGCTACACCACTGGACTACACTCTTGTGTGCCTTAAAATAACTCCTCTTTCAGAACATATTAGGGGGCATTCCGCTGCAAATATAGCTACACGGAGATTCAAGGTAATCTTATAAAAGGATATAATTTATTTTGATATTATTAGCCCATAAAGTTATATTTTACACAAAAATCTATTTCCGCTATAGGCTACCATTTTCCTACATAGATCTCAAGCTGAAATAAATGTAACAAGTTACTGCAGAATTGGCCTATGGTCCTACAAGTTGGGGGGAGGACCTGCGAGGAACGAATCTGTGATTGCTGCGGCAAGCGCAGCTTCGTTCTGTGCAGATTTCTTTCTAGTTTGTAGGACTATAGGGCGTGAAATCATATATTTGGTACTTAATTATCAGTACCACTCACAACCGGCGATTCTTTTTTGGGATTGCCGTGAACGATTTAGAGAGTTCCATATTTGTTATTGTCGGACTCGGTAGTGCACAAGTTTCCTCTAGATCAGTGATCGCCAAACCGTATGGGCAGTACTACTAGTAGTACTAGTATGGCTACTAGTAGCTCGCAGGGACATTTTCGGTAGATCGCGTCAAGAGTTCTCACGTGTGTCATGGAGAATTTTGAGTTTGAAGAAGACAGTGCTGCAGTGGAGTTGGAACTGATTGATTTTTAAAATGATTTATCTGTAAAATCGCTTTCTTCAAGCCCTGAAAATATTTGACCTCTTGTTCCTGAAGAAAAAAATATCCAATTTTGGTCCAGGTTGCTCTCCAAGTGAATTCAATGTTCAGCTTTACCTATCTGAGTGAGGTTCTTTTTCCAGTATGAAATTTATTAAAAATAAATAGGCTACAGAAACAGACTGACTGATGGACACTTGGAAAACTGTATTTGAATGGCAGCCACTACCTACTCTTCCAACATTAAAAAACTTGTTGATGACAAAAAAAGAGATCCATCCTTCTCATTGAAGTTAATATGTGTTATAAAAAATTCTGCCCATACATTTGCTATTTATTACTAACTACACTTCAATTTCTTTCTTATGTACAATTCCATTTCAATTTATTTTTGTTATATACAGTTTAATCAAAATTTATTTCATATTTTGGCAATAAAAAGATGTAAGATTTCTTTTTAAGTTGGTAGTTCTTTTGGTTGGTAGCTCACAGTAGGATATTAAAACGGTATGGTAGCTCAGAAGCTTCATAAGTTTGGCGACCACTACTCTAGATGGTCGTCGAGGCGATAAGTTTTCCACCTATCACTCTGCCTTCTATACGAAAATAAAAGTAACCAAATTAGTTCGGTGAATCGAAGAGCCTGCTCCGTGGGCAGAGTGAAGAAAATTTTTGCTAAAAGCTCCAACGACCTTATCGAGAATCGAACCCGCGACCATCCGGTTTGTAGCGCAGCGCCTCAACCACTACGCTACCATTTACATCATAGGTAAGGTTTATTCAGGAGGTAGGAATTGAAAAAAAAAAAGGCTTAAAATCCTAAAGGTGCGTTGGAAATTTCAGCTTTTTTTTAATTTAAATGTTGCCGCCTCCGAATGTTTCTAAACATTTCCAACCTTATGCGGCTGCTAGTTTACCTATATGGACGAGCCAGCCCTGTTATTCAGAAATTTCACAAAATATTTTTAAAATAATTTTAAAGGTTTTTAATTTGTTTTTCGTTCTCTTAGTAGTAGCCTGTTCGACTTTTCTGCTGTCTCTGTGACGACAGAGAAGTTATACCTGTAGATACTTATTTCAACTATGTTACCCGGTAACCAAATTCTTTCTGGTTCGATGAAATTCCAAAAATTCTTTAATTAAAAAAAGGAAGTAAATACAATGAACCGTTTACCCACTACGCTTTTCCACAGATGGGCAGACAGAAGTGATCATTCCAAAAGCACATTCTCCATTTTCAAAGCACCGTGAAGCATGTTTTCCCGGTGTTACCTCGATTTCGAATTTTGTGTACTACGTATCCTACATTCGAGAAAGTAAAAGTATAAAATGCATTCCCAATTTTCAGAGGCGCTATACTGAAGGTAATGTGCCTTCAAAACAGTCTTAAGACTGTTAAGAAAGCACCGGCAAATAAATAAATAATAAAATAAATAAATAAGCCCGTCCAATCCCTTATAGGGCAAGGGCCTCCAACCATGGTAGGGCTGGCTCTGTTTTACTCTCCCAAGGTGAGCTATTTCCTTGGAGAGTTACCGGCAAATAGGGACAGTTTAAATAAGAAGAAATCGTGCTAAGAGAGTTCTGATTCAATAAAATCTTAATAATATCCACATGGAAGTCCATTTGTCGTTTAGCTCAGGAATATGGGGTTTCACAAATATCAGTGTTGAGAGGTATTTGAAAGTTTGAAGATATATCCATAGAACATTTATAATTCGTTATCAATTACGCATAAATAAGAGAGGACAGAATTTTCATCTATCTTAAAAGGTGAGTGAAATATTGCATTTTTTAAAAATATGGATACTGTTCTCTTCGGCGAGAGGTATAAGAGACTGATGTGGAGATTCTCTTCTTGGATCTTGAGATGGAGTAGTAGATCCACTTTTTGAAACTTGAAATTGAGGTGTATATTAGCTTCTTAAAACTTGAGATGGAGATTCTATTCTTGAATAGAGGTTATCTTCTCAACTGATGAGATGGAGAACCTCTTTTTGAATCTTCAGATGGAGAGATCTATTCTAGTTGATTCTTCAGATTAAGATTCTGTTCTTGAATCTTCAGATATTGTTATCTTCTTGAAACTTGAGATGGAGATTCTCTTCCTGAAGATTGAGAATATTGAGATGATCTTCTTGAATCTTGTGATGGAGAAATATATTCTTTTTTGAATCTTAGATGGATGTGGAGATGGATATTCTTTTCTTAAATCGTGTGGTGGAAATTTTCTTTCTGAATCTTCAGATGGAGATGGAAGTTCCCTTCTTGAGTCTTGAGATGGAGATTCTCTTCTAGAGTCTTGAGATGGAGATGGAGATTATCTTCTTGAGTTATAATGTGGAGATGGAGATTCTCTTCTTGAATCTTGAGATGGAGATGAAGATTTCTCTTCTTGAATCTTGAGATGGTGTTCACGCAAGCTATAGGTTTTTCTAGCATGTTTTTATGTGTCTAGTTACTCTTTATATTCAAACGCTCCGCTAAATCTATTTTCGCAATTCAGCAATTTGTCGCGGATTGATACAAGTTTTATTCCGCCTCTTTCTGGTCTCCCGCCTAGGCAGGTGCAAGCTTAAGACGCCTCGTGACCTAACCAGCGTCATTATCCAAGTCAGTTACAAGCCTGCGTCCACACGAGAAAGTCTGTGCTGGATCGCTCTGCATTTTCCGCGCCAGTTGCAAGACAATAGCATAATCGGTTATTGTTCTTAAACTGCGAAGAAATACATAATACTTACAGATACAAGTATTATCGTGTGCGAGTACGTAAATTACACTAGTTACAGTAATTTCATTAATCTCGGCTTCATAGATCAGTCGTGAAGTTCGTCTATAGTTGAGTGCATTGTGCAATCCCACGAGGTAACAGTGAATCGGCTATTTTGTGTATTATTCTAAAGATATCAGTGTTAATCAATCCTAAACGGAACACAGTAATTATTACGAGCATTTTGATACATAATTCATTGCTGGCATAAATTCCTTATATTTATCGCCACGTGACCAGCTTACCGCCAAAACGCATTCCATTGTTCAGTTCAATTGTATCAATATCAGATTTCAGTTTATTTGTGATATCTTTTATCATTTATTATTCAGTGCATTATTTTAGCCTATATTGTGAGAGTAAAGTTCCATCGTTTATTACATGTTAAAGGTTTTGTTCCAACATTACATGCCGCGGACCTCTGAATCCAGCATCCTGCGATATAAGTCCACTTAGCTCTACTCCTTTTATTATTGTTTTAAAGCAATAATTGGTCCTCCGCTATCAGAAATTCTTTCTAACATCCCTACCCATCATTTCCCTCTTCGGCAGGGTCTTATGCCGTTCTTGTACCCAACAGATGGAGATGAAGATTCTCTTCTTGAATCTTAAGATGGAGATTAAGATCCTCTTCATGTGTCTTGAGATGGAGATTCTCTTTTTTAGTCTTGGGGTGAAGACGGTGATTCACTTTCTGAATTTTGAATCTTAAGGTGGATATGAAGATTCTCTTCTTGAATCTTGATATGGAGATGGAGATTTTGTTCTTTAATCTTGAGATGGAAACAGAGATTCTCTTATGAACCTTGAGATAGAGACGTAGATTCTCTTCTTGAATCTTTAGATGGAGATTCTCTTTTTGAGTCTTGAGGTAGAGATGGAGATTCTCTTCCTAAATCTTGAATCTTCAAATGGAAATGAAGATTCTCTTCTTCATTCTTGAGATGGAGGTGGAGAGTCACTTCTTGAAAATTAAGATAGAGTTGGAGATTCTCTTCTTGAATCTTAAGATGGAGACAGATATTATTTTCTTGAATTTGGAGATGGAGATTCTTTTCTTGAATTGGAAACGGAGATTATCTTCTTGAACCTTGAGCTAGAGATGTAGATTCTCTTCTTGAATCTTGAAATGGAGTGGAGATTGTTTTTTGAGTCTTGAGATAGAGACGGAGATTTCCTTTCTGAATCTTAAGATGGATATAATGATTCTCTTCTTGATCCATGAGACGGAGACGGAGATTCTT
This sequence comes from Ectobius pallidus, assembly GCA_964059195.1. NCBI lineage: Eukaryota > Metazoa > Arthropoda > Insecta > Blattodea > Ectobiidae > Ectobius > Ectobius pallidus. The sequence continues at coordinate 72,450,486 of CAXKWD010000008.1, read as the reverse complement.
TTCTTGAATCTTGAGATGGAGACTATCTTTTTGATTCTTCAGGTGAAGACGGAGAATCCCTTTCTGAATTTTGAATCTTAAGATGGATATGAAGATTCTCTTCTTGAATCTTGATATGTGAATGGAGATTTTGTTCTTGAATCTTGCGATGGAAATGGAGATTATCTTTTTGAACCTTGAGATAGAGATGTAGATTCTCTTCTTGAATCTTGAGATGGAGATTCTCTATTTGAGTCTTGAGGTGAAGACGGAGATTCTCTTTCTGAATTTTGAATCTTAAGATGGATGTGAAGATTCTCTTCTTGAATCTTGAGATGGAGATTATCTTCTTGAATATTTATATGGAAATTTTGTTCCTGAATCTTGAGATGGAAACGGAGAGTTTCTTTTGAACCTTGATATAGAGATGTAGATTCTCTTCTTGAATCTTGAGGTGGAGATTCTCTTTTTGAGTCTTGAGGTAGAGATGGAGAATCCCTTTCTAAATCTTGAATTTTAAGTTCGATATTTAGATTCTGTACTTCATTCTTGAGATGTAGGTGGAGAATCACTTCTTGAAAATTGAGATAGAGATGGATATTATCTTCTTGAATCTTAAGATGGAGACAGATATTATTTTTTAAATTTTGATATCAAGATTCTTTTCTTGAATCTTGAATTGGAAGCGGATATTCTCTTCTTAAAACTTGAGATAGAGATGTAGAATCTCTTCTTGAATCTTAAAATGGAGATGTAGATTCTTTTAGGTAGATTTCGAAGAAAATCTACCTATTGCAATGGATACCACTTTATGATTTTCGAAAAATTCTTTCATATCTTTACGTTTCATGCTCCCCTAAGTACGAAACCACCGCCCGTTCAAAAAAATTTTTGTGATACTTATATATATATATTTATATATATCTTTACACGATAGCGGCCGTAATTTTGAAGATATTTGAACCAAATTTTAATATGTTATTTCTAGGCCCAATAGTTCGGACAAGTTCGTTAATGAGCAAAATTGGCCCAAGGAGGTGGTCGGGGGAGGGGGTTGAAATTTTTAAAAATGTATATCTCGGCCCCTATGAAGTATAGAGGGAAACTTTGTTTGAATAAATTAGAGTACTCCCTATGGAGTTCACAGTGACACCAACGATTCGGGGGTTCGAGTGAGGGTGGGGGTGGGGGATGAAAATTCGAAACTTTTGAAACCACGTCTTGTGGGGTATCGTTGAAAAGCTCTTGATGAGTACTCTACAAATCAATAAATAGTTTCTTGATAGCTCTCATATGACGCGAGATTTTAATGTTTGAAAATAATAACACTTGAAAGAATTATTATAATATCATAATTTTGTCTTGTTTAGCGGCTTTGCTAATTTTATTAATTGCTGATCTTGCGCACGGACTCCCAGAATATTATATCCTATTATTGTTGTCAAAACAATTGATTGTAGGCTCTTCCTCTTTACTGCAGGTTGCCATGCCAAGGCTAAAGAAGAAGAGTGCTATGCAGCGACAATACATTAAACCAAAAGCACTTCGAAATCTACCTCCGCCTGTAGGCCTGCCTAAAGGGATTTTTTTAGTCTTGAGATAGAGACGGAGATTTCCTTTCTAAATCTTAAGATGGATATAATGATTCTCTTCTTGATCCTTGAGATGGAGGTGGAGATTCTCTTCTTGAATCTCGAGGTAGAGATGTAGATTCTCTTCTTGAATCTTGAGATGGAGATTCTCTTTCTGATTCTAGAGGAGAAGACGGAGATTCCCTTCCTGCATTTTTATCTTGAGATGGATATGAAGATTCTCTTCTTGAATCTTGAGATGGAGATTACCTTCTTGAATCTTGATAAGTGAATGGAGATTTTGTTCTTGAATCTTGAGATGGAAACGGAGATTCTCTTTTTGAACCTTGAGATAGAGATGTGCATTCTCTTCTTGAATCTTGAAATGGGGATTCTCTTTTTGAGTTTTGAGGTGAAGACGGAGATTCCCTTTCTGGATTTTGAATCTTAAGATGGATGTGAAGATTCTCTTCTTGAGGGGGAGATTATCTTCATGAATCTTGATACGGAGATGGGGATTTTGTTCTTGAATCTTGAGATGGAAACGGAGATTCTCTGTTGAACCTTGAGATAGAGATGTAGATTCTCTTCTTGAATCTTGAGATGGAGATTCTCTTTTTGGGTCTTGAATTAGAGGTGGAGATTCACTTCCTTAATCTTGAATTTTAAGATGGATATGAAGATTCTCTACTTCATTCTTGAGATGTAGGTAGAGAATCACTTCTTGAATATTGAAATAGAGATGGATATTCTCTTCTTGAATCATAAGGTGGAGATGTGGATTCTTTTTTAGTCTTGAGATAGAGACAGACATTTCCTTTCTGAATCTTAAGATGGATATAATGATTCTCTTCTTGATCTTGAGATGGAGGTGGAGATTCTCTTCTTGAATCTCGAGGTAGAGATGAAGATTCTCTTCTTGAATCTTGAGATGGATATTCTCTTTCTGATTCTAGAGGTGAAGAAAGAGATTCCCTTCTTGAATTTTGAATCTTGAGATGGATATGAAGATTCTCTTCTTGAATCGTGAGATGGAGATTACCTTCATGAATCTTGATATGTGAATGGAGATTTTGTTCTTGAATCTTGAGATGGAAACGGAGATTCTCTTTTTGAACCTTGAGATAGAAATGTACATTCTCTTCTCGAATCTTGAGATGGAGATTCTCTTTTTGAGTTTTGAGGTGAAGACGGAGATTCCCTTTCTGGATTTTGAATCTTAAGATGGATGTGAAGATTCTCTTCTTGAATCTTGAGGTGGAGATTATCTTCATGAATCTTGATAAGGAGATGGAGATTTTGTTCTTAAATCTTGAAATGGAAACGGAGATTCTCTTTTGAACCTTGAGATAGAGATGTAGATTCTTTTTTGAATCATGAGACGGAGATTCTTTTTTTGGGTTTTGAATTAGACGTGGAGATTCCCTTCCTTAATCTTGAATTTTAAGATGGATATGAAGATTCTCTTCTTATTTCTTTAGATGTAGGTGGAGATTCACTTCTTAAAAATTGAAATAGAGATGGAGATTATCTTCTTGAATCTTGAAATGGAGACGGAGATTCTTTTTTGAGTCTTTAGATAGAGATGAAGATTTCCTTTCTGAATCTTAAGATGGATATAATGATTCTCTTCTTGATATTTGAGATGGAGGTGGAGATTCTCTTCTTGAATCTTGAGATAGGGATGGAGATTTTCTTCTTGAATCTTGAGATGCAAACAGATATTCTTTTCTTGAATCTTGAGATGGAGATTCTTTTCCGAACCTTAAGGTGGAGATTCTCTTATTGAATCTTGAGATGGAGATTCTTTTCTTGAATACTGAGATGGGGATTATCTTCTTGAATCTTGAGATGGAGATTATCTTCTTGAATCTTGAAATAGAGATAATGATTCTCTTCTTGAATCTTGAGATAGAGATAAAGATTATTTTCTTGAATCTTGAGTTTGAGATCCTCTTCTTGAATCCTGAGATGGAAATGGAGATTTCCTTCTTGAATCTGCATGTGGAGATTCTCTTATAGAATCTTGGAGTGGCGATTCTATTCTTGAAGCATTAAATGGAGACAAATCCTTTTTTAATCTTGAGATATTCTCTTCTTGAATCTTCGATGAGACATGGAGTTGTAGCGATGCTAAAAATTGCCACCGCATGGCAATCGGTCGCTCTAGCTTTATCTTGGCTTTGCATATGTACACCAATGTTAGGAACTAACATAAAACCTATATAATAATATCAAATATAACACTAGAATCAAAATTTAATTTACTCCATAGTATAGGACTCACTAGACCAAGACCGGCTGACACCTGTTGGCTGTCGGTCATTTGACGTGATTTTCTTTGCCTCAACGCATTTCATTTTCATCTCACAATCCCTCTTCCCTAGTCTAATATGGTATGAACTGGGATTTTAAGGAGTGTATACTGTCATCTCAAAGTTTCGAAAACAAACACTAGTAAGATAGTTTCAATTGCACATGAATACAGACCTGAGTAACTCCGTATAAGAAAGGGGGAGGTACTTTGTAAATTATGGTGGGAATGGAGGGTTTTTATACATACTGTTCATTATTTTCTTTCTGGTCCAGCTTACACCAGTGCCCAGCACAATACAAACTATGTTCCTGTACTGTTATTGCCGTTCTTGTCTCACCCTTTCGAATTAGGTAATCTATGTACCGGTACATTAAAACACAGTATGCCATAACAGTATGGAAGCTTCCCGTGTTTTTTTTCTTTCTTCATCCGACGCAACTTAAGCGCTCGAGCGGTGGATCAAGAAGAAAATCCTGTCATGACATGTGTTTCTCACGTTATGAGATTGAAAATGTCTTGTAGTGAACTGCGGTACACTGCAGCAATAATCAAAATACAATTATTGAGATTCGTCTTTCTTAAGATTCTCTGAAGATGCTGAGATAGATGCATAGAGTTAATAATTGTGAAATTAAATATTGTAAAAGTGATTGTCATAATAGCTTACAAGCTTGCACCGTACTAGTATACAGTACTTCTACATTTTTAATTTCAGAAGCATAAAATGCCTTATAAATATCAGAGACGACCTTCGTAAATAATATAATTTATTTTTCAACGATAGTATAACAAATAAAAAAAAAAGCCAACCAGTTTATGAACTCTAAAAAGAAGCTGGTGTGGAATGCAGTATCTACTTTTCTTATGTTCCTAATAAACTGCCACCCTGAGTTGACATTTTATCACGCTATTCAACTGTGGAGATTTTTTTTTTCAATGGAGATTGGATACCATAGGCGTGCGCAGGAGGGGTGCCTGGGCACTTCCTAATGTGTCCTCAGAAATTAAAACAATGTAAACTGTCAGACACTTTTAATATCATGCCGTGGCCCTGTTAACGGGACTTTATTCTAAGTCGCGAACGTTACAGATGTGAACTCACAGCTTCCATTGTATGCACAATCGTCTTCTCACCCTGCTAACAATGGAACGTGAAAGAAGTAAATAACACTGTCACAGATTACTTGCTGTGTCTCAAGAATACGGATACCCTTAAAGGTCCATCTGTGTAGATAGTAATCAATTATCTTGTAGTCATTTCTGTTACTATCTGTTCTTGTGAAAAGGCCTTTTCAAAGTTGACACATGTGAAAATCAAAACCAACCCCGGAACACGATGCCACAACAGTGACTTAATTTCCTCATGCTGCTGTATATTGAAGAGAAAATGATTGCTTCTATAAATGCCAGTGACGTTATTGAAAAAATTAAAACGCTTGTGTCATAACAGAACGATACGGCTGTGCAGGTGGAGAAATGTAAGAATAGGCGTACTTGTAAATTTGTTGTAATTGTTATTTTAGTTGTCATGATTAATTTAAAACAAAATTTAATTGTAATGGTTTCATTGCAAAATATTGTTTCATTAATTAAGAACTGTGACATATGAGGTTGAAAAAAGCTAGTTTAGAAATCGCCCCCCAAAAACAACTATTAACTGTGTTAAGGCACCCCAAATAAAATGGTATGTTCACGCTTATGACTGACAGCTTACCTATTTATTATTATTATTATTATTATTATTATTATTATCATCATCATCATCATCAGCGCTTTTTTAGAAGCAAGTTTACCGGTACTCTGCTCATCGGAAAAACCCTTATATCAGTTAGTACATTTACAAGCGAGATTGAAATCAATCTGAATCCCTTTTAACTCAGTACGGTAAGTTTCATGTTTCCATGGAAAGTTTTGGGAGGGTACTGCGATATTTGTACTTTTGGTTATCTGTGGCGATTTGTGTGGCTAACCTATGTGCACAATCGCCATATTTATTCCATGATTAAAAGGTAGGCCTATGTATGTAAGAGATGACCGAGTGTTGAGAGTTAAAAGGTTATTCCTAGAAACTTGAAATGTTGTACACATAAGTGAAATATAAACAAAAATTATTGTCTGAATTTGTTTGTATGGTACCGGTACTAATTGATTTTTTATATCTTATGTTATATTATATTATAAAGTTTATATTTTTAATTAAAAAATATATATAAATATAAAAACTAAAGCCTATACAGAAAACCTAATTAGACACTTTATTGCACACATTGCTTAGTATATTGTGAAAAAAATCGTAGCTGTATCTCTATTTGTGTGGGGAAATATTTCGAATAGGCCCTATGCCAAAATAACATGTAAATTGAAACGGAGAAAACGACGATTAAAGTTTGCATGCACTAGCAGTTCAGAGCGGACTGAGGTTTAAAAATTGTGTCAGCAGCACCTGTTCCATGCAGCCAAAGGCCATAAAGTTTACTTTAGGGCAGGCTTGATTGTTTACATTACAATAAAAAAATAGAATTTATTTTACCTAGAATACCTAAATCAATTATTCTGCCATCCTTTAATAATTTCTAGTCACCATAAAAATTATAGTTTAAATGAGTAAGATGTTAATGTTATAGTGTGTTTAAGTTTTTGTTATTAAATTGGCGGATAAACTGACGGAACAAACGACGACAGCCGTGCGATTATAATGTGCGCGCACCGGTTTGAGTTCGCTGGGGTGTAGCCTACATGAAATTGAATTCGATCTGAATCCGATTCCGTCCTTCATTTCCAGAGGATTGGATCGAAAATTAATTTTGGACTGAATTCACATTTACATGACGATCTCGATACGGGAATCGTGCATGTAAGATTATTAGATATTATTTCTTTCCCCCACATTCAACAGAACGAAAAACAATTGGAGAAAAGTAGTTAGATGGGAGGCATGTGGCGCTTCAAAGAAAGTGACGTCACGTCTTAAGCGAACATTCTGCTGGTTATGCTAATCTCACTTCCGGATTTAACCTCACTTTAAGACCCTTCTTAATCTCATTTTGCTTTTTGCGCTCCAGAGTGCTCTTTCGGATGTATTAAAATCTGACACCGCACTCCTATGAGAACTACTTAACTGCACAACCACACCTTAAGACCCTTCTTAATCTAACTTTTGTTTTCATTTGCACATTGACGTGCTCCTGAGGGGCTGTATATAACCTCACAATGTCACTTAAGCCCTTTTTTAAGATGCAAGTCTTAGATTCGCACTCTTGTGGATGCTAATTAATCTCACAATGTCACTTAAGCCCTTTTTACCCGATACAAGTCCTAGATTCGCACTGTTGAGGAAGCAAATTAACCTTAAAATGTCACTTATGCCCTTGTTATCCGAAACAATCCTTAGATTAGCACTCTTTTGGATTCTAATTAATCTCACAATGTCACTTAAGCCATTTTTATCCGATACAAGTCCTAGATTCGCACTGATGCGGAAGCAAATTAACCTCACAATGTCATTTATGCCTTTTTTATCCGCGTTAAGTATTTCCCTTCTTTCTCCCTTTCTTTCTTTTCGTCTCTTTCTTTCATTCATATTCACCTCACAATATCACTTACGCCCTTTTTTAATCTAGCATTACAGTTCTGTCTTGAACCCAAAAACATCTTATGATCGAGTAACTCCTCGAACCCAAGACCGTCTTGTGTCCATAGTCAGAACCCTTTGCACGACTTCATATCATAAGTGATAACGGACTTAAAATAGTTTTATAAAATGTACCTTTGTAGTATTCAATAAACGATGTTTCCTCTTCTCAAGTATTTTTTTCTGTTGGCCCCCTTTCCTGAAAATTTACTTGTGATTAAACTTGGTTTTTCCCCCCTTCAATTTAAGTGGTTTCTAACGATACGCGCCATTGTGACGTCAGCTCAAATTGATTTTAAAGTACAAACTGTGAAATATTTTATCATAATAAATAAAATCCTTAATATATACTTCCGCCAATGCTTATTGTGAACTAGATGTAAATGAATTTCTTCATACTAAGTTATAGTAATAAACCCATCAGAATTTGGGACAAGTTTCAGTGAGATGTAGTACCTTCTTTATTACCATCTATCAAGAAAATCTCCTTAGCCATGTTCTGTAAGAGTTTTTCGATTGCAGCGTCTTGTATAGTGATTATTCCATTCATACGCCGCGTGTTCAATATCGACCAATAACGTTTAGCAGTTCGTGGAATGTAGATCAATCATGATCTTTTACGAGGGTCATCCAGAAAGTAGAGTACGATTTGGCGTAACTAGATAATAACGAAATATATCAACACAAAACTGTACTTACAAAGATAGAGTACACAGCCTTACTCTATTTCTCAACGTAATCGCCGTTGCGGTCAAGGAATTTATTGTAACGTGCTACCAGTTTTTTACGAGTTTCTGCCAAGAAGACAAGGAATAAACTCAGAGGATTATTGTGCAACTTTCAACGACCAAGACGTGATACAGGTAGGTTATCCAAAACAAGAGACGTGGAAAGTTGTCTGAAGAGGTGTTTTTGATTCACGACAACGCTCGGCCTCATTCGGCGCTCAAATACAGGCACAACTTCAACGTTTTAAGTGGAAATTTTTTGGACATTCTCCTTACAGCCCTGACCTGGCACCCAGCGATTTTAACATGTTTTCGAAACTAAAGGACTTTTTGGGTGAAAAAGTGTTCCCAACCGATGAAGACCTCAAAGCGGTAGGTCTTTGGCGGTAGAAGAGTATAACATCGGCATTGAAAAATTGGTACCACGTTACAATAAATGCCCTGACAGCAATGGCGATTACGTTGAGAAATCTAGTAAGGTACTGTTTCTTTATACATAAACTTTTGTGTTGAAATTTTTCGTAATTATTTAGTTACGCAAAATTGTTCTTTACTTTCTGGACGACCATAGTATCTTATAATATGCTTCCTAGGGCCACAAGGATGCAATTTTATCTTATAAAACGTCAGCTCGTTACTGGACACGTAAAGCATCAACGTGCCGTGATTAATACGTCACATGCAGCAAATTTATCTGATGAAACTCGTAATCTCGCGTTGGATTTATTAAGGGTATTCCCTGAATAAAATGTAACGGATTTTATAAATATTAATAATAATTTTCTTACATTGTTGTCAATATTCTGACAAACTGTGAGGTCGCGGCATACTAAATGAATGGACAGTCGATGAATGGATTAGGTAAATCGATTCGAGTTACCAATGCTACCAATAGTGCGTACCACAAGATAGAGAGCGTCTTTGTTGATTGCTATCATAACGTAATAAAAGTACATGAACTGGCTTGCAACGAATCGAAAATGTGTTTTTAATCAATACATATTTACATTATTTCAATTTCTTGTAAGTCGTATAAAATAATGCGTTTTCATTCTGTACACTGGCAGAATGTGACATGCTAATCACCACACGTAGATACCTTACGAGTTAACGTTTTATCGTATAAAATTGCATCCTTGCGATCCTAGGAAGCCTACTATAAGATAAATGATCGTGATGGGTCTATATCCGAGGAATTGTTAAAAGTTATTGGTCAATATCAAACACATAGCGTATGAATGGAATAGTCACGTATAAATGTACAGTGGTATTCATCAGACGTGGCAGTCCAAGCATGGATGCTCAGTAGATGCAGACGAGTCCAACAAACATTCGTACTGCATGGAGGGGTGTATGGGTTAGTTGTGTCGTTGCTTTCAGAGCGGTAACATCGTATAATGCAGTGAAGAAACAAGAGACCTTGTTACAATCGCTTCTCCTCTCCCGGAAGTGCAGCTCAACTTCTTACCCCTCCCCATGATTCCTCCTACATGCGTCACCCCTCTCACGCGCATCTGACTGCCACCTCTGATGAATATCACTGTAAGTTTGTAAGAGCAATGAGTCCTCTACATGCGAAAAATCCCGACCCCTTTTATCCTATCACCTTCTATGTCAAAGATATTTGATCAAGGGTGTGATCGTGTGTTATTTTCTATAAATGGAATGTCACTAACTTGGTCCTCACACATGGCTTAAATAAAATAGTTATAATATGGTTTTACTCAAAGGAGTTTGTTATAAAAAAATGAATTAATAGATCTACTGTACCCAATTATCTTAGCCCGTTTCTACTCATACAAATTATGTCGATTGCTTAAGAAGAAGGTTTATATGTTGCACTGCCCCTTTGATGGACTAGTCCAGTTTTTTTGTAGTGGTGTTTGCTAGCACAGGCATGTCAAAATGAAGGTCTGCCAAGAGCCACTCACGACAACTAATTGAAAATTATTGCAGAATATATTTATTGCTTAATCTTAGAATCACACTGGGTATTCAAATGGTTTAGTAGCTAGCCCCTTTCACGAAATCAAAGTAGGCTAATTAAATTGATTAAAAAAATTAAACGGCAACGTAGACTGGCATGCAACAGCAACAAATACGAGTATATTGTAAAAAATTACTTCAGTTCAAAATGAACATCTATTTACGACTATTTTTCGATTTGTCCTGTGGCTTGACATTTCTTTTTAATGACAATGTTTGCTATGGCTGTGCAGTTCAGATTTTGGTCAGAGATGGAAGTGTTGATCAGTCAACTTTGATCTTTGAGAAGTATTTCTTGATTTCATGAAGGAAAATAACTGTTCATGCGATAAGGTAGAATCGAAATTACCATAATCCTTGTGGCAGACTTTATGGAAAAAAATTAAGAAGTATGAAAAGAAAACAGGTATCTCCAAAATCGCCGGTTAAAAAAATCACGAAATTTAGGCCAGCTTATGTATCATTTGTGCTGGCCGCAAGCTGCCCTTGTAAAGGGCCGCATGCGGCTCGTTTAGGAGTACGTGACAGTAATGTTGGACTTGATGCCATTTCCCGACTTTCCCGTCATCTCGCTAGGAACATGACATACTTTATGAATGGACTCTACGGAGGAATTTGCTATCTGTTGTTACAGTTCCATGCAGCCTCTGAAATTAGGGCGCAGGGGTTGACCCATTTGTCCCATAATAGTACAGGTTAATTTTAACCGGTGTCTGGCTAAGGCCCGACATCTCGCGGGCGACGGAACCCGAGACGCGCCCGACGCCAGCGACCTCTAGGCCACATAAAAACTAACACTTGGCGAAAACTCGAGCTCCACTTCTGGTCCAGACTTCGCGCAGTCGGCATCCAAGGAGTCTCTCTACAAGCTACACAATGGCCGTGAGTGTTCTAAGTGCTTTTCGAAGTGAAATAACTCAATCCAGGAATATGTGGAGTGTTCAGTGTCTGATGCGCTTTTATTTCATTTTCAGGGCGACCTCAGTGCACGAGATATTGAGAGTGAGTACCGCATCTTCTGTATATATGTTACTGTCAATGTGTGAAATCCGGCATTCTATAGATGGATTACTAAAATATTAAGTGCAACAGTACAGTGAAAATGCCTATATTGCAGAATTATCATTCTAAATACAGTGATTATACGTTTAAAGTGAAGTATTATCAGTCTCTGAAATTTCATTCGAAATTAGCTACTATACGAGTTAATTATTTTCGACGTTTCATTCATAAGAACACGTAAAATATCAATATGAATTTGCAGTCATTTAGAATTGTGAAATATCGATACCTTCATTTACACAGGCGATTCTAATTAAACCTCGTGATGGTGTGTTTCGCAAAAGTTTGGGGGGGGGGGCAGCTCCTATAGTGCAATACTAGAACGTTCATCTTTCACTGGAACGGCATGGAAGACTCCGAGGTGGAATTATGAGGGGATAAAGCAGACTGTACGGTGCGGGATAATTCAGAATTCTAGCGTTGTCTCAGCTTCATTCTATTATTGTTCTAACTTCATTCTTACATAGTCTATATACTAAAATGTGGGCCACCTGTAGTTACATTTAAAGGGTAATTGTAGAGTCGGTAGTTTTATGAATATCATCGTGCTGTAGACAAACCTTCCGCTTTCCACACATCCGTAGAAATACACCTTGCTTCTTAGCCTTAAACTACTATCATTGGCTACGGTTCTAAAAATCTGACATTCATATTGCAACATAGAATAAGCGGCCGCGTTGCTGGAGTGTACGTTCAATTGTCTAAGCCTCATTCAAGATCGTATTGTTCTCTAAGGAGGACTTAAACATCCGAATTTGATTGATTGTGAAGCTTATAACTGCCGTACAGAGAATTTAAGTGAAAGTATGTTTGAAATAAATCTTTTAGCTCTCAATAATCTTAGTTAGAAATTTTAAACAAATCGTTAGAGCCATTTTCGAGAAATCTGGGAAAGTTAAAATGTTCATGTAAAGTGGCAATAAAGGTATAGTAGTCGTCGCCGTGTTTCGTGTTATATACGTGGAAGATACAATTTCGTTTTATACTACAGTAGTTTTTTTTTTTGGTACACAGACATGTTTATGATTTTTTAAAATTAATTAAAGTCACCCCAAAACCCTGTTAATGTAGAAAAATCTACATCGAATTTCAGGATGGGACACAATACTTCTCTACCTTGCCTGTAGTTGGCCTACAGATATAAAAAAGTAAAGGGTATGTGTTAAAACACTTTATATGAAGGCACTGAAATTTCGCTGATTTTAAACTAAACCACGTTTTTGTGTACACATATTTCTCCTCCACTTTTACGTGACTATTCTTTCATCAGCTCATCACCAAAAAGCCATTCTAGGATTTTAATGTTTAGATTTATGTATTATTAAAAAAAACCTGTTCGTTTCGCATACGTTGTAAAAATTTAATTCAATAATTCTAAATAAGTTGGTGCGTTGTCTGAGCTATTCCTCATACTGATAAAGAATTATGTTTGAACGTTTGCTCCATCACCAGTTATCACATTTAAGCGCTAGCTTTTAATAATATTATTCTAAACAAATCCAAAAATGGAAAGAAGGGCAACTTCTAAAAGCAAAAGCTTAAAGGACAAACATCCAAGCAGGTTGTGGCACTATTAAATGGATTAGATCGAAATTCATGTTGGTCGGCGATATCTTAAGACAGTAAATTACCAAACTGATAAATTCAGAAACCATGTTAAAGACTATAGGTGCAGGAAAAAAAGTGACAACTCCATTACTTTAGTTCATCTCTATCATAAACTATGAATATAAATTTCTGAAACGGCTATAAATTATTATAATAAATCATTGAAAATGATACTACGTTAGACCATTGACAGTAATTCCAAGTAAATATATTTCCAATACAGTAATTTGAAGTATAGTATAAGAGTTAACCGGGTTTTCCATTATGTATTTTGCACCAAGGCAAGTGTTACAGTTAATAGAAGCCATAATTTTCTTGAAGACATATTTGTGGTACGAGAAGACTCTATAGAATTTCTTTCAAATTAATTTTTTAGAAAACCAGATATTTTAAGAAATGAATTTCTGATTAAAATATAAGTTATATGTATTTGTTAGGCGGAAACTATATTGGCTCATGAACTCTTCCGAAATCGAGAATGTTAATTTTTACGACATTTTATTCACAAATCTTCATACATAAGGCATATTAAATAAATATCACTTACATAGATTCAAAATAATATTTCAAATTTTCTTATAGGGGCTATTAAACATTGTATAATAAATTAAATCTTTAATAATTATTTTATAAAAAGAAATCTTTGAATTTCGAAACCTACAAAAATCAAAACATAATAGGCCCTATGTAATATACAAAATACATTTTAATTAAATTGCACAACATAAATATCAATGCAAATGACAATTTCCTCATATAGAATTAACTTGATAAGCTATTACACTTTCAGGTATAATTATTGTGTAACGACTTACCTCATCTTAAAACAATGAAAGCTATAAGCGAACATTGGCCATTTATGACCTCAAAAATAGTTTACCTCAGTATTGTAGAATTGTTGCACTACTAAATGTGACGGATGGTTTACATGATTTATCATTAGTTATCATCTGTAGATTGCAAGGTTCTTAAAATGATTAAGATTAAATAATAGCTTCAGCAATGGTTTGCGTTTGACCGGTACGAACTTTATTAATAAAATTGTTGAGATCAAGCTCTTCCCTTGGATCTTTTAGATTAAATATTGAGCACTCGGGGTTTATAAGTAAGTGCATATTGCTGATAATAATAATAGAAGTATACCGATATTGTTTCTTATTAGATATAGTGATATGTTTCTTATCTTGAAATAACTTTTTTTAATAAAACATAACATCAGGTAAACTGATACAGTACCAGATGGAGTTAAAAGGCTATATTTCAGAAACTGTTGAGTTTTATATCACGGTTTTTTTTATAAAGTTTGATAAGTTTATGTGAAGAAATAAGTGGGATAACTAGAATATTAACAGAACAAATTTACAACAAATTCATCCCGTCAACCATAGGCCTATTCCTTTATTTTTGTCAAACATCTGACACCGTACAAATATCAAAGTTTAATTTTGAGGAGAAAAATACAAAATTGAATGTTTTGGAATTTTTTCATCGGTTACATGATTCAAGCTATAAGTCTGCCAAATTTCAAGTTTCTAGAATATCTGGAAGTGAGTAAACATCAATGTAGATTATTCGAGCGTCGTAGATGTAAATGACGTCACGGCTATCCAGACTGTTTATGGAGCAGCTAGAAACACCAAATTTTGCACGCTTTTGGCTGTTGTATGTGCCAATATTCCTACAAATTTTTAACTTTCTATCCGTCCCATAAGTGCATAAAGAATTACATAACGTGATAAAAATATACAAACTTTACTCTAAATAATAATAAAAAAAATCTAAATCAGTCTAAGATATAACCGATGGAAATACGACAAAAAGTCAAAGAACCAAACTTGTAGATCTTTCAAAATCCATTACTGCTGGTGGAATCGGTTTTTTGATACGACTTACCGTTTAGCTACTATAAACCTCCAAAGAAGATCTAGACAAACCTTAAAACTGCGAATGTTTTCGGGGGATGTAAATAAAAAAATCGGATCGTATTGCAATATTTCCATCGATCACAAACTAAAAGCTATACGTGGGCCAAATTTTAACTTTCTGGCTCACCTGGATATGGGCAAAGAATAAATTATGTCAATGAGCGAGTTAGACACGCGGCTTTGTAGCATAATGATCATTTGCTATTTTTAAACCGTTAATTGGTCGTTACTCCGGCACCGATCAACCTACTTGATCCAAAATCAATAGGCTTCGTCCTATGTACAATAAAACTGCGTGTATTAAGTTTCACTAAAATCTGATAAAGCGTATTCGTATTATCGCGCATACAGACAGACGGACAGAAACTTTTCCCGTCCACCATACATACAGTCTTAGGGGGTACCATTCTGGCACTTAATAAAAACGCGGAGACATAAATATGCCGTATTCCAATTAATTTTTCCTTGCTTCATTGTTAATAGGGACGAAAAGCAGTATGGAACAATCTACATAAACAGGTATCTTCCGCATTACGTTTCTGCCAAAATAACAGAATAGAAGGAAAAAAAATTATAAATCACATAGTTCAGTATTGGTTATCACTATTAGGTTTAATTTTATTATTATTTATTAAATACGTAAAATACACGTGCAGGATAAAAGTTAAAACTGTCGATCTTCTTTAATTGTTTAATTATATTTACTTTCTTAGTTCATATTCATAAACCATATTTCACACGTAACTTACTGATTTTAGGGTAATGTAACAAAAATATATTTTGATACAATGAATTTAGTGCAAATATTGAAATAAAAAAATAAAAAACTAGCTGGTTTACAGAATCGCATGAAATAATAGCCTAATATATTAGGAATGTATTTCCTGCTTTTCAGAGAAAAAGCAATATTTACATTAAATTGTTAGCAATAGCATCTCCAATCCCCATAGAATTCACGAAGTTTATATCATGATGCACAATACAGGTTTCATTACGCCGCTACCCACGGTTTGAGTGTTTAGTCCGTCACCTTCCACTGTTGGGACCCGGGATCGAATCTCGGTGGATCTATGTGAAATTTGTGGTGGGAAAGTGGGGTTGGGGCAGGTTTTCTCGGGTCGTATTGTTTCTCTTGCTCCATTCGTCATAATATAACCATTTCTTTGCAATAAAGGAATTATTAATACAGGTTTCATTAAGACTCATCGGTTTATGTTACACAAGCTTATGTGCAATTAACGGCGCTGTATCAATAATTGCAATTAAAGCATGATACACTATACAGTTCTACAATGTAGTAGGCCTTCATGATATTTCATTATGAAGCTTGTTAGAATGTATTAAATCCTTTTCGGGTTTAGAATTCATAAGGAAGTAAATTTATGTTCCTATCTAGCATATTTTTTAGAATTGACCTCCTGATAATTGACATGCCATCATGCTGTTACAGTTTCAATTAAAATTGTAATAAAAGTATGTATTTCATATCGAAGTACGTAATAAATGAATAATTTCCTTTCTACTCTTGTATTCATAGATGGATTTCGCTTTGGCCATTGTAGCCTACTTTGGGGCTTTAGTTGGGAAATTAGAACTACCGGTACTCACCTAACACTTGAGAGGTATCTACTCCCCTTTCCATTGGGCCAATTTCATCTTCATATTTAGGGGATTTCACTTCATCTTTAGCTATATCTCTATCTTTATATGAAACGTGTGCACTATTACTTTCACTTCATTACACTGCTTTCGTTTTAACGACTTCAGTAAACTCATTTTCTTTGTTAATCTAACTCACGACCACATTCAGAGATGAACTAATTTCTAACAAGTCATAACGCCAACTGCATTGGGAACGGGATTTGTTTCAAGTGTGAAGTGTGGAAAGCTGTCTAAACATAGTTGCGTTCTACTAGGCCTATTTGTAGCGAATCAGATATACGTTTTAAAGTTTAATTTTATTTTGTACATTTATTTTCCTAAATCTAGATACATTCTAGAAATCGTCTCGTCTTCTGTTCAGAAATCTAAAAATTAAGATTTATAAGACTATTATCCTGCCGGTTGTATTATATGGATGTGAGACATGGCCGCTAACTGATCAGGAAGAACATAGTCTGAGAGTGTTTGAAAATAGGGTGCTTAGAAAAATATTTGGGCCCAAGAGGGATGAAAATGGGGACTGGAGAAAATTGCATAACTACGAGCTTCAGAACCTGTACGCTTCACCGGATATAGTAAGGGTAATTAAATCGCGAAGGATGAAATGGGCTGGACTTGCTGCACGCATGGGGGAGGAAAGACATATCTCAAAAGTATTGACTGGGAGACCCGAAGGGAAAAGACCACGTGGAAGACCTAGACGTAGGTGGGAGGACAATCTTAGAACGGATTTATGGGAAGTAGGATTTGTGGGGGATGATTGGATGAAGTTAGCACAGAATAGGGTTGAATGTCGGACTCAGGTAAGCGCGGCAATGAACCTTCGGGTTCCATAAAATAGACAATATTCCTTTAGCTTGCTTAGGAATTGTCTATTGTAATTGAGTAAGGAAGTAAGTAATTCTAGAAACAAGCGGAGAAGTTAACTATAAACTGAAGATTAAATCCTGTTTTATTGTTATTCTAAGCTGTGCGGCATTTTGCTACTACCGGCATACCGTATAATTTGGTTTGGTGTAAGTGGTCATCAATTAACTGTAGAAACCGATTCAATTATCTACTAGCGTGCGGGAAAAACAAACCTTTTTTTTTCTTTCTTCAGTTTTATCCTTTTCCCGTCATTAGGTATTATGAAGTTATTTTCTATAAAGTATAAGTAAAGGAGAATAAAACACCGTTGATCTTGTAAGAGTATTTTTCAGAACTTCCGGTACTCTCTTTGAACAATTCTGTAATTACCGGTACTGAGTACCGGTGAGTACCGGCCCACCTAACGCCTTGAGCATATTTCAAAATACATAAAAGCAACTGCGCACAATTACTTCGCAGAAAACGCGAAGACAATGTTATTGCTAAAATTAAAGTGTAAAGAAGACTCGTAACAGATACGCCCGCTCCTAATTTTAGCCGCGAGGTGCCGCATCCTGGGCTCTTATAAGGACACATCAGTCTTCTTGCTAAATGCGCGGGCGCGTTTCAAGAATAGGGTTCGGAATAACTCTCTTCCGCAATCACATATTCTTTTTAGATGGTTGTTTTGATCTTCATATTCCAACCCTGAGCAGTTCTGTTCATGAAAACTATTTACAAAAATGTCTCATCCATAATGCGATCAATCTCCTATATATACAGACCTATGACCCCACTCATGTCCCTGAATAATAGATAGCAAACAGAGGACCTAGGCCTACATCGTCTGTTCTAAGCCATATAACCATCAAATACGTCAAGGGTGAATTGAAAGGCTTATTTTCAAGGACTAGTTTTCTCCATTAATTCATTGGCTTACAAAAGAAGAATTTAAAGTACCCACTATGATTTTAAGGTAGAAACTTTTTTTTGGTGCAAGTGCATCTCTATCCATTGAAATCTTATATTTATAAAAAAACAGAACCGTGGGATTAGTAGAACAAGAGGTATTTATATCAAACAGTACTAAATTCTCAGTTCATTTAAAACACTGTTATTTTAAAATCTTTTTCTTTTAACATTTTTATTTGAAATACATGTCATAACTTACTTACTAAAGACTTTATACCTACTTAGGAATACTTCACATTCAGAATAACATCTACTTTCTATGGCTCTTCAATTCACGATTAATACAGTTTTTTGAACATTCTTTATACGTTCAGAGAAGGCATTTATAATGCATAATGTTATCTGAAATTATAATATTTAAAAATTAGATGTCATTTTTGGAAATGCCATCTTCAGTTAACGGTGTATTGGGTACACCTTACCGACTTTTGTGTTAGCCAGACCCCACTGTTTTTTCTTCGAAGTTCTAACTTGGGAACAAAATTAAATACAAATAAGAAAATGTAATTTCTGTTTTATTATAATTATGGGTTTTACACATATTTATTAAAAGAAACAAATTATTAATTCAATAAAGTACAGACATCAATGGTGTTACTTTCACTGAATTATGTATGGGGGTGGAGGGTTAGACCCTTGAAATCAGTGGCGTAAGGAAGGGGGAGGTTCAGGGTGTCGCCCCCCCCCCCGACTTCAATATCTAAAATTCTTTTTAGTTATGTAAGCTTCATTTTGTCGAATATTTAATTATTTAATTTAATAATAAAATACTGAACTTGTAAATGTTAGCCCTATTATTTCCACTGTTCCATACGTTATTCAACTTTTCTTATAAATAGTAATAAGTGTTATATCTTACGTTACGATTTCTTATTTAAGTTGGCATGTCTTAGAGTATAGTAAACAAATTGGCTAACTAGTTTCTCAGTGCTAAAATAGTGTAAAATGAGTTTTTCAATAGTTTAATTTTTTAAATTTCCCGGGGTGAACCCCTGTACCTTCCTTTCTGGGGGGTATTCCGTACCCCCAAAACCCGCCGCACTTTCAACCCTCCCAAAAATTATTTTCTGGCTATGCCACTGCTTGAAATAAAGGAAGTTAAGGGGCTTGTCCCTCACAACAAGTCTTGGAAAGCTATGCTTTATGGTTTTACTTTAGTAAGGTTATAATAGCTAAATTATAAAGCAAAAGTTTACAGGATTCAACCTCCTTTATTTTAAGAGTCTGCCCCCCCCCCCCTTCGTGAACATAGAATAATTTTAATATGCTCTGAGGTCTGGCTAATACCCAAGTAAAGTGAACATCTTTGGTTTCGGCTGCAGCACAGTCCTTGGGTATGTTAATATTTATTTGCACAAATTAAATACTTTTGGGGGCAATTATTTATGGGGATAATGACTTTTGATAAGGTGTATTCATAATTTGATTGTTGACGTATGTTTAAGATACATTAGTTGAGAGGGGTTGCAGAACTAGTCGATAAATTCCTGATTTGTATGCTTGGAAATCAATGCCTACTGATCTCTCCTACAGTAGTGCAGACCATAAACCACAATAAATTATTTTAAAAAAAATTTATGTTTTGCACTGCATGACTTTCTATAACCGATGTTTCAGCTTCACATTAAAAATAAATCTACGATAAAACTATGCAAATATACCAAGTTGAAAGGAAACAGTTGCAGCCATCTGTTTCGTTGCAGCATTACTCTCAACTCTGTACTAAAAACGTAGGTAAAACCTTCCAAATTACATTGTACCGATCACAATATTCTTAGTACATTTTGTTAGGATATCAGTTTTATTTTCTGTGTTTATGTCTGGGTCATTTGGTCTTGCTTTGCTCTCTTTCTTTTTGGCTTTTAACTGTAGATTAATTTCTTGGACGTCATTAACTTTGCCCACCTATGTCATTTAATATCAGCTAAGGAAATTTTGTGTGTGTGAGATCGGTGGTTGTGTTTACGAGCATAATCTCTCAAGTCCAATTTCTTGTTATGAGCGGTTCTTCCAAAGCCATCTTCCCAGTTCTGCATATATGGACTAATAATCAAGAAGTTTCTGGAAGTTTGTGGCCGATTTTATTTGTCATCATGAGTTAGTGTATATAATTTTGGGCTTTGTTTGTTGTCTTCATTATGGATATGTGAAAAAGGTATTCTATGCACCTGATTTGAGCCTTGCTTAGCCACTCAAGAATTTTCTTAATTTAATTTAATTTTGTTGTATCTGTTTGTTTATTTTTTATATTAACCTTCCCTTCAGGCTACAGGTCATCATGTTATAGCCTTTTTGGTTGGTGATTTAGGCTTTGTTCCTAACTTCCCTTGGTCACTTTTATGTTTGGTTTCTAATTTGGTTTTGCCACAAACATGTTATTTAGTCCTACAATGTTTTCATACATTTTGTCAGTCCATTGCAGTCAAGTTTTCTAATAGGGATCGGCTCAACATAAGCCATGCATATTTGGGGGGAAACACGATCGAGATTTATCCACCCATGGTTTAATATCTTTTACTTAAACAATCAGCATAACCTTGTAAGCTTTTGCGTGTATCTCAATATCTAGCAATTTATCTTTTTGCAGGTAGGCCTACTAGTTTCAATTGACGATGAGAGGGAAAGAGAGGAAAATAAAGCACTCTCTTATTAAGATTGACGGTTTTAGTAATTTATAATTTTGTGAACAAATATCCATTATCTGAGGATTCTACCCATTGGCATTTTGTGCAGTGTTTAATGTAACATGTTACTTTTCAATCAGTAAATTTACGTGTATAGGAGAGTT
The DNA here is from genome assembly GCA_964059195.1 of Ectobius pallidus. NCBI lineage: Eukaryota > Metazoa > Arthropoda > Insecta > Blattodea > Ectobiidae > Ectobius > Ectobius pallidus. Next base: position 72,429,408 of record CAXKWD010000008.1, on the reverse strand, counting down.
AATTTCTAATTCCCTTATCCTTACCCAATTTCAGGGGCAAACTTTGCCTTCTCTATCTATGACTTGGATGGCAGCGGTACCGTTGATGCCATCTACCTTGGTGACATCCTCAGAGGACTGAACCTCAACCCCACACAGGAACTTGTAGAGAAAATGGGTGGCACCAAGAAGAAGAACGAGAAGAAGCTCAAGGTTGAAGAATTCTTGCCCATCTTTGGACAGGTCAAGAAGGAGAAGGATGTAGGCTGCTATGAGGACTTCCTGGAATGTCTGAAGTTGTACGACAAGGCTGAGGATGGCAAGATGCTGTTGGCTGAGCTTTCACACACATTAATGTCTCTTGGTAAGTTTTTTGCACAATTCTCCTTTCTTGCATGGTACTACTTAATTTCAATAGTTTAAAAACGATATCTGAGACAAATTTGCATCAGTATGCCATCAAAAATGTAAAAAAAGCATTTTACAATAAATTAAATGGATACTCCACGTAGAGAAGTCAAATTGTTTTCTATTGTGTCTGTAGGAACAAGATTTGGTACAATGAAAAATAGATAATATTCCTTTAGCTATTTCACTGAGTAAGTAAATAATTGTATCATGTAAAGAAGTAATAATTCCCAAACTTTCAAGTTTTGGACCTCATTGGTTTTAATTTGTGTGTTATTTATAGCGAAATTTATTATTCTATCTGGTTTTACAATGTACTTCCATTTACATTTTCCGGTGACCCAAGATTATACATCCAATTTAATTTTCATTCTCCATTTATGTTGATCTGTCCATAAATTCTCTTCAATTAGCAACATTTTACAATTCAACTTTTTACTGTAAGACCTTAATTTTAATTTTTTTATTTTATATTTCCAAGTTACCGTCAGTTATATTAATTCATATTTAAAAATATTTTATTTATTTACTCCAGATTTTTTATTAATTTAAAATTATATTTTCTTTAAAACTTCATGTAATGATATGGTAATACAGTTTTTTACAATATTAATTAACAAAATCATGCAGTTATGAATAGCCATTTGCTTTAACAATTTCATTAAAATCGATTAATATTTAGCACAAAAAAGGTGGGTTTAAATAAAGAAAAACAAGCTTTACAGGAAAATGAATTTCCAAAGTCTTGCTGCTAGTTGCATGGTTTTAGCTGTCTTAAAAATCTTCCCTAAAGTTTTGCCCATTTTTCATTATTCATTATTCATGTTATCTTTAGATCCAGAATTACTTATAGAGTAATATGAGCACATAAGGAACAGTATTTTTATCTGTTTAGAAGGGAAAAGAAACTAAACTCAATTTTGACATATTTCTAACTACAATAGAACTAAATCTTTTTGTGTTTTGAAAATATACATTCCAAAAATGGGAAACAGTCAATGTCGTCTTTTATTAATGGGAGTTTCTGGGTGGAGTGTCCCCTTAAAGTAAATTACTTAATGAATTATGAAAAATTTGCACTAGAGAAAGGGCAATAGTAAGGTCATAATTGTCATTTTGGCCTCTGTAGATTTTTTCATTCATCACATGAATTCAATGTCAAGTTTCCAGAAATCTATAGGTGTTGCTTGTAATCTAACATAGTTATGCCTTCCCTTGACCACAGGTGAGAGGCTCAATGACAAGGAAATTGATGACATTCTTAGGGACTGCTGCGACCCTGAGGATGAAGATGGTTTCATCCCCTATGCTCGTGAGTATAATATTGTACACTGTCTCCATTTTTTAAATCGATTGATTATGATCATAGCTTGAGTTGATTTGAATCCTATTTTGAACTTTTACCTTGATTTGTTACCTCTTCTTAGCTTGTTTGGCCCTTTTTTTACACTTAATTAGCTGTTTTCATTGTAATTACCTTCCCTACCAATATTTTAGTACAGTCAAGCTTGGATAATTCAAAGGTTTTTAATTTGAAATAGTGAAAAACTTGAACTTTTAGCATGATCCCTTGACATCCATTTTCAAAACAAACCTTTCTAATTTAAAATCTTGAATAATTTGATATTTTTTCTGGTCCCATCAGCTTTGAATTATAATTGATAAATCCAAGTTCGACTATACTTCATTACATCATAAATTTGTCCTTCATTAGCGTTGAACTATATTCATGAACAATTAAGCACCTCTAATTCCTACATATAAAATAATAACAAAATGGGAATGATAATGAAACAACAATTTTATTTATTTATTTATTTGATTTGGGAAGAAACATGAACTTTCAGCTTTTTCGACAGATGGGACTGCCATCAAAGGCCAAGCATATTCTTTACAACATTAACATAAGAAAGAACAATATAAATAACCTATTCTTATTTATTTTATTTTAATTTAATCTATGAACATCACAGACAACACACTAAATATTTTTCACTTTGCAAAAAGAAAATAGTCCAATATACTCAATATCTATAAGTTTATCTTCCTTGCAGTTTTCATAGAAACTGATTGGTGTACCAAAAACCATCATGATCCATCCAAAAGACATTACAATCTTATTACATTCAACTATAATTAGTAATTTGATTTATAATAATGTGTTAACATGAAAAAATTCCCATATTACTCATTAAGAGTCTGTTTGTTCTGCTATCGATATAATGGAATAATGATTGATGATGGATAGGCCTAATCATCTTAATGCTGTCATTTTAAACAAAATTTTGATTGCTTTCGATTCTGAGTATAATCTGTAAAATTAACTTTTACAGATGTTGAAATCTAGTTACTTATGCCAGAATTAGTGAGGGTTTAAGGTTATTGACAAATTTAAGGCAGCTGGCCATGTGTAGTGTTTTCTATTTAGATGCAAGGGAAAAGTTTAAATGTACTGCACACTACTGAAAACAAGATTAGTGAAGTTTCTGTTTGAACAACTACAGTAATATGAGTAACTTTCTGCTCACTATGAATTTTATTTCTGATGAATTCATCTAGGTAATTCCAGTAACTCTTCTCAGGGCTGCCAAGAGCCACGGTGAACCCAGGATTAAAATCTGATGTGATACTTCATCTACCCAATTACAATTTTTGGCTCTTAGTGTAATATAATATGTAGGAAATTAAACAGAAACATGTATTCAGTTATTTCAACAGAGCACTATTGTTCACCAGGCAAGATTTGGTTTATAAAAAGAGTGGGTAGCTTATAATTACTCTTCAGATCATTTTTACGGAAAATTGTTTCAGATAGAAATTTTAGCTCTCAATTTATGCACCTCATGTATAAAATATAAACAAATTTTTTTTAGAGCTGTTTTCGCGAAAATCGCAAAAGAACTAAACTTTCTTAATGTAAAGTGACATTAAAAGCAAGAGAGAGTCATAGCCAATCTTTGTGTCACACCCCCAGATGATACCTAACCTTAAAATTTTGTATTCATACAACTTTTCCTTCTCAAACTCAGGGCCGTGTCAAGGTCCTTCTGCACCCTTGGCGAATTTGACAAATCTGCCCCCTCCAATACTGCGGGATCTGAACAATTTTTTTTTTAATTTCTATAAAATTGTTTATTATTTTAATATAAAAACACCGTTATTATCAAAGAAAACCTAAACCTCAATTTGAAAATGACGACAGTCAGCCAGAAAGGGATTGAGTTGAACCACTTTCATCTCAATAGTAACGTACATTTTAATTTTTATTGTCGTTATATTGTTCCATACTGTTAATTAAAGAACGTTGCATGACTGCTTTTTGTTCACGTGCAGTAATTATTAATAACCTGAAAGATTTCTTCCATGAACATGGAATTTTTATTTCTTGATAATTTGCACCAGTATAAAAAAAGGCAGGATTTTTCATGGTTAATTTTGCGCCCTCTTAGTACCTGCGCTCTTGGCGGGGGCCCATTTCACCACCGCCTAGCTACGGCCCTGCTCGAACTAGGCTATTTACAGACAGACATGTTTCTGAAAATATCATTTTTGGATTCATAGGACCTCAAAATGAGTAGTTATGCTAAAATCTTAAATTAGAATTTCAGAGTTACTTCCTCTACCTATAGTACCTATGTTCAGTGGTGGCTCAAGTCAAATGAAGGCCCCAAGCTGTAAACATTTTGGGGCTCTCTAAATAAAGTTAGAAATACAATTTGCAAGAAAACTGCCATAAAGTTATTATTAACAAGAAAGAATAGTAATGAAAACTTTCATACTGTTATGTATTAAATAAATTTCTTTAAAAGCACATTTTACATGAATTTCCATTTTACTTTATTTCTTGCAAAATAATCAATTATTTTGGCAATGTCAATATGGTTTAAAGTTTCCTTCTCTATTTACAAAATGGCCAAGTTATTTAGTCTTTCTTCTCCCATTGTATTCCTTAAATAATTTTTTATTCTCTTTAAAATAGAAAATGATCTTTCTCCAGACGCATGAGATAAGGGAATTGTTAGAAAAGTTTAATGCTGCAAAATGTGTTTCAAGAAATGGTTTCTTCTTAGGTTGTTCTTAAATTTAATACGGTGATATTCAGCAGAAAGTTCAGTACTTGCATTTGTAGTTCACTATAACCTTTTTTCATTTTAAATCTTTCTTACACCACATTACTAAATTGTGTGTAGTAATAGTTTATTAATTTTGAAAAGCCTCATTCTTAGAATGTTGTAAAAACTGAAGCTCCAATGAAAGTATAAAGTTAAATAATATAACTTAAAAATATTATCGGCCTACCCCATTCTATATGTGTCCTTCGGTTTAAACCTCATATATTGTGCAATGAAATGTATGCATTTTTAAAAAATAAAATTTAATGTAAAAGAACAAATTGCCCCTACATTCTGGTTTGTAGTTTGTGGTTTGTAGTTTTGTGGAAAACCAATCTAGTTTAATAGTATCCAGGTAATTGTATTTGTAGTTTTCCTAAAGCATCTGTCTCTGGTGGTTATTGTAAGTTCAGTATTGCTTGATAGTTTCTCCACTATAAATAGTAGGACTTTTGAAATTATCCTATGTAGACAATAGGACCATAGTGCTTATATACGTATTGGTAGCAAATTTTGTTTTTCCAAGTACTGTTGATTGAAAAGTTCCTTTTGTATTTTGTATCTTGAATTTTACCAATCATTGTAGTCCTATGCCCTTGCAGTGTTTCTCAATCAAGGCTACTTATACCCTAGGTTATTTGTTGACAGATGAAGAGGTATAATTTCTGTGTTTATGATTTTTTGTAGGGATGGGTCGATACCAGATTTTCTCGATACTCGATACCGATACATGACTTTTTCCTCGATACTCGATACTTCGATACTCGATACCTTCAATAAAAGCAGTTTCAATAAATAGGTACATTAAAAATTAAAATTAGAGAGAACTGCTTAATACCAACTAAATTAACTAAGTCTGCATATTTAATGAGACAAAATTTAATATCATCAGTAGCCTATAATTATTTTTAAACTCTACATTAAAACTAAAATTAGTTTTTTAAACAGTCCACTTACAAGTTTTTGTTAAAAAAATACTAGCATTCTCACTTAATTGCAGAAAAGTATCGAAAAAGTATCGAGCGAGTTTTCTGAAGTATCGTTCGATGCCGATACCATGCAAGTATCGAGAGTATCGAGGTATCGAAAGTATCGAGGACCCATCCCTAATTTTTTGTTTTGTTTGTTTTGTTTTTTTCCGGAGAATTCAAATCAGTTTGAATACACTTACCATGTTGATACCCTCATAAAAAGCTGTGTTCAGACGACTTTGTGAGTGCACTTAAGATGTATTACCAGATTGAATTGCGTTCAGATTCATTACATGAAATTATCTGCCGTATTCAAATAATTATTTCAATTATGCTAAGTGCATATTTCATATCAGTTTTACAAGCGTATAGCTAATGCTTCTTAGTTGATTCTCTAGGAACATTGGTCAATTATGCATTGGAAATTGCATGAAATCAGGGACTGTATTTACTATGTTCAGTTTGAATTCTCATGAAAAGTTAGAAATTATCCAGTATGTAAGCATAGGGTATAAATTTAAATAATACAGAATTAGAAAAATCACTTTGTGATGTCATTGTATGGAACATACTGGCACTTTAGTTAATCAGTAAACAGTCATTATTTGCAAATTTCTAAACTTATTATTATTATTGTTATTGTTATTGTTATTATTGTTATTGTTATTATTATCATTATTATTATTATTCAAGAACGCCGGTGGATGCCATCCCCTCACTTTTCTTAGAGGAAACTGTGGTCCCCTATTATGAAACTTTCGTGTTAAAATGCCATTATTTAATAAAAAATTAAAAGAACCAACAATACAAACCGATATAGAAGCTCATAATAATATTGTGTTAAATCAACAAATTATATAAAATTATTGTTCTCTCTACAACAATATAAGCAACAATTTAAAGAGACGGTATTCTTACATTGAGGGAAATTAGGAATATATGGTAGGCAACAGCCTGACAAGCTATCGAGACTTAGCATAACACACATTTTATTGCATTTATCCTTCAGATGGTATAACTAAATTAAATAAAAAAATCTATTTGCACAAATTCTGGTGAAACTAAAATATATTTACATCTTCTATGTCTAATCAAAAATTTTGCCTCACATTTTAATCTTCTTTATTGAATAGAAGCAGAATTTTGATGGGAGGCTGTTAATATTTTTTAGGGAGTTTATTTCCCCACTGTGTGTGTAAGGAATTAAGCCCTGAATATATTGAAAGTAGCTCATTGAATTATGATATTTTCCAAAAGGATGTTGAAAACCTATGAGGGTATTTGTAGAGAAACTATTGAGAAGCACTGCAAAATACCATGTCCAGTGCATGTGAGTGTTCCTATTATGAAAATCTGAACACTTTCTACACTCCTGTCAGCACTGAGAACGTGGTTGCATGAAACTCCTTATATATATATATTTGTTGAGTGTGATGTGACCTCCTGATTTCAGCATTTCTGAAAAGAGTGATGTCTTAAGCTACGAGAAGTTAAGGGGCCGTAAGTAAGACAGATTTCATAAATAAAACATCTTGATGTTGTTCAGCTTTGCAATATAACATGCTTTTTTCTTGGAGCAAACAACACGTAATTAAAACTTATTTTAATAATTAATGCATGGTATAATCTTAATTTTTAATATAATTTGTTGTAGTTGAGGAGAAAATTACAAAACAACAGATTGATCAGATGAGACAAGGAAGGAATTATGAGGAACATGATGTAGTCATGATTACAGGTAAAAATTGGGGGGGGGGGACTTCGAGAAGGTAGATATTTAAAGTTACCAGGAAGAAGTTAAATGCCTTGGAGTTGCAAGGCCTCAAAGTTTATGAACCTTTGTCGGGATGCAAAATGTCCTTTTTAATTTAAAAAAGTACCGGATTTGTCAAAATTTATTAAAATTGCCTACATTCTGATGATAAAACTGTAGTTCAGTTAAATAAAATGCTGTGGTTATACATTGATTGCATTGTAAGAAGTATTTCCTACGGATGTAACTGTGGATTGGGAAATAAGACAATAAATTACATCCCAGCGCACATTATAGAACTATGAATTATGGGAATTAAAGCATGTGGAGAAGTTTTTAAACTCATTGAAGAAAAATAGCTGATTCATGCGATGTGTTGCAAATGCGCTGTAAATAAGAACAATATCTTTTGTATGGTTCTAAACAAGCCATTGGTTCCATCGACACCCAAGACCAGTGGACATGATTGAACAATGCATTTAATGTGCTGAAAATGAGAATGTGTTTAAGAACGCTTGCAATGTAATGTGCACGAGAATGCGCTGAGTTTAAAAACATACCCATGTTTCAGTCAGTTGGTCAAGCCAGTAGACCTATGATATCATTACATGTCCTGATTTTTATTCATAAAAATGGCTTTGCTTTTAATTTTAATTGTATTTTGTTTTTATTAAATTCATATTTTTGGGGTAAATCATATTTATATTCTCATCATTCTAATGTGTGTTGTTTGCTCTATTATGTTCTGTCATGCAATGAGCTGAAATACTGTGTGCAAAGCATATTGCAACTTCTTATACAGATATGAATTTATTATCAATTTATTGTAAAGAGCATTATTTCCTCTGCTTTCAATTTTCCATTTGAATTTTACATTGGAGAGCAATTTTCTTATTTATGGAACATTTCATTTACTTATTCCTTTATTTTCATAAATATGAATTTGGCCTATTGGTTGCAAATTGGCCTCTTAATGCATGATTGTGGAAATCGGAAGTAGGGCATCGGAAATATTTTAACTGAAGACTTGAAATAATAATTTTCGCAGACAAATTTGTGGCATTTTATTGCCCGAAGATTGTAACTGAATTAACATGGTTGGATAAAATCAACAGATCACATATTGCTCCACCCATTTGTTTGATGTGCATCTAAAAAGAAATTTCAGTTTATCTTTAAATTTCAAACTTGGTTCTCTGAATGAAGTGTATAAGATGGATGCAAAGATCTTGTACATGGTCTTATCAGAACATTGCATATCTCAGTGCTTAAAATGCTTACTGATTATTACTAAGGCATCATTTACAGAAAACAGCAAAAAGGCCTTATTATTTTTTTTTACTGGAGACCTGATGTTAAAGTTGTGTTACAGATTAACAAAATTAAATGAAAAATAAAATAGAAGCGAGAAATCATTTCTAATTATGAAATAACTTGTCTATAGATACTGATATTGGGAAGAACACAGTATTATATATACATATATAACTTATCTATTTTTTAATTCTGATTGGATAAGTTATTAAAATGCTTATCTTATGTGAGTCTTTGCTTTGTGGTTGCTCACTAAATAATACTCAGTGTGTTTTGTTTATTGCATACTCGAAGCAAACAGGAAAGCTATTCTTCCATACTTTACTCCTTTTAAGGGTACTTTTTATACTAAATCAGTTATTAATTTTCTTTGTTTAAATATAGCTGTATATTGTTGTGTTTTGATGATGTAATTACAATTTCTTAATATTAAATCATAGTTTATGTCACCTAATTCCTGGACAGTATTTTGTATGAATTATTTTATAATATTGTGTGTAGAAGTTTGATGTACAATGTTAAGAAAGGAAAGATTACTGGCAGGTTGTAGATTGTTCCAATTCATGAGTTATCCACTTGCCAGGGTTTTTGAAAATAATTATCAGTAGGCCTACTCAAAAATGAACATATTGAAGAATCAGGAATGAAAATTAAGAGAGGACTGAAAAAATAAATTCAGACTTTTCTTGATAAAACTGTTGACTTCTAATACAATTTTCTTTGAATTTTTGGCAGGTCATATTTCATGGTCAATTTTTAGCATACTCTAATGCCCTTTTGTAGCTTGTGAAATTCCTAACGAAAGCTTGGTTAGGAATATCATATAAAATCAATTTCTACCAAACAAAGTAATTTATACCATTACTGTATCTGGGTAATAATAAAATCAAATTACATTTTAAAGTGAAAAAATTAAGTAAAATTAAAACTAACTTTTGCCCTGAAAGAAAATTTGAGCGAAACCTTTGCATCTCACAATCGAGAATAATTTAAAGTTGAATATGAACCAGAAATTGCAGAATAAACACCTAAACATTTACAAAATTAATAAACCTAATTTTACCTCTCAAATGTAATTGGTTTAATATTATTTGAGATACTTCAAAGATAAATAATCTAAATTTTTAAATACTGTATTTTGATTGCATATAATATGGAGCAACCTTACTAAAACTGGAAATGGAGTATGAATAATAAAAAAAAAAGTTGGAGCATCCACATTTATCAATGGGACATACAGCAACTTAATTTACATTTACCCTGTTTAATGTATTAATATTAATGATATTACAAAATATTCCATTATTTTCAAGCTTTTGTCATGGTTTTCTTGCTTCGAATAAAACAGAATTTCACATTTTAACAAATCTACTGAATTAGGAAACGAAGTTTTGCAATGCTACTGGTTTGCTTTGTTTATGCTGTTTCGTACATATGAACATAATTTTAACTAAAATATTCTGATTACAGCTTTCCTGAAGAAGGTAGTTGCTGGACCACCCGACACCGCGGCCCCTGCACAATAAACATCTGTTTGTGCTGTGCCATCTGTGACAATAGACAATGCTGGGAATTAAGTGTTGTATACTATCTTGAAGTTGGACAGAAGTCATATGCAAGTGGAATACCAGGCCAGCCGGTTTCTAATAATGTTTTTATACTGTTAATACAATAAATTCATTATTGGAAAGAATGAAAATAAACACCACCAAGTTTATAGTAACATTGTGTTGGAGCAACACCACATTGATGTAATTTAATTTTTCAAACAGCCTTTGACTTTCCAGATTTAAGTCAACAGCATAGATCTGCACATCTTAAGATCTCATAAACAGCAATAAATTATGTAAATCCAGAAATTATAATTATTTAGTCAAGAGAGAAATCACCACCATGGATAGAAATATCTTCATCATGTAAATTGCTGTACTGAAATGGTAAGCTTATTAATTTAATTCAGGTTATGTATCAGACCATAATATTTATTGCTACTGTATATTAAGAAACTTTAGATTCCATTATTTGGCATAAGAATTCTTAATAAAACTGGTACCAAGTGCACATATTTTTATAAATTTCATAACTGTAATCACTTCCCTACAGATGCAACTATTAGATCACAATGTCCAACTATACATGGGTACATTTAAGGTTAATTCATAAGGCATGGCATCTGTTTTTATTCATACAAATGCTCCTACAGAAGAAATTTCCTATATATGTTTGAAAGTACATTACATGAACTTCTTAGTGATGCTGGAATCTCTTGTAAGGTGTAAAGGACAAACCTGACGTTTTTAATTCATCATTTTATTCTCATACAACCTATATAAAATAACTTGTTCAAACTGTTGAACATCCTTCAAAATAGTCTCCTAGATTGTCCATGGTTACTTGTCATTGATGGGGAAAATGGAAAATACCATTTGCTGCATGAGAGCCATGAATGTGTGCTACCTCATATCAAATTGCAGTTATGATGATGTTTCTGCAGTGGTAAAGCGCTGTCTTCTTCACTTGGCTTCTTCATAATCACAAGGATTAAAATTGGGAGAATAGGGAGGTCGTAAGTACTAAGATTGGGACAAAATCAGACAATTGACATAGGGAATGTGATCACTTACAGACCAGTGCACTCAAATTTCATGTGGTGGAAACATTAAGAAGTTTGTGTAATGTCAGTGGCTGCGCTAGAATGTTTTCTGCAGCTGGACCAGAAGAATGTAAAGATGGGCCATGAGTATGTGTCTTTGAAATCAAATTTGTCTCTAAATTGATAAATAACTGAAATAAATTTCTATCACCCTAATATACAGTATGTTAAATATTTTGCATTGCAATATGGTCGGATAAGCATTTTAAAAATCTTTACAAGAACTCTGGTCTTTGGGATTCCTTGAATTAAATTTATTCCTCAGTAACTCTTTCCCCCTCCTAAAATTTTTAAATGTAAAGTGTTCCTGGAACTAGACACCGGCACTAGTGCAAACCTTTTCTTGTCCCCAAATATGAGGTACAAATAGCTCTATTTTGTTTGGTTTCCACATAGTACACACATCACATATGTTTTAAAAACGAGAAATGATCAATAATAGCTATTTATGTATCAAGTATGCAAAATAAGGCTTTACTGGAACGAAACTAGTATTGCGGCCAAGGCTGAAATACTGGATGAATCCACTAAAGTTTTACATGCGTGGTGCATACAATATTTTTTAGTGAAAGTTATGTAATTTTACTACTAACGAGCTCAGTTTTTCGCTCATTTTTAATGATTCTGCTTAAAGAAAGCAAAGATAATGGCGATTGTATCAGTAGTAGCATGTTTATAAACTTCGCTTGCTGTGGATTGTTTCTTTTCCTTAAAAAGAAACTTTTAAATACACCGTTTAGATAATAATGTTGATTAATTAAACTAAAGATGTTTACATCAATCAAAATTATGCGTCATTTTATCATCTTTCTGAAACAAAAGTTATTATGCCTTGATAAAGGAAGCAACTGTACAAAAGGCTCATCTGAAGTCGTTTCTTTCAACTAGCACTCGTGGTTTACGGGACTAAGCTACAGCTTAGTAATCCAAACTTCATGCATTCATGCCCAGCCCCAGTCATAAGAAATATAAAAAGTTATTATTATTGAATTGATTTCTTAAACAAGAATTCTAAATGACAAGGTTTACTATGCTTGTTAATAGACAGTGAACAATAAACCCCTTAACATGTAAAATTGAAATTACACTGTAGAGACATCTAGGAGCTACAGTTGGAACTATGTCCACTAGGGGTTATCATGGAAACTTTACCGGTTTAATACGGTAAAATTACTTTACCGGCCTAGGATGGTAAAATGCTATTTTTTGGCATGTTAGCAGTCTGAAAAACAGCCACTTTGCAGAGTGTGTACTAAAAAGTTAATTTTCAGTTTTTAAAAGTTTAATTAATTTTGTATAAAGCAAGGGTGAGTCAGGGCCCCCCCTTTGCTCTGCCCTTGTGTAATGTGCAGGTAGGGAAAAAAAAGTGGACCGACTCTAGTAGCTGATTTCAGAGTCTTGGTCACACCAGTGTCCATGCATATTCCATAGACCTGTGTAGTTGGACATATGTGATTTGTAAATAAATGTAAGAGATGTAATGGAAACGTTTGTTTTCACAAGCAATGCAAATTATGTGAAATTATTTCTCAATTCAAGCAATTTATCGGCTGTGGTCTCCTTGTCAGTCACTTGTTTCATAACAGACTCTCAAGGAACATTGGTTGTTAAGCGATTCTGTAGCACAATGACAGCGCGTTCGACTGGTAAGTAACACGTTCTCGGTTCAAATCCTGCCAAGGAAGGAAATTTTTTGTTTCCTTAATGCAGATTGTTTTCCCAATACTTTTCGATTGCCGCAATATTTAACTACTTAATTAATGGATTATTCCCAGAAAATGAATTTTACTAGCTTATTTTCTAATGGGTTTCAAAATGGGCTAAGTCAACAGTGCACACTAAAAATTATTTCAATACATTCCCTCCTATCCAGTGAATGCCGCTAGTCATGCGCAGTGGCTCATATCGGGAACTTAGATACTTTAGTCAGTCCGCTTTTTTCCCCCCTAGCTGTACATTCAGATGTATGTAGTAGAGTTGAAGTATTTTCAGGGGGATTAAAATTGTTACCTTGACTTCTCTCATATGCGGGGTCCAATTTTATGGTATGATGGTTTTTATGTTGAATATTTGTATATTAGCTTTGTTTCTCGTGTAGTCTTGGCTGGGATTATCCCACGATTGTTTAGTTCTTCTTCAGCTTCATTCATTTATTTATTTATTTTCTAAACTGCCTCCCAACAGAGGTAGCCATATAGACTCAGTGTACATAATGAATGTTAGTACATGTTGGAGAATTGCAGTTATTACACGAAGAAAACAAGACAGAAGTAACAATACAGTATTACTTAATCCATAGATGATTATAAAGTATCTGGCAAGATTTTTTTAGCACTGTGGTCTCTTAAAGTCTCTTTTAATCTCTCAAGATGGAAGGTAGGCCATATTTTTTTCGGACATTTTTGAAAACTTTAGGTACAGTCCCATGTGCTCCAATTAGGGTTTCCAAATGACAAAATACCTGCCAACCACGAGGGTTAAATCAGTGAGTGGAGAAGTGGATGTTCTAAAATGTAGGTTTCACCAATGAATATATAGGTTTAGTGAAACTTTTTCATATCAACATTTTAATGAAAGTGGCAACTAGCAATGATATTTTTTACTGTAACAGAGAATTTTGGACAGTACATACAGTACAAAGCTATGTGTGTTACAGTGTTATTCCTGAAGGAAATTGTACTTTTTGCTGTTACTTATTGATTTCTTTTAATTTTTTTTATTTTAATGAATTTAAAAAGTTTTTGGCATGATATTTTCAAAATAGACTGCACACAAAGTTCTGCTTTCAAAGATTCACACCAAGTCTGTTTCTTTCAGGGCTCCATAGATTGCTCATAATGCTAAACGTTCTTTCAACAAAAGAATTACTAGGAGGAATAGCAAAAACATTGGATTCCACTTTTTGAGTAGATGTGGAGGATATAGAGTACATTCATGAAAATTCTCTTTTTCATAATAATAATTCTCTCAGCCACAAAAGAAACCGGTCTTCCACAGATTTGTGCTTTACGTTCCAGCCACCGGCTTAATGACGTAAAAGACTGTAATAAACGGCCTTACCGGTGAAGTACCAGACCAGAATTTTACACAATAAGGGATTGGCAGTTCATAAATTCCCTTCCTCTCTCCATTTACTTCTACTGTTTGTATGTGACTCCGATGTTAGAATCAATAATAATAGTATGTCTTGAGGTCCCATTAACTGCACACCAATATTGCCGCTATCCATAAGTGTTCTTTTGATATGATACCCCTCTTCCTCCTTTATGTTTATTTTTTGTTTTGTTTTTGTTTTTTTGTTCAAGCCTGCATATCTTTTTATCCTCATCCTGTATGTTTCCAAATCTATGCCATTCTTGCTCAATTCACTCCGCCTCACAGAGCGCCACGTAAACACAAGCTCTCTATCACTGTTCATACCAGACTCCTAATAGCTATTACATCTATCCTTCTTGTAGAGCCATTTGTAGCAATGAAGGATATTTCTTCGTGATCCTACCACCCTTTAAAACATAGAGTTTCTGCTATTTTTGATCTCACTATGTGATGCGTTGTATTATTCAGCAACGATCCTAAGATTTGTGAAGCTTCATTCTCGGAGCAGCCATGTCATGCTCATTTTCATGTTCCTATTAAATTGTAACCATTGTCTGTTAATAGCATCTTGCTTAATACTGGCAAGACTTTTTTCTTAAAATACCTTTAAAATAAAGGTTTCGTTTTCTTTTGTTACTTCAGATATGTGTAACGAAGATTACTCCTTGCAAAAATGTACTTTTCATATCAATATAACCAATAATAACAAAATAATGACCAAATTAACATATATAACTATTGTCTCTATTGTGTTCTCTTTTTTAATTCTTTTATTTAAAATTTTTTTAAAGATCCAATATGGCAGCCTTAGCTTATGTAAATGAAATCTCCACTCAGAGGCCTTATGCTCTGTGAGGAAAGTGGAAGGGATTCAATTTGGTTTGATTTACCTTTAAAACAGTTTGCAATAAACAAAATACATTTACAGATATCCCATCAATCTACAGGAGACTCAATCCTAGAGCTAGAAATTTACATATAATGGAACCATTCCTCCCTGGTGGATGGCAGTATGATTTTAAGGTAAAATGCAGGTTGAACTAGGCAGCTGCCTAGGGTGGGAAATTTTTAGGAACATCTAGGAGCAGCAACATTTAGATTTTAAAAAAGGTTTAATTTCCAACACAACAATAAAAGAAGAGTAAGTAAAAAGAACAGCAAACTATAGAAACGCCAGGCTAGGGAATGTGAAATTTCATGTTTAATCAGATGGTAAAAACTTGAATGCTTGAAGTGGAAATTTAGGGGGGTGCAGAAATTATTTCTCGTCTAGGGTGCCTTAAAAGCATGTCTAGATAAGAGTAAAAACCAAATATTATTAATAAAAATATTATAATTACTGTAATTCTCAGATTTGCACCTAGATTAACAAACTTTCTCCCTCGCTTTTGGTAATTTGCTCTGTTGCCATCATCAGGGCACTTCCTAAAAAATAGGTAGAACAATACAACGAAATTCAACTGATTTTCCCTTTCCTTCTTATTTGACGGTGAAAGACATGACATGACATTAACTGGTTTATTGTTGGTTGGAGGTACAGCAGACTATAAATTTCAATCTTATTTAGTCATCGTACATTTTATCAGAAAATCCCTGACTGCAACATAGTGTGTTGTTAAAACCTTGAGAGCAATCTCATTGACTGGGTACTAAAAGTAATACCTCTCCCACCTCTGTAGATTATTTGGGAGAACTGTTATAACAATAATTATAAAATATATTGATTCCTCTGCTCATATCATAAGTACCATAGGTAGAGGAAGTATTGTGTTCATCCCTGAAATTCAAAGTTTTTTTTAAATATAAATATACGTTTTGAGGTCCCTTGAATCAAAAAATGCTATTCTGGAAATATGTCTGTGTGTCTAGTCTGTAAACAGCCTAGCCCCAGAACGAAAAATCATTTGAAAATGTATTTGGGTTAGGTTCCTTCGGGGGATGTGACACAAAGATTGGCGATGATTTTCTCTTAGTTTTTAAAGCCACTTTACATTAAAGAAATTGAGATCTTTTGTAATTTTCTCAAAAGCAGCTCTGAAAATTTTGTTTAAATTTTGTACATGAGGTGCTTATATATATAGCTAAAACTTTTATTTGAAAATTTTTTCGCAGAAATTCTCTGAAGGGTAGTTATAAGTCACTCACTGTTTATAGAAATTCAGTTTTCATAAAGTTGAAACAACTGAATATGCACTGTTTGCAGTACATCCTCTTATTTTATATCAGAATGTGAAGTGAGAAAGGTTTTATTGCCCATGCTTAGGGTAAAGAAAGTTACGTGAGTGCGATAATAAGGTTTTATTTGTGTTACGTTTCCTTAGGGACTGCAATGCAATGTGGTAATGACATTCTCTTCATGTTTACAATCAATTTACATTAAGAGAATGTCATACGTAATACTGTACTGTATATTATACTAAGAGGACAACTTTTATTTGAGCAGAGGAAATTATGTGAGTTACACATTTTAAACACTTTTGTTTTTTAAAATGTATTTTCGTGGCAGTATTTTAAAAATGGAACTTATCTGGATATTATGAATTTTTCGATCATTCAAAGAATTTAGATGGTTTCTTTAGTTTTGGAAAAGATAGGAGTTCCAAAAGAGGCAATTCCATAACCACAGTTAGGCTTGATATATTTAGGCATAATTAGAAATAATCCCTGCTATGCTCGTGGATAAATAAAAATGAAATTGTTAAACAATGCCAGCAATAATAGAGTGCATATGTGGAAATAAAACCTTTACATTATGTTTGACATAATTTCCATTTACAATCAGAGATTTTTTGTACCACTTCACAAGCTTTGAAATTCACTGTTTAGAACTCTTCCGCCTGTCATTGACTGACAGTAGACGTCAGAGTTGATGGTGTGCCTTGTTCTATGAAGACCACCTTAAAATATGTCCCAAAAACAGTTGCCATGAGCATTTTTGCTTAAAATATACGAGAATGTTGAAATAAATGACAGTCAACGGCATGGGACCACAGCAACTCCACTACAAAACCACAAGAATGCCTCCAAACATATTCAATAAAGAAGCTCTTAGCAACTGTTTTATGGAACAAGCAAGGTGGACTTCATACAGCAAGGCACAAAATTCAGCTCTTGACGTTTACTGTTGGACAATCACATGCAACAGAGTTCTACACAGAGGGGATTTCAAAGCTTGTGAAGCAGTACGACAGATGTCTGAATGTAAATGTAAATTATATCACAAAATTATGTAAAGGTTTTCTTTCCCCTTGGGTGTAATAAAAGTTTAAAACAGTACCATTCTTTAAAAAAAAATGAGCGGAACTTACTTTTTGAATCATCCTTTTACAGCCAGCAATTTCTCTCCTATCATATATGGCTGAAAAT
Source organism: Ectobius pallidus (assembly GCA_964059195.1). Classification (NCBI taxonomy): domain Eukaryota; kingdom Metazoa; phylum Arthropoda; class Insecta; order Blattodea; family Ectobiidae; genus Ectobius; species Ectobius pallidus. Next base: position 72,411,756 of record CAXKWD010000008.1, on the reverse strand, counting down.
CTTTCAGTAATAATGTATTGCGATACAAGAGTTGTAAGTGTATCATTGGAGAATTGAGGAAGCGTTTGAAATTCGAGCCGAAGATGAGGGTTTTTTTAATTTATGATATTTTCCAATGCACGTAATGCATATGTATTGCATACTATTTTTATATGTTAGCAAATAATAAAAATTTCATATGAAATCACTAACAGCTTTTCAAGATAGTCATCAAGGGTATCAACCTTAAAAAGCAGGGACTATTTAAATCATAATGATGATTGATGGCTGGATTACCATAGTGCAGGTACAATAAGTCACATCATATCAAGTGCCCAAGAAATCAAATCGTAAGTGAATATTAAGAAATAAAAAATAAGTAAAATCAACAGGTAAGAGGAAATGGTAAAATTCAGCTAGCAAATACCTTTATATTCCATATATCAAAAGTTAGAGGGTTTGATGTAATGATGCATGTAGGCTGCAAATAAGGAAAATACTTGGGTAGGTTAGGTTATTGGCACTGCATGCAGGAAATTCAGATTTAAACCATGTTAGCATGAATGGAAAACCATTTTTTGTTTGTTTTGAGCAAAGCATGTTATTAAATAGACAAATTTTCCACAAAATTGACAGTCACACTACATTCTTAAATCTATTATTCTGTTTCAATAGGTTTTCTCTTAGGTATTAGCAGGTGGATTGAGTGTAAAGTATAAACAGCCTACATTCCAAAACCATTTTTCCTCTTAATTCATGTATATATGTATTTCTTCCTGGATCATACCAAACCTCTTAAAAATATATCCTTGAACAATGGATTTTTATAATGAATTCAAAAGGTGGTGATATGGATGGTAGACATTATTTTCTTATGGGTATTAGTTCTAAGGGGTAAGAGAAGGTGAGGGAGAGAGAAGGAAGTGGGGAGCCTATTGATGTGTTGAAGGCTTTTGAAGTTTTCTTTCTTATGGATTAAATTTTGTGTAGAGCACACATTAAATTGATGGATTGACTGTGCTTGATTTAAAATGAAGTTCGTGAAGTATGGTAGTCCTGCAAGTGGGCTATTCATCCTAATCTTATAGGAAATGCACAAGGTCTATAATGCCAAATAGGACTATCGACAAGTCATGCCCAGAAATTGGGACTCCTTGGATACTCCATCTGCCCAGCCATGTCCAAGTTTTGCACAATCAGTGACCCCACTAATGTTTAATAAATAATCAGCAAAGTCATAAATTGAATAGTGGTGCAAAAGTTCCGGTTTTGTACTATAATCTAGTGTTTAGCAGTAACATTTTGAAGAGGTTTTTATGAAATGACAACAAATCTTGGCCTTTCTTAGGAAAGGAAAAAAGGATGAACCAAAATTTATCTTGTAAAGGGTAATAATAATTAGTTCAGAACAAGATTTGAACCAGGCGTGCTATGACTTAAATGACAGATATCTGTCATTTAAGGCTTTACTGCTATATATTTATCAATTTCGGTCGTGTATAGTACGTAGTTGCGGGCATTTTTATTGAAATATAGGCATATGTTGCGTATGAAAATTACTAAACACTGTTTACTTCTGTAAAAATGTTTTATTTTACGGGCAAGTGACATCCTGCGGCAGGCTTAGAAACTACTGTCGGAAGCAGTGTCGCTCGTACTCCTCAGTAACCTCGCAGCTGCGACCGGGAGTTCGGGCTCAGTTCTGTTTACAACAGAGTTGTGTTTGTGAGTCAAGTGATTGTGCAGTGTTACAATAATTGGATTAAATAATGACAGAACCATCAAACGAAGCAGCACAAGCATCTGCATCACCGACCAATCACACAGGTACGTAGTTAAAAGAAATCCAACACCCCTTAAAAGAAAACTTCTGTTAAGTTTTGTACAGTAATCCTCTTCCGCTGTTTTCATTGGCCCGAACAATAGGGTAGTTTGGGAAAACGCTTTAAACAAAAGAGATGCCCATGTGCTACAACGTTATGACATTTGACTATTTAAATAGATGAAGTTGCGAAGTTCAAAATCAACATTTCAAAATTAGGCTAGGTTATTATTTTCAGCATTGACTTGTGACTGAAGATTTTAAAATATGTTCACAGGTGATAGAATGGTAGAATCATACTAAAAGTTTTACCAGCACACTGCAACAAAAAGTTATTAAAATAACACGTCCTTAAATGATGTTTATAATAAATAATAACTGGTTTTATAGGTTAGAATTGTTCAAACCTTACCAAAAATGGCAAAATGATGACTTGTAGTACCACCAAGGCAATTTTAGATCATTAGGAAATTAGTTCAGAGGACAGTTTAGTACCACTGTATACTTTTGGTTGCGTGGTCAATATGGTTATATTAGTCTATTACGTATTATTAGTCTGAGACATGTGATTATTAATTCTTAATGATAGAATGTAAATTAATGTTTAAAAACTCGTTTAAGAAAATATCTAGTAAATATTATACAGTTCCTTACATTACGTTGTAAACATGGTATTTTTACTCATATTCTTTGGGCAAAACAAAGAAACGCACCACTACAAGAAGTATTTATTTTATTCTTATGATTACAATGTGTTTTGATAAGATCTTCTATTTTCTGTGAAGCATGCATACATGATAAAATATGCAATGGCTATGTGGACTGCTTTCGACATTGCGGTTCTTTGACAGTATCAAGGAGAACTGAACGAGGAATGAATAAACGATAATGGTAACAACAGGCTACAGTTAGATTGGAATTTTTGAAATAATTTTATCTCAGTGAATGGAACATTGAGAATACAAAAATTACTTTTACACAAAACTACATAAGTGACTTCTTTTGGCCTTTCTAATTACGCAAGCCAGTATGCTAACCCATTTAAATTTATTCATAGGACAGTTGTTATCTTTTTATTTCAATAGATTTTATTTTTGCCCTTTTCTACTTTTCCCCTTTTTAAAAGTTTAATATAATGACTCAGGATGACGTTCAGTTTAACATTTGTCATCTTGCCAAGACAAGACATTTACACACACAGAAACACACAACTGCGATCTGTTGGAGCATATACGCGAGATAATTTCAACCGGCGTAAATCATTCACTTATTTTAGTGAAAGCTTTTTCGTGCAGTGATCAAAAGAGTAAAATATTTGTTTTACTGTTGTTTTATTACTGTTAATTGGCGGCAAACTACCGGTACATTGAAGGTATCTTATTTTGGTTTAGCCAGACGTCCCAGCAGCTAGCTAACCGAACAGGTTGGAAGTTGTAACATAAACAGACGATGTAATCTTTTGTTATTGAAACAAACTAAACTTAACTCTTAAAAACGATATTGTTTTCACTGTAAGAACAAAGCTAAAGTAAACAAAAACCAGTACATCTGTCTCACTCTAGAACATTACTCGTATGACCTAAGAGCGAGACAAACATGCTAATCTTTGTTTAATTTAGCTTGTTCTTACAGTGAAATCAGAACAGAAGAGTTATTAAAATTCGTTTGACTTGGAGTTATCAATATTAAAAACTAAACTTTAAGGCGCTACATCCTTCGTGCGATGTGGTCTACCATCTGACCGCATCATGCATCTATAGCAGGAGGCAAGGTTGGGGATATGTGGTCAGTATGAAATTCCCATGGCAGGTTCTCAGTTGGTATCATGAAGCTGAGTGCACTCCGCTTCAGACCTCCCTATGTCAGAAAAATCGGAAGGGTACTGAGGATCGAACCTAGGCCTGCGGGTCCGTAATCAGTAACAATCAGTAATCAGTAACCAAGCAGGCGATCATAATCAGCATTTCCAAGTAGGGATAGAAATTATTATTTTCAGTACTTTTGTATTGGCTAAATATAAAGTAACCTTGAATATATATAAATAATTACACTAGCATCCGTATCGGAGTTTCACTGATTCCTCGGCTATTGTTAACATTTCCTTTATTGATCTAATTCTTTACTAATTAATAAACGGTACAAAACGTATTGCACAAACATTCTCACATATAGATGTTAAGATTTGAAATAATGAGGTTTCTAGATTTACGAAAAAACTGGTACCGTATGTAGGCTACCATTCAAAAATTAATGTACTAACTCCATAATAGTCAAGTGGTAGGTTTACTAGTAGGTTCTTGTAATAATTCATTCTTGTACATCTGTTCCTGTTGTTCGGCGATGTCTTATTGACTGATATTCACTTTAAACAAATATGATATTGGGTGACAAGGTGGCGATGAGTTACGGAAAGTAAAAAAATCCTACACATCCAGCGTTTTACTTTGCGAATGAGGAAACCATGAAAAATCCAAGTTAATTTGAAGTTTGAGATTGAACCCAGGATTTCTTTCCTCGGCTACTCGCTCGGATTGGTTTTATAATGTTCATTACGACTCAGGCAGTCTATAATTTATTAAAGTTTTCTTGTTACCGAGGGAGACAAAATAATATTGTTCATATTTTAATTAATGTAACCTAAGTTTATGTTTCGACATATTGCATTTAAGTCATACTTATTTAGTGTTATCTTGATACCTATTCATTTTATAAAGGAATAGGTATGTCAAAAATGTTCATTTTAACTTCCTTTACAACTTTACTGTGCGAAGCTTTTATGTATCGCCAACCGTAATGGAGATAGTCTAGATAAATAAAAAATGGTTACGAGTAAAGTACCCCCCACGTCATTTCAAAGAAAAACCAATCTAGCCATTTTATTAGCCATGTAGCCTATAGAAGTTTTGATATTTACTTTTTAATTCAAATATGATATTGGGTGACAAGGTGGCGATGGGTTACGGAAAGTAAACAAATCCTACACATCCGGCGTTTTACTTTGCGAATGAGGAAACCATGAAAAATCCAAGTTAATTTGAAGTTTGAGATTGAGTTTTCATGACAAGTCCCCTTATTATTTCCGTTATAGTAACCAAATTCTTTCCGTTTCTGTGAAATTTCAATAAAGTCTTTAATTAAAAAAGTACGGAAAAATTGAATTAACCGTTTACCCGCTATGCTCGTCCACAGACAGACAAACGTCATTTAAAAAACTCTTTTCTCGGTTTCTAGACATCATGAAACACGTTTTCCCGGTGTTATCTCAATTTCGATTTATTTTCTACGATCATAATACTTTCTCTATGCCGGTAAATGCGAGAAAGTAAAAAGGATTCTTAAAATAGGTTTTGTTGTTAATTCATACACGAGCCTAACTTATTAAGTAATAGAATCGAAAATAAAAAATATGCATAATCTCGATTTACAGGTTTCATTAGGTTGATGCTGTTATTGAACCCTTTATTTCTACCTCTCTTACTCGAGAGGTTAGGTTAGAATGTGTTCTAGCAATATTCGATTATGTAAAACATAAAGTAGTCGATGATACGTAAAAAAGTAAACATCTTGCAGTACTCCCGAAAGTATTGATTCACATAAATGCTTAATACATTACTTATATGACCGAAATTTTCTGGACAGTTACCAACTCGTGTTAAAAAACCAAAATTCAAAAACAAAAATCATGCCCTTATACCGAAGTCGTCCTGGGTGGCGCAGTCAGTTTAGCACTGACTTTCTGTGCTAAGGTTCGATTCCGGCCAAAGTCGGTGGTATTTATGGGCGCATAAATATGACAGGTCCACGTTTTTAGATATATCGACATGTAAAGTAACTCCTGCTGGGAAAAAAATTCCGGCACACCGGCGACGGTCACAGACCTAAGTTGCAGTACACCCCGTTGTAAAAAAAAAAAATCCATAAACCAACGTATGCATCGTTCAGGACCCTTGATTGTCATTTCAATAATTAAATAAATGTTAACCACACCTACCTATATTGTGATATAACCTTGTGAGGATAAGCTGTTTCATTTTTAATACCTTGAAGTATGCTACATTAAAGGGTAAGAGTTATGGTCAAATAACTACAGAGCTTTAATCACAATTAACAATCCTTACCTGAATAGCAAAATTTAAATTAAAAGTGTTGTTGACCTTTGTTGAAAAACTAGCAAGAAATTTCTATTCATGAAGGCAGTGCAAAATTTGCTTGACAATCCAACTGAGGAATAGAAAACGGCAAAAAGGATAATGTTATCAAAAATAGGTTTTATCTAGTTGATAATGACTTTAGTAGTTTCATTTATGAAATTAACGTTATTTCCTTATTTAATTTTACCCCCAGCTAATTCCTAATATCCTAATATTTTAAGAAAATGTAATTTTATCCTGAAGTAAAGCATTTCGTTTTATAATTTATTAACAAAAAAAAAACACATATAGTATAACTTATCAATAACTTCCGCATACTTCTGAACGCTTCCGAGTAAATACGAATATCCAGACTTCTTGTTTATGTTTTGCCTGTGAAAATATGTACTTTTAATTTTGATTTTTATTGCAAAAACTAAAATAATAAAAGTGAATAGGCATTAGTTTTTCAAAATTGAATCTTCGTCGTCCGCCTCAGAATTTTGTTCGCCTGTGATGATCTGGCGACCGGGAATTTCGGGTCCCGGTTTACTGTCTTGTATCACAGAATAACATGCCGGTACTACTAATTTTGGCTTCCACTTTGACTGAATTTTCACATATCAGTATTGATGGTAAATGAGCATGACTTTTAAAGTGAAACAACATTCAATTAACAAACAAAGGAAACATTTAAATGCAGGGCCTAGTTCCATAAGGGCGTAAGACACAGGGACATAGTTTCGAGAAATCTTGATGTTTTTAAACAATGTTACCACTCACAAGTAGGTGATTTAAAGTTTAATTTTATAACAAATATTTTTGAAGGACAGGCTAAATTAGTATTCTGCAAATTTACAAGGTAGTGTATTGGAATTTTTTACAACTGGAGGTACCTAGTCATGTTAAACAAAAACTGAAGTACTTTTACAGTAGCAAAATCTGTTTACTTTGTATAATATAATTTCTTTTTACTTTATTTTAGTGACAATTGCATGTTTGCCAATGAATACCAGTATAGTCATTAATACAATAGATGAGAAGCAAAACAATCTAGTTTGAATGAAGTTACACTTCAGAAATGCAAGTTTAGTTTTATAAACATTTGCTTGGATGTAGCACTGCGGAAAATAAAAACGGTTGATAAACACACCTCAGTAACAGATAGGAAGTGTGCCTTACGCCTGTATGGCACTGTTATGAAGTAGAATGAATGTGCAGTCTCACAGGTCTTTTCTTATAACTGAGCAGAGGTTTAAGGCACAAGTACAAATAGTTCACTGAGTATTGAAGAGATATGAGAAGGCATAAATGTTAAAAACTCAAAATTAATGATTTGTCCCTTATGCCCTTATGGAACTAGGTCCTTCAAATGGAAATAGACTTGCGTTCCATTATAATACGAGTAATATCGTACTGTATGTTAAACAATGAAGAATTTAAATGGGTTGATTACGATACCTTGCGAAGAACGGGCACAATAGGGTAATAATAAGCAATCCGAAGATATAAACGAATAGAGCATGAGAGAGTAATTTGCCAAGGTCGGGCGATACTCTTCTCGCTGAAAATAGCTTCGACCCTCTGCAATAATGTCATTGCGGTAGTGAGGAAGTGTTTGACACGGCGCTAGTGTAGATTAATATGACGTATTGCCTCCGTCACAGAATCTAGCAATTAAGTTGCAGATACAGTACTAACTCATTGCGCTGTACTTTATTATAGGAGTGCGTTTGAATTTAGTCACTCTAAAAAGGACGTGGCATCATTAAGGGTCGTATTCATGAACGCGACTTTGAAAGACTAAAGTAGACATTCAAAGAAAAGTACAACGTTGTATGAAGTCCTATTCTTAGGGTGGCGTGCACCAACCAGGAGTAAACCAAACTAAAGTAGTAAATCTAAGAAGGAAACCTGAAGTAAACAAAAACCAGTACACCTGTCTCACTTTAGCACATTACTCCTATGACTTAGAGTGAGACAGACAAACTGGTTTTTGTTTACTTCAGGTTTCCTTTTTAGATTTACTACTTTAGTTTAGTTTACTCCTGGTTAGTGCACTTTCGGGACTTTGACTATGACTTTGTAAAGTCGAGATTTGACAATATTGTTCTAATTTTGGCAATGTTACCCACTGCCCTCTAAACGAATTATGTTTACAAACAGCTGAAATTGCTACAAATTCAGAAATATATCAACTAAACAAAACAACATCGAAGAGCGCATTTCATTATTGGGTGTCTCGTTTTGTGTAAAAATAATTATTCGGCATGGAAGTCATGAGTTCACCATTGACAGACTACAAAGTTACGTGTAGTTTGAATTGGTGAAGTAACACAAAGATATGATCCCTGTAAAATCAATGCACTGTAATATAATTACATATTTTAAGAAAATGATACTTCAAGATAAATGTGAGAAAATTATTAATGTACGCTTCGAAAACGCGTTTCGACATTAAAACATGAAAAAGATGTGGTATCTTTAAGAGATGGATACTTCAACATAAATGTGAGAAAATTGTTGTATGCTTCCAAAACGCGATTTTAAATTAACATACAAAATTTTAAAGGTCCACCACATAACGTTGGAAGCTCTTATACTTAATGGTTTTGGGGTTGGTTTATGTTGCACAGTAAACTTCTTCTTCCGTTCATGAATCAGGTACTTCGCCCGTTCCGGCTTACAGTCGTCTCCAACGTGTCCTAGGTCCTCCTATATCTCTTCTTCCTCTCAGCATGTCATTCAACGTTTCCTTGGTATATCTAATATTTTCTTTCCAAGTAAATGTTCAGACCAATCTTGTTTTTTATCTAATATTTTCGTGTATAGTGACTGAATATTTAGTTCTTTCCTAACATCTTCGTTTCTTATCCTATGACCTATAAAAGACCCTAAATTTAAAGAAAATTACTTAATAATTATAAAGAATGATCTAAAAACTTATATTTTATTTACAAAAATTATTATTCTACACCTAAAGTTATAGACTAATTTATACCCTAATTGTAAAAAACTATAAATGCGGAAAGGATGTTGTAGGTCTAAAAACTTTGTTCTTGATTGGAGCATCTGGGAAGAAAAGTAAAGTAAAAAAAAAAGTTTTTAAAGTAATTCCTAAAAAATGTTGCATTATAGTAGCCTAGTAATTTATTTAAATATTACCCGTATGAAAAAAAAAGCTTGTAAAAACTACCATATTGAGGATTGCAGTAAATCACTGTTAGCATACGGAGATTATTGAAGGTAAATGACCTCCGGTTGTCTGAAAGGATACATTTATATATGGCGAAGCTCCATGGCACATCCGCCGAAACAATGGGTGCATACTCGAAATATGGTAAAAAGTAAAGAGTAAAATCGCTCTGCTAATTGTAACTGTTTTGAATGTTCTTTCCTCAGATAAATTTATACTGGCACTGAAGCACTGGCAAGTCAAACTTCACCATTTCCTTTTGCGGTCTCCCAAAATATATTATTGTTTATTGAGGGTAAACAGTAGTCTCAAATCCAAGCAGGTTTCAGCCTCTGATGCCACAAGTCAACCTAATAACAACAGTATTATAATACAAAATGTTGGCGATTCTTTGATTCTCGTTTCCACTGAGACATGACAACTCTCCAACACCGAGTGTGTCCTTCTTGCGTTAAACAAACAACACTTCTAAGACAGCACTGCTGGGGACGATGATAGATAGACAACAAAAAAGCTAATATACTCAATGAAAATGCATGAAAATTACTACATACGGAAACAAATGACAAGAAAATGACAAAATAATGACGTAAAATTGAAATAAATACCCTAAAAATATAAAATGGCATAAAATGACAAAAATGACATAATAAAATGGATTTCTATAATCTAGAAGCCATGATTAGGATTTATCTACAAGTTGGCAATGTCTGTGAAGCATCAATAAAAAGATGACATGTCATCAGAATCTGGACTGATAAAGCAGTAACCTTGTCTAAGTTCCATATTTACTAATATCTTTTGACTCCTTTTAATTCCAGAACACTGTAAACAAAACTTCAAAAGCATTTTCCTGCAGGAAACTGAGATTGAGATTGATTGATTTCGTACTATCTTTTCACGTCAAATATTTTTTTTCCGCCACAAAAATTTTACGGCCGTGAACTATCAATCCTTGATCGAAAGTGTGGTTAATATGGAAGTGCCGTTAAATTATTATTTATGTGAATATCCTGATTAGTAGAAACGATAAGATTTTACTGAACTTTCGGCTAAAAGCAAAGAGAGAGAAAAACTGTTACCGTAAATATTGTCCACCGAAAATTATGTATGGCTAATGAAATGATTATAACATTATTACTACCTTAAAAGGCCCGACGTCGGCCGGGTTTTGTATTTTGTAATTCGAAATTAACTTATGAAGAACTTTCGATTTTCAAACTCTAGATCCTTATAACTTATAGGTGTGTAGAATTTGAAATGAGGAAGAACTACTTATCATAGACTACTCAAACTATTTCCTCAGAAAACACATGATATAACTTTTTATGGCTCATAGAGGACTTAGAATTTTTCACCCCATTGCTTCTACACACCATGCCTGGGAGAGATTGAAAGAAACAGAAAAAACAGAAATTCTGGTAACATAAAATGATACTGTCTTCCCTATGGATTGTTTTATTTCTCGCTCTCATGTCACCATATAACCGTTTCGGTACTGAAATCAAGAAAAAATTCAATATTGCTTTCATATTTTCCTCCTCCAAAACCTGGAACATAATACATACATGCATACATATATACATGCATACATACATACATGCGTACATACATACATGCGTACATGCATACATGCATGCATGCATACATACATACATACATACATACATACATACATACATACATACATACATACATACATACATACATACATACATACATACATACATACATACATACATACATACATACATACATACATACATACATACATACATACATGGAAAATTCGGTGCAAAAGCATTCAAACAGTGCATCACATATTGTGGGAATGCAACTTATTGAGTGAAGGACAAGAACTACGAAAATATGTACTGATAACAGGTGGACGCTGGCCGTTAAATAATAATGAACTCATGGACAAATATTGTAAAAGATTTCAAAATTTTGTAAACAATATTTACTTCGAAAAACTTCAGACATAATATTCAATTGGGACTGTATGTTAGGAATATCAACTTATAAATGTGTATAGCCTATAGTTACATTGGCACTGTATGTTAGGAATATTAACTTGTAATATGTGTATATAGTTACATCTAAGAAGGAGTAAGACCGCATTTAATAATACTAATGTAATGGAGCATGCAGGAATAAAAATGATTAAAAATATACATACATACATACATGTTACATACATACTCGCTAGCTCTCGTTTTGTTACCTTCGTGGTTGGCTGTTAAGTTTTATGTAACGGTCTTACATCGTAAATAACTAGAGCATATATCATTGTTATTTAATTAAAGGTTACCATTGAACTCACATTATTTTACACATTCAGTCTTCCCCAAGTTGACGGATTAAAGAAAAATGTTCGTCCAATAGGCCTATTCGAGTTGTTAGCCTATTTCAGCTGTATTATTGAATTTAACTTTTTATTAATTTTGCCATCGTGAAATCGAAAATTAAACGTAAAGCATGGCGTGAAAAGCTTGAATGTACGTATAAGAAGCGACTTTACACAATAGGCTACCTAATCGAAGTACCGACATTACAAATCAGATGCCTGAAGTTCGTAATATTCAGCTTATATTACAGAGCTAGAAAATTGAAATCTTTGCAGGGAAAGACTGGGTGCACTCTACCTATACGCAGACCTGTGAAGGACGGAAGTAGCTCATCTCTGTTGAAAGGTCGCGCGCCATGTTGTGCGCTAATTCGGGTCGCACATAAATAGGTCGCCGGGACTCGAACTCCCGCTTCATTCACTCGCTTTAGTTAGTGAACTGTGAATCCCTCATCTGCCTATTAAAGCGAGCGATTCTTTAATATCTCTACATAACCCAGATTTGTATGCATAATCAAATAATAAAATATGCATGCAAGTATGCATGAATAATTTTAAAAATATGCACCATTATAAGCAGAAACAAATTAACAAAATCAAATAAGCCATTTTTGGGGGACTATTCAACCCATACGCCGCGTGTTTGATATTGACCAATAACGTTTAGCAATTCCTCGGATATAGAACAATCACGGAAATATTCTTGTAGGAATCGCGAGGATGGTGTTTTATCGTGATAAAACCGTCTGATCATTACTGGAGACGGGAGTATCAGTGTGCAGTGATTAATAGTCAGATGCTGCCACTAAGCGGCACGAAAACAGATTATTTTATACAACATAACTTGTTTGGAAATTGAAATAATAGAAATGTAGCCTACATTGATTAAGAACACAATTTCGATTCGGTGCAAGCCAGTTCGTGTGCGTTTATTCTGTTCTGCTGTTAGCTTACCTGAATGAAGTTAACTATGTCTTATAAGAACCATTGGTAGCTCTGATTACCCCGTGGTAGCTCGAATCGATTCATGGATGGTTGATTCACAGTATGCCGTGATCTCACAACTGTTAGTTTTGTTTTTCTACAACAAAGCATGAAAGTAATTATTATTTATATAATCCGTTACATTTTGTTCATGGAATAATCTTAATAAATCCAACTCGAATTGGCGAGTTGCAGTTGCTACGAATAGTTGCCCTGACGTCTTTATGTGTGAAGCTCCTACGTCTGTCAGTGAAGAAGGTCTTATACAATGAAAATGTCCTCCCTACAACGCATGATGTCACAGGTGCATGTGAAAAACATCACAACTCTTCTTCAGTGAATCCCCCTTTTCACCATCACCAGACAACTTTTGTTGATTTGACAGTTTGTTTTGTAACAAGGATTTTTATTTAATATCAGACTAGGCTTATCGAATGGCATTTTAACAAAGGGCGAGTTTCTGCAGACAGTACATTTGAAATATGATCTATCAGAGAAATTGAATACTGTAAAGAATAATGTTGAGCTTCAGGTAATTTGGAGAAGTGGCTATGAATATACTAGATCTTTTTCTCAATGCCATCTTCAGAAAAACATTCCTGAGCTATCGTAATGCTAGCTGCATCTTCTGCATTTAAGGAATCTATCACTGTTTTCACTTCACTGAAATGTTCCGCGTAGTATGACACAGCCTGTAAACCCGTACCCCAGCGAGATTAAACTGGCTCAGGGGATAATAGGCCTATATATAGATTGGTTGCAAAGACTTTGAGTACCTGTAATTATTAACTACCGTATCTAAAGGGAAAATATAATTTAATACCACATTTAAGACTAAAACAAGCACTTTTTCATTTAAAACTTAAAATATGCATTTCCCCCCGGAATATGCATTTATATGCATTAACAAATACTGGTAAAATTGTCTGGAAAAGTGTAACAAAATAACAGGGTGGATCGAAAAGTAACGCACAATATTTTTATTTTTCAAAAAGTTGAATAGGTACAATTACAAAAAAATGCACACTTGAAGGGACATCGTTTGTCTATTTTTCTATGTAGTCGCCATTTGAAATTTGATCTCTATCAGAAAAAGTGAACACTCTAAAGAATTATTTTGAGTTTCAGGTATTTGGAGAAGTGGCAGACGGCTACACATTTCTCCCATCGCGAGTACCCTTTCAAAATACCCTGTTCATAGAAGTCCGTTCGGTCGGAGTATAGCCATCTGCTATGTTCACTTCTGCATTTGACGCGAACAGTTTACTGGCCAGGAATTTCTTCATGGGACCAAACAAATGAAAGTAAGGAGGATGCTGGAGTACCTCCCAACCAAATTTGTTGCTTTTCTCACTAACAGCTGCAGCAACATGGGGGCGAGCATTGTCGTAAAGAAGTTTGACACCATTAGCATGAATGTTACAGTCCAGACCTGGCACCGTCGGACTTTCAGTAGTTTGGTCCCATGAAGAAATTCCTGGCCGGTAAACGCTTTGCGTCAGGTGCAGAAGTGGAAACAGCAGTCCGCAGATGGCTATACTCCAACCGAATGGACTTCTATGAACAGGGTATTTTGATACTGGTATCACGATGGGAGAAATGTGTTGAGAAACTTGGTGACTATATAGAAAAATAGACAAAAGATATCCCTTCTTGTGTGCAGTTGTTTGTAATTGTACCTTTTAAACTTTTTGTAAAAAAACATTATTGTAAGTTACTTTTCGATCCACCCTCGTAGCCTACATCATTTACTCTTACTTTTAAATATTTAAAAAAGAGCATGCATTTTGCATACAAATCCTGGCTCTAATTATAACAGAACACGAGTCGTGTTATAAAACATATGACGAAGTGGTCTCATCACAAGTCAATATATTTAAAATACCTTATGAACTAAATATTAGCCTACAACAGGGACGTCAAACATGAGGCCCTTTGCAAGCGCACTTGCGCGCAAAGTATACAAAAGCTTGACATCAATGAAATTTTGTTTCATTTTTTATCCGGCGATTTTGGAGATACCGGTTTTCCTTCCATACCTCCTGAAAAGTTAAAACCTCAAGAAAGTTTGCCAGAAGGATTATGATAATGTTTTTTCTTACCTATTTGGCCCATTCTTTTTCCTTCGTAATTATCGCTTAGCAAGACAATTTTACTTCAAGTTGCTGAAAAAGTGGCTTCATAGAAGGATTAGGTCCTATCACTTCCCTAGGATCTTACAAAAGAGGGATATTTGGATAGGTAGAAAATGGGTAGGCGCCTGAAGGTCAAACTATTTAGACTAATATATTCAGTAATTTATGTAAACAAGTTCCACAGTTTCGAGTTTTCCAGCAGTTATTATGCAGAGTTTAAAGAAAGTATCCCAACCCTTTCCGTGAAAAATCCTAAATGCTTGTTTACAGTATATTTCTCAAGCAAGCTGAACTTAATCAGTTGATTTTTTTTTACATCTTCGGAAGATGTTATAACTGTAATAAGAATTTTCATGTAGATAATATACATACACAAAACCCACTAGTTCGTTCTCTCTCTCTCTCTCTCTCTCTCTCTTTCTCTCTCTCTTTCTCTCTCTCTTTCTCTCTCTCTCTTTCTCTCTCTCTCTTTCTCTCTCTCTCTCTTTCTCTCTCTCTCTCTCTCTCTCTCTCTCTCTCTCTCTCTCTCGGCTAAGATTAAAAGAACGAAGGTTCCTTTCCACTGTACTGCTAATTCTTAGTTATGAAATGTAAAAGTCGCGTTTACCTGTCAAAATCGTTCATCGCCATGCAAAGATACATGATCGCTCCAATAGATTTACTTCAAGCACACTCCAAATTCCTAGACATCGCACGGCCTCTCGATTATAGCCTACTCGTACAATAAACTCAATCTGTATAATTATTATCAAAGTTATTCTCTTGCTACGACAAAAAAAAAACCCTCTTACTTAATCACTTCTTAACCGCTTAGGAATCCTAATTTCCCATTATCTTCTTCAAAAGTTTACTCTTATATAATACTAGCATGTGCCCGCGGCTTCGCCCGCGATGATTATTTCAAAAATTAAAAATTAAGAGCATAATAGTTAAATCGTTATATTTATTAACACCTAAATCACGTGAATTACATACCACGATTAGATAGCATCGCCTGGTAAAAGCGATCTCAGATTCGAGTTACTTGGCCCAGAAAATCCCCGTATAGTGAGTTTCGTCCAAATCGAACGATGTTTAACCATATTTAGGTCTATGTTGATTATCCCTCTTCCGTGTTGGTTGAAAATTTCATATGTCTACGGGCCTTGACATTCTAAACAAATGAATCGATCAGCGTGGGCTTACAACATTCAAGCGATCGCGATGCTTTTATTTCCACGGTATGACAAAAATAGCCAAAGCCAACTGCAATTGATTTGACATTGAAATGTATTACTGAAATCTGATGCTTCGACAGCGCTAGAATCACGTTTTCTGCCAGTTTTTCACTCATAACTCGCGAACGAAAGCTAAAATTAAAAATTCGGCTTCGAGGTGCATTCGCCCCACTTTCAGTCCATCTATCTTTAAAATTTCAGATCTCTGCGTTCAGTAGATTTCGCTGGGCATCGCGGACAGACAGACAAACACGTCCTTTTATTATTATAAGATAATATGTGCCCGCGGCTTCCCCCGCGATAATTATTTCAAAACTTAAGTGCATAATAGTTAAATCATTATATTTATTAACACCTAAATCACGTGGAGTGTATTCCACGATTAGGTAGCGTCCCCTGGTAGAAAAAGCGACCTCAGGTTCCAGTTCCTTGGCTCAGGAAACCCCTGTATAGTGAGTTTCGTTCAAATCGAACAATGTTTGACCATAATTAAGCCTATGTTGATATCCTTCTTACGTGTAGGTTGAAAATTTCATATATCTGCGGGCCTTGACACTCTAAACAAATGAATCGTCCACGATGGACTTACAAAATCAAGCGATCGCGATGCTTTTATTTCCAAGGTAGGCTATGAGGTATGATGACAAAAATAGCCAAAGTCAGCTGTAATTGATTTAACATTGAAATATATTACTGAAACTGATGCTTCGAAATCGCAAAAAATACACGTTTTCTGCCCGTTTTTCACTCATAACTCACGAACTAAAGCGAAAATTAAAATTCCGGCTTCGAGGGGCACATTCCGACCCTTTAGTCCGCCTATGTATAAAATTTCAGATCTCTGCGTTCAGTAGATTTCGCTGGGCATCGCGGACAGACGGAGGAGGACAGACACTTCCTTTTATTAATATAGATATATTGGCTACTAACTTCATGATATTAGGTTAAGGTTTATGTTTTATTTTCAGCATTTGTATTAACAATGTGTCTGTAATTATTATATTTGTAATTTGCCAATTGTAATTTTTTTCTGTCATTGTGCGCGGATTGTATGCCTATAAAAGGAACTTTTAAGTTCTATGCTTACAATCCTTAAAATAAAATCAATCAATCTCTCCCTCTCCCCCTGTCTCTCTCCCTCTCTCCCTCTCTCTGTCTCTCTGCCTCTCTCTGTCTCTCTGCCTCTCTCTGTCTCTCTGCCTCTCTCCCTGTCTCTGTCTCTCTATCTCTCTATCTCTCTATCTCTCTCCCTCTCTCTCTCACACACACACACATACACCACACACAAACACAAACATGCACATTCGCATACATGTATTTAACGGTAGCTCGTTATGAATTTGAGGGTGAATTGGATTGTAATAGGCCTATTTCTCTGTACTAATAAGTATGGTTCGAGGAAGAAAGAAACATTTTTGAGGTTGGCTTCATGACACAGGCATAATAGTACTATACATAATATTATACATAACTAAATTAACTTAAAGGTATCATGACCAATCCTACTATGAAATATTGGTATCATAATCGAGCTTTGTCGACCGGGATCGAATAGTTGATTAGGCAGTGGCTTTCTGTTTCCAAGGACCCTTGTCTGTTGGTTTACAGTCATGTAAATAGGCTCTGTGGGAGAAAATCAAGCTCACCGACGCGGTTACAATCCTAAGTCGCGGCACACAACCAATTTTTAAATAACTGTAACAAACAAACATGTGCTACAAGAAAACCACTAGGAAAAATACTTGTTTACACTGTTAGCCGTGAAATCTAGTTCTGAATGACAGAATGGCGCGCAGATGGACAACCCTTTTGCAATATTCACTGAGTAGGCTACTGGAGTCTGTCTTGTGTGCCGCGATCCTACAGGCTCTCTCCGCGAGGGAACATGTTTTTGTTGTTTTGTTTTGTTTTAATATAATAGTGCCCCATTACGGAGTAATAATACATGCTTTGTTTGGATTAATTTTACAATTGAGATTTTACAATTAACTTCAGTTTGTTACACAAGAAAAGAAATTAAGATTGATAACGATATCTGCCGTTATCCTTAATGCCTAATCTAAATTTAAGTCTATTTTTATCTAGATTATATTAGCCTACATTTAATCCTAAACTATTTGGTGCATAAATTGTAACTAATATTACACTTTACACTTTGCGCCTCATACCCAGTCTCTGTGTTAATTATATTACATTATGTTACAGTATATACAGTAAAGTGATGGATTTATAAGTCTATTGCTAGGATAAAACTATGGAAAGCTTTCATGTGGGCTGTTGCAAGTTGACGAGTAGTTGTTGGCCAGTTGCCTCTTTTCTTCCTTATTTCTGTTATTAGCATTTGCCGCTGCTGTCTTATGTTTGGACATTCATATATTAAATGGTTGACTGTTTGTTGGCTTGCATTACAAGTACACGTTGAATCTTCAATTATTTTAAATCTATGGATGTAGGACCTAGTCTTGCCATGGCCTGTTATTATTGCAGTGAATTCGGGTGTTATGGTCAGATTTAGTTTAAAGCCTTTCCTTAATGGATGTGTAGAAATATTTGCAGACTGCTCCTTTCGTCGTGCTGTTCTATCGGTTCTGCCAGTCCTGAAAACCAATTTCCTTTATGTCGGTTAGAATGTTGGATTTTGGAATTTTGTCGTAAACAGGGTTTTGATCCATTTTCGCTGCTTTCGCTAATTTATCTGCCACTTCGTTGCCCTGAATTATTCCTATATGGGGCTTGGCGCACTGAAAGGACAGAGGGACCCTTGAGGCGTAGTGCACGTGTTATGGTTTCAGGTATTGCTGGATGTTGGGGAGTTCGGTGGGGGCTCGCGGTGAAATCTGCTTGGGGGGTCTTTGGGCATGCCAATCATCCCATTACCAGGAGTTGGCACAATGGGCCCGGACATGTGGAATACGTACCTTTCCCACCTAAGTGGAGTCCCATACATACATACATACATACATACATACATACAAGAGAATTTATAAAGGAGAGGTTGATGACGTGGGAAATAGACTGGGACCAAACTAACAACGGTGCAATCACCAAGATATTCTTCCCAAATATACAAGACCGGTTAAAACTGAAAATAAATATATCACCAAATTTTACTACGATAGTTACTGGGCACGGAAAACTCAGAACATATCTTAAAAGGTTTAAAATTTCAGATGTTTCTGAAGTGTGTGTAATAAAGGTGAACAAACTGTGGAACGTTTGTTATTTAAGTGCGAAATTTTGAAAATGGAAAGAGACTTATTAATAGCAGGAGTGTTAAAAAGTGAAAACTGGCCAATAGAGAAACACGAGCTTATAAACAAATACCTTAAGAACTCATTAAAATTCACGAACTCCATACCATTTGACAAACTATAAATATAAATGTACACATATGCATGAAACCACATTAATGCCTTCATTTGTTAAATGATTCAGATGTTATAACTCTAGATTTAATATAATATTGAATGTAAATATATATAGACATTGCATGTAGTATTACGAATGTAATGGGACATGCAGGAATTAAATAAAATAGAAAAAATACATACATACATACATACATACATACATACATACATACATACATACATACATACATACATACATACATACATACATACATACATACATACATACATACATAATGAGTAGCGTATAGGGTGCTCTGCTCTTGCATAATCATAGCCCGCTATGCATAGCTAGCCAAGGCATAACTCAGGAGCAGGCCCGTAGGCTAGAGGGGGCACTGTCCCCCAAATCTTTTCTTGCCTCCTCTAGATTTTTAGAATTTAAAATCATAAAAATTTATTCAAACAGTAGTTCGAAAATTTTCTTTAGATATGTTTTGAAATGTACAGTACATCAGATTTTATTTGTGATATTATTTTCTGATTTAGACTGCAATGGTAACTACAGTATAATCAGAGATATACATAGTACGATCAATGAAGATTCGTATAACGACTTAACATTCGTATTACGACCACAAAGACTTTCCATGCCACATGAAAGGAAGGCGGAGCTTGACCTATTACAAATACTTAACAAAGATTCTTGATGTGGATCAGTTTGTCTTACTGTTTGCAAAATCAAAGTCAAGGAAGTTAGCTTTATAACTATTACGCTTGTCTATTAATAATTTTCATAAGTAAATGTTCAATCCTTCCACACTTCTATTAAAAGTAGATAATTTTTTGTAATTTTCAATGCTTTTTCAGGTTCTGTAATAATTTTTGTTAAAATTATTTTATCCGATGGAGTGGTTATCTCCTTCAGTTCATTTTTTTTTTGGGTTGTGTGTATATATAATTCTAAATCTGATGGCCCCTCTAAAATTTTATTTGCCTCCTCGACAAATTGACCCTGGCTACGGGCCTGCTCAGGAGCTGTACGACTTCTGCACAGACTAGTGTTACCGGTATCATTGTCCTATCGCGTTATATGCGTAATTCAGGGCTCTATTTTGCAGTTTTTTTGCGTGTGATCATTTTATAATATTTGACTAATTTATTTATGAAACAACATAAATCAATTATCACTAATTTATCAGTAATTAAAACAAAATCATAAACACTTGCGTGTACTACATCACATTACGATGACTGACTGGTATGTTAAAAAAAATATTCTAAGTTCTTGTATTTATTTAATATAAATAGCAGACTTATGTTGTTTCTGAAATGAAACACACTGTTGAACAAATAAGACTATCCATAGTTTCATTTGGAATAAATCAAACCATACAAGGCCTTTAAATCAATGGGTTAAATTATACGATATTGAAATATAAGCAATTACACAAACAAATTATCTTTAACACACAAAAATAGCCTGCGCATTATATTCTGAAAACAGATAGGTCTAGGTACAGTCTCTGTAAGGATTGTGTAATTCAATATTATGATATTAATCACATACTGACCAGTTGTATACATTTTAATTGAACTTAGCAACTTCCTCCTTTTTAGGCAGATTCTCCTTTAGCTGCCTCTGTCATCCACTGCTTTTTCCTTTATAAGGATTCGTCCCTCGAGGTGCGCTGAAGTGCTTGGCATACAGATTTGTTCAGCACATTTTATTCGGAAAGTGTGCAAATGCAGGCCATCAATGAAGATTCGTGCAATAACTGCACCATCATTACTCATTAAATGGCTGAAGTACATGAACTGACTTATTTTAAACTACACTTTTTGTGATCTTGGAATCTCCCTGCCAGATGTCAAGTTTTCTTATATTAGACCTATCTTGTCCACCAACGAGTATTATGACTGAACAATCTTCTAACTTTAAGTACAGTTGGCCTTGCGTGAAGCACGTTGTTATTTTCTCTTTGGATAGGTTGTTTAGTGCAGACACCACATAAGTGAGTTATGTTGTTTCTTTATTAATCACAATTATCATATCCTTCCAAATCTCTGAATTATGGTCAAACTAAAGTTGTTTCTGTTCAAAACGAGGAGTCTGCATACAAATAAACCGAATTTACACGCAACTAAAAATGGCCAAAATAGTGACTTATATTGTTTTGTAAAATAAGCGATTCATTTCTGTTATGTAATCAACATCTAAATATAGGCCTATGTTTGGGCATGAAAATTAGATTTAAGTTATGAGGGCGTGCATAATAAAATTGAAAGATTTAGTGAATGTTTTTTTTATAGAGATAATAAATACTGTTGATCCCTGTCCTGGCACCTCTAAGCAGGCCATATTTAACACTTCACGCATGTAATTCTTGTCAGTGCCAAAAACGAGGTGACTCTGTGAGGGAGTAAAGCACTCATTGCACGTAAGGGGTGGGTAAACTGCCCGGTAAAGCCATTGGCCCTACAAGTAATTGCGCAATTATCGATTTGAAGACGCTCTCCCAACGATGATAATGTGATTACAATAATCAGAATTCAAATTCGTTGCGAATTCAGTGGAATCTTGGACCGAGCAACGTATTCAAGACGGTAACTCCATTCGAGAAGGCATGAGGTCGTAGACTGCGATTTTGGCGGGCAAATTACTTTCTACCCCCCAGTATTTATTTTCCATCATATTAGCAGAAGACACTAAAAGGAAATGGCAAAGAGAATGAGAACAGGCATAAAGGAGCTGTGACTAAATCTTACGTCACAGCGATTCAAGATCGTCAAAAAAACTAAAATTACCATTGCATCTATTCTTACTGTAATGGTTATAGAACATGGAGCTATTAGGAAGCATCTTCACCGCTTACAACAATCCTTCAGAAAGTTTTGCGAAAAAATATTCCCAATAAAAGTGTTAGCTCTTAGTGTAAGCACCTCATGTACAAAATTTAAATAAAATCGTGAAAGCCCTTTTCGAGAAAATCGGGAAAGGTGAAATTTTCTTCATATAAAGTGTTATTAAAAGTAAAAGAAAGTCGTCGCATTCTTTGTGTCATATCACCAGAAGATACCTAACCCATGTATAATTTTTTTTACGATTTTTGCCGGTTGTCGACCTAGAGCTAAGATAACTTAGCTTAGCTTAACTCACATACAGTGAGGGATTTCATATATAGTTATGTCGGATTTCATATGTAGTTTTGTCGGCACAACTACATATGAAATCCCGCACTGTATGTGAGCTAAGCTAAACTAACTTAGGTTAGCTCTTGGTCGACAACCGACATTTTCATTCTGAAGCTGTGCTGTTCACAAACAGACGCAGAAAGGCATGCTTTTTAGGTAGATTTCGAAGAAAAATGTACCTATTGCAATCGATACCATGTCATGATTTTCGAAAAATTCTTTCATATCTTTACGTTTCATGCTTCCCTAAGTACGAAATCACCGCCCGTTCAAAAAAAAAAATTGTGATATATATATATATATATCTTTACACGCTAGCGGCCGTAATTTTGAAGATATTTGAACCAAATTTTATTATGTTATTTCTAGGCCCAATAGTTCGGACAAGTTCGTTAATGAGCAAAATTGGCTCAAAGGGGGGGGGGTCGGGGAAGGGGGTTGAAATTTTGAAAACTTTAAATCTCGGCCCCTATGAAGTATAGAGGGAAACTTTGTTTAAATAAATTAGAGTACTCCCTATGGAGTTCACAGTGACACCAACGATTCGGGGGTTTCGGGGGTACGAGTGAGGGTGGGGGGGATGGAAATTCGACATTTTTGAAACCACGTCTTGTGGGGTATCGTTGAAAAGCTCATGATGAGTACTCTACAAATCAATAACTAGTTTCTCGATAGCTCTCATATAAGGCTAGATTTGAATGTTTGAAAAAGGGATCTTTCCTCTTTTTTTGCAGTTATTATTGCAGGTTTGTCATGCCAAGGCTAAAGAAGAAGAGTGCTGCGCAGCGATAATAAATTAAACCAAAAGCACTTTGAAATCTACCTCAGCCTGTAGGCCTGCATAAAGGGAATTTGTTTGTTTGTTTGTTTTTTTAAAACTCGATATCAAATTTCGGGGTCGAACACCATACTTCCTCTGCATATAGGCTAGTAGGCTACCTACGGTACGGATAATAAAATGTAAATACATACTTTCATCGTCTTAAATTTGATAACAGGATTTTTAATTCTTAGAAAGAAATACCAGGCAGTTTCAGATAATTGGGAAAATATTTATACGAGAAATTATACGCATTTTAATATTGTTTTCCGCATTCTTTCCAATAAAAAAATTATATAACTTACATTAATACTTAAAATTAAACCAATTACCGAGAGTTGGTTACACTTAGGGTGACCATACGTTCCGCTTTCACCGGGACAGTTCCGATTTTGGATGTGTCCCGGCCGTTCCATCGGTATTCCAAAAAACATCAACTGTCCCGTTTTACAACATTATAGGAATAAGCGCGAGAACAGAATCTACACTTATAGTTATATCTGTAGGCTACATCTTATTCGACTTCATTTTTTTGATAGGCCTACCTCTACTGTCAAAATTTGTTGAGTGTTTTCATTGTAGCATGCTTTTCAGGACGTCATTGGTTCAGCAGCCACGCACAGAAAAATATGTTTTATGTTTGCATAAGTCTTCTTTTGCATGTGAAAGACTTATTTGAAATAGGTTTCTTAAAAATATATTATTATCCAGCTCAGCTATGATCATTCTTATCGTTTGTATTGCGGTCTTTAGTAAGTATAAAGGTATAGACCTAAAGGTCAGCCGGTACGGTTACCCATTCGTAATATTATCTCAGAGGCTTCAATATAATGAATTATATAGTGAACTCTCTATAATTCGGACCTCAGTACGCCGGACTTCGGGTAACTCGGACAAATTCTTGGCGATCCAGACCCAGATCTACAGCCATTTTACGGCCACTTCAGAACTGCAAGAGAAGTAATTATTCAAAAGCAACAGAAACAATGTGTATACAGAAGAACATTTACAGTTTATTTCGGCCTAAATCTTCTCAGAAAAATATGCTCACAGTGCTACATCAATCATAATATTGTACTAATAATGTAACAGTGTGAATTTCAGGATCTGACTAGAAATTTCAGTATAAAACTAAAGTGTTATTTCTTTTTGTTCCAGTTATAAGTGTTAATATTATGTTCTGCCTCATACGTTTTGTTATAGCAGCTTAAACATGAAATTTCGTTACTTAAATACCATTTTCTAATTTACTCTCCATAAAGCCGGACATTTCATAACTCGGACAGACCCCCGCCCACTTTAGTCCGGTTTATCGAGAGTTCACTGTATATATATATACAATTTTACTAATAAAACATTGTAAACATTTAACAAACAACTTTTATTGAACTTTAAATATATAACAGTATTAAGATTTTCATGAAACAGCTTCAATAGGCCTAATAGTTAATGAGCCAGTTGGTTTACAATAGAGAAAGACAAGTTTAATGTCTGAATTTAGTGATTTAATCTGTAAAATACCTGAAGTAATAAACGAAGTTGGTCGTTCCTTCTCGGCAAAAGAAAGTATAGATAAAGTTTACTAAACGATAAAAAAAACGAACTAAATAAGATCAAACTGAATAACTGTCATTCATAACCTGAACTATAGAAATCGAAAGATTAATGGAAACAAATAAAAGACAACCCACCAGAAATTAGTGTATATATATATATATATATATACACATATATATACACATGTATATATACATGTATACATTATATAAGTTACATACATATAAAATAAATATGTATGGGATAAATTTAGCCTACTTTCTTGGGAAGTCCCGCTTTCAGTTCAAAATATTATGGCCACCCTAGTTACACTGTCAACTTGTTATATCATTTCAGTAATGAGTGAAAGTTTGCTTGCGACCCACTGTGGTCGATCCGGCAACAATCGTCGCCTCACGCTCTAAAAGTCATCTTCGAGTGGTGCCAGGCACTGGCCTATTGATTATCGCACAACAATACAGTCAATTTCCATGTGCTGTATTTCACACTCGCTCCTTCAAATAATGCAGTCTGCACCATTCTGTTATCGATATACTAAATTTGTAGCGTTCGAGATGTCTCCTACCTGGTTGCTATTAATCATTTCCATTACTTCATTACGCGAAGCTTCAGTTTTATGACTTCGAGCTCCAAAATTTAATGACCGTTAGATGAGTTTAAACTTGATATAACTTGAATAGTAGTTATAACAAATTACCTAAACTTCGTTTCGAATTACCGGTGTCAGAAATGTTTAAAGGATTGTGAAAAGCATCTGTTCAAGGAATTTTAAATGAATAACGAGTTAACTAATTATTATGACTATGCTAGTACTGTATGAAATGGTTACTTATTTCTTGTTCCTTAGACTTGATTTTGTACATTATGTGATATATGTAAGGAATATTCAACTTCCTAGGTTCTCGGCACCTAAAGAGTTAAGAGGTCATTTCACATTTGTTAGTATTTTTACAAAATCTTTCTTTTGCAGATATTGTGTGAATGGGGAGAAATGAAAGTCGTAAGTAATGTTTTGAGCGAAATTAAATGTTGTGTTGGCTTACGTTTGTCTTTTGTCTAAAGCATTTAATGTGCCGGTATCTAGTTTATGGACCAAGTTTTTATTGTTGAAATAATTATTTATGTTCTTTTAAATTGTAAATGATTAGGCCTAATAGGTACACGATAATAGTAGTAGGATTAATAATATCTGTAGTAGTTAAAATTGAGGAATTTAACCATTATTTATTTATACGGAAGGTACATAAACAGATAAATAGACAAATAGCCTAAATTAATACGTCATCAAAACAGAATATATAGGCCCGTATAGGCCTACGCATAGAAGCCGAAGGCACACGTTAATAAATAAGCTTATGCAGAGGATATAAGGCGTTTACCTGCGTATACCCTCAGCTATGCCACTGTGTGTCGTACGGATGCACATCCTTTAGAAGGATTCTATTGAAGTTGGTTCTGAAATGGAAATGACCTTTCTGTCGGCATTTTCTCTCTCAATTTTGGAATACCGCCAATCCAGATCGTTCGGTGTCAGGGTTTAATGACTGTAATATTAGGGGAATATCTGATGGACTGGCATATATCAGGACCGAAAGGTTAATGTCTGGGAAAGCTATTATTATATGAAAAATTTGGTAAGATCTTAAAATATCAAAATATACAATTTTAAAAAGAGAGAAAATGAAAAATGGAAATGTATAAAAAATAAAAGAGGAAATAAAGAAATAGAAAATTAATTTTGCTCGTTCCAGTTCAGTACAACGCTACACAACAGCAAAATAGTTATTTATGAAACAAGTGGTAAAAGCGAGATTTTGTTTTGCGAGTAGGCCTACAATTTGTGGTCTCCTGCTGTTAGCACAGTACTGTTTTTATTATAGGATTATTGTACTTTTATGACAGATTTATTGCACAATTAGTAAATATGTTTTTGAGTAATGATGTAGCCTAAATATGTGTTTTTAATATTGTAATTTGTATATAGTATTTATTAAATAGATAATAACACTCTAATGTAATTAATTGTCATATTACTCAAGCAATGTGGCGTAGTGGTTGAGGCACCGCGCTACAAACGCAAGGTCGAGGGTTTGATTCCCGATGAGGTCGGTGGGATTTTTCCATTGGCCTAATCCTTCTGATGGCACTGTGACCCTAGGGTCGATTCAGCCTCTAGCAGAAATGAGTTCCAGGAATATTCCTGGGGATAAAAAGATGCTGGTGCGTATGGCTTACGATCTTACACCTTCCTGTGCCGGTATCCCAATCTGGAAGCCTCTACCTCCCGGAAACGCTACGGGTCTCCATGGCCCATACAGGGATGACTTTACTTGTTTTTACTCAATCAATCCTATAAATATCTATATTAATTAAAGGAAGTGTCTGTCCTCCGTCTGTCCTTCTGTCTGTCCGCGATGCCCAGCGAAATCTACTGAACGCAGAGATCTGAAATTTTAAACATATATGGACTAAAGGATCGGAAAGTGCACCTCGAAGCCGGAATTTTTATTTTAGCTTTCCTTCGAGAGTTATGAGTGAAAAACGGGCAGAAAACGTGTATTTTTTGCGATTTCGAAGGATCAGTTTCAGTAATATAACACAATAAAAAAGTAAGTGGAGAATAAAGTGTTGTTATAATTCAGAATTTAGGTTTTTATCAATAGTAATTTTCAGTAATATATTTCAATGTTAAATCAATTACAGCTGGCTTTGGCTATTTTTGTCATCATACCTTGGAAATAAAAGCATCGCGATCGCTTGAATTTGTAAGTCCATCGTGGACGATTCATTTGTTTAGAGTGTCAAGGCCCGTAGACATATGAAATTTTCAACCTACACGGAAGAGGGACAATCAACATAGACCTAAATATGGTCAAACATTGTTTTATTTGGACGAAACTCACTATACAGGGGTTTTCTGGACCAAGGAACTCGAATCTGAGATCGCTTTTGCCAGGCGACGCTATCTAATCGTGGTATGTAGTCCACGTGGTTTAGGTGTTAATAAATATAATGTTTTAACTATTATGCTCTTAATTTTTAATTTTTTATTTTTGAAATAATAATAATAATAATAATAATAATAATAATAATAATAATAATAATAAGGTTTTATTTTGCCTGGCAGAGTTAAGGCCATAGGGCCTTATCTTCCACTCAACCAGGATAAATACAAAATACATTAAAGTAATACCTACAAAAAACAAATACACTAGATACCATATATAATAGTAACGAAATGCTAGCAAAGTAACGAAATGCTAGCAATAATTATCGCGGGCGAAGCCGCTTGCACATGCTATCTTAAAATAATAAAAGGACGTGTTTTTCTGTCTGTCCACGATGCCCAGCGAAATCTCCTGAACGCAGAGATCTGAAATTTTAAACATAGGTGGGCTGAAAGGTGGGCGAATGCGCATCGAAGCCGGATTTTTAATTTTAGCTTTCGTTCGCGAGTTGTGAGTGAAAAACTGGCAGAAAACGTGATTTTAGTGCTGTCGAAGCATCAGATTTCAGTAATACATTTCAATGTCAAATCAATTGCAGTTGGCTTTGGCTATTTTTGTCATACCGTGGTAATAAAAACATCGCGATCGCTAGAATGTTGTAAGCCCACGCTGGTCGATTCATTTGTTTAGAATGTCAAGGCCCGTAGACATATGAAATTTTCAACCTATACGGAAGAGGGATAATCAACATAGACCTAAATATGGTTAAACATTGTTCGATTTGGACGAAACTCACTATACAGGGATTTTCTGGGCCAAGGAACTCGAATCTGAGATCGCTTTTACCAGGCGACGATATCTAACCGTGACATGTAGTCCACGTGATTTAGGTGTTAATAAATATAATGATTTAACTATTATGCTCTAACTTTATGCTCTTTTTTTTTTATCGCGGGCGAAGCCGCGGGCACATGCTAGTCAATAATAAGAATTAGGGCTATACTTCGAAAAATTTCCTTGTTTACTATAGCCTATATTTATTTTTTGAGGGCATAAGGCGAAAGAGACCTATTTTACTAAACTGTCATTCCTTCAGAGAAATAGTTTGACATTCATGAATTATTCTAAAATAAATTAAGATTAACCAACTCATCTTTGGGGTTTTATGGAGAAATTGTTACCTAGAGCAATTCCACAGTTTTTCATTCACTAAAGGCCCTACGATGAGAGTTCGGATCATAGCCTCTGTTATAAGAAACCGACAAGATAATGTGGTATAAATTAATTAGTTTTCTTTTAAACAGAACGTTCAATGCAGATGTGCTCTACGCATCACATTATTTTCAACGAACTTGCAGCCTGAATAGTTTTTCTTAAGTATATACCACCCATTAATACTCTCAGTAGGAAAGTAAGGAATTAAGGAAATTTGTACTTTTATCTGTCTTGTCACGTAGAGATCCAAGAAGATAAAATGGAAATAGCGCGTTCGCACACGTACATACACAGGCAGTTAGTTTCATACAGAAATATTTTTCCGAAAATAATATTTTTGGACTCAGGGCATCTAAAATCAATGACGAAAAAAATTCCCTTCTCAGATTCGAACATATCCCCTACGTTTCCTGTCATCCATGTAAAACAGACAGCAGGAACTTATTATGTAATTATTTATTCATCTTACGATACGAATTCAGGAGTAGTGGCCTGGAACGGGGTCCACCCATACTCGTAAATTAAATGGGGAGATTCTTAAAGTAACGGGTCCCGATAAAGATAAGGTGAATAATTGAAGAGGTCGGAGGATGATTGTGCCACCCCACCAAATCTTATTGAGAGATATTACATTTTTAAAGTTTGCTCAAATCTGCAATATTTTTGGTGCATATTAAGTTACTAACAAGACATACTGACAGAATTAGTCGCTGCTCAGAAACATTGAAATAAATAGTAAGTGAGAGAAATTGTAGATAGTTCAATAATATAAACTTTACAAAACCCCGTCAATCACTATTTAAATTATATTAATCGTTTCAGAGCTGAATATATATAATATCAGTAATAATATACATAATATATATATATAATATAATAATATATATAATATTTATATATTAATATAAACAATCATCAAGTAAAATCATCAGTGAGGTCCAAGTTTGATAAAAATCCTCACATTTTACATAAAGCATTACTCTATTAATTTTGGCGCGTTTATACAGCAGTGTAAATAGCAGTGAAAAGGTTAAATACACCCTCCATTTGTGGAAACTCGCAATATTTCGTTGATACAACGAGATATATGACCTGACAGCTCATTCAGCCATAATAATCTATGGCGGTATAATAAGTTAAGTTACTCTTTTAAACTACTCATGGCAGATATCGGACACTCTGTTCTATGGGTGTCGTTATTATGTTATAATGGATTTATTGTTCTTACAGATGCAGGTATTTTTGTAGTGTTAGAGTATTAAAAGAAAATGTTACCAACTCAGCTTGCCGTGGTGTATCGTTTACGCCAGCCAGAAGAAATTTCCCTCTCTTCATTACGTGATGTTTGATCTGACACATAAACTGATTGTCTCATTGCTTTGTAATAAATTTGTGACCGGTAGTACTACTGTGCTGAACATTAAAGCAGTACCAACAGTACTACTGTGCTGAACATTAAAGCATTAATAGCAGTACTACTATGCTGAACATTAAAACAGTACCAACAGTACTACTGTGCTGAACATTAAAGCAGTACCAACAGTACTACTGTCCTGAACATTGAAGCAGTACCAACAGCACTACTGTGCTGAACATTAAAACAGTACCAACAGTACTGTGCTGAACATTAAAGCAGTACCGCTCGCGAGCACAAACTTTGCTTTTTCAGGTGGCGTTCGAATTCACATTTGTAAAATGTTATATTGTAATTTGTAATAATAAGTTTATTATTATTATTATTATTATTATTATTATTATTGTTATTAGTCATGTCCCTTTAATTTTTATTTTAGAATAAAGCAACTAAGAGAAAGATTTATCTGATATCTGGGTATGAACACGAGACCTCCAGCTTAATTTGCGTTGATTGTTTTATAAACTAATCCACCTGACGCTAGAGGTAGTGGCAGATGCCCTTTTGGCTCGCTGTTATACTTTATCCATCTCACTAATTGCACAAATTGTGAGAGCATTTTTTTTGTGTGTAATGATTGCAATCGGGGGGGGGGGGGTACCACTGTACATTGAAACGGTATTATTTAATACACGTGTACACAATGTTCCTGTAATAATTATATTCTCCTAACAGCTCTAATAACAGTAAACAATTTTGCAGTTCAGAAAATTGGAGAGGTGAAGTAAAATATTTGAACAAGAACATTTAAATACTTTGCATACGGGTAGCTCAATAGGGATGCAGTTAAAATGTGATTATTGCATCAAGTAAAATGATAATAGTACAGTTAGTAGTAAAGTATAGTAAACAGTGTTAAGAATAATTTGTATTAGATCAAATGGGTTTAAAAGGAGTGCCGTATAAAATTATTTAATATCACGGTTACAAAGATCGTTACAACGAGATATGATGGTATTCAAATGCAGAATAATGTAACTTAATGATAGGTGAAAATGCTGGTATAAAAATTAAAGAAATGTGTGAGATGGAAAAATTATATTACTGGTACTCCAAGAAAAAATGGACTTGTGGAGGGTATGGGTTTGGAAATTGGATTATGCAACAAGCATATAATGGCAATTGTTAAGATTTCACAGTGAGAAGTTTTTATGAAACGAGCAAAGCGAATGTCTCAATTACCATTATGGACATGTTTTATTTCGACCATAATTAAATGCTTAAGTTTTGGGTTTTTAGAATGCCTCATAATAGATTAAGGAGATGAACTCTTGCCATACTCTGCTGTAGTTCTTGTCTATAGGCATGCAGACTTGCAGCGCTTCTCTTGAGCATTAATGTCATATTAAAACACATGACATATATTCAATGTAGTATAACGTTAAAATTAAGACGAAAAGAGTTGATTTTATTTTAGATACAGGTTGTTTAATTACGCATTTTCATTTGCTGCTCTGGAGATTTCAAGATCGTTCCGTGTTCGATAATAATAATCGATACCACACCAGTTTCAAAATAGAAATCTGTGTCGAAATGAATATCATTATTACACCGTTACGTCACACGTAATAAGCGTATTACAGTATGGTCGAACAAAAATAATTTTTATGAATGATGATACTCACTACACACTCTCTTAATAGGAAAGATGCTGATATATCGCAGAGAGATATCTGAAATCCCTTGAACTACTTAAATAAGACATTTCTAGAAGTAAATGTGATTTACAAAAATTGAAGGAAATCTGGAAACTTTTTATGCATAAAAATGAAATGGGAGACACAATAAATAATCAATATTTATTTTGTGTAGGAACTCTAAGAATATGTCTTCTGCAATAATATTGTCTGGACTTTCGGAACGGAATGTATTCTATGTGTCATATTTATTTAATTTAAATGTTCTGAGTATATGGGGTAAGCCGTGGCGTAGTGGTCGGAAGGTCGCGGGTTTGATTCCCGATGAGGTCGGTGGGATTTTTCCATTGGCCTAATCCTTCTGGTGCCACTATGACCCTGGGGTCAACTCAGCCTCTAATGGAAATGAGTACCAGGAGTATTCCTGGATAACTTTACCTTTACTCTGAGAATATGACTTCTGCAATAATGTTATCTGGAAACTTAGTGAATGATGCAGGATGCCATATCTTAACTTCGTGTGGTATAATAGCAGTTATTAACAACGATACAATATTAACTAGTTTTGGTAGGAAGGAAGTACTTTAACGAGTAAATATTGTGCGTGCTACATCCAAACTGAGTGTAACTAATTACATTTCTATGATTACCGAGAAAGCCGGACATTTATGTGTTCTATCAAAAGTAAAAATGTAAATGGCAGTCAGTAGTGAAAACACTTCGAAATACTACTGATGTTTAATCCTTAACCACGAACGTGATTATTCTGTTACATTAAAATGGACGTGAGGTCTGAGTGACCGCTTGGATTTAAGGGGCCTTTAACAACGAAAAACTTACAACGTCTGAATCTGAATTCAAGCAAATTTATTCCTAAGTGTTTAATTATCAAAGCATTATTCTTTCATCGTAATTTTATAGGGGTTTTCAGGGCATACATCTGAGTCACTGCATCGCAAATTGCAATGAAATGCACAGTTTCGAAGATATGTTAATATAAGTTATTTTTCAAATGAATAGCTAAGATACATAAAACCTTATACATCACTCCCAACCGGATATTAATCACAATTCACCATAATAAGTGGTTGTCTTAAAACTTGCAGTAGCTTAATTTATAACATTTTCCCTTTAAAAGTGAGACATGCAGTCATTCTTTCAAAACATTCACTGTAAAATTTCACCGAAATAATTCATCATCTGTCATCACATAATCTTAAAACTCTTGCCCTATCTGTTTTTGTTGGTCCCGGCCGTTCACTCATTGTTATTCACAAAGTAGTAAACTGAAGGGGGGGGGAAACTTACGTAGCCATGAACGTGAGGTCTCAAAGACCGCTACAGAAATAAAGTGTTTTCTAGCGTGAGCTCACTTACACATATGGGGTGATAAAGGATTTTGAGAAGGGAAGGTAATGTAAATAGCCCAACTTTTTTCTGAGATCACACAGGTCTTCCGTCCCTGGTTACGGGTTAAATTAGAATTTAAAAAATATATTCTATACATAGCCTGACTAGCAGATCTACGTATCTTCCTCCATTTACGATATATACCTACTGCGTGTGACTGATGCTACTCTATGTTAAACGTCTGTATAGCGGACAGCGGTTCTCTTAGGGCCAGTTGTATAAAACTCACAAACTGATGGTTGTTTTTAACTGAAAGTTTGAAAATAACTAGCTTAATAAAGATGAGTTTTTTTTAAATTATTTTTTTAAAAATCATTTCATTGAGGCCATGTGTATTTTTGCTTCAAACTGCTTTAACCTGTCTATAGAGGTGTTTAGGTGTGTAAACGCAACGTACAGTACCTATAATGCCTGGAAGGTTACGAATATTGTAGATATCTAATATTGTTTTGTTAAGACACTGTCCTTAGTTGGAATTCAAATAAACCGAGGCCTTAAAGTATAATTTTCTCTTGTCAATTTATGAATGGTTCTACTGGCTGTTCCTTTGTCCTCAGTAACTATTTGTAAGCTTCCAATCACAATAATTCACAAAGGACCTCAGGGCTGACCCTGAATATCATAAACATATCATGAATTTGCTTTCTACTTGATTGTAATGGGAAGGAGACATAACCTCTGTCTAGTTGTTCTGCCCAAATTTTGGTAGCATGTCATGCAGTACTATAAAAGATTATGACATTCAAGAGTTGCATGATGGGTATTCATTGCATCACCAGATGGGGTATCAGAATAATCAGAAATCTATAAATAAATGTTGCTATTTTGTAATGTGGGGCTACCATAACCATCAACAAAGCCAAGGTACCGGTGTCTGTATTTTTAATGTCATTAGGCAAAATGAAAGCAAACTTAATCTAAATGATATGAAAATAATAATAACTCACACTGCACTTATAAAATGGATTTCTAGCGTCTTTTTCACTGTTTGAAATGTGTTTAAAATTTCCAAATCATCGGTTAATGTTTTAACTTGCAAAAATTCACCAGTTATATTAAAATGTTGGTTAGGATGAGATAAACTTGGATTAATGTTTATACAACAAAAAAATGTAGTTAAATTTAACTGAAAGTTAATTTTGCATGTTTACATGTTTAAATGTTGACATGTTTATACAACTGGCCCTTAGTATTATAATGCAGATAAGAATTAAAATTAGGAGCATTTTGGAACGTGGAGCGTGAATAGCAGACAATCTCTTACTGATACTGTACTACCCCATGAGAGCAAGATAGTAAAAAGGCTATTCTCGAAGGGAATGATTGATCGATGTGAGTCCTTGCAGGTGCAGACTAAGAAGTTTCTCTGGCTATTCTGATATGCTGGTAAAGTTTCGTCATTCCAGATTACAGACAAAAAATTTGTCCGTTCGTTTGTTTCTTTTTCTGGTTGAGACGAGCTTGCTTTGAACATGGCTTGCGAAACAAATACTGGCCGTCCCGATATTGCGGCTCCGGGCCAGAAAAACGAACTCTAGTCTCAGCGAGGCTGCAGTCGTATTCGTGGTGGTTGAATGTCTGGAGTTTTCGTTTTGTGTGCGGATCGTCCATTTTCCGAATTTAATTCCATCGCTTTCACTCTTCTACATAGGCGTCACCAGGCCGACCATATGGGGGGGGGGTTATAACATCTGGAGAGGGGAGTTCCGGGGTCCTCCCCCCGGAAAATTTTAAAAATTAAGGTGCACAATAACGAGTTTTTAGCTTCCCACGATTTAAACTCATATTAAGTAATTTATAAGCAGATTTTTAAAAAAGGTGATATATCACAATAATGAAATAAATAGTACTATTTTCCCTTTTTTAATCAATGAGGGGGGTTCAAACCCCCAAACCCCCCCCCCTCGTTACGCCTATGCTCTTCTATCCTCCCTTTCTCTCCGGCTTTCAGTCACGGATTGTTTCTTTGCACGGGTACTATGGTGATGTTTAGGAATTTTTGCCATTATAACATTACCAATTATCACAAAGAATGATGAGACCTTTTTACATTAAGGGGGAAGCAGCCCTTTAGCTAATACGAATTTACCATTTTCAGAAAAATAATTTTTTCTGGATCTGTAAGCCCAATGGGAAATAAAGTTCGGTATGCACAATACACACAATCTGCACAACACTAAGAAAATTTCAAGTTTTAAAAAACTTTGTATTTAAAATTTTTTAAATGTTAAAATTTGTGGGTTTTTTGGTTCATTCGAGCAGCGTTTTACGTGTTGAATAATTCAATTTTAAAACAATTTTGGTTTTGAGATGTTTTTAAAAATATATCTACAACATACACTAAACTATTTAAGATGAGATTCCAAAAAATTATTTATTTTCTTTTTTCAGACTTTTACATTGAAATTTTCACAAAAATAGTGATGCAAATTATACAGTATAACAATCATTTTTTACTTTTTTGTGTTACAGAGACGAAAATAGTATTTTCTTGTGATTTAACATCACTGAATATTATTATGACAGTAAAAAAATTGTTCGTTCCGTATTTCGAGAAAATTTCAATTTTACATTATTCTAAAACCATTATCTGCACAATAATATTAATCAATTAATGAATATAAATTATATGGTAATAAAAGTTTGGTTGGACATGAGATACATGCTTTCCACATAATTCGACCCTCCTGAACAAAAAAAATTCTATTTCGACAATAAAAAATTTTCTTCCGTAATTCGAATTTACTTTCCTGTAAAATTGGAATTTTCTCGAAACCTGGAAGATTGATGCAAAATTGGAATTTTATCGAAATCTGCAATGAAAAAAAAATTGTCATATCCGTGTTCTGGAGGGCCGATTATTAGATTTATGTATATATAGGTGAAGTGAACACAATTTAAAGTCGATTTGATGTACTTCTATAATTCATCAGCCGTCCAGCCAACCGGTGGACTTATTTATATTCCACATACTCCTCCACCCGTAGTTTACTCTGATTATGTCTTAAAAAATTGAATCGTTCTCTTTCAATTTTGGCAAACATACAGTAAATAGCTGGGCGTAGGGGATGCGTTCGCTCCTCTCACTCAGCGGGCTCCGGTTCGAATACTGGTCGGGACAAGTTACCTAAGTAGGGTTTTTTCCGGGATTTTCCTTACCTGTGAGACAAATGTCTGGTAACTTTAGGCCCTAGTGGTTTCCGGATATCATCTGGCAGCCATTATCATCCTTATCTCATCCTCGCCTTGTTCAGAGTGAGTGTGTGAATGGTGTATCTCGTCTTATGTGTTTGTGTTGTATCGGAGGTGTCCCCGGCATTGGACTGATCACTCATCTGGAAGGCCCTCCATGTCCTTGTCTGGTCAAAAGAAGTATGTATGTGATCCATAGATAATCCCTCTCCCGACAGGTCGCGGCCCTGTAAGGCCCGGGCAACGTGGGTCGCTTAAATGACCCCAAAAGGGAGAGGTAAAAACTAAGGTAAAGATAGAGAGATAATATGGTAAATAGAAATTAATCAGGAAATTATATCTATTGATATTGTGTGAACTATCTTTCGCAATACAGTCCTAGCTAACTATAAGAAAAGAGTTTAACTCTTAAGAATAGAACCCAGGGCCTTCGAAATTTACTTCGTGTCACAAAATAGTTGATAATCATTTATAGGAAATCTCTTGATAGCCTTTCTCATAACTTTATATCTATTAGGCCTACATGGAATCACAGTGTCATGCCAAGCTACATGTATAATTAAAAAAAAAAATGTTGTCATGGGGATTGTGCACATGCAGTATGAATTCCTTTCGGTGAATTACTTAACTTTACAACCCTATTTTGGCCCTTAGAGGACAAAGATTTTGAAATCCTTTCTTAGTGCGCATCTAGAGCCTAGGAGCAATATGTGTACCAATTTTCATGTTCCTAGGCTGTATGGTTTTTGAGAAATGTGATCAGTCAGTCAGTGGGTTTTGACTTTTATATAGAGAAGATACTGTATGTATCTCATGCCCAACCAAATTTTTATTCCATATAATTTACATTTCTTATTTGATTACTACTATTACGGAGAAAACTGTTCTATATTAAGTTAATATAACATTGGAATTTTCTCGAAATATGGAAAGAACAATTTTTTTTAGTGACATGTTCGTGTTCAGGACGATCGACTTATATGGTAAACATGTATTACATGTCCAACCAAATTTTGATTGTCATATCATTTATGCGTATTAATTAGTTATTACAATTATAATTACAAAATTTATGGAAACTATTGTCCACATGTAGAGGCAAGGAAAAAAAAGGCGGACCGACTCTTGTAGCTGATTTCAGAGCCTAGTAATACGTAAATAAATGTAAGAGATGTAACGGAAACGTTTGTTTTCACATGTAATGCAAATTACGTGAAATTATTTCTCAATTCAAGCAATTTATCGGTTGTAGAACAAATTTCAATACATTCCCTGCTATCGTGTGAATGCCACTAGGCATGCGCAGTGGCTCATATCGGCAACTTAGATATTTTAGTCGGTCCGCTTTTTTTCCCCTACTTGTACATAAAATACGTAACCAATCGAACATTTTCATGACCAGTTTCGAAATCAGTGATATCAAAATATCCAAACTTGGTTATTAGTATTTCTGTAACATAATGACTGTTGCATAGTGTTATTTAAAAAATAAAATAAAATAAAACAAAACTTTATACAGAACATCAAAGATTTTAGTCTGTGTTGTTGACAAAAGGGAATTATATAAGCATGCAAAGTGTCAAGAAACTGTCTTAAATACGTTTTGAGTTATCATACCAACCGTTTGCATAAAATAAAGTATTGGAAAGTTTAGTTTTCGCAAACGGTTTGCATGATAACTCAAAAAGTATTTAAGATATTTAATGGATAAATTACCTTTTTTAACCTTTATGTAAGTCGATTCTTTTTATTAAGGTAACACATATAGGCCTACTTATCTAAAATAATTCTGGTATGATTAACATATGGTTTGATTTCTCCTGTGATTTTGGAATGCCCCGAAAAGTAAATAACTTTCACTAGTATAACGAAGTATTATTTAGACTTATGAAATTCAACATTTTGGGAATTATTTTTGCTCTGTTTTATGTGTTTTAACAGGAAAATTTATAATATGTTTGTTAATATACGTCGTTTTGAGGGTACCGACACATTTTTAAAAATAAACAAAATAACATTTCAATAAAATTTAAAGCCCTTAACGATACAAAAGAAAACATACGTCTGAATGAAGAAGCAGCAATACAATACAATGCAATATAATATATCAATGCAATACATAATTTATCAAAGTAAGGAAGGCTAGACCGTAATGATGCGAAATTGGCCGAGTTTGACTTACTACAGTTGTCCCAAGAGGTGTGTTCATAGGTTTTAGGAGTAGGCCTACTTTCTTACAATGGTAAGATAGTTTTGAACAAGGGGGAACGAAAAAGTGTGCTTACTTATTTATTTACTTACTTACTTACTTACTTACTTACTTACTTACTTACTTACTTAATGGCAACAGACAACTCCTAAGTAAGTGCTAGAAGTTCAAAACAATAAATTATCTTATTTGTGATTAAACCCTCGAATCAGTTACCGGAAAATATATTTTTAGACAGTCGAAGGTAAAAGAAACGCTTTTAACGGTAGACGATGTTAGTTAAAAGGAGACACTGAGTGCTATAACATTATGACACTCCAGGGCAACCAACTTTGCTTTGCATGGAAAATAATCTTTTAGTTAAGAAGAATTGGGGGGTACGCCGTAGCGTAGTGGTTGAGGCGCTGCGCTACAAACCGGAAGGTCGCGGGTTCGATTCCCGATAAGGTCGTTGGAGTTTTTCAATTGACCTAATCCTTCTGGTGGCACTATGACCCTGGGGTCGACTCAGCCTCTAAGAGAAATGAGTACCAGGAGCAATCCTGGGGGTAAAGGCGGCCGGTGCGTAAGGCTGACAACCTTACCACCATCACGTGCCGAATGTCCAAAATCTGGGAGCCTCACCCTCCTGGAACCCTCTGGGCCTCCATGGCCTGTATAGGGATCATTTTTTTTTAAGAAGAATTGCATATTATTATTAAATAGACTCAGTCTGATATAAATTGAAAATGTTAAAATTCATTACACGTTTTTAAACTCTAAATTTCTCACGGTGGTCGCAAATATATCATATTTGTTGACTGAAATGCGTTGTCTATTCCATCTCTTACATTGGCAGCCATGTACGAGAAGTCAATAACCTTTGTCTGCGCAGTTGACGAGTTTCATCAGATAAATTAGCTCCTGCTGCGGAGTCGCGAATCTATCGATAAACTCGTCAACTCTAATACTACAATGTTATTTCAGCATAATGATTCACGTTTTGGAATTTGTTTATTTGGGTAACATAATTATGTTACAATTTGTCAAAGATAATATTATATTAACCAATTAATGTTACATACTTTCAATAATAATTCAAACAAGTTGGCGCCAGAAGTAAAATTAAGTTTCCATTTATATTTTCATCATTTAACTTTTGCTTTCTTTAACCACAAACCGATCCATTTTATTAAGGCTACAATTACAACTCTCGGCTTAACTTATGCGTGAAGACTGAAGGCACATGACTATCAAATAGTGACTGTATTATTTTAACAAATAAGTCATAGTTATTTAAAAAACAATAGCCGTATTAAATCTCTCGTGGGATTACCTATGATCATGTGTTCTCCAAATACAATTCTTTTTCAATGTGCGTGTTTCGTTTCCGGAACGCACGAAGAGGGAGGGGAGAAATGTTCCATGTTTCAAAAGTCTTTATACTGGATCGATGTGGAACACGTGTACACTCCGGGCGAATCTGTCACGTGGCATCTTCCTGTAGGAAATTTAATTAGTGGCCAACATACCAAGCTTAATGACAATTATTTCTCCAATCAACTATTCATACATGGGCTCTGAATAGCAAATTATACCTGGATCCTCAACACAGCTTCACCTCAGTGAGGGTAGAATATTAACTATGGTCTAGCACTGAGGACATTATCTGGTCTTCCAACCACTGAGCTGATAGTAATGCGTTGAAAGGGTCGGTTTATCACCATCTCCGGAGCTCAGCAGAAAAGTTTTATGACGTACGGTAATCAATTATCGATCGTACCACATGGGTCTATTCCACGAAATATATATTCTACTGGGTTTATTTTCATATTAATGACGTACAGGTCATTACCACCGGAACGGCGATCTGGTCTTGCGTTGTTACTAATCTAGGAGAATTATTGATCTAATTATCTCATTAAGATAGACTTAATCTCAAAAGACAAAATATATAAATTATTTTAATATTATATATACGAATAGAAGTTTATTATATAATATAATATAATATACTGCTCCCTTAATTTGCAGAGTTAAATTACTTCTACCCTGTACATTCTTAATGTTATCATAACTTTTAGGGAACATTGATTGCACCACATTCACAGATTTGAATTTGTAGGATGGCGAGGTAGCTATTGCTTCATAAGCGTAGAATTCTATGCTGTGATTTTAAACTTGAAACTAACCATTTCGTTCGTCAATTCTAGAGTGATAGGGAAAAAGCGAATAAGTCAGAAAATAAAAGTTTCAAGAGAGGCAAAAAACAATTTATTTCCACAGCATTGTTACAATATTTAGTTCAGCCCACCAAGGGCGCCCATATGATATTTTCTAGGGGGGGGCCAAATTTTTAGTTAATTTATTTTTTGTCCCTTTAACTTCTTGGGTTTTTTTTAATTTATTTTTTTATATATATATATATATATAAATTTATTCATCCATTATATCATATAAACATGTACAGGGTACAAATGATGTTGGACACGTCAAATCTTACATGCTAAATATTGCTTACGTTTGCATTTATTCTCATATTCACACTTATGCTTATATTAATTAAATAAGTAAATAAAAGAAAAGGAACATGGACTGTATACTATGACATACTATAAATAAAATAAATAAAATATTCTTCATCCACATCCACATCCCATCTACAAGCTTCTCATACTAACATTAAAATATCCTAATTGTATTGGTTCGATCTGATTCATTCACATCCACACACCAACATATAGGTTAGTTTGTAACATTACATTAATAATATAATAATGTAAGTGCAACAATGAAGTAGCCAGAAAATAATTTCGAGGAGGATTGGAAGTGGCAGGGGATTTGGAATACCCCCCAAGCAAGGGGGTCGTGGGTCCATCCCCAGAAAATTTTAAAATATTCAACTAATTAAAATAACTTTTTACGCTATTTTAGCACTGAAAAACTAGTTAGGAAATTTGTTTACCATACTTTAAGATATGCTAACTTAAACAAGAAATTGTTACCTAAGTCGGGGTTACCCCTGGAAAATTTTTAAATACTGAACTAATGAAAATCACATTTCACTCTATTTTAGCTCTGAAAAACTAGGTAGGAAATTTGTTTACCATACTCTAAGATATGCCAACTTAAACGAGAAATTGTTACCTAAGTCGGGGTTACCCCTGGAAAATGTTTAAATAATGAACTAGTTGAAATCACATTTTACGCTATTTTAGCTCTGAAAAACAAGTTATTAAATTTGTTTACCATACTTTAAGATATGCCAACTTAAACAAGAAATTGTTACCTAAGTCGGGGTTACCCCTGGAAAATTTTTAAATACTGAACTAATGAAAATCACATTTCACTCTATTTTAGCTCTGAAAAACTAGGTAGGAAATTTGTTTACCATATTCTAAGATATGCCAACTTAAACAAAAAATTGTTACCTAAATCGGGGGTTACCCCCAGAAAATTTTTAAATACTGAACTAATGAAAATCACATTTCACTCTATTTTAGCTCTGAAAAACTAGGTAGGAAATTTGTTTACCATACTCTAAGATATGCCAACTTAAACGAGAAATTGTTACCTAAGTCGGGGGTTCACCCCCGGAAAATTTTTAAATATTGAACTAATTAAAATAACATTTTACGCTATTTTAGCTCTGAAAACTAGTTAGGAAATTTGTTTACCATACTCTAAGACATGCGAACTTAAACAAACCTAAGTTATAATACTCAGTCATTACTATTTATAAGAAAAGTTAAATAACACAAGGAACACTGGAAATAACAGGCCTACTCATTATGTTATGGAAACAAAATAACTGCTATATCATATTTGACAAACCCACAAAAATTGTTTAATTTATTAATTTTTTTAAAATACAAAAATAGAATTTTAGGTTTTGATTTGTGGGGGTCCAAACCCCCAGGATCCCCTTTTCTAATCCAGTGTGGATTCTGCTTCCATGGTGTCGATATGGTAAAACTTCTGCAAACTTATGTCTCTACTGACTTTCAAATAATTGTCTTAAAAGAAAAAAAAACAGACTATAATTATTAATATAGAATTTTTTCCTTTCCCTGAGAGCTAGGGGGGGGCCGCGGCCCCCCCTGCCCCCGGGTATGGGCGCCCTTGCAGCCCACCCAGATAATTTCACATACTATCTTATACTATGTAAAAATATCTGGATGGACTGAACTAAATATTGTAACAATGCTGTTGAAATAAATTGTTTTTTTCCTCTCTTGTAACTTTGGTTTTCTGACTTATTCGCTTTTCCCTATCACTCTAGAATTGTAAATTGATATCTCGAACATAATTCTGTAGCAGAAAACATTATTTTACCGCCTTTCTTGTATGGCTATTCCAAGAAGAACTTAAATATGGAACAGACGCTATTATACGCCTTCACGCGCCATTAAAATTTCCCATT
The DNA here is from genome assembly GCA_964059195.1 of Ectobius pallidus. NCBI lineage: Eukaryota > Metazoa > Arthropoda > Insecta > Blattodea > Ectobiidae > Ectobius > Ectobius pallidus. The sequence continues at coordinate 72,368,597 of CAXKWD010000008.1, read as the reverse complement.
GACGATCTGAACGGTTAATAGGAGCAAGTCTCTTATCTATTGAATTTATTACTGTATTACTGTACTGTAGCTTATTATTACTGTAGCTTTAGTGAAACCTACTGTACCTAATGGGTAATCTGGCACCCTTTGGACCCCTCTTATAGGCAATGGCGTGAGGGAACTATGAAAAAATTTGATTAAAGAAGCCTCATTATTGGACCTCTGCTCTCATATATAGTCTACAGACAACTTTCAGATGAAAATCCTACATACTTAACCGGCGATTTGAGATGGTAACATCGAAGATGATCGTTCAGAAGATACAATGCAGAAGGATTTTGATAACTTCTCAAAGAGAATATCTTATTTTATTTTTTCGTTGAAATTTAGAAATATGTTCCACATTGTGAACCATTCTACCAATAAAGATAGAGATGACTGAAGAGAGTATTTATATTAGAATTCGAAATGAACAGAACTGTATCGTTTGCATACATTGCTGAGCATTTGGGTTCTAACGTTGCAAGATCGTATATTAAACAATAAAGAAGCTAGTGTTGAGCCTCGTGCCACTCCAACAGCTATTGGCCGAGGAGTTGTTTCATTTTATGGTTTTGAATATTTCCTTTTAGCACACGCTCTCTAAAACAGCTGCTTTTCGGACTGGTAGCACGCCGAGAAATTGCATTTTAGCAATATAGGCCGCTAAAATTGTAAATGTAGTTTTATCAGCCTAGTACGCTAAAGTCGTCATGGCAATCCATAAACAAAATTCAGATGGCATTGACCGTCACATCAAAATTAACATGGATTTAAGCATATATCTGGTCATAAAACAACAAATTTAACCCAACATGTTTCTTTGTGATAATCAGAAACCTTACCAGGGTTTTTCGCAAAACACGGTAGTCTATTTCATCATATAACTTTTCACATCTTGATTCACAAGAGAAACATTGCTTACCATGGATGCACCAGCAATAATATATTCCTTCTCATAGACTACTGCTGCCGTAATGTTGCTGGCAGCAGCTCCAATTCAATGTTCCTGGCTTGGATTAAAATTTCCTCGGGATTGTCACTCGTATTTTCACAAGCTTCTCATAAATACTACATAGTTCGTATGCATTATTCTTTACAAACAAACGACTTACATATTATGCATATATGCATTTCGTATTGGTACGGTTCATTGTTGTTCTGCGATTTAGGTGGCTGTGAGAATATGACGTTAACAAATGGCTGACTACATTTTTCATAATTAATTATTCGGTATTTTTATTTCATTTCATATAATTTAGAGAGCTTTAACTAAAAAATATTGTATGTACCACGTCCGCAAAAACTTTGTCGTACTCATCCAGTATTTCAGCCTCGGCCGCTATACTAGATTCGTCCGCTAAAGCCTTAGCCTATTTTGCATACTTGATGCATAATAGCTACATGATGAAAGCACCGTGGAAATCTGGTATTCCATTTAATTTTCACGGTACAGTGTAGGCCTTCAGTATAGCCTACTAATTTACTGCATTTACAAAACGAAGACTAAATAGCGATACCAAAATATGTCAGCCATTTTTCTTAAGCAGGCTTTGTCCTGCTTTTGGATACCTCCATGTGACTACTGGAGTTCCTTATATAAAAAAAAGACGACCATGCAAATTGAACCGCTTTAATGAAAGAGAAAACACATGTGTTATTATGAGCGCACAAACGTACGAGATAAACAATGTGAAAGCGATTGGGAACGGAATTTAATTACTTACGGTGTCTTTGATCGTGATCCCAGTGTTAGGAATGCTACTGTAATTTAGCTACCTTTTTTGTGAGATGTTACATAAGCTACTCTTGCGTCACAACATAACTCTGCAAGTTGCTTCTGAACAAACAGCTGAAGACCTTGATTTCCCATAAGAAAACCACCTTTCAATAAAACAGTATTTTTACCACAGATAGCTTCCGCTTAATGGTGGATGCTAATGAAATATTAACTTTTGGGTCAAAAATAATTTTCCAAAAATTTCTGCTGCATGAATCCGTAATGCTCAGTAATCAAACTAACAAAGTGTCAATGTTGTGTCATTGGAAATGCTCTAATTATCGTCATGTTTAGATTAGATGTTTGATTAGATATCCCTCAATGCGAAGTATTAAAAAACCATTTTATCACATTTTTATTTTCAAGATATTTTCAAATGCTCAAAATTGATCGGATTCTACAAGTTTATATTTTTTATTGAATAAAGTAGATTAAAAAAAATTAAGTTTCATTTTTAAATAAACGAAATAGTTTTTAATATGAAATAATTTACTCAAATATTATGAAATTGTGTTTGCTAACTCTTTGGTTTAAATTTAAAACTCAGAATATGTATTTGTTTCTAACATTGTAAAAAATGATCAATCATATTGCTAAGATTTTGTAGGAGATTCATTATTAGGCGAAATGGAAGAATCTGCTACACCTTATTATACAATTTATATAATTTATTATAATAAATTACCCTTGCACCAAAGCGGCTATTTTCAGAGCCAACATTATTTCATAATATTTCCCGATTATAATAAATGACCCTTGGACCCATAGGCGTAGCGAGGGGGGGGTTTTGGGGGTATGAACCCCCCCCATTGAATAAAAAATGGAAAATTGTATAATTTTTTTAAGTCTGCCCATAAATTGCTTAATACAAGTATAAAGCGTGGGAAGCTTAAAACTCGTTATTTTGCGTCTTAATTTTTAAAATGTTCCGGGGAAGGACCCCCGGAAGCTTAAAACTTGTTATTTTGCATCTTAATTTTTAAAATTTTCCGTGGGAGAACCCCCGGAAGCTTAAAACTCGTTATTTTGCATCTTAATTTTTAAAATTTTCCGGGGGAGGGCCCCCGGACCCCCCTCTCCTTCCATACTCGCCAGACCCCGCGGATGTTATAACCCCCCCCCATATGGTCGGCCTGGCTACGCCTATGCTTGGACCAAAACAGCTATTTTCAGAGAGTGGGGAGCTAGGGCGTTGCTGATTCTTCCGTTTTCCCCATTATTAATTGCATTGGCGATAGGACATGAATCTCCATAGGTCGAAGAACCACGGAGTTTACTTTTGAAGAATAGCTATGTTGTCGTTATTTAGTTGTTTATTTTTGTATATTGCTCACTCATTTTCTCAACCAATATTTCATTACTTAAGGGTTAACGAAAGTGTTGATTTAACCATTTTAGTAAACAAATTCTATTTTTTGTTTTAGTGTCAAACAATCAAGCCCACCTTAAGATACACCAGTGCAAAATCTATGCATTTTTTCACAGTATACTTTACAATACTTTACTTTACAATGTGTGCGATAATGTCTAATTAGATTTTCTATTATCTATAATTTATATATATATATAAAATCCCAGGGCAGTTTTTTAAAATTTCTCTGGGTAAAATATTTTTTTAAACAAAAGGTACATACAATATCAAAAAGTCCATAAGTAAATTTGTAAAACAAACATCAAATAATCCTACACTTTAGTTAAGTTTACATTTTAATTAAGTGTGTAAAATTTCAAGTTTCTGGGGCGAGTAGCTTGGAAAACCGTTCCCAACACCTCACTTAAGGTGATCCCTTAAGAAGTAATTCTGTAAACCTATTTGTAATTCGCGAACTATGCTTTGAAACCTGAAGGTAAGGTATTATTTTACTGAACATACTTAATAATTAACTATTGTTATTAGGAGACAAGGTATCGCTATCCTGTTTTTCTTTGCCTTTCGTGACTTTCAGAGTAAATAGAGCCATCTGGGAACAGTAGTTGACATTGATCTTGTGAAATAAGTGTCACGTCCTGAGTAAGAAAGCAGAAGTAGTTGCGATAGGATTTAAGTCAGCATCTGCACTTGTAGAGTTCAGTATTGGAATTCAGCCTCCCACCATTTCCTTGTTAGCGCTCCCTGCCAATGTACCTCCATAATAGTGCTGTTACTGTACGCTGCAATTAAGACACGTTCATTAAGCCTAATTCCAATTACAAAGACGATTCCTATCATCACATTACGCCGAGAGATCTTGTTTTGTAGTAGCCTATGTGTACAAAACTTCCACACGTTCCACTACAATTGCATACTTATTTGGTGATAATTAAGGTCCGGTATTTAATGACCTATCAGAAGACTAAATATGCATGAAAATATGCTCTAAAATTTGTAAAATATGCTTCGAAACTAGTGAAGTATGCTCTATCATTTAAGTAAATTTAATACTTCACGTTTTCTAATTAATGGAAAAAATAGTAGGCCTAGAAGTTGTGTAAATAGACTAGGGAACTTCTAAAAAATAAGGTCAATGCAACCTATTTTAGTAGGCTAAATTGAAAACTAATGAAGTGAAATATCTCTTTAATATTATACATGAAGACCCAATGAACTTTGAACCGGATGCGCGGTGTTTTTCCGGTTCGCGATGGCGGCACGCGTTGCCGTTTGCGACTATCATAGAATATCGCTGATGGAATCATACAACAATTTCCTTAACAATGCTTAAAAGCTTGACTTACCAACGTTATGAAAGGAGGTGCTGAAACTGGCCACCGTTGTTGTCCACATATTTTTGGCACCTCTTTAAGAAACCAGCCATCACTCGCCGTAGTTCACGTTACGAAATGCTGAAAATATTTTGTTTCTATTCTTCCGGGGTGTGTGGGTTCACTTAAACGTTCTTGTTTATGTGGATCGAATATTTCATTCTATTTCTGTTTTTGAAAGTAGTATTAGTCAACATAAAATAATTTATTTTAAAATTGTAATCTGTAATTAAGTGTTAAGTATTTTGTATTTAAGATTAGCCACCGAAACAAGCAACCACATTTTGGAATTCAACCACATTTTATGTAATATGTATATAATTATATAATAAAATGAAAAAACTAAAAAAAAAGTATATGTAAAGATATGTGTATTTTCCTTTTCAGGTACGTTTCTATGTGCTTCGAAATCTTGGACAAGACATCTTTCAATAGGCTACTGCAAGGTATAAGCGCTAGGTCTACACATCTCTAGCAATAGAAATGAATCGTTAGAAGATTCATATGTAAGTTGATTTCTAATGTTACTTTTTCCTACAACCTGTTGCAATGCGTTTCTTGATAAGCTGATAATTTATAGGCCTATTAAGTTGTTACGAGTACTGACTGTGATTGTCATATTCGTGAACATGCGATAAGATAAGACGTTTTGTTTAAATAATTTATTTAACAGAAAAATAATTAAAGCATCCATATCAACCAATGTTTTTCATCGTGCATTCATAATCCCGTTCTGTCCACCTATGAAAAAAAAAAAAAAAAAGAAAATCTGCGTGAAGTAAAGCCATAAACAAATTAATCAAGTAGTGCGGGTTAACTAAATCGAAGAGATCGACAAATTTATGTGGGTATTATATTGCAAAGATCGAGCAGGGCCCCTCATGATGTCTAGACGGAAACACCAACACAAATATTGTGTTAGATATTCCTATACTATTACTACTAAAGATCTCGCACGATATCTGTGCCGATGAGACAGTTACTCGCTAGAGAGGGACATGCTATTGTGCGAGAGAGAGAGAGGTAGCTTGGCCTTTACAAATAAAAAGGAAGGTATTGTTGTGCGAGAGAGATAGGTAGCAGGCCAATCGACGCTACAGTCCCCATGAAAACATAATGCAATGATTTATGCAATCGGCACAGATTTTGTGCGGGATCTTTACATCACTGTTTTTTTTTTAATGTATGTCTACATCTTCTGTATTCTCAATCTCCAAGCCTCTCTATCCTCCCATAGATTCTCAGGAATGTTTTTCTCCTTCATGTCTTCTTGTATCTTATTAAACCATGTCATCTTTGGTCTGCCTCTCTTCATTCTTCCCGGAGGATTCCATTTGAAGATCTTCTTTGGTAATCTCTCCTCCCACATCATTCTCATATGACCATACCACACGAGTTGCTTTTCTTTAAAGCCATCTAGTATAGTGTTTTGTACTTCCATTTGTTCCCGAATTGCTTAATTTCTAATTCTATTTGCTCTTCTCCAAAAATCCATTTTATGTTGCTAATAGTTTTCTTTCCTCTCTCTTTCTAAGTGGCCAAATTTCTGAACCGTCTTGTACTATTTTCTTAACTGTATCTGTATCTGGTACCCTATGATCCCCAGGTGGGGCGAAGGGGCCTCCAAGTGGAGGTTTCATTACCTATACTAATGTTGATATTTTCCGAGAGAGGGTAGAGGGACAGGTGGTAAGCCCATCGCCTCGCCTCTGGAAACGAAGCATTCCTTGGACGGAAAGGGCCGAGAAATTTTGTCCAGAGGCTCTAATTTAGGCTTGGAGTTATTTTACGTGCCGTAAATCTACGACACGGGACCCCCAGCTTAAAGTCCCTCCCGGAGGACTCCGTGCCCAGGATTTTTATGTCCTGAAAAATGCATCGACCGCGGCCGGGTTTGATCCCGCGCCCTGTGGATCTAGAGGCGGGCACGCTACCTCTAGACCACCGCGGCCGACATTTTCTTAACTACTGAATCATAAATATACTGTCTTTTTCCTTCTCGTGATATGTCTGTCCCACAACACTCCATTTTAATAGGGATATCGCTTTTCTGCCCAGAGTGTTTCTGTTCTGAATTTCTTTCTCCATTCCACCATCTTTATGAATCGTTTTCCCTAAATATTTTTATTCTCTGTGTTTTTAATAACCACTTTATTATTTAACGTTAAATCTCTTTGAATACCTCCTATGCACACACATGTTTTTTCCTGGTTGATAGTCAAACCACCCTTCTCATACTCTGAAATCAATTTCCTTGTCATGAATTCAATATCTTCATAATCTTGTGCCATTATTATTTGGTCATCGGCAAAAAGTAATGTACAGGTCATATTATCTTCTATCGGTATAATAATAATAATAATAATAATAATAATAATAATAATAATAATAATAATAATAATAATTTCATTTCATTTATTTATTTATTTAAAGATGCTACAGACAAATTTTAAATAGCAGGCATCTACAAAAGAAAAATATGGCAGCACGACAATAATAGACGATAAAGGGATGATTGATGATACAAGGATGAAAGTGACACTGATGATGATGATGATGATGATAATGATAATGAACAAAATGAACAAATAAACAAATAAACAAATAAACAAATAAACAAATAATAATAATAATAATAATAATAATAATAATAAACAATGGAAATAATTGCGGCACGCACCAGTAAAAGGACAGGGGGATAGTAGTCTATACGGAAGTGAAGCTGGCATGAATGCCCTTGCTTTTAAAGTTCACGGGCGCACGCAGCTCACGCAGCTATTGATCCACCCAGCCCCTTATCGCTAGGGATGGGCAACCCTCTGCTCAATGCTCTTCCGCACCAACACCAACTTTCTCTTCTCCAAGTTTTACTCAACACGTGGCTGGCTCTCAGGTGACGTATCTCTACTGTCCCCACGTCAAAACTTCCTAACTGCTCTACTACCATCTGTATCAGATTGGTCTTAAATCTGATTGGCTAGAATAACTAAGTCTTGTCTTGCAGGGGGAAAAAGATTGTAAGCCTCAGAAACAATTCAGAAACTCTTATCTTCTCGTCTTCTGTCCAGAAACTAAAAATAAAAAAAGTTATAAGGCAGTTATTCTGCCGATTGTATTAGCCTATGTGTATATGTAAGCTCGCTTACTCTTCGGGAAGAACACAATCCGAGAGTATCCGAAAATAGGGTGCTTAGGAAAGTATTGGGGCCTAAGAGAGATGAAAGTGGGGGCTGGAGAAAACTGCATTACGACGAGTTTCATGGCCTATACCCTTCATCAGTTATAGTAAGAGTAATTAAACCACGGAGAAGGAAATGGTCTGGACATGTTTCCCGCATGGGGAGGAAAGACATGTCTAAGAAATATTGACTGGGAGGCCCGAAGGGAAAATACCACGTGGAAGATCTAGACATAGGTGGGAGTACAATATTAGGATAGATTTAAGGGAAGGAGGATTTTCGAGGGATGGTTGGATCGAGTTAGCATAAACTAGGGTTGAATGGCGGGCACAGGTAAACGCGGCAGTGAACCTTCGGGTTCCATAAAATAGATAATATTCCTTTAGCTCAAAAATGCGTTTACAGGAACAGGAGAACAGGACCAGCTTATTACACAGAACGGGCTGTATGATCGCAGGGGAACGAGAAGATAATTTGAAAGAATATAAATTCTCTCCTCACCTGTATTCTCCTCTTAGATTTTGGTATAATAACTCAGGAATGATCAACTGTTCGCACCTACTAAGAATATTATTTTAGTTAAAAAGGTCCCTAATTCTTATCATGTAGCAACGTCATTCATTTATGTTATATCTAGTGGCGATTTTAATTTATAATTTCCACCTATGCTCCGTGTTTAAAAACAGTAGAAACCTAACCTAATTTATAAAACATAACTTATTTTATTATAATCAACACATACGCTACTAGTCTATAAATATAAAACCTTGTACAAACAATGAATTAGTTACTAGGCCTACTACAAATTCTTAATACTGTTAAAACGTATGGGCTTAAAGTCCGTACAGTAAAAGTCATGTACAAAAATGCAGATGTTGTCTTCCACGCGTTTCGACGCTAATACGGCATCTTCAGGTAATTTCTACAATTCATGCAGAAATTACCTGAAGATGACGTATTAGCGTCGAATCGCGTAGAAGACAACATCTGCATTTTAGTACAAGACTTTTATTGTATGAACTTTAAACACATATATTTTTAACAGTTTTAAGAATTTTTAGTTATAATTATGACTAGGAGGCGGATTTCTATGACATATCATATTTTTCTCCTTCGCATTATTTCAGGGTTCCGACTAATTTAAACCCTATTCCAAGCATCCTGGTGAAAATTGAACGGCTTTATTGTGCATATAACTGCATATTTACGAAATGTTCAACTATTGTAGCATATTTAGGTCTTATTTTTTGGCATATTTGTGTGCATATTAAAGAAATTTTGAAGTTTCATATCATATTTTGTAAATTTTGCACTATAATGATAGGTTTTGAGAATTTACAGATATTTTAAATAATTAAGACTATATTTTAATAAAATGTATTGTAATGAAACTTAAAAAAATAAACACAATGTGTAAGTGGTAAAGTCATATTTTAAATTTTATTGGTCATATTTTAATGTTTTTTAGGTCATAAATGCATGCATGTATCCTATTTTTTAGGTCATAGAAATCTGCCCCCTAATTATGACTAATTCATTGTTTGTACAAGGTTTTATATCTAGACTAGTAGCGTAAGCTTCTTATATGTGTTGATTATAATAAAATAAGTTATGTTTTTTTAAGTAGGTTAGGTTTCTACTGTTTTTAAACACTGAGCATAGGTGGAAGTTATAAATTAAAACAATAAGGCTCAGTTGGAAAATGAAAATAATTGAAATATCCAATGGCGTAACAGACCACGTGATGCAGGGGGAGGGGCGAAATGAAAACCGGGAAAAAAGGATTGTAAATAGGTTGTCATAATAGGGGGAAGGAAACATGCAAAGCAGTAAGAGAAAATGAGTTCGCTTAGTTGAAAGATGGTTTAACCTGTGGATATTATAAGTAAAGCCAGACAAAAGTCAAGCAATAATTTTCATCAAGTGTGTCAAAGAACGGGACAGAAAGCTTGTACTGTTTTGGAAAGGAGTTAGATTTTGCTGATATCGAGTTCGTTACCTTGGTGTGATACTAGACAAAATACTACTATGAATATATCTACCTTTAAAATCAGTTAAGCAGAGCTACATCTACAGCTGGATTATATGTATTGCCGCTTCCAAGCTATTTTGGAAGTAAACTGTCTAGGAAAAGTAGTACTTTATTTCCTAATTTCTTACACTACAGCTACCACCACCACCAGCACTAATAATAGGCGTAATAATAATAATAATAATAATAATAATAATAACCATAGTAACAATAATAACAATAACAACAACACTGATAACACTAATAATAATACCACCACCTACCGGTAATAATAATACACGCAAATTTTAATACTTCCGAGGTCCTGTCAGCCTATCATATTTGATATTTCCTGCGTCGAAGTCATGTTTCTCAACACATATGCTTGAGCGTTAATTTTTTATTGCGTGACCCAAATTAAACTTTGCAGGGGGAGGCAATCATTCTAACATTCAACCACGGTTCTTCGGATAACTCTGTTATTCATAACTTCCTTACAGCTGCTTTTGACACTGTTTACCCAATACTTCGTGCATTATGTGTCATCTCATTCTTGGCTCCAATGGCAGGCGTAAACAAAAATAGCAGAAAGCAGCGGAGGCTACAAGGGTAAAATAATCATGCTTCAGGGCTGAAGTCGACATTTCGAAATTAGCAGTTATGAACTGATAATTTTACCTATAACACTGTTAGGAAAGGACATGACAACTTAGCCAAAGTACGAACTACAATACCGGGGCATTTTGCGAAAAAGCTATTTTATGCATGAGTCCTAGGTATTTTCACCAGTGTTTTCCTTCTTAGCATCTAAAACCGAATATTGTTATGGAAAGATGTGGTGCATGATCAAGATACTGTGTTCATTCCTTGGTATTTGTTTTGCACTCATTAAATTAAACAGCTATGAATAGTTCAGTTAGTGTTAAGATAAGCGTCGACTGAAATCAGGAAATGCTTGTTTTTATTCAGTTCAGAAACTTTTATCTTCTCGTCTTCTCTCCAGATATTTAAAAATAAAAATTTATAAGGCAGTTATCCTGCCGGTTGTACTATATGGATGTGATACATGATCGCTTACTCTGCGGGAAGAAAATAATCTGAGGGTGTTCCAAAACAGGGTGCTTAGAAAAATATTTGAACCTAAGAGAGATGAAAACAGGGACTGGAGAAAACTGCATAACGACTAGCTTCATAACCTGTACTCTTCACCGAATACAGTAAGGGTAATTAACTCGCGAAGGATGAAATGGGCTGGACATGTTGCGCGCATTTTTTATATCTAAAAAATATTGTCTGAGAGACTCGAAGAGAAAATACTAATTGGAAGACCTAGAGGTAGGTAGGAAGACAATATTAGAATAGATTTAAGGAAAGTAGGATTTTCGAGGGATGATTGGATGGAGCTAGCGCAGAATAGGGCTGAATGGCGGGCTCATGTAAGCGCAGCAATGAACCCCCGGGTTCCATAAAATAGATAATATTCTTTCACCTTGCTTAGGAATTGTCTATTGTCATTGAACAAGTAAGCAGTAAGTAAGTATGCATAGCTCAGTTGGGTAAGTAGTTTCTGCAAAGATATAATAATCTTATTTCTGTTAGAGCCAAAGTGATAGACAGATTTACAATATTGAAAACAATATACAAACTTGACGATGTCCTGAAAAGGGCAGTAATGGGTTTGGGAATATTATTTGTGCATACTTTTTATCATAAATTTAAATTCTTGCTGTGAATTTTACAACATTGCTCCTACTCGTCAAACAGAAACACAATTTCCACATTTTACTAGCACATAACCAGGGGTGCCCACAGGGGGGGGGGTTAAGACGCAGACTGCGTCATTAATATTTCTGGGGGGGGGGCAAAATATTACCATTTTATGAATTTTCTGGGGGGGGGTTGAAAATTGTTGCAAAATTAGCGTTTTATATGTTAAAAATAAAAACGGTCAAGTTTTATAACTTTAAAAGGTCTCTTCTAACAGTGGATTAGGAAAGGGGGGTCCAGGGGGTTTGGATCCCCAAAAGTCAAAACCTAAAATTCTATATTTGTATTTTAAAAAATATTTATTTAATTAAACAAGATTTGTTGGTGTGTCAAATATGATATAGCATACTTTCTTTTCATAACATAATGAGTAGGCCTATTATATCTATGTGTTATTCAACTTTTCTTATAAATAGTAATAAGAATTATAACTTAGGTAACAATTTCTTGTCTAAGTTGCCATGTCTTAGAGTTTAGTAAACAAATTTGCTAACTAGTTTTTCAGTGTTAAAATAGCGTAAAATGTGATTTTCATTAGTTCAATTTTAAAAAATTTTCCGTGGGTGGACCCCCACTTAGATAATGGTTTCTTATTTACATTGGCATGTCTTAGAGTATGGTAAACAAATTTCCTAACTAGTTTTTCAGTGCTAAAATAGCGTAAAATGTGATTTTCATTAGTTCAATATTTAAAAATTTTCCGGGGGTGGAACCCCCACTTAGGTAATGATTTCTTATTTAGATTGGCATGTTTTAGAGTATGGTAAAAAAATTTCCTAACTGGTTTTTTAGTGCTAAAATAGACTAAAATGTGATTTTCGTTAGTCAATATTAAAAAATTTCCCGGGGTGGACACCCAACTTAGGTAACAATTTCTTGTTTACATTGGCATGTCTTATGATAAACAAATTTCCTAACTAGTTTTTGAGTGCTAAAATAGCGTAAAATGTGATTTTCATTAGTTCAATATTTAAAAATTTTCTGGGGATGGACCCCCGATCCCCTTTTTTGGGGGTTTTCCAAATCCCCCCCCGGCACTTTCGACCCTCCCCGCAATTATTTTCTGGCTACGTCATTGTTGCACTTATTATATTATATTATATTATTGATATAATGTTACAAAGTGGCCCAAGAAGTTAAAGCAACAAAAAATAAATTAATTAAAAAATAACCCCCCTAGAAAATATCATATGGGCGCCCTTGTTGACAGTCAATCAGGTTGGGGGGATGAGCAATGAAGTTTGGGGGGGTGAGCAATGAAATTGGGGGGGGGTGAGTCATGAAGTTTGGGGGGGGGGCACCCCTGACATAACACACATCGAAATAGATATTTGCGGATTCCTATCCTAGTTGTGGACTGAACTTATTTCTTGTAGCGAACTCTCAGGCCATTGTGTTTACGAGACGACGACCACGTAACTATGACAACGTAGTTATAGACGGCCATGACGTAGACTACACTGACCACGTGAAATATCTAGGAGTAATTCTAGATAAATCACTGACATGGAGACAACATGTAGCGAGTGTACGCAAAAAGGCCTACACTCAGCTACTACGACTGTATCCGGCGCTAAGTACGCCAGCACTGACACTTAGACAAAAAGTGACGCTGTACTGCACACTCATCAGACCAATTATGACATACGCCTCACCGGCGTGGGGCTATATACCCCCGACACTCTGTTGCAACGGTTGCAGGCTGTTGAAAACAGAGCGACAAGAATGATAGCTGCGACAGACTTCTACACGAGAAATACGCAACTGCACGAGGACTTAGAACTTCCATTTTTAAGGGAAGTCATCAGACAACAAGCTCAAAGACTAGCAGACGGACGAGACGAACATCCCAATCCTATAGCCAGGGCTATAGGCACCCAAGAAAGGAGAAGGGATGTTCACAGACGAAACCCACACGACCTACTGACATAATCATGACAGTACGACAAGTCTGTGGTGAAAAGGGCCACACACCTAGAAAGACAACCATGGAGACACGGGGACTTCAGACTAAAATAATACACGACTGACAATATTAAGACGGGTCATAGTGCAACAGCACTGGAACCATAATCGACACAAGACATTACCGGAGAACCCGAGAAGATTTTCTACAGCTCTATATTTGTTTGATAAATAATTTCTTTGACTAACTTCTTACCAATATACTGAAATAAAAACACAAGGCTAATTATGAAATTACTGCCTGCCACTGATCTTTTTATCCGGAAGAAGCATTAGGCACCAAGCATCAGGTACCAATGCCATTAGGCTTTGTAGTTTAAACATGATTGTTAGATGTATGACAAAAATCATTTAATACTCCGTAAGATCCTAATTGAAGGGTCATAATAAAAAATATAATTTCGATTTATGAGTAGTGTACAGTGTTTCCAGAATAAAGAAGCTATTCTCCAATTCGTCTGTATTATAATAATTTGTCCTCCTCTAAAGAGTTTCGGAACACCAACGCATAGCACGATTTGTACACACGAGAAGCAGGAAGAAACTACTGTCTGATTTAATCCTATTCCTATTCCTATACTGTCAGATTTAATCCTATTCCTAAGGTCATACAAGCAAGATCCATTGTTACTTAAAATAATCAGTGTGGAATTGAACAACAAAAAAAGACTTATATAATTGGGAATTTGAGTGAGTAACCTTAAAGTAATCACATTCACATACTTTTAAAGCTCATAAATTTGTTTGAATAAATTATGGGTAACGGCATAAGTGAAATGTTTCATTGATTGAATAATTAATGAACCCACAACGCTGATACGAACCAATAGTCCTACTTCATTCTTAAGACTTATTGCTTGCAAGTAAATTGTTTTATGTAAAGACATACCATCTGACGAAGAGGGATGCGTTCCACTTATAAGAAAAAGAAGCTGGAATGCGGTGAGTTACCGAAAAGAGAAAACCCCGAACGCAGACTTTAGAAAATACTACATTGTTTGGAAGGGATATCAAGAATTTCGTTTTTAGATATCGAAGGACCCTAACAGTAAGGCCTATATGATTCGAAAACAAAAATAATGAAGATTTATGATACTTTTATTACTGGAAATGTATTTCCTTAGTAGGCTCAACAGGGTTGCCAGATCCGAAACATAGAACAGTCGTACCAATATCCGAAAATAGTCGTATGCTAGTTAAAACTGTCGTATACTTTGTGGTTTTTCAGTGTAATGAAAGTATTGTGTTAATAATAATAATAATAATAATAATAATAATAATAATAATAATAAATAATCAGTATTATGCACGTTATATATGCCATGTAATTGTTAATAATTCATCTTATTTGTAAATGATTAGGCGTGTTTCATTATCTTCCGATGAGCCAAATTTGATTAAATGCAATAATATTAAATAAACAGTAGTTGCCCCAAGTGTTATAATTATTGCAAAAGGCACAGGACTGCTTTCCAATCATTATTGATTTTAGCAACATGCTTAGAATAAAAACCATGAGAAAAGAAAAAGCTGGATACATATCAAAATTTAAAATTCATCATTGTGTCGTACGTCGTACAAATCTATGAAATCGTCATATGTGTACGACTATAGTCGTACGTATGGCAACCCTAAGGCTTATGAGCTATTTGAAGTGACTTCATAACAACCATGTTATAGTTGCTGTTTTTTAGTTTATCATTAAGAAAAACCATCAGCGGGCTCTAAGTTTGAAATCAGTTTTAAAAAATTCAGTAGAATACCTGGTTTCCATAAATAATAAAAGTAATACGTGGATAAAAATTCTCACATTTTACATAAAGTATTACTCTCGTCTTATATCTCTGCTTTGAACAATTGTTACATGCGACGCATTTATACGTCAGTTGCAGTGAAAAGGTTAATTGGGCAAGCATTATCTTAATAAAATAATAAAGTAGTATGTTTTATTATTAAGTTACTTTATTTGTTATATCATCGCCGTCTGCTATAGGAGACAAACTTATAAATTAGCATATAAAAATTGTCTACAGTTCAAACAAGTTCCCATAAAATGAATCTTTTTCAAGAACTGAAATTTTTAAAGTAAGTCGAATTATGCCTACACTTCCTTCAAATCTAATATGAAGGGCACAATTAAATACTATAATTATGTTTATTTTTGAGTGTCCACAGCATAGATCCAACTTCCTTCTGCACAAATTAAAATAGCGTTTAAGTAGAAAGAACTCGTAATTCACTTAAAAACTCCAAGCTGAAGAATAAAATTCAAACATTGGAAACAAATCAAATCAGAATATCGGTCAGTATCCCAGTGCCGCTACGCAAAGGACCATGTGGAGTTAGACGAATTTATGTACAGTATAGTGAAACGTCTGAAAGACCACGTCTATTAAGAGACCAATCTATTTGGGACCGCCTTTTCTAAGAAGTGATGTAAAATTCCATAAAACTGATGAACTTTTTACTTCCAGCTAAAGAAACCCTTCTTCCAACCACTGACCACCTTCTGAATAGACAGTTTCCATAATTTTACTCATTTTGAGACAGGAGGCTTCTAAATTACTGATTGAAGTGTATAGAGTACGTTCAATTTTTCTTTGAGAAAAAATCGATTTTCTAAAAATAGATAGGGATTTTCTAATGGTCAGAAAATAAAATCTGACAACCTCTTAAATGTTCATGTTAAAGACAGAATTTTTTAACCCGAATGTGAATATTTTCGGTAAAAAATGTTTTCTAAAGATTGTGACTGCTGCACTTGGGTCAAACCACGAAAGATTATCTTTACTCTGTATAACAATTCCAATTCTTCTGGCATTGTAAAGTTGCTCAGACATGTAAGAACAGATTAAAGTTTTCTTCAAAAAGTAATTTCTGTTAATTACTTCCGCTAATTTTATAGTAAATTTCTTTAAATCAATCTAAATCTTAATTTTAAATGGATATTACGCATTTAATATCCAAGCAGATCTGATGTTCCCTGAGATCCATTCCTTAGAATATAATCCCATGTTTAAGGAAAAATTGCAACTAAAAATAACATTTTAGATGATAGGCTATTATATTTTCTAAATGGACGGTATGATTTTTTTTAGATCTTCTTCTTCCTACATGGATTGGGCTATACCCGTTCCGGTCTCACATCTGCTCTCTCCATCTCTTTCTTGGCCTTCCTGCCGATCTATATCGTCTAGGATTGTAATTTAAAACTTGTTCAGGGATATTTTTTTTTTAGATAAAGTAGAAATATAAATTGTCCGCCGGCGTGGTCTTGTGGTTAGCGTCGCTACTACAGATCCGTCGGCCCGGGTTTGATCCCCGGTACATTCTCGGAATTTTCTGAGGTATGGAGGTCTAGTAGGGGTGCACTCAGCCTCGTGATTCAAATTGAGGAGCTACTTGATAGAGAAGTAGTGGCTCCGGTCATGGAAACCACCATTAACAGCCGTGGGTGTCGGCATGCTGACCACATGCCCCTCAATCCTGCCATCTGCCTATGGTAGATGATGCAGCGGTCGGGTGGTAGGCCTTGTCCCTTCAGGGATATAGCGTCACGGAGTTTAGTTTAGAAATATAAATTACATGCACTTGTTAAATGTGTTACAAATCAAATTAAAGCTACTCTCATATGGAATGAGTGTGTAACATTTTATGAAAATCGACTCACAATATTCAAGATTGTTAAAAAATGGGTTCGCTAATATGTGATCCTCCTTGATAGAGATTTCACTCTATTAATATTTTACGAAACGCCTATCAATCTGCCACGTACACTAGTGGTATGCGAACCACTGTTTGAAAACCCTTGGTGTCCACCGCTATTGAAGCCACACTTCTCCATCGAACCTGGTATGAGGGCCGTAGCAAGGTCCTTCTGCGCCCTTGGCGAGCTTGACAAATCTGCGCCCTCCACTACTGAACAATAACATTTCTATAAAACTATTTATTATTTTAATATAAAAACATTGTTATTATCTAAGAAAACCTAAACTTCAATTTGAAAATGAACTAAGTGTTGAACTACTTAAAAAATAATTAAATCATAAAATTTAGTATCAAAAGTAAAGTAGGCGTACATAATAGGCCTGAGGCAAAGTATTTTTTTTTCGAATAGTTGAACCACTTTCATCTCAATAATAACGTACATTTTAATTTTTACTGTCGTTATATCTTTCCATACAGTTCATGATTTATGTTATCATACGTTATTATAAACAACGTGTTAATTAAAGAACGTTGCATGATTGCTTTTTGTCTATAATACTGCAGACAGTTCACGTGCATTAATTTTTAATAACCTGAAAGATTTCTTCCATTAACGTGGAATTTTTATTGCTTGATACATTGTACCAACCTAAAAAAAGCGGGATTTTTCATGGTGAATTTTGCGCCCTATTTGTACCTGCGCCCTTGGCGGGGGCACATCTAGCCACTGCGTAGCTACGGCCCTGCCTGGTATGAAGGGAGTTTAAGAACAAAGCGGATGAATACCAGCTGATTTAAGAATCTGTTGAAGACCGAAGAGTATGGATTATTCTGTCAGAATGCCGTGACAAGGGAGGCCTCATCGAGCGGCTAAAGTTGCCTGAATGCCTGTCTTGCTGACTCTTCTAAACATCCCCATAATCTGAAGAGAGTCTCTGGGGGAACATTCAGCCAGTTTTATTATTTATAAGAAGCTTCTCTTCGGGGAGGAGACAGTATTGGTTGAACAGAAATATTTGCAGAGAGTTGAGACAGAGGGTTGAGTGTTTTTACTTTCTCTCACGTAGGCCTAAGCAGTATAGAGAAAGTAGGGTATTGTAATCATGACAAAAATCGAAATCGAGATAAAACCATGAAAATATGTTTCATTATATCTAGAAACCGAAAAAATGTTTTTTTTTTTCTTTTTTTGGAATGATGTCTGTCTGTACATGTAGGGCCTAAATCTGTAGCGGCTATACGGTTCATTTACTGGTGCATTTACTTATTTAAAAAAAATCAAGCACTTTTTTTGGAATTCTACCGAACTGGAAATAATTTGGTTATTTTAACTAAAATATTAAGGAGACTTTTCATAAAAACTTTTTTTCAAAAATATGATTTTTGGAAAAATGGCTCTAATGATGTTTATAAAAATCTTAAAATCCTAATAAAAAAATTACATAGCTACATTACAAATCGACAGTGTTAAATTGTAATGTTATTTATCGTTCTGTACTCCGGTAACAAATCCGCTGAGAATATCCCCTTACGGGATCACCAGGGGTCGCTCGCGAACCTGAGGAATACCGTTATACTGTATAATTCTTCAAAATAACAATCCTATTTCAAAACTTCAGTATTTACCGGAGTCAATTGTAGTATCGTAAGTAAGTAATTGTACTTTCGGGGGAGGGGCTCCTTGGACCCTGTGTTGAATGAGAACAGTGTGAAGATCAGTGGCGGCTATTCAGGGGAAGTAGGTGAAGTAGCACTTCACCAGTATTTTCCCTTTACAATACGTATTTTTAAAGTTTATTTTCCATATCACGAATTGGTTTTTACTATAAATGTATCTGTATTTTTGAATTGCCCGCCACGCCACCATCTGGTGGCAAAGCTAGGAGGCACTGAGATCCTGAGAGGGCAGCGTGCTTCAAGTCGGCCGTGTGAAGGTGATTTGGAAACCACGCCCTCCGTTGCATGGGTAGTCTGTTCAAAAAAAAAAATGAGGATGGCAAGCAGCAGTTTTCTCGCTTATCCCACGTCTGCTAGGTGACGAGAACAGACTACCCATGAAGCAGTCCCCCTTGTGCAGGCATTTTCTTCGCCGCGCCAGCACCACACTGTCAGCTCGGAGAAGGAGGTGGGCACGTTAGATCTTCCACCGTCTGACGGTCTAACGCCGCCAAATTAGAATGTGTTAAATTCAGAAAAACCCGGGTTCCACAACCCCGATTAAGTATTCTGTCGCACTGGGAACACTAAGCGACTTCCTCTACCTCGATCATTAAAAATACTATTTTCTCGTCTCTTATTCCATTTCCGGGGAACTCTCACGCGATTTACCCTGCCCCAATTATTATTATTATTGTTGTTGTTATTATTACTATTATTATTACCATCATTATTACTATTATTATTATTATTATTATTATTATTATGCTATTTTCTCTCGTCACACAACTCACACAACGTTCGACGAGACGAGAGAAATTAGTAAAAATAATCGCGTGAGAGTTCCCAGAGATGGATTAAGAGATGAGCAGTTTAGCTAGGCCTATTAATAATTTTTAAAAATATTTTAAGTTTGCTGTATGATATGATATTTGCAGCACACCCTCGTTTTGAGCCACGAGCCGCTATTGGGTGAATTCCGTTATTGACATAAGCATGTGGCATTTTTTTCTCTTCACCTAATTTTCCGGCCACGAGCCGCCACTGGTGAAGATCTGCTTTGTTGAATAGGAAACCCTGGTCCATTAACACAGGATATAGACGTGTTACATTCTGAAACACCAGAAGGCTATACGTAATAGTCTACCTATCATCATAACATTTTACAAATGAAGCCGAGTGAAAGTAGAAGTAGCCGGCATCGTATTTAAGCTAGTATTGTTGAAAGGACATAGAGTAGCAGAATATATTTGGGACGTGCAGCTGATCTGTAGACAGTGGTGACATCACGCGGGAGTGGCTGTTACATCACTACTCTGCATCTAAATGCGCATTTATGAGCGGTCTCATTTCAAGGCGAAACAATTGAACTTCTTCCTGTTGAGAAGACACTTCCCCCAGTCACCCGTAACATCTCCAATTAGGTCAACACTGCTAATCATCTACCGTATTCTGTTTATAAATACATTTTCTAGTAAATATTCACATACATGCTTGCCGCAACGTGTTCATTCAGAGCATAGACTGCTATTAACTGAATAGACCTTGAACTGAAAAAGGGATTCATGAGTTTCGTCCCTCATCTTTTGCAACATTTTGACTGGTAATTCTCTATCATCTATTAGCTATATAGCATTGAATTCTTAATATACCTTACATTACCGATACTGATAATCAAGATTAGTATTTTTTTTTTTTTCGTGTGGCAAATTATAGCTCTGTGAAAGAAACCAGAGTGTGAAGTATTGCCTCTAGCTGAGAATTGAGGCATTTTCTAACATCTTTTTCAGGACCTTCATCTCTTTTTTCTCCTCCGTGCCAATAATATCCGTTCCCCCCTTTTCAACATTTTACTGCTTGCATTTTGTTATATTTTATGGTTTTGTTCTACTATCCAAGATTTTAAGAACTTCCAATTAACTTTTCCTCAGCTTGCAGTGAACGTAGGAGTACTGAGCTGCAGAAAGCAGACACACACATGCAACAATGGAAAATAATTATTTGTATATTCCATTTTGTGTTTTAATTTCACTAGAATCGGTCGGTATCCAGCTGTTCGTCAATGTAAGTTGTTACAGAACGAGTTTAGTACAGTATTGGAATTTATCATGCTGAAGGTGTTCAGACCCAGACTTTCCGTTTTGGTTCAGAATTTCATGCAGGATTTCGTCGGACCTGATGGAACTGCTATAGCCTACGATGCAATGTCTGCGATTCAGGGTTCTAGTTGGATGAAAAACCCCCAGTAAAACCAAATCAAACAACACATTTCCAGTTCGAAGCATAACAAAAAGAAAAAAATAATAATAAAAAATAAAAAATAAAAAAAATAAAAAAAAACAAGACTCCGGAAATAAGTAAATCCCGAATGCCTCTGTTACGAATTGCCTTTGAAGAGTGTTCTCAGAAGATCCAAAATACATAATAAGAAGGAATTATCAATGATTTGTGTGCAGCTTTTACGCAGGCGAAACCGGATTGATCGAAATAGTCAAGTTAAAAAGCACCTTTTCGTCCCTATTTTTGTCTTATTTTAGCACATTTTCCCTGCTTTTTCTACATGGAAATTTTGCCTAAAAATCCTAAACTTGCTGATCATAATAATACTGACTGAATACAATGCTTACAGGTGGAAAAATTCAGTATTTTAAGATATCAACACAAGAAAAGAGTAGGTAAAACCCAGATTCTAAAATTAATATTATCCGCGGTGTGAGTTAAGAATTTGTTCATGATTACTATAGTATATGCTCATAGTAAATTATAGCAAGAGTATTCAGGATTT
Organism: Ectobius pallidus; assembly: GCA_964059195.1. NCBI lineage: Eukaryota > Metazoa > Arthropoda > Insecta > Blattodea > Ectobiidae > Ectobius > Ectobius pallidus. Next base: position 72,346,983 of record CAXKWD010000008.1, on the reverse strand, counting down.
TTACACCTTATAAGATAATGGATCTTATTATTAACCAAACCTTAAAGCCTTTACTAGTAATTCGTTCAAGACATTAAATTAAGCTTCCGTGTTTATTGGACATTTTTTCTTTTTTCAACCAACAGTAACATCTTTCAAAATATCGAATGTTCACTTATTATGAATTGGTTACATTAAGTATCTCATTTGATATTGACCGTTTGACATGTTAGTCCGTTATTAGATAGGCTAAGTAGGCCTATAGATCAAGCGCATATAACTTCAACCATAGTCCTATTTCACTCAGTCTCTATCGAATTTTGCTTTATCACCTCCTCTAAACATGATACCTGCCTAATATCTATCTAGAAAAGAACTTTCCAACATACACAGCTGGAAGCTATAGGTAAATGATATAATGAAGTAGTTCTGACTAGTTTTAGTCTTAGTAGGGGAGCCCGAGAGGGGGATTTTGGGATTTACTCGAGCGCGTCGGATTAAAGGCCTACACTTTTTATATTAATTTATATTAAATTTACTTTGATGTACGTTAAAGCGTAGTTTCATTGGCTAGATGCATTGTTCAGCACTGTCATTGATGGAATCTGTTTTTCTATATGGTGTTTCCTCCAAGGTCTCGAAGTGATTAATTTCGTTGTTCAGTGATCAAAGTTTGGCCGAACATCTCACCAGCTGTTAGATGAGAGACAGATACTGAGAAATTGAGAGAGAGAGAGAAAGCACGAGAGAGAAAGAGAGATAGAAAATATGTTGGTGTATAGGACTACAGACAATGCATAAAAAGTTGGCCTAGTCCTAGAGGTCAGACTATTAAAAAAACATTATTTTAATTTTCTGAATGTACGACATTCCTTTCTGATTATTATAGAAAATGTCCTTTCTAACCTGACCGTCTTATAATTTCCTGAAATTAGATACAGGGTAGGGATTGCATTAACTTCAAAATTCAATAGGTTGTCAGGACTGAAATGCTAGGAATCCGGTTTTCCATATGGCCTTTCTTCCAAGGCCTGTAAGTGATTAATGTTACCATCCAGTAACTCAAAGTTTGGCCAGACATCTCGTCAACTATTTAGTTCAGAAATGGGTAGAGCAAAAAACATAAAGTGCAAAATTTGTTTCGTAATAGGAGCTACTAAAAGGAGGAACTATATGAACTTCTTTAGAAGCTAAATGAACACTGCTCTTATTTTAAATAGTTTTACAATGAAATAGTCTATTTAATTTTGAAACCAATTTCTGAGCTTGATCGTAAATGTAAGAGAAAAAGGCTACGATAAGCAGCTAGATTCATTCGATCTTTGGTTTAAGTTAACATGAGGTGGTTTCAGGAACTAAAAAATGCGTGTAAAGTCAGGTACAGTAGTGAATTTTCATATAGGTAATCTGACCTGTAGGATGTTAGGAACAACTGGTCATTCTTATGGAATTAATAGGGCGACCAGTGTTGAGTAAACTTTCCCAGAGTCTCGAGAAAGTTTTTCGGGACACCGAAGTGTTCCGGTTTTTTTTATGAATTTCGCATGACCTCTTGCGTTTTTTTCCTCACAAGGTAGAGACCCTACTTGTAACAAGTGTGACAATTTTCTACCAGAGATGTTTGATTGCAGACTTACAGATTCTTATGATAACTTGCATTGCCATGGATTAAGTTGGCATCTGGTCTAAAGTAATATAGTTTCAATTAGTTGGTGTTATTACTGCCTAACGCTGATCTGTACTTTATGTCTGTTACTGTCTGTTTAAATTTCGCACTGAGTATAATCTGATGGTTTTCAGTGAAGATTCAAAGAAATTTGTATACAATGGTATACTGAAGACATTTTCCTTTTATAAAAGGAAATAAAAATAAGGTGCTTCTAAAGCAAATCAATAATTCTGAAAAAACATAAAAAGAGTAGCCTAATTAAGTAATTAATGTTCACATTTTATTTATATTATTGTTCTAATTGCAACAATTTGAAGGCGAAGTTCGAATGTTGTATTGTTCAGCTAGGTGTCCCGGTTTTGCGGTTTTACAAAAATCCGGTCACCCTGTTTATGTTGGTTATATAATATAGCAAGGGTTTATAATAATTATCAGATAGCATACTGTTTAATCCGCTGTGAATATCCCCTTACTTAGACTTTTATACTGTTTAGTTGCTTTATTACTTGACTTGGTATAACCAGAAATTTCAAACCAGGTAGGTTTTTCTTCATACAGATTTTTCCCTTATGAAACAAAACCATTTTTTTTTTAGAAAATGCGAATGGTATAAGCATCTATTTCTGTATTAAATTTACAAACTACTCGTAATTATTTTAAGGTTATACAGTAACGAACTGTAAAGCTAGTTTAACTGGGACGGCAAGACAAACTTGGATTGAAGATGCGCAGTAACAATATGAGCTTGTGGAGTACCTTCGAAGCAGCATCTTCATGTCTAATCGGCTCAGTTGTACGACAGCATAGGAATCATTAAGGATATGAAACATGAAAAATGTGTTTAATTAAACGATCTTGCAATACCACATAGAATGCATTGATTTACGATATAAAATAAAATCAAGTAAATCGATGTAACAAAGTGCCAGAATGTTTTTGTTTAATCAGTGATAAATGCAATTATAATATGCAGAAAATAAGTTATTTTTGTAATCGATTTCCAAGTTCAGCTCCAGATAGATTTTAAGCAGGGCTTACGAAAACACATAAGTCTAGTTTTATAAGCATATGTGAAGGAATATGTGGGTAGTGTTATTTGTCAAAGCTACCTGTATTGCAATTTTCAAAGCCGTATATGAACACTGTATAACATCTGATTTGCATTTGATAAATTCGTTATAATATATTACCATAAAACACGCGTTAAATTGGGAATTACTCCGATTTGGTTCAATATCAATCGGCTTCTTCCCATGGACGTTATAAATGCGTATACTAAGTATCATGAAAATCCTGTAAGGCGTGTTTGAGTTATCGCGCGTACAAACATACGGACAGACAGACATACAGGCGGACAGACATTTTCCCTTCCCCCACACAATATCATAAAGTACCATTCTGGCACTTAATAATCGTAGAATCATCTGATGTATGACATTCGCCTGGCACTCTCAATTCTAGTAGTAGGCAATGGAGTAATGTTGCAGTATATAGGCCATTCCCCAAAACTGAAGTCGCTAACTGTGTGCTAGAGACTGACAACTTCATGACTAGTAACTATAATAGGCTACTTACTACGATCTTTCTACATGTATGCTTCAATCTTGGCCTTCATTTGTCTATAGATCATGAAGGATGCTGGTTTAATGTAGCCTACCTTTTGGTCATTATTTTTGGCGTAATTTTCTGTTATTTGGTCAACTATCTATTTCACTTTAGCTGAAAATAAGATTTCCGACATAACCATATTGTCCTATAAATAAGGGTGTTCAAATTTTGACTATTTATATTTATTATAGGCCTACTGTCTTTAGGCACAGATACGAGTACAAGCATTTTACAATTTACAAATTAAACCCAAACAAGAAAATTAAGTTACATCATTTTTACAATTACTTTTAAGTTTAAAAATTCCAGGGATTTCTTATTAACCACCTGTATGTATGTTGTAGTTTTTTATTTCACCATGTAACTTGCCATAACACGTGCGACCTAAATACAGTATAAATTTGAATATGCCCTTTTGCTTAGCATTTTTTAAATTTTGGAATATTAATACAAACATTTCTTTTAGTGTTGTATTTGTGTACCATTTTCGAAAATTATAGTAATTAATGTTGGTATGGCTGTATACTAAAAGATCTAATAAACAGAAGTTTACAATTGTTACAATTTCATAATCAATGAAGAGAGGTTTACAATGAGAGCTAGGCCTATATATCAAGGTGTCTTTCCGGGAAGGATCAACACATTTAACAGAAATTAAAAAGACTACGGAATTGATTACGACTCTTATTAATTAAATATATATACAATTTGCACTTTATTCAAGCACTCTTTAGTGAAGTATGAAACTTCATTTTTAGCACAATAATTTGCCACACTGTGGTTTTAATTTGGTATGTGCAATAACTAAAGTACTGGCATCTTGTAAGTGTTGCTCAGTCTAATTGCCTCTAGTAGTATGGTTTTGTCACCTACGTCACAGGTGGCCCAGGTGGCGCGGTAGGGGAAACGGGTCACGTGACAGGTGGCGCTGTAGGGGAAGGTGGGCGTGGCTATGACGTCACGGATTCTGATTGGTTGGATTGGGTCACATGACAGGAGGCGCTGGAGGGGAGGGTGGCGCGGCTATGACGTCACGGATTACGTCATTGGTGGCCCGGTAGGGGAAGGCGGCGCGGTTATGACGTCATGGAGGGGAGGGAGGCGCGGCTATGACGTCACCACAGGTGGCCCGGTAGGGGAGGGTGGCGCGGTTATGACGTCACAAGTGGGCGTGGCTATAACCACGTGATTCAAAATGGCGTCGGTTCCGGTTCCTATTGCAAATGGCGGCGGTTCCGGTTCCTATTTCAAATGGCGTACGAAGCGCGAAATTTAAAATTTGGGAATTTATAATATAATTGGTTACGTTTCCGGCGCGAAATTCAAAATTTGGTATTTCATAATGAAAATGGCTACGTTTCCGGTTCCTATTTCAAATGACGGATGGTGGGAAATTTAAAGTTTATATATTGGTAATGTTTTACAAAATGGCGGCATGGCTTACGTCATCAGAGGATTGAGAGGAGGAATGATTTATGACGTCACAACAGTTTTTAATCTTTATGTCTTTTTTGCATGGAAGTATATAGATCACAACGCATAAATACGTCATATTCCTACACATAGGTTTTCTGTAAGATGACTATTTCAGTAAAAAATATCCCTGAGAGCGTTATTTTATTCCTTCGTAAATATGGTAGCTTTCGTCTTAAAACTATATTTTATTTGTAAGATGATAATCCTAGCCCAAGGGGTTAACTCAGCTTCTGGCTTAGCGGATAGTCGTAAATTTTCCTATCATGATCGATGCATAATCTTACGTGTTGAATTATCTTCAAATCCCCCAGTATAATGTCGGAATAATATTATATCATACTTCATTATTCAAAGGCGTTTTGTAAAGTCAATGTACAGAACTGTGTTAGCATTTTATCATAATCCTCTACATCATCAGTTTTATTCCCACGTTTTGTCACGTACGCCAGAACACCTGGCCGGAAGTTCATCTTACATTACAACTGAATCATGAATTCTTTATGTATGACGTCATCACTCGGACTTGTTCAAACTTGTTTCAAGGTCTTACACGGCACGTGCAGGACAGGTTCAAGGCTAGTCGTAAGTGAGAAGCATAACGCGCAGGATGGCTCTGTATCATGGAACGATGCTTGATATGCATATACAATCTGATCGACGTAAAACTTTTAAAGATTGGCCATTGACGTTTATTGACTTGGACAAAATGAGCGAAGCTGGATTCTACTATATTGGATACAAGGATGTAGTCGAGTGCGCGTACTGTCATACGCAGATAGGACAATGGGAAAAAACGGACGATCCAGCAAATGAACATAGAAGATGGGCCCCCTTCTGCAGGTTTATAAGTAAAACTAAAGGTGAGGTACTCATCGATATGGGACGAGATGTTTGTGGCACAGGTGAAATGATGCATGTTCCTGACGAGCATGATTGTGTACAGCAAGAGTGAGGGGAAGGTGGACAGTATATAATACTTAGTTGTGTGTATGCATAGTTTAGTGATCGTCAAACCTCCAAGATGTCAACAACGAAGCGTGGTCGTAAAAGTGCACCTAAATCTACTACAGCTGCTGCTGCTGATATAATGGATATTACAACGCAAGACTTGTGGGATGCGCTGCAGTCCCCTACCATACATCCATCACAAGCGGATTTACCAAATACACAGTTTCAATCGGAGGAAAACAAGAATAAGAAGACACCTATAGTATCCACTCTAGAGCGGTATTCAGTTGTAAACATCCCCGATGTGAATTGTACCAAACCCTTGAGCGAGCTGCAAATTGGACTTGCTTATCCGGTAAAGGAAGCTCGTTCCGTGTATACAAGGTATGGAAGGAGAATCGTTATAGACTTAATGATTGGATGCAGTGTTTTTCTACCACCAAGGTTCGGGAAGTTAAGTGAAGATCAGCTTCAACAGATGAACGAGGAGAAACTTTCATTGGTGTACTATGGTAAGGAGCCGAAGTCAGATGGATACTACTACCACGTTCTCAACTTTGTGTAATATGGGAAACTTTTTGAGATTTTAGACTCAGTGTGAAGTGTGTGTAACAGACTAAAAGTGATTATACAACACGACAACCGACACCCTACATTCATCGATTTCTCTAGAAAGGTATGTGTTAATAACATGAATCATTTCCCATTCTTATCCATCATAAGCTAAATTCTTATGTGCTTTTTATTTTTCTGTGTTTCAGAAGTTGGAGACTCTCAAGATCATGAGTGATATTCATTTTAGAAATAGGAGACTTTTCAAGTGAAATTCATCTTGTAAATATTCAATAAAACCAAAGTGATAAAAAATGTATTCTTTTGTAAGTTATTTCATAGCTGGATTTTCTCATGTTTGACAAAGTCCAGTTTTCCCTAACATCTCCTATTCCTAATTCCTAGGATGAGGGGCTGTGAAATAAAGAACACAACTCAGGATTATAGAATTTTATTCACTTTATTACAATCTTACTGGGATTTCATCCACAGCGTAAGCATAATAACATTTCGCAATGCACATTTCATATTAGAGTCATTATGAAAAAGACATTTGGTTTCACAGTCTCTTAATTTGTCAAGCTTTGGAACACCAATATCATCCATGTTTATAACAGGTCTCTGCAACAGTTTTTCAAAAAACCGAACCTTTTCCAGTCCTTTACAATGAAGAACATCCACTGGTTTTAAAACACTTTCAAGAACAGGCTTCAAGTCGTCGTAGGGTAAGTATCCACTCTGCCACGGAATTCCATGGATGTTGGATTCGATGTACCGCTGCGACTTTGTATCTGGGTAATTGTTTTTAGGTGGTTGGAGAACAAAATGTGCAAATCTATCATCCACCGAAGACACTGCAACCTCTTTAGCTATAAATTGTTTGCACCTTGACTGATATCCTTGACAGTCGATTATAATCATGTTGTTACACGACATTGGTAACGATGTTGGTTAATGCAGTATACTCTACACTTCGATCGTGTAGAATTAAGCAATAAGCCTTTGTGTTTGCTGGTATATTGTTTGCTGCAGAAATTTCAATCCTGGTGGTACAAGCCCCCGATTTCAGATCTTCGTTCTGCTTGGTGCAATCGATGACATAGACTGGTGTATTTGTGATAAAATCGCTTCTTTTAAGGAGAGGATTGGATGGTTTTTGATAGTATGACTCTTGAAATCTAGCATACATTTCATAAAGGATTCCATACGAACCATTTGTACTGTCTACCATGAAAGAGTGATAGGGGTACTTTGTATCGTTCAAGTATACAGATACGTTCTGGATATCACCTAAATCAAACTTTGAGCAGTCGGCTTCCTTTTTATTCCTACCAGTTTGAAATCCTATGATAACCATCCTAGGTTTCTGCAACTGAGGAGATGTCGTAACGTTCCATGAAATGTTGGTTGCTTGAGGTAATGATGGATGCTCATACAATTGCCAGCTTCTGAAATCTATTGTCAGCGAGCGATCAGATCCCAACATATTCAGTAGTTTTATTCTTTCGACATCGGAGACCTTAATGATAGGCACCATCCACTCGATATCCGTGATGGTAATTTTACTAACTTCTCCTTTGGTGACATTGATCGTGTTTTTCGATCTCATGAGAACAAGTTCCATCTTACAATTGACGAATATTTTATCATAATCTTCAGCGATTCCAAGGATGTGGCTTAGAGGAATGCATACATTAAACTTTTTGTTTTTTATTATAGTCTCCACATTATCGTCGGAGGGGTGAATCCACCCAGCGTTTTCCAATCTTTCACTATCCAGAACGGTGTAAGAACAAATTGCTTTCAATAAGCTTGTAATTCCAGGGTTTCTGCTACGATCGACTGTTTCTCCATGAAGATTTAATTTTATTTCATCGAACAGGTAGAGGAAACCATTATTTACAACCTTTCCCTTATATTCAGCATCCTTATCGTCGGTTATATTTCCAGAAACCATAATAAAACTCCTGCTTACTAATGCATACGAGTTTTCAGCCTGAATAGGAATCCGTATTTCATCGTTTTCACCAAGAGCCGAGTTGTTATACGGTTTGAATCCATGATATTGAAAATTTTCTATGGCATCTTCAAATATAGCCTTGGAGTGTACAGCGAGGATATCCATATTATAACACTTTGTATCCTAGAGACTTGAGATACTTCTTATTCACACGTGTTACCTTCACGACGTTACGACTTGGAGTGTGGTCTTTTTCACAGTGCGTAGGATTATAAACTTTTTTAATCTTAACGGTGTCAAGACTTATTTTTTGAGATTGCTCCGTGGTGGGAACGTATTTGTTAAAATTAAGACCCATTTTTCCTTATTACAATTTTCACAGATACATGCTCTCCTCTAAAGTCGATAAGACGTCCTTTCTGGTCCACAAGAGAGATTGTAATGTCAGATATTTTTTGTATGTTGATTAAAGGTAAGAAAATCAAATATGATGGAACTTCAGTGATCTTGTATCCAGGAGGCACCGTGGGGAAAAATTCATGAATGGTATGAGTCGGCTGTCCATTCAGAAATGATCCGCTTGCGAGATTACACTCCACTCTTATAACGTTAACACCGTTTATATCTGGAGGTCTCTTGGAAACGGTGGCGGTCCTTTTAGGAATTCTATCGGACTTTTCAAATCCCAGTAAATTTGCCACAGAGTTTGGAACGTTGAAAGAAACTTCGAGGAAAGAGTAGATTGTTGTTAGCAACGTGTTGGTGTTGGTAATAACTCTAAATATTTCACTAAGGTCTCTAGTAGAATTTGTCATAGCTTTTATTTCGTACGCTATATAATCAGAAATATCTTCAATCTCGTACGTTCCAGTTGGAATGCTGATGACATGTTCCTTACCTCCTTCATCGATCACTATCATCGAATTGTTGTTTTCAGACACATTAGGTATAGAATTGTATGAGTCAAACCGCAGCAAAGCAATCTCGTAGTCTGCTCCATCTTTCAGCTCAATAGGTGGATGAATCGTGTTGGAGATTTCGGACGTGGATCCGCTTAGAGTGAACGTAGGCATCGTTTTAACACTTGTATGTCTGAGGTGAAGGCTTTTATAGTAAAAATGCTAGACACAAATGTCCACAAATCAAAGTGTTGTATTTCTGATAACGTGTAACGTTGTAAAGTAGTTTTGTATGTGGTCCAACGTAATTTACTATTTCCATAGGAGGTGGTAAGTCTCCATAGCTGTCGAAATAGAAAGCATTCTTGTTACATATTTTTAAGGCTACCCAGTGCGTACCAGGACCTTTGGCATCATCAAGGTTTATAATGATTCGCTCCTGCTTATATGGCTTGGATGGTAAGTTGTTCCTCATGTACACGCCTCTAAAATGTGGAATATCTAGTTTTTTAGCGTATCGTTCCAAGTCGTAGTTAGTTAGGGCTTTTTTTTTAAACGAAGTCCTTTACCGCTCGCATAAGGTTTTAGATATAATCCTTTTCCTTGCATCACGATACCAGATCCTTTTTTCCCTAAGGCTATGCTCTCCATCATATGGTTATGACGAATGTTTTCTAGCAACTGTTTCTTATTGGACTTTGCAGAATTTACAGCTTTAGCGATATGTGCTCCTGCACCACCGAGAGCCCCGAGTGCAGATAAACCTGCAAATATAGGTAGCAGAGGTAGTATACCACCAATTTTCTTTGGCGATTTTAACACTCTCTTCTTTTTCTTGTTCTTTTTATTCGATAGTAACTTTCTATATGCCGCCTTTAGTTTTTTAATGGTATCCATTCCAGCACCCATCTTCGCTTTTCCTTTCATAATTTTAGAAACGGTGTAAGCTGCAACACGTTCCCCAAGACTTGCGTCGGCAGCCTTTGCACGATTGGAGGCTTGTTGTGACAATTTCAAGTCTGCTTTATGCCGATCGCTTATATCTGAGCTCTGTGCGTAACTTATATCGTGCTCCTTACAGGCTTCGTCTAGAGGATTGATTCCCTTATCACCTCTTTGCAGTCGTTTTTCCAATTTAGTTCCAGGTCCACAAAAGCGATACCCAGGTATGTGTAATTCCACAGGCAATTTATCAATCAGAGTGTTTATTAATTTACCTCCACGAGCGATGTGTCGACGTCTGCTTCGTTCTACTCGCGGCGCCATACTGATTACAATATCCTCATGTTATAACTTTTTATATAAAAACATTCGTATCATTGTAAAAATCTCATTTACAGTCATGAAGGTTGAGAAGCAAAACGTGTCTCTGGAGATCCTCCCAATGGATAGCTTATATCGAGAAGAAGACGAATGCAAGCACAGCATACTATTTCCCAACAGCACTAGGTCTATTATATGTGGGCCTAGTAATTCCGGAAAGACCAACGTGCTTATAAATATTCTTCTCCATCCTAACGGAATAAAGTTTTCAAATATTTACATATTTTCGAGATCTCTGTTTCAACCAAAGTACAAAATGCTTGAAGAAATTTTAGCAAACGTTCCAGAAATTGGTTACTTCAAGTTTGAAAGCAGCGACCAAACCATGCCTGAGCCGACAGAAGTCAAAGAGAATTCAGTGGTGATTTTCGACGATGTGATGTGCGATCCGCAAGGACCTATTAGAAATTACTTTAGCATGGGACGACATAAATCTTTAGATATGTTTTATCTTGCACAATCGTATGCGAGAATACCTAAACATCTGATAAGAGACAATTGTAACTTGGTGATCGTATTTAACCAGGACGCGTTAAATTTAAGACATTTATACAACGACTACGTAAATGCAGACATGACGTTCGATAAATTTCAACAGTTATGTCGCGAATGTTGGTCATCTCAAAAGTATGGATTCTTAACAATTTGTAAAGAAAACGATTGTGAACATGGGAGATACAGGCGTGGCATAGACGAATATATTGTTATGTAAACCCTAAATATGTATCAGTCGAAATGAATCCTTCGTTGAGCAAGGAACAGATACGAGTGAAACAAGACATTGCCAATCATGTTAAATCTATACGGAATAAATATTTAGCGCTAAAAAAATCCAATCTTCAGACCAAACAAGAAATTGGCGAAATTATAAACCCGATAACGAAACCCTTGGAAGAGCTCGTGAACATCGGTAAACATGAATCTGAAGAGTCGGAGATGGAATACGAAACGTTTCAGTCCTCTAAACAATCTCCTCATAAACATTATAAATCTATGCTACAAAGAGTTTATGGGCCAGTGATTACACCTTACATTCAAAAACTCATTTCACATAAGCCGAGAAATATCGATCCAATCTACGGATTGAGAATGGATACTGATAGACAATCATTCTACATTGGATCAACACCTGTGACCATTAGAAACGATCGCCTCGTTATCGGTAAGAAGACATATATTGGACGCCCTGGGTTGTATGAATTGCTTATGAAAAATATTCCTGACAAAAAATTGTACAACGATCGTGATTTAGATGTGTATAAGGAGATTTTGAAAAAAACTAACGCGCACAAAATAAATTATGACGAAAGTGGAAACATTCGTAGAATCAATACTCACAAATATCTACATGTCATCAAGAAATTATTTTCTGATGAAGAATCATCCGACGAGGGATCGCCACATCGTGTATTAGGTAGCGGTATGATGAAAGAAGTACATCCAAATCGTAAAATTGAATATAAATACTGGGACGATCCGAATGAACTCATTGATCGACTTAGGCTTCTTGTGTCCTCGTCTGCGGCAGGGAATAATTCTCATCACAACGAAATAGAAGAAATCTTATCTGAGTTGAAGGAGAGAAAAATCATAGCATGAAAAAGCGGGAAATCGCGTACGAACTTCATGCACCAGCTAGAATAAATTATCAAAGACGCCATGTTATAATGAAAGGACTAAACGATTTGTGGCAAAGCGACTTGATTGAAATGATTCCATATCATAGAGAAAACAGAGGTTTTAAATATATTCTGGTTTGTATAAACGCATATTCCAAGTTTGCTTATGCGAGACCGTTGAAAAGTAAAAGCGGAAAAGATGTTACCGCAGCCATGCAAGATATACTTGAATCTGTTAATATTCCACCTAAAAATTTACAGACCGACATGGGAAAGGAATATTATAACGTTAATTTTAAAGGGTTAATGAAACAATATGGCATCAATCATTATTCTACATACTCTAATGTTAAGGCGTGCATTGCTGAACGCTTCATCAGAACTTTGAAAACTAACATGTATCTCGAATTTTCGGCAAGAGGCAGTTACAGATGGGTGGACATGTTGCAAGAACTCATTAGACATTACAACGATAGGTATCACTCTACCATTAAAATGAAACCTAACCAAGTAAAGGACGATAGTCTACTTAAAACAGTGTATCGCTACAATGAAAGCTATACGAAACCAAAGTTTGCTAAAGGTGACTATGTAAGAGTTTCAAAACATAGGAAATTATTTAATAAAGGATACTTACCATCGTGGACTACGGAGATTTTCAAGATACAGAAGATCCAATCGACATTTCCTCCCACGTATCTGCTTCAGGATTTGGAGGGTGGGAGTATTGAAGGTGCTTTTTATGCTGAAGAACTCCAGAAAACTAAGTTTCCAGACTGTTATTTAATTGAAAAAGTGTTAAAGAACAAAGGACAGAAGGTGTTTGTAAAGTGGTTAGGGTTCCCTAGCTCAAAAAATTCATGGGTTAATATTAAGGATGTTGTATGTGATTAGGGAAAATAAAAGATAGATTCATTTTTATAACTTTTTTCTTTTATTTATATCCCACATGAACCCAAAGTTATCTTACTTTATTGTATCATACCTATTCTTCTTCATCATAAATCATATTGTTTGAATCATAAATATACATTTTTTTACACAAACCATACACAATTTTTTACACATTTCATACACATAAATATAAATTTTTTACACAAACCATACACATTTTTTTTACACATTTCATACACATAAATATAAATTTTTTACACAAATATACAATTTTTACACATTTCTTACATTTTTTACAGTTTAAGTTTCTTAGTAGGAGGTTCCTCCTCACACTCCTCATCAATGATTTGGTAGTGTCCGTGAGCGATAGTATCTATACCGTTAGGTAAAATGTACCTTTTGTCATCATTACCGCTCAAGGTGAGTTTATTCATACTGATGGAGTACACATCATGTTTGTATGATCTAATCGACCTGTTGATGGAAAAAGTCGAATGACCCACCTTGAGACAGTTGACATAATCTTCATATTTTACATCTTTCTCAATAACATTCTTCTTAATACCTTTCAATTTCTTTATGGTTTTGTCATTAAACTTTATAGCATACATTTTCGCTCGCAGACCTACAAAACCGTTAATACAATGACCAGCACCTTCATCTTTAAACTTTCCAACCACCCCTTTGTTTTGGGAGGAATACAAAACATGATTAGAAGGGTAGACACTGGTATCCAGCTCATCTTTAATATTCATCAAATCACGGAAGAGATTATCGGAATCAATTTTGTAAATTAGGCTGTCTGTGTCCATGTAACACAATTTCAAACCTTCTTTATACAATTTTTTCATCGTGTCATAATGAAAGTCGTACATTCTAGTTTTAGAAATATCTAAAATAGACATGCCGACGTAGATAGCTTTGTCAAACACCAAGCTAGTTTTAGCAAGGTGGACTCCCACCAAGTTCTCATTATAAATTGTTCTATCCAAAAAGTTAGGTTTAGCTACCAGTTTCCTCATTAAATTTTCATCCGAAACAAGCCTAAAGTTCATTCTTTTCCTAACATTCTCCATAGTCTTGCCGAAAACTGAATTTACCATCAACTTGAAGAAATCTTTTTCAAATTCATTACTGGCAGCTTTTCTCTTGGTGGCATTAAAATCAATGTAAGGCTTCATCCAATTTGACTGTTCAAAGCTAATGACTCTATGGATTTTCGATAATCTCAATCCGTGCTGCACGGCTTGTTTAAGTACCGTGTGATGAACGACATATTTTTCTTTTGGCTCCAAAGTGGTTAATAATTTTTTGTTTTTACTACCTGGAGGAATTTTCATCTCCGCACAGAACGGTAAATCAGAATGTGATTCATGTAGATGTTCTGGATATTCAATGTCTACTTCTAATATGTAGCCGGTGTTGGAATTGACCGGTATGGACATGATATCAAACGACTCGATTTCATCTTTATCGAGCCAGCGAAACTCACCTGATGGCAATGCCTGAGACATCGCATACCCATAAAGATTATTAGCATCAACATAATAGAGGTAAGATTTTTTTTCAGACTCGTCATATTCCTGACACATTTCATTGTTTGCTGTAACGTGTCGGGTGATGCATTGACAAATTCCACCTCTTATCCCTCGCTCAATCATTTGTATCATATCCATATCGGTGAGTAAGGGTAATTTAACTTTTGTGAACTTCAACATTGCTGAGTAAGCAAAGCCTGGAACTGTGGAATAGAACAAACAATCCATTCCGTACGTCTCAAAACACATCTCTCTAAAGTTTTCAAAAATATCTGTTAGAATCAAAACATCAGATTTCAAATATAGGTCCGAATATTCGCCCAAAGAGCTCAATGAAAATGAATTCCACACATTGGTGGCATGAAGGTAATCTTCATCTGAAATATGATTGTTATTAAGCTTATTATAAAATGCTTCTTTAGGCGGCAGTTTTTTCTCATTTAGAACTTCGTGTGATGATACATAGTCATAGGGGAACACTCCCTTTCGACATACCAAATCGGCCTGTTCACCAAACGAATTTCTTGTTTCTATAAATTTATCTTTAGGTAGATTGTTTGCCAGCTTTTCCAGACTGCTTGCCATGAACCGAAACGAATCTATAAATCTCAATTCCATACCTCCCCTCCTCAAATAGGGGGAGGGAATAAATTTGGAAAATGTGACATACTTTTCTTGACTATTACATATGACGTTGATACGGTTTTCATCGAATCCTAGTTCTTTCACAATAAAATGGGCATCATAGTTGGACATGTTATGTAGAACAACAGGGACAAATCTTTGATTTCTATAATTCAGATTGCAATTCCTGTGAGCGGCCCCTCTGAAACGACCGCTAACATGGCAATGGTCCCTAACTTTGAAGTTCACATCGGTGAAGTTACCCTGCTTACAAATGTGACAAATGGTACTGCTCATATACACTTTGTTTTCCTCGCTGGTTAGAGGGATCATAGGTTTGTTTACGCTGTTTAAAACTCGATCGATGACTTTGACATCGTCAACAAGCGAGCGCATAAACTCCCCGCTGCAATCTTTCCCTCTAAACAGCCGTAACTGGGAAAACGTACCCTCTGCATCTTTAATGAAATAGCAAAAACTGTACGGCGTATGTTTCTGGTAAGGTGTAGTCCAGCTTTTCTGCGGATCTCCTGAACATCCTGAAATCGGCTCCAATAGGCATTCAAAATCAGCATAAATTACAAATCTAATTTTTTGCGAATATTCAGGCTTATTGAAACAAACTTCAGGGTTCTTTGGAATTTCACATCTGACGGGTGTGAAAGAATTACACAACGTCAGATGGTTATCCAATCTCTCATCCGCAGACTTGTCAGCGTACGCTTGAAAATGTGAAAAACACCGTTTGCAAACTCTGATTTTATGTTTGTTGGACATTATGAATGGTTTTACAAAAGCGTCAAAATCTGAAATAACTATGTAATGAGAATTTTGTTCGTTACACACATACAATAGATCTCTGTGATCATCTAGTTCCTTTTCTACAATTTTGATAGGAAACACGAAATGAGAAATATTTTTCCCATCCCGCTTTTCCTCGAGGCCGAAAACATTGATTGAAATATTGTTTAATTTTGAAAACTTTTCAATATCATGAAGTGAAACGGGGAATTTCACACAGTTCCAGTTGTACTTATTACCCAATTCGGGTCTTTCAAGGTAGCTGGTCCACAATTCCTTACCAGATTCTACAAATTTAGATAAGATACAATATTTAAAACAAAATTCATCCTCATTATTAATATTGATGAGAGAATGTAGGTGGCGGAATTTTTCAGGCAGAACCATATGGCCACGCCCTATAAATGGGACATGTTCATTGATTCGTACCTCAACTTTATGTAGTTTTTTATAAAACCACCCAGAGCCCCGCATGCTACATTCCTCAAGCTCCTTCTTCAATTTAGCAATGTGGTTAGTTACTATTTCACTAATGATCGAGGTTCTGTACAGAATTTCATTTTTAGTTTTGAAGTTATATAATGATGCCTGACCATCTAAATTTTCAAAGTTACACTCAACGAATAAGTTAAATTTTATTGATGTAAATTTCTTTAGTGACTCTGAAAGGAGGTTCTCGATTTTGTTCTGATACGACGACAGGATAGACTCCATATCGCCAACAGGAAAATCTAATGCGGCATAAGTAGCAATTCTTGATTTGAATGCAGATTGTAGCATGAAAAACTCACTTGTTTCCGCAGATGTTGTGGGTGCTCCCAGTGGTCCAGCGCCGCGATCCATTCCACCTTGATTCTGTAATAACGAAAAAACATTAACATTAGCAATCGGGGCTTTTGTAAGCGAATGGCATAATAAAAGACTAAGACATTTCACTGTATCGGGACTTTTGTAAGCGAATGGTATAATAAAAAGACTAAGACATCTCACTGTACATACCTGTGGAATATCACGCGTATGCATGATGACACTAGGTCGTAACTGGTGGATGGACTCTGGATTCTGTAACAATAGAAATATAAAATATTAAGATTTATGAAAAAGAAATAAGTTTAATGTCTTGATTTTAACCGCTCTGTACTAATATAGAAAATAATATTAAGTTTTATCATAAAAGAAATAAGTTTGACGGCATGTACAATAATCATAATAATAACATACCTATAAGCGCATATATAACAAAGAAATATAAAATATTAAGATTTATGAGTTTAATGTCTTGATTTTATCCACTCTGTACTAATATAAAAAAGCATATTAAGTTCTATGATAAAAGAAATAAGTTTTCTGTCTTGTTTATTCATTGAAATATAAAGTCTCGCATTCTATAACAAAGGAAAAATAAAATTGTGTTTTATGATAAAAAGTAAGATTGATGGCTTGTACAATAATCATATTAATAACATACCTGTAAATGTTGACCTGAATGCCTAGGATGGCTGGTGGTTGGCTGGACGGATGATGTCCGCATGGTATCCACACTCATTGGACTTATATTCTGCAACAATAGAAAAATAAAATATTAAGATTGATGATAAAAGAAATAAGTTTGTTGTCTTGCATAATAATAATAAAATAGTAAGATTTATGAGTTTAACGTCATAGTTTTATCAGTTCTGTACTAATATAAAAAATTAATACTAAGTTTTATCATAAAAGAAATAAGATTGATGTCATGGTTTTATCAGTTCTATACTAATATAAAAAATAATATTACGTTTTATGTCTTGGGCTGTGTTAAAAAAAAAATAAGTTTGATATGCACAATAATAATAATAATAACATACCTGCAAATGATCATCTGAATGCCTAGGATGGATGGTGCTTGGCTGGACGGATGATGTCCGCATGGTATCCACACTCATTGGTCTGGCATTCTATAACAACAGAAAAATAAAATATTAAGATTGATGATAAAAGAAATAAAGTTTGTTGTCTTGCATAATAATAATAATAAAATAGTAAGATTTATGAGTTTAACGTCATAGTTTTATCAGTTCTGTACTAATATAAAAAATAATACTAAGTTTTATCATAAAAGAAATAAGATTGATGTCATGGTTTTATCAGTTCTATACTAATATAAAAAATAATATTACGTTTTATGTCTTGGGCTGTGTTAAAAAAAAATAAGTTTGATATGCACAATAATAATAATAATAACATACCTGCAAATGATCATCTGAATGCCTAGGATGGATGGTGCTTGGCTGGACGGATGATGTCCGCATGGTATCCACACTCATTGGTCTGGCATTCTATAACAACAGAAAAATAAAATATTAAGATTGATGATAAAAGAAATAAAGTTTGTTGTCTTGCATAATAATAATAATAAAATAGTAAGATTTATGAGTTTAACGTCATAGTTTTATCAGTTCTGTACTAATATAAAAAATAATACTAAGTTTTATCATAAAAGAAATAAGATTGATGTCTTGATTTTAACCACTCTGTACTAATATAAAAAACAGATTGAGTTTTATGTCTTGTACTGTGATAGAAAAAATAGAGTTTTATGACTTGTTTTTAACTATTCTATACCAATATAAAACACAGAATGAGTTTTACGATAAAAGAAATAAGTTGGATATCTTGTACAATAATAATAATAATAATAACATACCTGTAAATGATGAGATGAATGCCCGGCTTCCTCTACAACCATCGGAGGATGGGCTACTCCGTCCCCGCTATGCGTTGGCAGATGGAAGCGACCAGTGTTGGTGTAGATCCCAATATGTCTAGGTTCCACCTTCCTCGATGGGTGGTGGACGTTCTGGATGTGGTCAGCTAAGTATCTTCCCGTTTTGAACGTTGTCTTGCAAATGTCACACACGACATTAACGTTGGAGTGATTTTCACGAACGTGTCTTTTCAAAACATCACTTCGCGTAAAAGATGCGCCGCAGGTTTCACATATGTATTCAGATTTTTTATGTTTCTGATTAATATGTCTGTTCAGATCCTTCTTATGTCTAAATTTCGCATCACACTCTGAACACTGAACAAACTTGGCGCTTTCCATTTTTCCGAAGAGATCTGAAGCTGATAACGGATGGATAACAAGTGAGCCTGAAGCATGACGTCATTGGTTTATATATGATGTTTTGAGCTAGCCTCGCGGATGATGACGTAATGACTTCTACTAGCCTCGCAACAGGAGAAATATACGTTAAAGCTTAAGTCAGTAGTAATTAGATATTTTGCGTTTCCTGCTTGTGAAAATACCTGTTCATGATTTCCCACATTAAATCGATGTCGTATGCGAAAAATATTCATTTCTGGTGACATCAACAGATATCCGATATTTAATTCTAGTACGGAAATAAAATATTAATTTTCATGCAATAAATGCTGACAATTGTAATATGTAATACTCTGTATGAAACTACATTAAAAATAATATAAGGTTCCATCAGAGATGAAACACTGGGAGAAATATACGTTAAAGCTTATCAGCAGTTATTTGATATTTCGCGTTTCCTGCTTGTGAAAAAAGCTGAATATGCCTTTACTGACTTTGAATCGAACTCAGAACCACTCAGCGATGGAATATTACAATATAAGTTCACTACCACTCTGCGATGAAATATTACAATATAAGTTTTTAATATACCGCAATAAAAATACTGTTGACTAATAATACATAAGACATGTGCTATGATTAGGGATTTAATATTTAAAAGTACTGTTGTTTAAAGAGATTGTTTTAAGACTTTTGAATAGGTCAGCATACGATAGATTAGTTGCAGTGAATGAAGATATGAGACGTACGTCAAGGTTACTACAAGCCTCATATGACTGTTGTAGATAACGAGATACACATGCATCAATTCTGTCACGTACATTGAAACAGTGTGCCAGCATAGTTCTATACATTGACTTTACAAAACGCCTTTGAATAATGAAGTATGATATAATATTATTCCGACATTATACTGGGGGATTTGAAGATAATTCAACACGTAAGATTATGCATCGATCATGATAGGAAAATTTACGACTATCCGCTAAGCCAGAAGCTGAGTTAACCCCTTGGGCTAGGATTATCATCTTACAAATAAAATATAGTTTTAAGACGAAAGCTACCATATTTACGAAGGAATAAAATAACGCTCTCAGGGATATTTTTTACTGAAATAGTCATCTTACAGAAAACCTATGTGTAGGAATATGACGTATTTATGCGTTGTGATCTATATACTTCCATGCAAAAAAGACATAAAGATTAAAAACTGTTGTGACGTCATAAATCATTCCTCCTCTCAATCCTCTGATGACGTAAGCCATGCCGCCATTTTGTAAAACATTACCAATATATAAACTTTAAATTTCCCACCATCCGTCATTTGAAATAGGAACCGGAAACGTAGCCATTTTCATTATGAAATACCAAATTTTGAATTTCGCGCCGGAAACGTAACCAATTATATTATAAATTCCCAAATTTTAAATTTCGCGCTTCGTACGCCATTTGAAATAGGAACCGGAACCGCCGCCATTTGCAATAGGAACCGGAACCGACGCCATTTTGAATCACGTGGTTATAGCCACGCCCACTTGTGACGTCATAACCGCGCCACCCTCCCCTACCGGGCCACCTGTGGTGACGTCATAGCCGCGCCTCCCTCCCCTCCATGACGTCATAACCGCGCCGCCTTCCCCTACCGGGCCACCAATGACGTAATCCGTGACGTCATAGCCGCGCCACCCTCCCCTCCAGCGCCTCCTGTCATGTGACCCAATCCAACCAATCAGAATCCGTGACGTCATAGCCACGCCCACCTTCCCCTACAGCGCCACCTGTCACGTGACCCGTTTCCCCTACCGCGCCACCTGGGCCACCTGTGACGTAGGTGACAAAACCATACTACTGCCTCTGTATTTTAATTTTGAAAAACCGAATAGCCTTTCACGCATTCGTAATTGCAAATGCAGACAAGAAACCTCGAGTAAAGTCTTTGGTGCTGGAGTGTTTTTATTCTGGAAGGAAATAATAAACTGAACTAGGTTGTTTTTCCTTTAGCATGTCCTTCATAATGTAAATGATAGACTTGCATACCAAGGAGTGCCAATTTAGTTACTCGTTAAACATCATCCCTTTCATAGGGGGAGAAAGAAAAACATTCTGGAAAATTATGATATCCTTAGAAAAACCATGGAAATGTGAGAACCTGTTTTGCTAACAGATACAGATTACCAGGATTTTTCACTGCATACAAGATTGGACATCTTTTAATCATTTCATTTTACCACTTACTAAATTTAGGTACAATGTTATTCATTATTTTCTACATGCTGGTCCTGTAATTTCTATGTATATAAGAAAAACACTGTGCTTTCAGATCAGTGGTGGATCCTGGGAGCCGTGGGGTCGCGGCCCCCTCGATTCCACCTTTCAGTTTATTTGACTTTTTTTATACGTCAAAAATAATTACATAATAAAATAACGTTCAAATTTAATTACTACAGAACAAAAATAAAAATATATATAAACTCGTTCTATTTTGACCTGATTTTTGTATTTTTAGGCTTTTCTACACGCCTTGCGTTATAGTTCCTAAATTTAATATTATACATGATTAATTAATTTCTTTTGAACTATTGCAGGCTTGCACTTACTTAAAGACGGTAAAGGTAAAAAGTTTGATATATCATTAATGATTTTAATTTTTATGTAATTTTTAAAACAAAAAAAATTCTCAACTATTGAAACTCTTGGCAAGAAGAGTTTTAGTCTTCTGAAAAATTCTAAGGAATGACCCAGAGGACTTAAAATCTCATTATGTTGCTCTTAATTTTTCTTCCTAATTTCCGAGGGAGGATCCCAGACGCCTTCTTTTTTTGGGTATTCCATACCCCAAACTTTCCTTTATGTCGGACCCCTTCAATAAGTTCTGGTACCTCCCCTGTTTCAGATAAATTTACTAAGAAATTCTTCCGTTATAGCTTGATTCTTTTCTATAGGCTGGTATTATTCGAACATCATTATTAGCGTGGGTAAAACAGGTAGATACCGGCTTTTTGTTCCCAAGTTCGCGGGTAATCTCGGCCCATGGCTATGGAACTTATGTTTGCGACAATTCCATTTTTTGTATTTACAGAAATATAAAATAATGTAGGACAAAATCCTGGCATACCGGTTAGGTTAAAAGTAGCAGTACACAACCGTCGTTAAAATAGATATTAAAATACATGTATTGTTAGGGTTTTGTTTAAATAATAAAGTCAGAAACACTTTCTTTCCGGTTAACACACTAATAGATAATATTAAGAAGATTACAATTCTTATTCAGAGTTTTAAAGTTGTCCAGAACATTTTCCGAATGTTAGGATCGCGTGAGAACACAAGATTAGTTGTGAAAACAGTTTTATTCTAATTTATTATGGAAAAGGATCTTATTATTAAGTTTTGCAATGAATAAGTCATATCTTCAAAAAAAATATATATTTTGCTAAATAAATAGGATAAGACTCGTTTTAGTTTTGCACCTAGAAGTGTACAGGAGTAAAATGCAGCTATTCAGCACGTATAAAATCTGATTTAATCCTTGCGACCTGATTTAACAGTTTTTAATGATTTCTATATTTAAAAATCACAGCCTCATCTTCCAAGAATCCTTAATGATAGTTATAAACAGGGCCCGGATTCTAATGACATGTCATCTTTTTATTAATGCTGCATAGACATTGCCAACTTGTGTATAAATCTTAATCATGGCCCCTAGATTATAGAAATGTATTTTTATTAGGTCATTTTTTGTCATTTTATGCAATTTTATATTTTTAGGGCATTTATTTCAATTTTGGGTCATTATTTTGTCATTTTCGTGTCATTTGCTTCCTTATTTAGTCATTTTCATGTATTTACATTGAGTGTATTAACTTTTTTTTTTCGTCGCTAGCGGTGCTGTCTTTGAAGTGTTGTTTGTTTAATGCAAGAAGGAAACAGTCGGCGTTAAAGTGTTGACATGTCTCAGTCGGAAGTGAGAATCAAAGAAACGCCAAAATTTTGTATTACATTTCTATTGTTATTAGATTGACTTGGCACCAGAGTCTGTCACCTGCTTGGATTTGAGAGAGCAAACTAAATACTGTTTACCCTTAATAAACAACAATATATTCCGGCAGACCATAAAAGGATGTGCCGAAGTTTGACTCACCAGTGACTGAGTTCCAGTAATAAATTTCTGCGAGAAAAGAACATTCACAACATTACAGTTATTTACAGTTTTTAGAATTACGCACAAACTAGTCTATAACTTTATGTGTACAATAATAATTTTTTTATAAATAAAATATCAGTTTTTAGGTCATTTTTTATAATTATTAAGTCATTTACTTTAAAATTTAGGGTCATTTTATAGGTCAATTTTCAAACAATTTTAGTTCATCAGAATCCGGGCCCTGGTTATAAACATTGAAAGGCCTAGGCTGAAATAACTAAGAACTTTCAGCAGTAAGTCATGGATATTGATTTTATTTAAGTTTACTGAGCGAGCTCAACGGTGTTATGGAATCTGTACTTCAGTTCTTACTTAGTTTCAGAGGAATCAAGCTACACATTTTAATTTTTTTCAGGCTATACTTGTATTTATTATTATTAAACATTTTTATTAACATTACTTACTTATATTATTATTATTATTATTATTATTATTATTATTATTATTATTATTACACATTTAATACAAGTAAAAACAATCAGAAAGTTGTTTTGGCCTACATAGCATAACATATACAAATAAATAGTTATGAAAAAGCTATTGGAATCATCTTCAAACGTTTTGTTTTATCAAGAAAACTGTTTTCAAAATTAATGATATGGTAAATGGGAATCGATAGGTACATAAGGTATTTAGATGGCTGTGCGAACATTTTAGCCGAGAAACTGTTAAAGATACTGAGAGATATTTCTTAGGAAATTCAGTCAAGATGTTTATTGTGGAGAAAATGGCTTGAAGAAGAAAATCATATTTTCTCATACCTAACGGTGTACCGTATATCCTGAAACCAATCTCTTCTATAGCTAAAGATATACGTCTCCTCAAACTCCATGTAATTTTCATTCGCGAATTTTGTTTGGAATCAATTTTAGGAGATGGAAAGTTTCCAGCTTGTTGGTTACGGTGAAAGCAGCCAACAGGAGAGACGTAGAATATCGTCGTACATTAGCCTGTACATTACTTGTCAGAAAACCTGTGCATATAGCCTTAGGTGTTCCGCCAGAATTCCACCAAATGTAAAATTGATATCATCTGTGCAAGTTTCAGCTGGATAGTAGGTCTGTTATGAAATGTGATTTCTAGGGCTCGGAAGTTGATGAAATGTCTTTTCTTTCTGAAAATCACAGACAATGCAGGATGTAGTATACATTCGTCTCACCTCAAAACAAATAAAAAATAGCGTACTTAAAAGTAGGCTTGCGTTTTTCGGCATTTTATTCTCTACTGCTCATTTTTTTAGATTTTCATTCTCTCCTTGCACTTTCCCCTTTTTGACTTGAAAATGAGCTTTTCAAACATTACAGATAAAGCGATATCATAATTTCTTAGTTATGAGACATTCATTAATAAATATAGTAGACATAATAATAATAATAATAATAATAATAATAATAATAATAATGACTGCCGGCATGGTCTTGTGGTTAGCGTCGCTGACTACAGATCAGTCGGCCCGGGTTCTATCCCCTGTACCTCCTCGGATTTTTCTGAGGTAGGGAGGTCTGGTAAGGGGTGAATTCAGCCTCGTGATTCAAATTGAGGAGCTACTTGATAGAGAAGTAGCGGCTCCGGTCATAGAAAACCACCATTAACGACCGTGGGTGTCGGCATGCTGACCACATGGCCCCCAATCTTGCCATCTGCCTATGGTAGATGACGTAGCGGTCGGATGGTAGACCAAATCCCTCCAGGGATGTAGCGCTACGGAGTTTTTTAATAATAATAATAATAATAATAATAATAATAATAATAACAGAAAACATAATAAAAGCAGTAATATGATTTACTTAAATGTTGTCCTTTTGTTGATTATTATAGGACTACTACTGTACATTCTATATTCCCTTTTTCAAATATATATTTAGAAATATTAAATCGTTTTTAATTTTTTCATGTCATATTTTCATAAGTTGAAGGTCTTTTCATTTTCAGATCATCAACTTCGGGTTCATCACACTATTATTGTTTTCAAATACAATCTTATACCCTCGCACATAAAAATTGTCTTCATTAATAAAATTCGCAGTTTACCTTTACATTATATAAGAAGTATCACATTATATTACACATAGGTTTCATATGTAGTTATTAGTAAATCTCTTGTATTAATATACAATTTTAACAACTTAAAAACTAAAATTAGTTTATGCGTCAGTAAAATGAAAGTACTATGATAATTGGAACTACAATAATCGTTTGCATTCTCAGTACTATTAAGTAAACTGCGTCCTTAGAGCCGATGATGGCATAACGTGTGCCGAAATCCTTACCCTGGAAGTGAATACAATGAGGGACCAACTTTTAATTATTGTTTATTTAATTTTCAGATTTAATTAATCAACATTTATTACATCACATGTACTAAACACAGAAATATATTACAAATAATAAATATTATCAAGGGAACAATTTTCTGGCAAGGTTCCCATGATGCTTATCGCAATCCCTCGCTGAATGGCTACGGCTAACCGTATGGCATGATGGCCATAGGAATCTGACTTAGATCCACAGATACACTTCTGAGAATGGTAAAGTCTGCACCCGAGTCGTATTGCAACAGATATCTTGAAAGAGTTGCTATCTATTAAAGTTCCAATGTTTGGAGATCTTAGAACATTTAACCACGAACCAGCTTCATTTTCCAGTAAAGCAAGCAAACGTGCTGTATCTGATGGTATGGTTGACTGTGAAGATGAAATTAAAGTGTCGATGGTACCTTGACGTTAATTTCGTCCCATTGTTTCTGAACAGGTTTATTATCATAGTATTTTTGTTACTGACGCATAAGCTAATTTTAGTTTTTAAGATTTAATATATATATGAGCCTCTTAAAGCCCAAGTGGTGTAACTCACATTACTGCTGTTCTGAGATATTTAAGGTTTTACTAGAGTTGTTATAGAAAATTCAGCAGTAAATTTTTAAATATTTATTTTTCATAGATGAGTTTAGAAACGTTTGTTTTAACTAAAATTCATAGTTTTGATAAATTTTGTTCAGTTATATACCTGGTATAAGAATCTAAATGGAGTTACGCCATTTGTGATATAAACAGTTAAAGGATAAGACTGGCAAGAAAAATATGCATGGCACTTAACAACACTGTATTTACCACAATTTTTGGCACACCAATATTTTCATCTCCATTCAGTGGCCCAATGTCTTCAGCATCGTCAGAAATAAGACTCTCAAACTAGTGGTGATGTACAGGTGGGATGAAGGAAAAAAGGTCTTCTATAAAATTTTCTTCTCTGTTATAACAGCCCGTGGTCCTCCATACAGCTTTCTATGCTTTATGTTAGCAAGAGAAATTGGGTGTCCTTTTCTAGATGCTGGCTTGAAGTCAACTTTAAAAATGACATGTCCTTAGAAAGAGTTTCTTTAAAAAGGATTGTGAATGGTTCACTCTTTTGGTACCGGTACTGAATCCTCTGCGTCCTTAACCATGACACTGGAGGTTTTTGTGTCTTGCTGTAGTTTTCTATTGAGGCAAAATCACAATCATTTGGGAGATAGGAATGACCATTTTTCATGAGCTTTTGATCTGTGGTTTCAATCATATTGTCTTCCCTTAAAACAAGTTTCATTAATGTCATGGCGATTTTCCAATTCCTTTTCTGACCTGTACAGGTATCACTGTACATTACAACATGTTTTGCTGCTGGTGCTCTTGTTTCTATGTGTTTGACTAAACAGGCACCAATTTCCTGGGAAACTCGAGATCTAGTCATTTCGTCCCAACAGTACATGAATCCTAAGTTTGATGACAGCTCGTGACAACCCAAATTGTAAACATATAAATTACGTTTGTAATAAGCTACTTGACATGTCAGTCTAGGGAAATCAAAAATAAATGCATATGATAGTAGATTAGAAGGTGAATATTCGGTATCCACTTTCACTTATTCCCGAGCTTTTTCAGTCTTGCGGAGATCCAATTCATGGTCCTGCTGAAGTTTTCTTTTTCCTTGTTCATCAGAATTTGGTAAGTGCTTGAGTTCATTAACAGTGCCCTTGTGAGGATCATGGAAATGCAAATTAAACTTCGTTAAAAGTTCTTCGATAAATGTGCTCTGCAACAGGCTCTTTTCCTTGATATTCAACATGGGCCTTGTATAAGTTATACAGCAGTCTAATATTTAAATCTTCTGATAAATATTTTCTGTTTGGGTTGTGTGCTCTGGTGTAATGTTAGTGATAAGAGGGAAATAATGAAATGTGCTCCTGTAATAAGATAATTTTTTCTTCTGGAATTAATGTTAGCAGGTACTTTCTTACCCCGTTATCCTCACCTGGAGGCTCTCCACATTTTACCTTTTTTTATAGCTCAGGTCATTCTGCCCTCAGAAATTTGCAAGTTTCCAAGAAGTATTTTTTACATGCTATTACACATTTTCCATTAATAATCACATGCAAAACATGCTTATTTGAACAATCATAACATTGTGCATCCGCAGCAAACAGTTACAGGCACAGTGGTGTAACTCCCAACTACACCACTTGGGCTGTCACCAAATAGATGGCTTTATTGACAGCATAAAATTGTGCTCCTACCTACAGGGTTGCTATGCAAGTTATGACTTACACCATTTGCGCTATTAGGCTAATAGAAGAACACTTTCTCAATAGGATCCTGACCATAACTAAAAAAAATCCAAATGTGGAGTTACACCACTTGGGCTTTAAGGGGCTCATATATATATATGAGTTCCGCCTTGAGCACTAGAATTGTCTAACCGGGAAAAGGTAATCTGCGCCACCGACATTTAAATGGCGTCACCGTTATACTAACGCACTAACATTTTCCTTCCCACTTCTCCAGACTTGGGACTGGCTATGAAATTGTAAAGGTATGTTAAAAATGTTAGGCTTAGTAGCTTTGTCATTATAAAAAATATTAAAAACAATACCCTAATTTCTTTTGCATGAGCACTTTGTTCTCATATGACGCCTTCTTAATAAAATTAAAACGGGATATTTCATTGTTTATATATTGTTCTCTCCACTTGAAGAGACGAGAATACTTGTCATTTATTTTAGCTTTCTTCTTACAGGTATCCCTTGTTCAATACTTCTCAGTTTTATGGAGGCACTTGTGTGGAACTGGAGAAGTGCATCTAACATAAGAGAAGCGAGGTAAAACATCGAATTATATTATTTTGCGTGAAATGATTCTACTACATTAGTCGTTTCTTTGCATTCTGTGGAATGCTTATTCGCCCATACTGAGGGTGGAAACGGAGCGTCTGGAGATATACAGTTATCAAGCACATAGTCACAGAATTTAGTGACTTTATCGTTTTCAGGTTTACACAGAACGGTACCAACCTACAGACAAGTATGCTCCCATCACCTCATGTGCAAAAAATTGTTACTGAATAGAAACGAACATTCACATATTAGGTCTAACTTTTGTTTGCCTATAACTACTGCCGCAACCTACATATCTCCGTGGCGCAGTTTACATATCTGTGTGCCGCAGTTTACATATCTCATTTTTATTTATTTCAAATTTGGTGTCAACCGTGGCACAGTTTACATACACCCGTATAACCTTTAGCAAATAAGGAGGGCGGCTGGAAGCCAGGTAAATCCCCTCACACTCACGCACCCTCCACGCTTCCAACCGCCCTCCTTATTTGCTAGAGGTAATAGAGAAGGATGAGTGTTGAAAAGGAATCACTACGTAATATTTGTTATCTGATGTTTAATCGTTGAGCAATTATACAAGCATATGTACAAGTATTTCATAAGATAGAATATAGATCATAGATAAGTTTGCCTCTGATTGGAATAGCGATTAGCTATAGTAGTCATGGTTGATACATGAGGGATATATAATATCATTTGTTTGAATTGAATGGATATCAATATTTTAATAAAGTCCTTAGATTGTTGTGTGAAATTACCCTAATGGCGAACCATACAAAGGTTAAACGAAACAGATAATGACTTACTTTCGTTCAAGTGTTGGACTGGATAATCCAGTGGGAACGCCAAATCTTTCTCGTGACTGCTGCCTAGTCTCAAGCATATCTTAGGAAAATTACACTTTGTAAGAAAAAATATCTAGAGAAGCAATACTTGATAATCAGTTAATATTGTTTTTAAGTATATAGATATCTTTTTATATAAACTACATTTTAAACAGCCTTTGGCTTTATAAGGTCCCTGGTAAGGCCATATAAGAGATGCGTTCAGGTTGACAATAGATTTGACTGCCATTTCAGTAAGTTATATTTATCTGAAAATACTTTTTAACTTTTTTTCTTATGCAGAGATCGGAAATAACAGAGTGGTGTGGTAATTTTGTGGTAATTTTCAGTTGTGGTAATTTTCAGTTCCTTGGGGCTTTTGAGGGGAATAATATGAGTATGATATTAATTTGTGTATCTTATCCTGATTTTAACCCCTAATCGGTTCTATAGGAACAAAGCATAGTAAATGCTCTATCATTGCGTTGCCGTAATTTAACCCCTTGAGTGATAATTTTAGAGGCATGAAGGTCTACAAAGCTGGAGTCCTGTGTTCGGGATAGAATTGTATATAGGTGGTTTAGATGAACAAATTTCGCATCGTGATATTGATTTCTTTTTCCCCTTAAATTCATCATTTGTAACGATCAAATACCGTATTGAAATCCTTAGCAGTCATGTAAGTATATCAACTTGGTTACATAGAATTAGAATTAAAAAAAAAAAGATGTGCATAATGAAACAATGCTCTTTTTTACTAGACGTGTTAGATACATGACAAATATGGTCCCTCTACTGAGTCGTTTGTCCCCACGGTTATTTAATCGTTACTGGTTCTGACACACATTGTTCAGTAGAATGCCCTGATTACAAAAACGGCAGTGACCATTAATTTTGTTGTCATTTGCAGTCAGCTCGAACTCGTGTCATTGCTTTAAGAGATCTGAATTCACCGCGCGGGCGCCAATCCAGGTAGGGAACATGCGCGCTGGAAACTGTGGTCTTCGGGAGAAGTGGGAACTGAAACATACTTTGACTGGTGGTGCCATCTAACTCAAAATGCGGTACTGCTTGAAAGAGTAGAGATCGATAAGAGCTCCATGCCGGAGGCTGTGTGCACTGTTGCTTTGATTACCTTTCTATAAGCTCGAATAAACATGATCATGAATTACCTTGCAAGGTTTAAATTAACTACTCATGCTGCGACTATATCATCCTAGAGAAACTACACTACGGTATTATAAAGTGCAATATTTCAAACTGCAATATTAATGTTGTAATTTCAATATAAAAACTCTATTCTTGTTACTTATGATGAGTCTTCTGAAAATTCCATTTTTTAATATTTTGTCTGTACTTCATACAAAAACGAATTTGTGAGATTTTACCAGTCCACTGATCAATAGGCCCCGATTTCAGGCACTTTGCACCCTGGGTAAAGTTTCGTATAACCGCCCCTTTCATTTTTCTTTACGATTACCCTTCACCCACCCTCACTCCAAAATCACTGTTTTAAATGTTGAGTTTGGGTTTTATTCAAGTATCAACTAATACAGTGAGTCTCAGTCAGATTGGTTCCGCCGCGCCGAGTGTTGGGTTCCCCCCAGATGACGCTCCTATCCCCGGTATGAGGCAAAGGAACTCCCCGGCAGTTGACTGACTTGTCCGTGCGTGACAATGAAAATAAATGAAATAAGTTTGAAAATAACGAAAATAGGCACCTACCTTATTACAGGAGATGCTGGAAGTGTCCTCCTCCTACATCCACACATTTTTGGCATCGTGATAGGAAATTCCGATTAATACGCATTAATTGTTCTTCCGTTATTATTGAGTTTATCTCTATCCTAATGTTTTCTTTTAGTTGTGACAACTACCGAATAACATTTTCACGTCTGTACAACACGAGAACAATGCTCAACTGCAGGCTATGCAGGAATTGTTTACTTATCTCCGGGGACACAGCTGGCCGCGACGCGGGTAGTGTTGAGTCATCATAAGAGAAACACGGCGCGCGTGACAAGCGGCACCAATCTGTCTGAGACTCACTGTAGTATTCCAATACTATGCGAGTAATCCAATCACTACCTAGGACACACAAAATATAAAGTCCGCTTTTCTAAAATTAAGTAATTACGTTTTGGCGAAAAATGCACGATTGCTGTCGTAATTTTATTTACAAAAAAAAAAAAAATTGCCTAAAAACTCTAAAAATATTTTTAATCTGTAGTATTGTCAATCCTTAAAATTTTACGAAAATATTTAGGCCTGATATAATTGGTAATTTTAAAACATATGCTAAATTCTTAATTATGTTCAGAAAAAGTCTGTTACAGGTATATTAAGACCATTATTTTTAGAGGAAAATGTATATCCATATTTCTACCTTACAATGTGAATCTACAGTAACTTTTCTTTAATGCATAAATTCAATTGACATGAAGTTTATTTTACCAATTTTTCCCTGGATTTTCTCTTTGCAAACTCATGTGCATTTCTGAGAAGTTAGTTTTCAAAGTTACCTTTTACTGAGTGCAAATTAGAACTAGTGAGTTCAACTTCATGTTGAGGAGGGATGATATCTTAACATTGTTGTAAAACCACAGCTCCCTACAAATCCTGAGATACAATATTTTGGAAACAATAATTTCGGTTTAACATTATTAAAAAAGTCCCCCCCACAAAAATTTGCCCCCCTGGGAAGATGCCCAATTTGCCCATTTATAAATATAGACTAGCTGAACAATAATCAAGGACCACGGAATTTTGACCATAAAAAAGCATAATTCTTATATTTCAATGAAGGCTGGAACTAAGGACTAAGGATACATAAATTAACAAACAATAATTTATAATCTTGATAAAGTAAAGTCTCCAACAAATTCTGTCGATTAGAAGTCGTAACCTATAGCCCTTTGTTTAGTGCTGCTGACCAAGGAACAGGATATCGGATATCAAAGTTCGATCCCCGTTAGGCCTACCTCTTTCGACGGTTCAGAGGCAAATAAAAATGGCATGGCATACGCTCAAACTCGAGAGGACATTTGATCAATTCTTTCTAATAGGCCTATATTATCATAAAATAGGAACTAAATTTGGCATTACTCCGATACCGGTCAGCCGATTTGGTCCAATATCAATAGACTTTTTCTCATGTTCGTTTTAAATGAGTATACCAATTTTCATGAAAATCCAATAAAGCGTATTTGAGTTATCGCGCGTACAGACACATGGACAGACGGACAGACATTTTTCCGTCCATCACACAATTTCATAAAGTACCGGAGTAATGCACAATTTAGTGCCTATTTTTATGGCAATGTATTAGACGGCCCGATAACTCAAATACGCTTTATGGATTTTCATGAAACGTGGTATACGCATTTATGACGTCCATGGAAAGAAGCTTATTGAATTTGGACCAAATCGGTTAACCGGTACCGATATAACGAGTAATTAATAGTCACATCTATTATAAGAAAATCTTCGTTCTCCAACAATCCGAAGCATTTTGATTGACTCTCAGACAGCCAATCAGCGGCCGAGCTCCGGTATCTAATGTAAACAAGACACGTTCAGATGAATCAGTTTCTGTAAGTAGAAATAACTGGCGAAATTACTTATTAAAGAGCACGCTTTCATTTCCAATTTAATATAAATATTAATGTTATAATGGATATAAGACGCTACAATATTATTGCATGGTCCACAATATATTAAACATAACGCCACAAATTGCCAATCGTTTATTGATATTGTTAGCCCGCCTTGATTGGTTCATTTCTTTATAACGATGTCAGTGTAAATAAATGCAAATAAAAGATTTAGAACACAACTAGCCGTTGAATATTGATGTAATATTGTGCATTCTATCGATATGTAAGGCTACCAATATCTACATTATATTTTAATGTAAGTATTTTTCTTATTAGCTCTTGTGTAACAATATACCTAGAGTAATTCCCGACATAGATTTCAGATTGACCTTTTAATCATTCATAACCTATACGGCTGCTTTAAACGTGAAACAAACTTGTCATCGAATCGTAGGCCTATTACATCATTAGTAATATTGCAAGTGCATTTTGTTTTTGAAGTTTAACTCGGAGATCTATTACAAAAATAACTTATTTTCTGCATGGGCCTAACATAATTGCAATTATCACTGATTGAAAAAAGCATTCTGGCACTTTGTTATATCAGTTTACCTGATTTTATCATCAGTTGATTCAGTTCAAGGGACAAAAATGAAGTGGAGTGTTCAGTAAACGTGTTTATTAAAACTGGAGGAAACCTTTTTTGTTTTTTAAGTAGGCCTACATAAGCATATATTTAGTAAAATGTGTTGTAATAATTGAATAACTTATGTCATAAATTAAGTAGGTCTAATACACATAACTTACATAATAAAAATAATTTGGGAAGCTAAAATCATCATAATCCATACAATTAATATGTCAGCACATCAATCATAGACATATTGTCGAGTATGTAAATACACTAATTCCAGGAATTAGATGCCCTGGTCCCATACATTCTACTATTTAAAATTTACATACAACACAGTTATTTCATATTATCCTCATTAGTGTGACACAATGAATTTAATAACGTTATATAAAGTTTAATTATGAAAATGGAAAAAAAAGTAATAATGTTAGTCTACACAATGATATAACTTAATTCAGTTCTAGCACTTGCATATTAATTTGTTAATGGCTGAAATGATATACTGCTGTTGTCATGCCAGACTATGGAAGTGTCACTGCGACTCACAATGCCATCTCTCCTTCTTTTGTTAGGTTTACCACCTCAGAACACATTATTCTTAGCAAGAGTTAAAGGATATAGTCTTATTCTTTTTGCACTGATTGTTGATGGTCAAGCGTAGTCAGGAAAATGGTATAACCTGAAATTATTATAAAGCAAAATTAGTTGTGCTAAACTTGTACTGGGTCATCGGTTTGGAGGTATCTTCATAGGTAATCCCACGAGAGATCATGAGTTTATCGATAGATAATTTATCTGATGAAACTCGTAATCTCGGGTGCGATTTATGAAGATTATTAATTGAATAAAAAGCATCGGATTGTAATTATTTATACAATCCGTTATATTTTATTCATTTATTGATTGTTCATTTAGTATGTAGGCTAGTTATCTCACAGCTGACAGAATAAGGTTTTGAGTTTAATATTAGGCCTACACTACTTTCTTACTTTGTTGTTTAAACTCTAAACATTATTCTGTCAGCTGTGAGATAACTACATACTAAATGAACAATCCTTGAGTCGAATGAGTTACCAAATTCTAACCAATGTTTCTAATAGTGCGTATGAGAAATAATTAACCTAATTCACATAAGCTAACATCTGAACAGAATAAAAGCAAACGTTAGGCTTGCATTGAATCGAAATTGTGATTTTCATCAATTGACATTTATCATTTCAATTTCAGAATAAGTTATGTTGTATCAAACAATGTGTTTTATTCTATTCACTGGCAGCATGTGACATCTTAATCACTCCGTATTGATACTTTATGCTTCCAGTAACGAGCTGCGGTTTATCAGATAAAATCGCATCCTTGTGTACCTGGCGAGCTTATTATAAGATAAACGACAGTGATTGGTCGACATTTGAGGCATTGCTAAACGTTATTGGCCAATAAAAAATACGCGTCGATGACTGGAATGATCAAAATAAAATATTCCTAAGAAGTCAGATATTTGTGTGTAGTGGTACATTTGGAAATTATTTTCGAATATTCGTTGTATTATTTTCTGAACATGATTCTAAAACCTACCATGTGGGAGCACTTTAATAATGGTCTAAAATCATGAGGAACTTTTTTTACATTTATTATTAACATAATTGTTAAAATTACTAACTTACATTACAATTATTATTATTATTATTATTATTTTTATTATTATTATTATTATTACACATTTAATACAAGTAAAAACAAATAAAACCAAACATGCCTCTAAATGAGCAGAGCTTGTGTTTAGGGGGTACAGTAGATTAATATAGGCCTAGATATAATTACATATCAATGCACAGTATACTACACACGAAAAATTCTAAATTTATGAGTACAATGTATATAAAAATAATTTTTCAGCATTAACCAGTGGTTAAAATAACATTTACAACAACAAAAAATAGAATAAATTGGATTGAAACATTGAAAGATCAAACAAAACTTTACGTTATACGTTTACATTGTAAAGGCATGTAGATTTTATGAAGAGGCTCTACAATATTATCCATTTTCTTTATTGAAAGAACATACATACAGTACATGTGAATTAGAATATTATACCAAAGAATAAAATGGTTAAAAACCATAAAAGTTTCCAAACTGAAAACATCAAGTTCCATCCTGTCTTGTATTCTAGTGGAGTCTGCTCTGCTTAATAAAACTGCCAACTAAAATAATGAATTTGTCAGTTCTTACCCTTCCCCAGCAGGCATCAAGTGTGTGCTGTGAATGATTGAAAATAGGCATATATAATGACTCCGTGCGTCTTCGTGCCCCCAAGCCCCACGCCTAAAGAAGGGTGGGAAGTGAAAAGGATCGTTGAGCATTAAAGATTTTGCACAAGGACCCTCTCTTTCACGGAATGGGATTTCTTTAACGTGCCTTATTCTATGACATGGGACCAAGGCCCTTACTTCACTCCTTAAGAAAGTCATAATGATCCTATGTAATGTCATCAGATACAATTCTGTGGAAACATGAATGCTCATCTACATCATAATTCATCATAACAATAACCCACCATTGCAGAAGGGACTTCAGTTTGCCTACATTTTAATAAATAGCCTAGCCTATACGGTGTCATTATTTAAGTAAAATACAGATAAACAGATTTTTAAAATTTTGACATATAATACTGAAATTCAACCACCAGAAACTATATAATCGCACTTTTATCCATAACCTAAGTGTTGTAATATGTTTGGCGATCTCTTTTTTAAAAAAAAGCAACTAAAGGAATTTCCTTCACAAACTATTTTAGTGTTAATTTAATTTTAAAGCCGAACTGTCAAGTACAAGTAATTAAGGTGATGGGTTTACTCACTTTATTCTAGCTCCATGACTAAAAGGGTATAAATTTATTAAAATTCCTGTGACATATTCAGTAGACTAAAATGTAGACCTACATCTGTTTCTCACAGAATAGAATAACATTGTTCTTTTTATTAATGTATGTTGATAAGTCGTTGAGTTGGGCATTCGATGTTAGGTCGAATGAGTAACTGTGCAGGCCATGTAATTTTGAAGTTGTTTTTGAACTCCCCC
This sequence comes from Ectobius pallidus, assembly GCA_964059195.1. Taxonomy (NCBI): domain Eukaryota; kingdom Metazoa; phylum Arthropoda; class Insecta; order Blattodea; family Ectobiidae; genus Ectobius; species Ectobius pallidus. Next base: position 72,310,520 of record CAXKWD010000008.1, on the reverse strand, counting down.
ACTAGCTGATTGACTCGGTGTGGTTTGGTGAGTTTCGAGTTGTTTCAATATTGTGCTCAATAGGGACCAGTAAAACATTTAGCGTGCCAGATAATATGTTTCTTTGTTGGCATGTAATATATTAAAATTGTCAAAACGCTAGTTATACACCGTAATAGGGTAAAACGGCATATCTGCGAGGTAAAGAAAATATTTTTCTTGCTTAATAATTTAGAATTTTTATAATGACAACAGGGCCAATATAAAAGTAATACAGTGAAATATCGATAGAACGATTTTGCATGGACCAGAAAAGAACATTGTTGTAGAGAGTGTTATTGTTATATCGAGGATTTATAAAAAAGCTAATTTTGGATGGCAGGCTATATAGCAGGGAACCACTCCGGTAATCGAAGATTTTTTAAAACTATTTAAGAACATATAATGTAATAATTCTTAATCTTCCCTTAAATTAATACAACACACTACTATGCACCATGTCCACTCATTTCTTACTCGTTTTGAGCGAATATGTTTTATGTTATAGTATCAGCCAAGAAAAGTATGAACAAATGGAATACATTTTATTTTAGGCTGTCTTGAAAAAGTCTGAAACGACGGTCTGTTTCACTTTTTTCATGGAAAAGAAACACACAAAAATCTTATTGCGTCAATGGTCACTAATTGACCTCCTGAAACACAAGGGAAAATTGATAGAAATTTCTGTAGGACTTTGTAAATTTATTTTTATGGCGTCTGATGACGCTGATTGGCAGTGCAATCAGTAAATAAATAATAAATAAAAATGTTATGCTACATATCAAGACATCTTACAGTTATATAATTGCACACAGTAAAAACCGACCTCCAACAATAGGTCATTTGGAGTCAGTATCCTTCGAACAGCATAAAAAAGTATAAAGAATTAGCCTATACATCCTAGTTAACTAAATGTAAAGTTTCTGAGGGAAACTAATTTATCTCTGAGTATCATCGACCTCATCGGGGATCGAATCCGCGACCTTCCGTTTAGAAACGCAGAGCCTCAACCACTATTCTACAACGTACCCCTTTACTAAATTAAGCCTTACCCTAATTGGTTCAAAGTTATATTTCTATATCTGTTTGTGAAAAATGTTCCTTATGCATAACGTATTCTCACAGAAGTATAATCTTTTATTAGCAGTATGGAACAAAATAAACGAGGCAAAACCTATCGACTTTCACCATTCACTGGGCTTACTTAGCGACTTAATGGGCCAATTAAATGCCGGCTAATATACGACCCTATCCGTATGTATAAGTATTCGGACTGAATACTTAACAAAGTCATCCCTTCCTTGCAGGAGTAAGCTGGAAGGTTTTTAGCATTATACTTATTGAAGAAATTTTGCTATACTATGAAGCCAGTGCTGCCGCCTGCAGTCTAATCCGGAAATTGCGAATGTAATGCTATTCTCCTGACATCTGAAGATTCTGATTTGAACCTGTAGCAGTGAACCAACAAAATCAATAGCTATGTCACAGTACATTGAACAGTCGCTTTTTCATAAAAAGTTGGTAATATATCGATTACAGGAGTCTGTTATAGCGGTTAATTATTTCACTGTACTCCATGTAATGGTTAATTTTCACGGAGGAACAAAGAAAATAAGAATAAAATTAGAGCGTTCTCCTTTCAAAATACCGGAACTAGTTCCGTATAACATTGAAAAGAGCAGACATTTTACTGTACAGTATACTACATTTTAACCTGGATAGTTCCACATCCCCTAAGGCTTCGTCATTTCTCTAACATTTCAATAAAGAAATTACTTTAATGAAATTACTTTAACCTATTACGATCGGATCTCCGGGTAGGGACTGTTCTGAGGGAGACTATAAATAGTAGGAAGTAAAATGTCGACTGAAATCAGGAAATATTTGTTTTTTGCAGTTCAGAAACTTCTGCCTTCTCGTCTTCTGTCCAGAAATCTATCTATATAAAAACGAATGCATGTCCGTCTGCCCTTTATGCATTACTACATCATTCATCCGATCGCCAAGAAACTTTGAGAAGGTGTTGAGTACATTCCCGTGAAGGTTTCTGGCAGTTTAACTTTTGTTTGCGAGATATGAGTGAAAAGCGGGAAGAAAACGTGCATTTTTTGCGCTTTGGAAGCATCAGTTTTCAGTAATACATTGTAATTGTCAAATCAATCAACAGGTGGCTTTGTCTACTTTTGTCATACATTGGAAATAAAAACTTCGCGATCGCCCGAATGTTGTAAGCCCACGCTGGTCGATTCATTTGTTTATAATGTCAAGGCACGCAGAGATCTGAATTCTTCACCCTAGACGGAAGAAGGATAATGAATATAGGCCTAAATGGGTAAACATTGTTCAATTTCAACGAAACTCACTATGCAGGGGTTTTCTGGGAAAGGGAACTCGAATCTGAGGTTATTTTTTCCATGCTGCGCTTTCTAATCGTGGAATTCACTTCAAAGCCGGATCTATAGCTGTTTCATTAATTAGGCCCATGAATCGTTTAGTTTATACCTATGAATTTTTTGTGTGCAAAGTGCTAATAAATATAATATTTTAATTATTTTGCTCTTAATTTTTATTCTTCCGATTAGTTATCGTGGGCGAAGCCGCGGGGATCTGCTATAAGCTATAAAAAGCTAGGCTATATCTAGCGTTTTCTGAGCAAATAGGTGAGTGTGATAAGTCGTTCTTCCTCATATCAAATTCTAAATACCTATATAACGACCTAGAGTTTTAAAATCGAAAGTCCTTCATAAGTTATTTTCGAATTTACAAAATACAAAACCCGAGCGACGCTGGGCCTTTTAAGCTAGTCTAAAAATAAAAATGTATAAGACAATATTATTAGACCATGGGCCACCAATATGAAACCCTCCCCCCCCCCCGTGGGAATTTCCGACACGTATATTTTTTTGCTGGTTTAAGTTTTTAGTTGTTTGCCCCTTATCAATTACAGCATTTAGCCGGAAAACCACGGAAATCCGGAGAAAATTAATTTGTTTTAATGTTTCATCGTTCTTTGCTCTTAATATTCCCAGGGAATTTCTGAATCACACATTTTTGTTGGTATTGGCATCTAGTTTAAGGTTTCAGTTGTTTGCCTCTTACAAATTACAACATATCCCCGGAAAACCGCGTAGGCCTATATACGGAGAAAATGACTATGTTTTATTTCTTAAATCTTTGTTCTTTGCACCTAATATTCAAAGGGAATTTCTGACTCATATGTTTTTTTGTTGGCATTACCATCTAGATCAAGGTTTCAGTTGTTTGCCCCTTATCAAGTACAACATATCCCGGAAAACTCCGAAAACCACGGAAATCCTGAGAAAATGACTTCGTTTTAATTTTTTAAAATCCTTGTTCTTTGCTCCTAGTATTCAAAAGGAATTGGTGAATCAAATGTTTTTGTGTTGGTATTGCCATCTAGATTAAAGTTTCAGTTGTTTGCCCCTTATCAATTACAGCATATCCCCGGAAAACCAGAAAAACACGTATATACGGAGAAAATGACTATGTTTTATTTTTTAAATCTTTGTTCTTTGCTCCTAATATTCAAAGTCAATTTCTGATTCGTATGTTTTTTTGTTGGTATTGCCATCTAGATTAAGGTTTCAGTTGTTTGCCCCTTATGAATTATAGCATATCTCCAGAAAACTCCGAAAACCACGGAAATTCGAAGAAATTGACTTTTTTAAAATTTCTGTGAAATCTTTGTTCTTTGCTCCTAACATTCCCAGGGAATTTCTCACTCATATGTTTTTTTGTTGGTATTGCCATCTAGTTTAAGGTTTCAGTTGTTTTCCCGTTATCAATTACCGCATATCCACGTAAACCCTGATAACCAACGAAATCCAGAGAAAATTATTTTGTTTTAGTTTTTTTAAACCTTAGTTTTTTGCTCCTAATATTCAAAGGGATTTTGTGACTCATATGCTTAAGTGTTGGTATTGCCATCTAGATTAAGGGGTCAGTTGTTTTCCCCTTATCAATTACATCATATCTCCGAAAACATGAAAATCCGGAGAAAATGAGTTTTTTTTAATTTTTTTAAAGTCTTTGCTCTTTGGTACTAATATTCCCAGGGAATTTCTGAATCACATAAATTTGTTGCTACTGCCATATAGTTTAAGGTTTCAGTTTTTTCCCCTTACCAATTACAGCTTGACAAGGAATACTGTAAAAAATCCTGATGCTGAAGGGATGAAAGCGATTGAAAACCTGGCAGAACACACTTCATATTCTAATTTGACATCTGTGAATGATAGTTTATCTTGCCAAACCTTCCACACTCACTACCAAACTTTCTTGACTGAAGTTAGAGAAGGGACATTCGGTAAAACAACATAATTTTGGATTGGTAATATGGACTCATTGAATTTGAGATTTCAGCGAGCAACTAAAGAAAACAACTTTGACTTACACTTGGCATGTTTAGAAGACATGATTCCCCTTTTCTTTGCATGTGACCATCACAATTATGGCAAAATCTCGTAGTCCACATACTCACCCTTTTCAACCTGCAAAAGACACACCTGAAGCAGAAGAATTACTTCGCAATAACGGTTTCAGTGACTGTAGATCACAAGTTCCGAGTTCTAGAAATTCTGTGGATTTCCGTGGTTATTAGGAGCAAAGAACAAAGAAAAATTAAAACAAACTCATTTTCTCCAGATTTCCGTAGTTTTCCGGGGTTCCGGGTAAATGCTGTAATTGATAAGGGGCAAACAACTAAAGACTTAAACTAGATGGCAATACCAACAAAAAATATGAGTCAGAACTTCCCTTGGCATATTAGGAGCAAAGAACAAAGAAAAATTAAAACAAACTCATTTTCTCCGGATTTCCGTAGTTTTCTGGGGTTTCCGGGTAAATGCTGTAATTGATAAGGGGCAAACAACTAAAAACTGAAACTAGATGGCAATACCAACAAAAAAAATATATCAGTCGGAAATTCCCACGGGGGGGGGGGGGTATGCAGTAGCCTACGCTCTATATCCTGCCGGTTGTATTATATGAATGTGAGACATGGCCCCCTACTCTTCCGGGAGAACATAATATGAGTGTGTTCGAAAACAGGGTGCTTACGAAAATATTCGTACCTAAAATAGATGAAAACGGGGACAGGAGAAAACTACATAGCCTACTGACGAGCTTCATAACTTGTACTCTTCACCGAATATAGTGTGGGTAATTAAATCACGGAGGATGAAATGGGCTGAACATGTGCGCATGGGGAAGGAAATACATCTCACAAATATTGACTGGGAGACTGAAGGAAAGAGACCGCTTGGAAGACCTAACGTAGGTAGGAGGACAATACTAGAATTCTGAACTGACCCCGAACACGAGCTATGCTCATGCGGGTTAAATAATTCTCTTTTGTAATTGTAATAATTTTGTTTATATTATCTATATTTGTATTTGTAATAATTTTGTATTAATTTGTATTTTCTAATTTGTAATTTGTAATTTGTAATTTTCATGGTAAATAATAATAATAATAGTAATAAAATAGATTTAACGGAAGTAGGATTTGCGAGGTATGGTTCGATGGCGTTAGCACAGAGTAGGATTGAATGGCGGGCTCATAAAAGCGCGGTAATGAACCTCCGGGTTTCATAAATTAGACAATATTCCTTTAGCTTTCTTAGGAATTGTTTATTACCATTAAGTAAGTTAGTATTAAGATCAGATTAATGCGTAAAATATAGGGCTGTGTTTAAGTTACAGTTCAACCCCTTGATTTAGTCCCCAAAAATTTTCCGTCTCGATATTACAATTTTATGTTACAGGAATTTCTGTTTCTTCTTATTTGAACCCCTACCAGGCTTGCTGTGTACATGCGATGGGATGCAAAATTCTACAATGCCAGCGTTTTCTGAAGGAATAGTTTGAGTGTGATAAGTCATTCTTCCTCATTTCAAATTCTAAATACCTATAAAAGGACCTAGAATTTAAAAATCGAAAGTCCTTCAAAAGTTAATTTCCAATTACATAATAAAAACCCCGGGCGTCGCCGGGCCTTTTCAGCTAGTACGGTATATATCCGATATGTTATTTACAAGAAAGATTGTAGGTCTATGGTTCATGGCCCGCCCTAACCACCCACATATGGAGGATTGTAAGTCGCATTCAAGATTTACCCAAAATTGTTTCATATGAATTTATTACTATTACTATTTATTACTATTACTATTTCATATTATTTTTGCTATATATGTTTTAGAATTAGGTAATAAACCGCTATAACACTTTCGTTTGAACGTAGACATTTGACACAACTTACATTACTAGCCTAGGTTACTATTTCAATTAATCATATTAATGTTATCAATAAACATGTCGTGTACAGAGAAGAAATATTACTAATGTCACGGCTTTTTGATGAATACCATTATTCCCTGGTCTGTGTTTGTACTGGTAGAAATAGCTTCTACACTGCATTACCTAAATTATCTTTTTTAATTTCACTAGAATAACAATGGCTAGGGCAGTCATCGGACTTAAGAGCATAAAATGATTAAATTAAAAAAGTTATGATATCGCAATGTCTATGTGATGTGCCAGTGCATATGATATAATTGACTCTACGATTATATCGTATTCAAATGCGACATAATGGCAAATTACAAAGTAATTAACCTAATTTTTGAAATTCCCAGAACTACTGTAGTTCAAGAAAATAAAATAACATACACATGTTTAGGTACATCAGCCTATCACTCTGTCGAGGTTAACATTGAAAGAAATTTGTATTTTGTTTAGACCCTAGTGCTTAGTACAGTATGTCTTAGAAGATATCTGATTATATTATGAAACCAATGGCGTAATATCAAGAATTCCTTTTTTAAAATTTAATAATCACAGATAACTAGTCCGACTTCAAAGCTTTTGATAATTAATTCTAATTAAAAATGTCTAGTTGTTCAAAATTATACTTTGTCTAAAAGGCAATCCTTCATTAAGAAAAGGCAATTAAAATTTAAAATTATCCTAGTTATCAGAGTGGAAAAAGATAACTTGCACCTTTAACAGAAGCCCACTAAAATAACTTGAGGTAATTTAAACTTTTGAAAATTTCACAGTTCTAATAATTCATTTTTACGTGCAATAATAATCTGAACACAAGTGGAAAATTCATTCTCGAAATATCTATAAATTTATTGGAGATAAAGCAATATGTATACGTTATTTTGTGTAACTACCATCCTACCATTCAAGGGACAATTTAGTCACAGATCACAGGAAAACTTTCGATGTGGCCCATGACACTGACAAAATTATGATCTAACTTCTTTCATCAGTAATTTTGTCTTAGCTTACCTGGATTAGCAAGCCGTTAAATATGCAGATCTATTATATGTGCGCGCGCGCGAGTGATACCCTTACTAAATTGTCAAATTCTGGCGTCTAGGCTGGATTAATTAAGGAAGAAGGTAGATTTTGCGGGAACCGTGCTTAAGACTGAGACAGTGATGAAACTATATCTCTTCAAACTTTTAAATTGTGTAGTGTTTGTACCATATCCCTGCAACATTTATTTGAAATAATCTATGTAATTTATCGACAGTTCTCTAATTTTATTTGCATGAACACCTTTTTTTTATTATTATTATTATCCAAGTTTTAACCTTATTTTACCCGAAGGTATATTAAGGTTATAGGTATTAACAATCACTTAACGTATCTAAATATTAAAGTAATATATGTACTGATATAATATGTATATAATATGTATTGAGTCATGAGATGGCTAACAATTTAACATGAGATGACTAACACTATTTGGTTAAAGTCTAGTTTTAACAAATATATAAATTTAGAAATAGTGTATGATATGGCTAATAACATACGCTAATAGTTAACTTAGTTGCTGATACAGTATCTAATATACATTTCTAACTATAGAACTTAACTACTAGTACAATTTTATCTTTGGAAATATTGTATTTAAAAATGATATAAAGTATTTATATGATTTACGGTTTACTAAAACATCTGTGAGTGGCTTAGAAAGTGTGCAGTCCACAGATTCCAACAGCAATCTAAGTTCGTATCTCTCACTATGAAATAGTGGACAGTCGAATAGTATATGTGTGACATTTTGGGTATCTTCTCCACAGATGCATTCCGGGCTAGGTTTAAGATGGAATCTATGTAGATATTCTGTAAAACCACCATGTCCAGTGAAAAACTGAGTCAAAACAAAATTGGGTGTCAGCAATTTACACTTCAATCTATCAAAAACCGTAGGAAAATACAGCTCTTTTGTCAGCACACCTTTATCGTTGTTCCGCCATTCTTCATTCCATTTCTGAATGATATCATCTTTCATAATTAATTTAACATGTGAGACAGGGCATAAATTATAACAGTGTGGAAGGTCTGAATTTGCAGCTAGCTTTGCCAATTCGTCTGCTCTCTCGTTTCCTTCAATACCAATGTGACCTTTGACTCATGAAAAACAAACATGAGCAGTACAGTTTAGGATTAGATTTCTTATTTTTGAAGCTATGGGATTATAATTATATTTATTATTGATAGCAAACAATGCTGACTGTGAGTCATTATGAATACACGCACTGTGATTGTTGCTATCGCACCACTTCACTGCTTCTTTTATTGCGATCAGCTCTGCCTGGAAAACTGAGTATTCTGGAGCAAGTTTATATATGGTTGAAGATAATTCTGTATGTTCCTTGTAGACCACAAAGGCACACCCTACTTTGGCTGTTCTATCTGGTTGTTCCTCAAGTCGTGACCCATCGGTATAGATGGAATAGCGGTGGAATTTTACAGTACATATTTCATTAAAGTTAGGTATGTGAAGAGATGGATGTCCTGCACTAAGAGGATGCATCAGAACTTCTAATTGCAAATGTGAGATATATTGGGGAGATTTCCGTCCTTGCTTCATATTACTTAAACTTGCCTTGTATAAACCAGTGAGAAATAGTGGTTCGATACCAGCTATGATTTGTGAAGCTGCAGTAGATGTAGTACGGTATCCACGTATAATCTTTAACACCCTTAGGCTTATATTATATTATCAACTTTCCATTTATCATTCGTTCTGTTGTGTATAATATTCCCACTTAAGAATGTAGATTTAACTTATTCTACTAAGTTTCATTAAGGTCTCGACTCACAATCCTACGTCTCAGTCTGCTCAGGAATAAAACAAAATATGTAGCAAATATTGCTGAGTGAAGTGAGGGTAATATGTGAGAACAACTTGAAATATGAAACATTATACTAGAAAAATAAGTAGTGTTTAGCATTGAGAAGGGTACCGGTACCTGCTATGGTTACTTCAGGTTTTCTGTAAGATTTTACATTGTGCATATATAAGTATGTTTACTTAGTCCAATCCTATTACAGGATTATGTTATTCAGCTTACTCATTACTTTGACATACTACTGTAGCCTATTTATGCGAGTGAGAGTGATGTTTAGCCTAATAAAACATAAAAATACCCAAATTTGGAAGTTGCATATAATTTCACAGATGTCAACATGGCTTAGTTTTCTCATTAATTGTTAAAATTTACATTTTAACTGGTAGACTTATTCTTTCTTTACCTCTGACGCTGGTAGTAAAGGGTATCGGTTTTCTTTCTTCTCATTAATGGCATTGGGACATATAGGCCTAATCAGGTGAATTTCAATTCCAAAACTTGCATACTCTTTCGAGACAAAAATTCCTTGTAGTTGGAAATGAACCTAGGTCCTTCTATTTTATTTGCAGGTGCTGTACCACAATCAGGAGTTAACTCCGCCTCTTTACAAGCCAATATTACTTTTACCCCCTAAGGCCTCGTTTGACTTTAAAATACAACTGCGAAAAAAAGCTTTAACTCAAGTGAAAATTTATTTTTAAAGTTTTAAATTTATATTACCACTTAAGAGTACAGTTATCACCGCTTAATGTAATCGCGGTTAATGTTATCAGTCGGGTAATGTTATCACTTTTATGAAGTGCCATACGGATTAATACTCATACATTCAAAAAATGCTGTTTATTGTGATCAAAGATTCGGTTTATGTTATCACATTTTCTGTTTGCGGCTTTATTTCCAAGTATTGTATGTCATTCTAAATTTTGTTAAGGATTTCGTTGCTAACTCAACAGTGCTGTGTTGTATTAGAAGGGTAGTGTTCCCAGCTAATGGCATTCCCTAACATTCTCTTTTAAGCAAAAAAACATGTTTCACCCCCTCAGTTTACCTATTGCTCTTGATTTTTGAAGGTGACACGCAGTGATGGTTAGTGTAAAATGAAAAGAGTTGATCAGGCAAGCGTTAGGTGTTTAGCTAAGCGGTGTTCACCACAGGTTAGTAAACTTAAAAAAAACACTATGAGTATGAAATATTGGTTAATGGACTCCAAAGAGAAAAATGAAACAATAACAACTTTTTATTGATTACGAAAATAGTTGTTTTCATGCTATTATGAGTGGTTGAATGATTCACAGTTACGTACTATCTTGTATGTATGAATAAATAGCTTTTAATTCTTTTTTGTTGTGTATTATCTGATGTATGAATAAATATTCTTCAATTAATTATTTCGGCTACTGTTATCAATCGGTTAATATTATCAGATTTGCTGCGTCCCGAAGTGATCACAATAAGCGGCGTGCACTGCATATAATAAAATCAGGTCAACTGATGTAACAAAGTGCCAGTTGGAGTTAATAGTCCATATTTCAGGAACTATTGAGTTTGTCACGAGTGTCTGTAATAAATGAAATTAGCCACAACTTCAAAACAAACACAAACTAAACTCTGCTATTAGTTGGGAGAAAACCAAGACACATGCCGTAACAAATATATGGTTTGCACCATCTCGATCTGAGTTCTAGATCCACAGGACTTATGTTAGAACAAAACATTAAAATAATAACACCTACTCACAATTCATTAAAAAGAAAATACCATAATTTGAGAATTGGACATTAAGGAGAAATTATTTTCCTCTTAAAAAGACAATTAAATGAAATGACATTAAAACTTCTATTACAAGTAATCATAATATTAACATGTTCCCTACCTCGATCACTTATTTCTGTCAAATCACTCCAGATTGGCTAAAGCAAACATAATAATAATAATAATAATAATAATAATAATAATAATAATAATAATAATAATAATAATAATCAAGTCCTCTGACACAAGTAATTGATCATCTTCACAGAAAATAACAAATATTACAAAGTTTTCGGGGCTCACTTTTAGCCATTCCTTCATGAAATTATAAATAAAAAGAAATGGGCTAAATCCAAAAACAGATCGCCCCTTAAGCTCCGCCCACTCGATATTCACATTTGCACGGACTGTGTGATGTATTTCGTTTCTGAGCGAAGCAGGCTGACCAACTGTGCTAGTGTATTGTCGCAAGTGCCTTGTACCCACCTCTACATATAGCTAAATAATGAATAACACTAACCACATAGTTAAGTGCACGAAGCGGAGGCGGTAGCCATAGCGAAGCGCCCTTGCATTTTCGAATAATGTACGATACACTGTTCGTAGGTTTCGAAAATGTGTCGTATTATATCTCCCGGAGGTTTGTCAGCCTGTCACCTCTCTTTTTGCGGTATGACGTCACACCTCCAACGTCCAATCACGAGTTTCTTCATAATACGAGGACAGAAGAATTCTCTAGATCATGGTTTAAAAGAAACTGCAGCAGCGTGGGTGGGGTGGGACTGGGAGGGATAAATCCATCCCAAGGTGCGACTTATATTTGAATTTTCCCATGATTTTTAATCCATAGAAATAATTCAAATTATTTTTAGATCATTTTTTAAAAGATAATTTTTATCATATTAATTTACAATAAATTAGTATTTAGTTTAGTCTTGAAACACGTGTAGTCTATAGAAATTTGTAATCATGCATGTGTATGTGTACATAGCTTATAGGTTTACGTTATAAACACAAAATAAACAGTATAATTATATGGACTGTACTTACTACTGTAGTTAATTTCTTGGAAAATCAATGTCCATATTATGTTATCTCTAAATGCTGCTTTTTTGTATAATGGGTTGCTTTTATCATAGGGACAGGCGAGTTTCTCAACAATAGACGCCATCAATTAACGCCTTCCTTCTGTCATCTAGAGTTCAATTGAGCAGAGTTCTGATTGGTTGTTTTGTTATGTTTCGTATAAACTTAAGGTGAAAGCTTGGGATTTGGAAGGTTTTAAGTGAAGAGTTTAAAGGGGGGACATACAGCTTTCGATGCTGAAAAATAGGTGAAGTTTAATTATTTTTTTCTCAGCAATGAATTGTTCTGTAGCCTTGCAATCTGGCATGCTTTATATTGATTAGTTCTATAATTGCAGACTATTTTCAGAATTAATTTAACTATTACAGTTAATGGGAAATTATCATTACAAAATGGCAGCCAAATTTTGTGCACTACTGTGTTTTGCAGATGACAAGCCGTTTGTACTTCTCCTGCTTAGATACGCGGTCCAATCAGAGACGGCGAGACGGAAGGAAGACTCTTACTGCTAGCGGCAGTTCTTTAGCTCGTACACGTGATTGGCGGTGAAGGAAAAGGCTTCTCATATGAAAAATACTGTAAAGTGTCGTTTCCCTGATAATTTTCATAAATACCAATATTTCAGAGTGATTCCTTTTTATATCTATTAATAAATATCATATAAACAACATAATCTAAGATCTTTGGATTATCTGCAGTATAAATATTTTTTAAAAAATAATTCATCGCTTGTTATTTTTATTCTTTTTTTATTTTTACATCAGAGATATTAAAAAAAAAATATTAAAGTTATATCAATGATTCTAGATAGTGTTGTTCAATATTATCAAACATGCTTGCATGCAAAATTTCACTGCAATATATGATTGAGTTATCAGGGAAACGGCACAAAATTTGGCTGCCATTTTGTAATGATAATTACCCATTAACTGTAATAATTAAATTAATTCTGAAAATAGTATGCAATTGTAGAACTACTCAATTTAGATCATGCCAGATTGCAAAGCTATAGAACAATTCATTGCTGAGAAATAAAAATGAAACTTCACCTATTTTTCAGCATCGAAAGCTTTGTGTCCCCCCTTAATTTTACGTTATGTTTCAAGTTTGCATGGTGTATTGTGAATGATCCCATTGAATAACATGGCCTCAAACTTCCAAGTTCAGGTTACGTTTACGGTTAATTTTCTATGTGAATAGGGCATTAGTCTTACGACGAAGGTTATACGGTTGTATGTATTCTTTAATGTATGGGATTCTTAAATACCAGTTCGCCCCTGCACAGCTGGTTGGCGACTGTTGCTATAGAGACGAGATCGATAATCTGGTCCAGACTGAGCGGACACAGGATCCTTCCCTTTTCATCTGGAGCAAATTCCGAAATATCTCTTTAGCCTACATTACGAATGCAGTTAACTCGGCTTCCACACACATTGATAAATTTGTCTTCAGTTTATTAAAATCAATGATAATCAAGTGACCTTTCATGCGTTTCTGTACGTAAGAAAACTAAAAGGAAACTGATTGCGTAAGAATCAGGTAAAATGTCTAAATAACCAATAAACTAGTACAACCACATTTCACGGCAGTAACATTATTTTTAGGGATATTTTCCCCACATATCTGTATACAAATTTGTAGTATTTTATAAAGAAAACATTTATAAATAATTCCACTTCTATACCAGCCAGCATGTTAAATTGCCAGGGCCCGGATTTTGATGACAAAAAGTACTTTAAAATGGGCTGTAAATTGTCTGCAAAAATACAAATAAGACCCAAAAACTAAAAAAAAGACCCAAAAACTAAAAAAGATCCAAAAATTATATGAAAAAAACGAGTTTATTCATCAGATTTGTGTATATTCTACATTTGTGTTGTTTATTTTATTTTGTAGTCTTTCTGCACAACGCAGATTGCCCTGCAGACAAATAATATCTTTCAACAAAGTATACACAAAAATTACAAGCTTTCAGTAAGATCATAAACATAATGACAGGAAAATTCAAATAATCAGTAGTAAAAACCATTAAACTTGAAAAAAAAAGAAGGAAATCTGTCCAGCTTAATTGTTGTTATTGTACAGGTGGTTTCTTAAGATTTGGATGGATCCCTTAAGTGATAATAACGCCACTTCATTGTACAGATTTTGTGACAATGAGAAACGTTTACAGAAGGAAATAAAGAACTTTGTTATTGTTCCCCTACTACCAACCATTAGTCCAATGACTTCAACATTTTTCAAATCATATTTGTTCTTGAAGTACTCAATGGTTGGTTCGTATATCTTCTTTTTTTCATTACCAACTGCTGCAGGTTGATCTTCTTCAGTCTCAAAGCGGACTGTAGGGTCTACTATTAAACCAGTTGATCGGTTTTTGTCTATTGCAATGATGTCTGCTCTTCGTGTTCCTCCATCCATGGCAATGCAGTGCACCTCCTCGTAACCGTCATAATTCTGCAGTTTCAAGGCAGCCGCTATCTTGCTCCTTATTTGATGATGGCGAGTGTTCCTTAGAAGCTCCCCATGATGACAAAATCCTAGAACGTGTGCCAAAGTTTCTACCTCACTGCAGTGCCTACAGTGGTTGCCGTTCTGACTTCGTCCATGGAGGGCACGTACTGGAGCAACATTTGCTTGCAACTTAACAGCATCTCGCCACTCGGAACTAGTTAGCCCTTTTTGATTTACCAACCATTTGTTGGCTGGAGGGCAATCTTCATATAACTTTACACCTTTGCCATGTGTATGAAGCGAGCACCATTTCTTAAATTCTTGACCCCTTAAAATACCTCTTAGATCAGCAGCTTTTTTTTAGGTTAAGGCTTCCGCATTCTGGGTTATTCCAAGTTCATTAATGCATTGTAACATATCAGCCTTTAGATCCCTAGTTATGTTAATGTATTCATTTTGGGATTTCTCTAAGGATTTACAACAGTTGAACTGCTGTATAATTGTTTCCCATTCAGTTTTGAAAACGCCTAAACCTTTAACTCTTCTAGAGGAATACAACATCGAATCTGGTGTATCAATTGGTAGTTGTAAAATCTCCTTAACTGTACTCAATCATTTTATCCAAAGTTTCCAGAAACCCCTTGCGGAGTTTCAATTTATTTAGATTCTGGAATCGATACACTAGAGATGGTAAGATAAACTGATTAATAACAGAAAATTATTGTTCTGTTTTCAGAAGAGGAGTTCCTGAGAGTAGGTTTAAGTTTTCTTTTAGGTCATGAGCCATTCTTTTTTCATCCAAAATTAATCTGTCAGAAAATGTGAAGCCCAAGTATCGAATGCTCTCAGATTTATCTATGGAATGAATAACAAAGTTCTGATTAATGGTTATTGATTTACTTCGAGCTTTCCCTTAACAATATGTATCGCCTCACATTTTCTAGAATTAAACGATAAACCAATTTCTTGGAATCGTTGAAAAGCCATGTTCGTGAGTGTAACAGCATCCTCCTTGCTTTTTGCTAATATAACTGTGTCATCAGCAAAACCAAGGACAGTGAGTTTCGGCAGCCCTTTCACTAGTTCATACCCATATCTGTCTGCAATTGTGATTTCAGAAAGTTCGTTTAATATGTAATCTGTTGCCATGTTATAGAGGGCAGGGGACAGAGGCGAACCTTGTAACACTCCGCGTTTAATGTTTATGGGTGATGTCCTTTGTCCATTTGATTCTATGACAGTTTCATTTCCTGTCTGAAGAGCCATTATTACATGCTGTAATTGGTGAGGTAGTTTAGAATGGACCAATGTCTTTTGGATATGGTCATGCCCAATATTGTCAAACGCTTTGCTGATGTCCAAGAATATTGCAGTCACACTTTCTTTGTTACTCTTAACTTTGCGGAGGATACTATCAAGAATTGACACGTTTGTCAAGGTGCCAGGACAAGAGGTAAATCCTCTTTGGTTAGGGTTGAATGTTATGTAGTCACGTAATCTAGCATCAAGGACCCGTTCTAAAATTCGACGTATGACTGAGCAAATAGTAATTGGTCTAAAATTTGATGGATCAGTCTCATCTCCTCCTTTGTGTATTAAAATTGTTCTTGCTTTCTTTAAACAAGGAGGGACGTATCCTGTTTGCGAGATTTCAGTGAAAATATGTGCTAGAATGCTGGAAACTTTATCATTTTTCACACTACGCATTAGTATTCTATCAGGACCGGGAGCCGTATCTATTTTAATGTTTTTAATAGCATTCATAACCTCATTCGATGTAATAGTGGCATCATAAGTTTCATTTATGGTAGACATCTCGTTTTCTGTCAGGTGAGATGAGTACTCATGACGAGTACAGTTATTATCTGTAGAAAATCTATTATTAAAATGCTCAAATATAAGTTTAGGCTCAGCTTTGCAACGCATACTGTTTCCTTGAAGAATTGATCGAATAGCTTTGCGTCGTTGGTTATAATATTCAAACTGTGTTTTTTCATAAGCAAACTTTTCCTGTCTCTTTTGCCTAATTCTTTTTGCAGATCTAGTGGGGTTTGAAGACTGTTTGTAATTTCTCCCTAATGACATTTCCTTCCTACGCTGACGAGCTTCATAAAATTTAACAGCTGGATGTTTTGGTCCAGGAAGGTAATTTATCGACTTAGAAAGAAAAATTGAGAAGTCTTCTACCGATTTGTCAAATTTGTCAGTATCCATATGCGTGGAAAAGTGAGAAGCCCATTTTGCTAGACTGTCATCATAATGCTTATTTTTACTATATGCAATTGCAATGCTTTCTTTGATATTATTTGTGCTGTTCGTTTCAGTGAGAATATTTTCTGATTCATTTTCAGGGGAGGGCAACGATAATTTGTTGGCGAGTTTATCTCTGTATTCTGAAGGATGTGCCCTGCTTAAATGAATATTAATTGATTTATACAATTTCCCACAATGTGGACAGATGTTCGTTGCTTGTGAGCTTTCAGAGATGTTATTAGGAATATCTACATCTCCAGTTATCTTCAGATCTGTGTTGGTATTAAGAGAAATGGGATGTACTACATGGGTAGATGACAGTTCATTATCACACTGAGGAAGTAGTGATGCAGGACCAAGATTATGAACGTCATCGTTATCAGCTTGCGATAGTACTATTTCACTAGTAAATTCATTAACACTCACTGTTGTATCCTGAGAAGCTCCATGGCTTCTAGCAAGATGAATGTTGATGCCACGAGTGGTGAAAGTCTTCCCACATAACTGACACAGTACATAAGATTTTACATCACCTGATGATGTTGAAGGATTACTTATGTTGTTGGACAACGTAGTAGAAGTCACAAAATTACTTGGCATCTGGATATTACATAATAGATATCCGTTACCATGCAGAATCAACAACTTTGAATCAAGACGTAAATATTAAAATACTTCGATAATTCCGGAAGCAAGAAGCTCTCAAACACTTGTGTGAAGACCAAATAGCAAGAAGATCAGATGGCCGATGCTAAAATATGACTTTCAATAATTAGATAACTGAAAACTCAAAGAAAATCACCTTCACTTATGGCAGCCAAACCAAGTCCAATCAAGGCCTCCTGACATGGTATATATACGGTTAAATACAAACAGCAAACACCGTCTTTCTGTGGTTATAATTGTAAGTGTCAGGAATCCATACAAACTGTAAAACATGTTTTGTTCGATTGTCCTGTGTTCGAAACAAAAAGACTCCAGCTAAATTTTCTTTTTGAAGATTGTGAAGAGATTTCCATGTGTCAAAAAATTTTCACGAAACATTGTTATTATGATCATTTTATGCAGTATCTAACATATATTCACACCATAAGTAATTCATATTCTATATTTTACTGTATATATTGCTGTATAAGCTATAACCCTAACATGCCTTTTCTGGCAAAATAGGGTCCATAAAGACTTGGAGATACAATAAATAAATAAATAAACACCGTCTTTCTTTATCCAATTTATACTTACAGGAAGATTTATTTATTTATGCTTATTTAGAGTTCCGATAATATTCATTGTAAGTAAATGCACAAAAAATCTACATAATGTGAGAAACTACACAAAAGAGGAAAATAATGACTCTATATTTTAAAAATTACCTTATAGTATAACATGTGCAAAAACGACCGTAAAATGGTCAAAAAATTACCAAGTAATGACATTAAATTTTTTTAAATGCCTGGAAATAAAAACGGGGGAAAATGACCATAAAATGACAAATTTTATAATCTAGGAGTCATGATCAGTGGGCAAGGTCCTAGTCCTAGTTCTAGTTCTAGTTAAAAGATGACATGTCATCAAAATCCGGGCCCTGATAATAATTGCTATTCATTTACTCTGTATTAAGACACACAGGACCTATGTTTACTAATTAGTACATAAATATTATTCTTCTTGTTCTTGAATCAACTTTTGCTATTATTCAGTCAAAAAAGCGTGAGTAATCATCAGGGCCCGAATTCTAATGACATGTCATCTTTTTATTAATGCTGCATTGACATTGCCAACTTGTGGATAAATCCTTATCATGGCCTCTAGATTATAGAAATGCATTTTTATTAGGTCATTTTTTTGTCATTTTATGCAATTTTATGGGGATTTATTTAATTTTTAGGTCATATTTTGTCATATTCGTGTCATTTGATCCCTTATTTAGTCATTTTCATGTATTTACATTGAGTGTATTAACTTTTTTCGTCGCTAGCGGTGCTGTATTTGAAGTGTTGTTTGTTTAATGCAAGAAGGAAAAATTCGGCGTTAGAGTGTTGACATGTCTCAGTCGGAAGTGAGAATCAAAGAAACGCCAAACTTTTGTATTATATTACTATTGTTATTAGATTGACTTGGCAACAAAGTCTGCCACCTGCTTGGATTTGAGAGTGCAAACTACTGTTTACCCTCAATAAACAATATAATCCGGCAGACCACACAAGGATGTGCCGAATTTTGACTGGTGCCAGTATAAATTTCCGTGAGAAAAGAACATTCACAACATTACAATTATTTACAGTTTTTACAATTATGTACAAACTAGTCTATAACTTTGTGTGTACAATAATAATTTTTCATAAATAAAATATCAGTTTTTAAGTCATTTTTTATAATTATTAAGTCATTTTCTTTAAAATTTAGGGTCATTTTATAGGTCATTTTTCAAACAATTTTAGGTCATCAGAATCCGGGCCCTGGTAATCATCAATTTTGTACATCTTATAAATCTGTAACAACAGAATTGAAAATAGGTACCCTAACTATGCTGCAAACGTATGAAACGCATTTAAACACAAGCTTTTAAGACATTTCGAATGATGAATATAATGACGATTTTGACAAATGCTAAGGATCTCAAAATATTATTCTAATAGCACAGCGGATTTCAAATTAGTGATAGTTATAAAAAGATCTGTAAGATTAGAAGAAATGCTCAAAATGAGTATTGTTTGTATGCTTCCGTTTCGATTTTCATGATTTTTCTTTCTTTTCAAACTGCATTATCTTTCAAAATCAATATTTTATAGTTTCTACCCATCCTCATGCTATGGTTTTTCAAAATGGTGTATGCTTAATCAAATTAACGACATAAAAAAATTAACATATGTTCATGTATCATGTTTTTTTTCTAAATAAACAGAAACATTGTTTATTTCATTTATGCTTGCTATGTTTACCTTCATCTTATGACTGAGAGTGTAACTTGGTTCGATAAACAAAAAAAGTAACATATCTGCAAATATCATGAAATAGCCTACATTATGAACATTGGAAACGACATTCCCAACCTTTTGTACATATTCGCTGCTATTGAACATAGCTATGAAAATGTGATTACCACATTCCGACTTCAATTCGCTATTATGAATCGATTGATCAGTACAGACACAATTAATGGACAATCCAACATGAACACAGTAGTAAACTATACCCGTGGGCTATGCTAATGGAATGGAATTTTCGAGCAGAATACCTATTTCTGTATCAAGTACACAAAGCAAGGCTTTTGTTCTTTTTCGTTCTCGAGCTGGGCTGTTCACAGACACACAGACACATACACACATACATGTTTCTGAAAATAGTATTTTTGTGTTCAGGGTACCTAAAAAACTTACATATACGTTAAAAACTCAACTTCGAATTTCGGGGTAGAACACGATACTTCTTCCTTTACCTATAGAACCTATGGTACGAGCAGAGGTAGGAGGCTAAACATGGACAGAAAATTTATAAAATCATACTAAACGTAGAATCCAGGGAAAAATCTTTAAGATTATGATCAATGTCTATTTGCACAATCTATAGATCCAGTCTGTGATCTCTGGTTGGTTATAAGAACGAATATTACATGAAAAAGTGATTTTGGCCCTTATTTAATGTTTTAACGTATAGGATTATATTCTAATGTCCAGATCTTCTCTTCTCTATATATATAAAAGGCTTTGTCCTGACTGACTGAATGAATGACTGACTGACTGACTGAATGAATGACAGGAATCAACGTACAGCCTAAACTATAACAGGTAGAGACTTGGAATTTTGATAGTACCTTCGTTTCATAATGTAGATGCTCACTAAGAAAGGATTTTGAAAAATTCTGATTCTAAATGCCAAAAATTAAATGTTTTTGAAAATACTTAATCCTTTTTACATAGAATTATCAATTCCAAATCACAGAATATATTGTTGCCAAATGGTATCAGATGGGCTTGGAAAAAACAAATGAAATGCACTTTTGACAAATAAGAGAAGTTATCAAAATAATTCATGTTATAAATAAATATTACAGAATGAAATCCACTAAAAAATAATGGAATCACATAACTTTCTCTACCCTGGACATAGAGAAAACAAAACGAGGCATGGTAATGTGTATATTATTATATTATATCGCAGGTTTTTGGAGAGAAAAGTATGAAAGTGATAATGCTTTCTGTTTAATTTCATTTCCAAAACGGTTTTATGGTAACATAAGCGTGGGAAATTTCCCGCCTCGATATTACAATTTTGTTACAGGAATTTCTGTTTCTTCTTATTTAAACCTCTACCAGGCTTGCTGTGCACTGTACAAGCGATGGGATGCAAAATTCTACATCCTCTATAAGCCATAAAAAACTATATCAAGAGTTTTCTGAGGGAATAGTTTGAGTGTAATAAGTCGTTCTTCCTATTTCAAATTATAAATGCCTATATAAGGAACAAGAATTTAAAATTTTTAAATCCTTCATAAGTTAATTTCCAATTACAAAATACAAAACCCGGGCGACGCCGGGTCTTTTAAGCTATCTATACATAAAATACATACTCCCAATAAAAAGTTACCGTGATTTAAAATTAATATATAGTCTGAATATACAAAACATGTAGCAATAAAATGAAAATTGAAAATGTAATACGCTGTTTGTTTAAAACTAATTTTACTTAAAAGTGAATAAAAAAAATGTTTAAAAAATGTTATAATCTGAATTCAAGGCTATGGAAATCGAACAGTTTTATAAGTGTGAATTATTATCTTATTATCATAAAAACCGATGAAGAATTTATATCCTTCAAACATTGTCAAAATAGAAGAAGAAACGCCATGTTATGTTTTGCGGATATAAAATGCAGGACTACTAATGGACAATTAAATGGTCTAAATCATATATGGGCAACGTCCGGCCCGCGGGCCGGATGTGGCCCGCCCCGACTTTGGATCCGGCCCGCGGAACATATTAAAATCGCGCTTGAAAAAGTAAATATTTTCGGTTCTCTGTTGTTCGACGTATAGATATGATGGCTGATGATATCAAGAAAAAACTGGCTGATCGTGTGACTGATTTTAAATCATTTTCCATTGCTTTGGACAAGTGCACCGACTTGTCTGGTACAGCGGAACTAGCTATTTTCATACGAGGCGTTGACGAAGAATTTACCGTTTTACAGTCTCTAAAAGGGACCACTTTGGAGAAGAAATTTTTCGTGAGGTTAAATGTGCTATCGAACAGTATAGTTTGAAGTGGTGCAAATTAATTGCACAGATGGGTTTCAACGGAATTTTGAAAGAAAATGCAATTGACTTCAACGTGAAAAAATACTATTTAATAATACTACATTGCATTATCCACCAACAAAACGTTTGTTCTAAGTCCATTCAATTGCAGAACGTCATGGATGTGGTAATAAAGACCATTAATATTATTTGATCCCGCGCGCTTAACCATCGCCAGTTCAAAGCATTTTTGGATGACCTCTCTTCAGAACATAGTGACGTGACATATTATTGCGTAGTAAGATGGTTAAGCAAAGGTAAAATACTGAAAAGATTTTACGATCTTAGACTGGAAAAGGCTGATTTTACGATCTTAGACTGGAAAAGGCTGATTTTATGGAAATCAAAGAAAAACCTTTGCCTGAAGTCAGTGATCAGAAATGGTTATGTGATTTAGCATTTCTAATTGACATCACGGGTCACTTGAATGAGTTTAATTTGAAGCTTGAAAAACAAGGTCAGTTGGTAAACGAATTGTACAGCCATTTGAAAGCGTCGCTTGTGGGAAACGCAAATGCGATCTGGAAGCTGTTATCATTTTTCAACACTATCCAGTCATGAAAATATTGATTACACTCAATATGCTGAAGAACTGAAATCACTCTCGGGGCAATTTTTTAATAGATTTTCAGACTTCAAAAACTTGGATAGCTGTTTTGACCTTTTTGCTACTCCGATGAAAAGTGACGTCGAGAAGGCTCCGACACACCTGCAAATGGAGTTGATCGAGCTTCAGTAAGATACATATTTGAAGTCAAAATTCGAAGACGTGGAGCTAAGTGATTTCTACAGAACATACCTTGCCGAAGAAAAGTACCCACAGCTGAGAGCATTTGCAAGAAAAATGATTTGTGCATTTGGAAATAATTATAAATGTGAACAGTTTTTTTCCATGATGAAAACTAATAATTCAAAGTATCAAACTAGACTTACAGATGCAAATTTGGAAAACACCCTGCGCTTGTTCATGTAACTTTAGCATTATACTTTATAAATATAAAAAAACCTTATCATGATTATTTTTTCACAAATACCTATTATCTACGGCCCGCGACTTCATAAATATCATAAAGTTTAGCCCGCATCTTTCCAAAGGTTGCCCATACCTGGTCTAAATTATGGTTTGAAACTTTAAAATACTTTTATTGCTCAGAATCAAGATTTCAAAAAGTATAATATCGACCAATTTAAGATTTAAAAAAAAAACTATTTAATAATAGCAATAAAATCTTTTAATTTTTTGTCTTTCGTTTGTTTCATTTCAATTTATTCCAACGATTTGTATTTCTAATTATAAACATAAATGTAAAATGGATTTCATTTTTCTCATTTTGAATTTCCTACTTTAAATTTATTTTGTAAAATTTGTTTAACGGCTTTAGTTCATGTATATAATTTGTAAGTATATTTGTAAGTTTCTTTGACCCATAAACATCAATCTGCGATTGCATCATGCCACTTTAATGTATTGCGATAGTTTGAAGCATGAAAACACACGTACCCACTCCATGATTCCTTAAAGTTCGGACATAATTCTCCAAAATTTCCATCAGCTACTTGTGGTATTCTCTATAGTTTCTCTCCCGGTTAGGGACTATTTTGACGTAAGAATGGTGTTCACATCTTGTTATATCCATCTGCACGGTGGATGATTCACAACTGAATTACCATCGCCTCTATTCCTAATACGGTACATCAAATGATACCAAGTGATGTGCACCTATAACTTACTAGAGATGACCACATTTTCCCATGACATACAACATCTCATGGGGCCATCGCCTTACTTTGAGGGAAAAAAATATTTGCCATGACTTATGCTCCAATCCTCGTATATTCTCTTACTAGTATACTCTGGATAGGCCTACTGCATGAACATTAGCCTAAGCACATGTTTTGAAATGTTCACATTTCTAAATAGAAAATGTGGGAAATTAGAAAAAATAACCAGGCCCAAAACAGAAGATCACAAATATTGTTTTTTTCATCACAAATATTGTTTTCTTCTCTATCAAGTTTGTTTATTGTTACATACATTATTACATTTCATTATTTACATTATTTCACCATTAGTGCAAGTAAAAAAAAAAAAAAACCAACAGAAAATACTAATCTAATTTAGCATTTAAAATGTAAGGTATGCCCCTAGATGAGCAAAGCTCGTGTTTAGGGGTACAATAGATTAATATAAATCTAATTATAAATCAATGCACAGTATACTACAAACGAAAATTATAAATGTATGAGTACAATGTATGTAAAATAATTTTCCATCATTAACCAGTGGTTTATATAAAAATTACAAAAACCAGAAAAGAATAAAAACTTTCTGCAAATTCCTCAAGAACCCAAACCCTCCAGCTAAGTATAAGCTTTGATGTTCGGTTTTTGGCCATTCTTTTAAAGCAAGGAAATGGAAAATTTGGAAATGGATAGACTTTGCGATGCACTAATATGATTACTTTAAGTCTCATTTAACGAACTTAAATGGCATTATCTGCACTCCAAGTCGAACTTTTGCGCGTTATGTGCCATGTAACCACCTCTCCATTGTGGTTTTATGTAGCTGCATTTGAATGATCACATAACTTTTTTTTCGTTCTCTGCGGAGACATGTACGCCTCCCGTTTAGACAACACGCAACACGCAAACCACATTCCTTTCCACAGTACTGTATGGAAAGCAAATATTTGATTGCTATATATAAAACTCCTACAGTCTATAACTAGAATTTCCTTGAAGAGTGTGCTGGTGAAGTTGGTTTTAATTAATTAAAAGCTGTGATAAAATCTCCACTCCTTGCTTGCCTGAGTTAAGACGAACTTTTCTAACTCCAATTCGAGACTTGGAGTTAAATCCTGTTTACAGGGTAATTTGTGTTAAGTTTTTAAAAGTTCTACCTTCTTAGAATGCATTTTAGTGCTCAGAATTAAAATACCGTGAATGATTAACTAAAATTATACACAAAATTCTTCTTCTTAAATAAATTGCTATCTTCCCACGTCCCATCTAAAAATACTACAACACTTTCTGTGTGATTCTAAAATCTTAGTAAAGTAGCGACTAGACGATCAATAAATTGTGTATATAGGCTACAGTAAATGCCGCTTAATGTATTCGCGGATAATGTTATCAGTCTGGTAATGTTATCATTTTTATGAAGTCCCGCACGGATTAGCCTAATACCCATACATTGAATTGAAAAAAAACGCTGTTTATTGTGATCAAAGACTCGATTTATGTTATCACATTTTCCGTTTTACGGTTTCCAAGTAGGCCTACTGTACGTCATTCAAAATTTTGTTTTTAAGGATTTCGTTTCTAACTCAACTGTACTGTGTTGTATTAAATGTAAGGGTAGTGTTCCCAGCTCATAGGATGATCTGTTCGAGGGACTGGTATATCCTAACTTTCTCTTTTAAGCAATAAAACATGTTTCACCCCTCAGTTTAGCTGTAGCTTTTGATTTGATGAAGATCACAGTGTTGGCATGCAGTGATGGTTAGTGTAAAATGAAAAGACTTGAACAGACAGGCGTAAGATGTTTTGTTAAGCGGTGTTCACCACAGGTCAGTAAATTAAAAAAAACTGTATGAGTATGAAATATTGGTTAATGGAATCCAAAGGGAAAACAGAAACAATAAAAACTTTTTATTGATTACGAAAATAGTTGTTTGCAGGCTATTCTGAGTAGTTGAATGATTCACAGTTAGCTTATCTCTTATCTTGTATGTATGAATAAATAGCTTTTAATTGTATTTTTATAGTGTGTTTTCTGATGTATGAAAAGTATCTTTCAATTGATTATTTCGGCTACTGTTATCACTCTTAATATTATCAGATTAGCTGCGTCCCGAAGTGATCACAATAAGCGACGTGCACTGTAACTGTATTGATGGAAATTTTGATCGTCTAGGAGCGTATTGAAGCGCCCTATCAATATTGACGGATACTTTTAGAAAATTATATTTTCTGTCAATATTGAAGAACCGTTTGGACATCTAATAGGTTTATTGTCAATATTTTCTTCAATATCAGTTCTTTGTGAGACTGCAAAGTGATTTTTGGGGTCATCCGGTACTGTAAAACGCAAAAATTAAGCAAATGTTCTTGTGTAAAGCGGCACTCACCTTGTACCACTCTTTGGACCAGCGTCTATTTCTCTCTTTCATTTTTATTTTTTCCCACAGTGTAAGAGTCAATGCTAGAAAAATCCAAATCCGAACTGAATAACATTTTAAAATTAACTTTATTAAAAAAACAATAAAAAAACACACACACACACACATGCTGAAACAACCTCGATCATGCAGCACGAATATTTTTGCCAGATTGAATATTAGTGAGAATATTGATGCGTTTTGAAGCAAATTGATGCGCGCTTCAAGAGCGTCAATATTGAAGAGAATAATGACAATATTATTGATCGTTTAGGGGACCCTTCAAATCTTCGCAAGTAAACCAACCAAATAATTAATTAACTAAAGCGTTTAAAATCATGTTGGGTTCTACCGTTGAGTTCGATCAATAAAATAATTACATAATGTATTTCTTCTCAACTTCTTTTGTTGCCTAGTCCTTTCGGTTACATGGGACCATCATCAAGGCATCTTGCTTGTAAAGAAAAAATAAACCATAACACTGAAAACTGCAGAGTCATTGAAAAAATGTGGTTTCTCTTGTAAAGATTTTAAAGAAATTGCGCTTCACGCATTAAGAGGTTTCCTCGTAGATATACATATATCTACGTATTAAGAGGTTCCCTCGTAGATATATATATATATATA
Source organism: Ectobius pallidus (assembly GCA_964059195.1). Taxonomy (NCBI): domain Eukaryota; kingdom Metazoa; phylum Arthropoda; class Insecta; order Blattodea; family Ectobiidae; genus Ectobius; species Ectobius pallidus. The sequence continues at coordinate 72,283,701 of CAXKWD010000008.1, read as the reverse complement.
TATATATATCTACGAGGGAACCTCTTAATACGTGAAGCGCAATTTCTTGTATAGCAAGGTTATCAGCTATCCATGATCTTAAAAATTTAACATGTTTATAAGTAATTAATATCATTATTGTAGTGATTTATACATTTAACCCTTATTTATTTATTAGAAATTAAATAAGTTATTTTTGCACATTAATCCTTGTCAGTTTGGCAGCCTGTATATTCAAGAAGAGAGCTAAATAAATCAAACATAGAGAGTGGAATGAATAAAATAGTAGTAGATACTTTTTCTACCTACTAGGCCTAAGATTTGTATGTATAAAAACCTTAGGGAAAACTATTCTTCTTAACAAAAAATAGATAGTGTTGGCCATAGTTAGATTTGCCTTGAAGCCTTAGAATAAACTATGAAATGTATGCATCAAGTGTAGTATAGAACTCTACTTTGTAGGTTTTACTATGAAAAATTGTAGCATGCATCGTTCCGTGGCTTCGGTTGCTTAGTCAGTGGTTGGTGGTAATTTGCATGGCTGCGTTTTTACAAATAAGAGATAAAGGAGGTATAAAGAGAGAAAAGCGCCATCAGTTACAGAAAACAGATGAAAAACAATGAAAATTATGGTTAATGCTTTCTCGTCACAATCACAATAAATTATGCTCAGCATTCGGTTAGTAGCCAATAGTAACACAAATCCCCGAAGAGCACAAAATCGATTATTATCGGAAAGTAAAACCTACGGTATGCTAGCATTCCCTTCGTAGCAGAAGAATTGTGTTTATGAAAATGATATGAAGTTTATGCTTTAATTTTTACCTTTTCCTATAAAGTAAAAACATTAACTATGATTTTATGCATACCGCCCATTAGCACAATGTTAAATTAAATTAAAATTACTAATAAAGGTTTAAGAGCTGAATTTGCATTAATATAAGCATTTAACAAGTGACATCAGTGAGTTTACAAGTTCTATATGAATAAAGAAAATTTTAGTGGAATAGCTGGTTTTTCATGAACGTTAATTCTAACACTGTGATAAAATTCCTCATCTTCTAACATAAAGCATTATTCTGTTATTCTTATATCATAGTTTTTATTTTATTTTTATTTTTTATTTTTGTGATGCATATATAGCCTACGCAGCCTATAGCAGCAGTGAAAAGGTTAAGAACATTCTGTTACAGAAACGTGCCGTCTTAAATGTGGTAGATTTTCTAATAAACTTTAAAAAGACGTATCGGTAATTTAATGTTAATTTAACAAAGAAATAGAAGGACGTAGCCTAAACTTTTTACAGATAGTGTATTCGTTGCAATGTTCACAGAGCCTCTTTAAAGTATATCGATCTGCTCTAAATGCCATTCCACTAAATTAACACTCCCATGGGTGAAGTTTACATAATCTGTGTGACACTCCACACTATCAGGAAAAGGTTTTTACTGCTACCAAATGGATTAAAATATAACTATATTTGCTGCCAACTCTTTAAAGAATGTGAAAAAATTAAAGAGGACATACCATGGTTCCATGTAGCAAAATCAATCATGATCAAACTCTCGGATAAAATAATTCAGACGAAAAATTCTCTTATACGCCATAGTCAGTATGTACCACTGAAAATATAATTTTAGTTTCAAACTGGAAAGTGTATTTCTAATTGACATTATTCTATAATTTCACCATGGAAAATTTGGGAGTTATTTTTTACGATCTCATATTATTTCAGAAAGGGGTTATAATTGTGTCAGGAATCCAAACTAACTGTAAAACATGTTTCGTTCGATTGTCCTATGTTCGAAACAAAAAGACTCCAGCTAAATTTTCTTTTTGAAGATTGTGACGAAACTTCCATGTGTCAAAAAATTTTCACGAAGCAATGTTATTATAATCATGTTATGCAGTATCTAACATATATTCACAACCATATGTAATTAATATTCTGTATTTTACTGTATATAGCCTATTGCTGTGTAAGCTATAACCCTAACTTGCCTTTTCTGGAAAAATAGGGCTCATAAAGATTTGGAGATCCAATAAATAAATTTCATCCTGGAAGGAATTTAATTCACTTTTTGCTTGGTTATCGCTGCTACAGTCATTTGGCGGCATACATTATTATTAACTATTTATTTATACTGGCGAAGTTCAGACCATAAGGCTTTCTCTTCTATTTCACCAGTAAAACTACTCATATTAAATACAATATAACATTTACAACATAATTCTATTCTTTATCTTTTAGTGTGTCTATCCTTCGCCTTTGGAATTCCTTGCCCCATCATATCAGGGACTGTTGAAATGCACCACAGTTTAGAAACGCATTGGATGTTCTTTTTATTTGTCAATAATTAGTTACCATAAAATTAGAGACAGTACATAACACATAAAATTAAAAACAATACATAATATATAAGATTAAAAACAGTACATGATACAAGCAATTAAGTTACATGATTTAATTATGAAAGTTGAATTTTACTTAATACTAAAATAACATTAAATCACCCTTGTTGTGGCAGTTTAGTTTATGAAATTAATTAATTAAACAATTAATGGAATCACAATATTTAATTTTTAAAAAGTAAATTATTTATAATACAAAAATAATACACACATGTACAAATTTCATTCTAACTAATTAATGACTGTCGGCCAACGGTAGTCTAGAGGTCTAGATCCGAAGGTCGCGGGAACAAGCCCGGCCGCGGCCGATGGATTTTTCAGGATGTAAAAATCCTGGGCACGGAGTCCTCCGGGACGGACTTTACGCCGGGGGGGGGGTGTCCTAGATGTGCAGCACGTAAAAGAACTCCTTTCACGTCCAAGTAATATTGAGGCAATGGGCTTACCACCTGTCCCTCTGCCCTCTCTCAGAAAATAAGCGTAACAAAATTCACATAGGTAACAGAAACCTCCACTTGGAGGCCCTTTGCCCCAACATAGGGGATATAGGAAACAAGATACAGAATTAATGACTGTTAAACAATGAAATTAAAATCCTGGGCACGGAGTCCTCCGGGAGGGACTGTAAGCTGGGGGGCCAGTGTCGTAGATTTACGGCACGTAAAAGAACTCTAAGCCTAAATTAGAGCCTCTGGACAAAATTTCTAGGCCCTTTCAAGTCCAAGTAATAGCCTACCTTTAATTTCCGGAGGTGGGTTGAGAGGCGATGGGCTTACCACCTGTTCCTCTGCCCTCTCTCGGAAAATAAGCGTAACAAAATTAGTATAGGTAATGAATCCTCCATTTGGAGGCCCTATGCCCCACCATAGGGGTTACAGGAACAAGTCAAGTCAAAATGAAATTATGGTACTTTTCAACAGTCTCTGATAGGACAGGGCAACGATGTCCAAAGGTAAAGGATAGACACACTGAAAGATGAAAAAAGTTAATTATGTTGTAAGTTATGTTGGAGAATACACAGTACGCTTTGGCTATGCGTTCGTGAGGTCGAAAGAAGATTAAAACAAAATTGTAAATAAGCAGGACAAAAAGTTAATAATATCGAGTGGGGTTAATCATGCGCCTCGGGTTTTCCATTTTCGAACCCACGGTCCTATTAACTTATTTTAATCTATTTCGACAGGTTGAGGTAGATCATACAATTCCGCAAACGTATTGTTCATTTTACTGTGAAATGTTACCAACCCGAAATTTGCCATAGTGACTAATGAAAACAAACAATACACAGTTCAATAGGTTTGTCACGGGGTTTAAGCCATGGACCTTCCGAATGGGATTTTAAAAATGATTGCTACTGCATCAACTCAGTTGAAAAGAGTGGAAATACAGCCATAGATCCTTGTAATATCTTTTTCACAAGTTTGAAGTTATAATGCAGATGGAAGTATATGTGAGACATAAAAGAAAATAACTACAGACAAGAAAATATTTTGATCTTTTTTACTGGGTGTAATTCTCTATACCCTTTCTACCCATTTTCATCAATCTGAATTTCAGAAAAAAAAATGTTCTGTTTCAGTTTCAGTTAATTTTACAACAAATATGACAATGGGAAATTTAAAAATAGAAACCTAATAGCTCACTACATTTCATAATAAAATACCTTGTATCCGCCTTCCAGTCGGAATGGATTTGCTTTCGTATTCTATAGTTATTCGCTTAGCATGAGGATAATGTTTCTGCGCAAATTTAACAGAGTGGAGATAATTTTTAAAACCATTATCGGCGATATTCTTAAAAGTTACAACTTTGGGTATTCATTCGTCCAGCTGGGCCATTTCTCAACCATAATTTTAGGTCTTCTCTCGGACGTTGTTTAATTTTATCAACAAAGTTTACATGTAATCGTACATGAGCAGTAAAACCATTATTTCCAATTTCAGTATTATTTCTTTTTTAAATTAATTGACTTTATGCTTTAGATAATATAGAAATTATGACGTGTTCCCAAAATTGTTTAAAAGACATTCCTGTATTGCAATGTTATGTTGAGAGTTTCTGTCATTCTATTTCTGGAAGGGGTGGTTAGAATTACTATGTAGATTTCAGAACACCGCATTGCAATTTTCCGTGTGTAATGTTTTTTGCCTCGCATCTACCTCTGAACTGTTATGGCTTCCTGACCTGAGTAGCTGATTAGTAAAAGTTAGCTGTATTAGAAAACCATTGTATGTGTTGGAGTTTTCCGTTTTAAAAGCTTTGAAATCCTTTCAGGTACTCTAAAATATACTTCAAGAAAGAACATAAAAATTTATTAAACTTTTATATGTATTTCATGGGTATTTATTGCTTTTGTAGACCTTCTCTTAGATGTAGGATTGCATAATGAAACTACCTAGAAAAATATCTGTAATGGTTAAGATCTACCAAATCATTTGACTAATTTTAGCCCCATCAAAATTCATCGGTTATACATGGTTTTCTTCTATGATTTCTATAATAGGGCTTAGAATAGGGGCATGTTTGTTTATTATGTATGTGCCTAAATAAGTTGACTTATCATTGGGTATATTATTATATTTCACCATTATAATCAATTTCATCAGATTGTATTCGATTTATTACATTTTTTCAGTTTCTTGGTGGATGCCATAGAGCAGCGTTTCTCAACCTATGGTCCGCGGACCATTGGTGGTCCGTGAAGATGGTGCAGATGGTCCGCAGATATAATTTAAAAATATCATAAAGCAAGTAAAGAAGTAAAAATTGTTCACATGTTCACTAGATTTTTCACTAGATGCCAAAGTTTTTAAAAAATCTTCGAAAATACAGGTCTTATTGCAAGTTTCCTTACTTTTGCAGTTACGAACCACAATTTGAAACCCCTGATGCACTTACTTCTATGGTTCCCTCTTTCATTCAAAACCCTGAAATATAAGACTTCGTCGGAATTTGTTATTAGAGGCGCTCTCTTAACAAGGGTTTTATTGTTGGAGCTGCCCGAGTGTCTGATACCGGTAAACCTATGTGATGTTAGGCCTATCATTCCTAATTATGTTATCAAATTGGTAATAATTATTACAGTCTGTTCAAAATATAATTTTACTGTCAATAGTTTACTTCCAATTCAATAACTGTGTTTTTGTCGAATTAAAAAAATATATTTAGATTTATTTCCTTATAATGACCTATAATTAATATCCCAAATATAAAGAATATAGGCCTACATATAGCCTACTTTTAAAAATGGGATGTAAAGTTAGGGGTCCGTAAAACATTTTAGACATTTTAGAGGTCCTCGCGTTCAAAAAGGTTGAGAAATGCTGCCATAGAGCGATGAACACTCGATGCAAAAAGGAAATTATTCCCGCCACATCATTCCGTAAATGTAATGTACCTTCTTGTTATATGACAAATTTATAGATTTTCTAGTCTTGGTAGAAAATGTTACTTCTCGTGTATGATTTATACCCAGTTTTATTGAAATTATTTTTTTCATTGCATTTTCACACACATAAATTAATTATGGCATTGTGAGAACTGTGTACAACTTCCAGATATAATTTGTTTGGACTGTCAGATCCAATGTCATCCTTTGCTTTTGTTCTGTTCAAGCTGTCTCTCAAGCCAAGGGAACAGTAGTATTAACTGCTGAGGCTGTTTGTTTTCTTAGCCTATTTGTCTGGAGGTAGGGCCTGTTCAACCAGTCTATCGACCATATTTGAAAGAGCTTACTAACCTTTATTCTTTTGTGAAGAATAATCCCTATAAAATATCTTTTAGAGACGTTCAAGTTGAAGGTATTGCTAACGTTATGATGATTTATGTTATTTTATTAGTATGTTGCCTATATTTGTGTATGTCTTTCAAACATAAAATTTAATAAATTTAAATACTACTAAATGTTTTCACAATGAAATAGTCAACACATTTAACATTTTAAACCTTAATGTATTAATTTGGATTTAAAAGAAACAGAAACAAATTTACCTATACCTCTGCAACATAGGAATAATTTCAATAATGTTACATAACATTTGTCAAGAGTGCCACTAATAAGCAGTCTTGGTCATTATCAGGTGAAGGATTTTCATGTATTTACATAACTATCTACGAAGCTAAAATCAATTTCATTTGGAAATATATTTTAGGATCTAGTACAATCTTATTGTGACAATTATCCACATTATTTTTCCCTGTGCGTATAAAAATTTCATCAAGTTACGTGTCCATACATACACCTATAAAATGTTATCAAATTACGCCAGAGGAACTTTTTCTTTACACTGTCCGACATCTAGTATCCATAAAGTCTTCTTGGTTTCCGGGTATCTGCCGCGTCCTATTTTAGATGTCTGCCTACGATCTCATATTATACAACAGTACGGGGAAGGAACATTCTGACTGTTCAAGCAATTTTCTAAGCAACGAGAAACCAGAAACCGACAACTTTTCCGGCTAGGGCAGACATCTTACACATGACGCGGCAGATACCCGGAAGCCAAGAAGATTTTATTGTCAACTCGGGCCGCGGAAACCTGCGATCTCATACTATCTAGTACCCATATTCTGCATTATACATACATTCCATACCTTGCTCTGTCATTTGTGTATTTCAAAATTTCACAATGTTCCCACATTTAAAAAAATTAATAGTTATTATGTCTTATGCCCCATCCCTCGTAAGATAAACCAAAACGGTGTAAGTTAAGTCTCTTATCTGTTGGAAAAGAATACGTTTTCGTATTCTCTTGCTAGACTTGGACAATTCCAACAAAAGGAAAGAAGGACCCTGCGAAAATATATTCCTCTGTGCTAATTAGCAAAGAAATAAACTAAATATCAACGCTGCGTTGGAATAAACACATTGCACCTTCAAGATTAACCCTTTTGAATGTCATTGATGCTCCAGGTGAACCTATTTCGTCTTATTCTTATGCATGATGCAGCCTGTTCATGCATCAACAGGCTGAACCTAGTGATGCATGCAATCAATTACAAACCTTTCCAGATTTGCCAGAAATATATCGTTATAAAGCTCATAAGCTTCAAATTAAACACACCACATTGAGTGTATTATTTCTGTATTATGAACTCTTTTTTTTACTTTATTGTGTCACTTTTTCTGGTTCAAAAAATAACATAGGCTACGGAAATGTCTTCTGTGTGCTTTGATTTGTTTAATTACGTTACATAAAAAAAAATGAAGCAAAGACTTGGAAGGCAGCAATTAACATTCAAACAAAACTAATTCAAGTACAAATAAGAAGATATCTCTGTAGCCCAGGCCAGAAACAAGAACAGGATCTCGGACTGATCCCCCGGCTGACCGTTTTTAAAATCTTTGTTGGTATTTATTTTCTCTTCGATGATGTGGATATGCATTTTTTATAATTTCCATGTTATGTAGTTTTAAAACTGTTGAGAATGAAGTTTCAAAAAGCGCATGGAAGTTGTCCCGTCTCCTTTTGATGATTTTACTATTTTGAACAAATGGAAACCGGAGCTTAATGGTAAACTGATTGTGAGTTCAACAGGTCTACCTCTTGTTTTGGGATACGCCGCGATGTAGATAGTTCAGTTATAAACCGAAAGGACCCGGGTCGGATCCACAATGTCACTGGGATATTTTCAATTGGCTTCATCCTTCTGATGGAGTCATAATATAAGAGTATTTAAAAGATCACTCGGAAAGATTTTTATTCAAAGTTAATGAAAGCCAATAAAGAAAGAGAGAGTGTTATAATTACTTTCTACGAAATACAGTTAGCAGGTATCGACAAAATACGGAATACCATAACATATGGACAAATGTTAACTTTTACTCGATATAAAGGTAATAAAAAATCATATTTTTTACACTATAGTTTTGTGGAGCCAACGAAATATGACAACATGGTATAAATATAATTCCGTATTTTCGTATAGAACCTTTTACAGATGAAATGATTTCATGATGTTGAAAGTTTTAAACTAATTTGTAAATTTCGTGATCTTATGAAAAGCCCTACTATTGTAATATTATTTAATTTTTTTTATAAAGAAGAGGGTATTGTTCACTCTCCTTTTATTCTCTCTAATTGGAGTCAATTTCAAATCTGACGGTCTGATCCCACAAATAGTTCTTAACATTTGATATAGGCCTAGTTTAGATGCACCCCATATTAGAGCCTGAAGTTACTGTACTAATTATTTCCTTGTGTCCAGCTAGTTATATTTTATTCGTAAACAGGTTAAAACAATAATCATTAATAGCAATATACAGTACTCGTAGAAATGTATCGATTTACATAATGAATCTTATTGATAAAAAATTATTGTGTTGCAGGTGAGGAGCAGAAGTGGCACAACTATGAAGTTATGTGAGTTTTAAATAGTTTTATACTAGAAATGAAAAAATTCTGTTGAGGAGCCACATGACCTGCTGGTGTTTCAGCAAGATTGAATCGCCATGGTAACCGAATCTTCTTGCATCATAACTATGTCGGCAACTAGCTAGATTAGATACTCGTCTTAATTAAATTAAGTTTGCATCATTATTCACCTAACGCCGAGAAGTAAGTAACGATTTATTTCTTACCACTTCTTCAGAAAGGAAACTGATCTATATCATAATAATTTTCTATGTTGTTAGTAAAATTAAATTTTCTATTTAAAAAAATCTTAGAATTAATAACATCAATAATAACGAAATTCGTATTCTTAATTGAATTATTTCGTAGATAAGCCGGTCACTTGGCTTCTCAACTTCATAATGTATAGGCCTAGGTCTAGTTCACAATCTATAAGCATTGCATAGGCAATTTTCAAATTGCAGGTATGTCAAGCTCTAAAACTATATGGGATAGGCTACTATAATCAAAATAATATAAGTTAGTCTACTATTTGCCGCACTTCTAGCTTTTAGGTAAATATCTCACACTGACTGGAAGAAAGTAATGAACACTAATTATTACCTGAAGTAAGTACAGTGTAAATAATCTACGAAGACTTCTGAGGAAAGTTCAAGATTCCTCCACTTGAACAGGCACAATGAAAAAAAGATGAAAAAAAAAATGAATGAAAAAAAAACATAATTATGAAAAAATTAGTAACATTTAGTTGCTATATTTCTAAAAAAATAGAGTATCTGAAGTTTGCTGCCAGGATACGGTCCTCTCAAATAGAAACCGGGCCATGTGCACTAATCCACAACAATGACATCTGATCACTAAATTAACAGTTTTCAACATTTTCCCTCGGAAATGATCAAAATGTACATACTCGAGATTTTTCAACACAATTTATGAAAGCCAGCTGCTTTTTTTGATAATTCCTGTGTATTCGAATTTTGTTTAAGACAAAGACTGAAGATACACTTTCACTATATTAACTGGAACAGTGTTAGGCCTATATCAATTTATAAGACGCGAATTTCATAAGTACATTATAGTCTGTTTATCTCCAGTATTGATCATCTCGTTAATCAAAGAATAAGGCAGTAAACACACTTATTTTATGTGTGCTATTGGGTATAGATTGATAGCTCTTTTATTTTTAAACTTGCATGTACAGAAAATGGAAACTTAAACTGTGACAGTTTCTTGGGAAATAATCGTAACTACAGCATGCATTCAATTGGGTTATTCATATGAATATTCATATGTTACCATTTTTATATGGTTTCAACTTCATGTTGATAGGAGGTTACAAATTTAAGATTATAACATTCGGATAGTACACTGTATTTTATAATCATATGGTTTAATACACAGATACCACTTTAGGCTTATTTCTTGTATGGATTTTATTACATAGTATTCCGCAGTATATTAAAAAAAATATATATTTGGATCTAGGTATAGAGTAGCCTATATAGGACGGCTCGCTCATAGAGCAATCATTAAATCTCCTTTGACATTGAATCTGAGCTCTGCTCGGAAATCTTCGTGCACGCTCTATTTACGTAGCAATTATTATGTTATTTCATCTCCAAAGAGGTGGATATAAGATTAATCGCGGATATTTATATATACCATCTAGAATAAAATGAATTATCCTTGCTGCTGTTTAAAAAGTTTACTGTAAATTCAATAACGTAAATATCGATACATTTTATAGAAGTTGTGTTTCTGTGATTCCTGTGGATGTGGAAAAATACAGGATCTTTTCCCATGGATTGTCACAGTTGAAAGGGTTTTGTTGGAAAAGGTACAGTTTATTATCTTCATCTGTAAAGAAGGTTTGCCACCTTTTAGTGATGTTCTTTTTCTATGACCATTTCTACAATCTGAATAAATACATTTAGAATAATTTAAGGCTTTTAATATGTGGTAATTGTATATTTTATTTCAGAATAATTTGTGATAATGTGTTTTCATTAAATCATGCAACGGCTATGTGAAAGAACCTCTTTGTTGTTTCCTGAAGGGCTTGCTTTTGTTGTGTACTTGGAAGTTTTCATTTTAATAAACAAGCTGTCCCGGTATATAAATTTAAGATTCTGCTTATTTTAGAATAAATAGTAAGCTATAGGGTTGCATGCACTGTATCCTTGAAAGCATGACATAATTTGATTGTAATGCAAATAATTTATTATTTTTGTGTGTGGTTGATGAACTTTGTTTCCATGTTCTTGGGATAAATAATTCCACAGATTTTCATATAAATAGGCATATATGTATGAAATAAGTAACTATAATTTATGCTCATTAGCATTACATTTAAGACTTTTCTTCACCGATAATTTAACACTACTATACCTTCATTGTTCTTAACTCCTGGAATTCAGCTGTAGTCTTACTATACTTACTAATTTATATTTAAATAATCCTCGGCCCTGTGACTGACCAATATCAAAATGTAAAAACTAATTTCAACTAAAGCAATCTAATTATCTATTTTATGGAACCCGAAGGTTAATTGGCGCGCTTACCTGCTTGCCATTGAGATAGTAAGTAAGTAAGTAAGTAAGTAAGTAAAGCAATCTAATATCTTATTCATGAGACCCAGGAACGGATCGATGGATCCATGTGGAGATTGCTGTGGACAAATGGGATCTGGGCAGGCTTTTTTTCGAGGTGGAGCATACCTGCTATTTATCATTCCATCGTTGCTCCATTTACCATAATATGCAATAAAAGGATTGTTATTGTTATATCTTAATGGCCCTGAAAATATCTGAAGTAGGCCTATATAGATTTCTTAATACATTGGTAATTTAACTATGTATATCACTTTACGACTTTTCATTCGGAATAATTAGGCCTACCTTTTAAACAGATCAGGTGCACGATAACATCGGTGATTTTTTTAGTGGTTTTCTTCACATTAGATCTTAAATATTAGTTACTCATATTTTATTATAAGACATTGTATTAAATTTAAGATCATAATTATGAATAGTGAAATTGGCACTACTAATCTATTCCGGCAAAGTATCCTTTTTTCCGTTCTTTCTTTCTTGAATGAAATTAAGCTATGGTAGGAAGTATGGAAAATTATAAAGAAAAACAAACCTTGAAGATTTTTCTATGTTATTAAACCAAAGTCAACATCCAAAAAGTTCTTACCGTAAATATTTTTCCGTGAAAAATAAATAAATTAAACAAACTTAGTTCTAATGCATTAGGAGATACGTAGCGACGTTCGATCTCTGCCGGTGTCCTAGGATACTCAAGTGGCAGAGTTACCAGTAGCCGGTGCGAGAGCATAACCAGCAGTCTCGTGACATTTGGGATCTCCTGATTTTGTGTCATTTCTAGACCTTGGATTTTAAGGCAAATGCCTATTTTGTTCCTTATGAAATAACATGAATTTTTTTAAATATGTGGACATTTCATGATAAATCACTTACATTTATAGAGTTTTATAGTGCCCTGAAATGCCTATTTGGACCTTTAGAGCCTATTTTACTATTTTAGTGCCTAAAATTCCTATTTTGTGCATTTAAAATAAAATTCAACTTCTGCAATTTTTACAATCTTATAATGGACACCCCTCAATGAAAAGCAGAACAGCAGAGGTAGGGTTTTCACAGAAACTTGATTATTCCAAATAATTGTCGCTAAAGGAATGGTGACTGACGGTTGAGGGGGAGGATTAAGGAGGAAGGACTACTGTGTCAAGTCACCAGTGAAAGAACATCTGTTTAAGGGTATTTGTACGTGAACAACCACAAAAATATTTTTAAAAACGCAGGTTCTAAAATATTAAAATTTTATAAGAAAATGAACTCAGAAGTGGACAAAAATTACAGGGTTCTATAACAAGGCTTACTAGAACATAACTAGCAGATAAAAGTATAAAAAAATGACCAAGTTAATTTTAAATTACACGTTTTATAGGAGCATGAAAAAAATTAATTCAGATGCACTTCCTATAGGCATAACATTTTTCTGGTTTCTCTGACGCCTTTTATTTTTAATGCATTTTGATGAACATATTTTTCTACAAAGTAGACTACTTTTATACAGCTAAAGTTATTATTTTTAATGCAATTAATTTTTATATAACGCATATAAAATATCTCGAAATTTGATCAATATTTCATGACACATTTTCTTTAATTTTATACCTATGGGCATAATTGTAGTCTACTTTATGCATATATGCATGTAAAATTAGTGTAAAACATTTCAGCCTTCTATCTATAATGGTTGTGGAACTACCTAACAATATGTGTGAAAAATAAGAGTTGCCGGGAAATTCAATTTTAAGTTAATAGTGAATAGTAGTCAGAGTATGTATTTAAATGCCCATTTAAATTGCTCAAATAATTTTTAAACCTATATAAACTATATATCAATGGATGCAGAAAATTCAGCACAATTTTTTAGTGCTATAAACAAAACAACATAAATTTCAAAATAATTCACGTAGTCTACAGTATATACCCTTAAGTGAATATAGTTCGTGATTCCTAATTTTGCAGTTAATTCTGTTAAGAATAGGTATACCATGTTTCTTGCGGTAAAAGAAAAAAATACATGTTAGAGTTTAAGTGTATATTGTAATATTTTAAAGTCTATTTTCTATCTATTTACACATTTTTAAAGCATATTTTAAGTGCCTATTTTATCTTTTAAAAGCCTATTTTCTTGTCTTAAAATCCTATTTTAGGCGCCTAAAACTAATTCTTTTAGAGCCTAAAATCCCAGGTCTAGTCATTACACAGCCTGAGCCGTGTTAAGGGATGACCGAATTGTTGAGAGTGGTTTTCTAAACTACTTACCCTAGAAGCTTGAAATTTTGTCCAATTAATTAAGATATAAACCGAAATTCAAATATAAAATTTTATTTTAACATGTAAATTTGTTTTTGAGATATTAATTTTATTGTTTTACAGGCCTAATAAAAATTTAAATCCAAATCCTTCCATAGATATTAAAATATGAATCTAAATTGTTATGCGAGATTCGTTGAAGCAATCCCTCAGGGGATATTGCGCTCCGGAGTAATTTTTTACTGTTTATTTCATTACGTAAATACAAAGTGGAAGGGATACAACTGTGCAGATATAAACAGCTTTGGAAGAAACAAACGAAAAAATGTCAATGTCCTATTTGTTCCGAATGAGTTCTTTTCTTAGAAAAAATTGTACCTAAATGTGCTTTGCTTGATAAGTATTATCCGTACTGATTTTTTTTTCTTTTCGCATCAGCACAGAAAAAAACAATGAAATGTATTTTCCTTTTGCGGGTTTTCAATAAAGCTGGCAGTTTTCGTACAAATTAAATACAAAGATTATAGTGGACCACATTGTCCGCGACATACGGCAACGTCGAAGAGAGAATATCTTAACGCATAGTCAATGCCATTCAGAAGCTATCTGGCAGAGTGTTGGTCGTGCAATTATTCCTCTGAACTTTCAACCTAATTTTCTCATGAACCATAAACGTAGTCACAAAACGCAAAATAGGTTTTATTTCATTTTAATGTTATCTACTATCCATTAAATCTTCACTGTTTTAAGCCTTGCACACTATATAACACCGCTTGTTAAATATTTGACTCTCTTAAGTATCAAAGGTAGGCGTTTAATTCCCTTACTCTTTGTCAGATTTTTGCCTACCGATAAATCTGTCAAAATCATGAAAACCTTTTCGTTCCTGTATTATAGAAATCGCTACTATTTTTGTTATGTTTTTCTTATTTTTTAATTATTATTATTATTATTCTTTATTATTATTATTATTATTATTATTTTGTTATCGAACGAAACGACATTGGTCTGGTAAGTTTTGTTCGGGGAACACTCTATCCCAGAAGATGAAATCCAGGCCATTAAACTAGGGAAATTTGATTCTGGAGACATGCTTCATGAGAGAATGATCAATCGGAGTATTGGGCTTTAGAGGTTGGATGCGGTATGACTGATGGTGAAAATTCTGTTTAAGATAGGCTTATTATAATCTGGACACTGCAAACACACACACACACATGTCTCTATGGACACGAGCAGAATAGATGTGGCAAGATGTGAACAGCGTTCTTATGCCAGAATAGATTTTTCTTAGACCGAAAATTACAGATAATGCCACAGGAAACTGGTGGAAGCTTTGGAAATAAGGACCTTCTGTACCGAATTTCGAGGATATTATATGTTTGGTTATGCGAGTTTTCGTGTTTCCAGCTACTGCAATGCAGTAAAGTGGCACGATGCCGTCCTGTATGCATGTTTATGAATGTCTTCTACCTGTTCTATCCTACATCTAGTACCCGTAATCTGCATTCCATGTACATTCCATACCCAAACCTTTCAGTTGTATGTTTCAAAATTCCAAAATTATCCCATTAAAAAAAAAGTTACCACGACTTACTCCCCATCCCTCATAATAAATATTTATGCAGACTTTTAGGGTTCTTTAATCATGTTGTTGGCTGTATAACAAGATATATTAACATTTACCTAATAAACTAGAAACCCGAGACTTCAGCTCTCCGTACCAACTGAGCTAACCAGGTTTTGAACTGAGGACTTTAAAATAACTACAGTATTGCCATTTTAAAATTTTCGGAGCAAGACTCTAGGAGTAATAAAACAATGTCACTTTAAAAATGAATATAATAAGAAAATTAAACTTACTAAGACAGTGACTAAGTAACAGTAGAAGAAACAGAAAGATATACTATCAATTTCACTATACGTTGTTAAATGACGGTTTTATTGACCGGAATAGTTCAGCGAAACGAACAATCAGAAATAATTACAGTGCCGAAAGATACAAGACAATAAAATTATGCTGAATTATTTTTAGCCATAGACATGATGATACCTGACAAAGCTTAAATAAAGTAACAGCACATTACCGATACGAAAATGCAATTACGGACAATGCAGGATATGCAAAAGTGTTGAAGAATTAGTCAACATGTGAAAATTACCTGCATGAGGGCAATTACCAGAAAAAAATCTATGGGAGAAATGCAATTAAGGACAATGCAGATAGATAGGGAAACGAAACAGCCAAGATAGGGCAGAATATGCAAAAGTGCATTAGATTATTAGTCAACATGTGACAATCACCTGCATGAGGGCAAGTATCAGAGACATTCTCTGTGAGTCTAGAGAAAGAAGAGCATTGAGCCCTGTTTCATAGAAGTTTTACACTCATATTATTAGTAAGTACATAATGTTAGTTTTATTATTAGTCTTCTGTTTCATAAGAATATTTTCTAATAATATTACTTATGAGTTCATGACTCTAAATTACTAGCTAATATTATTAGTAAACTGTTTTATTGAATGCACAACTAATAAAATTTACTGATAATATTCGGTGTTTTTCTATAAGTGTATTTGGGTTAATAAGTTATTCTCAAATTCATGTAATTCAGATTTCGTATTCTTAAAATTGTGGAAAATGAATCACTCTGATTTAATTATCAAATTAGAAAAAGCTTTCATACGCTATGAAAGGAATTTTTGCCAAAACAAATTTTTAGGATATGAGGTTAGATTTTAGTATATAAACCTACTGCTATCTTGAATAAGTGCCTAGCAGATTTATTCATTTCTTGGAGCTAGTTATTATTTGTTTCATTTATTAAGATATATGTAGGCCATGCTGCTTTGAAATAGCTTTGACAAAAAGACTAAGAATGGAAAAAAACGCAAACAATAATCCAGACATAACCTCCAAATCATTCCGATGACTAATAAACTAATAATATTAGTATAATATATTAAACATCATTATATATTACATATATATATATATATATATATATTACATATATATTATATTAGTATAATATATTACCAAGTATAAACTTGATCCAAGATGTGTACGGAGCAAAAGTAAACAACATACTTGCCTTAACTAACTGTGTCCTGTCGTTTCATTGGTTAATCGTACCAGCGCATACTTTACGATGGTGCGATAAGCTCAGTCAGATGTTTACATCGATTCCGCACACATCATATAATTATTTATATCTTATGTAATTGTGAAAACATAAGTTCTCTTAAGTGAGTTGCTTGCTTTCGAATTTATATCATAGACATGCATGTTTTACAACATATATCTAGCAAACAAGGTTTCATTTATTTTTATCGTTGCCTCGGAAAACTTGTTGATTCTGAAGAAAAACAAGTGACATAAGTACTAAATACAAGACGTATTTTATACCATAATTAATTATCATTTACATAATGTTTGACGAAGTACACCACATATTGTAAGTAAAAGTAATAGGCATAACCTCTAATAATTTATATCATAGAAGAAAATTGCGAGCCAGGGCCTTCAGAACTTACGTCGCCATAAAAAGAAACAAGCGAGCGAGGAAAATGTCTGGCCAGCGGCGAGAAGATACAGATTGTAAATAGCTTATATACAAAACATTTGGAATCGAACCTGGGACCCTTGGCGCTCAATCTAAAAAATAAAGTTCAATTGACTTCTCTGTAAGTAATCGACTAAACAGTCTCAAAAACGAACTGTTGTGAACTGTGCTTTGTACTTTCTCATTCGGTTGTTTACTTTTGCTCCGTACACATCTTGAATCAAGTATAGGAGTTTTTACTAGAGATACGCCGTGGGGAAGATGAGACACTTTGCTACAACCCGAAAGACGAGGTTCAATCCTTTGTGGTCGACTCAGCCTCTAGCTAGGGCAACCTTTATAAACCTAGTGTCTAAAATGCTGGGATCCTGGAACTCAAGGGACCTATATGGCCTCTATAGGGAATATTTCATATTATTACTACTGTTTCTAAACACAATTCTACTATTAGGTTACCATTACTGTCAACATCATCGTCAGTAGTAGTAGTAGTAGTATTAACACAACTAATATTACAACTATTTATATTTCAAACTATAATCGTACTACTACTATTACTACCACTAGTTCCACCACTACTGATAATTTTACTCCTGTAATATTAATAAGCCTACTTATTTTTTATTTGCCTATTTATTTTACTGCTGTTACTACTACTGTCACTACTATTGTAATTATATTACAATAATAAATAACTCCTGGGCACTACCATCCCATCAATGAGTCATCTAACCTAGGCAGATGGCAAGATTGGGGTCATGCGGTCAGCATACCGACTCCCACTGCTATTATTGATGGCTTACTGGACCGTAGACGCGGATTCTTTTTCAAGTAGCTTCCCATTTGGTTAATAAATTTGATGTTTTCAAGTGGTAAAATATCAAATTTTGAGGACTGTGGAGATTCTCCCATCAGCCATGACAGTCGGAACCGCATATTTAGCATGATATGACTGTCATGAAGCCTGGCATGAATCTTCATCCCTTAAAATGACAATGTTTCGGTATAGAGTAATCCATGCTACTGCGCATTCTTCTGAGCAGGGTCAGGAAGAAAAAAAATCACAGTGCATTGTTAAACATTTTTCCTATGTAATATGCTATGCTATAAGTACCACAGATTATAATTCTTAAGGAAAAAAGTATAAAAGAGTAAACATGATCGCTACATAGGAAAATTAATGTTTAATTTACTTAAGGTTAAAAGTAGTCATAACTTTTGTAATTACATTGTTCCTAGATTTTGACCTGTGAAGGTCACAATTGTTTATGTCAAGTTGTGATTGATATATACATATTCTTGTACGTAGAAAACATAACGGATTCCAATTTCATAATACAGTATAATCATTGGACTAATAAATCAAGTTAATCTATTATAACTAGTTTATTAGTAATAAATAACAATCGGATATTCCTTGACACCTCCTTCGTTATAGCTGATATTTTGACAATAGTAGTGGAAAAGAAGGCAAAAAGTCTCCACAGTCCTAAAAATTCCCATTTGGTGTCACGAGACTGAGTGCATCTCGTTTAAGACCTACTAAGAAACTTCCGAGGAGGTACAGGGAGTCGAACCCAGATCTGTGGATCCACAGTCAGTAACGCTAACTCTAAACCACGCAGGCGTTCCGTGAAAGGCAGCAGTTACAGTCATTACTGTTATTTTGTTACTATTAGTATCCAGTACTATTATAATCGATGTTGAAGTCACCATTATTACTAAAGGGACTAACTATTATGGCTGCTATTTATATATTTACATTGCATTTATTACTACTATCTGCTTTACTAATATTTTACTATACCAGTATTATCATTTCTGCACTTGAATTTAGTTCCTTATATTAACAATCATCACAATATTGACCACATTATTGTTATTATTTCAATTGTAATATCACTGTTATAATTTCCAATATGCTTAACTACTATTACTGATGTAGTGAAATATTCAATAACCAGATACATGTACTAATTTATTATTAACCATGTTATTAGGTTAGTATATTGCTATTCAATATAATTTAACGTTTAAATATATGATACAAATTTGAAATTATCATTTCTAAATGAAGATATGGCAGAAATTTTCTGTAAAGTGGTTCCTATAACATGGAGGCCCTCAGGGTTCCGAGTGGTAGAGACCCCAGAATTGAGACATTCGGCACGTGAAGCTGGTAAGATTGTGAACCTTACGCACTGGATATTTTCTGTATTGCCCATATATTGATCCAACATATCCTTCGAAGACGAGGCAATCAAACAATAAATATTGTCCCTGCTGATCATTTTCTTCACATTTGATTGCGGATTTATCTGAAATGTCATTTTGAACCGAGTAAAACATATTTTACATTTTCATAGGCTTGAAATAAATTTGAGTTCATAGTTTGGTGTCATCTATTTAAGACTCTAGCTAGAGATCAGTTAGGAAAACACAAATCCCTAATTAGCGTAGATATAAAACAAATCTTCTAATTTTTTCTTTTACTAAGAATAATTCACCAAAATATAATATTTATTGTAAATACGCCGAGAGTTGTGGCTGAAAACTAAGAATATATACAATTTTATGTCTGTTTTGTGTGTAATATCGTATAATTCGTCCTAATTTCCATCGAACTTATTCTGATGGAAAAACCTCTTAACATCGTGGATGATGTGTGGTGAAATTTGGAATTGGGATGTCTTGATGATTTGTAGTCAATCTACTTAATGAGAATATGATGTATATTTGTACGGAAGTCCTGGGTTCTGAAAGGCCACACCCTGGAGTATCAGCAAGCTATTAGCAGCTCACATGATTTGAATGGAAGCGGGCGTACGACACGCGAGCGTGGTGTGTGTTGCCCTCACGGCAGGCGCTGCGCCGCTCCATAGCAGTGTAGTGCAGGACGGCCTACAGGCAGGAGGTACAACGCGACTTCGGTAAGTCCTGCACCGGGATCCAAACCCGACTTCCCAGCTCACTCCAGTTCGCACATATTCAATCTCATTCGTAGATATCAACAATCTCTTAAAAATATAACACAGGGAATAGCTTCTATAAATAAGTATTTTAGCGGATTATCACACACAAAATATGTGTCTTTATAAATAATAAAATGCATTACTCTGAAATATGGCAGTATGTGTGTGAACTTCGTACATACGATATTTGTCATTTAATTATATTTAAACTATTTGAAATAACGGTATTTAATTAAAAAAATATTTCATGTCTCCGAGAATTAAAAAAAAAACATTATAGATAGTTTAATACAGTATGGTCAATTTTTCAGTCCCTTTAAGATATTTTAACAAACTTCTTGTTTAGAAATAGTGAATTGAAAAAAATTGATGTAGAATGATTTTCCGACTTACGTAGTTATATGTATGTGTTTTCCAAACCGATATCTAACTACAGTCTAATTATGGATCATTTTATAAGATATTATTCAATATTTCAATCACGTTTAAGACCATGTAAACAGTTATTAGAAATGTCTGGTTCCTACTTTTATAGTGTCACTGCTCGTGGGGAATTAGGAGGAAAATTATCATCTGACCAACATCTATAAATGTTCCCATAAAAATGTTGTAATACTTTCTGTTTTAGATTATGTTCCTTCTCTAAGTCTAGCACAATACCGGTACTTGTGTCGTCATTGAATTACTGATTTTAAAGGAGATCTATAACTCAGACATTCGAAGATAAACTCATTCCAATAGGCTACTTTATGGATGGTATAACACGCGTAATTATTTTTAGAATTACAGTTTACGCTGCTTAAACTACTTTTATACTAGGCCTATAAGTTATTATTGATTCTCAGGAAAAAATAGCATATAGGTAGACTGACTCATCTTAAGACAATTGCTGTCATTCCCTTGAATTTTTTTACCCCTGGTTTGTATTAGCATAATCATATCTCGGGCGTGGCAAATTTGAAAGCTGCTGTGAAACTTTTTTTTCTTCTTCTTCTTTGTTTTTTGTTTTTTTCAAATTTGGTGGACAAACATGTAAATGTGAAAATACAGAATATATTTTGTTATCCTTATCATTTAATACAGTGTAATAAATTTAATAACTTTCTTATCAAGACTTATACCGAGCACTGCTCAATATATACTTAAATGAATGTGCATTCGCATCAGTTGAGCATTTAAAATATTTCATTTTCGATTTTATAAAACTTACAATGCTAATATTTTTACCTATTTTAGCTTTCTAAACCACGGCTTCTTAACAAAGCGGTAAAGGAGGAGATACGATAAAGCAATAAATAAATTGTTAAGAAATACATAACTTCCGTGAATACTGTAGAACCCGTAGGGCTCTGTGCTGGTGTGAATGTGGGCGGAAATAGCGCTGTCCAGCAGACATAGCCTACCTTACAGCAGGTCATGGCCGGCTCCCTTTATCACTTACCTTACAGCTCAAACTTTACAGTAGGTTTCGACAGTTCGAATTGGATGAGATTCATGTTGTCTCACATGATCGAAGACTATTATTATACTGAAGGATAGGAATATTTGTAAATTACAGCACTGTATCGTCTGTCTTTCTGTAAGTACAATATAGGGTTCTTTTATTTCATAACAAATCTTACCATGGTAATATTAATTAGGTAACATTGAAATAATCTTATTTATTTAATAACGCATTTTTCCTAAACTCCATTATAGACTAGGAAATTAAATCATTTGATTTTGAATAAAATATTACTCACTGGGAGCAGTTATAGAATAAAACATACAAATAAGCTCTTTTTGAAGAAACACACGTTTTACTAGACTTCCTTCCGGGCTAAGAAATTCAATCATTTGAACTCGAATAAACATAATACCAGGAGGAGTTATTAAAATAAGACTTAAATTATTCTTTTTGAAGACACGATTATTTTACTAAACTTTCTTTCACAGTAAGAAGATAGATAATTTGAACTGAATAAGTATATCAATAGCCAGGAGCATTTATAGAAAGAAGACGCAGAAATAAGCTTCTTAAAAGAAACTTATATTTGACTAAACTGTCTTCCAAACGAAGAAATACAATAAACTATATTATAATTAAAATATTACTCACTTCGACCAGCTAGGAACAAAGAATAGGCTAATTATACGGAGTGTCGGATTATCGACTGAAATTTTTTTCACTCATTAATTGGTAAATACCATATTATGCTTTGTTGAAGTGCTAAATCTACTGTAAAGATATGAATCGTGGTTTTTCATGATTTCCAAAAAATAATACTCGGATTAGATCATATCAGGTACAGAATTTATTAGCCTAAATCTATGAAACTTTATTTTTTTAGTTTCGTTTTATTGATTAGGCCTAAGTCTTTTAAAAGGTGCCATGGCTTTAAATAACACTCTCTCCCACTCTGTATTTTGACAATGTGAAGTATTTTAGACCCATGCTGCAAATCAGGTTCCACTTTGAGCTGTCTTTCCAGGCTAATGTAATAACGTAATAGTTTCTTCTGCCCTCATCTCACAATCATTAACTTCTAGCCTTCAAGGGAACATTCTGGTCCACTTTCATGAATTTATTTTGGAAGGACATTTCTTTGAAATCTAGGAACTACTATACGAGGATTAAAAATAATAGGTTACAATTTTTTAATTAACAATATGCAAAGGGTTTAAGCACTCGGGAGTGATTGTAGGGTAGAAAAAGTTAAATGTGCTGGATCCTATCCGAGTATCAACTTTAAGAGCAAGTGAAATGACAAGCGGGCATGTCTGCGTAATGTCTACAGGGAGACTTGCCTGGCATCGATTTTATATAATAGAGTATTTCTGCTACCTGTAAGTAATAACTTCTTAATTTATATGTTAAAAGTTAAAAATACAAAGGAAATGCTTTTGGTCAACAGCTCTAGAAGAGGAGAAAATGTAGGAATATTGAGAGTTAAATAAATTAACAAATGAAATAAATACACCTGTCAAGCGACACTATATAACGTAATTGCGTCTTACTTTAAGAGTAAAATGTTTCCAAGATAATTATGTAAGCTGTAATTTCCTGTGAAAGATCAACAAACTCTGGAATTCCATCTTTGATTCACATAACAAATTAAACGTTCTCAGTCTGTCTGTTTGTCTGTCTCTCTGTCTCCCTCTCTGTCTCTCTGTATTTCTCTATCTCTCTATCTCTCTCTGTCTCTCTCTTCTCTCTCTCTGTCTATCTGATTCTCTCTCTCTCTCTCTCTCTCTCTCTCTCTCTCTCAGATTATTGAGTTCTTTGAGGTGGGTATATCTAAAACACTCAACTTACAGTTCAACTTACTGTGGTTTACCCACCCTCAGCCAGCGTCGGGTGCGTTGACAAACATGCTAATTCCTGAATTGCTATATCACTCAGCATACGTTTCAAATGACTTCTGAGAACAAATGCATCGCTATAATTTTTTACTGCTTCTACCCTTTCGCCGCTAAAACATTACATAATCTATAAAATTTATCAATATATCTATTTATTTTCAACATCCGTATAAAAGGATGTCGTATTTTCACTCAAGTACTTTTATTCCTCACAATGATGATTGCAATTAAGTCACAGGTGGTAGCAGGAAATTATACGTTATACAATTCTCTACAACCGGAACAGATTATTTCGTAGTGGATTCCAGCCAATTATTGGCTGACGTACTGAACGGAATCCGCAGTTTCTATTAAGTCCGTACTATTCAGTTATAATAGATGGCAGCTTTACTTTAATGTGAAAATTTTTAAATCACATCAGCACCATAATGAACAACACTTAAAATAGTTGATTCAGCAGCAACGTTTATAAAACCGGACGTAGGATTGATTGGAAATACTAAATTTAATGGCTTACATTTCATTCTTTTGTATTACTACGATACTACCAGATATATTAATTGATCCGCTTAACTTTTCTTGTTTCAAAACATAGGGACACCTATCTTTAACTGTTAGCTCAATTATTACAGATAGGCCTAATTTCATATTGTTTCAGTAGAGGCTCTCTACGTTAGACGATACAGATAATTTACATTAACCTTTGTCATACTTCAAATGAATGAAGTATTTGAAATCAAATATTGTACATTTTGCTTCAGGTTAGGAGTTGTGGATTAATGATTGCTCTAGTTACAAATCGAAGCAGCATTAGGTCGCGACAAAACTTAACGGTATCGGTCCCTTCAGTTTGACATTTCCTTTTATCTAAAGCCTATGAAAAAAATATATATCATATCTCTATTTCCACGTAAAGCTATTAAATACATACCAGTAATACGTACATGTTTCACCACTCTCAGCCCGCAGTTATAACTAGCCATCACCCCATAACCTCTTTTATCTATAATAATAATAATAATAATGATAATAATGATAATGATAACATCATCTGAAGCTACAGTTACGACTTTTTCATCACAACTTGCCCATATTATTAAATCATGATTTCGTCCTCGTTAGTAGATACGAGGAACTATGTAAGTTTATATAATATCAGAGTTTCCACATGAACTTAACATGATCAATAATACTCCAACGCACAGATGCCGTCACGGTGGCTCATGCTTAGCGCGTGGGCCTGGCATGCTAGCGGTCCCGAGTTCAAATCTCGGGACCGGCGGGCGTGTCATTTGTGGTGGACAAAGCCGTGACCTTTGGGGGTTTTTCTCGGGGATCCTCCCATTCATTCCACCAACACTCTCCACTTCAACTTCCTTTCCCCCTCATTATCATCCCGTTCCCCTTTACTGGTTTTCGGGCCAGCTCTGCTGCGGGCCTCCCCCGTCCTGCCCCGTTGCTTGTGGTCAAGAGTTGCTGGTGGTGTCCCGTGCATTTGGGGCTCTGGGTTAGTGGCGCACGTCATGGTGTGCCGCGCTTATGGGGCTCTTGTAGGAGGGACCCTGAGTACGGTGCACGTGGAGTAGTACCTGGTCTTAACTGGATGTAGGGGAGCTCCGTGGGGGCTGGTGGTGGAGTCTGTTGACAGGGGGGGCCTTAGGGCATGCACATCATTACATGTCTCCTAGGGGGTGCAAAAAGGGCCCGCCTATGTGGCCTACTTGCGCGAGCCCGTCAGGGCTCAGCCCCTGAATCATATCATACCAACGCACAGATGTATACGAATTGCCTTTCACAGTTACGTCATCTCAGCTATAGAACAAGGTAGACAAGGGTCTGTCATCATTCTGGAATATCATTCTAGTTATATATTAGCAAATAATGCTTTCATTTTTTATTATGTACTTTAGAAATAATTTAAATTACAGTGTGATGAAATATTCTAATTATTATATTAAAATTAATTTGTTTATATCATGCTATAATACGGGATCATAATGATATCATTTCGAAACGGATTTTCATTATGTGGTAGGTATCGATTATTATTGATCACGGAACGGCCTTCAATCCTTGAAAGAAGCAAATCAGACTGCGATTAAACAATCTGTATTTAAAAGAAATCAATTCTGTCCTTGTAAATTTTAATATTACACTAAATTGAGTTCATATCGTATTTTAAAGATTCGAAAACTGCCGAGATCAAGCTTCGACTTGACCGTACACCATCAGCATGCCATCTCTCGCAAAAAACAGCTACATGAACTTGCTAACAGCTGATTGGCGAGGTCAGTCGATTTTTTTTATGAATCTAAAATCTCATTTAATTATGGTCAAACAAAACAGTCGTATGCAATTTACCTCTAATGGCGTTTAAGATACTCGTATGAAAATTATGAAACTAGCTTAGCTCGTTTCATAAACTTACTCGTGTCTTAATAAATGCCATTATAGGCTCGTTGCATAATGTACTATTATTTTTAGCGTTGTTTCAATCATCTTAGAACTGAATGTTTCTTTTATTAAAGAACGGTGAACGGTATTCTAAAAAGAGTTTAAAATCTTACAGAAGTCTAACATACAGTCGAATTCCCATAGTAAGATGTGCTACGGTTTAGAGAAGTGAGTAGATTCACATTTAGAGAAACTCTACATGTTAGCACTGAAAATTGCATTGAGATAATATCTCGGACCCCTATTTACTTTCTAATTATGTTTTTTGTTAAGATATGATAACAGTAAAATGTGGAAGACATAATTAAATTAGGTATTTGTATAATTACCCTGCATGCGGGTTAAATCAATATACACATACCGTTAAAGCATGATGCATGTAATATTCCAATGAGTCATTAGCCTTCCCCGCCTATCGAGTGGATAATATTATCGTAATTCTCGCACGGAATATGTTAGTTATCACGACATCTTAAAGGATAAAATGTGACACATGAAATTCATAGAGTCTATATATTTATGTGGATAATAAATAACCATAAATAGACAGCGTAAAGGGTAAAAACTATGAGACACGGGGATTTTTGCATCTTGTTCACACAACATATTTGGGAAGAGTTATTATAATATTTCACTGTCTCGATTGAAGACACTATTTCATACAAATAAGCCTTCGTTAAATAAATAACTATCTTTTTTCTATTATTAGTGTAAGGTACGCTAAGCTAACCTAATCTAAACTAATCTAAACTAATCTAACCTAAACTAACCTAACCTTACATAACCTAACTAAACCTAACTTAACCTATCCTGACCATTCAGATTTACTTGGACTACTTAACCTATTGGAGGATGCTTTATTTTACAACGACTTATGTATGAAGTAGTGTCCGCAATCGAGGCACAGAAAAATTACTAACTCTTTCCAAGTATTTTGTGCCCGCAATCGAGACTTGTTAACAATCGGAAATACACGCATGAAGATAAACTGTAGAGAAAACAAAGGCAAATAACTCCAAGTTAGGAAGTATTATTCTGTCTCCCTGTTTTATTTTAGTAAATAATGCGATATCTATAAATGAGGCGCAGTTACACTGCTGTTGTAATCAGGTTATCATACGAAATTTACTAATAATGCATTACAGATAAGCCTTCGTTAAATATGGGAACTATCTTTCTTCTATTATTAGTGTAAGGTAAGCTGAGCTAACCTAATCTAAACTAATCTAACCTAAACTAGCCTAACCTTACATAACCTTACATAAACTTACATAACCTTCTTTATCCTGTAGCGGACCATCCAGCCTATACTCCGAAGAACTTTCCTTCATAAAAATTCCGTAAAGAAAACTGGTCTAAAAGAGGGAAGGAAGAAACGGGAGCTCAAAGAAAAAAGTTACCAGAGTCAATATTAAAACTAACAAGATAACGAACTTGATAAATGAAATAAGGATTTATGAACTTTAAAATGGGTGGTCACAAACGCTGTCTCTATTGACGAATAATAAATTATGAAAATCTGTGTTAGGTAGAAAGACGAAAGTTGTAGGCTGATTTCTGGAATTCTGTTCAAACGATTCATCTTGTGCTCGAACTAAAATGTGTTTTTATTTGAATTATCTTCATCATGCTTCAACTTATAGCCTATTTCTATTCAGTGTTTTTAGAACGACTGTTTGTAAACGTGGAAATTTGTAAACACTAGAACCACGTTTATCCGAAACAATTAGGGCGGGTGTGTTTTCGGATAAGCGAATTTTTAGTAATAAATTGATTTCAGGTTACCCACTGCTTTTACATACAATGGTATTTTCCCGTTTAAAACGTTTAATTTCAATAATTCTGTAAACATTTAAGAGGCTCTTAGTCCTATTAAGACATGAATGGTGTTGACTAATTTAAATATTTACACAACATAAATTGCTGGACGTCGGAATAACCTTCTCTAACTTACTTGTACGGTACCGATCTTATTGTTTACTGAAAGATCCCTTGTAAAAGATAATAGACATACTTATGACTTATTGAAAAGGATGAGGCGGCAATGCTTTCACTCTCAGAAACTGCAGCAGCGATATATTTTGTCCCTTATTTTATTGTAACCTATCAAAAACCAATTCCTCAAAGTTAACGAAAAATTATCTTTTGGTTAACCAGGGTTTAGGTTCATCGAAATTCGGATAAGCAGGGTTTTACTGTAGGCCTATGTGCTTATTGCTCATTGAACGTTCTCGTTGAATGTAGAATAACCATTGCTTAAAGCAATATGCAATTCCTGTAAATTTAATAGCTTTCGGTGTTATTTTCCTAGAATGAAATTCCACTCACTCCGTCCCCATAGCAACATGATCGTTAGCAATCAATGAAACCACGCAGTTGAACAGCTCCCTAACCAGTACCACAAAGATAATACTATGGTTACACTTTTATTTTTGCTATTCAACGTCATGTTTACACTTGGTCTATTTTATGAGAAATGTTCCTACACATTTTATTGTATCAAAGATATGATTCCTATATTTTTATCAGAAATGTTCCTACACATTTGATTGCATCAAAGATATGATTCCTATATTATAAATTGATTCACGTTGTAATTTGAAGTATGAAAAGTAGATAGTACTCTGCTTTCATATTACCTAATGGTATTTTGCACCATTTAACCCCTGCTACCATATTCAGTATCATTGATCTATAAATACGTTTATTTTCTTGCATTTTGCAAATAAAATAAAATCATTACACTGATGCAACAAAGTTCCAGAATGCTTTTGTTTAATCAGTGATAATAATTGCAATTATGATATACAGAATATAAGTTATTTTTGTTATCGTTTTCCGAGTTAAGCTCCAGATCGATTCATTAAGCAGGGTTCACGGAAGAACAAAGGTATAGTTTAATAAGCATATGTAAAGGAATATGTGGGTATTGATACTTGTCAAAACTAACTGTATTGCAACTTCCAAAGCCGTATATGAACACTGTAAAACAATATGTTGTCATGAGAACCGATTTGCATTTGATAAATTCTTTCTAATAAATTACCATAAAATAGACACTAAATTAGGAATTACTCAACCGATTTGGTCCTAAATCAATAGATTTATTTCCATGGACGTTATAAATGCGTATAACAAGTTTAATGAAAATCCAATAAAGCGTATTTGAGTTATCGCCCGTACAGACACACGGACAGAAAGCCAGACGGACATTTTTCCGTCTACCACACAATCTCAGAAAGTACCATTCTGGCACTTAATTAACCAGATGTACGGATGTACTAGCAAAAGATGTCCAGTTTTACCATGACGGTATTGTTACTTCCTTGGGCATTGCCGTTTCCTTGTTAAAAATAGAGGATTTCGATATTTATTTTATTTTTCCAAAAATATATTGCTTACCTGGCCAGCATTGAAGAACTTCCAGCAAATGACTGAAAGATGATTTACCTGACATTATTGAGATAAACTGCGGCAGATTTTATAAGATAAGGATGTCACATAAGAGGAAAGACATTCACGGTAAATTTCTTGAACTAAATATAGTCTAATAGCATACTGTTTTGAAATGTTTAACAATAACTTTGTAGCGAAAATAAATCTCTTTCGGCTTGGCGC
Source organism: Ectobius pallidus (assembly GCA_964059195.1). Classification (NCBI taxonomy): domain Eukaryota; kingdom Metazoa; phylum Arthropoda; class Insecta; order Blattodea; family Ectobiidae; genus Ectobius; species Ectobius pallidus. The sequence goes on along the minus strand of CAXKWD010000008.1, from coordinate 72,254,155 downwards.
AGGTAGATTTCGAAGTTCACATTTCTATATATTGGAACACAAAGGGTAGATTTTGGTAATATTTAGGAGATCTGCAACAATTTTGAACGGGCTTCACATTAAGTCTTGCTGAGGAAGCAATGCGTTTTTTTGTTTTGCGCCCTCATATTGGCAACCATTGTAGTAGGGTTGGTCGTATCAGAAATTGTTTCAAACATGAGTTTTAGATAATGATTGCAAGGTTTAAAATAACGTTGCATGGATTTGATACTGTGCCTGCTAAGGGATTTTTTTTCTTTCAGTTCCTATTTTTCTGTCTCTTGAATAAAATCTTTTCAAACAGAAGTTTTTGATATTAGTCCTAGGAGGTAAAATAATTTCAGACGGATACAATATTTTTCATATTAAAAGAGTTATAGTAATTTACTAGTTTAAGAAAATTAATTTCCTTAGTCCTATTTTGCCCGATAACAATCTCGACCGAAATTTTTCATCTTTATGCAAATTCACTGTAATAAGATTATGCCGCATAACTTGGAGATGTTCCGGTAGTTTAGGTGAAAGCCTGGCAGCGCTTTCAATTTATAAAATAATAAACCAAAGGTGGTTGAGAAAAAAATTTTAGGTTAAAACTGGCAGCATGCTTTTCTTCACAGATTTGCCTTAAAAGATAAATCCTGGACATAATTATTGTCCTCAAGGTAAGGGGGCAATCCCTTGAAGAAACGACAGAATTGTCAATTAATTCGGCTGCGGGCAACTGCGATCAGCCGTAAGTTCTCTGGCCATACCTAGAAAAACATACAATGAGATTGTCTAAAATACAATTCTAAATACCTTTGGAAGAAAATTTTAGGGTATTAACGAAAAACCTGCTTGTTTAAAGAGAGTTGTGTTTCTCTTTAACTGATTTTATATATAAAAAAAGCTATTCATTACCATTAAATTACATTTAAATCTTACATTAAAATTAGGCCTACTTTAAAAATAGATTCACTTTCTAGCAACATAGTAAAAAAACGACCAGTCGTTATTCCAAACTAAGATATTTTGTTATGGCTAGTCTCAATAGCTTTCCCTTAAAATGTCGCAGTAGAAACAAGTGGCCGGAATTAAAAGATAATATTATTTTAGTAAAATAACTTCACACAAAACATCTAACAACATGACTGGATCCATTAAAGTTAACTAAAAGGCACACGCTCAGGAAGTGTATTGCAAATTGCTCTAGTACTGGAAGTTGTTACATTCTCTTCACTTTGTCTATGAGAGTGAAGAATGCAATATTAGCACGAAAGTATTCTTGTCACGAAGATTTCGTGATACAGTAATTTATCTCTGGTCGAGGTAAGTGGAGTTTACATATCATCGCGTAAGAAATACCTCCTTTCATCAACCGTTAAAGTAATTTGTTGAACAACTTTTGTCAAGAAATTTTTTTCTCATTCTTAACGATGTCCACTGCAAGATAGGAAGTTTTCTTACAGAATCTGATAGCCCTTGGGGCCAAATAATCAATTTATAGGCAGAATGTTTAAGGTTTATAGATTTTAAAAAATTATACATTTGTACATGGGATATCAAGAATAATTTTTAATGCAATTTTCAAATAACGAATTAGTTATAATTAGGGGGCGGATTTCTATGACCTAAAAAATAGGATATATGCAAGCATTTATGACCTAAAACATATTAAAATATGACCAATAAAATTTAAAATATGACTTTACCACTTACACAATGTGTATATATTTTTAAGTTTCATTAAAATTCATTTTATTAAAATATAATGGTAATTATTTAAAATATCTGTAAATTCTCAAAAAGTATCATTATAATGCAAAATGTACAAAATATGATATGAAACTTCAAAATTTCTTTAATATGCACACAAATATGCCAAAAATATGACCTAAATATGCATATTCATACTAAATATGCTACAATAGTTGAAAATTTCCTAAATATGCAGTTATATTCACAATAAAAGCCGTTCCATTTTCACCAGGATGCTTGGAATCGGGTTTAAATTAGGCGTAAACCTGAAATAATGCAAAGGGGGAAAATATGACATGTCATAGAAATCCGCCCCCTAGTTATAATTGTGTTTGTATTACCATAGAAATGATTTTTGACAGTAGCCTGTAAGTTGTTACTTGACGATCATATTTGTTCCTGTTCATTTTCACCGATTTTATATTTATTTCGTCATCCAGAAAACATTGAAACTATTGTCTCAGACTCCTAAACTGATTTCAATTTATTTATTTCTTCGAAACATAAAATAGTAGGCTCGTATTTAATTTCCTTTCTTTGCATTCACTTCTTTGGGCTGGCCAGTATAATTGTCTCAATTTTACTGTCGGATCAGCAATATCAGTCTCTGGCATTGATTTAAATTCTATAAGTGCTCTTACTATTAGTTATTACGGCCTTCTAAGTTTTTTTTAGCGCAATACATTGACAAGCTATGATAGTTTTGTGTCGGTTCGCTGAAGTTCTCCTTGAGGGCAGCTTCCAAACACATGAGATAGGGTTTCATCGTTTCATAGCAATTGAGCGCAATGTAAATGTAGTATCATCTGAGCGCATGGATTAGGGTACAAGTAAAAACAAGGCAAAGGTGGTAGCATTCTAGCTCAAGGCGTTATTTCAAGGGCCTCTTCATTTCAGAAGTTCATCTTTAATAATTCAGATGGCAAAAATATATCTTCTGGTCTTCCTAGTTCTTACTGGAAACACTGTCATTATTCAACCTCGTTTTAAGGTGTTTTTAGAAACAGATTACGCTATGAAGGTATTTTCTTTACCATTTATAGCCACGAATAAAGGAATACTTCGTCTCTGTAAATTTTTATAAGGGGTAGTTTCTTCTGTGGCTCTCTTTTTCGCATTAGATCAATGCTTTTCAACTTCGTTGGCAGCATATTGTTATGCAGGTGTGGGACTTTCTTCAAAACATTATAGTTCTTGCTAATATCCTTCTTTTACACTTATAATACTATTGTCGCATTTCCGAGAAATCACTTTTTATTTGAACAATTTACTTAGGTATAATCCAACTTAATAAAAAAAATAGATCTTAACTGTTAGATGCATGCGTTACATGGTGAGATTTAATGGTAAATCTTAAAACTTCGAGTGCTCATAATTGCTATGTATCAAATGATGGCGCACCGGAAAACCATGATCTACTCTTCTCAAAATCTCAATGCGCCCACTTGTTAACAAACTCGGGTTTCCTCTGCATTGTAATTTTGTCGGCTTTTTAGTTAGATTTGGAAGAAAGATTGCCTAATGCAGTCGTTGCCATGTCTAAATACTTAGTTTCACGTTTTATGGTCCCTTGTCCCAAAAACCATCAACTCAAATGTAAGTTTGTGTAAATACCGGTTGATAGAGTCAATTCGTTTCTTCTGGTTACTGTGAAGGCATTCGTAGTGAAAGAAGGCTCCTATTTCCTCTGAAGTAGGCTGGATATCCAACCAACATCCAATAAAAGCGATTTGAATTCCTGTAATTCACCTTGATTTTATAGATGTGTTGCCACAATTAAACTTCCAACCTTCCTACAAACCCTCGCCGAACCGCATAGAAAACAGTTACACAATGATTAGGCCCATAGTTTATTTCTTGTACCTTATTCTGTAATTTTGCGAGATATTAAATTTGTTCCCAATCTTTTTACATCATTTTATTACAAATATAAGACGAACTACTGTACCTCACATATACATTATGAATTAAAGGGTTAAACATTTTAGACAAAGTTCTTAAAAAAACTCAAAACTAAACAAATTCGTCAAACTGGAGTGAAAAAAATATTTCGATCTATACTTCACTCGTAGGCCTACGTATTAAGCCAGTGTGTGCTTTGAAAAGTATAAAATGACAACAGAATTAACGTATATATGATACTCAAAGTAAATACGACCTAACGGAATAGCTTGTTATTATACTGCAAGAAATATATTAGGTTAATAGTCTTGCATAGCACCTAATTTATAAATGAGCGGTGGAATTCACTGGATGCCTACATCTCGCGCAAAGAAGCACTGCGTTTTACCCGGGATTGTACTGCAGTCTAGACCAAGTATTGATCGCATAGAGAAGAATCCAAGGCACACAAATATATTCTCTATCCACTATATTAAATTATTTTAATCAAAATGCACAGCACACCCTACATGCAGAATATAAATGCGGTTATGTGATGGTGAAAATTGAGGTATGTTCAAAAAGAAAGAAACGACCTGAACTGTTATAAAGCTTTATTTCGTGTAATATATTAGGTGAGGATTATAGACCTCAGACCGCTATTATTAAATGGGCTAAGCCGGCAAATCTAGGAAGGGCGGCAAATGTTTGAGGGGGAATTTTGTTATAATAATAAAAAAGTATTAATAAGAAAATATTGTATCTCAAGACTTTAGGACGCTGTGGTTTTACAACGATCGCCCAAGCAAAGAGAAAACGCAGGAAAAAATTTGGAAAATAAAGTTTATGCCAGTTGAACTTAAAAGAATTGAATTTGAAATAATGAAGAAATTAGATTGAATTTCAGATCCCCATTGCAAAGTAGAAATATGACATTTCTGTTATAAAAATTCTGATTTTAATAAACCTGTAATACATGTTTTTATTAACATAAGTAAATAAAATTTAGTATATTTTAAAATTACCAAATATAGTCTACTAAATATTTTATAACATTTCAAACATTTACTATATTATATATTAAAAATATTTTGAGAATTTGTAGACAATTTTTTTTTGTAAATGAAATTACAATAACAATCATTTTTTTTTTCACCAAAGCGTAATTACTTTTATTTTACCAGAAAATGCTTAATTTTTTATGTAGTCTAGGTAGTGGTTGGATTAGGCTACACGCAATAATAAAATGCTACCTGAATACTATTGGTTGATACTTGGATAAAACCCAAATTTAACACTTATAGATCAACTTTGGGATGGGATTAGGTGGCGGTAAGGGCGGTTATACAAAACTTAGCCCAGGGTGCAAAATACCTGAAATCAGAACCTGAAAGGCATATAACTCTTTGGGGTATGGCGGTGCAGATGGTGTACCCCAAATTCTATAACATTTTGAAGCTGGTGGTAGAAATATTGAAAGTTCTTTGTTAATTGTAATATAATTACATTTTGTTGGGGTTAATTTCAGAATATGTTTGATGCTTGTAATATACCTAGGTAGTTACACTTAGTGGCAATTGTCAGTAAAAGATTTAAACTAAGATTATTTGTATAATATTAGTTTCTAACTAAAAAAAAATATTTATCTGTGCAACTATCGTAAATCTTCGCACAATTTTCCAGTGTGTGAAAGAGTTTTAAGTAAAAAATTAGAAAACAGTAATTCGATTCAAATACTTGAGTAAGTTCCATAACAGAGAACCCCGCAGACCTCGCGAAGTGGGGGGGGGGGGCGAGATCCTAGGGATCCCAAAATTAAAAAAAAATTGTTAATAATTTGTTAAACTGGGAAAAAAACATGCAAAGCATTAAAAGAAGAGTTCACAACTTTCAGTGAGAATACAGGTGCATGTTAACTAAAACTAACTTCCAATTTTCGTGGGCAGACTATTCGGTTTGCGGATTATGCGTGCAAGTTCTTCTCCCTTTTTAACCCATTGAGAGTGGAATAGGCTACGGATGTAACCGGGTGCAAGATTTTAAATTTCTCGCACGTTTTTCGTTACATTGTGCATAGAGACAAGGCTTCCAGAAAAGGCAAATATGACATCTAATCCTATATACTTACACATGAATCATTTTTAAGTGCTCAAATTAAACTTTGCAGGGGGCCCAACCTATCTTCATACTGAGAAATACTGTAATTCAATTTAAATGCTTAAATTATGGTTTGCAATATATCAAGCTTGCTTTATAAAGAATTAGGGCTCGATGATGTTGATTTCAGAGGATGCATTTGCAATTAATAGCAATTAATAATATAATCTTTGCCTGGAAGCCCACGATTAATGTGCAAAGGAATGGGCATATTTCCATATTTCAAATACGTGGCTAAAAGGGAGGGTCTGACTTTCAAGGTGAAAAATATAATAATAATAATAATAATAATAATAATAATAATAATAATAATAATAATAATAATATATTTGTCACCATTAGGTAATACAAGATTACAATAGGTTAAGTCAAATAGTAAAAAATTAAAAATCACAATTCAAATATTCTTCAACAGTGTAAAAGTTATTTGAAAGAAGGATGTTCCTTACTTTATTCTTAAAAATTATTTTGTTGTTTGTATTTCTAACGTCAATTGGGACTTTATTAAAAAGTTTGATGCCTAAAACAACATGGCTGTCACAGGTTCTTGTTAGCCTAGATTTAGGAACAATTATATTAAAATGATTTCGAGTACCATGTGAATGAACTGCGCTGACAGGAACAAATTCATTTTGATGTTCAAATACATACATTATGTTTGTCAATACATACAATGAAGCAACAGTCAGCACTTTAAATTCTGTAAAAATAGGTCTGCAATGTTTTTTTTATCACACCCTTTGACAATTCGTAAGGCCTTCTTTTGTAAAAGGAACACATCCTTCGCATGAGCGCTGTGACCCCATAATAAAATTCCATAGTTTAGTTGGGACTGGAAGAATCCATAATAAGCATTTAACAGAGCAGTAATTGAAAGCAGCTGTTTAAGTCTACGTAATAGAAAGATTACTTTTGAAAGTTTAGTACAAACAGCTTCAACATGTTGCTTCCAAGTAAGTTTACTATCAAGATAAAATCCTAGTAACTTGGTTGAGCTTTCGGTACATAAGTTGCTATAAAGGCTAAAAACAAAGGTATGAGTCATATCTACATTTAGACATAATCCATTTGCATTAAACCATCTTAAAATACATTTTAAAGAATTACTCATATCTATTTCATGATCGTCAAAACATTTTAAAACAGTGGTGTCATCAGCATACGAAACTATTTTATCATGGGAGACCGCCGGCAAATCATTGACAAAGACAATAAAAAGAAAAGGACCCAATATGGAACCTTGTGGGACCCCAACGTTGAATGGCTTAGAAGAAGAACATTTGCCATTAATTTCAACGATCTGGGTTCTGCCTGTGAGATAAGACTGCAGCATAGATATTGCATTCCCTTTTACACCATAATACTTAAGCTTACTTATCAAAATGTCATGGGGTAAGCAATCAAAGGCTTTACTAAGATCACACATACAAATAGCAGCACTTTGTTTATCTTCAAAAGCCTCTAGCACCCATCTGACCAACTTCTCGACAGCTAATGTAGTTGATTTTCCAGTCCTGAAGCCAAACTGTTCTTTACACAAAATATTGTTTTCCTCAAAATATTTAGCCAACTGATTCAACATAACGCTCTCAAATACCTTAGACAGCACAGGTACTAAAGATATGGGTCTGTAATTGGCTGGATTGTCAGTATCACCTTTCTTGTACACAGGAATAACTTTGGAAACTTTTAGTTCATCGGGAAAACACTCTTGTTCTAAACACTGGTTAATAATAAATACTAACGGGTCTAAAATTGCATTAATCATCGATTTTAAAATAAAATTTGATAAACCATAAAAATCTTGACATCTAGAGTTGCTCAATTTTATGACTGAGTCATAAACTTCTTTACGTGTAACAATATGCCAATTGAAATTACATTCTACTATGCTACAATTATTTAAAAGTTCCTCGGCAGTAGTATCAGGACATTTGTTTATTTTTTTTTTTGTTTATTTATTTATTATTACAGCATGCCCCATTACGGAGTAATATTACATGCATTACATGCCATAATTTCAAGTTGAATAATGATAATATATACATTGTTTGAAACAAAGATACTTAGAATAAATTAAAGTAAAATTACATAGAATAATAATAAATCCCTAAAGAAAGTCTCATTTACATTTTTCTTAAATGCTGCTCTTGTTCTTGTTCTTGTCCATGTTAGATGTGTACATGCCAATCTAAATGTTTACATTCGCATTCTGTCAGTTAATTATAATTTAAATGGTACTTTGGATAAATGAAAATAAAGTTTCATAGAATAATATCAAATCCCTACAGAAAGTCTTATTTACATTTTCCTTATATACTGCTCTTCTTTATGTGTTAATTATCTCTGAACATACCCCTATCCCAGCCCCAATGAATTACAGAAAGTATGAAATGCTCTTAGATGTCTGGATACTAGCTGATTCATGGTGACTGGCCAGTTGTTACCATTCTTCCTTATTTCTTCTATTAGTTGGTTTCTCTGTTGTTGAACTTCTGGACATTCATATATTATATGATGCACAGTTTGCTGTCCTGTGTTGCAAGAGCATGTAGGATCATCTGCTATTTTGAATCTATATAGGTAAGATTTTGTTTTGCCATGTCCTGTAACCAATGCTGTAAAACTCGGTGTTATTGGTAATTTTAGCCTGAGCCTTTCTCTGATGGAAGGGAAAAATGACTTTGTTGTTGCTCCTTTTGTTGTTTTGTTCCATCTGTCCTGCCATTTCTGTATTCCTCCTTCTTTAATTTCTGCTTCTATGGTTGATCTCGGCTTCTTGTTATATACTGTTTCAATTCCGGCTTCCTCTGCTGCTTGTTTTGCCAGTTTATCAGCTAATTCATTGCCAGGAATTCCGATATGTGCTTTGACCCATCTGAAATTAATTTCCCATTTTTGTTGATTGAGTGATATTATTGTTTCATATATTTCTGTAACTATTGCATTATGTTTCTTGTTGTTATTTAGGATTACAAGTGTTACCTGACTGTCAGTGAAGACTGATACAGTTCTTTGTTCATCCAGAGCATTAAGGTATTGAATTTCTTTTAGAGCCTGTAGGATGGCTATCTGCTCAGCTTGATTATTGGAGCAATCTTGATGTAGCTTATATTTTAGAGTTTTAGCCAAAATACCTTCCTTGAAAATTGCTGCTCCTGCTCCAACTTTTTTTTGAATCTTGCTGCCATCGGTGTATATCTCAAAGCAAGTAGTTCTATTATTAGATTCTATGATATTGACTTTTTGGGCTGGATGATTCCATTTGCACAAGTCCAATGGTGAGTCATATTCTTCTTTTTCCGTTAGTCTCTTGTAAAGTGTAGCTTTCTTTTCGATGGCTATTGTTATAGGCTCTAGGCCCGCTATGACACAAGAGGCTTCATATGAGGTAGTCCGGTATGCTTTTGTTATTTTGATGGTCATTAGTCTTTGGATTCTTTGTAGTTTTGCTGCATTTTTAACTTTCTGTGCTGCTTCTTCCCATACAACTGCTCCATATGTGAGAATTGGTAGTATTGCTCCTTTATACATTATAGTTAGAGCCTTATTGCCCAGTCCCCAGTTCAGTTTTGCCGATTTAGATAGGTTGTGTACGAGACTTATTGTTTTATCATGTATTTGTTGTATGTGTGTAGAAAATGTGAACCTTCTGTCAATATGTATTCCCAAGTATTTTATTTCCGTTACCTGTGGCACTATTTTATTATTCAGGTAAATATTTATTCTCTCATTACAACTATTCTTCTTTCTTGAGACCAACATTGCTTTTGATTTTGTCGCATTAAATTTGATTTTATTATCTCTGGCCCAGAATTCGATCTTCTTTATATCCTGATTTGCGTAATTTTCGGCTTCGATTGCACTGCTGCCCTTAGTCATTAACAGAACGTCATCAGCAAAAGCAATGACTTCCGTCCTTTGAGTAAATTCCAGATCGAGCATGGTGTTATATAATATATTCCAGAATCCTGGCCCGCAGGAAGACCCTTGTGGGCAACCTTTCTTAACTTCCTTTTCTGCTTTGTATGCATTGGTGCATAGTGTTGCTCGTCTGTTCTGGAAGTAGTCCTTTGATAGTTCGTATAAATTACTGGGGCATTCTAGTTGTCTTAGATTGCTTAGAATGCTAGGCCACCATGCAGCGTCAAATGCGCCTTGTACGTCTAAGCTGATGATGACAACGTAGCCATATAATTGTAGGTTTTGTTCCACAAACTGCTTCATTGCCATTGCTGCATCTACCGTGCTTCTCTGAGGCGTGAATCCATACTGTCGCTTGTTGAATAAATTTCTCGTATAGATGTGATGAAGAATTCTGTCAATCATGAGCTTTTCCAGGACTTTTCCACTGACATTCAGCAGACTGATTGGCCTATATTTTGATACATTGTCGCTTTCTTCTTTGCCAGGTTTGGCAATGGGAATTATTAGCGAACGCTTCCATTGCTTGGGGAAAGAGTATCAGGACATTGTATCGAGTCTTTGACTTTTGTAACTGAGTCAATTATGAAGTTGCTATAATTTTCAGCAGTAATGTTTGTAGGTTCAATTTGGGCTTTATTTTTACGTGCTACCTTGTTAATTATTTCCCATGCTTTTTTACACTTATTACTGGAATTGCTGATTAGGGATTCATTGTGAGTGATCATTGCTTGCTTCAATTTGTGTTTATATTCATGCCTTTTCTCTCTGTATAAATCTCCAACGTTAACATTATCTGTCCGTTTCCTCAGATCATTCAATAACAAGATAAAATTACGCAGATTTCGCAACTCTTCACCAAACCAGTGTCTACTCAGAGCCTTTTTCCTAGTTTGTTTAATGTTGACAAATTTAAAACACTGGTTAAAATATTCAAGAACAGTACTGAACATTGCTTTAAAATTCAATAAAGACTCTTGGTAAGTAAAGACACATTGCCAGTCAATATCGTATAAAAGATTAATAAAATGTAAAATCCTTTCATGAGAATAAATTCTTAGTTTTCTGGGAACAGTTAATACATGGTTACTAACAATCTTGTTAACTTCAAACCAGACAGCACAGTGATCAGATAGTCCAGGGTCAATAACTCCATAAGTGTATTCATGCTTACTATAATTCGTAATTATGTTGTCAAGACAAGCGCTTAAACGAGTAGGAGTATTATTAACAAAATGAGAATTATTTTGAGTTAACGTACTTAATAGTTTTGTGAGTGTTCTGTTATCTACATTGACGTCTCCACAAAAAATTATTTTAGTTTGCGGGTTAGCAGTGATAATTTCAAAAACTCTTTCTAGTCTGTCTATAAACAAGTCAATGTCACCATCAGGTGATCGATAAGCAGAAACCACAATAAGGTTAAGATCAACCAATTTGGCAGCAGAAAATTCGGCGTGCAGTTCAATGGAAAGATCATTGACTCTAGGGATTGAGCGAGTTTTGTAGTCATTTAATACATAAACACAGGCACCACCATTTGAATGTTTAGTTCTACAGAAACTACTCACCAAGTGGTAATCATTAAAATTAAGGAACGAAATTTCATCTTTACGCAGCCAATGTTCGCATAAAGTCAATATAGCGTATTGTTTACTTTCTACATAGTCACTTATATCAACCATTTTGTTACGTAGACACTGTACGTTTAAGTGGAAAACACTCAAAATGTCGGCCTTCATTTGTTGATTACCGTTCGCGTCTGTCGAAGGTGTAAAAAACGCCTAATATGAGTATTATTAGGCCATATCTCAGGGTTCATGATTGCGTCTAGATTGTCTTCGTAAACATCGACTCTGAAGGAAGAGTATACTTCCGGTTGCCTGGATTTTAACTGTTGACACTCTGCCTCAGGAAAATCTGCTTTTAAAAAGTTTTCAACTTCACCAACCGTCGTACTTGGTGATAATCTGTACACATGGAGTGATACTGTTTTAGGTACACCTTTTAAGTTGACGGTATTAATGTCAGATTTATTGTTTTTACCCACTACCATACTTCTCTTTTGTTTACGACGCACAACTTCCGTCCAAAGCACCTCTTTATTACTGTCTAGAGCAGGGGAAGTCAACTACGTCTTGTGATGACGTTTGTGGAGCAAGAGCATGCGGATCCCATGTGTGTGACGTCAGCAAGAGCGCACGGTAGTAGGGGTGTTTAGAGTACGCTAGATTTAGGTACTAGAGGACCTATTCACTTTAGCTCTGTGGGTAGAACAACTTCTGGTTGGAAATACGGAGCATTTTTCAAAGTTAATGCAAGATGCGATCCTGATAGTGTTCTCTCTGCAGAACATGTGTTAGTTCTGCAAAACATTCTTCTTCAGTTCGAATCGAGGTTTCAGGATGTGGAAAACCTTTCTCCAATATTTAAACTTTTTGCTACCCCATATTTAGTTAATGTCAAAGACGTTCCTTGCCCGTATCAGTTGGAACTGCTAAACTTACAATGCGACGATCTGTTAAAGGACAAATACGAACGTAAAGTGGTCTTGGGTAACTTTTACAGAAATTTCTCTGAAACCAGATTCCCGAAACTTGCCGCACGAATATTATGTAATTTTGGATCGACATATGTGGCCGAACAATTTTTTTCACTAATGAAATGTGCAAAGCTCAAATCAAGAAGTACATTGTCAAATCACAACCTAAATGTAGTCTTCGATTAAATATTGCTCAAACATTACGTCCCAACATTGATAAACTTGTTAAAGAAAAAAGAGACAGGAAAGTCAGAAAATTGTTACTGTAATCTTGTATCATCTAACAAGGAACCTTTCACTACCCTCATATCGAAACATGCCTCAATATTTTTACTGGGTCATCTAGATGCTGTAAGAAGTCCACGCTCCAAAAATTAGCTGCTGGTTTTAACTGCAAGTACCCTAAATCGAACCTGGAAAATGTCGGGTCGAAGCAGTGCAGTGGGAGAAGTTGGACAACCCTTACCTGAAGTTCGAAGTTCCGGATGCACGGAGACGATCGACCGTCCCTGTTATTGTCTAGCCGGGTCGAAAACAAAACAGAAGTTACTATTGTTGATGCAGTGATCAAAACACAAGTTCATGCACAGCAAATAATTCAGTCACCGATAAGCGATGGCGATGTTTGTTTAGGTACAGAGCTGTCAGCTATCTAAATGTTTACGAGTACCACGAGGAAGTGGTACAGTCACTATAATATAACACATAATTTTAATTGAAATAACTAAATAAGTACGGTATTGCTTACATCTAATCTTCTTCAATTTCTTCAACACCAGACATGACATCGTCTTCCGTTGGTTCAACCTGATATTCCGCATATTCATCATCATCATCATCATCACTGCTTTCCATACCATTGTCTTCTATTATAATCCTTTCAATTCTTTCCTCCACGATGCAGTCTTTCTCTCATTATTCCTGTTCAATTTCTTCAACGCGCCTACATACATTTTCCCATTCTGCTTGGCCGAGTACTTGAAATCTTTGCCTACACAATGCTTCTACGTCATTTGCTTTAAATGTTGTATTCCTGCTTGTAACCCATCTACTCTTATACAATTCAACGGCCCTAAATAGCGTGCTTGCTCGCTCGCCCGCTTCGTGAGACATCGGGTATACTCGGCGATGTTCGTCTCTCGCAGTGTAAACTTTCATGACGACTACACAATTAGGAAAACCGTTTCTTTATTATATAAGGCCTAAGTGAAATTAACACAATGAACAAATATTCTAATTTTATTTTTACTTGCAATTTTCATATCTCTGAACCACAAACATTTTTAATAATCTACCAGTGTAAATTTCTTAAAAATCCTGGAGTCAATGAATAATGGCGGGCGAAGCCGGGGGCACCAATATTGATGGTTTAACTCTTGAAATATCGCTGATAATAATAATCCAAACAAACCATTCCTTCCCTTGAAACATTATATAATTTCTGAAAATTACACTGAATTGATAAAATAAATTTCACATCATATTCATGTCAATAAGCAGTTGAGAAACAATACGTATTATGTGTCCACAGGTTCCTTTGGAACTGCATAATCGATTCTGGTATAGTTTTCCCAGGGGCGCTTTCTAATCGTAGAATGTACTCTGAAGCCGGAATTTTAGCTGTTTCATTAATATTATTAATGGCTTAGTTTACGAATGATTCGCGTGCAAGTGTTAATAAATACAATGCTTTAATAATGATTATACTCTTAATTTTTAATTTTCAAATGAATTATCGTGGGCGAAGCCATGGGCACCTCCTAGTTATTTTCTACCAATATTTGGTCAATTACGTAGGTTTTGTGTGCTGGCTTATTCGCTAGGATTAGATCATATATTTTATTAATGTCCGAAGGTTTGAGGAACTGCCTTCAAACTCAATCGTATTTCGTACTTTCGTCATCAGTCTCCTTATTGTTGGTGGAGCCTTTTCATCTCTATAGAAATTGTATATGGTGCGACGAATTACTCATTTGTCGAAGTCATCAATGTCTGTTATCCTTTTTGGAACATTGTTTTTCCCTAGGTGTCCCGAACGACCTTCCTTCCTCTTCTTGTGTTTTCCTGTCACGTAAAATTCGATAAACAGGGGAGTTAGAAACTTTGGTGGCTGCAGCAACTCTTTCATGGACTTTTTAAAATTTGTTTAAAATACTCGAGTGTAACACATAACGAACAGTGAAAGAAACAGAACTTCAAAAAGAATTTACAAACAATATTTTTGGACAACGGACTGTACTGTACCCTGTAAATAGCAGGAAGGAATTAGCGTCACGTGCGTGCGTGGGCAGAGGGGATTCACAGGTCTCAAGGACTCACTCTCGCCAGTCAGGGTTGTCCAGTCCCGTCTCTAGATTACCATGTTATATTCCCTATCTTCACCAAGATATTTGCAAAGCATTTTAAGGTACTTTCAGTTGAAACCAGCAGCTAATTTTTGGAGCGTGGACTTCTTACAGCATCTAGATGACCCAGTAAAAATATTGAGGCATGTTTCGATATGAGGGTAGTGAAAGGTTCCTTGTAAGGTGCAGACGAGCTTGTATGGTAATTAATTCAGTTCATTTTTTAATTATTTTTATAGTAGTGAATTATGTTAATTCAAATGATAGTATTGTCTATTTTTGTCAAAGAACATAGATTTTGTGGAAAGGCAATTGTTCTCACAGAATAGAAAAATAGAATCATTTATAATATGTTAAACTACTGTGCTGTAATTAACCGATAAACTATCAAGAAAATCGATTGATGTTTCATTAACTCGGAAACACGTATTACGTAAGTTCTAACCCCCTAAATTCCCCCTGCCCGCAATACTAATACCCCTCTCTTCCCCCCTGTTCACTGATGCCTACATTTCACATACTCCTCGCAGAGGTACAACGCGAGCAGTGAGAGCAGAAAGCAGTGACGTCACAGAGCAACCTTCTGTCTTCCCCTGGTCAAGAGTAACCTGAAGGTATACAATTGCATAACTTTGCTCCCCTAAGAATGAACAATACTATTTTCTTACTTCACATTCTGGCAAAGAATAATAGGCTCAAACAAAGATGTATTGTTTACCACGCAAGTCTGAGTTAATACAAACGAAAGCTGGCTTATAACTACCACACAGACAATTTTTACGAAAAAACTTTTTCGAATAAAAGTTTAATTTCTTCGTACAATTACCTTGTGTAAAAAATTTATATAAAGTAGTTAAAGCCATTTTCTGGAAAATTACGAGAAACTAATTTTCTTCGAGTGTGAAAGAGAAGTTCGTGTTAACCGTTGTGTCACATCGCCGTAATAAATAAACAAATAAATAAATAAATATATATATAATTTTGTTCTGTACTATTTTTCGTCAGCCGCGGTGGTCTAGAGGTAGCGTGCCCGCCTCTAGTTCCGCAGGTCGCTTCGTCAAACCCGCGCGGTCGATGGATTTTTCAAGACGTAAAAATCCTGGGCACGGAGTCCTCCGGGAGGGACTTTATGCTGGGGGGCCCGTGTCGTAGATTTACGGCACGTAAAAGAACTCCAAGCCTAAATTAGAGCCTCTGGACAAAATTTCTCGGCCCTTTCACGTCCAAGTAATGCCTTAGTTTCCGGAGGGGGGTTGAGAGGCGATGGGCTTACTACCTGTCAGAAAATAAGCGTAACAAAATTAGTATAGGTAATGAAACCTCCACTTGGAGGGCCTATGCCCCACCATAGGGGTTGCAGGAACAAGTCAGTCAGTGAGTCATACTATTTTTCATCCTCAAACTATGCTGTGCACAGACACACCGACAAACAGACACACGCACAGACATGTTTCTAAAATTTGCATTTTTTTAAACTAAAGACGTAGGGGAGGCGTTCGCTCTTCTCACACAGTGTGCCCGGGTTATATTTCTGGTCGGGACAAGTTTTCTAGGTGGGGGTTTTCCGGGGTTTTTCATCACCTGTGAGACGAATGTCGGGGAAACTTTAGGCTCTCGTGATCCCCGAATATCATTTGGCCGTCATTATCGCCTTCATTCCAAGTGCACTTTGTTCGGAATGAGTGTGTCTGTGATTGGTGTGTATCGTCCTATGTGTTTGTGTTGTCTTGGAAGTAGCCCCGGCATTGTTCTGATCACTCATCCGGGGAGGTCTTCGATGTCCTTGTCTGGTCAAAAAAAGTATTTATGTGATCCATAGAAACTCCCTTCGACGGGTCGCGGTCCTGTAATGCCCGGGCGCCGTGAGCTGCATAAATTGATCTATACCGGAGGAGGTAAAACTCTGGAAAAGAGGAAGAATAATTCAAGAGTCTTCATAACGTGTATCAATGTTAAAAACTCAACATCCAATTTCATGGTCTGACACAATAGGCCTATTTCTTGCAACTATGGCACGGATAGAGAAAGTAGTAGGCCTAGGCCTATAAAAGTGAAATGAAATTTAAAGGACTCCCAATAATTGCACCAAAAGCTGAAGACCTACCGGAATTGAGATACCGTAATTTTATCGCAGTTAGCATAACTAACTAAATAAATAAGTAATATATAAAATGTATTGCAAAATGTAAGATTGACTATTTAGCAATACCTTTTCTAAACCCATACCAAACACTGCATTTTTCATTATCGTAAAATGTATGCACTCGAACTGTTATTTTATTTAAAGTCATAAAATCATATTACAAGTGTGGTAACATTCAGAAAGACTGTTATCATTCGATCTTTGATATATTATTGAGATTTATTTAATTTATAATGAGATTTTAATAACCAGACAAGTAAGCCTACAAATTAAAAAGAAACAAATACGGGGATGAAAGCAGAATTGAGAATTCAGATTTCTAACTAACCAACTAACTAACTCCGTGGCGCTAATGTCCCAGAAGGGACAAGGCCTACCATCCGACCGTTGCGTCATCTACCATAGGCAGACGGCAAGATTGGGGGCATGTGGTCAGCATGCCGACACCCATGGCCGTTAATGGTGGATTCCAAGACCAGAGCCGCTACTTCTCTATCAAGTAGCTCCTCAATTTGAATCACGAGGCTGAGTGCACTCCTATCAGACCTCCCTACCTCAGAAAAATCCGAGGAGGTACCGGGCATCGAACCCGGGCCGACGGATCTGTAGTCTATGGACGATTAATATTACTAGATCGTGTGAAAATGATAACATTTTCACCAGGACATTGAAAGTAAGGCACTAAATCGTAGACTTTCGGGAAATGTTATAATTCTCATGACCGACAGAAACTCGACCGATCTGTATATGTTTTTTATTTTTTTATTTTTATTATTATTATTTTTTTAGTTTTTTTTTAGTTTTCCCCATTCAGAAAAGCAAATGCTGGATTACTATCCCTATATATTGTACAATTGAATGCGGCCTACAATGATTGCCCTTGTCGAGGAATCTAGCAGCATTACTTAAGTAAGAAAACTATTTTTGTATTAATAAACGCCAGATTAAATGAATCGTAGTTGAATAACCAATAGTAATCCACCTGCTTTAAGTTTGCCCTGTATTTATAATAAGTAGGCCTATCTTAGTGGACATTCAAGATAAAATACTTGCAAATGTCCTAGATATAAAAATATTATTAAAGTCTATGACCTCTCGTGTTTAATCTACTTACAGTGTTATAATATTATGTGCAAACATGCCATGGCTAGAATGTACTTAACTCATCGCAAAATAATGCGTGTTTTTTATACCTGAGGAATTCATGTCCCTTGGACAACGCCCATTTCCAAGAGTTACTTTACACAATGGAGTTTCATTAGGAAAATTTTTTTTTTTCTTGCGGCCATTCCTTCCGAATTCCCTGTAGGTATAAACCTGTATGTGAGTGTATACATGTAGACACACACACACACACATATAGGGATGGGGCATAACTCTTGGCAACTATTTTTTCTTTTGAAAATATGGGACCATTTAAATTTATTTAACTATACCAATTACAGGGCAGGATATGGAATGTATGTATAATGATGCAGATTATGGGCACTGAATTTAAGGTAATGAAGGTAACAGACACTCATAAACATCCATTCACAACTAATGGGGGATATTCTAAAAAAAAGAGTATGAAGTTCTTACTGGCAGATTTCAAGTTTGCACTTGCAGTCGTATGCATAAAAAGCCTGAGGACTCCCCCACCCACTGCGCCCACGTGACATGATGCTCTTTGTACTCTGTCGCTTAGTGCCCGCTTCAATTCCGCATGCTATAAGAATGAGCGGCGGGAGTATTAAGTAGGAGATTTGTGAGTTACCAAAACAGCACACTCACTTCACTCACAGCATGCTATTAGGATGAT
This sequence comes from Ectobius pallidus, assembly GCA_964059195.1. NCBI lineage: Eukaryota > Metazoa > Arthropoda > Insecta > Blattodea > Ectobiidae > Ectobius > Ectobius pallidus. Next base: position 72,235,607 of record CAXKWD010000008.1, on the reverse strand, counting down.
TCGCGTGGAATATATGGACATTCCAGAGAGAATGAAAACTACAAATTTTTAGTTTTAATCCGTCTATCAGTACTAGGTACTAGGGGTTTAAAAATTTTGTTTAAATTTTGTAATTGAGGTGCTTATGCTAAGAGCTAAACTTTTATTTGAAATATTTTTTTCGAAAAAAAAATTCTGACGGGTAGTTACAAGGCAGGCATCGTTCACAGAAACTCAATCTTGTCTGGTGAACGGTAAAGCTTTGCATCAGGCTAATACAACTGAATACCTATTCTGTGCAACACGGCCTCTTATTCTATATTAGAATTTGAAGAAAGGTGTACTGCCACGCCTAGGTTATACAAAAGTATTCGAGTGCATTTATTAAGATTTTATTTGTATTGTGTATCCTTCAGGGATGCGACACGAGGTACGGCAACGACTTTCTTTTCATTTTTACAAGCACTTTATTTGACGAAAATTTAATTTTTCTTAATTTTCTCGAAATAGTTTTAACAATTTTATAGGCTTATTATGTAGGCCTACTATAATATATTGTAATAAGTACTATTTGAAAAACTTCTCCCAAGAAATTCTCTGAAGGCTAGTTATAAGCCATTCATTTTATACAATGTAGACTTGGATTTTTTGGTCTTGCCTCGCGAATAATGCGACTTGGAAACGAGGCAGATACAAGTGAATGCGCACTACTGCAATACAGCCGTGTACTCTACACTAGAATAGGCTATATTAAGAGTAGAGGGAGTTATATGAATGTTTCATATCACATTTAAAAATACTAATTATATTAAATGTTGCAATTATGTTATGAATTTTCATTAAACTAATTTAATCCTAAAATATTATAGATTATGTGATCCTGTACTTCTTCCATTGCGGTATCTGATATGATGATGTAAATGACCATTCTATGCAGTCCCTTCAGAGAGAGCAGAAATAATTAATTGTCTTCCTCTTCATAATGCTGATCTGGCATCTCCCACTGCGAGAAGACCCTTGTTTATTTTCGTAAGTTTGTTTATGCAGGTGCATGTTTCGTGTGGGTTGGGTGAGCATAAAGTGATAGCCGGTGAGTCAGAACTTTCTGTCGTTGCGGTGTTATTTTGCATAGGACTTGTGAGTGACTACATTGCTCAGCAAGAAGTCGCTCATACTTTATGCTTACTTTTTTAGAATATCCCCCATTGCCATTCTAATGTATTGCAGTAGTTGGAAGCATGAAAGCACACGTATCCGATCCACGATCCTTACAGATCCTCCTATGTAACTGCATTATTTTCGTGGATTTCATTCTGTAATATTTATTTATAACATGAAATATATTGATAACTTCTCTTATTTGTCAAACTTGCATTTCATTTATTTCCAAAGCCATCTGATACCACTGGCAACAATATGTTCTGTGATTTGGATTTGATAATTCTATGTAAAAAGGGATTAAGTATGCTAAAAAAACATCTGATTTTTTGCATTTAAAATAAAAAAAAATCAAAATCCTTTCTTAGTGAGTACCTACATTATGAAACGAAGGTACTGTCAAAATTCCAAGTCGCTATCAGTTACAGTTTAGGCTCTACGTTGATTCCTGTCAGTCAGTCAGTCAGGACAAAGACTTTTATATATAGAGAAATATATAGGGTAATAGACGGCATTGTAATTGAATTTCGAGTTAATATAACTCTCCTCTTCTCCTCTCTCGCTCTCTCTCTCTCTCTCTCTCTCATCCTATGCCCCCATATTGGGGCGAAGGGCCTCCAAGTGGAGGTTTCTGTTTACCTATATGAATTTATTTCCCTAGAGAGGCCAGAGGTAGTAACCCCATCGCCCCTTAACCCCCCTCCGGAAACTAAGGTATTACTTGAACGTCAAAGGGTCCTAGATTGTGAGGCTCTAATTTAGGCTTGGAGTTCTTTTTCACGCCGTAAATCTACGACACGAGCCCCTTAGTTTAAAGTCCCTCCCGGAGGACTCCGTGCCCAGGATTATTACGTCCTGAAAACCCCATCGACTGCGGCCCGGTTGATCCCGCGACCTTCAGATCTAGAGGCGGGCACGCTACCTCCAGACCACCGCAGCCGACTTAATTAGAATATTACGGTTTAAACGATGGAAAGTTAACATTTTGCTGGGTGAAGTTCCAGGATTTTTTTAAAATTATAAGCTACTGTGTTTTTCTTCGTACCGGTATAGGATTCAGTGGACAAAGTTAAGAGCATTTTCACATTATTCTCTTGCTTCCTCGTCAATAATCTTAATTAAGGAATTAGGAAATAGGACTACCTATCAAAAGAGACCTAGTTAGATCGTATAGGAAACATTAACATTTTAGAGACTGAGAACAAGATAGTGATTGCTTTAGATAAATCAAAGATTGAGACACAAACAGGTATTCAGAATGAGAGAAAGACTTACAAACAGAGAGGCAAACGGAGAGTCCTATAGATTGTGAGACCCAGACAGAGTGTGTGTGTGTGCGCGTGTAAGATTAAGAAATTAAGAGAAACTGTGAAAGAGAAAGATAATGATAGAGACTGAGAGACACTAAGGTGGATAAATGAAAAGAGATATTATATTGTTATTATATTAAATATATTCAAAGATGGAAAGAAACTGAGATTTAAACATTTAAAGACTCAGAGCCTAGGAACAAAACATTAAGATGCACGAAGAGTGAGAAGTCGAGAGATATTGAGATTGAAACAGTGCGAGGGAAAGATGAGGTATAGAGGGAGATTTTTAAACATATTGAGAGTAATAATAATAATAATAATAATAATAATAATAATAATAATTAAAGATGCGAGAGTGAGAGAGAGAAAGCGAAAGAGAGAAAGAAAGGTAGAGACTGCGTGAGTAATCGATAGAGACCAACAGATGAAATCGAGAGGAGTCAGCTGGAGAAACTGAGACATTTTGAGACTTGAGTAGAAGTTAATTGGGAATTGAATAAGTTGAGTTTAAGGAGATGGAACTTGACGACAGAGCATGAGAGGGATATTGCAAGAAAGGGAGATGGTTTTGGAAATTGATAGGTTGAGATATACTTGTTGTCTATAAGAGAGACGATTGAGATTAATCTTGGGAAGGAAAAATACTTTAACAGAGAGGATTGTGAGAGATGGTAGAGCATAGATGGAGAAACGAGGATAAGTAGATTTAAAAAAAAGAGAAAGATGGGTTATTTGATCAGGATCGTAACCTGATTTGAATTTCGGGAACTAGTGTAGGGTTACACTAGGACTAGGCCACTATCGTGTCAACATTTGCGAGGAAAGTATGCAGGCTGAAGTTGTAGAGTAAAATCGATAGCTAAGTTTATACTGTGAGGTGGGTTGTCGACCCACTGGGGGCGTCCGTGCCAACCTCACAACTGTGAAACCTTTCCACCGAGGCAGACCAACAGATTTCCATAGTGCCGAGCGTCTGACCCACGTGTAATATACAAGTGAGAATGCCACGAAAGTGTGACACTTGGAGGGACTACTGGTGGTACGACCGCCCAAAGCTGGGCAGCTGGTATCGCCATCGCGACTACTACCGCCTGCGCAACAGAGATCTCTTAAGGGAGTGGTACTATTTATACGACTGGAAAGGCTTAACATTCAATGAGTTCTTAAATCGCTGGTATTACTTAAATGAGAAGGCTTACTTGAAGGGATTGGATCCGATTTACCCATATTCTTACCCTTACCGTTACTCCTATTTGGATTGGTATGATTACGACCTCATAAGTGATTGCTAATTGATCTGAAACTGGATGGAATTTTCTTAAACAATCAATTTTGGAAATGAATAGGAGGATGGCAACTTATTTTATGGTTAAATAGACGGAGTTCGTTGTGTTTATAATATATGGATCTCCTTAGAGAAGTGTACGTTTTCTGCATGTGAGTTTTGTGTAAGGATAGAAGTGACAGAACCTTATGCGGAATGGTCCTCTTAGAGGGGAAAAAATCCTCCTGAAGAGTGGGCAGCACGATGAGCTCAAACCTATATTATAGGAACTGAACAAATAAGCTCTGATACACTTATAATAGAAGCAATAGTCCCTTATATATAGACTACAACTAGGCAATTTTGCATATTAACACACAAATTAAGGTTATATAGCAATCGCTTTCCTATTTCATATGGTTAAAGGGTGCGGATGTTTAATTACGGAGTTGCTTTTGTTGACATGCGGTTCTTTAAGTAGAATAGAGTCCCTGAACTGTGCGTATATAGCGGTAATTACATATTCCAGCTTTGCAGTCTATGAATACATTAATAACCTCCTCGTGTTCTGAATAACGTTTAGTGCTGTGATAACGTGAACTGTGCTACTTAGATTAAAATCCGCTCTGCGTCTATGTAATCGTTATGGTAAATGTGTTTTTAACCCACTGTTCCATTTTAACTTGCCTACATAATTAATAAGAAATGCAGTATACTAGCAAAAATTCTAATAAATTACACAATTATTATTTAGTTCCTTCTGCAGGTGTTATTTATACAATACAGAATTAATTTCGCGTTGTCGTATCTATAATAATAAACCTGCTAACTTCTCTATCCTTCTTTAGTTTTAACATAGAGGAAAACTACAGCCTTTGCTCTTCAATAATAATAATTACTAGTTACTTATAATGAAGATTATCTTCTCTATACTGTTGTTAAATATTGTATAAACATTACCCTTGATGGATATATAAACATTTGTTTCGAAAATTGGTGGTAAACGATAGTCAATTTATTTTATAATGGCTCACTATGGTAAATTTACTTTGTATACAATTTGTAATGTAGGTTGTTTACAATATATTATCATGTAACATAACTGCAGAATTTGCATGTATTAAGAAAATATTTAGGCCTTACATATTAATCTGTAGGCATTATTACAGGGTAAAAATATTTCATATACTATAAACTTTTCCTCTATTTTTTGATAGCCTACATGCTCTATCGATCTAATTCCTAATGTAGATACATTTGGTCTTTTACACCCTAAATCAGAAATTACTAAATTATACTAATCATATAAACCGTTATCCACTTTTATAGCCTACGTAATTCTTAGTTCTATCGATCTACTTGCTAATGTAGATATATTAGTTCCCTTACACCCTAAATCAGCCATCACTAATTTATACTAAATAGATAATGTTATCCATTGTGGCGTTTCGTGTTTTGTAAGTAATGAAGGCATATTTTGTAATGTAATTACTTTTAGATAAAGTAAACGAGTAGATTATTTTTAAAACAAGTCATTTTATAGAATGGTTATAACATCTATATACTAAAATGTGATACATTATGAACTATTTCACTGCTGCCGTTTATCTTGCATTTTGCATGCTCTTCATATATCGTCAATTATATGTAGTTTTTATCTTTACTATGTGTTGAACTGGAGTGAACCAACCCTTTCTATCTCTCATTAATTAATTTCCTCGTTACAGGCTTCTACATTCAAACAGAACATATGAACCTACCTTCATATGTACATAATGCATGAATCCTCTGAAAACATTTCTTTGCATGTGGTAAATGTGTATCAACCACATTCAGCCGTAATATGCAGGAAGTCCTTTAAGCATGGAATTCAATAGCTTTCAGAGGCGCTTAGATCATTATTGCCAACTAATTTGTAGAATGTAAATCCTACTTTTTTAATAGAAACTTCTTATTTAACTTTTTAAACGGAGATGGGAATCAAATAATGGATTAATTAATTTTATCAGGCTCACTCGTAAAACTGAGGCAAAAAAGATAAGTTACTAAGCTCTAGAAATTTCAGAAACCGGTTAAAGCATACAAGTACTGGTGCATTTTGTTTGCCATTTTCCATTCTGCAAAAAGCACTTTAAAGTTCTTCCTGTATCTTGCACGTAATATTTACTTTTATTTCTGCTTAGTTACATTTTATGTAGGCTATAAAATTAGATGTTATTATTGCAATTTGATAAAATATTAGGTCTACACATAGTCGCTCAGATTACTATGCTTTTGTAGAATTTTAAGATGTGATTTTCATTCCAGGAGTGTAGATTTTCGGAGCAATTAAATCTTATGGATGATGTAATTTTGCAGTAGTAAATATTATGTGGATATTTATTATGTAAAACTTCATAAAACATTCCTTTTTATGTAGACTAATATTTCATAAATTGTCAATAGCTTGCCCTTATATTTAAAACCAGCTTTTATTAAGAAGACAGAATGTGATGTCATAATTACTTATTTTATTTTTAGCATCTGTAATGTTGCTGCATCCTTGGTATAAAGGCTTTGTGATACCTCGAAACTACAATTTACGGAAATGGCTGACTTGAGACATCAGACCACCATTTTCCACATGCATGGCACTGATTTTCACTTTTCCTTGCAAAGAAAATAGCATGAAAATTAATTCAGCTGAACTGTATTACAATATTCTGAATGCAGTTTCCTGTTTCTGCAAAAGAAAACCTAAGTTAATCACAATTAGATTATGCTAGAGTACTAGGCTGAATAATTAAAAAATGAATTTTAACAGATAGTTTTCATTAATCTCTCCCTGTTCGATGAGTCTTTAGTCATAATACATGGCGCAATAGGGCGAATAATTGCGCAATAAGCGTAGTTGAAGACCTTACACCATGAATAAGGCTTTATGCTCATTTTGTAATGAATTGTTGTTTAGAATAACATAAACACGTTCGTGATTTTCATATAAATGACGCGAAGTTAGGGTAGCTAGCACCGATAGAGCACTCTGTAGATATGAAGCACAGACTATAGTCAGCACATACGTCAGCGAGTTCTGACATTGCAAAATTAATCCACACTAAAATGTGTTTCTTTACAGTAACGCAAATTTTAAACATTTAAACTACCCCAATAAAATTAATAATCGTGTTCGTGTGCGTTTAAACTAAATAGAATTGATATATTAAATAACTTTATAAAAAAATAACCGAGGAGCCATGCAGCAGCCGGAAGTACAACAGACAGCGCCACAGGCGGATGGGAGTGAAGTGATGGCAGCCGCTAGCCAAGAAGGGGTAAGATGAGAGCTAAGCTAGCGGGCTAGAGAACCCGCATTTAAATCATAATTATTTGTAGTAATAAATTAAGTAATTCACTTATCGGAGGACTAACCTTGTAATAAAACAATTAAAATTGTTCACGGAAGTACACACTGTAGTAAAAATTAATTCCCATTTAGTATTTTGGCTCTTTAATATTAATCTTAATCAAAGTATTATTTTAATCATAATTGGATTAAACAGTGAGAATTCAGATTAATTTAGTTCGTAAAATTCGACATAATAGAGCATATCAGTTGGCAATAGTTCTCCGACAAGATTTTGCCTTGTTGAGCTTTTGTGCTGTTGGATAATTTACTATAAACATAAATAAACTGAGGTTATGTTACTGTATAACTGACAGTTGTGATAACTTTAAACGCTTAATCCGGAAGATAGGCCTAAGGTATTTCTAATATTTAACACGACTCTCATAAATTCATTCCCAGGATTCTAAACAAAAGTATTCAGTAAACTTCAACTATAGACTATAATTATGCATAGCTCCAAATTTAATCAAAATTGTAAAAAAAATGTACAATATGTATAACGAAATTAATTATTTTAAATATTGAATGAATCTGTCTATAAATAACTCCCAAAAATATGTCCAAGTTTTCTGAAAAGAAAAAAAGAATATAAACCATATATCTGATACTACGATAAGATTATTAATCATTACTCAGAATTCGATATGTGTTGCTCAAATCTATTTTAATTTTGTGGAGTTGTATTGCTCAATGATGCGCTGGTTGTTTTGATGTTGTTACCACGGGCTGTCACTGGGACGTTGTACCAGTTGGTACCAGTTCCTCCAGTCACGTAACATTTCAAACAGGCGATTTACGAGCGATGCGGAGTTGGGTGCCGCATCGGCCCATGTCTTCTTCAGTCACTGCCGGCCCAAATGACCCAAATTCCACAGAGTTTTAACAACTCTAATCCATCATTATGTGTTCCGGAAGTACACGTCTTGGCTACAGTAGCAATAGAAGTCAAATGTTTTGATCTGTCAGAAATAAATTGTATTGTTTGTCTCTCCTGTCATATAGTATTTTAACTTAAGATATGCATGGTTCAATTTCTTTAAGAACTGTTGGCTCAATCCAAGAAAACTTCGATTCTACTGAACATTAGTCATTTAACAGATGAGCATGATCAAATGCGTGTGAATAATATTCAAATTCGTGGACAAGTGTATGAGCGATTACTTGAATGAAAGTATTAATGTGAGTGTCTGCTGAGTTAGATGTATGTGCGTATGTGACAGAGAGAAAGGAAGAGAGAGAGAGAGAAGAGAGAGTGAGTGTATATGTGTGTGTTTGCGTGCGTATCCGTAAATGAATGTGTGAATGAATTATAAAGTATAAGTGAATGATACGAGTTGCGTAAGGGGTGTATATGGATGTGTTAGTGTGAATGCGTAAATGTATGCTGAATAAAAGACATAATATGAGTGAATATGAACTCGAATGCAAGTTATCAGTAGTTTGTTAATATGTGTATAATTCGGCTACCATGTGGGTTAATTATTAGGGAGGTATGAATGACACTCAAAACAACTAACACTACACAACATATATTGCACTGCATGACACCTACATCTCACAACACTACACGGTACAACACAGCACAATACATCACACGGCACACAGCTCAGAACAGCAGTATCTTATGCTGTGTCTATGTCATATAAGCATATAACATAACACATTGCAGTACCAAATCACACAACACCATACAGCTTACCATTACACCACACAGCACAGCACAGAACACCACCACACAACACCACACAACATCATACAGCTTACCATTAAACCACACAACACCATATAGCTTACCATTACACCACACAGCACAACACCGCACAACACACTGCACAACATGATCCAATACTCATAGTATAACGCCACAACACCTCATAACACCACACAGCACCTCTCAACCACAACAACCAACAAACAACACAATTCCACATACGTAACAATCTGTCTCCTTGAGAGTAGGAGAATGAACGATTGCTTGAGTGTAAGCGTATGGGTTTAGAAGTTGTGTGTGTCTGTGTTTGTGTGTGTATAGGTATAAATGATTGACTGAATTACCGAGAAGGCGATTAAAAACAAGATGATCACGAAATCTTTCTCGCTTACCTGACTTTCATAAAGATTCCTCTATGAGTATAAATTAAAGAGAGACGACCTATCACAAGATAGAATTCTTTGTCCACCGGTTGCAATAATAACTAAAGAAGTGTGATCTAACTCGTTATATAAACTGGAGCCGTAAACGTTTGTGTTATGTATAATTTAAATCTACATATTATCCAGTTTGCATAATTTGTGATAGGTCTATGTGTTAGGTCCATATATATTTGTTATTTAAATATTTCTACGTTAGAAAGTGCTGATATAAAAATAGTTTTGTTCACGAACAGAAGTGCTTTGTAAAATCTTTTAGGTAATAATCCATATTCTAACGAATTAAGTTAATCCTCAATAGAGAATCTCAGCGTGCATATCTTAAGTTAGAGTACACTGTAGTTATGAGTTATATCCTGGTTGTGTTATCTCGTTTGACGCGCTTCTCTGTGTATTTTAGTGCTCTTAAAGTTTCAGTATGCTAGACAAGTTGTAGTTAGAACTATTTAATTTAATCGTAGTTAGGCCTGCATGTAATGAAAAGAAAATTAATCCACTTTGGAACCCTTCAGCGTTAGCTTGCGTGTTTCTTACCAGGTCACGGTGGGAGGATTTGGGTTAACAACAAAACTACGACCCCTGCAAAATGCAAATTACTCGCTTATAATTAACTGAAATATGACACGTCGTATGCAACTTGGCCTTAACCTCTTTAACTTGTTAGCTAGAAGTGAGTGTATGCTACTCCATACCATAATAAACGCGTACATGATTATTTTTAAGTTAACCCTAGCAATAACAATGGGAGCTTAGAGACTTTAAATTTTGTTTAACTTCGTTAGAGATTTTAACTTTGTTAAAACTATTAAGTCTGTTTATTTATTTATCATAATTAGGCTACGTGGTGTAAAAATCTGAAAAAAAATTGGCAATAAGACTATTTTACGATAAAGATAGCTTTATACTTCTTTTCAGAAAAATAATATAAAAGGGCTCGATTTGTTATGACTTGAGAGGCCCACTCCCTTGGTAATTTAAGAGACCAAACAAGTCTATTAGCTGATTTTCGATTGTTGTGAAATAGTTCAAGTAATTTTGCATTATCAGCAATAATTGCATTACTAGCTGTCGAGTATTTATGTTTAGACATCTACCTCCTCACTAAGAAGTCCATCATTATTTAAAATAGTTATAATATAATACATATATTACGATACCTATGTGATATTTATTGACTTGTAACAAAAATCCAGCTTTCAAATAAATAATCAAAGATCATAAAAACAACAAGAAGTAATATGAGCAAACGTACGATACTTAAATATTTATTTGTAGTTCTTAGAGTTTTATAAAAATATTTGTAAAACCATGATTTGATATTGGTAGGGTTAGTGTGTCAAAAATATATGTAGTGTGTACTTTAGTATTGTGTCCAACATAAATTCCATTTTAAAAATTTTAAAAACTGTTCCATTAATTCGTTTTTTAAAACGGTTACTAACAACGAATATTCTTCATTTATTATAAGATCAGAAGAGAGTCACAACAGGAATTTGATATGCTTCATAAGGATCTTGCAGTATTAAGAAAATATTTTAATTAGGTAGTTCATATTTTAGTACTCTTGGCTATACGATCCAAGAAACTTAGACTCTGTACTCTTAAATCCATAAGTGTTTCTAAAACCATTAAGAGCTTTGCCTAAATCCTAATTAATTGCGGTTTGACGTTTTAAATTCGTTTTCTAATTTTCATACAGATTAATTTAATGGAACACGCTATTGATATCTTAGAATTATATTAACTTCAAAATCCTAATTTTATGATGGTCATTAGTCATTACAGTTTATTGTCGTGCATAGTTTAGTCTGTGACATAACTTTGTAACCACGGTTGTCAATGTGACTCATCGGTCATTATAAATAATGTAATAGGTTCAATAACGTTGCTAACAAGTAGCAATGAACTTTTAGTTATAAATATCTAATAAGACCTTGATTTCGGCAGGTCTAAACTGTACAGAATATTCTCGGTTCAAATTTAATGACTCTCTAACAGTATTCTACTCTAAATCTAGTATTATTTCTAATAAGAGATTGAATTTGATAAGTCTACATGTAAAATATATTCTGAATTTAAGATATGTGATTCTGTCAGTTTTTAAATAACATTTCTGATAGAAGTTCTTTTCTACAGTTTTAAAATATTAAAAAACAGAGTCCATTATTATCATTACCTTGTCCTGTCAAGATTCTGTATTTGAATTATAATTATATGTATAATTTCTTCCACTTTCCATTATTTCTCTACTTCAGATTTGTATTATTTTACATATCGCCTACAATTTCTATCCCAAATAGAAAATGTTGTCCATTTTTATATTCCAGATAAAATAAATAGGCTCTATTTATAATATAAGTCTCATACACTACATATATTTACAGATTTGATGGATCTAAATTTACAAAGCTTAGTAAATTTCAAGTTCAATGCTGTTCAAATAATTTTTATTTTATTTCAAAAGAGTTTGATTCGTTAGATATAAATAGTATAAAAAATTCTCGATTCAAACGAAACCATATTCTAATAACTATTTTTATTTAGAGAAAACTACTTTCTTCAAATGTAGCCCCTATGGGCTCAATATAGTCTACTAACATCAATAATCCATCAAAACAAAAATAAATATGGCATACTTTTTTTTTTTATTTTTTTACTCAAATGAACTATCCTGTATGATTCGCTTATATTAAAGCTGACAGAATTTCTTTAAGACTAACAGTTATCATTTCATCTAGACTGTAAGGTTAGCTGGAATTTCTTCTGGAGTTCTCGAAGATGCGAGAAATGGCATTACGGGCTTCAATCAAGAAACCTACAAATAAATGCAGTTGAAATTCTCTTCCTATAATAATTTTAATTTGAAGAACCTCAATATTAGGTTTCATTTCATGGATATCGTAACAATCCTATTGTGATTAAATTAATTTGAAGTCTGTAGACTTAAAGTGTGCAATGAATAAACAAATCCACTCCATCGTTAATGTAATAATTATTGCCACATCAAATCACGTAGCTATAGCCAATTTATATTTGTAATTGTTAATAATTTGGTTGATCTAAAGTCTAAACTGTACAGTGTAGTCTTGGTTGTCGTTTAATGGTATTCTCTGCGGTATCGTTTCTTTTCGATACTGTTGAAGAAGATTGAGCTGGCTTTTATACAGAATTCACTCTATACTTTCGTCTCTTCGAAAGTATCATTTTACAGAGTGTCTCTAGAGAAAGAGTTGTCAGTTGCCGTAAGATCTGGTGAAATGCTTGCAGACGTCGTTGTCATATCAATCTGGGATATGCCAATTTTTATTTTTCAATTCGAACAACAGACATCTGGAATCCAATTAATTTTTAAAGCACTAGGGAACTTCAGTTTGTTGTTGTTTGAGTTACAGATTTCTAGGAGCTGGAAGCAGAGAAATCCCAATTTAACTCAATCTTTGTTTAAATCTATGGGAAACCGTTCTGCCTCATCGGGAAAATACATACAAAAATATCCTCATTATGATTTTACAAATTTGTATATTTCAGTATAGGAATCCAGGCTTTTGTAACAAAAAAGTACACTCTGAAAATTTTACAAGTGAAAAGATTGAGGCAGGTACTTCCTAAGGTAAAGTTTGGAAGCTACTGTGCAAATTATTTAATTTTGTATACATGTAAATACAATTTACATACTTTCTCGGTACTTACGATGTCTTATTATTATGACTAGGGCCCGGAAGTTTATAAAAATAATATATTTAATAATGCACTCTGTTAGATACTAGTGTTAAAATGTGTACAAGTTTTTACAGAAATAACATAAATTTGATGATTTTATTTGACATATTGTTGCATATTTTGTTAGTTCAGCGAAAATGCATCATATTTGCTTGATATTAAAATATCAGTGCATATTTTATTATTTTGTCATATTTTTAACAGCATATTTCTGACAGGTTTACAACGTATTTGCTAAGTAGATGTATTGAAAACAGACTGTACAATAATTGATGTTTTCGGAATTGATTGAATAACATTAAAGCGACGTGACACTTCATTAGTTTTCAATTTACTAAAATTTGTTGTATTGAAATTGTTTAAAAAAAAATATTGTAGCCTAATTTATACAACTTCTATTTTTTATAATCTACAATGTAATTTAGATAACAAGAGAACCTAAACTATTAAAATTACTTAGATGACAAAGCATATTTCATTGGTTCCGGTGCATATTTTACAATTTTAGAGCGCTATTTGCATGCATAATAATTCGTTTTCTGATAAAACATTAACTTCTGGGCCTTGGTTATTACTTACGTAAATGCAATTTTCATTCCCTGCGTAATAATAGTAGATTTACTAGCAATTATCTCTGATGAATAGCTTTAACGAGATAAATAATTATTTCAACAATTTTTCATCGTAGAATTGTACAAAAGGATGTTACAGAATCTTCATTTCGAAGTGGCCATTAGTTGGCTATTCTAATACCGTAAAGATCAGGATGGCGCATAAATGGCTTGATTTGAGATATATATTTCTAAAATACAAAACATAATATTGTTTTATCATCTCCATACTTATATACCCATTTGCCTTTTCTAATCATCGAGGTCTGGTATAGAATTAAAGACAACAGTATTTTTTGTTTATTTGAAATATAACCGAACTACAAGATGCAGAAAGGGCATAACGAACAAAATTTTCAAAAATATTTTTTTGGTCAATTGATAGCTGAAGTATAGCTGTACAAACTGAGCAGAAATTTCACACTTGTTCCCACTAGAACATGATTTCTCTCTCCTTGTTGAATTTCTTAAAACATTTAGAATAAGCATACTTAACACAGTTTCCTGTGTCGACAGATTTTTTTTCATTTTTGTTACGTATGCCCTTCCTGCATCTTGTAATTCAACCACTTGATCAAACATGAAATGAATGGAAAAAAAAAATGAAAAAAATTCAGGCAAATCTTTGATAGGACAACGGATAGATATCACTGCAATCCTGACCATGAACAGATTGATATATTGAGTTTCTTTTATGGGTTTACGTTATATGTTCTGCGTTCGGGGACACGAAATCCGGCACGAGGAGATTCCTGATATGCGAAACTGAGAGATTTATAAGATTGGCACGAGCAAAAGTTGAACTAGTTTTGTGTACTAAGAATAGAATAGTGCGTCAGCTGATCGATCGCTCCCGTTTCCATGATCACGAGAACACAAGAAATGCAAGTCACGGGCACGGCCGGCTTGTTTGCTTCACCATGGCATGCTAACTTGCACGTTATGAACAATGTGCAAATAACTACTCTACGGTAGTTACGATCCTTTCACTTGTCTAACGATGTGTTTCGCATTCTTCTGAGAATCTAACAGAACTCTAATATTCATAATTTATTCTAAGGAAAAATAAAAATGCTCCTAAAAGAACAACTACTACCAACCTGAAATACATTATTCATATTAATACCGCCATTAATATTGTCGAGCTAGTTGACGTTAGCTGTGACTAATTTTTTTTTTTTTTTCATTCGGGACACCCCTTTTAGATACCCAATTCCGTTAAATGATCAAGGCCCCATTGTTATTCCAACTCTAGATTATGTTAAACTCTAGATTCTCTTAATGTTGTAAAATTTTCCGTTAACTCATAACAATATTAAGGCTTCATTACCTTCTAATTTTTACTGTTTCTTTGATATAACTAAGTCAATTTGAATATTTTTATTAGGCATTAGACTAACGTAAACACGGACATAATCTAGATGAAAGGATCTCTAGTGAGTGGCAAAATATTTTGTGAAATGAAACATCATGCGCATATAATAAGAGAAAGAAGGATATGAAATTCACTCAGAATATCCGCTTCATTTTGACTTGTCGTATTGATTATGTTCATTTCTAATCAGGTCCTCCGCATAAAATTCATCCTCAAAGAATTGGTCCATTCCTTTGGGGCATTGGAGCGTATAACCGTCATAAGCATAGATTATATCACAGTTTTTGTGGATCAATTACCTGAATTTAACACTTTACCCTATGCAAATTAGTAGGCTTACTCTAGCATTTATTTTCAAAATGAAATTTAAATGCTTTTGACGTTTTCTTTGTTTCCGTTTTTATGAATTATCTTATGCTACAGCCCTTCATTATTAAAATAAAAAAAAATAAAAAAAATAAAAAATAAACCTTCAAAATATTATTCTGTCAAATTGTTGCAGAACTTTTGAATATGAAATACTCGTAAGTGCACTGAAGAAAGATTTCACTCTTATTTTAAGATGTTTAATCCGTACATATCTCGCGTTTATAGCCCTAGTATGTGTTTTTAAAAAATGGTTCATGTAACTCAGTAACATCCCTTTTAATAGAAAAGAAAAATAGACCTATACTAAAAACCAAAAAGGGATCGTGTTTTATTTCTTTTCTATCTGAAAGATAAATTACATATCGTGCAATCTTGTCTGTGATGTTAATATATTACCTTTATGACCGCATTATAGATTCCTTCCCCATAAGCTATAGATTACATTCAAGAAATTTCACAACATCCATGTTATAGTGAGGCAGAAAGAATGCATTATTTTACATTTTTTTATGATGATAAAGACCGAGAACTAATTTAATGCATTCTTGATTATTGCATCACATTACTAAGTACATTTCACTACAACTTTCATTATTAATTTTTCCATTGCTCGTGAAATTTATCAGAGGCTTGCTTTCCGGTTTGTCTTCTTAAACCCTAGGCTTAACATTCCGGTAATAAACCAGAAGGATTATTCTGGAGTAACGACAAAGTCATTATACCGTCTGAGCATTATATAGAATTTATTGACACCAACTGCTCAGCCTCTTCAAAAAATATTTTTTTGTCTAAGCTTTTCGGCTATTCTGCCATAATTCTTAAAATTGAAGAAAATTTTCATTAGTGAATCTTAGCCTAGTAAAAATATATGTATCGTCATTTGTATAAAAGATCACAACTTGAAATAGCATTAACATACGTGAAACAAGCAAATAACACTGTACTTCATAGCTGCGTGATACATTTTGTCAGAAGACATCACGCAGCTTTGACCAGTGTTTTTATTTGCTAACGATTAATGTTTTGTCTGTTTTAATACTATGACAAGTGGCGATATTTTATACAAATAGTGATTTCTTAAATCTTTAAAAAATATATGATTAACTAATGCACTCTTCTATTTTATCTTCCTAAGCTTTCGGTTACATTCAACCATCTTCAGGGAATCTTGCTTGTAGATTTACATTCAATAAGAATACAAACGCTTTATCAATGCGTCATTTTGAATTAAAAGTAATAAAACTTAAACAGTTCTTAAACCATAAGTAAAATTAACTTCTTTATTCCTCTTCTACGTATTGTGTCGTCGTGTGACGTAAAAAAAAAGAAATAAAAAAGAAGTTAATTTTACTTATGGTTTAAGAATATTTTAAGTTCTAATATTTTAAATTTAAAATGACGCCAGTGATAAAGCATTTATATTCTTATTGAATGTAATTCTATAAGCAACATTCCATGAAGACGATTGAATGTAACCGAAAGACCTAGGAAATTAAAATAAAAAAGGTTGAGAAGAAAGGCGTTACGTTGTTATTTTATTGATCCACCCAGTACCACCCAGCATGATTTTAAATAACTAATGCACGCTTTTCCTCAATGTTAACACCCTGAGGTGGCAGAATAGCCGAAAGTAAATAAATATTTTACGAAGGAACTGAGGTGCAGTAATAAATTCTATTTAAATCAAGACTTTAATGACTAGGTGTACTGCCTGGAAGGAGGGGTGGATTTCCATTCCATCGTCTATAAATATTATAAACGAAGACTGTTCTTGTAGCTTTGTTTTAAGTTGAGACTTTAGAGAACCCCTGGAGTACTTTTTGCTGGAAAGCCTTTTCACTACGGTCGAGTGCGCATATAGTGTGCTGACAATGTGCACTTTTAAGTCTTCAAACAGGAACAATTTTCCCTGCGGTAGCATTTACTCCTAATCCTCCAGTTGTAGGAGAATTATCTAGACTAGCCCAGTAAAAATTCTCCCACTCGCTTTCAGGGGTTTACTTTTTATGAAACTGCAATGTCCCTATTTATACAAAGTTTAAGTGAATTATGTACACGTTTTTATATGATTCAAAAAAGCAAAAGTCTAAGACGTGTTATAACTTACCAAACTCTATTGGAATTTTAGAAAAAGAATATTTCTTCTTAAATTGTTACTCCAATAGTGTTATAACTTTTATAGTATTCTGTAAGTACCAATGGAAAATATAGTAATTATGATCCAGTCGTTAGTTATATTTCAATCCAAGTTTTAATTTCCATGCTAGAACAATGTTCGTATTATTGTAATGTTGGAAGTACTTATGATTTTCAGCGAAATTCCATGGAATATTTGCCTTTCAAGCTTTACTATTTGTTCTTGATAGAAAGAAATCCCGAGATTATCTCGAATTTTAAGGTTAAAACACAGCACTATATTGGCAATGTTTAATCCCATCTCTGATAGTTTACCTAACTTAATTAACAAAATGGTTCTAAAAATGCGACGTGTCATATTTCAGTAATTAAATAATTTGCTCTGAAAGTAGTTTATTTACCGTTCAGGAGAAAAATGTTGTATCAGTCTATTGGAAAACAACTTAACAATTACTTACGTAACAATTGTATGTAGATAGACACTTTTAGCTTACTCGTGTCATATGAATGACAATTTCCCAGGTTATGACATTATGGTTATACTCAGATATAAATTGCATCTTATTCCAGCATTATATTCTTTATAAATATGTTAGGGTTACCGAAACTTATATTACCTACATTATGTGATACTCTTTTGCTCAAATTTAAATCTTTATTTATTCCTAAGCCTTTTAGTGTAACGACATCATCATCAGAGTGTCTTGTTTTGATAATTAATTAAAATAAATTATTTAACTAATAATTAATTCTTTAATTATTTAAAATTAGTTAAAGTTTTTTATTAGCTTCATTCTAATTAAAACAAACTAAAAATCTTAAAATGCTTTTGTAATGGTTTTAATTAGAATAAATCTATTATCAATTTCTTTATAATTATAAATAATGACAGTTCAATATAATACGATGCCCTGAAGAAGGTACCGTTACAGCAAAATGTCTGACCAAAATAAAGATTCAACGCTGAGCAAAAGAGTATCACGTAATTTTATTATTTATTTGATGCAGTACACAGAAACGTGATTTTAAACATTGGGACCACAAAATAAATGGATATTGGAAATAAGAAGTAATTAAATGTTCATATTACCATTGTTTATGCCAATGAGCTTATTTTTACGAAAACTTTGCGATATAATACAAACCGTTTATGCACAGTATGTATTTATTAGTTACCTTTGTAAGAAATAATATTTAAAAAGTATAAGCAATGCACACATGTTATACTGTTTCCTGCACCTGCTGCAGGTGAAGGCGAATCCCCCATTACTTCGACGCACAGACTCCCGAGGCGCTCTTCTCGGCCGCCCACCCTTCAGGCCACCCCTTCTGAGACGTCTAGACAGTCGGAGCTCTCTTTCACCCCGTGGACCTCGTCCAATTAGACCGGGTCTCATCAGACCTCCGTTCAATGGCCCTCCGATTAGGGGTCCAGATCCTGGTCTTAGACCCCCACCACCAGGAATAAGACCGCCTCCTAGACCTTATCTTGGCCCGCCGCCCAATAAAGATGGCGCCGTCTCCGCTGTAGGCGGAAGTGTTATGGGCGGTGAGGCCTCCAGGCAACAGTATACTTTACCACAGAAACTAGATCCAGAGCAGCTAAGACGAAACACAGCAGTGCTCAACTTCATTAGAAATCGGATACACACCATGGACAAGAAGCCAATTGAAGGAGTTCTCAATGGACATTTGAATGGTAGTGCTCCAGATTCAAAAAGTGTACCACTAGAGTTTCAGAGACCACCTTCTGCCGCCTCAAACGTTCTTCCTGCTAGTCCTGCCGATTTCCAGAGGCCTCCATCAGCAATGTCAAATATCCTTCCTCCTACTACAAACCCCAACCAGAGACCACCTTCCGCATCACCGACAGTTCCCTCAAGGTCGCCTTCAGAAATACAAAGACCACCCTCAAATATTTCTTCTGCATCATCTGGAATTACTTCGGATATTCAGAAGTCACCGGGATCATCAACACTTCCAACTTCCACTGAATTTCAAAGGCCACCATCAGTAGCTTCTGTTGCTTCCCCTAGGCCATCAACTGTGTCGTCTGTTCCGTCTGTATCGCCTGATCCACCTAGACCTCCATCTGCCGCGCCCACAATTCCACCCCCAAGTCATGCAGGTATCCAGAGGCCCCCTTTGGTTCCACCTGCAAATATTACAGGCATTTCAAAGCCTCCGCATATGACTGAAACTGAAAAGCCTCCAAGTACTGCTGATGTACAGAAGCCCCCAAGTGTCACCGAAGTTCAGAAACCGCCAAGTGCGACTGAAGTTCAGAAACCGCCAAGTGCGACTGAAGTTCAGAAACCGCCAAGTGCGACTGAAGTTCAGAAGCCGCCAAGTGCGACTGAAGTTCAGAAGCCGCCAAGTGCGACTGAAGTTCAGAAGCCGCCAAGTGCGACTGAAGTTCAGAAGCCGCCAAGTGCGACTGAAGTTCAGAAGCCGCCAAGTGCGACTGAAGTTCAGAAGCCGCCAAGTGCGACTGAAGTTCAGAAGCCGCCAAGTGCGACTGAAATTCAGAAACCTCCTGGTGTCACTGAAGTTCAGAAACCCCCAAGTGTCACGGGAATTCAGAAGCCACTAAGTGCTACGGAAATTCAACAACCCTCAAGTAAGGTACTAAACGGAGTGACAATGAAAACTTCTGATGCTGAAGACATAAGCAAAGATGAAGAAGACGATGATGATGATGACGTGGTAGTGGTAAAATCAGCCGATGCTGTTTCTTCTTCATCGGATGATGTTGTTGTTGGAAAGCCTACGAGTGTGCCACAAAGTGCCGACCTTAAATCTACCAAACCCATTTTATTTGAATCTCAGCTTTCGTCTAACTTATTATTCGAGAGTAAAACATCAGATGAACCAGGAAAGAAAATAGAAGGCAAAAAGATAGGAGACGATAAAAAGGAATCTACGAAAGAGACGCAAGACAAAGAAGACAAGGAAAAGGAATCTCCTAAGAAAGAGCAACCAAAGTTAAATGCCACAGTAAATGAAGAGAAAATCTCTGAAAGGAAAGATTTGCCAGAAGAAAAAGCAAAGGGTTCCCCAATAAAGAATGAACATGCGGCGACTTCCGGTACTGTTGCTGAAACAAAGTCCAGTTCCCCTCCAACAGATATAGCTAAAAATGAAATAAAGTCAGAACAAATAAGTGATAAGGACGCTGTTCATTCTTCCAAGAATGACAATCAAAACTCAACAGAAGCTGCAAAAGATATTTCCGACATCACTAAAGTTGAATCACAGAAAATACATTCTACCGAAGGAAATAATGATTTGAGTTCTAGCACAGCAGCCGAAACACTTAAGGAGGAAAATATGTCTGGAGTTAAAAATAATGCCACTGATTTAAGCAAATCCGCAACTGAAGAAAAGGATAAGAAGTCGGAAGAAACAGAACAAATTAAAGATCCTAATGACACCGAAATTTCGAATAAGGAGACAGTTGCAACTTCAAAAGAGACGTTACCGACGAAAATAGAGGAATCATCATCAGAGGAGTCTAAGAAGGAAAAGGAAGAAGCATCTGAGAAGAATGGTGGATCGCCTAAGAAGGAAGAATATTTAGAAAAGGCTGAACCTCCCAAGAATGAAGCACAAAAGGAAGATTCTCCGAAGAAAGAACAGGTTACCCATGACGAAAATGTTGACCCAGAAGTAACTGCACAGCCATCCAAGAATGAACCAGAAACGTTAAAAGATGAAAAGCAAGAATCTCCAAAGAAAGATACTTCTGAGAAGGATGCGTTAAAAGAAGAAGAAAAGGGTGCTAAGTCTCCAGTAAAGAAACCAAAGTCACCATTACCAGAGGTAGTCCGGCCAGCAAGTGTTTCGAGATCGTCGACCCCCAAAAAATCCCGAACTCCTTCAGAATCAGAATCAGCTACACCTAAAAAATCTAGAACACCTTCTGCGTCTGACACGCCCAGGAAAACAAAGACACCAGAAACTCCTACAGCCACTCCCAAGAAACTGGGGGCCAAGTCGCCGTCAGACTCCGCTGGCGATAAGTCTCCGAGACCGCAGACTCCAAAGGAGCAAGAGGAAACAAAACCGAAGAAGAAGACGGTGAGAAAGCGCCCCAAGGATATCAAAGACGATGTCGCAAAGAAGCAAGGTAACCCTTTAGAATCTGCGATCATTTTACCGGGACAGCTTGAAAGTTTGTTTTCTTTTGTTAATTCATTGTTCTTTGTTCTCAGAGGGCGACCATGACAGTGGAGTGGACGAATCAACACAAGGAAATGTAAGTACTTCTCTATTTTACTTTGGGTAAATATTATTTTGTTAATATTTATCATTTATGTATTGTATAAATGGGTTTCATCTTGCTGATTATTATGTGTATGAGGAACATTGAAATACCTTATTAGGTATTAGTTTGTATGTTTATATATATGTATGCATATATATATATATATATATATATATATATATATATGTATATATATATATATATATATATAAGCTCCATAAGCTTAGACGTTAATTCTGTGGAGTTATTGCATAAGCTGATACGTTCAATTTGGCTATTTTTTTTATTGCCTTGATATGTCGTAAATGGTGTTTTCTGTGGTATGGAAAAACATGTTAGTCTATTTGTCCAATAGTTCTTCATAGAAGATAGATTTAATGAATACAAGAACAAAAAATAATATCGGTAATTAACTCAATTCAAATCTAACACAAATTATTTTGATATTAAATTGTGTATATATTAGAATTACAAATTATAACATACAATAAAAGACTTTGTAGGCTTACATTTTCATAGTAAGACCTCCAATGATAGATTCACGCGTACAACATCGTACATCGTACTACCTCGCATCGTACCTGTCAGCTTTTTTCTTTATTCGTGTATGTGTTTCTTTTTATTTTTATTTTTTTTTTAATTTTTTTTTTTTAATTTTCCCCTGCTCTTCCCCCTGTCAACTTCCCTGCTAAGAGTAAATTAGTATCTGCAGAATTAAATGCATTGCTAACAAATGTATTGAAGGGGTAATATCGTCCCCTCACCTGAGGCTACACCGTCTGACTTACTTGAGTTTTCTCAACTATCTTTACCATATGTCTTGAGAGAAAAAGATGCGGATCAATAACGTAGGTATGTGACTTTTGAACGCTCACAATCTAAAGGACAGTTGCCAACCATGTTCAGACACTTTCGCTGCAACCCTAAGCCCAATTCACATTCTTTCGTTTCACAGGTCGACAGTTCCCTTATGATTTGTGAATGTCTGAGATGAAAGAAAGGTGAACGTTAGATAGATAGTATGAGGATTAAATAAAAATACATATAATTGAAAAGGTTATAACTCTTTATATTTACATTAAACAAATAAGAAACTATATGAGAGACAAGTGTTTTTCCAGGAGGGAGAAGATGAAAAAAAGGTTTAAAACGCTAAAGGTACTTTTCTTGTTTTAATTTTGGAAAACTCTTTGACAAGATATTTTACGGTCATTGATTGGTTAACTCATTTTCCGATGGAAATGATACTCTGGTAGCAAGACCTGAAAGTCTTTCCTGACTTAATGAGCTAAGCAGATATGTTTTAAATAGTTTTAGTTTCGGAAAGCTTCTTTCTGCGCTCACCACAGATTGGTAGTGTCAAGAGAACCTGAAGAGCAACACTTAAATTAGGGAACCCAGTTTCAAGGTTGTGGCTGTAAATATGGTTCAATCTCTTCTTCTGGTACCTCTGACTCGTGCAGATTATGGCAAATGCCACTGATCTCAGAACGTAGTCCTAGACCGTCAATATCTTTATCACATTCCATCCTAAATGTTGCCTCCCCAGACGTTTCTAAGAATTTCCCGCCCTAGGCGGCTGCCTAGTTCGCCTATAGTCTATGGACGAGCCGACCCTGACACTACCATACCCTCGATATGTTTAAGCACACGTTAACAAATAATTTATTACAAGTGGCGTGACTAAGTGACGTCCTATATGAAATAATTGTAACTAGAATAAATTATTGATTTAAATGAATGTACAAATTATGTTTTAGTTGTGTAAGTTCTACATTACTTTCCTCAGTTTTTCTGATATAATTTTTATACCTGTAATTTAGCCATTTGTTAGTTTCTTATTCGAGGCAATATTATCGCATATTCAATAGCAGTAGGCCTACACTTATTCAGTTTAGTTTATAGACTAACAAATAACTCCAGATTTAAATTTTGTCTAATAATTATATTCACTCTTTATCTATAGCCTATACCTGATGAGGTCAATGTGAATTTTCAATTGGCCTAATCCTCCTGGTGGCACTATGGTCCTGGGGTCGACTCAGCCTCTAACAGAAATGATAACAGGGATAACACGGTAGCCGGTGCATAAGGATGACAATCTTACCACCTCCATGTGCCGGATGTCTAAAAATTCTGAGAGCCTTTGTCAACCTCCCGGAACCCTAAGAGCCTTCACGACCCGTACAGGGATCACTTTACCCTTACCTCTAATATTGAAACATATGTTTACTTTTACTTTACGTACAACATGTAACTTGTAATAATAATAATAATAATAATAATAATAATAATAATAATAATAATAATAATAATAATAATAATTCTAGTCTGTATTTGTACCTCTGGTCGAATGGAAGAGAAGGCCTTAACTCTGTCAGTGCATAATAAAAAAATAACTAAATAAATAAGCGAATAAAATAAGATAAACTGATGTAACAAAGTGCCAGAATGCTTTTGTTTAATCAGTGGTAATTGCAATTATGATATGCAAAAAATACGGTTTTTTTTTATTTGATTTCCGAGTTATGCTCCAGATTGATTCATTGAGCAAAGCTTAAAGAACAAAGGTCTAGTTTTTTTTATCAGATAAAAATCGTCCAGCATCAGCAGAACTATACAGATACGTGATATCTTGGCAATCGCACACTCATATAAAAATACTAAACAAAAAGGCCGGCTAAGGGATTTGAACCAGGGACCTCCAGAGTGCAAGTCCAAGACGTTAACGTCTCAGTGATCTCGCTCGGTTTAAGGTCTAGTTTGATAAGCGTATGTGAAGGAATAGGCCTATGTGGGTAGTGTTGTTTGTCAAAGCTAAATGTATTGCAACTGCCAAATCCGTATATGAATTACTGTAAAACAATATGTTGTCTTGAGAACTGATTTGCATTTGATAAATTCTTTCTAATACATTAACATAAAAAAGGCACTAAATTGGTCATTTCTCCGATACCGGTCAACCGATTTGGTCCAATATCAATACGCTTTTTCCCATGGACGTTATAAATGCGTATACCAAGTTGCATGAAAATCCGATAAAGCGCATTTGAGTTATAGCGCTTACAGACACACGGACAGACAGACAGACGGACATACACTTTCCCGTCCCCCACACAATCTCATAAAGTATCATTCTGGCATTTAATAAATAAATAAATAAAAATAATTGAATTAACAATAGAATTTAAAGTATCGTTTTAAAATGTCTGTATATGTTTTTATAGCGGTATTTAATTACAGAAGCCTAAGACTGCAGTTATAGCCTTGACACTCCAAACTTCAGAAAACTGATCTAATGTTTAGACACATACACACTTGTTAGAACATGCACAAAGAAAAAATTTCTATTTTTGAAGTCAAGGAATTTTAATGAATAGATCTGCTTCCTAGGGAAAACTCAATGGATTGCCGATTTCAATACTTCTTTATCTATCAATTCTATGAAGGGAGCAGATAAAGTAAATGCTCAAGCGGAATTTGAATGTGAAATTTCTTTATTTCCTGTTTATTTAAACCCCTAAATTGGCGTAGGGGAAGTTTAATATCCATGGTAACCTATCTCATATATTGCAAAAAATAAATTAGTAATAACGAATAGGCTTACCAGTTAAAATAAGTACCCAAATTTGTTTCGTCCTAAGAAACAAGATTCTAGGTTGATACAGACTTCATCACTAAGGTGGTATGATATGGTCTAGTTTTTTCGTAACCTCAGTTTTGTTGCTAGTTATATTTTTCCTATGAAAGCCAAACATTCATTTTGGGATATGCGATTCACATTAGTGAAAGCAATAAAAATAATTACTATTTATCAATAGTTATTCAAGATACCGTATACAAAATATTTTTTATTGATTAAGAAAGTTAATTTATACATATTTTCTAGATGGAGGCTATGATCATTATTACATTTACAATCTTTGACATTACTCATTACTTCATTTTGTTATACAGGATGTAACAGGTAGGCCAAAGGCCAATATAAAGGGAAACATTCCTTGCATATAGAGGGTGAAATTATGTTGTATGAACATGATTCGGAAAATGATTATTTTCTTGTTAGAGCCCTTTCCCTACATCTGCATTACTTAGCAGAAAACAGAACCGTGGGAAAGAAGGAAATCATATGAAATGGTGCTCAAAAACAGAACTGTTGGTAACAGAACATGAAATGAAATGAAATGTTCAAAATAACCTCCATTAGCACGGGTACATCTGTCAACCCGCCGTCGCATGGACTCCCTGATGCGCTGGTGTATCCCTGGAGTATCTCGTATTACCTGGCAGCCTAGCAGAATAAGATCACGGAGACTCTCTAAATCTTGGACCGGTGTTGCATACCCAAGAGTTTTTATGTTTTATTTTAATTCCCCCACAAATAAAAATCTAGTGAAATCAGGTCAGGTGAGCGTGGAGGCCATGAATTCGTCCACCTCTTATTATCGAATTATCACGAATAGAGAGGCTGAATTAAGCAGGACCTCCATCGGGCATGCAGTACATTGTCTCGTCGCACTCGTAATGGCATATGTTCCAACAGGACAGGTAATTGCTTTTTTTAACTCTCTGCACCCTTCGTCCGTTAAAACGATTTACCAGTGTATATGATCCCAACAAACATTCAGCAATAATGTTACAGACAAAGGGCTCTAAGCAGGAAATAAGGCATTTTCGGACCCATGTTAATTTAACATAATTTCACCCTTTATATGCAAGGAATGTTTCTTCGAAGTTTTGGCCTACCTTTCTGTTACACTCTATATATCTGTATCTGGTACCCTTTGATCCCCAGGTGGGGCGAAGGGGCCTCCAATGGAGGTTTCATTACCTATACTAATTTTGATATGCTTATTTTCCGAGAGAGGGTAGAGGGACAGGAGAGAGGGTAGAGGGACAGGAGAGAGGGTAGAGGGACAGGACACTCTATATATAACATGGAATTATTATTTTAACATTACTCTAGAAACACTTTGTTAAAATTGTTTATAAATCTTTATGTCATAAACAGTTTTGAGGATTTTCTTGATTAAATTAATATGCAACAAACTTAAAACCTATTAGTCTATATACACAAAACAAACAAAATAACTACTAAGGCTTATCCTCTTTGTTACAGTACTAGGATACGTATTACTCTTTCTGGAAGTGAAACAGGCTATCTTAAAACAATTTTAATTGGTTGAAAAAGCTAATTAATTATTTGGGGCTTGATTAATATAATTCTGTAATATACACATTTTTGTATATCAGCAATTTAAATACATTCGCTGTACTTGTTTCATAAACAACATATTCTCGTCTTAATGAATTCCTCTACAGGCTCGTGGCATAATGTACTATTTTGTTCGACCTTACTACAGTATACTTATTACATGTGTATCTTAATGACAGATGTTATGATATAGGATTTCATCATAATATTGTTGGAATATGGATTAATATTGTAAAGATCTCGCACGAAATCTGTGCCGATGAGACCGTTACTCTCTAGAGAGAGACATGCTATTGTGCGAGAGAGAGAGAGGTAGCTTGGCCTTTACAAATAGAAAGGTAGGTACTGTTGTACGAGAGAGATAGGTAGCAGGCCATTCGACGCTACAGTCCCCACGAAAACGTAATGCAATGACTTAGGCAATCGGCACAGATTTCGTGCGGGATCTTTACATGGAACAATCTCCAAGCCTTCAAAGCAGCAATTCAAACAGCACAATAAACACACTGTATTTAAAGTAAAATTAATTCTGTTCGTGTTAATTTTAATATTACATTAAATTGAGTTCGTTTCGGGTGTTATAATGTGCGTTGTTTTAAATTTAAAACGCATTAGTAAAGCCCTGAGTTCCCTGCACGCTGTTACCTGAAATCTATCGCAAAAGACGAGTACTTACTAGCAGCTGATCACCAAGCTCAGCCGCCTCGTTTGTTTGATGAATGTAAAAATTCAATACTTAGACCTTAATTATGGTCGAACAAAAACATTTGTATGCAACTTGCGTATAATGATCATTAAAACACTCGTGTAAAAATTATGAATCTCGCTACGCTAATTACATCAGCATAAAGAAACTCTTATCGTACCTGAATAAATGTCATTAAAAGCTTGTTGTATAATGTACCTAGGCTATTATATAAAGTGTAATGCATAATTAATTTAATTGATATTAATACATCTTAATATATACAACCATACTAGATTATTTGCTTTGTAGGCCTATTGTTGGTTGTTAATTTTAGTTTCATATTAGTTCTGCCTCGTTTGGATCTGGGCTAGTAAAATTCGTTCAAATTGAACCCTGTATTTTATTCGATATAACTGGATTTTATATTTGAATAGAGAGTTTATATCGTGTAAATCGGTATAGCGAACTACCTGCGTGGTCTCGTGGTAAGGGTCGCTGTTTACGTAGCCTAGGGCCTGTGTTCAATCTTTGGTATCTCCTCAGATTTTTCTTAGGTAGGGAGGTGATAAAATGGCACAATAGGAGAATTAAGCAGATAAAGCTTTCAAACAAGTGGAGAAATTCAAATATCCGAGAGTAATAATAACAGCACAAATAATACTAAGGCAGAAGTTAAGGGACCGCCGGCCTGGTCTTGTGGTTAGCGTCACTGACTACGGTAGGGAGGTCTGGTAGGGGGGCACTCAGCCTCGTGGTTCAAATTGAGGAGCTACTTGATAGAGAAGTAGCAGTTAAATGTTGCACATTTCACGTGCTTTAAGAATGTGCCTAACATGGAAAACCGCACAGTTTATGAGTTATAAGGCAACAACTGAAAGAAGTCCAAACATTTTGCAGTTTTCACTTATTACGCAGCGAACACGGTTCTTTTGAAGTTGCAAACTTGGGTTCATACACCCTAACTGGTCATAACATATAAAAAAATCAGAACTACATCACGCTTTTCGATTTTACCCTTCTTTATAATATACAGGGTGTTAATAAATAACACCGAAATATTTTACCTGTATATAGAGGAGATATAGACAAGCAACTTTTATTAGGAGATTTTTGCTCTGAGACGTAAAACGTGTACGCTGCAGGGCATTAAATTCATTATAATTTGGTGCTCATAAATCAATAATTACGCGAAATAGGGTTTAATGTTAATTAAATTGACTTTATGCCTTCCTAGTGATCGATAAAAACCTGACTCTTAATCATTTGTCAACAGATAATTTAGTGTATCCATAATCTGCAAAATTTACAGACTAATCACATGACTGGTCGCCACTGCATTAGTCTTCTTTTTATTCATAACTACTGACTACAGTGTTAACAAGGAAGTTCCTTTGTTTTGCATTTTTTTCTAATGTTAGAAGTCAGTGGCGGCCATGGCCTGGGAGATTTTATGCTGTAACAGAAAAAATTGAATCCATAGAGCAAAAATCTCCTAACAAAAGTTGCTTGTCTATATTCCCTCTTTACACAGGTAAAATACAGTATTTCGGTGTTATTCATTAACACTCTGTATCTTTTGACTGAACTATAAAGCAGATAAAGACTAATAGAATAATGCTTTACGTAAAAGTGAAGATTTTTATCCACGTGTTAGATTTATTACCTAAGAAAACAAGCTATTTTACTGATTGGTTTCAAACTTAGAGCCCACTGATGAATTCACTTGATGATTGCTTGAATACCCTTAACAAATTCAGCTCTGAAAGAGTTAATGACTAGTTGTTGCATTGTATGATTATTGGTTAAAATAATTATGTTATTACTGTTAATATTATTATTATTGTTGTCGTTATTATTATTATTATTATTATTATTATTATTATTATTATTAGCCCTAGTTCGAGTCCACAGACAAGGTGAAACATAACTCCTAATTTATCTTATGGA
Organism: Ectobius pallidus; assembly: GCA_964059195.1. Taxonomy (NCBI): domain Eukaryota; kingdom Metazoa; phylum Arthropoda; class Insecta; order Blattodea; family Ectobiidae; genus Ectobius; species Ectobius pallidus. Next base: position 72,206,029 of record CAXKWD010000008.1, on the reverse strand, counting down.
ATATCAGTTATGTAGACGTAGTAAATTCCCATTTTCGTATGTCGTAAATTTATTATTAGATGAAAGAGCAATAACCTTGAATGTTAACAATCAATCATTATATATTATTCAGAACCCTTAGAAGACATGTGGAATTGTAGAGCACAAACCACAGTTTACAATTACACAAAAAAGTAATTGAACTGTGCAACTGCAGTAGACGGGGGGATACGGGATTCCTAACTGGAGAGGCGCAAGATAGCATAGCACAGGTTCTCGGTCTAAAGGATATAGGCCTAAATTCATTGTATTAACACATAGATATTGTTGCATTGTTTTTATTTATATCAAAATTACAAAAATCCAGGTTACAAAATTTCTAGTATGTAAAAAAGATAAACCATAAAAAGTTAACATTTTTGTTACATAATATAATATTAAGGAATAACCCGAATGAGCCGGAATGCTCGTGCTCGGGTTCAAGTCGAAAGAGAGCAGAGTGAAAAGGGAGGAGAGACAAAGAACAGAGTGAAAAAAGAACAAAACAAGTGTGATGTAACGTCTGTAAAATACGACAAAATATTTAAAATAAAGACTTAAAAGAAAAACAAAACATAAATACCTAGGAGATAGTTTGAAAACAATCAGGTATTATTGTGAACTGTTATTAACAGGGATTGGTCTAGGGTATCCAAATCAAGAAAGTTAGAACGCTCGGACCATTGTTTTATGAAGGTTCAGGCGCATTGAAGATGGAGCGTGGCGTTACTCGTTGCCTCAACATGTAAACATTCAGAACTAGCAAGGCACAAAATAATTGTTAACATTTACAGTCATAAATATATGCATTACACTTCTAGTTTAGAAATGATTTGCCTAGCATTTGTGTTTCAATTTATGTTATAAGCTACATGTTTAAAGTAAAAAATAAATACGCGTATTTACAACCCATTATTTTCTGGTCTTGCACCACTTTTTTAATTTGATTCAGTGATCGTCATAACAAAGTCTTAAGGAATTTTTCCTATGGTTGACACCCAAGAAACTTTTTTGTCATATTTTTTTCAAGACACTCTTTACAATTTTTATTTTTGACCTTGTTGAAAATGATGTTGGTATCTACCAATATTAGCCTATACGTAAATGTCGGTAACGTACGGTTTGATCTTCAATGCCTGATTTTGATATTGAAGGCTTGCCTTGAATTGTAATTTAATATTTCCCATGTGCCTTTTGCTATCAGAGTGTGTTTCAAATAGTCGATTTCTACCTGTCCGTATATTTCTATAATACCTGCTATTGCAAAAGTTTTTGAAACAGTTATTAATAATCAGATTGTGACCTACTTCGAGAAAAATAATTTATTTAATAGCTCCCAGTTTGGTTATCGGGCTGGATTAGGTACAGCAAAAGCTGCAACTGCACTTATAAGAAACTGCATTAGCTTGTTAGATAATAGGAATTTAGTAAATCTCAAACTCTATGATTTATCTAAAGCGTTTGACACAGTGTCACACAATTTGCTTATTGAAAAGCTTAGATTTTATGGTTTCGAAGAAGAGGCTGTTTTATTAATACAATCATATTTAAGCAATAGATTTCAAAAAGTGGTCTATGACAATGAGTCAAATTTTCTGCCCATTAAACATGGAGTGCCTCAAGGATCGATTCTTGGTCCTATTTTATTCATCATTTATATTAACGACTTGCCCTACAACATATCTTGTCCATCTGTTAAAAGCTATATTTTTGCTGATGATCTTAACATTTGTTTTAATTCAAAAGCGTTCCATGAAATTAACTCATTAATTGAAAATGTATCAGGCGTTGTACAAGACTGGTGTACAGCTAATTTGCTCTGTATTAATACCGATAAAATTCAGAATTTAGACATCGAGTACGGTAATGGAGGACAATTAAATACTGAAACTGTAAATTTTCTTGGGTTTTCAATTGATGCTAGATTAGACTGGAACAAACATATAGATCGCTTGGCATCCAAGATGTGCACAGGAATTTATTTTTAAGAAGACTGAGAACATGTGTTAGCTTAGGTGTTTTAAAAACTGTTTATTTCAATCAGTTCCATAGTCACTTGTCATATGGAACTTTGCTCTGGGGTCATCAGCCCTAAGTAATAAGGCTATTCAAATTACAGAAAAAAGCTATAAGATTAATGTATGGCCTTTCTCCACAAAGTCATTGCAGGCAGAGCTTTATTAATCTTGGTTTTATGACTGTATATGCTGTTTTTATTTATCAGTGTGTTTTATACATGAAAGAAAATGTTTTTAACTATGAACAGCTTGGGATGTCACACAATTATGGTACTAGGTACAGAAACAACCTAGCATTATTTAAATGCAATTACCTAATAACAAAACACAGAAGACTTTTTACTATGTTGCTGTCAAGTTTTTTAATGCACTTCCTGAATCTATACAATCATTACCTTTTAATCGATTTAAACTCAGAATCAAGAATTTTCTTACTAGTAATTGTATTTTTGTATTTTGTAGTCTTTCTGCACAACGCAGATTGCCTTGCAGACAAAGAATATCTTTCAACAAAGTATACACTTACACAAAAATTACACAATATAGTTTTAATGAATTTTTTGAGTTATTAAGATCAGGGAGCTAATTATTATTATGTATGTATTGTACACTTAACAGGAGATTATATGTGTTTATATTTGATTTTGACGATGGTAATACGCTTGATGCACTCAAGTGTCTCTGCAATAAAAACATATCTATCTATCTATCTATTTTGTGTGCAAATTGTAAAATGAAGTGTTGTTTCCTTACACATCTGCCTCTCTTAGTCCATCTGAAGAGAACGCTTCCTGCTTTCAATTTTCGGCATGTTTCTCAATACTGTGAATTCCAAAATAGCAGAATTAACACTAATATGAAAAAATGGCATATATGAAGAAGACAACGTCTTCATTTTAGCATAAGACTTTTATTTTTATGGACTTTAAACCACATTTTTAACATTAAGAAATCTTAATAATATTTATGACTAACTTATTGTTTGCACACAGTTTTATATTTCTGTCCAGTAGTTTATGCTACTTATATATGTTAGACTATAATAAGATAATTTATGTTTTTAGAGTTGATTAGGTTTCTACTATTTTAAATACCGAGCATAGGTTTAAATTATATTTTAAAAACTGAGAAGTCTATTCCAAGAATTATTGAGTTTTAAAGGATAACTCTAAAGGACATAATTATTATAATTAAGCATTGAAATAGCATTTACCCTGAACATAAAATATATTTTCAACTCGATAATTTTATTCCATTAGGCCTACTGGTGAATGACGGAAACTGGATAATTAGGATCTTCAACGAGGGGATATCTAATAGGCTTAATTAAGCAACGCCTGTTTTACATCATTGATAATTATTAACCCTCATTAAAATTTACCTGTCAGGCCTAATTTTATATATATATATATATATATATATATATATATTTTTAAAATTAGCTTTAACTTTGTTTCATGGAGCTGTATTTACAATAATTATACATCTAGTGGGTTATTATAGTACTGTATAGGCTATACCTGGGTGCCATATTCTTCAAATTTACAATAAACTCTCTTTGTTTTCCTTTATTCACACCATTATTCATTCTCAATTGTAATTTTTTAACATGAGGTATTTTGTTTGAATCTCTATTATACTATTGTATTTTATTTGTTCGTATCATTAGTCATGTATTTATTTCATATGAAGAATCTTATTGTTTTTGCTTAAACCTATAATATGCTTGTTTTTTAATTCTCTTATAAATTTTGGCTTACTAATTTTCTACCTGTTCACTAATATAGACATACTTGTTCTTTCATAGGCCTACTTGTTACATAAAGTATGTAAAAAATATGTAATAAAATTTAGTATGACTGAACTGACCCCGAACACGAGCTATGCTCATGGGGGGTAAACAATACTACATTTTGTAATTGTATTAATTGTGTTTATATTATTTGTATTTGTATTTGTATTTGTAATTTGTAATAAATAAATAAATAAATAAATAAGTAATAATAATAATTTAAAATAGAAGTTGCTGGTTATTCCTCTCTGTGATCTTATGAAAATAGTTGAAACTATTTTTTATTTAAAGTACGGTACCGGTACTGTCTTTTAACTGCAACTGTTCTTCCCCGTATACTTTGCTATGTTTCAATAATACAGTGATTATTTTTTCTGTGTAGGAACCCACAGCAAATGGCGAGATCCACAAATCCCCATCGAAGATTCCTAAGAAACAATCTGGTCCCACTTCACCTCTCAAATCACCAGTCAAGACGAGTGCGAAGCCTAAGACACCGGACATCGCGGCGACATCGAGCTCTCAACCGGAAAAAAAGAGTAAGAAGTGTCTTTACTTGGTAACAAATTATAAAATTCCCCATGCCATTGTAACATAATACCCAAATTGCAAATATTCCAATATCTTCAAATTACAGTAGAGTCCCGCTAAACCGGACTAGATGGGATCGGACCTTGTCCGGATCACCGCAAGTCCGGATTAAACGGAATTTGCCTTAAAATGCACGTACTGTTTTGTACCAAAACAATCATAAATGCTACTTTTCCTGTAACTTAATTTTAGTTTTAACAATGCTGTGTAAGTTGACCTAAACTTTTAACCTCGAACTGATTTATAGGATTAACAAAACAAAACATATCTGTGATTAAAATTAAAAATCTATTGATTGTTCAGTGATTTTTCATCCTAACCAAGTGAGGAAATTAGTAAATCCTGCTCTTTTCTTTTAATCCCGTTCGGATTAACCGGATATCCCGACGAGCGGGGTCCGTATTAGCGGGACTCTACTGTATAGCAAAACGAAATAATATTTGCCTACAACTTGCAAAGAAACAAGCAGTTTAGTTTTGCTACTTTTGCAATATTATAACTGTTTTCCTTTCTAAAGGTTTTTCTTAAAATGAGCATTTAATAAATAGAGATACCTAGCTTTCGTTAGTGACGGATTCACGAATTAATGGTTATCATTAATAATAATGATATTTTATGAGGTATTTCTTTCGTTTTTGTGTAATCTTTCTATTACCATGACTCCGCAATATGCGAATATTAATCAAATATGTTAGAAATATGGAACTCTCTTTAACAGTACTGTACTTGAAATGTAAAATAAGGTAGAAACAAGTGAGACATATTTCTGGCATTTGTGCCATCTTCCATTACTAAAATTAATATTAGACTATACAGGGTGGTTAATGAATAACACCAAAATATTTTACCTGTATATAGAGGGGACATGGTCAAGCAACTTTTATTAGGATTAATAAACTTCATTTTGTTTTATTAGGATATTTTTGCTCTATGGATTCAATTGTTTTCTGTTACAGCATAAAATCTCCCAGGGCATGGCCGCCACTGACTTCTAACATTTGAAAAAAATGCAAAACAAAGGAACTTCGCTGTTAACATTGTAGTTATGAATATAAAAAAACTAATGCAGTGGTGGCCAGTCACGTAATTAGTCTGTAAATTTTTCAGACTATGAAAACTCTAAATTATGATAAAGCTGCTGATGAATGATTAAGAATCAGGTTTTATCGATCACTAAGAAGGCATGAAGTCTACTTAATGAAAATTGTAATCATATTTCGCTTCATTATTGACTTATGAGCACCAAATTGTAATGTATTTAATGCCCTGTAGCATGCACATTTTACGTTATAGAGCAAAAATCTCCTAATGAATGTTGCCCCCTCTATACACAGATGAAATATTTCGGTGTTATTCATTAACACCCTGTATAACAAGTTACACGTCTCGCATAACAAAGTTGTTCTTTGGTATCTTGGATATTTTATTGGCATACTTTAAGTAGAGATTCTGTCAAATTATTTAGTAGTAAGATTTTCGTCTTTAATTCCCGTAATTTTATTAATCCATGCCGGTACTTCGTTTTGCAAAAGTCACAGTCGTTTGAAGAACTGGTTTTGCAAAATATTAAGTAAATATATTTGTTGACATAGCGAAATTCGTAATATTGTGGAAACTGGTAACTACAGTTTCATTGGATTCTGTATGGAATCGTATAGGGACCTCTGCTTTATTTGCTAGTTCTCACTTACAGAATGGATTCCATCTCATTCATACTCTAATATTTTTCTTATAAAGCTTTGGCCCATTTCGATAGATCCTGTAGGAGCCACTTGGTCTAGACGTCAGCTGAGAGCCCGGGTTCGGCACTCTCCCAAGACAAATCTTCCTCTATAGAATTATAACACACTTCGGAGAGGTAAGATTGAAAATCTATAATTAACTAATGCCGGTGAAAGTCTGGTAATTTAAGGGAGAAGGTACACCTTGGGCTAGCAGAAAATTACATAAATTTAGAATTTTATATTTCAGGTATAAAGACAGGTGTGTCGACCGCGGTGGTCTGGAAGTAGTAGTCCCACCTCTAGATCCGAAGGTCGCGGGATTAAACACAGCTGAATTTTCAGGACGTGAAAATCCTGGGCACGGAGTTCACCGGGAGGGACTTTAAGCTGGGGCGGGCCCTGTCGTAGATTTACGGCACGTAAAAGATCTCCAAACCTAAATTAGTGCCTCTGGACAAAATTCCTCGGCCCTTTCACGTCCAAGTGACACCTTAGTTTCCGGGGGGATTGTGAGGCAATGGGCTTACCACTTGTCACTCTGCCCTCTATCGGGAAATAAGCGTAACAAAATTCAAGTAGATAACAAAAACCTCCACCTGGAGGCCCTACGCTTCACCACGAGCAATATGAAATATGATACAGACCTGCTCAAATGAAATTTTGCATGACTAATCTGCACTATGTCTATATTATTAGGTTTCTTTTTTTAAATGTTTAAATATGTCGAATTTTATGCAGTCCAACAGTGTTTAAATGTAGCGTTCTTTAGAATTTTTAGATGAATCTTACATGAAATTATTACTAGAACCCAACACCTATAACATACATTAGGATCTTTGTGCTATCTCTCCAAATAAAATTAATTTTCAACATTTTCAGAAGGTATGGAATATTTAAGATTTTTCATGAGAAAAATAATTATAAAATATTAAACTACACGAGCTACAAAAACAAATTTAGTGTATTTTGTTGAGGTGGCTGAATTACACAACCATGCAAAACTTCATTACAATATAATGAACAATTCTTGAGTTATGATGTAATCGATTTGTAAAACTGCTGGTTATGGAAAACAAGCTGAACAAATATCTACTTACTGCTTAAGCAGGTGACGTCTTCGGACGTTTATCGCCATAACTAAGAAAGTATGACAGGATATTTTTTGACCGAATTAAATTTTATAAAGGATAAAATAATTTTTAAATAGTATTTTTAATCTTCGAAGGTGTACCATCCCCTTAAAAGATAATAAGAAACATCAGAGTCAGATACATCCTCGCTACACTCTTATCGTGCGAACATCTGTAAGGGAACTCGATATGGGTTTTTAGAGGAATATTTGTAATAGGACTGGTTACATCCTGTGGGAGGCTAGAGGTCTCGATGCTACCAAGCTGAAACCCCCGGTTCGACTCCTGTAAGAACACATTTTCCTTTGCAGAATTTAATATGAATCTCTCCAGTGTGATAAGGCCTACTAGGCCAGTCAAATTAGACATTAAAACCGCAAAGCGTGATGTAGTTCTGATTGTTTAAATATGTTGTTAGGACCAGTTAGGGTAGTGTGAATCCAAGTTTGCAGCTTCGAAAACCCTGCGCTTGCTGCGTAATACGTGAAAAACTGCAGAATGTTTGGGCATTTTTTCAGTTGTTGCCATATATCTAAATTTTTTATATCAGTCATTATCACTATTTTTAAACTGCACTAAATTTGCAACATTTAAAACCAACCTCAGCTATGTGCGTCCTGTAGTTTCCAAGAGATACACTTTAAAAATTGGTAATTTTTTTTTTAATTAAAGCTTTAAGTTTTACTCTTGGTCAAACCCGAATATCTGCATAATCGCACATTCTATGAGAAAATTCATGGTAAATGAAGTTAAAGAAAATTTTATTGGCTTCCATATAAACACAAAACGAAGTTTGTAGACCCCAATAGTTCTTTTAAGATGAGCCTTAGCACTTCTAATAACACCCTGTGGCTATTCGGTGAAAGATAAATGCATAGAATCATGTTTAAAGGTGGAAGGTTATATTTATATGTACATCTGTTATTTAAAAATCTTACAAATCAATAATTGAAAACGCTCAATGTTTTGCTTTTTCGAGGTCCTGGTTGATCACTGTCGTATTCCGAGACTGAAGGATATTGGGGTATTGTGGGTATTAAAGAGTATTCTGTCCGTCTCGGGCTACTAGTCTGAAGGCGGAGGGTCGTCGAGGTCGTCTTCATCCTCGTCAATTTGAATTATAGCGACGTAGTGACAAATCTCTCTAGATCACGGAATGTACTAGCTGAGCACTTAAGCCCAGCTTTCCGGCAATTGCAACCTCGTGTACATCCCTTTTTGCAATTACATGAGAGCGATTTGGGAAGGATTGGTGGGGCTGGTTTGCATAATATTGTTATTGGTATTAAACCAAGGGAGCTATTTGACCAACCCCACTCTGTGGCAACCTTTTCCACCATAACTATGTTTGCACTTGGTGGTGTGTGCGATATAAATGAAAGGAAACTTTGGTTGAGGGCAAACGTGCCAGGTTCATCTTCGCGTTGGATGCAGCTTCGGTTAAAATCTCGTGACTGCCATCTGGGAGGAGAAACACGGTAGCCAGGTCCATCAGCTACCGGTTCTTTTGAGAAACACTCCACAATTTTGTTTGCCATAAAAAGGCAGAGGTGGTATAGCATTCCCTGAATGCATAAGGAAGAGTTCGAATCCGGGGGGCAATTACATTTCTCCTCGACTGAGAGAAGTGGTGGAAAACTGAGTGCAACTTGACTCACCTCTGCCACTTTACTGGGAGTAAACGTTTCGAAAATTCTAGCTCAGGTCACAGAGGAGAACGAGTAGGTCCACATCCTCTCGAACCCCGTTCTCGTAGGATATGTTTTTGACGAGGGCTGTTCGGATATTGATTGATTGATTATTGTCATGAGCAACAATATGTTGCTATGTACAGTGTCAAAATACATTATGTTAAAACATGTTACAAATCTTATGAAAAGATAAACGTTCTGAATATATAAATACAAAGCGTAAAATATGTTTACAACCTTGTCAAAATATTCTTTTATGTCTTAAAAAGGGTTGTCAATTAGCCACTTATGTACAGAAACAGCCAATCACTCAAACCATTTCATGGATTTAGTCAGCCTGACCTGGGGTTCCAAAATGTGATAGTTAATTCTTGTTGGGTAATTATGAAGTTCTTATCTCGTAGTTTGATAACTGCTTAGATTCTTTTTAACCTATAGTAGACAATGATACATAATATATAAATGTTTATAACAGTCAACAGTTTATAACAATCAATGCTTATAACTGTCAGAGGTAGAAAAATGAACTATGAAGAGGGGTCTACAATGAGCATCTAACAAGATCCTGATAATGGACTTCTTTTGGAGTCCTAGAATCTTGGCGATGCCAACTCCATTGTCCCATAAGCAAATACCATAAGCCAGTATGCTATTAAAAAGTGTAATATGCGTTCTTCAAGTAATTACATGGTACAAAACGTTTTAGGTGTCTTAATAAATAATTCCCCCGAGACGATCTAACGCAGATATTATCACTATGTGGAGCCCAGTTCAGTCTACTGTTCAATGTAATGCCTATGAGTTTGACCTCTTTCTGATCATCAATACCTTGAACACCAGATAGAGGGAAGCTAACAAAGAGGTATGTTGTGTTTTATTATATTTAAAGAGAAACCCTTTTTCTGGAACCAGATTTTGCTCTCTTCCACTGAATTAGTAATAATTTGCTTGAATGTATCGCTTTCACGATTTTTATGATGCAGAGTATTATCATCAGCAAATAGCACAGAATCGCAGCTAATATTGGCAGGAAGATCATTCACCATAATCAGGAACAAAAGATGGCATAAGACAGGTCCTTGGGGAATGCCGCAATTAACATGTAAAACTTCAGAATAATTGCCATTTAATCATAGAGTTTGACTACGGTTTGACAAATAGGTAGAGAAAAGTTCCAATTCGGCGCCAGTAACTCCACAATAATGTAACTTTGAAATTAAAATAGAATGAGTGACGCATCAAACGCTTTGGACAAATCACATAAAACAACTGAAGTACTACTAACTTAGGATTTTCAAAACCATGAATGGCTGATGATCCCATTCTAGCGACAGCGCCTGCTGTTGACAACCCACTTCTGAAGCAAAACTGAGCTGTACTAAATAAAGCATTGGATTCAAAATAGTCTGACAACTGGCGATGCATGACTGTTTCTATGATTTTATAAAAAAAAATAGGCTCAGCCACTGCCTTCTTTATTTATAAGATATAGAAGGCAGTGGCTCAGCTGATATTGGTAGGTAATTTTCTACTTTAGATTGGACACCTTTTTTAGAAGTGGGAACTGTTTTAGATTTCTTCAAAGACTGGGGATACTTCCCGACAAAAAGACACTGGTTAATACACCTGCATTTAAGGTTTAGTAATATATGGTATAACCTGTTTAAGGAATTCACTGCTTAGATCGTAAATGTCTTTAGGTTTAGAGTTACTGAAACCATTAACAATATTGAGAACATCTTCTTCAGAAACTAACTTCCATTTAAAACATGTGGCATCTGGATATTCTTTTAAAGATTCGAACTTGAAGACTTACAACAACCAGTATTTTCCCTAATTATTAAGTGCCAGTATGGTACTTTATGAGATTGTGTGGTGGACGAAAAAATGTCTGTCCGTCTGTCTGTCCGTCTGTCCGTGTGTCTGTACGCACCATAACTCAAATACGCTTTTTCGGATTTTCATGAAACTTGGAAAACACATTTATAATGTCCATGGGAAGAACCCTTTTGATATTGAACCAAATCGGTTCACCGGTACCGGAGTAATGCCCAATTTAGTGCCTATTTTAATAGATTATGGCGCCTTTCTAATAGAAAGGCGCCATCACTCAAATACGCTGTATCGGATTTCCATGAAACTTGGTATACCCATTTATGACGTCCATAAGAAGTGCCTTATTGAATTTGAACCTAATCTGTTGACCGGTACCGGAGTAAAACCCAATTTAGTGTATATTTTCAAGACGCGGTAACTCAAATACGCTTTACCGGATTTTTATGAAACTTGGTATACACATTTACAATGTCCATGGGAAGACGTCTATTCATAATGGATAAAATCGGTTGACCTGTTTCGGAGTAATGCTCAATTTAGTGTCTATTTTATGGTAATATACGTATTCGAAAGAATTTATAAAAAAAAATGAAAATCAGTTATCTTGACAACATAGCCTATTGTTTTACTGTGATCGTATAAGGCCTTGGAAATTAAAATACAGGTAGCTATGACAAAAAACATATTGATTTACATGCGCTTATCCAACTAGACCGTTAAAATGACCCAGGTAGCCGAGATGGTAGACCTTTCTTCTTCCGTAAGCCCTGCTTAATTAATAAATCTGGAGCTTAACTTGGAAATCAATTTTAAAAAAAACACATTCTGCATATCATAATTGCAGTCATAACTGATTAAAAAAAACATACTGGCACTTTATTACATCAGTTTACCTGATTTTATTTTAACTGAGTTTTTCTGGTGTGGTTTCTAGGGAAACAAAAGAAAGATTGTTTGTTTGGTTGGAATGAAATATCTTGTGGACAGAATGTGTAGTGGTGAAAATGGAAAATGGGCAGGACATTGACAACATTGAAGATGATGAACTCATTGGCGGCTTAGTGGGGGCATTGGAGGTGCCGGGTCAAGCCCCAATAGTGGTTATTTTGAATACCCAACGGCCACAAAGCTTATTGACTAAGATCAGACTTTTATTTGAAGAAAGTCTTTACTTCCTAGCAGTCTTGATCGTGCTGTTCCCAACTCAACTCAGGTGGACTGAGCTGTTAATCGCATTCCTGATAACACGAATTATATTCGGTTTAACGCACGAAGTTCGTGGCAACAAGTACGTTTGGTTGTCAGTCATTCGCTGCATTCTCCTCATAACAGTCTTTATTTACTGGTACTACTAAGAAAGGTCAAGTGAAGGGCATCGGCTGGGACTACTTCTACGAGTTAACAATTTGTGTGTTGTCTCCCCAGGTCATGTGGACCATACCCACCAACACGTTCCTCATCCCCCCTCTTACAGCGAGTCTCTTCTTCAGGATCTGTGTCAACCATCTGAAGGCCTCCAACACGTCACTCCAGGTATCGTACCAGCTGGAAACTCAGCGATTTGTTCACACACCAGGCAAAGTGAAACTCCAGGAGAAATCGCTGGAAGATATTCTCATGTCCAAACTCATGCTGTACCTGAACGTGTGTTTCTGATCTGTCCCACATTAACATGTAAAATTGATGTGTCTTCCAACCCATCTGCGGGAAATTCAGAATGTTCTTAATAACTATATATTGAAATTAAATCATTAAATTCATTTGCAGTTAATATTGAATCTGGTAATTTCGTGTTTACATAATGTCACAGTCTAAATATTCTGTCCCTTTCTTAGTTTCAATGCCCTCGAGTCCAAACACAGAGTAAACTGATCAATGGGGCGTCGTTTATTGGAATCTTCTGCTAACAGTTTCTCCTAGGGCGCTTTGTTGATGGTCGAAGAGTTAAAAAACGATCTCGTTTGCAACAAAGGGCAGCGTAGCGTCACAATCGTACTGCGGTTTTAGTACTCCTGAGAGTCTCATCCTCAGGGTATGCATGAAACACTACTGACACGTTCCTGCCAAAGTGATTAAACGTATACAGGTGATGTAGCTAACAACGATTGCCCTGATCGCACGGATTGACGGGAGCTTGCAATTGCCGGAGAGCAGGTTTTAAGTCATCCCTGCGCAACTGAGGGGAAATGCTTCAGTCCCCCGTCCACTGCTGTGACGTAATGAAACTACCCTTCATGTTCAGTGTCGAACCAAAGATTTATAAACTCACTGGATTGCTGACTGCGCGGTAGGAATTAGGTCCAGTCTGCTCGGTCGCTCCCCCACCATCGAAGGGCAAGACGCGCGGGCAGCTGCATTATTTTAAATGGCACAATCCCTATGTTGTCGTTGTTTTATGCTCGCTCGAATTGCATATTGCGTTATTTAAGTGGCATGAAGGTAAAAAAGGACAGAGTACACTTATGTAACAACCATGTTTATTTTTACACACTAAACAAGATCAACTTCGTACATTTCTATCGAAACCCAAACTTCGTTGAAATAGCAGAGTTTGTTTTCTCTCTAGCTAAATGACAGCATACAATTTTAAGGAATAAATTTCCAATGACTTTAATTAGAGTAGGCCTAAGTGTTGTGTAGAGTAAGTTTCGCCAAAATCATTATTATCTACATGGCATTTAAATAATTAATCCTTAAAATGCATAGGGCTACATGTTTTTGTGACGATGAACTTGGTGATAAGTTTACAAAACTGGTATGACTGGTGAAATACAATGCTCTACGTAAATTTCACAATTGTTATTACATCTTCCGATGCCCTTAACAATTTTCCTCTTGATACAAAATCTGCAAAGAGTGTGTATTACTAGGGTTCCCAGAAATATGAGGAAAAAATATGGGACACTTGGATCTGTGTTGAAAACAACAATACAATCCCAAGGCATTGGGTACCACATGTGAGTTTGCCCTAGTTTATTTCAAACTTAAAACAAGCAACAACAAAATATAAGTAATAGGCTCCCCTTTAATTTTATTACAAATCACATTCATGGATCATACTTCTTTAAGGAATGAATTTCATTCAACAATTGCTTATTTTGAAGCACCATGTCATGGAAATCGAAATGCCACACAATCTTCATTGAAAAAAAAAATTACAATAGACAATGCTTTTACTGGTTTTACACACAGTATGTTTTTCTGATATCCAACTTTTCCATTTTTATCTTTGAAAAATAGAAAATGAGCTATTAACACGTCAGTATATTCACATTTCCGTTTTGAAATTTCCTAATTAAGTCACTGGTGCAACAAGTTCAGTATTTTACTATTAAATAAAATAATTAAACTTTTACAAATAAGAGCTTAAACAACTTAAATAGAAATTGGTGATTAATGTTTCGCCTTATACCCTCAAATAATTATTTGAGGGTATAAGGCGAAACATTAATCACCAATTTCCTTAATACTTCAACCCTCAAAGAAAGAAAAAATGAAATTTATTAACTTAAATAGAATTTTAGGTTTTGATTTCGGGGGAGGTCCGGATCCCCTGGACCCTCCTTCCCTACACCACTGGGTGCAACAGGATTCGGTTACAAAGATGAAGTTCCAACGGGGTTTTCCTAAATACAACAGAACAAACCGACACGACCAAGCATGATAATACTCATGCTAAGTATCCCGAATGGTCCCGCAAATCGCAGCGAAGCTAGCAACTGTTAACCAGCACTGCCGTCCCATTTTTTCTGGATTGTCTCTGGAGGATAAAAAATAATTAAAATTAAAATACGGGACAGAACTGCATCCCGAAGACTTTTTTCGGGACAACGGGACGCATTAGTGAAAAAAGGGACGTTCCCGTACTTTACGGGAACCCTACTGTGCATCTACTTAAGTTGTCATTCCTTGTCATTAACAATTCACAACATTCCTCTCATTTTAGTCTTTTCTGAATGGTTTTATCTACAAAACCTGAGTTATAATACAAAATGTTATCTTTGTAATAAGATTCCTCATAGTTATTCAAAATATCTGCTATTTCTAGTAAGTCAAGAGGTATTATTTTCTTCTACTATTTTATCTACCATTGCACACTCTGAGAATCTTAGAACAGAATTCTGATGGTTTATGTCAAACTGTAAACAATTGCTATTAGCTGATGGCCTTACACTATTTCTAAACATTCCTTTTCTAACGGCCCATAAAAACTGCCTAACGTTGGGATTGTTATTATGACTACTTGCACTTCTAACAGAAGAACAAAAATAGCTCTACAAGGTCTTGTGACAACTTTTAACTAAGCAAGTAACTTACTTAAAATCGTTCATTGCTAACAATCTGTCTCTTAACTTTTGAATAGAGCATATATCACTTTAAAAAAACCAATGGTAATATTTTCCTTGGATAATCTAAAATAGAAATACCATCAATTTTTAATTTTGATACGTAATTTGAAGCATCAGACAGCATTTTGTCATCATAATCTTTGTTTGATAGCTTAATGTGTCCTTTAAAGTGTGTCCCAAATTGATCACGGCTATTCAGGTAATCAAATAACTGATCAATTACTCTTATAAACTTAACTGTCGGCTTGCTACCAATAAACTGAGGGTGATTGTTTGCACACAACCCTGTTGAATGGGTGGAGAGGTGTCTCGTGAGTGTTTCGAACTGCAAAGGCGCGTTCGATGCAGTGTGGTGGCCCAGTATTCTAAATTCGCTGAAGGCGCTCAACTGTCCTGCTAATCTTTACATTCTATCCAAAAGCTATCTTAGTGGAAGAAGTGCAACCATAGCAGCAAACAACATCACAATACAGAGATCCGCAAGTAAGGGATGCCCACAAGGGTCATGCATAGGACCTGGATTTTGGAACATACAGTATAACACACTATTGAACTTAGAGTATACTAGCCACACGGAAGTAATAGCCTTCGCCGATGACTTCATGATGTTAGTCAAAGGAAAGACAATTGCGGAATTAGAAAACTATGCTAATATAGAAATGCAAAAGGTGACCAGATGGGCAAGGGAAAATAAAATTACATTCAATGAACAGAAGTCAAAATTATTGGTGATATCTAGAAAACGACGACAGTACGAGCGAGGAATTCAGGTATACATGAACAACAAGACTCTGACGCAGACAGAAAGCATCAAATATCTTGGCATTATAATAAATAAAAACTTTAACTTTAATGAACATATAGAGAATGTTACTCAGAAATGTACCAAATTAATTCATGCGTTAGCTAGATCAGCTAAAATCAACTGGGGCCTCAGTCATGATGTACTAAAAGTGATATATAAAGGAGCTATAATATCGCTAATATCGTATGGAGCACCGGTATGGATAGAAGCAATTAACAGACCATTCAACAAAGCAAAACTGAAAAGAGTACAAAGATTAATTAATATAAAAATTGCAAAGGCATTTCGCACCGTATCGCATGAAGCGTTGTGTATTTTAACAAAGAATACGCCCATATTACTAGAGCTGGAGAAAATGGCAAAGTGGTACCACGATAGAAAAGGCAAAAACCGTGATATTGCAACAGACACGGCACTACATTACACAACATGGCCTCATCCTGCAGACAACGTGGAAATCACTGGACATCAAGAGAGTACAGAATACACATTCGAAATATACACGGATGGAAGTAAAGGAGATTCTGGAGTCGGAGCGGGAATAACGATATTTATGGAAAACAGCCTCACTCACGAGATCCAATATAGACTCCACAAGAGATGCTCAAACAATCAGGCTGAGCAAATAGCAATTCTCAAGGCACTAGAAGCAATAGAATCTTTCGAAAATCTACACATCAGGCAAAAAAGAGCAGTAATATACACAGATAGTAGAATAACCCTGGACTCGTTAAAAAATTACAGAAACCACAAAAACATTATAGAGAACATCAGACAACAAATGAGGATACTGAAGAACCAAAACTGGATCATACACTACTCTTGGGTGAAGGCACATGTCGGCAACTTCGGCAACGAACTGGCAGATAACATTGCAAAAGCAGCGGCGAGGAACGACAGCCTACAAACATGCTACCAGAGAATACCGGAAAGTGATATTCTAAGAGAACTTCAACAAAACAGTGTAGTGAGGTGGGATAGAGAGTGGCAGGAAACAACAAAGGTAGAAATGACAAAATCGTACTTTCCTACAGTGAAGGTAGACTAAAGTGCAATATTCCTTTAACAGGAAATATAACAACTTTCCTGACAGGACATGGTAAATTAAATGCATAACTGTATCGATTCAAAATCATAGACAGTCCGGTGTGCACGTGTGGAGGTGGAAACCAGGCAGTGGATCACATGTTGTTTGAGTGTAGTAAAGTAGTAAATGAAAGAAACTTATTAAAAAACAGTGTTCAAAAAACAGGTGGATAGTGGCCTAATTCCAAAAGACAGTTGTTACTGAAACACAAAAGAGAGTTAATCAAATTTTTCCAGACAGTGAATTTAGAATAGAAGAAAATCCAATAGAATATAATAGAAAAGAACAGAATAGAACAGAACAGTATAGAATAGAATAGAATGGAATAGAATAGAATAGAATAGAATAGATAGACTAGACAAGAATAAAATAAAATAGAATAGAACGGAACAGTATAGAATAGAATAGAATAAAATGGAATAAAATAGAATATAATAGATAGAATAGACAAGAATAAATTAGAATAGAATAGACTATAATAGAACAGAAAGAATAGAAAAACACTAGTAGATAATAACTAATTAATAGCCTTAGAGTAAAATAACCAGGTAACAATACTATATACAAGCAAAATAATTATGTACATATATCGAAGCAATGCATGTAGTGTTACATATTACCATTGTAATGGGGCATGCAGTAATCAAGACGTATTAAAAAAAATCCCTTTAGGCAAGCCTACAGGCTGAGGTAGATTTCAAAGTGCTTTTGGTTTAATTTATTATCGCTGCGCAGCACTCTTCTTTTTTTGCCTTGGCATAGCAAACCCGCAGTAATAAGAACTGAATTCGGTAAAGAGGAAGATCCTACAATCATTTGTTTTGACAACAAGAATAGGATATAATATTCTGGGAGGCCGTGCGCAAGATCAGCTATGAATAAAATTAGCAAAGCCGCTAAACAAGACAAAATTATGATATTATAATAATTCTTTTAAGTGTTATTATTTTCAAACATTAAAATCTCGCGTCATATGAGAGCTATCAAGAAACTATTTATTGATTTGTAGAGTACTCATCAAGAGTTTTTCAACGATACCCCATAAGACGTGGTTTCAAAAGTTTCGAATTTTCATCCCCCACCCCCACCCCACCCCCACCCCACCCCCACTCTCACTCGAACCCCCGAATCGTTGGTGTCACTGTGAACTCCATAGGGAGTACTCTAATTTATTCAAACAAAGTTTCCCTCTATACTTCATAAATGCCGAGATATACATTTTTAAAAATGTCAACCCCCTCCCCCGACCACCCCCTTGGGCCAATTTTGCTCATTAACGAACTTGTCCGAACTATTGGGCCTAGAAATAACATATTAAAATTTGGTTCAAATATCTTCAAAATTACGGCCGCTATCGTGTAAAGATATATATATATATATATATATATATATATATATATATATAAATATCACAATTTTTTTTTTGAACGGGCGGTGGTTTCGTACTTAGGGGAGCATGAAACGTAAAGATATGAAAGAATTTTTCGAAAATCATGACATGGTATCCATTGCAATAGGTAGATTTTTCTTCGAAATCTACCTAAAAAGAGCTCTGTTCTTGCCCACCGGTGGTGGGGGGAGGCGCGTAGTGATCGGACCGTTTTCTGGCGCTCTGAGCCACTGCTGTTAGCGATCCAGTGAGTTTATAAATCTTTGTGTCGAACTGCTTCGCACTTGCGCATACTTGCGTGTTTACTAAATCTTGAAAAATTATCACCCTGCTTTAGTAATTGATTTTATATTAAGTTAAGTTTATTTATTTCTCTGTGGCGACTTTTGCAAGCGCTTTGATCTAGCTAATTCTTCAATGGCAGGGAATAAAGGTGTACGCAGTCGAAGCAACGAACGTAAATGCTTGTCGGTTAATGTAGACCGTACATAATTTTTTATGAAACTCATTTTTAAAAATGTTTGTTCACATAAGTGTATCGTGCCAAAAATTATACATATCTCCGACAGATAGTTGGTAATCCCACTCTTTCAAATCTATAATAATAAGAAAATAAGAGGAAGCGTTTGTCTGTCTGTCTGTCTGTGTGCGATGCCCAGCAAAATTTACTGCATGAAGAGATCTGAAATTTTAAATGTAGATGGATTGAAGGGTGGCCGAATGCACCTCGAAGCAGAATTTGTAATTTTCATTTTCGTTCGCGTGTTATAAGTGAAAAAACTGGCAGAAAACGTTAATTTTTTGTGCTATCGAAGCATCAGTTTTCGGCAATTCATTCCAATTGTAAAATACTAGTAGGTGCCCATGGCTTCGCCCAAGATAATTAATTTAAAAATTAAAAATTAAGAGTATAATAACTATTAAAGCATTATATTTATTAACACTTGCACGCGAATCATTCATAAACTAAGCCATTAATAATTAATGAAACAGATAATATTCCGGCTTCAGAGTACATTCCACGATAGAAAGAGCCGCCTGAATAAACGATCTCAGATTCGATTATGCAGTTCCAAAGCTATCTGTGAACACATAATACGTATTGTTTCTCAACTGTTTGTTGACAGATGAATATGATGTGAATTTTATTTGATCAATTCAATGTAATTTTCAGAAATTATATAATGTTTCAAGGAAGGAATGGTTTGTTTGGATTTTTATTATCAGCGATATTTCAAGAGTTAAACCATCAATATTTTTCAGCTGGTGCCCCCGGCTTCGCCCGCCATTATTAACTGACTCCAGGATATTTAAGAAATTTACACTGTCAGTTTATTAAAAAATGTTTGTGGTTCAGAGCTATGAAAATTGTAAGTAAAACTATAATTAGAATATTTGTTCATTGTGTTCATTTCACTTAGGCTTTATATAATAAAGAAACGGTTTTCCTAATTTTGAACTCTTCGTGAAAGTTTACACTGCCAAAGACGAACAACACCGAGTATACCCGATTTTTCACGAAGCGGGTGAGCGAGTGAGCACGCTAGTTAGGGCCGTTGAATTGTATAAGAGTAGATAATGCAGGTGACTTTGCTATTTTTTGTCGTATCTTGAACATAAGAGCATCTCGATTTTTTCAACGTAGTCCATACATGGAATTAACGATCGTTTCAATTTTGTAAGCCCACCCTGGCCCATTTCTTTATAATGTCAGAGCCCGCAGACATCTGAAATTTTTAACATATAACTTAGAGCAAAAATTGATAGATTTGTACGAAACTCACCTTTTCTGGGCCAGAGAACTCTAATCTGAGGTCGTTTTCCCAGGCGGCGCTTTCTAATCTTAGAATGCACTACAAAGTTGGATTTTTGGCTGCTTCGTTATACTTGTTAATCGTTTAGCTTATGAATGATTTGCGTGTAAGTGTTAATAATTATCGTGGGCGAAGTCGCGAGCGCCTGCTGGTGTGTCCTGTAGATGTATTTACTGATGCGGTTAATGAAACAATGTTTTGATTCTCTCCTTGTTCAAGGAATCAAAATGGCCACACAAGTCCGTCTTAAATACTAAGGCGCACACCAATTGGGGCTATGATAATTCTGGCACTGTTGCGTCCTGCAAGAAATGTACTATGATTATTTTATGTAATTGTGCATATGCGACAAAATAATCGTTTTCCAAGTTAGCATGGAAAAGTCGTCGCCATGATAGCAAGCTGTTGTGTGCTTTTACGCTCGCTACAGCACTCATTAGGCCTACTCTTGGTGAAGTGAACTGCAGTCAAGACTGAACATCGAACACTGTCTCGGCCAGAGCTGCTCTGTCCTCATATCACGTCGTAACTGCTTTATACTAACGTCAAGGGCGACTGTAGTGGGAGACATTACGTCACAGCACAGTGCTACAGTGTTCCACAGTTGGTTTAAATGCTCAGCTTTGTGTAAACTGTGCTCTGGAAAGACTTGGCACAAAGTCGCTATAATTTTAGCCGATGAAGATGAAGACTACCCCGACGAGCCTCTGCTTTCAGACCAGCAGCCCGAGACGGACACATTACCCCAGCAACTTCCTTCAGTCCTGGAATACGACCGTGATCAACCAGGACCCTCGAGAAAAAAAAATTGAGCATTTCCAATATTGTTGATTTGTAAGAATTTTTAATAAGGGATGTAGGCTACATGTGAACATACTTTTCTACCTTTAAATATGATTCTGTGCATTTTCCTATCATCGAATGCCCACAAATTGTTACTAGAAGTGTATAAGCTAATTTTTTCTAAAATCCCATTTTCCATTTTTTTTAACTATTGCAAGAGAACGTTTGGGTCAACAGATTTCTGTGTGTGAGTAAATAGAAGCCAATAAATTTACTACAACTTAATTTATTATGACTTTTTTCGAGGATAAGCGGTTTTGCGGATATTCGGCCCGAAGCGGGAGCAAAACTTAAAATTGTAATTTATTGGGAAAAAAATGATCAATTTGTGAAGTGCTATAACGGAAAGTATCGAATGTTGAAAATTTAATATGCTTTAAGAATGGCATTTAACGACTATTATCGAAAAAAAAACATAGTTTATGAGTTATAAGGCAACAACTGAAAGAAGTTCACAAGATGTTTGCCCTTTCTTGCGTATTACGCAGCGAGCACAGTCTTTTCGAAGCTGCAAACTTGGGTTCACACTACCCTAACCGGTCCTATCATCATAAAAAAAATCATAACTAAATCACGCTTTTCGATTTTTTTTTTTTTTTACGTTTTGACTGGACTATATCCTTAAAATAACTCATTGTTTTGTTCGTTTGAGTGAAGATATGCTGGCCTTGGATGTGAAGGATGTAACTACAGCTTTAAAAATTATAAACCTAGTCTGGAATTACCACACATTCTACTAATAAATAAACATTTTGCGCTCGAAAAAAATTAGCATAATAGGTCTATTCTTATTTAAGCTAGCCTAGATGTGCAATGCCTCTTTATTTACAGGACATAGCACTATGAAGACGTATCCACTTTCTACACCCTCTTTGGCGAAGTAGATAGCGTTGCTCATTATTAGGGCAAGGCATTTTATGATTTTGCATATTTTTTATATGAAGGTTAAAAGGCATTTCGAATATATATAAATGTGTACCATTAAATAATTGATTAAATAAGGGCAATTTGCTTTTGCATTTTTTGCTTTATTTTCCATTTTTGTCATTTTCAAGAGATAGGTCACTATTTGGCAATTTTTAGGTCATTTTCTGCATTTTTATCTTTTTTTTCATCGTTGTTGGCATTTTAGGTCATATTTCAGTGGAGGTAGAGAGGAGCTTCATTATATAAATATTGTAGTTACTTTCAGACAACAGACAATCGTTTTTATTTCAGAATCTCCGACAAATGTTCATAATTAATTTTAATTCATGTTTATTGTAAACACCATAGCAGTTGTCTTGTAGCAATAAATATTTTGTCTTTCTATCTAAATGTCACAGATTTGCTAGGTGTAATTTTATGGGCATGCCAGATACAGAATGAATTATTTTCGCTATGGGTGTCCAAGTAGTAGTCAAATATACTTACTTTTTTCGTTATAAAATGAGTGTGTTTTATATAGTAAATTCATATACGAGTATAACGCACAGTCATCCATTAAATTGCTTTTAGCAATTCGTTACTTTAAAATACTAAATATAAGTAATAATGGAAAATTCATTGGTTTTTTTTAAATATTATGTTATTTTTTCACTATTTTAGGTCATAAATGCATTTTTTATTTTGCATTTTTTCACTATTTTATGGTCATTAAATGTCTTGCCCTATTCATTACTAAAGCCCGAACGCTCAGACATTTGTTTTGGTTAAAATAAGCAGGCCAAAAGGCACTTAAAATACGGAAATTAAGCAGTAATATAACTAAATGAGACATTTATTAAAAGACAAAACAGAGATTAATCCCACTCCTTATTAATGAAAATAGATACTTAATCGTTTATTCATCAGCAATGTCACAATGATTATCACATCCAGTATTTACACTTATTTTTTTCTCTTTAATAAGCAACAATAAGATGTCCGGTGTACCCTATGTTCCTTTCATAGGTTCTGCTATTTCGTTTGAGAAGGTAAGTTTTCGACAAATGTATTTATAGGGAACAGAATCCTCTATAAATATTTTGTGATGCGAATGTGTCGTTTCATTATTTTTGTGTAACATTTTCTTCACTTTCATGCATGGAAATTCTTTATGTGCTTTTTTTTAAAAAAAAAGATCCTGAACAGGCAAAAAGGCTTTTAACCTTAAAATAGGCAACAGAAGCCAAAATTGGCTCAGCCGTGAGATTTTTCTTCAGTCAAGGATTAAGTTATCCCATGGTATGTAACTCGGTCAAAATTGAACTTGCTGTTGACTTACGTATTAAGAGACTTTTCTTCACCCCGTTATTATATTTTCTTAGGCTAGCTATCCAACATTATAACCGTGAGAAGGTAGGTTCCTACGCATTCTTGAGACCCCAAATGATTTTAGAAGAATGCGTTTGACACTTAACTTCTTTGAGAAGCTACCAATTTTATTTTGACCGAGGATACGAAAGAGTGTTTGTGTTATTCTTAGTTTTCATTTAGATATAAGCGATAGGAAAGGAACTGGCGCCCCCAACAAATTCCCTGGGAATATTCCCTTACAGGATCACCAGGGATTGTTCAAAACCCGACCTACCTCACCAACTATATTATTGACAAAGCAATCATTCCAAATAACACATAATGATGCTAACAATGTTATTATTAGTCTGCGAGGCGTACATTGACTTAGTTCTAATAATAGCGCACAATTCATGTCATAGAACCATGTTACCATATGACAGGTAAACGCCCCCAGTAGGCCTATTACAACAAAAAATATCGGCTCGTAGTCAAAGACTGATAACATTTAACATTTTATGTTACGACCGATCTCATGAACCCAATAAAGCATTTAAAATCTTCATTTGAATTATTATTATTATTATGAGTCTATGACTTAATATTACGACTACTATTACTACTACTACTACTACTACTACTACTACCACTACTACTACTACTACTACTACTACTACTACTACTACTACTACTTCACCTATTTTTAATTTTATTAATGTCAGTTAGGCCTAAATCTTTATAAATATTCCAGGTTTTATCTCAGAATATGTGCTCCTAGGCCAACCAGGAGTGCAATATTTGATTCCGTACAACTCGCTATATTCCGAAAAAGTTAAAATTTGTTCTTATTTTTCTGAGTCTCGTAGAACTCCTAGAAGGATAAGAGGTGCTTTCATTTGCAAGTATTTAATTTCTTTAGTTTTTTTATTTCTTTCAGCAGCATTTTCATATCTTCAGGAACTGATGCACCCATAAGGAAACGATATTTTATTCTCCCTCTTAATAAGAAGATAAAAAGCAAGAATAAATTCACTGTCATAGGTGTTTAATTAAAACAGTTTAAGACATGTGGATTGTATCAAAAATCATTTTCTATCTTACAGAACAGGTAAAAATTATGTAATAAAGATGAATTTGGAAAATATAATTCAGTATAATATGGAATTTTCTATACTGAAAATTAAAAAGCTATGCTATTTTCGCTCGTAATCTTCACAGACGATTGTCTAAAGCGATACTTGACCACTATTAATATTCGTATTCATTTTAGCTCCTCTACTTCTCTGTAACGCGAGTGATAAAGAGTTGTATAAGGTTCCGTGTATAAAATATCCGGGTATCCGCCGCGTCATATTTGAAATGTCTACCGACGTTTCGACCATCTTGCCGTGGCAGTAGCAATGATAAAGACCACGGCGATACCCGTGATAAAGACGTGACAGATACCCGGAAGCCAAGAATATTCTATTGTCAACTCGGGCCGCGGAAGCCTACGATCACATAAGTTATTAACAATACACATGCTAAGAAATATATAATATAGTAGAACTACATCACACACGCAAAGAATAGGCTACTTGTTTCTCTACACATCTACAAGATATTAATACCACTTTTGCAAACCCTTAGAAACAATAATTACGGTTTTATGTCAACAGGAACTATTAAAATAAGAATGCTTTAATAATATTTGTATGAATTTTGAGAAATCGTTTTTAAAATTTCAGAGGTGCCGATGAACAAAGTGCAAGTTGGAGCTGCACCATCACCAAACCTGAAAACAGTGCGTTCCAAAATCGGATCATTGGATAATACGAGCTACAAGCCAGGTGGTGGCAAAGTCAAGATTGAGAATAGGAAGCTGGACTTCAGCAAGACGCAACCGAAGATCGCGGCGAAGAATGATGCGTACGTCCCAGGCGGTGGAGACAAAAAGGTAAGAAAGAAACAAACAAACAAACAAACAAACTTTTATGTTAAGGGTGAAATATATGCACCCAATGGTGTAGTCGAGGGCATACGCAGGTATACGCCGTATACCTTCAGCGTAACCTTACTCGTTAGCGTTTATCTTCTGTTTTATTGTGTATGTCTCCTGCTTTGACTGTGCTTTATCTATTTTATTTGCTTATTTATTTGTTTGAAAATTCTGCCATTGACTAGAGAGACCAAGGCGAGAGCAGCCTGTGTAGAAAAATTCTGGTGACCAAATAAAAGAAGTTCTGTACAGTTTTTGTTTGTATCTTGTTTGTTTTGTTTGTTACATAGCCGGAGCTAAATCATGACGATTTTATCTTCGAATCAAAATGGTATACTTTTCAAATGTATTTTTATCATGGACCCTTATGTAGAAATGTGGTCTATAAAATATATTTCATCTTTTGAAACCTAAAACTCCATATCCTATTTTATGCCCAATTATGGGTGTAAGTTAAGTACGTTGGTGCTGCCTCATTTTTAAATCAGTCATATATTTTGCATTTTTTATGTGAATTAAATTTATTGATTTTATTAATTGCTTCTATATAACTTCCACTAAAACTTAACCGAATCTTTATAGTATATCCAGGCAAAATTTTGGATCTACGGGAATGTCTGCGCTCATATTCTGCTAAGGTTATCGAGAAACTTAATGTACACGTATGATTACGGAGCTATTTACTTTTTCTCCATTGACAATAAATTATTAATCAGAAGTCAAGAGAAAGCATTGTGGTTTTTATTTCTGAAATATATGAGAGAAATGCTTCACTTTCCCACAGTAGTAGTGAAGAATAAATGGAATTTGTTTGGTTTCCATGTTAATACAGGCCGGCTTCCCTTTTGTCTTTAATCCCTAATATCGAGATGATTATATTCCGCAGTTTAACCACCCATCAGTTCAAACTCGTCCTCGTCCTCTTCTTCCTCTTTTAGCTGTTTTCTTTCATTTTCTTTATATTCCTCCTTTCCTCATTCTATATTTAATAACGTATTTGGTAGCAATTTTCTTTTTTATGTGGAAAATAATTTTTTGGACAACATTTTGAGGTGTCATTTTCTATGAAGCAACCTCTGATCCCAAATATTTTTGAACATAGTAAAGTGAAATTATGAAGAGGGTACGGGAAAGGAGAATAGTTCGAACATGAGGAGGTTCGTTATACTTACGTCCAATGTGTTTCTTTTGCAGCAAGAAAAATCAATAAAATATCACTGACAAAACGACTTACTATCTAAATCATAAAATACACACACAATATCTCAGGCCCACATTCCACGCCAAGGTCTGAGCTCGCTAATATTTTTTCCCATGCACGTCTTACATAAATTCCTAACAAGAGTGGCCAACTACCAGAAATCTGGGAGCCGCAATCAAAGCGACGAACTTAATTTCGGGTAAAATGGAACCTAAAACAGACCCTAATAATATTTTAGTTTATAAATGTATAACCTGTAGTCCATTATAGAATGATTTGGTACAGTACATCATTTAACATGTTTTTACTTATCATAGAAAACCCACAAATTTTTTATACTCATTTCGGTTATCATTTCAGCTGTTAGATGCTTGAAATCTGGGAGGTGACTGGTTAAGGCAGTTCACACAAATTTACTTAAATGCTTATCACTTAAAACACCTCGATGCTTAGATTTGATGAATTTAGGTGTTGAATGTAATGACTCACTGAAATAGGTTGTCCCAAAAATGTAGATAAGTCTTAGCACATTCTTTTAATCTTGGAGTTTTGTTGGAATACTTTTCTCCAACATTGAATGGTTGAACAATCTCAGTTTTAAACTGTTTTAGTCCTTCGTTCTCTTGAATATCTGTTTGCTCCAACTCTACAGCCGCAAAATCAAGCATAAAATTACCCTTGAAACGGGGCAACCAGTATTCATTAAGTCAACAAGAAATTGATTTAAAAATAGGTATTCACAATATCTCATTACTTCTTGAGGAGCCACATAAGAATGGGCAAAGAGCAGGCGGCTCGCGAGCCATGCTGTGGACACCCCTGTTGTATAATATCCCTCAAATGTCTGTTCTATATTCACTATTGATACCAGTAGTTCCTCATAATACAATTTTATTTTTCACCCATGGTGGAGGGCTAAATTTGCTCATTCCAAGGCTGATAAATTTGTTAATTAACAGATTTGCTTTTCACTACTCGCTTGATGTAGGGCATAAAACTAAGCTTTTCGTGTAGCAATAGTCAAACCCTAGGTATCTTACCGTTCTGCTTTTCCTTATGGTTTCATTATTTAATTTGAGCGTTGAGTTAAATTCAAGTTTTCCTTTAACCAAAATATATGCTGTCTTGGATGGAAGGCTACAGCTTTTATTTTTACTTCCTTGCACATTAACTTAATATTATTGCCTCGTTTTGAATCTGTCCCTATCACCTCAGTTCATTGTAGGATGCTATTTTCTCAAAATCACAAATTTAACTGACAAAATGTGAGCAGTTCATAAAACAACCTCTCTCTCTTAGGTGAAGATTTTCCTTCGAGAGTCTGTTATATGTATGTCTTATCATTCTGAAGAATTAATGCAGTTCAGTAGTAAATAGTTTATTATCATAAATTACACACAATTGAAGAAACTACTTTGAAGAATCCTTTTTGATAAAATTAATGAAATGTTAAATACTTTATTGAAAGTTTTATGTTTTGGAAACATAAATTAGGAGTTAATAGTCTATCTCCTTTTTATATCACGACAATTCACTAAATACACAAAGAAAGAAGAAATGTCCCCACAAAAAAACCCTAAAGAAAAAATAGGCGTAAGGCCTAAAGCCTAAATCCATGAAGTAGAAGAAGAAAAAATAGGCAAAAATTTATTTGTTTTTGGACATTTTACGCATATGTTTGTTCATATTTTGACAGACAATATGTATTTCCTTATAAAATCACTTGATTAAGTTAATAAAATAAAATAAAATTCAACTGGGTCGAACCCTATCGATTCAATTCATGTAGGCTACTTAGTTGGGCCCATTGTGCTTCTCAGACTGGAAAATTTTATCCAAGTCCCGTTGCCTCACTATTTTAACATATATGATATAACGATATATTGAAACATTACTCGTGTAGTAGGCGCAAGAATTCGATCTCTACTTCCGTGTATTTATCCTAGCATTAGGGCAACTCGACATTTTTATGACTCTTTTAAGGTGTTGGCCTGACAGCCGATCTTGAGGTATTGTATAACGATAGGGCCTACCAGATTTTCAAGTTATCTTCTTATGTTTAAGGTTTACTTTCTCGACAAAAATACATTATAATTATGTTACAAACCTCAACAGACCCACGCCACAAGAGGGTAAGCAAGTGGGAAGTCGATTCTTGCCCCTACGTCTGATAACGATTCTCGTCTGTTTTTCAGATCCAGC
Source organism: Ectobius pallidus (assembly GCA_964059195.1). Taxonomy (NCBI): domain Eukaryota; kingdom Metazoa; phylum Arthropoda; class Insecta; order Blattodea; family Ectobiidae; genus Ectobius; species Ectobius pallidus. The sequence continues at coordinate 72,177,304 of CAXKWD010000008.1, read as the reverse complement.
AGGTGAAACTCCAGTGGAATGCAAAGCCTAAAGTTGGGTCACTTGACAACGCGACGCATAAGCCAGGCGGAGGCGATAAAAAAATCGAAACAGTGAAACTGGAATTTAAAGAGAAGGCAAAGCCAAAGGTCGGTTCCAAAGACAACGTAAAACATGTTCCGGGAGGCGGCACTGTGAAGGTAAGATAAGACCCCTTACAATGGAGCATAACTTATCATTTTCCATCCTTACATTACTCTGTATTTAGAGGATTTCGTCATAGAATTTTACTATCAAAAGTTAAGTCGTAGTTTATAAGGTTCCGATCTTTCGAACTCCAGCTCTGAATCCATTTCTGGGACCTGAGCTGAAGTCTTTTCTGTCAGATCCCATAGGTATTTAGAAATTTCGTTATAGGACTTGATGTCAAAATGTTGATAAAGAAATCGTTCGTCGTAAAGAGGATTGGCTTACTTAACTGTACAAATAGGCCTGCTTATTGGTTATTGGTGGAACCAAGTGATCATTATCATTTGGACTTCACCACCAGTGGAGTACATGCAACGAAACGATCGTTGTTCAATTGTGGATGTCATGACTGGCTGCGCCAAATTGATAGGACTTCCTCGGCTTGAGGCCGGACCTTCATCCGCTCAGGACCTGTAACTGGACAGGTTACCTGGGTCCCAAAGACCCACTCAAATTCCGCACTGGTCGTTCATATGGAGTGATGGTGAGGTGGTTGAAGGCTCCAGCATTCTAGTGAAATAGTGGAGTAGATGCAAGCATATTATAGTGGTATATCCATTAACTCTAATTTTTAACCAAATAATTAAACAAGGCGTTTTTCGGGATGTTTGGAAAATGAATAAAATGGTCTCCATACATAGATCGGGGAGTTCGAAAATGGTACAAAATTATAGACCCATTGCTATTCCATCTAAACCAGCTAAAATTCTGGAAAGTATTTTTCACACACATTTTCAATCAAGTTAGTGTTTTCTCCACTTCAGCATGGCTTCATGCTAAAAATATCAACTGTTACAAACCTATGGAACTTCACTGAATTCGTCTCATTGGAATTAGACCAACATAGACAGGTTGACGTAATATATACAGATTTTCAAAAGACATTTGTTAAAATTGATCATGACTGCATACTTAACAAATAATATTCAGCAGACACAAAAATAAATATTTATCCAAAGACGAAGAAAATGAAAAGAACAGGAGAGTAAACGTCAAAACGGAAAGAGAGCAAAAAAGTGAGATTGCATTGGTTAGCCGATGAATTAAAGGACTACTTTTCGATTTAGTAGCTTGGTAGTTATAACTAGATATAGCCTAGTTGTCTAAGACTGAATCGTTTTTTCACTTCTTATTAGATTAGATAATCATAGCTATATAAAGGAGAAGGGCCAATATAAATGTATGAAATAAATAAAATTAAAATAGTGGTAGTGAGCGGTGCTTACGATTTTCTGCCGACTTAGCTGCTGCGGTATTTGTGGAGTTGGGATTTCACCCCCAAACTTAAAATCACTTGGGTGTTTGGACCATTGCACAGCCGAATCCACAGCTAACACTTGGGAACGCACGAGGAACGCCAAAACATGCCGAAGTCTATGGCAGTGTCGCTTTAAGGACGACGACAGAGCTGCTTCCAACATAGCACAACCAAGGTACCGATACCTCGACCGTGACTCTTCGCGGAGGTTCAGTTATCACAAGACCTGGGATTTTAGGCTGTAATAAAATTAGTTTTAGGCACCTAAAATAGGCTTTTAAAACAAGTAAATAGGCTTTTAAAAGATAAAATAGGCACTTAAAATATGCTTTAAAATGTATAGATAGACAGAAAATAGACTTTAAAATATTACAATATACACTTAAACTGTAGCATGGTTTTTTGTACTGCAAAAAACGTGGTAGATCTATACCTATTCTTAACAGAATTAACTGCAAAATTAGGCATCACGAACTATATTCACTATATTCACTGGTGACTTGACACCCTTCCCCCTTAATCCTCCCCCTCCCCCGTCAGTCAGCATTCCTTTAGGGACAATTGTTTGAAATAATCATGTTCCTGTGAAAAACCCACCTCTGCTGTTCTGCTTTTCATTGAGGGATGTCCATTATAAGATTGTAAAAATTACAGAAGTTTAATTTTAATTTAAATGCACAAAATAGGCATTTTAGGTACTAAAACAGTAAAATAGGCTCTGAAGGTTCAAATAGGCATTTTAGGGCACTATAAAACTCTATAAATGTAAGTGATTTATCATGAAACGTTCACATATTTAAAAATTTTCATGTTATTTCATAAGGAACAAAATAGGCATTTGCCTTAAAATCCCAGGACTAGTTATCACTAGACCAGTTACACTCATCGGTAGGCTGAGCCCTTCAACCACTCTCTCCATGCTCCCTCTTTACCATGTTCTTTTCGAAGAAAAAATTAAACAGAAAAATCCCAGATCAGTGAAATTAATTCCTAGCAAAGTCACGTCACCCTAACAGCGTTTCCTAGGAAGAAGTACGAGTATAATTAAGTTACGTTCTAGCGTAGCTGTGGAATCCTGTTAAACGTAGTCAACAACATGGGTCATCTATATATGACATCTCTATCTCTATATGATGTTAAGTTTGGGTGTTGTGTCCTCATTCCCACCTACGCGATATCATCCGGCCTAGTTCCCTCGGTCGGGCCGTGTATATCCCCCCTCCACGGCTCGGTCCCAGGGCAGGACCGGCCTCCGGCCCGCACACTTCATCATCATCTATAGAAATGTGTATAGGCCTACTTTATAACTTGGTTTTACTTGGAAGAAGAGGCTTGGATAAAATTATTTTTTATTCAGAAGAGACTTAGACCGACAACTTAATATGCCTATCCTTAGCGGCTTGAACATTAAAATGTTAATATTAAAATCTTAAGTTCCGATTTACGAGAAGCTCATGCAGTCTTCTGCTCCTTCTTAGCCACTTCCTTTATTGTGAGACAGTACAACATTACTCTTAACTAGAGATGGGTCCTCGATACTTCCGATACCTCGATACTTTCGATACCTCGATACTCTCGATACTTGCATGGTATTGGCATCGAGGGATACTTCAAAAAATTCGCTCGATCCTTTTTCGATACTTTGGTAATTCTGCAATTTAAGGAAATGCGGTATCTCTTTCTGTTTTTAGTAGTCTACTAAATATAGTAATTTTTTAACAAAAACTTGTAAGTTGACTGTTTCAAAAACTAATTTTAGTTTTAATGTAGAGTTTAAAAATAATTATAGGTTACTGATGATATTAAATTTTGTCTCATTAAATATGCACGCTTAATTAATTTAGTTGGTATTGCACAGTTCTCTCAACTTTTAATTTTTAATCTACCTATTTATTGAAACTGGAAATGTTAACGGTATCGAGTATCGAGGAAAAAATCTTGTATCGGTATCGAGTATCGAGAATCGATAAAATCTGGTATCGACCCATTCCTACTCTTAACATTACAGAATATCGTTACTACATGGTTACTGTGCAAGATATCTTGTCCTGTAATCGTAGTAAGCTGGAATATTTAATACGTATACACAATTGTTTTATTCGGACTGAAAATAGGCTATTAACATTTTTTATGGACCTCCTCTCCAGGTCGACCACCTGCGTGGTCTCGTGGTTAGCGTCGATGACTCGGATCCGCAAGCCTGGGTTTGATCCCTGGTATATCCTCGGACTTTTTTATTTTCTGAGGTAGGGAGATCTGGAACAGGGTGCACTCGGCCTCGTGATTTAAGCTGAGGAGCTACTTGCCAGATAAGTAACGGCACCGGTCAAGAAACCATCATTAACGGCCGTGGGTGTCGGCATACTGACTACATGCCCCCAATATTGTCATTTTCCTATGGTAGATGACACAGCACTCGGACGGTAGGCCTATCCCACAAGGGATTTAGCGTCACGGAGTTTAGTTCTCCAGTTCATATTGATTTTTTTTCTAAATCTTCCCCCATGACTAGGTAATCCTTTTCAAATGTCCCCTATGCGCGCAACATGTCAGCCCATTTCACCCTGCGTGATTTAATTACCCTTACTATATCCGGTGAAAGTACAGGTCATGAAGCTCGTTGTTATGCAGTTTTCTCCAGTCCCCATTTTCATCTATCAATTACAAAATGTAAAGTTTTACTATTTAGTCTGGTCATTACAATGCTTAGGCCCTATACCAGAAATAGATGACTAGGTTAACCTTCATGCTGTTTAATAAATAATGTTACTCTCCTTTTGTACTACTTCAGCAGTTCTGACATCAAGCAAAACCAAGCTATTTTATACAAGTCTCATTCTTGACGTATTGTATAACATACTTCGTAATATCTTATTTAGTTGTTGGATAAATCTTTCCGTAGTGAATTATCGTAGTACTTACAAGAATGGCGAACTGCTCTCCAAAACGGGAAGTGTACGTAGCTGTCTGCGTTACCAATTCCTGTCTGTTGTCTTTCAATCTAAATAGAAGTAGCGTAGGTAGAGTATTACAAACACAAACGTACTAAACATTCAACTTAGCATCAAACTGCAAGATTTCAAGGATAGTATCGTTTTACAGATTTGTGCAATTTATTGAAATTATGGGATGACCGAAGGGTTGAGAGTGGCTTTCTAAACTATTTGTCCTAGAAACTTGAAACTTCGCACACTTAATTAAAATGTAAATTTAATCTAAAGTTTAAAATTTAATTCTAATATCTTAATCTGTTCCTTTTTAAATTAATAATTAATTTAATTGTTTAAATCAATCAAAATTGAGTTCTGTACCCTCCGACAGAAGTTAAAATGTGAAACTGAAATTTTATGTGAGATTCTTTACAAATTTACTGATGGATTTTTTATATTATAAATACTTTTCTTTTAAAAAGTATTTTACCCAGAGAATAAAAAAAACTGCCCTGGGATTATGAGATATATATAGGCCTATATATATATATATATATATATATATATATATATAAGGCTAATAATAAACTGTGATTACCCAAACTTTATTGTAAACGTTGCAAAGTATATTGTGAAAAAGTTTCACAGCTCTAACTCTATTTTTATGGGAGAGGATAGATTTTGAATGTGGCAAAAAAACATGCATCTGGTAGCTGAGAAAACGGCAAATAAGGTTTGCATGCACTGACGGTTGGAAGAGCATGGAGAGTTTAAATATGGCCGCTTCCGTTCCGTGCGTACAAACTGCATAAAATGTTGTACTGTTATACTTTAATTTAGGGTATGCTTGATATTTTAACAATAAAATCCAAAATAGCATTTTTTTAAATCAAAATGGCTAAAGCAACACTTTACACTTCTGTCATCCCTTAAAGATAGACTACTACACGCCACTGTTCGTAGTATGACGAATAGTGACGAACGGAAGTCCTAGAAAGGACTAAGTATACTCGGACAGGCTTACAAGCGAACGACTAGCCAAGGTAAAAAAAAATCCCGTTCTGTTTCTTTGTGTGTTATCCCTAAGTTTGCCTTAACTAGAAAAAGTGCCCGAGAAGAAGAATTTAGCATAAATAAATCATTCAGTAAATGCTACTGACTATAAATTAAAAAATAAATAAATGAAGAACAAAGATATAGAGGAAAAACCCGCCCATTGATGAGGGATCGTATAAATTTTCCATATTCGCCGAAGAAAGAAGTTATGTTACAAAATTTGACATTTTGACTTCTGTTAGTTTAAATGATTGAGGACGCGTTTTGCATTGATATGCTGTAGAAATAAACCATCTTGTGATTGTTCCCTGCGATTTAAAAATGAAGAAAGGATTGTGAAAATTGTTATTACTTTGCCATATGTGTCCTGCTTCCTATTAATAATAGATGTTTAACTTAACTCTGTTGACTATGGATGTCCAGTCAACCAGAAGGACCAAAAATAAAAAGTTCACTTCGAAAAGAAAAGAATGAAGTGAACCAAGACAGCTAATGTAACCTATAATTTAGGTATGCAGTCTTCTGGACATCTATATGTCTTAGCTCTCACAGCTGCAAAGATGGGTTATAGCTGGCCTACTTGTCGATGTCAAAGGACAGGTTCTGCTGTAAAGCATACTCTTGTGAAACGCGCATCAAAACTTTAAAATCTTTCCCATTAAAAGTAACTTAAATTCATCATTTTTAATCTCAGGTGTTCATATTTGCACCTAATCTAAAACGCTACAAAACCTTCAATTCTTTCTGCTGATATTGCTGGTGGTATTTTTTAACAAATTGTTGATATCGCAGCAGGAGGAAGCGTGCAGGAAGAAGGGAAGTGCAGTCACTAACGGAATCAATAAACTATACATGCCCCTGACCTTAATTAATAAGAACACCAATAATACCATTTTAGACCTACCTTTCTTTCTTTCTTTTTCGTAGTTTTACCTCTCCCTTTCAGGATTTAAGCGACCCAAGCCGCCCGGGCCTTACAGGGCCGCGACCTGTCGGGAGAGGGATTACCTTTGGATCACATACATACTTTTTTGACCAGACAAGGACATGGAGGGCCTCCCCGGATGAGTGATCAGCCCAATGCCGGGGCCACCTCCGAGACAACACGAACACATAGGACGATACACACCATTCACACACACTCTCACTCAGAACAAGGCGAGGATGGGGATGAAGATGATAATGACGGCCAGATGATATCCGGGGACCACAAGGGCCTAAAGTTACCTGACATTTGTCTCATAGGTGAGGGAAAACCCCGGAAAAAACCTCACCTAGGTAACTTGTCCCGACCAGGAATCGAACCCGGGCCCGCTGCGTGAGAGGATTGGACGCATCCCCTGAGCCACAGCGGTGGACTAGACCTACCAAAACTGCGAATTATAATTATTCTATATGCGCGGGTTTATCAAAACAAACTAGAAATGTTAAAAAGAAAAGGTTTGAAATTGATTTGGCTCATTGACATGTAACGCAAGCAACAAATAGACCGCCTTGTAGTCCTAACTGTTCTCGATTGTGCCAGACTTCTAATTCTCAAATTAAACGTAGGTATTAAATATCTGTTAGTATTATACCTTTTCTCAAGGTGAAAGGCACAACTTATAAGAACATCTGCCACCTCTGAGGTAGTAAGACTAAGCTAAGATAAACTGAATTCCATGAGGGAAAGGCCAACCGACGGTTGTATAGATTATTTCCGTATTTTGACTTCATGGGAAGATTAATTTTAGTGAACATTAGAATTTCATACCAATACTGAATTCTAGGACCAAGCAATTTGATTATAATGCTAATTTTATGTATGTAGGATTCTCTAGGTAACGGAGATGTTCAAAATATAATTTATTCTACTGTATCCTCAGTTACAGAAGACGGTCATAAAAGTATTTTTTTCTATACTACCTTATGTATGGGAGGGATTTAGAAGAGACTATTCTAATATATGCCTACATCTCTGCTATGGGAGTTGTTTAGAAGACAATTCATTCTCCCTTACTAGCTAGCTAAGAGATATGTTTAGAAAAGAATATATTCTACAATACAAGTACTTCTCTAACTGTGGGATATGTTTATGAAATAATTTGTTCTAATATAATTCCCTAGCTATGAGAGGTGTTTAGAAGAAAATATATTCTACTATGCTTCACTAGTTATGGGAGTTGTTAATAAGAGAATATATTCTGCAATACTTATCTAGCTATGAGATATGTTTAGAAGAGAATTTAATCTACTATACGCCTCTAGCTATGGGAGATGTTTAGAAAAGAATTTAATCTACTACACTTCTCTAGCTGTGGTAGATGTTTAGGGGATATATAATTTTGATATATTTAGTGTTTAGAAAATAATTTATTCCACTGTACTTTTTTAACCGTAAAAAATATTTAGAAGATAATGTGTTAGACTATACTTCTCTAACTATGGAAAATGTTTAGAAGATAATTTATTCTAATGTATGCCTACTTCTTTAGCTGTGAAGTATGCTTAGAAGTGAGTTTATTCTTCTGTACTTCTCTAACTATGGTAGATATTTAGATGTGAGTTTATTCTACTATACCTCCGTAGCTATGTGAGGTGTTTAGATAAGGCTTCTTTCTACTATACTTCTCTATCTATGGGAGATGTTTAGAAGAGAGTTTATTCTACTATTCTTCTCTAGGTAAGATAAGTGATTAGAAAAGAGTTTATTCTACGATGTTCTCTAGCTAAGGGAGATGCTAGAGGAGAGTTTCATAAATACGCAGTCAGTAGCAGTGTAATATTAAGTTTCTCATGTGACAGGCCGATGGGTCTATATAGTCTTATAGGTTCATTTAAGTGACACTTATCATAAATACGGTAAAGTTATTTAATTGCATGTTTTTTCATGATAATAATTATTGAAAATAATTTGAGTGCACTGTGCCGACAGATTTTACCCATAGTACTTTAATTTACTTTTTAAGTGAATCATAGCACCGACTAGCATGGCCTGTGGTCTTATACTATTTGCTTTAAAAGCTGTTCCGGCCGCCATGTTTAGCACTACCTTGTTTTACCCCAAGTATTTTTTGTTTGAATTCCTTATTTTTCATTCCTTAATGGTTTCCACCGAATTTTCTATCAGATTATTAATTTGTTATGTAGTTTACCTCCAAAGTCTGAACCGGGTTTAGTTAAATTTTTGCACCAGGATAAGCTCTGAACCAGGATTACTTTGAGTATATATTTATTTGATAGCTGGTATATATATTTCAGAAGGAAATTTACACTAGAATAATATACTAGGTTAGCTTCTAGAACAAATAAGAATAAGGAGCACAACCCGGTTCTAAAGGGGAGGGGAAAAATCTGAAAACAAGTGCAAATAATAAACTCTTTTAGGAAGCACAAGGATAAATTCTAGGCCCTATCCAGAAGTAGTAAGATCGAACTGAGTTCCTCAAGTACGGTGGAAACAATGGGGATGAAACGCCAGGACAAGATAAACAGAAGTAATTTTCATAACCAAAACAACAATGAATGTATTTCAAATTGAATGTAGAATACAATAAATAGTAATTTGAAATATGTTTTCTCAATTTACACCTTCCAATAAATAGTAGTTTGAAATATGTTTTCTCAATTTACACTTACCAATAAATAGTAATTTGAAATATGTTTTCTCAATTTACACTTTCCAATAAATAGTAGTTTGAAATATGTTTTCTCAATTTACACTTACCAATAAATAGTAATTTGAAATATGTTTTCTCAATTTACACTTTCCACAATTGAACGACACCTGTCTCTACCTGACTCCCATAACAAGAATATGAACTTTAAGTTAAATAATCCTTAGATGAGAACATTCACAGGTAGTGTTCTCGAATTCAATATTAAAAACACAATAAATAATTTCATACTTTAAAGCTAGTAAGAGCTATCATAATCATAATTAATTATAACAATACAATCCTTCTTTGAATTTGATAATCGAGGGACTGGTTTTCACATTGCGACGTCTAAGAAGCTATGTCTCTTTTCATAGACAGAAATCCAGATTGTCACAAACTGAAAGTATGGTAATCAACTGACCTATCAATACCAACTCATAACTCAAAAATCCCCAGGTTATGATTAATAACCAAGAATAGGAAGTCACCTTAAATACCTCAAAATTCTATAGGGAAAACAGAATCTAAATTTGAAAAGAGTTAAATACTCACTTTTAAATAGGAGAATAGAAATAATGGAGAAATAATCAAATTTTGAATAAACAAAGAGAAGAATGGGATGGCGTAGGCCTACAACTTCAATACTCCAATCTTTTAGAATAATAATTGATTACTGTTAACTCAGATTGGTACAAACAAGACTCCAATACGGAAGGTAAAGTTTAAATACTATAGGCCTACAATCTTTATAATGCAATAAGAATGCAATCTCTTTGGAATAATAGTTAATTACTGTTAACTCAGTTTGGTACAACAAGACTCCAATATGAAAGTTAAGTTTAAATACTATAGGCCTACAATCTTTATAATGCAGTAGGAATGCAATCTCTTTAGAATAATAGTTAATTACTGTTAACTTCGTTTTAAAGTAAACTAACGTTACAAATATGGAAGGTAAAGCATGAACAAATCTAGGCCTATAACTTCAATGGCACCGGCTTTCAGAATATAAAGATTAATTACGGTTAACTTCTTTTTAATGTAAGCTAACGTACACATATGCAGCATAAGATATGAAAGGACCAAGGCCTATAATTTCAGTGATACCGCCTTTCAAAATATAAGGATTAATTACTGTTAACTTCTTTTTAATGTAAACTAACGTTACAAAATATGGAAAGTAAAGCATGAACAAATCTAGGCCTATAACTTCAATGGCACAGGCTTTCAGAATATAAAGATTAATTACGGTTAACTTCTTTTTAATGTAAGCTAACGTACACATATGCAGCATAAGATATGAAAGGACCAAGGCCTATAACTTCAGTGATACAGCCTTTCAAAATATAACGATTAATTACTGTTAATTTCTTTTTAATGTAAACTAACGTACACATATGCAGCATAAGATATGAAAGGACCAAGGCCTATAACTTCAGTGATACAGCCTTTCAAAATATAAGGATTAATTACTGTTAACTTCTTTTTAATGTAAACTAACGTTACAAAATATGGAAAGTAAAGCATGGACAAATCTAGGCCTATAACTTCAATGGCACAGGCTTTCAGAATATAAAGATTAATTACGGTTAACTTCTTTTTAATGTAAGCTAACGTACACATATGCAGCATAAGATATGAAAGGACCAAGGCCTATAATTTCAGTGATACCGCCTTTCAAAATATAAGGATTAATTACTGTTAACTTCTTTTTAATGTAAACTAACGTTACAAAATATGGAAAGTAAAGCATGAACAAATCTAGGCCTATAACTTCAATGGCACAGGCTTTCAGAATATAAAGATTAATTACGGTTAACTTCTTTTTAATGTAAGCTAACGTACACATATGCAGCATAAGATATGAAAGGACCAAGGCCTATAATTTCAGTGATACAGCCTTTCAAAATATAAGGATTAATTACTGTTAATTTCTTTTTAATGTAAACTAACGTTACAAAATATGGAAAGTAAAGCATGAACAGGCCTAGCCTTATGACTTCAGTAATACAGCCTTTATAATGAAAAATTTATGCAACTCGATAGAATAATAATTAAATGCTGTAGAAACATCTACGGCTAGAATCAACATGAATTTAGCATAGACACAAGCGTAAAAAGATGCTTACCCCAACAACCCTTTCAATAGAGAGTATAATCAATGGCCGCACAACATACGATCCACGTACCACTTTTACATCAGGCAAATGCATACTCGCGGAGACTAGATTGCCTAAGCTGCATATTGTACCCACGAATGACAATTCTTTTAATAATCAAAAACTTCACAACCTTGCATGGAAATATTTCGAGTGAGAACCAGTCCTTCGTCTAATTTTCAAATACACTAAGTATAATAACAGCGTTCATAAGAATAGAATGATAGTTAACCAAACTACACTTTGGTGTCTTGCGAAGAAGTACAAGTTAAGGGAATCATACGGGAACCCGCCCGATAGCAATTCTAAGTTTTCCGAGACTTCAAACGACAGCAATTTCAACTGTAAGGTGGCCTCCGCTAACTGCATCACTAGAATCCGACATTATGACTGACGGAACATAGCAAAATACGAAGGAATTTACTACGCAGAAATGACTCTAATATATATAAATTTCCATGACCGAATTTTCACTTACTTTACAAGATCCTGGAGAACGGAGAAGCAGATCCAAGGTCCCAGTACACTACATGACACTGTATAAAGCTGAACCCAACAACGACTAACTCAGCAAGGTCGCCATTACCTACCAGGAAAGCTCTGAGACGCCGCTAGCGCCACTGTACGGGAAAATTTCAAACCCTAAAGCAATACGTCACAGGAAACAACTGAATCTGAATAGCGCTAGAATAAGGGCGAGATCGGAAAAGTAAATTTAACAAAGAGGAGGCCACAAAATATTTACAAATAAATGAATGCCCACAAGATTACAATCCTCCCTCTTCACCCCGGAATAATAGACACCCCAAGACACAAATGGGAGTTAATTTTAACACCAATATTCAACACTAAACAACTTTATCATAATTAATATTAGCTAAGTACTTATAAATTGCTTGTTAGCACCATCATATAAAATAGGCCTATTTCAAAATTCACACTTATAAATATCACCCATTCCACACACACACAATTAAATATGGATCTGCCCCAATGAATTCAATTCAATTCAAATAACCCTTATAAGCAATATTAACTATCTCAAGATTAATTTAAATTCACACAATTTGCAAGTGAGAAACATTTAACCTTTATATAAATGCTAAATCTGCATTTTAAATGCAGGAGAAAGTCTGCCATAATCGGCAAATATTTATAAGGGGCCAAAAGTCTCCCTCAATTTCTTTCTTGAAATATCTGTTTATGTTTCAGGGGTCAATATAACACTTCACACATAGGTGAGCCATCATTCTGACTACCACTGACTGCAAATAGGCACGTGTCCATACTACCTTTATACAGTACCAAAATAGATAATAGGAATAATTTATGTCCATCATTTTAGAAAATGATTCATTCGTCAAGTCGAAAGTATAAGGAATTGCCCTTTTTTTTTTTACAGGTCCTCAATATACTAAGCACTGCTGTCCAGAACAGTAGCATGAATACAATATTTATATTAATAAAGTAGTGAGATAGTCAAGTCGGGAAGCACTGCGCAAATAAGCTGAAGCAGAAGTCAGAGATGTCTTTATATAATCTCCAAACGCTACAGGACTAAAGATTCCTGAGATTAATCTTCAGCAGGCTGGTAGAGATGTCCTCATTAAATCTCCACACAACACAAGAGATATCTTGATTATCTCCAGGCAGACAGGCACAGAGAGAAGGGGGCGGAGCAGCCACAAGGAAGAACGGGCAAACACATGAAGAAAAGAGAGCCATCCGGCCACACACAATGGCAAACATCAAATCCGAGCAGCTTACTCGGTGATGGTCTCTGGAACATCCAAACGGACGTGTGTACATCACGCCCGAACGGAAGAAAACGGGCTCCACACTCCAACATAGCCTGAAACATGATGCACAGCGCACAGTATCTTCCAAAATAGAGAAGGGGGGGGCACACAGTGTGAGTTGCCGGTCCCAAGAAATTCCAGTAGGTCCTTTTTATTTTCACTTGTCGTTTCATATAAATTTTTAGTCCAAATTTCTTGCACTTTCCTTTATAGAATAAGTTAACATATTTTTCTTTCTTGATGAGGGGTAAGTCCCTTAACTGAATGTTTAAGTCTCTGTCCAAATTTTTTTATTTAAGCCTGGTGAATGCACTCAAACACCGAAAAAACATGTCCTTTATAATTTGCTTCACAACGTAATAACTGTATTACTTCCTCTAATTTACATTTAAGCCCAGTGGCAATCAGTCACTAAATTACATGGTTCATATAACCATACAACAATCTTTCTCTCAATATTTGCCTTGAGTTAATAATCTATCTAAGGGTTACATTATATATATATATCTTTTTTTTTTTACTTATTTTATACTCTAGTTTTTTTTATATAATTTCTCCCTTTTTTGTTGAAGAAAAGCCTTTCTCTTTATTATGATTATTATTTTTTTTTTTTTTACATTTAACATTCAATTTGACATTACAATTTACATTTAAACATATATACAAAGGGCAGATCCATGGAGACGTCGTTGGGCGCAGACAAACATTTTATCATTATTTTACATTTATGGGACAAGGAAAGTGCTTGCAAACGTATATATATGTGTACTCCAGAAGGGAGTGAAAACTCGTCCCCCAGGACCCCAATAAGCGAAAATAAACGGTCATGGAAAAGAAAAAAACAACTCGCCTCATACAACTAGGCGATACAGGGCTTTACTTATCAAAAGTAAATGGGAGCAACTCACACATAATAAAAAAATAACACTCAAGACACCAAAAACATATTAAACAAAACTACCCAAATTCAAAGAAGGAAGCATGTAACAATATTAAACTGCAGCAATAAGTCACTACCTGAGTTAACCAATTCAGAAATCTTTTGTTTAAGGGAGGACATTTCCGTCACTAACTCCTGAACAGACAATGGACGCCCATAATTAGGTTCAATCCTGGCAATATCTTTAAGCAAAGAAAGCAATGTCGGGACGTCCAAGTCCTCTGTGACCGACACACCTCTAGCACGGATCTCACATACCAATTCATCTTTGCGCAACAAATCAAAGGAGAGAGTATTGTACCCCATAATGGCTAGAAATACCAAAATTTTACTAAGAAGATAAGTAACACAGTCTAACAAATATACTGAATGACAGATGCGACTAAACGGCGCATCCCTCCACCGACCGCAGCGAAGAACAAGGGATACCTGCTACCATCTGAACCGGGTTTAGTTAAATTTTTGCACCAGGATAAGCTCTGAACCAGGATTACTTTGAGTATATATTTATTTGATAGCTGGTATATATATTTCAGAAGGAAATTTACACTAGAATAATATACTAGGTTAGCTTCTAGAACAAATAAGAATAAGGAGCACAACCCGGTTCTAAAGGGGAGGGGAAAAATCTGAAAACAAGTGCAAATAATAAACTCTTTTAGGAAGCACAAGGATAAATTCTAGGCCCTATCCAGAAGTAGTAAGATCGAACTGAGTTCCTCAAGTACGGTGGAAACAATGGGGATGAAACGCCAGGACAAGATAAACAGAAGTAATTTTCATAACCAAAACAACAATGAATGTATTTCAAATTGAATGTAGAATACAATAAATAGTAATTTGAAATATGTTTTCTCAATTTACACCTTCCAATAAATAGTAGTTTGAAATATGTTTTCTCAATTTACACTTACCAATAAATAGTAATTTGAAATATGTTTTCTCAATTTACACTTTCCAATAAATAGTAGTTTGAAATATGTTTTCTCAATTTACACTTACCAATAAATAGTAATTTGAAATATGTTTTCTCAATTTACACTTTCCACAATTGAACGACACCTGTCTCTACCTGACTCCCATAACAAGAATATGAACTTTAAGTTAAATAATCCTTAGATGAGAACATTCACAGGTAGTGTTCTCGAATTCAATATTAAAAACACAATAAATAATTTCATACTTTAAAGCTAGTAAGAGCTATCATAATCATAATTAATTATAACAATACAATCCTTCTTTGAATTTGATAATCGAGGGACTGGTTTTCACATTGCGACGTCTAAGAAGCTATGTCTCTTTTCATAGACAGAAATCCAGATTGTCACAAACTGAAAGTATGGTAATCAACTGACCTATCAATACCAACTCATAACTCAAAAATCCCCAGGTTATGATTAATAACCAAGAATAGGAAGTCACCTTAAATACCTCAAAATTCTATAGGGAAAACAGAATCTAAATTTGAAAAGAGTTAAATACTCACTTTTAAATAGGAGAATAGAAATAATGGAGAAATAATCAAATTTTGAATAAACAAAGAGAAGAATGGGATGGCGTAGGCCTACAACTTCAATACTCCAATCTTTTAGAATAATAATTGATTACTGTTAACTCAGATTGGTACAAACAAGACTCCAATACGGAAGGTAAAGTTTAAATACTATAGGCCTACAATCTTTATAATGCAATAAGAATGCAATCTCTTTGGAATAATAGTTAATTACTGTTAACTCAGTTTGGTACAACAAGACTCCAATATGAAAGTTAAGTTTAAATACTATAGGCCTACAATCTTTATAATGCAGTAGGAATGCAATCTCTTTAGAATAATAGTTAATTACTGTTAACTTCGTTTTAAAGTAAACTAACGTTACAAATATGGAAGGTAAAGCATGAACAAATCTAGGCCTATAACTTCAATGGCACCGGCTTTCAGAATATAAAGATTAATTACGGTTAACTTCTTTTTAATGTAAGCTAACGTACACATATGCAGCATAAGATATGAAAGGACCAAGGCCTATAATTTCAGTGATACCGCCTTTCAAAATATAAGGATTAATTACTGTTAACTTCTTTTTAATGTAAACTAACGTTACAAAATATGGAAAGTAAAGCATGAACAAATCTAGGCCTATAACTTCAATGGCACAGGCTTTCAGAATATAAAGATTAATTACGGTTAACTTCTTTTTAATGTAAGCTAACGTACACATATGCAGCATAAGATATGAAAGGACCAAGGCCTATAACTTCAGTGATACAGCCTTTCAAAATATAACGATTAATTACTGTTAATTTCTTTTTAATGTAAACTAACGTACACATATGCAGCATAAGATATGAAAGGACCAAGGCCTATAACTTCAGTGATACAGCCTTTCAAAATATAAGGATTAATTACTGTTAACTTCTTTTTAATGTAAACTAACGTTACAAAATATGGAAAGTAAAGCATGGACAAATCTAGGCCTATAACTTCAATGGCACAGGCTTTCAGAATATAAAGATTAATTACGGTTAACTTCTTTTTAATGTAAGCTAACGTACACATATGCAGCATAAGATATGAAAGGACCAAGGCCTATAATTTCAGTGATACCGCCTTTCAAAATATAAGGATTAATTACTGTTAACTTCTTTTTAATGTAAACTAACGTTACAAAATATGGAAAGTAAAGCATGAACAAATCTAGGCCTATAACTTCAATGGCACAGGCTTTCAGAATATAAAGATTAATTACGGTTAACTTCTTTTTAATGTAAGCTAACGTACACATATGCAGCATAAGATATGAAAGGACCAAGGCCTATAATTTCAGTGATACAGCCTTTCAAAATATAAGGATTAATTACTGTTAATTTCTTTTTAATGTAAACTAACGTTACAAAATATGGAAAGTAAAGCATGAACAGGCCTAGCCTTATGACTTCAGTAATACAGCCTTTATAATGAAAAATTTATGCAACTCGATAGAATAATAATTAAATGCTGTAGAAACATCTACGGCTAGAATCAACATGAATTTAGCATAGACACAAGCGTAAAAAGATGCTTACCCCAACAACCCTTTCAATAGAGAGTATAATCAATGGCCGCACAACATACGATCCACGTACCACTTTTACATCAGGCAAATGCATACTCGCGGAGACTAGATTGCCTAAGCTGCATATTGTACCCACGAATGACAATTCTTTTAATAATCAAAAACTTCACAACCTTGCATGGAAATATTTCGAGTGAGAACCAGTCCTTCGTCTAATTTTCAAATACACTAAGTATAATAACAGCGTTCATAAGAATAGAATGATAGTTAACCAAACTACACTTTGGTGTCTTGCGAAGAAGTACAAGTTAAGGGAATCATACGGGAACCCGCCCGATAGCAATTCTAAGTTTTCCGAGACTTCAAACGACAGCAATTTCAACTGTAAGGTGGCCTCCGCTAACTGCATCACTAGAATCCGACATTATGACTGACGGAACATAGCAAAATACGAAGGAATTTACTACGCAGAAATGACTCTAATATATATAAATTTCCATGACCGAATTTTCACTTACTTTACAAGATCCTGGAGAACGGAGAAGCAGATCCAAGGTCCCAGTACACTACATGACACTGTATAAAGCTGAACCCAACAACGACTAACTCAGCAAGGTCGCCATTACCTACCAGGAAAGCTCTGAGACGCCGCTAGCGCCACTGTACGGGAAAATTTCAAACCCTAAAGCAATACGTCACAGGAAACAACTGAATCTGAATAGCGCTAGAATAAGGGCGAGATCGGAAAAGTAAATTTAACAAAGAGGAGGCCACAAAATATTTACAAATAAATGAATGCCCACAAGATTACAAGTCTTTAATAATATTTAAATTATAGTTTGTTGTGAATGCAGTTGTTTAACCAGCGATTTTGTTTTAGATGCATGAATATTCACTGAAGCAACGAAATAATTATTTCTCAATTGGTTTTCGTAACATGTAAAAGCCCGCACTGAATGTTAAACGTCCTCGTTTTTAATGCATTAATCTAACCGAGTAAATCTAAGTTAATACTGTCCAGAGATAAGCTCCCTGTTTTCCCCTTCATGAAACTCGCAATAATTACTACTGTAATTTGACTGGCAGAATGTTAATATGTCCAGCAGAAGCCTCCTTGGGGCTTACCGGGTTGTTTACCTGACATTGCCAAGGTATTCTTCTTAATAATCATCAGTCTATAATAGTAAGCTTATATCTGTGGGGTACTGTGTTCCTGGAAATAGGAGTTAATCATAATTAAGGTTTTAGCTATCAAGATAAGAGGTTGGGTCTTTGGTCTTCTAAATCTTGAATGATCTTTAATATGTTCTGTTGTATCATAGATGTGATTAAGCGAAATTACTTTCCGATATAGATAGCTAGAAATATTAGAAATTCAAATATTGTGGACATTTCCTAGATACTGCATAGAATATCTGTTTTTTTCTTTAATATTGGAAAATATTGATTATAATATATTGTCTTATTTATTTACTATTATTATTAACATCATTTTTTCATTATTATTATTAGGCTACACTGTTATCATCAGATTCTTACAATTGAAAAATACAATTAAGGTTGCCTATTACAAATTACGTAAGACAAATATTTTAATAAATATTTCCAGCTTGACCAAATGTCGGTAGGCATGACATGATCCGCGTAGGAGTTGTTTACAATACCCAAACTCCAAACATTACAGGTAAATTATACTTTAAAAATGAATAGAGTAAATATTCTTCGCTTCGGTTACATTTAAGCCGACGTATGGAGTAGTTTAGTTTGATGTGTCAATGACGTACAAAAGAAAAGACGGTTGCTATTGAATTTATCAGTGTATTAATTCTCTCTTTCATTGTAACAGATATGTTCTTGTTAAGTAATATTATGAAATTTGTGGAAATTAAAGTACACTTATAGTACCGAAGCTCAAACGCTGTGGCCGTCATATTGGTCCAGTAATCTGAATGTACATCTTATCATGGCAGTTATGGTGGCTTGAAAGATGTATCAAAAATACTCGTGGGCCTGCTTGAATCAGAAATGTGTTACAAATAAAGAAAAAGCCTAAAATTGCTTCTAAGTGCCCTATGGGCAAATTTATTAAGTATCTGTGGCAATGTTTACTCATGTATTTCAAATATCTTCGTACTTTATTCTGATCTCATTTGCCAGATGACACAAAATAACAAATATACTAAGACATCGTATATTGTTACTATGGACTGTTAAAGATTAGACAAATTATTAATTAAAACACAAAGTGTATTGATATCAATTCTGCTACTGTAAATTCTAAGGGCTTTGAATTCCATATAAGTAATTTCTCAAGGGGGCCACAAAGAACTTAATGATATTCGTCACGATTTCTTCATCGATTCGTTGTTTTAATCGATATTTCTTGCGCCAGTTGACCAAGAACCTGGAAATGGTTTCACGTGCGCCGGAGAAGAGACCGGTAACAAATTAAAGTTTCATATTTGTTGTTGCGAAAACTCATTCATTACTTTTTGAAAGGTATGCCACTCTTTTATCATTTAAGCTCTATCGGCTTTCAGTAAAGATTATTCCAAGATTTCCAGATGCTTCTTTTTTCCCACTTTCATGACGAAAGGTGCGGAAATTATTCAAATCCTGTAAGAATTGAAATATCCAAAGAATCAAAATACACGTTGATATAAAATCGGATAACCTCCTTCTGACCACGTTTAATAAACATCAATAGGAATTTTTTTATGTTGCAAATTTGTTGCATTCATGCGTAAAATAGAAATTTTACGTGCTCTAATTAGTATGTTATTTTTTTTATTTAGATATTCCAATTATCATTTTCGTTTAATTCGTTCACCCTATGTGCATGCGCATTTGGTTGATTTAATAACGTGTTTAAATGTTTAGGTACTAATATTACAGTTTAGTTTAGTTTCCAATTAGTTTTAATAAACAATTTGATCCAAATAGTAAAATATTTTGTGACCTGGCGGCCAGATGAATTTGATTAAGCAGCATGTGTTTATATAACTTTTATTATATACTATTTTTATTGTTATTATTATTATTATTACCTAGTGCACTGTTAGTTGTGATTTTAATACATTGAATACAGTGCGTCCGTTCGCAAGTGTCTACATAACCATGACAAAGCAACAACAAAGAGTGCGTATTCAAATGCCCCCCATTGAATATGTGTGAGTTTAAAACTTGAGATTACCTGTTTTTGTATTAACTTGTATCATGTTTGATGAATCCCATGTTTATAACTCTGTATATCTTTAAAAAAAAGCTGTAGTTATTATTTACTATGGAAAAGGCTGAAGAAACTCAAGTATTTACAGGCCCGTAGCCAGAGGGAAGCCAGGGTGAGATTTTCCCAATCCCACCTACCTTCAAACTTTTTTTTTGGTAAAACAAAATTATCTTTTTCATTTCAATTCGTTTATTCGCCCATTACCATTCCAAACATAGAAACTTCTTACATCAGGTAACCATTAGCAAATCTATTTATAGAAGATATAAAGGCTAATTGACAAGAATAAGAACGCCTTTCAGGATTACAATAATATGTTAGGAGCAGTAAGAACTTCTGCATGTAGTACATAGTTTTGTGAATCTAGTTTCTCTTTCCTAGCAAGAATTAACAGGCCTCAAAAACTTACCATTACTCACTCAAGAATGGTTAGTTTAATGCATTTAGCATTTGAATAGAGCAGAAAACGTACACGAAAATGGAAAAGGTTCTTTTCAAATCGAGAAGGATTCAGCCGTACTATAAGAAATTTTTGAATGTGGGCCTATTGTTTTCAAGTAACCCTAGCCCATTCTGAGAAACATTCCCCCCCCCCCCCCGATTTTAAATACTGGCTACGGGTCTGAGAATTTGTCTTTGTTTTTGTCTGAAATAATTCCTTTCATGTAAAAAAAAAAAAGTAATTAACGTAATACTGGGAAGGGGACTTGAAACCCAATTTGGAATAACTCAGGAGTTGCGGTCGAGCTTTCGTAGTCTCTATCAGACTATTGCCACTATCCAAGAGTTATCAAGAGAAAGGTTGACAGCCTTGCATACAATTACTTCTGTCGTAATCCATAATTATGTTTTCGAAAACTTGAAGCTCAAATATTTTGTTATGAAGCTGAACGCCATGTTCTTATTTCACCGCTTAGACTTCATTATTCCTCTCAGATGTCTTTTGCATCAGTATTACACAGTAGATATATGTATATAAAGTAACTGTTCTGTTCAATTCAGCACTAAACAGTTCCTTATTTCATAGCTATTAAAATCTTGCGAACGGACTTCACTTTGGAATGACGGAATGACTTTCGTTTGCTGTTTTTTTTATTCTTTAGACTGCATCTAGTTCTCAGGAACAACAGGATAGTGACAGCACTACAGATGTAAGTATCACGTAAACATGACACTTTACCACATCGGTATCAACAGAAGAACAGTGGTAACATCTCTACAGATGGAATTTATTCTCTTTGACAATTCTCCTGTCGCTGTACGAACATTCTGTAAATACTTTATAGAAGCAATGCTTGTTCTTCCTGAGACGTCAGGCCGTGTCTGACCATAATATTCAATAATGAGACCTAGAAGTGAAATCGAGCAGTTTAGGGGTCAATGGAAAAGTCTGAGTTCATATTTGTTCTATGCTTCGTGCACTACAGATAAACTATTCTCGTAAAAAGTATCCATATAATAAGCAGGAAAGTCAGTTTTAAATCTGTATGTTGTCTTTGTTCTCAAGTGTTTCTTTTAGAAGTTTTAAGCCCCATTGGCTTACATCATAATTTGAAACACTTTATTGTCATTACTCATTAGAATAAATTAAAGCTTCTTGTATAGGTAAATTGCTGCGACCAACTAACATTGTTTCCATACTATAGGAGTAAAATAGTTTTATCGTAGTAGATGTATCTCAAGGATACGTAATTATATGCATATTGTTACTGTTGCAAATTAGAATTATTAACATTTTGGGTATTGACTTGAGTTAATTTACACTGTCGCTTTTATTGTAAAAATATTGCTAGTGTTTGTATGAGGATATGTACTTGGAGGAAGGGAATGTGTAAACGGCAGCACTTCACTATGTATTTGTGTACCTATAGCAATTAAATTCGTGCTGCACAAAAGTTTCGTCTTATTTTCATTCTCCTTTCCCTCCTGTTGAATTTGTAAGATACTGATCGGGATTCAAATAGCTTTGGCAGACATATGGTATTGTCAACAGTTATGTTATGAGTTTGGTTCATAAAAAGTTGACAGCGCTGGGTACAGCCATATTAGTCAATGGATCGAATCGGTATCTAGAATATAGTTTGGAGTAAACAATTTCAAACTTTAAGCAATGGGTGGGATATAAACGCAGAAATGTTATTTCCGAATGGTGAAGCTGGATACTATTAAACACAAATTGAAAGAGTTGCTACTAACAGTTCAGAATGTGAACATCTTGTGCTCTCTATACGGACAGCCTACAGTGGCTTGTGTCCAGTAATTTTAATATTGTTTTACTTATCTTAAAACGTTCTCGAAATATTTTGCCAACCAATGTTATGAAAGTGTCTGAGATAATGTAGGAAAGTGTAAATAGCTATCAATAAGTTGTTTGTCATAATAACAGATAACAAAACCCTCCATGCTGTTTCAATATTTATTCCCTCTTTCTGGAAGACAACTGAGGAGTGTCATTTCAAACTATCTTACTTTCAGCGTAACGGGATTTTCAGGAACTTCGAAAAAAATAGCAAGCAGACCAGTAGAACTGTAGAAATTCTTCTCGGGTTTGCAGACAAATGAGAAGATTGGCCTTATATCCGGCCAAGCTTCAGCCTATGAAAATTCGGATTATGCCAATCTTCTCACCTTGTTTGGTACGCGAGGAAAACCTAAAATCATATAAGACCAATAGAGGTATTTTTTCCACTTGTCCACATGTTCTATTTTGTTCTAGGTGTTAAAGATCATGTTTGTTAATTGTTGTGTTAGGCTAACTGATGGAAAAAAATATATCGAAGTTTGGAAATAAGCCTCTCATCACGAGCCACTGAAAGTAATCTCGTTTGTTTACAAATTGCTTGGAAAGTATCTTTCTTGTGGATGGTGCACAGTCGATTTAATGGACGTTCAATTATTCGAATGGAAAAATAAGATGTCTTGAATGGTATTAAGTTCATGTCCGAAAGCTTAAGTAGTTAATTGTGCTATAGTGACTAGCAACTTTAAGACTAGGAACTACATTTCTATGAGCTTTCGTCTGTATGCTTCAATCAATGTTTCCACCTTCCATTCATCTATAGATTATCAAGGATGTCATGGTGTAGTCATGTAGTCATGTCATGTCATCTATAGATTATCAAGGATGTCATGGTATAGTCTTTAAGTCATCAATGAAGCAAGCATTCTCGATTGCTAGATGCTAAGGACTTAATTGTTATGAACTATCTAAGTTACCTTTCGACTATGACTTCTTACGGTCACTTCCGGTTAAATGTCATTTTTCTAGTTAACTTCAGCTGAAAGGGTAGCTTTCGGACACGTTCTATCGTTGTGTACTTACTGACTTTAGGAAATAGAGTGTTTTGTTGAAAAACATAAATTATATGATTCACTGCTTAAATATTCCTGCAAATTATCCATTTCGTGCCCAACATCGTTCTTAAATCCAAATTGGCATTAGGAAGTGGTAGATTTGACTCAAATTATTCAAGGAACAGGTGTATATGAGAATCCGAAGTCGATTACAATTTAACTTTGAAATGGAAATGAGCAGTTTTGAAAAGACACTCCACAATATGAAATCACATTGAAAAGCATCCTGAGGTAAATAATTCCACATGGCTAAGGAGTGATCATAAGACTCGCCAAACCAAACTTACCGCAGGACGTCAGAGAACGGCTTATCAATAAGTTTTCCGTCACATCGATATGGCGACAGTACAGCTTATTATTATTATTATTATTATTATTATTATTATTATTATTATTATTTATTGTAACAGCCACACGTTTATCTTCAACTTGTATTAACTATCATCAAGTCAAACCAATTCTGTTTATTCTACCTAGTTTCATCGACAACACGCCACAGAGATGAAAAGCACCAGGTGAGTGTTTACAATATCGGTATGCTGTTAGTTCTAACTGATGCACTTCGTTTTTGGCATGCTCAGCACAAGCATATATATATATATAACTGTATAGTTTGAACTGTATGTGTTTTCAAGAATAGCATGTGGAATTCCATGTAGTTCTTCTAGTGAGTACACTTTCCTTTTAAGTTTCATGTCTCTTGAATCTGTATTTATAAACAATTGTACATAATGTACATAATGTAGCCCATATAAAAGAATTTTGCTTGTAGTAGGTCTATGTTATATCTCTGCAAAAGGGCATTGGATGAATTCCAATTTATACAGTCTTAATTTGGCTGTTGAATTAAATTTTTAGGTGGGCTTCAATGTTATACATGAGGTTTTAACAAGAACGCTTATTCTCGTAATTTATTCTTGAAATGACGGTTCGAAATTTTGGTCTTGTGAAGAAACGTTTTCAAAAAAGTAATCACATTTCGTGTTATAAAGAAATGTTTGATTTTACTGCTTCTCTCTATGTATAGGCCTATACTGTATGTGTCGAAGATTGTTCCTTTCGTGACAAACTGTAACTTTACTATAACACTTCCTGCTGCAGTAACTAAAGTTTGAACATTACATGAGAATATTACGTTTTGATGAAATGTTTTATTATCATAATAGGTTCTATTTGTTCCAGTAGCATTCAATCATATGTTGCCCGTCGCATCCTCACATTGTCATTTCGCTGACAAACGTGTAACGAACTGCCAATATATGGGCGTATGATGAAGGTATCTGAATGTTGCAGGAACAAACCTAATGATTATGTATAGCCGACCAAAAAAAATCCTACCGAGACTTGACTTAGGAATTTGTAAGTCCATTCGATAATAGGCTTTGATTACAAGAGAACAATACTATCTGGAAAATTGACGTAACATTAGTGTAGGCCTACTTATCATCCTGGAACTTCTCTCAATTTTGTAATGACTTTAAATTTAATTGAAGAAGAGATGCATATACGTACGAAATTAGGAAGTGGCACGGGATATGACGAGATGTATTGTTTTGCGTGTTCTACACCTCCTCGAATACATCCATCACCTACTTTATTGTGCACTTGTACACGCACCTCGTACATGATTGGGATGAAGATTTGTTTCACCCTTGTACCAGGCACCAGTTATACACAGTTCTAAATGTTTCAAGGTCGTACCCATTAGCCATATTAGCTACAGAAATATGTCATCAGTATTCATTCGTACTGATATATGAATATTATTATTACTCATACAGCGCCACAAGCTTAATTTTTGGTGAATGGCATGAAGCTCTTAGCCTACAAATAACCTATGAAGTTTTCGACCCTTGTCTGTTTTGTCTGGTGCCAATATCTATTCGACCTTTAAAAAAATAATGGAAAATGAATTCAGGTGACATATTTTGGCAACATACCTCATTCTGCTACCATATTTGTTGATCGTGCGTCATGACCAAACGAATTGTTCGATTTTTTTCAATTTGGCATTAATGTTCTTTGAAGTCGTTAAAAACGACACGTTTGTGTAAGGATTTTTATTTTTCGATTCCTATTCAAGATGGTGACTGTTTTATTGTACCGTTTCATGCAATGTTCTGCTTCTTTCAACGATTCTAGCCAAACAGTTCATGCTATAAAAATTAGAAGACTATTTCCATCTCGAGTGTAAATTTTCTACAACTTTGTTCCAGTATATTTTTGACGCAACTCTAATGGTTTACAGGCATTTCGTCTGTTTGAATGTAAATTTGTTTGTTACGCAGACACGCCCAAACACGTTGTTCGATTTTCTTCCAATTTTTCATAATGTTCCTTGAAGTCAAATGTGTAAGGATTATATTTTATTCAGTTTCTAGATGGTGACCGTTCGAACTGTTGAAGAGCAGATCTTAAATTTTTTGAACGCTAAGTCTACTGTTCCTAGAACTACTAGTTAATATTGATGTGAAAAGGATATGCAGCAGAATATTATTACAATTATTAAATACCTACTAAAGCACAGTAATGTCTGTACATTGAAAATGATATGATACAATCACTGTAGAATACAAAATGCATAACATAGGAAGTGAAAAAATATATGCTCGGCGAGCCTCTTGGCCGTTGCAATGGATCCCTGAACACTATTCCT
Source organism: Ectobius pallidus (assembly GCA_964059195.1). Classification (NCBI taxonomy): domain Eukaryota; kingdom Metazoa; phylum Arthropoda; class Insecta; order Blattodea; family Ectobiidae; genus Ectobius; species Ectobius pallidus. The sequence goes on along the minus strand of CAXKWD010000008.1, from coordinate 72,151,004 downwards.
ATTTATAAAATCGTAACTGAACTAATTATACTGAAAATTCCAATAATATTCTCTTTAGGCGTGTTAGTACAATGAACACAAATGTATATTTGAAGTGTTTCAAACTATAAGATTGTTCATCTCTTTGACAACAACATTTTGTTCCTTGAAAAGCTTATTTCCACTGCAGAGGATGCAAATAAGCAAACGTAAATGTCTGAAGTCTTTGATGGGCCTCAAGTATATTCTTAATTCGTAGAAGAACTAGTTTATGACTTTTTCTCAGTCACATGGTCTAAAATCATGGAATAACATAACTCTGCTAGAATACTTTTCATATAAACCCTAGACGAGCTAAGAAAGAGACCTGAAGTAAGCAAAAACCACTATGTCTGTCTCACTCCTAAGCCATACGAATGATGTGCTAGAGTGAGACAAAGTACTAGTTTTGTTTACTTCAGGTTTCCCTCTTAGGGCGGTCAGACTTTAGTGAAAGTTACTTTTCATTGCTTTACTACATCCGCATTGTCTCTGGAAAATAATGCAATTAACTGTTGCAGTCAAGGTCCATTTATAATATTAATGTTACTCTGAACCAACTTAACCTAGTGAAACAAGTAAGATAATTGGAGAACAAAACGTAAGCTCGACTAGAGGACACATACTTGCAGTTTGACACAGATGATTACTTTGTTTTTGTTAACGCATGCGTTATAATTTAAATTTCATTTAATAATATCTACGAAATCCTTAAAGTTAGTTATGTGAGAGAAAGTTCCATAAATTCTTCCTTAACAGATCACATCCCAGTACAACTTTCTTTAGTAAAAAATCAATCTTCCCATACGAAGGACAAGCTCTTTTGTTAGTAAAGTAAAATGTTCCCTATACAGGCAGTGGAGGCCCTTAGGGTTCCAGGAGGATAATGCTCCCAGATTTTAGGTCATTTCTGTCATTTCTGTTAGAGGCTGGGTCGTACCAAGAGCCATAGTGCCACAGTGCCACCAAAAGGATTAGGCAAATTGAAAATCTCAACGATCTCATAGGGAATCGAACCAGCGACTTCTTTTGTTTATAGCGTAGTGCCTCAACGACTATGCCACGGCGCACAGTGGTCCGAATCGGAAAAAAAGCGGACAAAAATATTTTCCATAACAAATTGAAATAGTTTAGCACAAAACTTTAAACTAAATACTAATATTAGGTCGATTTGTTGTTTTAGTTCATAAAAGTACAGTAAAAAATATTCATTCATCCTCTGATCCGGATGAGTCGCTGTCGGCTTCTTCTTCTCCTCCTGCTCCGTTTCATCGTTGGGTATTGCCAATAAATTACACACTTTCTGAGGCAACTGTCTTCAACTTATTTCGGAATTTAACTGAGGATTTTCAAAAAACCTTCGGGCGGTGTTACCATCATTGGTGGTTCCATAACCAGGCTTCGGAATATCAACTAGAAGACATAATCTGGTTCTGAATGAGTCTTGCACTATTTTTTTCTTTCTTTCCAATAGGTCTTGGGTACCATCTATCAAGCTCGCTTTCCACTGTCTACAAGGCGAAGAGGCACGAAAGACGACATGAATACACTCTGGCCACTCTTGAACTCACATCTTTTTTCAACCACTCTGAATATTTCTTATAAAAGAAACTTTACACAGAAATTAATTTTTTCCAGGGGTAAAAATAAGGCAGAAAAAACACTTCCTTACACTATTGTACACTCTTTTCTCGACACTCTCGCCAACATTTATTAAATAGGTGTATCACAAACTTTTCCTGCCGCGCGCGAGATTGATCTTTATTTTCACGAATCTTGTTATGAAGTTCACTACGATTAACAATGAAACTCATTTTTCTCTATTCACAACACAAAAAAACCACCACTAATCAAATGCTTCTCAGAACTGATGATCATTTCGGTTTTCTAGCTGCAAGACATCCCTCCCTAGCGTAATATAATCTTTCAACAGCCCCTTATCTCGCGCGACTGTTTATCCTCAGAGCGCACATATTAACATTCTCGCTCTTCTCATTCACGGAGTTGGTGGGATTTGGCGATAAAACCTTTAAGGAAATATTGTCAAGACTTCATTTTAATACTTGCGTAAGTTTCATAGGATACATATGTATACATTTTTTAAAAGTCAAGCAAAACTTTTTTTCTTGAAGAAAATTAGGTTTTATGAAAATTAATGTAATAGTCCTTATAAATGATCTAAATTCGACAATCATGCTTTTAATAGATAGAGCACATTATAAAGTATCTACAGGTATAATATTATAGACCTTGAGTTTCATTTTCAAGTGAGAAAGAAATTGCAAAGTTTACTTACAGAAGTGAGGGGTTCAGGAACTAAGAGTTATGCCACTTTTGCAGTATTATAACTGAGAAACCAAGAATCAATTTCGAAACATAAAGTGAAATTAATGTACACTGATAATCATACTATACTTGGACAGTTGTTTGGCGTTTCTAAATTAAAGTTGAAAATCTATTTTTGTCCGCTTTTTTCCCGATCCGGACCACTGTGCGGCGTGTCCCTTCGTTTGTTTGTAGGAAACAAATTAACCATTCCCATCGGTGAAACAACGAACTAATTCAACGCTACGCTAATACAGTAATTTCTGACCTGAGTATTTTCCGAGTTTACCTTGTATAAAAGTATGCAAACTTGCAACGTTTCCTTTTTAAATATATGATTGGTGTGTTCACCATTACTGATATTGATCCATATTAAAGTGGATTTCATAAGCTTTGTAAAAAATACAATAAGACTTTCGCTAGAGCAGTTCTTATCTATGTATGTTACTTATTCGTGGCCCACTTTATTCACGCAACCCTAGTGACCTTGTTTCCCATTATCAACTTTTTAATCTTATAAAATAATATTTCGCTGATTTTATAACGCCACGCAATCTTAACTCCATGGATATACTGAACCCTGAACCGAATGCTGGACCTCTGTTTTACAGCTCTGCCAGTGAACTAACCTGACTTGTCCAAACCTTTCTCTAGACTTTGGGTTTCCAATTGGCGGCCCAAGGGCATCATGCCTTTCGCGAAGCCATTTCTTGAGGCCCGCGAAGACAATTTGAAAAATATAGCATTAATTTAATAGATTATACTTTTTATTCAAATATATGGGGTTTGTATAGCTCATGTCTGGTTCTATTTTTTCTTCTCTTTACTAAAAACGGCCAAATTTTACGGTATCTTGTTCTTCAATCCATAATGCAGAATCCTTATATAAGCACCTTTTTCTTGTAAGAATAGTATCAATATAAATAAAATTGCTAAGAATTTAAGACAAAATTAACCTTAAAAGGCGCTATGAAGTGATGCGTATTCACGAGAATCGCCTGCTCAGTTGTGGGAGGGGAGAGCGTCATTGGGCCACGTGATCCAGAAACAGAGCTGTAAACTTGATGACGGTCAACATTAATATCACTGTTCCTAACCTAACTACCACCAACCTACCTCTACATGTCATTAACATTAATATCTACAACAGTACGGTAGCATTGGAACATGAATAAAGCAGTTCTCAACATGTACATAAAGGACCAATGAGACAACAGTTCGTCGGTAGCCTATAGGAGTGCTGGTATGCAAGCTACGGCCAGCATAACCGTTTGGAACGCCTCATGTAGAAATCCAGATATGAGCTCTAAACTCTGGCCGTTCTAAGAAGGAAACCTGTAGTAAAAAAAACAGTAGGCCTACATCTATCTCGCTCTAACATATTATTCGTATGACTTAAGATTGAGACAGACATACTTGTTTTTGTTTACTTCAAGTTTCCTTCTTAGCTCGTCTCGGGTATAGTAAACCCAAATATATTGTATATCATCAATAAATAGTTATTCAGTTTAGTGAAGTAAATGCTGATTGTCTAATGTTAGTTTGTAATTCCATTGTTTTTATTGTCTAATTTTATAAATGTACGTCGAATTAAAGTGCCCAATTAAGAATTTTTATGTGAAATACGGTAAATGATATGAGCATTTTAACAAATCTTTTAAAAATCAGTGTTATATTATAACATATAAAGTTTACTTTTTCAGTTCATTATTTACAGTTTTTCTAATTTTATCCCCGAAAATTGTGTTGGCCCGCTAATCGACACTTGGGCATAATAATGGCCCTCGAAATTGCTTGAAATTGTAAATCCCTGCTTTAGACGCTTTAAAAGCGCGTTATAGATATTAAGACTACAATACAATGTGAGGAAATAACTGCCTCCGATATCGATATGAGGAACAAGTTTTGTGGCGATTTATAATGGCTTGAATAATAATTATATAAGAATTTTCAGTTGTATCTAAAAAATTAAACTGCCCATTTACTGCGTCTGTCATACTCAGCATTCTAGCACTGAATCTATAGGTCTATAGGGCTACTAGGTATTCTGTGAAAAATAAACACAAGGCATTACAAAATTCTGAAGGCAGATCTAAGTATCTCAATTCATATGAACTTGTTCGTCGACTTGTACACGTACAGTATAGGCCATACAAGTACTTTTTAATTTTCCGGGAGTTTTTTTTATCGTCACTATGCCAATTAAACCACTCGCAATTTTTCTGTCGGGAGTTTTTTTGACACTATGCAATACATCGTGATTTCTTTTCTTCTTCTGTCTTCTTTAGTCATCTATGTAGTGATTAATTGTATTGGATAAACGCATTCATTACATGTATTACATGCAAAGTACGCTTTTTTTAAAGATCTAAACAATTGGTTGGATTATCTCTTGACTAATTTGTAAAGAATAGTTTAGAATCAGACACGCTTACCTTATGCACAGAACTACCTTATACTTGGTAATAATAACAGTGCTTTGCATTCAGTAGACCCCTAGTTACTCATAATTCATTATTAGAGGTTTCAAGAATCTAGGGTAGCTCAAGATAGTAATTTATTCTTGAACATCTGCCCATTATCATAATTCTCTAGCTGTGAACGTTAAATCCATCTACTAGCATCCAAATGTAAAATTAATTAAATTTCATATGTTGGCATTTAAGTTTCGATTATGCGAATATAGACTTGCAGGACAGTTGTATCAGCCGAAATTCTTGAACATTTTGCTTCGTTTTTCTTTGAGATAATTCGTCATTAAAGCATTCTTTATGTTCAACAATAAAATAAGTAAAGTGTGTAATTCAATTGAAGCCTTAGGCTTCAATTTTTCTTATATTCGTGTCAATTTTGAAAATGTTAATACATTTTCTAACATAGAAAATGTCATGTAAAAAAGTGCTGTGAAATGTTGGTAACACGAGTTAGCCATACAATATCACATCGAATATTACCTGTCTGTTTCTACTGATTCACTCGGAAATAAACTCTGAACTAAACATAGAAATGGTAGAATATGAAAATTATGTAAGTACATATTTGGTTGATTTGATAGCCCTTTTTACATTTTTAACAATTATATTATAATCGTTACATTGCTAATAAATATCATGTCCTTCATTACCTTCAACATGCAGTGAAGCCTGAAGATCTTTCTCAAGTTAACAGGTATGATTTTTCATAGTGTTTCTGTGCCTTGTTCAAGACTCCTTTTTTGAGGCTCTACATTGGCTCGGTGATCAAAATGACACTTTCCTTGTAAGATACGAATGTCTTCATGAATGTTTTGAAAATATGTATTGGATCAATATTGTTAACAATACAATTATTAAGTGAAATATAATTTAATTTTTCTCTAAAGTTGACCATGATATTCTATAACCTAACCCATTTAATTTTGAGCGAAACAGTATCCAACAATATCGCAAAGAGCAAAAATCTAATTTCGAATGTTTCCTCCCCTAATAAAGTTCAGCGGGTAAGTTTGGCCCATCTTTGAAGGGATTTTGCCACTCTAGTTTAAATAAACTTTGATTTGATTTGATTTGATTTATTAAGTCCATCGGAACATATGCATGTTATGGGACACGTCAATATAATTACAAATACAAATATAAACTTACAGTTGAAGAAATATGTACAATATGAAAATTTCTTTACAGAGTATAAAATATAGATATTAGCAAATTATTGACCTATATTAATTTATAGCCTAAGTACCAGTTTTATAATTCAGATAAGTAAAATTATAAAAAATAAAAATACAAATACAAATACAAATACAAAGGTGCTGAGTTATCCTGTTGTTTAATTATTTATATCAATAGGTTATAAATACTGAATGATCTCTTCTAGTAATAAAAATTAATAATTAGGAATAGGATAAATACCTGTTAATGTAGTATTCAAATAGTAACTCATAATTACATGACAATGTAACATAATGAAGGTAAATAAATAAGTATAAAATTTAGAACAGGAAAAGTAGATGAAGGTTCCTCCAGCCTTAGCGAGCTCACTCCACCTACAAAACCCTAGCAACAGGGAACCAGAGTCAACCAAGCCGCTCTCCGAAAGATTGAGCCAGTCCTAACTGTTGCATGACCCTATTACCAGAATAATTCAACACCTGTCCTAGTTCTACAGTACATGGAGATTTTAATGATTAAGTCATTTTTCCATAAGTCATCACTACATGAGGCCATTTGGTCCATATCATGTTTCACACTGTCACTATATGAACTCGTGGGTTTATCCGGCCGCAAATCCTCTAGCAGGCTATCTGAAATCAAGATAAATAAAAAAATTTGAAAAATAAAACTGCTTATGAATGATTGTGGTCAAAGAATTCATCCATTGAATAAAAACAGTGGCTGTGAAGAAATTCACATACCTTTCTTTTAAATTTACATAGTGCAGGTATTTCTTTAATGGATTGGGGTAAACCATTGTATAATTTGAGTCCTGTATATGTGAAGCTTTTCTCAAATAAGCTAGTTTTATGTGGTATACTCGCTAAATCATTTTTATTTCTTGTATTATAGGAATGTACCTTTGAGTTTGTTTGGAATGAAGAAAGATTAGTTTTTACAAATATAAGTGTCTCTAATATGTAGATACAGGGGAAGGGTAATATATGAAGATCTTTATATAATTGCCTGCAGCTGGCTGTGTTGTTTGCTTTCATCATTATTCTTATAGCTCTTTTTTGTAATTTAAATATAGCTTCATTATTAGTTGAATTTCCCCAGAAGATTATTCCGTAAGTTAAGAGGGAGTGAAAGTAGGCATAATAGAGTGAGCGTACTGTGTTTAGGCTGGATACTTTCCTCACTGACCATAGGGCATAACAAATTTTACTCAAATTTTTCGAGAGGACATCAACATGCTTGAACCATTTAAGATTTTGATCAATCCATACCCCCAAGAATTTTGTTGAATCTACATAACTAATAGTTTTATCGTCATATGAGATGTTAGGAAATTCTGTATTCTTATTTTGTACATGCTGAAAGTTTATTGCAACTGTTTTCTCTTTGTTAACTATAAGTCTATTCCTTTCGAACCAGTTATGAAGTTTACTTATTGTTTCTATCATATTAAGTCTAGCAATTTCATTGTTTTCACCTGTTAAAAGGATGCTGGTATCGTCTGCAAAAAGAGTTGTCTTTGTGTGATTTGACTGAATATCTAGATCATTAATGTAAATTAAAAACAATACCGGTCCAAGGATGGAACCTTGTGGAACCCCATACTTGATATACCTCTCACTTGACAGTACATTATTTATTATGTGTGTCCTTTCATCTTTGTGCACGATTTCTACAACTTGTTTGCGGTTTTCTAGATATGATTGGAACCATTTTAATGCTAATCCTCTTATTCCAATAGTTTGAAGTTTGTTGAGTAAGATGTTATGATCTATTACATCGAATGCTTTTGATAAGTCTACAAATAGTCCTACACTAGTGTCGTTCCTATCAATGGCCTCATATACTTCTTGAAGAAAATCAATTATCGCAGTATTTGTGGATTTTCCCTGACAAAACCCGTGTTGTATATTAGTTAGGATATTATATTTCTTTATAAATGCTATAAGTCTTGCATACATAACCTTTTCTAAGATTTTTGAGAAACCTGAGAGTAGAGATACTGGTCTATAATTCTCTATTTCCTCTTTGGATCCCTTTTTATACAGTGGTTTCACTTTTGCAATTTTTAATTCATCTGGAAACTGACCACAGCTTAATGATAGATTTGCTATGTAACTTAATGGATGTACAATGTGTCTGTGGCAGTTTTTAATAACACTGTCCGAGACCTCATCTATTCCTGCTGATTTCTTATTCTTCAATCGCTTTATAATTGATGTGATTTCATTCACTGTTACTGGATTTAAATAAATAGTATTCTATGTTGATTCTATGATTCCTGTTGATACGTCACCTTCATGGTTATAAGTTATCTGTTGTAAAACCTACAATATACGAAACAAATCAGCCTGTGTCAGGTAAAAATTATTCACATACTATATCCTTCTTTAAATCAAACCTTCTTCCCCGACACCATGCTTATCTTCTGAAACTCCTCTCTGCAAACGACTTTGAATGACATGTGGCTTTTAATGTGACAAGTATACATGATATCATGCTTCATGCACATTTACATGCACTATTACACTAAGGGAATGGAAAAAATGAAGGAATATTTAAGATAATTCTGGAAGGTATAATACACAATCTAGGCTGATAAGGAAACTTCTATGTGTTTGGCCCGTATCATGTGTCTCGACTTTTATTCTAAGTCATCCTCTCGTATACCTTTGGCAGTAATTGAACAAAGGATTTTATGTCATTAGAACAAATTAGAAATTATAACACTTATTCAAAATCTCGCCGCGTGTTCATTTTAGACCTCAATATTTCCAGAATTTCCAGTATTGCAGTAAGCATGCAAAAAAGACTTCTTGCCCAATTAACAGATGACCTTACCAAACAACCAATCAAATCGAAGCTTCAAACGCTGTACGAACTAAACTTGTAGGCTAAATACTATTAGATAGGTGTTGAAAACAGAACCTAACTATCCAACCCCACTTTCAATTGTTGGGATGTGTGTTGGACATCGGAGTAGGATATGTCTTAAGATTTGACAGGTCAATAAGATGCCCCAAATGGTTGTGATTTATTGTGTTATGAATCGGCAAATACAACGAAAACGCGCCCTGATTTAACACAGGACAAAATATCAGGTTCATGACAAAAAGTAAATGCACATTAGGCCATCTTGGAAATCTGCTATTTCAAATATTGAAAATCATTTCTGTTGTCGTTCAAATATGTTTGGGTCAGGTAATTTGGAGAATATGGACCTCACATGTTGAGTTTTCACTGATTACGTCGTTCTCAGATGGCAGAGTAATATCATTCAAACTGCCGTGCCCTATGCTGCTTTGTTATCTCAAAACTCTTTTCAGCATTTCCCCCGACAATTTGAATAGAATAGCGCTGCTATATAACCTGAGAGCCGATTTTTCGGTGCACGCTCAATCTATGAAGTCAGAGTTTCGATCAACATTAATGAATTTCAAATCCGTAGAGAATTGGTTGGAAATGTTTTTCATTCAAAACCTGATAGCCTACCCTTTATAAGTATTTTCTTATAGCCTATAAATAAAATGTTCGAATAGTCTTCCTTTTACGTTCCTTGCTACATGTTTGGGTCAGGTAGTTCTCAACCCATAGAAGTCTGCGGACCACTCAGACTGAAATTGATTCTGATTAAGTAAAACTTTTTTTTAGAATATATTATGTATTATTACAATTAATTGGTGTATATTATAACTTAATTACAAAATATTTAATAAATAAAAATTACTTTTTAATAATGCACAGCCACTACGTAATAACTAAGGATACATTACCCCATTTTATAGGCAATGTTATGTGCTGCCGGTCCGTCCCGCGGACCACTCCCGACACTCTCGAAGACCATCCGTGGTCCGTGGACCACTGGATTATATTAAACCTGGCTTTTGTACAGTATGTAGTAGATTGTTTAAAATTATATATTTAGAATACAATTACAAGATCATAAAAAAAACAAATATTAAGTTATGGTGTCAAAAAACATAAAACCACAATAAAAGCTTGCAGATTAAAAGTTGGTGATCTTTCCTCGCTGTAGTCATGTTTACTTCTAGCGATTCATTTCGTCAAGAATGATAACTGATAACCCGCACATAAATTCAGCACATTCTTGAATATTTAGGTTCAACTGTGCAAAATATTTCAAGGGCTAGAATGGAATAACTTAATACCGAAATGCATCCCCAGAAGTAAGTAGTCCTACAACGGTGAAGGTCAGCGATTTCTATCGTGCTTTTATGTTTTTTTTGATGCCATAACTTAATTTTAGTTTTATTATCTTTATTTTGTTTCCTAAATACCAAACTTTTAACTATTTACTATAACTTATACTGTACAAAGAAAATTTTTTAATATAATATAGTGGTTTAGCCTAACGTAGCATGTAAGGTAAAAGTAAGACTATATGAACATTTTATTTACATAAGATACAACTTGTAGAGGGTATAAGGTTGTGAACTGAAAACATTTTAATATTCGTTCGAGTTTAAGGCCAGTGCAGCAAAATCAAACGATTCCCTACCGGCCTAGATGAATGTACCTTCAATTTCCGAACATGCTGTTATCAAACATAAGTTACTGTGAGCTGTGGTAATCTTACACTACTTTTTGTATTCCAGATAGAGAATCAGAAGCTTGAATTCAAGGCCGAGCCTAAAATAGGTTCTCTTGCTAATGTGAAACACAAACCAGGAGGTGGTGACGTCAAAATATTCGACGATAAAACATACTTGAAGCAGGTCAGCTGTGGAGCGAGCAGCATGGGTAGCTTGGATGGAAGAGCCTCCGGTTCACAGGTAAGTGCTATGAATATTTAAAAATGCATTACTTGAAGTAAATATATATCCATAGAAATAGATAGCACTGCACATTGCTTCACTTCGCAGAGCCCCATGCCGCACTCTCCATCCCAGGCGATGTCTGAGGCTGGGTCACACCACGAGGACAGCTAATTCCATGAAGCACCGAGTGGCGACGCCACTGATCTCGTTCGATAATGAGTGAAGTCACAGATAACAGTACCGACAGCTGAAGAACTGACCCGCGAAGTGGTGCTGGTGACGACGTGATATCACTACTTTTTCCTTTGTATATTTTATAAAATTACTTTACTGTCGAATATATTTCGACAAGACGGTTGTGAACATGTTACCTAGAAAAGTGTGGTTCTATTTGTAATACTGCTAATGAGGACCGAAAGGGAAAGTTAGATAACCTACCTATATAGCAAAATGATATGTTTGCATCGATGTCAAATTTTGACTTAGGCGGTCTGGAAAAACAGAGAAATGTCAGCCGTCGTACGCAGCCGGTGTTCTTGGATTCGGTACCCTAAGAAGAACACATTCCACATCTTCCGATGTTCAAAGAATAAATTTAGCTTCTATCATATCCAATTATAACTAATGTGATAACTTGTTGTGGACTTTTAACTTTCCTGGTTCTGGTAATATAGAATATTTTCCCGAGCCTCTAACTAGGGAGATATTCCAACTTTACGGAGTCGATCTGAGACTCCATTGTTTAAGACAATGAATGAGAATGTGTCGTCGCCAGCTCTATTCTTTCTCCTTGACAATAGAGACTCATATCGGCTCCGAAACGTCTGAATATCTCCAAATAAGAAGCCCGGAAAATTATCCCATGGTTGCTTACTACAAAGGAAACCTGTAAGTTAAATGAAACTGATATCCTTCAAAGCTATTAATAATCGAACCTGGGCGTTCATCTTTTTACACTGACACATAGACCACTTGGCTCCCACAAGGCTGTGCCATTCCAAATCTTCCTCTAGACTAAAGTGATCAGACGTCCCGATTTGGCTTGGACAGTTCTGATTTTTTGTATCAAAATCCATTATCTCCATTGGGTTCTGCCGGGATACATAAATGTTCCTGTTTTTAGAACTATGCGGTGGGTAGAAATGTCCAGCACTTCACGTCCAAAATATCTTATGAAAATATTTCTAGGATTGTGGAATTTGTGTTATGTTTTCCTGCAGCAGCCAAGCGTGTTTTCTTTGATTAATATAGCATGGACTGCTCAGAAAAATCAAATTAAAATTTACATTTTGATAGCAATATTGATGGTGACATAATTTGAAATACAGTTGTTCAAATTCTACGACTTATCAAAGGGAAGCAAAAATCTCCTGAATTAAATTCATTCATCAAAGAAGTATGGGGGAATTAAGATGGGTATAGAAACCGTGTTTAGTTACCGTCATAAGCATCGGGCCCTGTGTAGTAACCATTAAGTCTTATCATAAATAAGTAACTATTATTGTGCCTGTGTTTTGGGTTATGGTTATGTTATATTATCATTTGGTGTCTGTTATACAGTTTACCGTAAGGTTTAATGACGGGTGGAGAGCAGCTACTCAATTTGTCCCAGCTTCGACTCCCGGAAATATGGTTAAATTTTCTAGACTCCTATTGACACCTAGCTTATCAGCTATCTAATTTTTAAATATGGCAGTCTTAATATAAGTTACGTCACATACTTAATAAACTCGCAGTAGCTCTATTATAAATTCTTGCATGGAAAATCTTGACTGTTTTACTCTTCTCAGATTTAGTTAACAAAATATTCAATCTAAACTTCAAACTAGAATTACAGTAGTGAAGTGAACATATTTTTCTCTGTCTTCGCAAATTACATTTCCTGTGGGTTATCAACATTTCCCTGTGGCCCCTCATTCGTCTTCGATGCATGCGCACATTTGCTTGTATGTTCCAAGTTTTCTATTAAGTTTGTAATATATAGTATATGCTTTTCGCTTTGTATAGTGTTGGTAGCACACGTTTCTAGGAATATGTTCACCGACTGATTAATGTACCGCTCAGGCGCTAGCCGTAAGGGCGCTGTTGTGCATAATCATTATGAAACACAGTTACAATTATCATACTAATAATATATGTAATATTTCCACGTTTTAACGGTGAAGTTTTCAATTTATTTATTACAATAGGGTGCTAGCGCAGTTCTCATTTCAGTGTGTGCGGTGTTGCATTTTACATTCCTATAATGAAAACTTTCCCTTAATTTCGCAGCAGTAATGGCAATATAGCAGTACCTCAACTGAACATATTATTTTGACGAGGATAGCATGTTGACCGGTATTTTCTTGATTTATAATTTTGATAGAGGAGTCGTTTAATTATTCTTTGGTTACTGTTTCTATATTGAAAATTAAGGTACATAGGAAATCTGGTATATATGAGGTCTCCTAGTCACCATTGAACCATTTATCACGAGTAGGGCTTGGGAACGTCAAGCTGCAGGCGTCCTAACTAATGACTTCAATGTGATTATAATAGGCTATGTTCGGTTCATGTTCTCTTTGCGTGCATCTGTAGATTGACTCAGACCTGGAACCGAACTGTGGGATAGAATGTGCACCATCCTTTAAATTTGTATCTTGCGAATGCTATAATTTTCTACCAAGCCGTGGACTTTTTCGAGGAAAGCATCAGCTATAGTAGACCTTATTCTACGAAGATTTTTTTCGTATACCCTTGCCTCAAGTTACCATCAGAAATAAGATACGATTTTAAAGACTCTATTAAAATAATATTATTTGTAGCTGCACCGAACCGTACGATTGTTCAGTTGTTCATCGAAATACTTTACACGTCACATAAAACGCATGGACTCAAATAATAATTAACTAATATGCCTAAGTTTCCCAATTGTCACCAGTTTGTTTCCTCTTGAATCTCATAATGTGTAGGGTAACTATTCCAGGGCCAACATTCGCTATGCTGTTATTAAATTGTCGTCTTTGAGAGCTTTTTGGATTATTAGTGACAGTTAATTGTTTATCATAGCTACTTTTTCTGATGATGTCGGTAAAAAGAACATATACTTAATTTAAATAACATGAATATATGTATATATATAAGTTATAAATCTATATATTAATTATTTCTTACGTGATTATACATACAGACAAATACCCAACTTTAAAGATATTCGTAATTCAACCTACTTTCTCATGATCTGCCAGCCCCCTCACTAAGTCATTTATTTCCAATGGCATTGTCATTATTTGTGTACCAGAATTATTGTTCATGACATGAGACCTCTTTTCCTAGAGCTGCTGCATATACTATTTTACCCATTCCCCTTAGACCTGTCAATCAGTGAAGAGCAACTCAGTTAGCTGTAAGGAAACAGGTCCTAATTTCCTCAGTTTCAGAAGAAAAAAAATGCCCTATTCCAGCTTCAGTACAAATAACTTGATTGTCGTGTGGATTCGACACCAATGAAGAATGGCTTCCAGCTGTGTATTGATTAGTATTGTCCACAGTAAATGTTCCAATTTAGAAATCGTAATGACAGGAAATAGCCGCACTATTAGGAGACAGCAAAGAGGTTACCCCAAAAACCTGTTTATAATCAGTATAAATTTTTGGATTATGGAACAATGCTATTGTATTCTTTTGCATAAAATCGATGGAATGGGAAGAAGCTGTCTTAATTTGAAATCCTCTATATATACTAGATTTCTATTCTCGTTTCATATTTTCCGGGACTACAATCGTCTTTCATGTGTAGTATAAATAATCTTTCACATAAAATCAAGTTAGAAATGGTATGTATTATAGAATCTATATTTAGTTAAACTCCTTTCTTTAATTCTCCTTCATGTGTTAAACTATGATTGGAATCCGTTCATATTGCGATTACTGAAATGAAAACTGAGCTTATCGTCCGTGCCCACGCCATGTTTCTTGGGGACAAAAAGAAATATCATAACACATACTACTGAGATATTTGATGTTAACATGGACTCGTTTAGATAAATGAGCTCCTACTAGGTCCCTGCTTTACACACGTTGTGTAGGCTAGCGTCTGCAGCTTTAGTGACCCGTGCGCACGCGCATTGCATTCGGAGCAATGTGAACTGCCCTCGCTGCTAATGTGAACCTCACCTCTACAACAAAACACCATACTAATGAATTGATGGGATATTACATCTGTATTCCTTTAGTATTACCAGGGGGTTTACGATGTTACATTAACTACTTCACCAAGAAATATATTTAATAAATTAAAATAAATTGTAACTACATTTCATTTAATATCCACATTTATCCAGATTATCCTTAAAGATAATCCACCTCTTCCTTCGTCATCATTAGGGCAAGGCATTTGATGATTTTACATCTTCTTCATATGAAGGTTAAAATATAGCTCGAATATATATAAATGTGTTTCATTAAATAATTGATTAAATAAGGGCAGTTTTTTGGCATTTTTCCTTTATTTTGTATTTTTCGTATTTTTTAAGAGATAGGTCATTTTTGGCAATTTTTAGGTCATTTTCGGCATTTTTAGATCATTTTTGGCATTTTAAGATCATGTTTCAGTGGAAATAAGGAGGATCATTTCCATGTGCAGATCGTTACTTTCAGACAACAGACAATCGTTTTTATTTGAGAATCTCCGCCAAGTGTTCATAGTAAATTTTAATTCAGGTTCATTGTAAACACCATAGCAGTTTGTCTTGCAGCAATAAAGATTTTTTCTTTCGTTTTAAATGACACATATTTGCTAGGGGCAATTTGATGGGCATGCCAGTTCAGAAAGAATTTCTTTTTCGCTAAGGGTGTCCAAGTAGTACAAATTTACTTACTGTACTTCTTTAGTAACAAAATAAGTGTGTTTTATACTGTAAATTCATATATAATACACGGTCATCGCTAAGCGTGTCCAAGTAGTATAAATTTACTTACTTCTTTAGTAACAAAATAAGTGTGTTTTATACTGTAAATTCATATATAACACACTGCCATCCATTGAATTGCTTTTAGTAATTCATTACTTAAAAAAAGCTAATTATAAATAATAATGGTAAATTTATTGGTAATTTTTTTAATCTCGTGTCATTTTTCCATTATTTTTAGGTCATAAATGCATTTTTTATTTTGCATTTTTTTCACTATTTTACGGTCATTAAATGCCTTGCCCTAGTCTTCATAGACCCAATAGGCCTATCCTTCGCAAAATAATGATTTTTCTTAACCATCGTTTTGAATTCATATTGTCTATAGGCCTACACAGGAAATAGGTTGCATTATTTATTTATTTACGTATTTCAAATAGTTTCTATCATATTTTCCAAAATAACATCCAAGTACAATAATTTCATATTCAACATTTAAAATCAACATATGCATTCATGAACCACAGATTATTGTCTCTGTTGGACATTACATCAGATTATTGTAGGAGAAAAATTCCTCTGACATTGGGATTTAAACATTTAAAATTTAAACCTGCTTAGAACTGTATTGTGACTACGATCCGTTGACACACGAAATTGCGAGATACCACCCACCGACAGGAGACTTCACGAGTCTTAAATAGTTATTTTTTATGATCCAAGTGATCAAAAGGGGATTTTATTTTGCGAGTAGGTGTGTTTGCGTGTATAGCGTGTATAGCAAACCTACGACCAACGTAAAATCATTTTACCATGTATATCATACACTATTTTTTAGTCAATCGTTAAAATTTTCGGAATAATAAATGTTAGACTTATTGTAATGAATTACGCACCTTACTGGAGCGCGGACAGCTGTTATTAATTTTCTGATATAAGGCTGCCAACTTAAGGACAACGCTTTTTCATCCACCAAATATGACGATGTTTGCCATCACCGTGAGAACTTCATGTTCAAAAAGACGTAGTGAATTTTAAAATGTTACATTTCTTATCAAACTGAGTCTATTTAATATTCAAATGCAAATATTTTAAATGAATAGAGGTATTTTCCATGTGAAGCAATAAAAGTTGGTGATCCTCTACTGATATATTCTTATATCACTCAGTGAAATAATTTTCTCCTTTTAATTAATATCATCTAGGCCTACCCTCAAAAGTGCTTCTATTACCTTCGACTGTCTGAAAACAACATTTTGACTCCTGATGTTTAGAAGCCACTATTAAGTATTTCGGACCCTTCTGAACATTTCATGGCATGTTAATGATAGGTTTTCTGAGCGAACTATCCCTTTAGTTATCTTATTGCTTTAGTAACAGTTTTCATTGATCTTATTCTACTGAACCAAAAAAGTCGAGGGTCTGTTTTTTTCTGAAAATCTGTTTTAAGTAACCTATTTCTAAGTTCGAAATTTTTCACCAGATAGTCTTCTTGAATATGTGCGGGGATATTTTAAATAACGGGAAAAGAAAGGGTGAAGGAAGCTTGAAGATATCTTGAGCCATCTTTTTAACTCTCAATTTCTAATTCACCGTATATATAGTCTTCCATTTGTAGCTCATGCGCCGAGTTTGGTTACAAGTTGTTGAAAATTAACAGAAATACGATTTTTTTTTTTAAATTGCCTCTATACAATAAATAAAATGGACTTGATACCAACAGCTAAACAATATTTTATTATTTTATAGACCTTTCGTCGTATTTCCGCCATCTTCGGGGCATCTTCTTTTGCTGGTTTGTATGCATCATTAAGTAAAAACTAAAAATACTTTGTCTTATATCTTGTCACGTTTATAAAAATTAAAAGTTTTACTAAAACAATAGCACTGGAACATCTTCCAGTTATATCTTCTTCTTGTGGCTTCATCTTTTTTGTGTTCTTCAACATTTTAATTGTTATTATTGTGACAAGATATATGACAATGTAGTTTTAGTTTTTAATTATTGATGCATCTAAAACAGCAAAAGAAGATGCCCTGAAGATGGCGGAAAGAATAAAATATTATTGAGTTGCTGGTATCAAGTGTCCATTTTATTTATTTTATTGACCGAGCTCAACGGTCTACAACATGTACTTTAAACCATGGCCTTCACACGCAAGTAAGCTTATATCCTTAGCAACCAGGGAAGGCGGTATAGGCCCAAGGCTTGTAAACTACAGAGGTAGCGTATTCCGGCGAGTTTATAGGACAGGGGGTTGCGGCGAGCAGGCGAGTGTGTGACGTCACAAGATTCCAGATCTCGCAATTTTCAGTTTTTACTCAGTCTAGAAAATCTTACACCGCGTGATTAAACTCGTAACCTTTAATTAACCCGTGGTCGGATTCCTGTGAAATTTATACAGAAATAATCTACACACATCAGCCCTACTGATGGTTAAAACAGAGCCTTAAAAAAGCGGACACAATTGTTTTTATTTCATTTTATAAACATCACCCGTTACACAAAATTCATGGAGGGAGAAGCAAATTTCACTATGCGACAATTTTTTGTATTTTTGTGTCCCGAAAAAACTTCAAGCGAGAAAGTTTTAGTGAAATAATTGAATTTTAATACAAATGAAGTTCCAGCCCCATATCTCGAATGGTTTACGAGTAATTGAGTGGTAATTATTCCGGGCGCTTCAAGGTGTCAGAATGATTTGGCGCTTCAAGCACGACAGTAGAGAGCATGGTGCTGCTGACAAAGCTTCTACCTTCTGATCTCGGCCGCTTGACCGCAGTCTTTTAGGATAGAAAAAATACAAATAATACAAATGGAAGGTGCTTTAGAAAGTGCAATTAACTGAACCATTATGCCGGGCCAGATATGGGCTGTGGCAGTGTGTAACAGTAATTTTGTAGATTGTAGAAAACAGCTAAGATGTGAACTGTTCTGTTATTCAAGTTACTTAAAATGTTCTTCTGATTCTACAGCATTTGTCTTTAAAATCTTGTAAAAATCTCCCAAAGGATCTAGATTTGAATAGAAATTATATAATACAGGTAGGCCTATATAACAGCTAAATGGTGATTTGTTCTAATATTTTGTTGCCTAGAAAATATTCCTCATTCTAGAGGTTATGTTAGTATAATTTGATGAAAATTTGTTAAAGAATGTATCCTATATTTGTATAGAAATTGTACCTTATAATAAGGGTAGAAAACAACTACGGGAATTTTTATGTATCAATATTAACATGTACAGTACTAATGTTATTATTACATTGCGTAGACTATTGTAGAGTATTAATTTGTGTTAATATTGTAATCAAAGCAATACATTTATATTAATAATAATTTTCTCCGGGTTATATGGGGTAAGTTATGTAGGTAATGATTGGTGAAACACGGCCAAAAGTGTACATCTGTAGGCTATACAAATTATGTGACGACAGAGATAATATAGACCTAATAAACTAAGGGATGGTTTGTGAATTGCAGGGCAGGGAAACTTTCATGAGCAGCACAACGAAAAGAGGCGCAGGATCTTTAAAATCGACGTCTCAACATAAAAAAAGGACACAAATTGCTTCGCAATGCATTCTACATAAATCACACAATATTTCAAAGGATTTTTCCATGAATTTTTCATTAAAAAGTATCATCGTCTTGCCCTAACTATAACCCGATAGCATGCTCTTAAAGCCTCGGCAATTCAATTTTAACTGTAATACGTTTTCATGTTGATAAATTATATTAAAATATGAAAAGGGCGTAACAAGGTATTAAACTAATAAGGCATTTGATAAGGTAATCAGAAATAAAAGTTACTAGCACAAAGGATCAAAAAATAAAATAAATAATTCAACAAATATCTAAATAACAGTAGTGCAGATTTACAAGATTAGGAAAAAGTTTAATTCATTCTTTTTCCCCAGCGGGTCAATCTTTCAGGATGGGTACAAGTAGCCAGTTGAGTCCACGATTAAAATATTTAAGGATTTTTACGTAATTGCTAGTAGGCCTATTTTATAGAATAAAAAAGACCTCTGTACCGTTCCGATAGCTTTATCGCCTTGAGTAATTACCACTCTATTACTCGTAAACCATTCAAAATATAAACGTGGTACTTGATGTATAATAAAATTCAAATATTTCCCTAAAGCTCACATGCTTGAATCATTTTCTGGTCACAGAAATAAAATAAGCTCACATGCTTGAATCATTTTCTGGTCACGGAAATAAAAAAATTGTCGCATAGTCAAATATGCTTCTTCCTGAACATTTCACGGTCGTCACAAATCACTCCGACACTGAAGCGCCTGGAATAATTACCACTCAATTACTCGTAAACCATTCGAGATATGGGGCTGGAACTTCATTTGTATTAAAATTCAGTTATTTCACTAAAACTTTCTCGCTTGAAGTTTTTTCGGGACACAAAAATACAAAAAATTGTCGCATAGTGAAATTTGCTTCTCCCTCCATGAATTTTGTGTAACGGGTGATGTTTATAAAATGAAATAAAAACATTTGTGTCCGCTTTTTTAAGGCTCTGTTTTAACCATCAGTAGGGCTGATGTGTGTAGATTATTTCTGTATAAATTTCACAGGAATCCGACCACGGGTTAATTAAAGGTTACGAGTTTAATCACGCGGTGTAAGATTTTCTAGACTGAGTAAAATCTGAAAATTGCGAGATCTGGAATCTTGTGACGTCACACACTCAAGTGCTGCGATTGGTCTATCCCGGAATACGCAACCTGTTTAGTTTACTGATCTTGGTATAGGCCTACATATGCACGAAGCTATTGAAATGCCAACGATACGTCAGTGCATTCGCACTTGAGTGATCATTCCTGCATTACATTGAAAGCTTACGAAAACAAAAATTATTCAAAATACCGAAGCTTATCCCGGAGTTTTTTAACAAAAACTAATTCTAATAGGCCTCTTGAGCGAAATACGGACACTACAAAAGATCAGTAGATTATTTAGAAAGAGAATGTTGTGCGTGAATCATTCATAATCTCGTGGAACTTGTCGCACGAGGATATACAAGATACCAACAGTCCCAACTACAGACTTTTTTTTTAAATTTAATTTTGCTTGTAGAATTTGTTGTTTTCGTTTCAATGAAAATGAAATTGTTTAATTTATTTAACTTTTTGTCTCAGAAAGTTCGTTTTGACGAACACAAAATATTTTTATGACTGTCATAACCTTGTTTATTAACGATTTTTTTAGTGGCCTCCCTTACCCCCAGAGTGCCAACCAAAATCTGGTACCAAGAAAAAGTCCTTAACTTCTTGCATGCAGCTGGGATGGTGTGTAGATGACGAGTTGAATACAGTGGAATTTATTTAGTCCTCCTAAACATGTACATGTTATAGGACGCGTCTAAATATTTACATTTCATTATATATAATATTTATTTACACATTAAATTCAATACAAGATAAAGATACAAAGTTAACATTAATGATGAGTGATATACAAATGTTACAATATTGAGCTTACAAATTAATTGAATTACTATCACGCCTTATGAGTTAGCTATGGGTGTTGTCGTCTTTGGTATTATTGAACCATCCTATCAAACTTGGCAGTACACGTCAATATCTCGAGAACCAGCTATGGGCTAGTCACCATAGGCGTAACCAGGCCGACCATATGGGGGGGGTTATAACATCCAGGGAGAGGGGGGTCCGGGGGTCCTCCCCCGGAAAATTTTAAAAATTAAGATGCAAAATAACGAGTTTTAAGCTTCCGGGGATCACCCCCGGAAATTTTTACAAATTAAGACGCAAAATAACGAATTTTTAGCTTCCGGGGTCCTTCCCCGGAAAATTTTAAAAATCAAGACTCAAAATAACGAGTTTTAAGCTTCCCACGCTTTATACTTGTATTAAGTAATTAATGGGCACACTTTAAAAAATTATACAATTTTCCTTTTTTTTAATCAATGGGGGGGTTCAACCCCAAACCCCCCCCCCCCTCGCTACGCCTATGCTAGTCACTCTCCAGGGTACGTGAAACATAAAGAAAAGAGGGCAATATCTACACGGAAAAGAGATTTTGAGAAATTTAGATTTTTTCATTCCAACATGTATTTCATATCTTTTATTTTTTTAATTTAACATGAATTAAACTATTTTCTAATATTTAATATGTAGGTTATTAGATGGTGTACCCCTAATGCCAGATGTGTATATATTTTTTTAATTAGGATATCGTGATTTACAGCGTCATAGGCTATAGTTAGATCAAGGAATAACCCTACTGTACTCTCTTTTTTTCTAGTGAATTTTGAACAGTTTGTAATAGAGATTGAAACCATTCTGAAACCACGTTCTTTATTTGTGAAAATTCCATTTTATCTAAGAATGTAATGACTCTATTATATGAAGTTTTTCAGAATTTTTTAAAAATACTGAAGGTGTGAATTTCGGTCTATAGTTTTGTATGTCACTTTTGTTCTTTCTTTTAATACAATGGCTTTACTTTTGCTATTTTTAATTTTTCTGGGAATAACCCACTATGAAAGGAGACATTGTGTGGGCTGTGTTCCTTGTGGTCATGGTTCTTTTGAGCATGGTTTCTGCGTTGCTATTACAGGTGTGGTGTCTGCATTGTTAATCTATGTTGTGTGTGTAATGGTATTAATCCGGCATACGCCTACGAGTGAGTGCAAGATCTCACTTGGATTGAGTGGCAATGGTGGATTGTCCCAGCCTATGTGGCTGACTGCACTGGGTTTTAATGTGGGCAGTTCCTCGGATATAGACCAATCACGGCCGTTTATCTTGCAATATTCTTGTAGGAATCGCGAGGATGGTATTTTATCGTGATAAAACCGTTACTGGAGACGCGAGTATCAGTGTGCAGTGATTAATAGGCAGATATCGCCACTAAGCGGCACGAAAACAGATTATTTTATGCAACATAACTTGTTTGGAAATTGAAATAATAAAAATGTACATTGATTAAGAACACAATTTCGATTCGGTGCAAGCCAGTTCGTGTGCTTTTATTCTGTTCTGCTGTTAGCTTACCTGAATGAAGTTAACTATGTCTTATATACACCATTGGTAGCACTGATTTACACCATGGTAGCTCGAATCGATTAATGGATGGTTGATTCACAGTATTCCGTGATCTCACAACTGTTAGTTTTGTTTTTATACAACAAAGCACGAAAGTAATTATTATTTATATAATTTCTTACATATTATTCATGGAATAGTCTTAATAAATCCAACTCGAGTTGACGAATTCGCACCTGCTGCGCAGTCGCGAATCCATCGATAAGCTCGTCACCTCTCATGGGATTACCTATGATAATAGGATTCTTTATCCCGGTATCCGTCAACATCATATCGGAATCAGGGTACCTAATTCCCAAACAATAATTGACGCTCCCTTCTTATCAGAATGTAGGCCTATAAGGCTAAAAGTATTCTTGAATGGAAGGCAGGCATTGCATGAATATCCAGGCAGTAGTATGTCTGATTAGTTCATGTCGCCAACACAACGTGACGTGACACGATGCTGCAATATCTTGCCGCGTGTCGCTGTTGTCGCCCTATTCCAAATGCCACTGAAAGGACAATAGTCGGACTATCTTTTTTGCAGCCGACTGTACATACATTTACAGGGGGGAAAGACTCAGCTGATCTTACCCTTACTCTATACTGGAATGTACACGAGATAATCTGAAAATCAATGCGTACGTTAGAGAAAGACGAGTCAGTGCCTCACGTAATTTTTTTATAACGCAAATACATCTTATGCACACTTGTGAGGATGGGGATCACTACTTGATAGTCCAATATAATCCGTACTAAAATTGCTAGGCTGACAACTAATGCGAATCGTAATGAAGTTTGGAAAGTTGAATTCATGTAGGACGTGAAATAGTATAATGGCGTACTTGGGATGTTATCAAGTGAGAGTGGCCACGCCCCTCGTTTGCTTTATTGATCGTCATTTGTCTCATGGCGCCAGCACGTGCTAGGAAGTGTCCTAGGTTCAGCACTTGCTTGCATCTAGCTGCACGCAGAAACACCTGTCGTAGAGATTGCACCATGCTTTTCATGTAACCTCACGTTATCTGAATGTGAGAGTAAATCACATTCCCAGCGCAAAATTTGACAGTGTAACGCAATCATATCTTCCACTGTACATGTACGCTTTCTTTCCCCTTCTCACAATTGTTATATATTCCAGAGTGAGTTTCGATGTTAAAGCATTCTAAATTTTAAATTAAGGTAATATTTAATTGGCCTAATTTTTTTTCAAATAGTCTTAAGAAATTGTACATATGAAAAAAATTCTCAATAGTCTAACACAATTTAATACAATTTCCCCTAGGAATCAGTACAAACACGACAGAACTCAGAATATGTAGGACCAAGAGCCCAAAATAAGGTTCAAATCCTGGTCTTCGAAAGGATAATCATTTGCTGTAGGCCATGTTGTATGCCGTGCATAATAATCATTTTGAAACAAGTGGTAAAAACGAGATTTTATTATGCGAGTAAGTACCTGGGTTTCTTTTGCGAAACGAACTCGTAAGGCCGAGTGTAGTAATTCTACGAGCAAAATAAAATAATTTTACCATGTGTATCATACACTATTTTTAGACAGCTGTTAATATTTGTGAAATAATACGTATCGTGCACTCATTTTGGGACGCTTCCGGCTGTCCTGTCATCTAGTATGCACATGAGCAGACAGAGATTACTGACTTTCTGGTGCATGGCTGCCAACATAGGGATGCAGTGATCAAGGCTTTTCAAACACCAAGTATGACGATTTTTGCAACCAGCGTGAGAAATTTAACATTTAAAAATGCCTA
The DNA here is from genome assembly GCA_964059195.1 of Ectobius pallidus. Taxonomy (NCBI): domain Eukaryota; kingdom Metazoa; phylum Arthropoda; class Insecta; order Blattodea; family Ectobiidae; genus Ectobius; species Ectobius pallidus. The sequence goes on along the minus strand of CAXKWD010000008.1, from coordinate 72,126,502 downwards.
ATAAATTATATAACATTTTCAATTTTTATCAAACTGAGTAGGCCTATATTTAATAATCATATAAAATTATTCTTAACTAAACGATTATTTTCCATGTGATTGAAACCAAAGTGGAGTGGCGTAAATATCTTATAGGACTAGTGCGATTATGTGTAAATTTTACGGTACTTCGTGTACCTTGTGTTAGAAGTTCTACTTTTAATTCAAGCTGTCTAAAAATATATGTCTGCAGGTGTCTGTGGACAGCATAGCTCGAAGACGAAAGGTCGTATTAAATACAAATTCTGTATTTGGATTAAGTATTTTCCAGTGATGTGACACGAAGCATGTCGACGAATTTCTTGATGTAATTTAAGGCTATTCTCTCAAGAACGCCTTTAATGATTTTGTTTAGGATGTGTATTCTAACTGCTTATACTTACAATAAGAACTAAAACATTTAGTTGAACTTTTTTCATAGAAATTGACTAAAGTTTTAAGGTAACTATCTTTTCCACAAATAAGTGCTTGCCATTCCCAAGAACAGAGCTTTGCGTGAGGTTCAACAGTGGAATGTGCACTCGGGCAATTGTGGTCGCTTTATACCAGAATGTAAAAAGAATGTAGAACATTTAAAATTCTTTTTTAATGTAAAGAATGAGTGTCAGCTTTTTATAATAGTTAATATATTTTTATAATAGTTCGATAGGTAAAACTGGACGGAAATATGTCTTCTAACGTGCGCGAAATATACCTTAAATAATAATTTATGAAATGTCCATTCATTTCCTTACAATTAGGTATACATTGAACATGAGTATTAGGCCTACAAACATATATTAAAGTGTCAGATTATTGTTATTAGGCCTACTAGGGCAAGGTATTTGATGATTTTGCATTTTTTATATGAAGGTTAAAAGATAGCTCGAATGTATATAAATGTGTATCATGAAATAATTGATTAAATAAGGGAATTTGTTTTTGGGCAATTTTTAGGTCATTTTTAGCATTTTTAGGTCATTTTCGGCATTTTAGGTCATCTTTCAATGGAGATAAAGAGGAGCTTTTCCATGTACAAGTCGATACTTTCAGACAACAGACAATCGTTTTTATTTGAGAATCTCCTCCAAGTGTTCATAGACTACTTAATTTTAATTCAGGTTTGTTGTAAAGACCATAGCAGTTTGTCTTGTAGCAATAAGGTTATTATTTTTTTCTTTTTAAATGGCACGGATTTGCTAGGGACAATGTGATGGGCATGCCAGTTCAAAAAGAATTTCTTTTTCGCTAAGGGTGTACAAGTAGCGTAAATTTACTTACCGGTAGACCTACTTCTTTATTATTAAAATAAGTGTGTTTTATATTGTAAATTCATATATAACTCAGTCATCCATTAAATTACCTTTAGCAATTCATTACTTTAAGAAAGCTAAATATAGGTATTAATGGTAAATTTATTGGTCTTTTTTTAATTTTGTGTCATTTTCCCACTATTTTTAGGTCATAAATGCATTTTTATTTTGCATTTTTTCACTATTTTATGGTCAATAAATGCCTTGCCCTAGTTATTACCCTTGCTGTTGTAATTATGAAGAAATGCTGTGCGCATAGTTATGACATTTTCGTAGCCAAATTTATAAATTTAGCTAATAGCAAAGTATAATAGAAGTTCAGTTTCATCAGTTTGAATTACAATTGATTTTTAAAAACTAAAGTTTGAGGCTCTGCAGTCTGCACGCTCTAGGGAGTTAGGGTATATTGACGACTGAGGAGCATTATCCCAACACTGACAAATCCAATATTACTTTAACTTGGAATGAGAATAATAGTAAATTATTTACTTGTAAATTTACTTGTAAATCCACTGATGGAAAAGTCCCATTAATGCCGAATACGTAGTTTATTTTTGTGATGAGTTCCTTATTAATTTTGACGAACTACTATTTACTAAGATACAAGATTTTGGCGGGAGTATTCGAGTTGTATAATAATTATTGTACCATAGATTTGCAAAAATCGGAAGTTAAAATATACTAATAACTTATAACTGGGCGCTACCATTCTTATAAATCTTGATTTGAGCATATTGAAATCCAATCACTTATTAATAAATTTCATATGTTTAAATACGGTACCTAACCTCAGCGGAACTATGGATAACCTGACGTGCTGTCATTTCGAGACATTTGGACACCAACATCAATTAATAATTTTTTTAATGTGGAATTTTCTTGTTTTCTCTTCTAGAAACGAAACCAGTACATTACTTTCATTTTCGGAGTACTTTGATGAAGAGCAGTTCATTAATTTCGCACGAAAACAAATTCACAGCCAGTTTATTTATGCTAGTGGCAACTGTCGTCTGCTTCACTACTCCTCCATGTATGTTATCTGAGAAATATCGTACTTAAAGTTCGATGAATCTGATGACAATCGATGACTTTCATCACACAAACACCGGTGAGTGTACAAAGAACCTGATGCTTCACTGGTAAATTGTCCTGTGACTTTATAAACAGGCCGATGGAAGTAAGATGGCATCGATGGCATCGATGGAATTAATTATTGATTACTCTAAAAACATACCCGTTTTCGTGGTAAGTTACTTCATTTTGAATGAAGGATAGCACAAGTGGCTAGACTAGCCGCATTACTAACTCGCTGGAGAAGACCTACACTCACCCATAAAATCCTTTTTGTTTGACCGTACTATAATACGCCTATTAGGCTACGTATGACGTAACGGTATCATAATGGCTCTCATTTCGACACTGTGGTATCGATTATTATCGAACACGGAACGATCTTGAGACCTTGATGGTAGCAGTTGAAATCTGCGTAATAAATAGCTTGTATTTAAAATAAAATAAATTCTGTTCGTATCACGTCGCTCGTTTCAAAAACATACTCGTATCTTCATAAGTGCCATTATAGGCTTTCTGCACAATGTACTGTTCTCCACGCTACGTTACGCTACACATGAATTTTGTGATTTCCTTGCTTTTAATTCGAAATAGAAGGTGCCACTAGTAGTCGCACTGCACCCATTACCAGAGTTGTTCGTTCAACCTCAGCCTCAGCAAAGTCGTACCTTTCGCGAAGCATCATTTAAATCTGAGAGAAACCGTTCAGGAAATACCCTAGCTAAAAGTTCTAGGACTTAGTAGCCTATATGCGTGTGTAAAAAGAAAAAAAAAATCAAATCTTTTCGAAGAAATAGCCAAAAACAATACCGGTATCGTCTTCGTGTTAAGTGGTACAGAATAAGAGAAAGGAAACCATTTAATAAATTTAAAATACAATTGATTTTATTACACTTTATTCGAGTTTCGCTGTTCACATACACACATAGTAATGCTTTCAAAAGCAGTATTTCTGGACTCAATGATTCTAAAAACGTGTGTTAATGCTGAAAATTCGACATTCAATATTTAATACCCAACGCAATACTACGGTTTCTTTTTCTACTCGTCGCGGTCGCTGTCTTTGTTTCACCACAGTGCAGTGGCGGATCGTGGGTGTAGGAACAGGGTGTTGCAACCAATTCCTTTATTGCAACCAATGGCCATAGTATGATGAATAGAGCTCTGATGGAATATATGGCAGGGGAAACAGAAGTACCCCGAGAAAACCTGCCCCGACCCCATTTTGTCCACCACAAATTCCACATGGATCCACCAAGATTCGATCCCGGGTCCCAGCGGTGGAAGGCGATCAATGTAACCACTCAGTCATGGGGGGGTGGTTTTACAGGAATTAAATACATAACCTGATAATATATAAATAGTCGCTTTGCTCGTTCGGGGCTAAACCTTCAAACTCCCAGTGGGGCTCTGCCTCTCTGTGTGGTTCTAGGAAAAAGTTTTTTTTTTATTTTATTTTTGTTTTTTTTTAACTGACACTTTACAGAAGAGATACATTAATTGCATTTAGACTCCCGTAGCCCATAATAACTACTTAGCCATACTAAACCTTAAAAAAACTGTGGAACGACTTTAAGATTTTTCTGGGGTAAACATTTAAAATAAGAACATTCTGGAATTTTCTCGTCGGTTACACGCTAAAAGCTAAGTCTGTCAAATTTCAGATTTCTAGCTCATGTGGAAGTGGGTCAACCTTAATGCCAGTAAAAATTTTCAAAGTTTCTTTTTGGAGGGTAAAAAAATTAAATTTTGAACTTTTTGGAATTTTCCATCGGTTGTAGGCTAAAAGCTGCCAAATTTCAAGTTTCTAGCTCATGGGTAAGTGGGTAAACATTAGGTTGGGTTCGTTCCCCGGTACTTAATCGAATTTTTCTGAAGTAGGGAGGTCTGGAATGGGGTGTACTCAGCCTCCTGATACAAATTGAGGATATACTTGATTAAGAAGTAGGATGTCGGATAGTAGGCCTAGTCCCTCTAGGGATGTAGAGCCAGGGAGTATAGTTTAGTGTCTAATAGATAGATGAAATTAGCTATATAGGTTTCGCCACAAAGTGACTACATTGGCAATTAGCATCTCTGTGAGGGACTTCATAGTTCATAGCTCGCGCCCTAACTTGCTTGCAGACAGCAGCCGACGCGACGTGCTCTAGCGGTGAAGACAAGAATCACGCCTTGTTCGCATTCTGAAAGCGACGACGAAAACCTTTAAACCCCGGGAGTATTACCACGCAGTCAAGCCTCTCGCACCCGTTACTAGCCGGCAAGATGAGGCAGCAAGTCGTGGCTTTTCTAATGCGACGACCTCCGCGCATTTACACGTTTAAATGACTTAAAATTGTCAAATATCAGGTGTAGCATGTTTTCAGTCGATAAGAACCTATCACAAAGACGATTTCGAAGTAGTTTAATAGTAGGCATATGCAGTACTATAATAAAAAAATCTAAATATTCTTTTCATTAAAAACTGGTCGTTGTGCAACACTGCAACATGATCAGAGGCCGCCACTGCCACAGTGGACTTAAGATGGACTTAAGACATAAGCATTCTTTATAAAAAGTTGTATGTACTAGGCCTAAATGTTATAATGATAACAATAAAATAAATAATATCACCAATAATAAGAACAAAATATTAACAAAATAATAAAATAAAAATGATGACAGTAATAATAATATACTAACAGAAATTGAATGTTTACAATGCCAGAATCATGTGAAAAAATCACATTTTTGAAATGCCTTTTTTATTATTAAAATGTTATTGAAATAGAAAATATTACAGTACTTGTTTTAACAAATCATGAAATGATTACATAGAATGTTTTTGTAAGTTTAATCCATGCGTTTGAGTTGTATTTAATAGCTATAACAGAACAAAAATGCATGTTAGATCAAATCTAATGCGTGAGTGATGGCATGACAACCAAATGAGTAAGTGGTGCCTGGTAAATGCAAGGTGAAAGAAAAAACCTGACATGAAACATAACTTCCTCTTCCCTAATAACAATTTTGTCTCTTGGTGCAATATGGCATTTTCTCCATGTAGGCCTACGATTCTTGTAAATATGAAGAGAAGATCGGTACCACATCACATCGCATCCCCGAAGTATACACAACCAAAATAAAACCTAATCAATGCACTAACGTAACTTCCTTTATGAGTAATACGACTTCTGATAAAGAATAAGAGGCATATTCAGTTGTTTCAACCTATGCAAAACTTTAATGTTCACCAGACAAGACGGAGTTTCTCCAAACAGTGGGTGGCTTATAGTTGTAACTACCCTTCAGGGAATGTTTCAAATAAAAGTTTTAGCTCTTAGTATAAGCACCTCATGTACAACATTTAAACAAAATCGTTAAAACCATTTTCGAGAAAATCACGAAAAACGAAATTTTCGTCATGTAAAATGGTATTAAAGTAAGAGAAAGTCGTCACTAATCTTCACATCACATCCCCATAATGTACTTAACCCAAATACAAAATTTTGTGTTCATAGTAGTTTTCGTTCTGGAGCTAGGCTATTCACAGACACACAGACATACAAAGACATGTTTCTGAAAATAGTATTCTTTGGTTCAGGGGATCTCATGTATTTATGTTAAATTTTGGGGTTGAACACAATACTTCCTCTACCTAGGCTGAGAAAGTAATATTTTGTAAAAAAAAAAATCTTTCTGCTCCTTAAAATGTTGCAACAGGTACGTTTTGTTGGTCCTCTATCTGTATATCTAGTGATCTCATGTTGAAAAAAGAAACCAGCATCTCTATTTTTTTCTCATGGAGCAGTTTCTTCCTCAATAATTACTATCCTCACTAGGTCGAGTTCACCCACTTCCAGACCTCCCTATCTTTAAGGAATTCAAAATGGTACCAAGGCCGAACGCGATCTTTTCAGATAATGTGGAATCCTTCAGATCCATAGTGGGCTTCTTTATCCATTGGGCCGTGAAAGCTTGGCGTTATATATTCTAAGTGCTGAATAAGCCACTTTATTGTCGAAAGCAGCTCACCGGACTCTTGAAGTCTAATTACAACAAATGTAGTGATAAATAAGTACTGAGAGAGAGAGAGAGAGAGAGAGAGAGGGAGGGAGGGAGGGAGAGGGAGAGAGAGAGAGAGAGTATGTGTATGTATTCAACTTATGGTGAATTGAAGGAGGAAGGTCAAATGTTCCCCATAAGGGGACGAGGGCTGAGAACCGTTGACATAAAGAATGGTAAGTTTTTAAGTATCCTTATAATATAATAAATTTAATCTGGCGACAAATGTTGACAGGAAATAAGCTATACTCTCTATGTTAAACATTTGGTGTCGCAGGTTAATAAATGAAATGTTCGTTGATATGTTGATTGAAATCTTAACTTTACGTTTTGTATTCGACATAGGAGATTGGAGACAAACATTCCAAAATGTCCACGATAGCTGAAGAAGAAGGCGTCAATAGCGAGAATGCCGCCAAAAACATCATGACGGCAGCAATAGATAAGTCGCTGAACAAAGAAGACGCAGAATGGAAAGTTAAACCAGCAATGGTGACTCCTTCCTCAAAACGAAGTCTTGATGACAACAAAAATTTCCAGAAACAGACTATTGATAGTATGTTCAGTTCATGATCAGTTTTATTACAGGTACCTAAGAAAACTTCAGAATCACATTTAAACATCTTACAAGCCATCCTAAATATCCTAGTTATGCATCTAAAAATTTGAGAGACGTTCAAATGCAAGTTTGAAAGTCATAAATACGGAAATACCTCGCTGGGCAATAAGACCTGGTTGAACGTGTTTCCGAACAGTGAAACGGTGAATAATTCTTTTTTCACTGTAAGATCAGCCTGATGATTATTCAGCCATATCGTGTACAATAAGTGGTTTAAACCATTTTTTATATCTTGAACTAATATTATGACTAGTGACATAAACCATACTCAAATAGGATTGTATTTACTATTTTTATGCAAGATTATTGACCGAAACATTCATACGTTTTCCAAAAATATGTTAAAATTACATCTACGCATGTTCAGCCTCGTAAATAATTGTAAAAAATGTCTGAAATGTTGTGAGAGTTTTAAATTTTTGAAACCTGAAGAAATAGAATCACAGCCTAAATGTTTAGATTTTTTCAAGTGCTAATACAATCTGGGAAAGCCAGCTATAGGGAAATGGGAGAATAGAGATCGTTCTATTCAAAATTGAAAGCAAATGTTAGAACTCTACGAATTATATTACGAAGGAGACTTTATCAAAACAAACAAAATGTCATTTTTTAAGAATAGCCAATATTGGGGATATTTTAACCCAGCTAATTTTCTTGGAAAACGTTACTTCTTAACTCATAATTTCAAGAGATGCATAGGCTACGGCTTCCTACATGCTGAGCTCCTTAAGTCGAAACTTAAAGAGTGTCCAGAATGCAAAGACTCAAAAGAATTAAGAATAATATTTATATTATTTTTGGCTTAATCAGAAAGAACTCTTGCGATGTCCAGAATAGAGTAAATTCTAGCCATGCTCCTTTGAAGATGGAGGATATTTGATTCAAAGATATTTTTCATCTCACCATAAGCAAATAAAGTAGTAGGCTACTTCATTGTTAATGTAATAGGTATAACGACAAAGTCGTTCTTGTTCTCATAAATTATTTGAACAAAATGACAGCAATTATTTTTAAGTTCATGGTAATGAAATGACGAGATGAAGGCCTACTTATAACTAAGAACATATTTCTTCTTTAAAGGAAAGTCTTCGTTTCAAAAATTACCTTACTTCCAAGGTTTACAATGTATCAAACCTTGCTATATGTGCAAACTTATTTTTTAGGCTTTCTTTTAGACTTTCTTCTACGTTATCTACTATAAATGCCTCAACACGTAGATAATGCTTCCCATCAGGAATAAATATTTTATTAACTTGCTTTATTAATTATAAAATATCCTAAAGCCTTGATTGTTTTCTTTTTAGAAGTTATTTCTAAATAGTTTACTTTTAATCAAAATAGTTATTACAAAGGTACTTATTTTATCGTTGTTTGAAATGAAGAAACCAGAAGTTTGTTTTGTACGCTAAAAGCTATGTTATGTTTCAGTCCTGTTTATGAAGTAACCAAATAGGGTGGTGTTCGTCCTAGATTAATAAATGTGTCTCTATGGTGGTCGAAAACGTTGTTAATAATGAACCGTAAGCACTTTGCTTTTACTTGTCAATACTCAGCCACTTCGACCAATCAGTGAACGTAAACAACAGCTCAATGGCTCAGATATTTCTAGAGTGTTAATAGAGTGTATCCATTTATAAGTGAACATTTTCTACAAACAGAATTCTGACCTAGAAGCAGAACTACACAGAACTTCAATACCATAGGCCTAAGTCTAACCAGAGGAAGTAAGTCCGTTTCCGGTAATTCTTTCTCGATTAATTCCCGCCAGAAAGACTTTGCGTCATCTGAGTAAGTACCGTTATTTCAATTGTATTAAAATACTGAAACCACATGTAAAACATGGAAACTTTTCTTCACTCTAAATTCTTATCTACACGATTTCTTAAACATCGTTGTGTAAATTTGGAAGTAAATAATATTGGCTACCTATAGTTTATGTTTAATATAGTACATTATTATTATTATTGTTATACAGTACTGCTGTCTTGCAATGAATATTAAAGCTTTTTAGCTTGAAATAGAAGCTTTATAATCTTTCCTAGGAACTTTAGTCTCTGTCACAATTTATCGTCTCCTTTACAATTACAGTATTTTCTGTTCCAATTGTATCTTTCAGATGTAGGCAAACATCGATTGTAGGAATGATTTGCATATTTCTGTACCAATGTACTACCTAAGAGTAGACTATTGTAATAGATATTTTCCAGCAGTGGTTGATTGAAAACAAGTTAATTTTAAATAACAAAACCTAAGAACAGGGATAAGTTAGCGAGGTTCAAGAATGAAATTAACCTGAGAAATAGTTAACAAAAATCCCTCACCCTGGCCACTTCCTTGCATCTGTCATTTGCTGCTAGACAGAGACAGCCCTAACCCACAAACCCTGCGGAGTGACCCTTCCTGGATTCATCCTTATGAAAGATCCCTTCGTATTTACCCTTTAATGCCTGTGATTCGTTGTAGAAAAGGGATTTACAGTACGAAAAATCAAGATATGTTCCCATGGTTTCCTGTTTGCTGGCGAACTCTCCAAAACACATCTAAAGGTAAGAAAATTTATTTTTATGAATTTCGCTGCTGACGTATAAAAAGTTAAGTCTTCTAATCAGTCAACATTGACATCCACAGAATTTAGATGGCCGTCAGTGTATTCGACTCGACGTTAAGCTATAGGTCCAGGTTTTTAAGATAACAGCATCTGTAGTCATCAGGTGGGGTAGTCTGCAAACTCTAAGGGTCTGGATAGCCTCCACCCCACAATAATTAATTTAAAAGCTCCGACAATAAAATGTGGACAAATAATAATAACAACAATAATGCAGCCAGCTTCTTCTAGACCAGAGGTTCCCAACATAGGGGCGCGCTTCCCTAGAGGCGTTTAACAGTCTAACGCAGAACGATTTGGAATTGGTAAGATTTTTTGTATACAAGCCCGAAAAAAATGCATATTCTTTTAAAACCTTAAGAAGAATATTTCATCTGATGACTGATCCTAGATGTTAACAAGAAATCCCTTTGCTGTTGACATCGATATACTGCCAGAACTGAAAGTGATTCAAAAGAAAAATAAATCTTTAAAACTTCAGTTAAGGACTTTTGGATAAAACATCTTGCATTTTATCTTCAAATGGTCAGGGTTGCGATGACTGTTATTGTGCCCTTTTCTCCACATATTTGAGTCAGGATGACTAGAAATGAATCTAACTTATTGGTTGCTAAAAATGAAGTACCTCAGGGATCGATGCTAGGACCTTTGCTCTTTTTAATTTTCATCAATGATTTGCTATATAACTATAAAAAGCTATAGGGCAAAACCGGGTGACGTGCCGCACCGGGATAGATGCCGCACCCCCTCTAACTCGGACATTTGACACTAGGTACCGCTAGTTGTTGTGATACCATCTCCAGTTCCCTCTCTAGAGTAATTGGATCGCGTAAGTCCATTGTTTGTGGTGTTTATTTCATTGTTATAGCGGAATTTATCAGGTAAGTGCACTAGTTTCACTGCGAAACTTTTTTGGACTCATTACTTTATTCTTTCCTGATCTGTATTTGTTCCATTTTTTCTGCGTGTATTACTTTTAATAGACTATTTAGAGGTTGTAAAGATATTGTGAGTGAAGTTTGCCATAACAACAATAACAATAAGCTCTACAGATGAGTGCGGCGCGTGTCCCTGAGTTTTGGGTCACATGCCGCATATCTTTCAAGGGTGACACGCCGCACAATGTTTTGCAGTATAATTAAATAAGAAAATTATTTTGTCTGCTCTTTTCGGCAATAAACATGCCAACACGGTATAGGGAAAGGGAGGGATCTAAACAACGTGGCCTATGGAATGACAGTGACCTACAAGAAGCTGTTCGCGAATTAAGGCAGGGGAAATTTCCATTCGGGAAGCCGAACGTCGCTATCATATGCCAGAGAGGACTATTCGTAGGCGCATGGACACAGGAAATTGGGAAAACCCTCACTAGGGCCTGAAGGAGTACTTGGTACCGAAAATGAAAAAATTCTAGTCACCCATATTCAGAGATTGTGCAGATAGGTTCTCTTTTGTTTTATACGTGCCTTTGATGTAAATTTAGACTGATATTATGAATGCGGCATGTCTCCCATATGTGCGGCATAGCACCCTGTAACGCGGCATCTCTCCCGCTTTGTCTTTCAATTTATTACACATTTAATTAATATTTTATAAATATTTCCGTTGCTGAAATACAGGGAGGGAATATCATAGCTTGGAATCTCAAAAAGAGTTTTCAAAATATTCAATCCTTTTTTGAGGTAGACGAATTTCCACAAAAGTGCGGCGCGTCACCCTATCTTGCCCTACTCTTGATTCGTCATTTAAGAGTATAGCTTTTTGCTGGTGATACTAGTGTACTTGTAACAGGAAAGGCACAAGAACATTTATCAAGAATAGCTACAAAGGCTTTTCACGAATAAATTACATGGTTTCTAGCTAATGAAGTGACACTTAATATTGAGAAGACCCACTTTATTCAATTTAGAACAAAACATAGATGTATCTCAAACCTTATATTTAATTACTAAATGAAAATCACAGAAGAAATTAGCAACATAAAATACTAAGGACTACAATTTAATCAAAATACTACTGGAAGACACACATTGAAATGATAAGACTAAAACTGAGTTCAGCGTGTTTCGCTTTAAGAATTTTGAATGATATACAGTGCTTTAGTTGGGCCGGTACGCACCGGTACTGCGTACCGGCATAAAATTATTTTCCTTCTATCATACCGGGAAAAATATGTTCTCCGGTACGTCGTACTGGCAGTACAGGAACGATATTGTCCTAAAATACTTATTAAATGTCCAATTCACGAGAGTGTATTTGTTAATAATGACAAACACTATTAAATTCGCAATAGATATGCGTTCTAATCTTCACCTTCGTGCGCATTTCTACAATAATTACTTTCTCCTTAGATTACATGTGGCTATCCTGATAAGATGCTCGGTTTTTTAAAACTCTTTTGTATGAGGCGATATGGAAAATTTTGAAGTAAGGTGAGTACCCCCATAAAATATTTTCCAACTAAAGCACTGATGATATGCATTACTCATCGCATATTTTGCATATTTTCACTCTGTAATGAGATATGGAATCATATTCTAGGGCAACTCTTTCCATAGGGAGAAAAGATTACAAAAGAGTGCTATAAGAATATTATGTGGAAAGAAAAAAAGAGAATCTTGTAAGCCGCTATTTGAAAAATTAAAAGTCTTAGCTCTCACAGATGATAGAGTATTGAAGTGTAGTAAAATTGTAAAATTGAGATAAGTGGTTATTCAAGAGAACAGCACAAGTAGACACACACTGGAAATATAGGAATGTTATGGATGTAACATTATTATAATGGGGCATGCAGCTAATGATCAATAATAATTACTGAAACAAAAAAAAAACTCTGTAATGTGTTATATGGTAGATAATATTGATAATTTTCAAACTAATTTCAGTGTACATGGACGTACAACTAGAAACATTAGACCAGCTAATTCATTAAAACTCTTTCAGAAGGGTGCTTATTATTCTGCAATACAGATATACAATAAGCTTCCAAGTAACATTAAATTATTGTTTATTAAAAGCAAATCCAAGTCTTTAAAAATATATCTCAAGGAGGTTTTACGAACTCACACCTTCTACAATATGAATGAATATTTCCAGCATGAATAAGTTTGGCAGCTTACAGTACTGTAGCGTATATTGTTGTAATATGCATGTATATTATGATCTGACGTGTTCTATATCCTTGAGCCTCGCTCAACACAGGATCTACAGGACGAGATATCTACATCTACGAGTATATCTACATCTACATCGACTGTAATGAAATCAAAACAGCGTCGTCGTCGCGAGTGATCTCCGTTTGTATTGTCAAATTTGAAACTATACACACGAGGTATAATCAAGGCAAAATAGTGTCAACCATCTCACTGACATAATAATAGTGACATAATTACTAACCTGGTTCATAAATTATGTGACCTAATTAATCATCGCTTTTACTAGTTGATTTAATATTCTTTCTTTCTTTATCTTAGTTTTACCTCTCCCTTTTAGGATTTAAACGACCCAAGCCGCCCGGGCTGATTTAATATTATGTCTGTAAAATGTGTGTTTTTTTAAAACATGTTGTGCTTATTACACTGGCTTAGTTTGTATTATTCCTTTCACGATATTGAATAATGGGAGGGGGCGTAGTGACTTGCCACTACTCAAAAAGGGGTCGTCGAAAGGATAAGTTGGGAACCCGTGTTCTAGATTGACTCTGGATGGATCAGTGGTTAGAAGTTAAAGAAGCTTATGTTTATCTGAACCAACTTTTTTCAAGCACTAGTGTTGGTAATAAAGAGAATTCAATGTACGCCTACTAGGTGCCGACCTACATTAAAAAAGAAGATTATGCCACGATTTGCTTGGTTACTGTAGTACTTTTATCTTGAGGTAAGGAACGGAAATATCTTCACTGCCTAATAGGGACGCTAAGTAACTAAATTCGCCCCCGCGTACCGAATAATGGTGTCGATAAAATGTGCTGAAACAATACGCAAGCCAGGGATCGAGGGAAGGCGCTAGACTTGAGCAATACAGGCCGGATGCAAAAGTAATAAAACTATTAAAGGCAAAACATACGCAATTTCCCCTTATATCAAATTCTCCATAAAACAATAACTTATAAACCGTTTCCTTAATAACATCATTATGTTCTCGTTGATATTGCTTGCAATACAATGGAAATGAAAAGTATGTTTGATTCCTCTCCAAGTTAATGTATTTCGCCTTCCGTGTGAATGTCCAGGTGATATCATCATCGTTGATAACATCATCGTCATAGTCACCACCATTGATTTCATAGACATAACATAATCATATCGTCGCAATCATCGCACCCAACAAAATATATCATCGGCGGATCACCCAGGGCCAAGGGTGGGGAAAATGGGGCGGTCGCCATAGAAGAAAAGAATTATTATTATTATTATTATTATTATTATTATTATTATTATTATTATTATTATTATCATTATTATTAATGATGACTATGATAATCAAAGTAATGATATCAATAATTTAATAGATATCTTAGAAGCCTTTCACAGAATTAAGCCTAGTTACTGGCCAGGCCAACCATTGCTAGTAACTAACTGTCAAATTATTTGAGTTAATAATTCAATTATAAAGTTCTTGAGTTTTGTCCATTCTGTAGCGATAATCTTAATGATTTATGTATAGCGTAGAGCTTCATCACTGGTACTCACTACTAAATTGCGGTATTTGCGTTGCTGAAGATGGCCGCTCCATGCGGTTGAAAGCGCTCCAACAGGTAACAAAATACCGCAATTTAGTAGTGAGTACCAGTGATAAAGCTCTACGCTATACATAAATGATATCAATTATAAAGCTTGCGTTTTCTTCTAATCAGAGAGGATCTAACGTCACATGAAAGGCCGTAAATGGTGTTTTACCAATATTAACCGATATTTTGTTTACAAAACAAATTAGATGCTAATTATAAAGGTAATGTAGGAATGTAGTAAAATGTAATCAATTTAAAACTTATTAGCTACTGTGTTAGAGGCAAAAAAAATGCACAATGCATTGTTCTCAGGGTCAATAAACTCTAATCTCATTTTATCTTATCTTTTTCCATGTGAGCTTTGTTTTCCCTTCTCATAATATTCTACACTATTTCCAATTTCCAGCTTCCCGGCTAAAAATAAAAAGCTACTCCAAAGAGAAAAGAAACTTTCCAGAATCTCTGGAATAAATGTTGGACCACAAGTTTCTCATACAACAAGTTGAAGGTACGAGTGGACGGTTTGTTATGATCATCTTATAGAAGGCGGTGGTTGCAGATGGCGGGAAAGCCACGATTGCCAGCGAAGTGGCTGTAGTATTGGACATTTTAAGGATGTAAGATTCTTGCGGTGTGTGTATTTCAATGTTAACTCGAGTTTCTGTTATTTTCTCGTAAAAATATGGAACAGTTCCTTAAAATAGAGAAAATTGGGGAAGGGACTTATGGAGTTGTGTATAAAGCACAGGACAAATTGACTGGGGCTCTTGTTGCTCTGAAGAAAATCAGACTGGAAGCGTAAGTTTTCTTCGTTTTTATGTTATTTAAGTTGCCACTAAATTCCTGTATTCATTATATATATTTTTGCATGTATTGAATAGTAGGTAATTAATATGCCCACATCTATATTGCAGAAAATGTGGGCCTTTAAATTATTTTATGCCGTATTTTATTTCTACTTGCCATGCCGGTATTTAGTGGACTATGATTGAGGTACTTGCTCTTTTGGGCCTCGTCAAACACTTAAATTAGACGAAGCTATTTACTTTCTTACCTAATAACGCATAGGCATGATACCAGAAAATATAGTTCTGTGCCTACCTTGTTTCAGGAACAATGTAGTCCAGTAAACAATACAGACTAAAACTAAACTTATGATAGGTCATTTATAAGCTCAACTTACCCCAGACCTGTATTAAAGCACTCCAATTCATAGTGATGTGGGAAAACAAATTTTTCTTGCTATTCATTTTGAGGTTCTCTTTGCATGTTGATTGATCATCATACCAATACAGCTTATTACCAGTGTGTAAAACCTTTTCAATGAAAGTCCTATAAAATTTTTTATGGCTTTTAAAGAATAAATCTAAGAATCTGTGGCACCTTGGCTCTCATTCCACTCTCCGCTATGCCTGGCCTTCAGCCTTGAATCTTTCCCCTCGCAAGCTGCTTAATGGTGATAATGCAACTCACTGTTGTAGGCCTACTATTCTCTACATTGGGACAAAACAAGTAGACTTAATTAATGCAGCAAAAATTACTCTTGGACCAAAATGGCTATTTTCAAAGTCAACATAATATTTCACAGTTATTAAAAAAAAAAAAAAAAGACCCTTGCACCAAAACTGCTATTTCTCATGTAGACCTATTAAACCTCTCTAAACTTAACTAGATGGATTTTCCCTTCACCGCTCAGCAAACACTTGTGGCGTAGTAGTTAAGGCTGCTGGTTACACTGCTAGTGTTTGCGGGTTCAAATACTGGTCGATGCATAAAATAATTTACGGTTAGGAATAGGTCCCAAATAGGTAGGTAGGGTGAACAGAAGATCAGAAATGGCTAGAGATAATAACTAGGATAAGTATAGGGGTGTTATAGACAACCTGAACAACTTTTGGGGTATAAGTCTATTAATCGCTTTATCCAAAGTCTTACACAGGAATCTTAGCTAACAGGTTAACAGACTGGCTAGAACTATACAATTTAGTTTCACCATGGCAGGGAGGATTTAGAAGGTGCAAGCGCACAACAGATAATAGGCTATTTTCATTTTTAATGCCGTGATAGCCAAATACTTGAGCAGGAAAAAGAGGACAAATTTACTGGTGTTTTATTGATCTGGAAAAAGCTTTCGACACAGTGAACAGGAACCAATTATGGTATAAGTTAAGAAAAACTAGGGCTAAGCAATCAATTTACAAATAATATAAGAGCAATCTACAACATAGAATTTTGTATATGAACCAATTTAAATGGTGGTATCACTAGAATGATCAAATAAAGAGACAGGAGTAAGGCAAGGTTGCTTCCTTAACCCACATTTATTCAGCATTTTTATTAAAACAATATTTTTGACGAAGTCTAACTAGAACCAACCAGCTATTATGAATAGGCTACTCCAATTCTGAGCCTAATGTTTGCTGATGACCTGCCACTCTCACCTCGATAGGACTGCAGAGAAGTATTGGCTCAACAATTTTTTGGGGGGAATGGAATCTAAAAATTAATATTCTGGAAACAAATATTCTTGTATGTAAGAACTGTAATAAACTCTACAAAAAGGAAATATGGAAGTTAGGCCTAGATGACAAAAGTCATAAGTAATGTGAATAGGCCTACTACTAAATAGGCCTATCTGGGGTTAATGTTCAATAACAAAGGATCTTGGGATCCACAGACAAAGGGAGCATGGGACTGTGGCAAAGTAGCCATGGGAGTGATAAATAATTGCTTAAACAAAGTACCTGAATTAAGAGTTAAAATGCTAATAGGATTTACAAAGCTTTAATAGAGTCCAAAGTTCTGTATGGAATTGAGGTGTAGGGGGAAGACAGTCCTGGAAATATCTAGACATGGTAAGGGCCAGGTTCTGCAAACAGGTACTGGGCATCCCCAGATACACATCAAGTGAGGAGGCGAGACATGAACCAGGTTACGACAGCAGCATGGGTACTATCTTAGGTAGGATCTTATGTAGATGTAAATGTAGGTATCGGTATCTTGTCCTGTAGATCCTGTGTTGAGCGGGGCTCAATGATATAGAACACGTCAGATCAAAAAAAAAATACATGCATGTTATAACAATAATATAGGCCTACAGAAACTGCAAGCTGCCAAATTTATCCAAGCTGGAAATATTCCTCCAAATTGTAGAAGGTGTGAGTTATTAAAAATTCGGCAAAAGATAGATTTATGCTGCACCCCAGCCAAGCTCCGCCGTTTTGTTAGGTTAGGAACGTTTATGTTAGTTTAGGAGCAATATACTGAATAGCACGAGGTTTATTATGTCTCACATTGAATTTCTTCTGTGACGAAACCCTAAACCCCACCTTCCCAGGCAGGCCTCATTAGAGAGGACCCTATACTAATTTCACTTTAAGTTCAAAGTAGATGTAAACAAAGCCACGTGACAAGGTAGCGCCTCATTGGCTAGTGGACGAACTGTAACTTTTGCTGCTTTGTATGCATACT
Organism: Ectobius pallidus; assembly: GCA_964059195.1. NCBI lineage: Eukaryota > Metazoa > Arthropoda > Insecta > Blattodea > Ectobiidae > Ectobius > Ectobius pallidus. The sequence goes on along the minus strand of CAXKWD010000008.1, from coordinate 72,108,632 downwards.
CTTGCTCTTAATAAAATAGTTCGGTTCAAACCGTACCTTTTTGTAGCTATTTTCGTGCAGAGAAATTTAAAAACAAGTTTCTGAAGCAGATCTGTATATGAAACAAAATTAATTTGATCAGGTTTTCATGACGCATAATAACTAAGTGAACTAATTAAACCGTTACAACAGATGTAAATTGTAGGCGTTTACGACAGCTGTGTGAATGCTCAAGTACGCCATCTTGGAATGAACTTGCCACAGTCCCTTCCCAATAACTTGGTAAGACCTGCTGAATATGCGTTCATTTATTTATTTATATCGGTTTTACAACACGTACGTGAGGACAAGAAAGTCGTGTGCTAGAAATTTCGTCAAAAGTTAAATGTAACTTACAGCTCTGATAGGATTGGGGCGGTTACAAACAGAAATTAATGAATTCAATAAGGAAACGCCTCTGAAGTGGGCAGCCAACATTGCAAACTGAGAGTAATTTTTTATACTCGTTAATATCTTCTTGTTAACTGTTTATGACTTTCTTAAATACTAATATTAAGCCTAATTTTATACAGATGTATCGATCTTTTCAAAATAAATATCACATTTTTCAACAATGGTGCATGTCATAAAAAATATTTTAAAAGTACTATTGAGAACACTGGAATACACACAAATCCTCATTCCGTGGCGGGTAAAACTCCACATGGTTTGTCACATGCTCGGTGGAGTGGTACTTTAGAGTTTGTTTACATCTACTTTGAACTTAAAGTGAAAATAGTATAGGGTGCAGCATAAAACTATTTTTTCCCCTTGTTATATATCTGTACTGCAGAATAATAAGCACCCTTCTGAAAGAGTTTTAACGAGTTATTTGGTCTGTGTAAATCATTCATGTTTCTGGTAGTACGTCCATGTACACTAAAATTAGTTTGAAATTTATCAATATTATCCACTAGGCCTACATAACACATAACAGCGTATATACTCCCCTGTAAGAGTGAGGACTTTTAATTTTTCAAATAGCGGTTTACAAGATTCCCTTTTTTTCTTTCCACATATTATTCTTATTGCCCGCTTTTGTAATCTAAATATTTTCTCCCTATGGGAAGAGTTGCCCCAGAATATGATCCCGTACCTCATTACCGAGTGAAGATATGCAAAATATACCATAAGTAATGCATCCTGTTTTAATATGTTATTCAAAATTCTTAAAGCAAAGCATGCTGAACTCAGTTTTGGACTTATCATTTCTATGTGTGTCTTCTAGTCTAGATTTTGGTCAATTTACAGCCCTAAAAATTTTACATTGCTAATTTCTTGTATGATTTGTGTTCCATAATTAATTTCAAGATTTGAGATACATCTGTTTTTTGTCCTAAATTGTATAAAATGGGTCTTTTCAATATTAAGTATCATTTTATTAGCTAGAAAACATGTGTTTAACTTGTGAAAAGCCTTTGTAGCTATTCTTGATAAATGTTCTTCTGACGTTCCTGTTACAAGTACACTAGTATCATCTGCAAAGAGCAATACCTTTGATTCGTCACTTAAGTTATAGGGCAAGTCATTAATGAAAATTAAAAAGATCAAAGGTCCTAGTATTGATCCTTGAGGTACCCCATTCTTAACAACCCCTAAGTTAGATTCATTTCCATTTATTATTACCTTTTGAGTTCTATCAGAAAGATATGATTTGAACCACTTAAGTGTTAAATTATCGAACCCATAATGATCCAATTTTTGAAGTAATATTTCATGATTTATACAGTCAAACGCTTTAGCTAAGTCGCAGAAAATTCCCAGAGCATATTTCTTTTTATCTAACACTTCCAGTATTTCTGTAGTAAGTTGAAATGTAGCATTCTCAGTGGACATGCCACTTATAAATCCAAACTGAGATGAAGTAAGAATGTCATTCAAATTAAGATAGTGTAAGTTATTATGCGGTTGTACATGACTTTTTCAAAAACTTTTGAAAATGAGGTCTGTAATTTGATGGTAGATTTTTGTCACCTTTTTTAAAGAGGGGCTTAACAATAGCATGCTTCAGTCTTTCTGGAAATATTCCATTTTCTAATGAACAATTGCATATGTGACTAAGAGGTTTACTGAGTTTCGATGAGCAGCTTTTTAATAACTTATTACTTATCTCATCCCATCCAGACGAGCTTTTACTTTTGAGAGACTTGATTATATTTTCAATTTCTTTGTGGGAAGTCAGGTTCAATTGAAATCTATGGTTCCAAACTGTAGATTTTGTTAGTAGGTCTACTGCCTTAATGCTAATATTATTTATAGGAATATTTATAAAGTGACTATTAAAAGCATTTGTAATGTCTGATAAATTATCTAGTTTTCTGTCTTGATAGCCTATATTAATGATGTACAATCATTGTTTCCCTTTGTTCTCCCCGTTTCGTTTTTTATTATATTCCATACAGTCTTAACTTTATTATTTGATTTATTAATTGCTTGTGAAAAATGCCTACTTTTTGCTTCTTTGATTACTTTCTTCAGTATGTTGCAATACTTTTTATAGTAGGCCTATTCCTTATGAGTTTGGTTGTTACTGGTTCTATATTTTATGTAGAGCTCTCTTTTGTTTGCACATGATATTTTAATACCATCAGTTAACCATGTGTTATTCCTTGAATTAGGTAAATTATCAGTTTTCTTTTTTGGAAAATTTGCCTCAAAATGTCGTGACACTATGTTTAGGAATTCACTTAATTTACTATCTACTTTGTCATAGGATAACATAGATTTCCAGTTTTCATGCGCAAGATCTTGTTTGAAATTTAAAATTGATTCGTCATTCATTACTCTAGTCATATTACTATGAGCATATTTACTGTTCGAATTTACTTTATTATTGTTTAGCACTAACATTTGTGCATCATGATCTGATAATCCATTTAATATTGGAAGTACTTCAAAATTAAAATGTTTTTCTATATCTATGAAAATATTATCTATTGTTGTTTGGGAGTCGTTCTGAATTCTCGTTGGAAAGTTTACTATGAAATCTAGATTATAGCTACCCAATAAAGATACCAGTCTGATCTTCTCACTATCAATTGAGAAATCTACATTAGAGTCCCCACACAGTATAATATTTACGTTAGTAGGCCCTACTATACAGTGAATTAAGAACCCTTTCTAACTGATTTACAAAATAATTGAAATTACCTGATGGTGCCCTGTGAATGGTTAGTATTACTTATGTATCATTTTCAAAATCCAATCTGACTGAACAACATTCAAAATCCTGTTCTTTACAGAAGGAACTTGTGTCTATATCACTGAAATGTAAGTTTCTTTTGATAAATATACTCACACCTCCACATTTTATGGAATGTCTACAAAATTTTGAACATAGTGAAAAGTTATCATAGATACATCTATGAGAAATATAACAATGACATAACTTAGTTAAATTATGTTCTCGATTTCTGCTAAAGGGCAATAGTAATAGGAACAGAGTAATGATATTACTAAATTACTTGATGAGATGGCACTAAAATAGATTTGGAACTCAGTTCTGAACTATGAGAAAAACATATCACCACTCATGAAGATCGTTAGCAGAAGATGCAACGATATTCAGAGGCAAAACCAATGAGGGAAGAAAAAAATCCCTAGTATTCTATATTGAAATGAAAGAAATGTGGAGATTTAAAAAGTATGTCTCAGGTTGCACCAAGATACAAAAAATGGGTTTGGCATGGTGACGGGCTCAGGTATGGAAACTCAGGGGCATAAGAAGGAATTTTAAGAAAGGACAATGTCCTCTATGTCTAAATAGAGAAGACACTGATATGCAATTTAAAAATGTCCGGAAACTGAAACGATCAAACAAAAATCTTTGAATAAAAGAATTCCTAGGAATTAACGTAGAAATAGCATATAAGAAATTAACAATGACAAAGAATATGAAAACTTTGAAGGAAATGGGAAACTTTATATGGGTGATTCTTCAAATACGGGAAAATTTGCGTTCCGGAGTGATATTTCCCTTCAAATTCAACTTTAAAAAAAAAATTAAAATAAAAGTTTGTTTCTACTACTTCCATACTACAACTATCAGTTTGAAATGTCACTAACTTTAAATTCTGATATTCCAAAATCGAATTTAATTCAATGAAATGTCATCCACATGCCCTGTCCCAAACCTCGGTTTTGTATATTCTAATGCATTTTTCCACAAAACAAAATGTTATTTCCTTTTCAACTTTTTTCCTGTCAATGAGTATGAATGGGTGAAGAATATTAACCCCTAAAAAATAAAATGAAATAAAATTATCACCCCACCTAATGAACATAAAGAATGTCCCAAGGGTTTTTGGTCATCCACATGGCTGAAAAGAATGGAATTTTTTCTGCAGAAATGAGAAATTTGTAAAACTGGAAAGCCAACAGGGCAGCTTGTGGTTGAATTGTAAGGTTGAATTTTGCTTGCTTACAAACAGTTTGGGATTAACAAAGGACTTTGTATCATTTTCAAGGAAAACGTTTTTATTCCCCGTCATTAACATGGCTTCTAGAAAGTAGGCAGAAAGTTAATATTAATTAATTTTGATTATGCACTATGATAAACCTTCCAATTCAAAGTACCTGACTGAAGTTGAGCCTACAGAGGTTTAGAAATGGCTTGCTGAGACCACTTAAACTCCTTTTTTTGTCATCCACATGCCTGATTTTTGTGTCATCCACATGTCTCATGAAGGGGTATGTGGATGACTCTCAAGTCATGTAGATGATAAATGTAGGATACTATTGTGTTTGCGGTGTCTGTGACCTGTACTTAAGATCTTAAAACTGATTAAATGAATTTCTGCTTGATTCCCCCCTCCCCCAAAACCATAAAAACACAGTCTCGTTAAAATTACATTAATTCCGGAGTATGCACACAAATTTGCAAATTTGATGCAAAATCAACTGAAGTATGCTGAGAAAAATATGAAATCACATAAAGAAAAGCAGATTGTTGCCAAAGTTAGTCATTAATGTGGCCTTCTGCCATCCACATGTACACGGATGTCATCCACATGGCTTTAACAAAATAAAGAAATAAAAATAAATAAAAATATAAACATTTAAGCTCTGCTGGTGTCATATTATAATCAAGTAACCCCTGAAGTATTTTTGTGATTTTTTTGAGATTTGTTAAACAAAGTAAAAAATTTGGATTTTACACACTCCAAATTTTCCCTTATTTGAAGAATATTGTTAAAAGAAAATGGGAAAAACAAATTCAAGAATTAAGTGAATAAGTATGCTTATGTACATAAGGAAGGGACATACAGCGCTCATGACATTGGTGTAATGTGTCAGTTCTTAAGATCTCAAGTCCTTTATGTTAATATTAGTGTGTAATGGAAGGAGGACACCCTATGGTGAAAACCTTGTAACACCAAGGGTGTAATATATATGGCACAAGAATAAATTATGTTACAATTACATTATATTACGTTACATCATATAAAGCAGGGCATAAAATTTCTGGTCATCAGACCACCATTGGTGACCAAAATTCTGTGGCGGGTTACAAAGATTCAATTTTGAAAAACTCCTATCTTATTTGTTTTTATTATTTTAGTTTCTGCAATAATTTTATATTGATTATAGATTGTGTTTGTTACCCAGGATATAAACATATCGCAGGCCACAGAAAGGTATTTCGAGGCCCACATTTATCACAGGCCACAGAAAGGTATTTCGAGGCCCACATTTTTAAGACCATTGTAGTTCAGTGAAACCTCTCATTTACGGACATCGAAGGGACATAACAATCTGTTCGCTTCTGGGAGGAGTCCTTTATTGGGAGGGAGGCTGTCCAATCTAACGGTAATTTTATATTTGTTTATCTCTAAATACTAAACTAAACTCCGTGGCGCTACATCCCTGAAGGGAATTGGCCTACCACCCGACCGCTGCATCATCTCCCGTAGGCAGATGGCAGGATTGGGGGGCATGTGGTCAGCATTCCGACACCCACAGCCGTTAGTGGTGGTTTTCTGGACCGGAGCCGCTACTTCTCTATCAAGTAGCTCCTCAATTTAGAATCACGAGGCTGAGTGCACCCCTACCAGACCTCCCTACCTCAGAAAAATCCGAGGAGGTACCGGGAATCGAACCCGGGCCGACGGATCTGTAGTCAGCGACGCTAACCACAAGACCACGCCGGCGGACATCTCTAAATACACCACAATAAATTTTTGCAATTTGGAATTAGATAAAACAAAACAAAAATACTGGGCCATACAATTTTATTCTAAGTACACAGTTATTCAATACTGACAGTAATTAACCGTTTTCGACTTACCGGTACAAATAATATCCAGTAGGACACTGCTTTAATACGTCATCTTTCTACTGTAGAATAGTACTTATTTGCGTCTTTCCTACACAGAATTTGTCTGAAAGCACACGAACACTACTTTTAGTTTTTTCTGCGCACTCGATCACTTCAACTTTCTCGCGGATTGACAAACCTTTGCATTTAAGTGCCATGTCTTTAGATACAGAAGCACAGAACAACTGATTGAAACACTCACATGAACAGAAAAATAAATCTTTAACCTGCTAGCCTACCCTATTGTGCAGGATGCAAGTTTGCAGAAACCTTGAACCCATCAAACAGGCAAGATTTTATGGCGTTGTTTATCTGCCTGTTTCCAGCTAACAGTACAGTATTTAGGAGGGCTAGCCATCTTTCATGATATTTCTGTACAGTCCCCCTCAAATCTAATTTTTCAATTTTCGTAACACATTAGGACTTGAAATTCAAGTTCAGTCCATAGTCAGGAGGTAAAGCAAGCGTGAAGACAGTCAAATAGCTGTCCGTGTCCATATCTGAGAGTGTGTGTAAACGAGAGTTGTATTTAACATTATTTCTATATTATTTCAGTCGGGACATAAAAATTTGTCCATATAACTTATGAGGAGTGTCTGTATCTTAGGGGTGTCCATAACGAGAGGTTTCACTATATACTGGTACTGTAGGCCACTACAGGTTAGGATAGGAACATAATTGTAAAAGACGTACTTTTAATTTTTGAAGTGAAACTTCTTTAGCGGCGGTACAGGGTAAATCGGAAACTTGTGTAAGGCTAAAAAATCGTCACAAAATTAATGTAACGCTGAAAACCGTCATGAAATTAATGTAACGCTCAAAACCGTCATGAAATTAGTAGTGTGTTTCGGAGCGGACTGCACAGAAAACAATCAACTCAATGACTAGGAGTAATCAAAGGAAATTTTTCAGTCCTAGTACGAGGACCTGCAAATGGGAATGGTAGTAGTAGTAATAACAATAATAATAATAATAATAATAATAATAATAATAATACTTACTTGCTCAATGGCAATGGACAATTCCTAAGCAATCTAAAGGTATATTATCTATTTTATGGAACCCGGAGGTTCATTACCGCGCTTAAAAAATCCAAACAATAAAAAAATCAAAGATTCAAAATTTAAATATCCAAAATTAAAGATCCAAAATTAAAAAGTCCAAAAATCCAAAATTTAAAAAATATAAAATCCAAAATTAAAAAATCCAAAATTTAAAAAACACAAAAATTATATAAATTGATCAGAATTAATCGCAATCACAAGAGAATTGCTGTCTTTGGCAAGGTCTGCTCTTTCTTCTTACATTGCACACCTTGAAAAGAAAAAACTGGAGTAGCAATTAAAGTTGAATAAAACAGAAGCGACGGAAAAGCAAAAAATGCAGAAGGAGCTAGAAATAAAAAAAAAAGAGAAAACAAAGAATTGAAACATTAGAAACAAACTTTAAAAGAATTAAGAAAGATCTCAGTGATAAAATGAAAATAGGCAACAAGCTTTTTAAAGCAGCGCATTCCAAGTTTTAAAAAAAGGCTTTAGACAAAAATGATTTACAAGAAGCTAAAGCTAGACATTTCATGCTTGAAGGATTGACAGTCGTCAAAGATGAGGAAAGGCACATGTATAAAAAAGCAGAACAAATACAAAATACTCTAGGTAAGAAAAAAGGGCTCTTATTACAATTTTTTTAAACAAAAAGTATTTTTTACTGCATGCTCTCTAAAACAGCTGCTTGTCAGACTGGTAACACACCGAAAAATTGCATTTTAGCAACCAAGGTCTAGTACTTCAAAGTCGTCATGGCAATCTATAAACAAAATCCAGATGGCATTGACCAGTCACACCAACTTTAACATGGATTTAAGCATATAATTAGTCATATAACAAATTTTTAAGCCTACATGTTTCTTTATGATAATCAGAAACTTTACCGTACCAGGATTTTTCGCAAAACACGGAAGCCAATTTTATCATATGACAACAAATATTATAAGCCAACAACTTTTCACATCTTTGGTTCACATGAGAAAAATTGCTTACCATGGATGTGCACCAGCATTTAAATGCCGTAATATATTCCTTCTCATAATCTACTTCTGCCGTGAAGCTCCAATTCAGTGTTTCTGTTTTGGATTGATATTTCCTTGGTATTATCATTCATTTAATGTGAATAAATTGTCCACCTAAACCACGAAAATAGTCCACTAGTTCAATGAATGTAACGTTTATTGTACATTTTATTTTTAATCTACAGTTTTAATGATTTCCCATATCTTGTGGCGTTGGTGTGAAATTCATATAGTCATACGATATACAATAATAATGTTATGCTAAAAACACTGTACACTTGATACATTTACACATTAAAATAGCAACTGCTGAAAATCTATTTTAAAATATAAATCTTTAAAATGTACTGTTTTTATACGTTATGTATAATAATTATTGGTAGGTTGATCGATAACTGTGTATCATTAAAACCATTGCCTATGAACTAGCCATTAAACATATAAAAATGTTTGCCAAGAGTTATTCAGCATTAGTCAATGATAAAAGTGGTACGTAGATGCACTGTAACTAAGTATTTGTGCGTCATTTAAAAATTACAAACATATATAAATTTGCCGTCTCTTCTCTTCTCAGCAATAGTCAGTTTTATAAATTAATATGTGGAAATGCAGGAGCTAGTAGTTGTTACTTGCTTGTAGGTCTAATATTAGCTCGTTTGTTGATCTTGCTGTAGTATTCCGTTATAAGGAGATAAAGCAGACACCATTAAGTTCAATGATATTAATAAATTTCATTTTTTCTTTCTTTGAGGGTTGAAGTATTAAGGAAATTGGTGATTAATGTTTTGCCTTATACCCTCAAATAATGATAAAACCAAAAAGCCGCAGTTAGCCTCAGATATTTATTATTGGAATTATATAATCTGTTTGAATTATGAGTTATGCTAAAAAGAAAAAATACACATATTTACACAGTCAATTAAAATACTATTTACAATATCACAGTAAGTATTTACAAATTCATTAAAATCTATTTGTATTTAAAAACATACACTTAATATGCTCTGCAATTAAAAGTAGTATATAGACAGCAGGTTATTATAGAGTGTAACAATGTCTATTTAGCTGCTAATTGCAGTAGTCAATGTTAACATAAAAACCAGGTTGATTATATACAATAAAAATTGTTTCTCAGTAGTATGATATTCTTCTGAGTTTAAATTGTAGAGAGTTCTATATATGAATCGTTGCTTAGAAATTCGGCTTGCTGCTTCTTGGGTTTTATCATTTTAGATTGTGAGATGCATTTCGGTGCATGTTTACACCATCTTCAGCGACTGAAGATGGTGTAAACATGCACCGAAATGCATCTCACAATCTAAAATGATAAAACCCAAGAAGCAGCAAGCCGAATTTCTAAGCAACGATTCATATATAGAACTCTCTACAATTTAAACTCAGAAGAATATCATACTACTAGAGAAACAATTTTTATTGTATATAATCAACCTGGTTTTTATATTAACATTGACTACTGCAATTAGCAGCTAAATAGACATTGTTACACTCTATAATAATCTGCTGTCAACAGATTAACATTTTATGACTACATACTACTTTTAATTGCAGCGCATATTAAGTGTATGTTTTTAAATACAAATAGATTTTAATGAATTTGTAAATACTTACTGTGATATTGTAAATAGTATTTTAATTGACTGCACGTAAATATGTGTATTTTTTCTTTTTAGCGTGTGTATTTTTTAGCATAACTCATAACTCAAACAGATTATATAATTCCAATAATAAATATCTGAGACCAACTGCGGCTTTTTGGTTTTATCATTATTTGAGGGTATAAGGTGAAACATTAATCACCAATTTCCTTAAGTTCAATGATGTAACGGAATACTACAGCAAGATCAACAAACGAGCTAATATTAGACCTACAAGCAACTAAAAACTACTAGCTCCAGCATTTCCACATATTAATTTATAAAACTGACTATTGCTGAGAAGAGAAGAGACGGCAAATTTATATATGTTTGTAATTTTTAAATAACGCACAAATACTTAATTCTTAGTTACAGTGCATCTACGTACCACTTTTATCATTGACTAATGCTGAATAACTTTCGGCAAACATTTTTATATGTTTAATAGCTAGTACATAGAGATTGGTTTTAATGATACACAGTTATTGATCAAAAAACTAAACTCCGTGGCGCTACATCCCTGGAGGGACTTGGCCTACCACCCGACCGCTGCGTCATCTCCCGTAGGCAGATGGCAGGATTGGGGGGCATGTGGTCAGCATGCCGACACCCACGGCCGTTAATGGTGGTTTTCTTGACCGGAGCCGCTACTTCTCTATCAAGTAGCTCCTCAATTTGGAATCACGAGGCTGAGTGCACCCCTACCAGACCTCCCTACCTCAGAAAAATCCGAGGAGGTACCGGGAATCGAACCCGGACCGACGGATCTGTAGTCAGCGATGCTAACCACAAGACCACGCTGGCGGCCTGTTATCGATCAATCTACCAATAATTATTATACATAACGTATAAAATCAGTACATTTAAAAAATTCATATTTTAAAATAGATTTTCACCAGTTGCTATTTTAATGTGTAAATGTATGCAGTGTACAGTGTTTTTAAGCGTAACATTATTATTGTATATCGTATGACTATGTATGAATTTCACACCAATGCCACAAGATATGGGAAATCATTAAAACTGTAGATTAAAAACAAAATGTAAAGTACACTTTACATTCATAGAACTTGTGGATTGAATTTATTTATTTTTGTGGTTTAGGTGGACAATTTATTCACATTAAATAACATTTACCACAAAAGGAAAAAGGAAATTTATCAATATTATCATTCATATTTTCACACGCTTTCCATAAATACTAGTTCGTGTGCATTATTGTTTACAAAAAGTGACTCATATAATGTATCTATACCACATTTTGTATTGGTATTGTTCCACAATTCAGGTGGCTGTGAGAATTTGATGTTAACAAATGGCTGGCTACCTTTTATTATAATTAATTATACGGTATTTTTGTTTCATTTCATATAATTTAGGGAGCGTTTACTAAAAAATATTGTATGCACCATGTATGCAAAAACTTTATCAGACTCATCCAGTATTTCAGCCTCGGCTTACCTCTCAGCAGCTATACTAGATTCGTCTGCTAATGTGTTGTTTTGCATACTTGATACATAAATAGATATTTTGTAATAGTAAACAAAATACTGTTCATATTATTGTCAAATGTATAAGTTAATTATCATTAATTGTTTTTAAATTGTATTGGAAGTTAACACAGTGAAGTTATATAACATAATAATTATATAAGAGTTGAATTTTTACACAAAAAACTTGGGTTTTAGTATAGTTTATCTGTACTAGTTTCGGCGCCTTCGCAACAATTGTCAACAGCTATATTTCAACTGCCGTGCTACCCTCCCACAGACGTGGTACAAACTTTGAGATGAGGTCCTCATTGGTCGGGATATCGAAGTTCATCAGTTGGTTCCCATTCTTGTGAATAAAAGCTCCTTGTGTCCATGGACACATTTTAATAATTCTGGATCCCTTTCAACTTCATGTCCATCATCCCAAAAGTGTGCCCCTACCGCTGATTTGTCTGTATTTTGATATTTGATGTGTCTTATGCTGTTCTTTAGTTCTGACTTCCAATGTCCTCTTGGTTTTTCCTATATTAAACTTTTTTGCAATCATTACATTTAAATTGATAAATGCCTGATTTTTTACTGTGGTGGGGGTTCTCGAAATTTGAAGATCTGAATAGATTTTTTTTTAAAGAGTATCTGTTTACAGGTGCTGTTGTGATGCCATGCTTTCTGAAAACTTTTCTGAATTTTATCGGCCCAAGGGTGGATTGTAATTTTCTTGTATTTCAAGTTTTCTTTTATTGGTTTCAAGGTGGTGATCTCTCTTGTTAGTTTTTGTTTTTTGCACTTATTGATTTTCTTGTCGACTAGTTCTCTTCTGTAACCATTATTTTCTGCAGTGGTGATGACTGTATTATAGGCTATTCCAGGTCATATTCTGATTTGCTGAGAGGCATGTTTACCAGGGAATTGAATACAGCTTGTTTAAGTGCAGTTGGATTGAAACAATTGGCTTTGATGTATGAATCAGTGTGGGTGAGCTTCCTGTGAATACCGAATTCTAGCTTGTTTTCTTGTTTTATTATTTTGATGTCCAGGAATGGCAGATCTGTTTGCTCTTCTAATGTAAACTTCAGTGAATTGTCTTGTATATTAAGTAACTTAAGGGCATCTTGCTTAAGCTTTTGCGGGTTATGGCAAAGATGTCATCAACGTACCTACAGCATGTTTTGAATATGGAAGGGAAGGCATCTACCAACTTAAATGTAATGATTGCGAAAAAGTCTATATAGGAAAAACCAAAAGGACATTGGAAGTCAGAACTAAAGAACACATAAGACATATCAAATATCAAAATACAGACAAATCAGCAGTAGCGGCACACTTTTGTGATGTTGACATGAAGTTGACAGGAATCCAGAATTATTAAAATGTGTCCATGGACACAAGGAGCTTTCAGTCTGGGAAAGGATTTTTATTCACAAGAATGGGAACCAACTGATGAACTTTGATATCCCAACCAATGAGGACGTCTTTTTAAAGTTTGTACCACATCTGCGGGAGGGTAGCACGGCAGTTGAAGTATAGCTGTTGAAATGGTTGCGAAGGCGCCGAAACTAGTACAGGTAAACTATACCAAAAGTGAAGTTTTTTGTGTAAAAATTCAACTCTTATTATCATTATTACTATCATTAATTGAGTTTTTTTATTAAAAAGTAGCAAACAGGTTACTTATATTTTAATCACAGCAGAGTACTTTTTTTATTACTTTTTTAATTGGTTACTTTTCAACTTTTTTTATCCTATATACTGAGTTTCAGCCCTGACCCTGAATACCTTGAGATTGTGGACAACATGTATGTTAGGGCCAGATAGAATACCTTGTGGATTGTGGTATATAACATATTATTGTTAATAAATCTACAAAATACAGTAAGATATCAGTATAACAAAATTTTCAGCATTGCAAAATTAATGCATTAGTCCCTTCTCTTTTCCCTGTTTTATGTGTGTTAAAAAATTTCATTGTAACAAATTTAGAACTTTCAGTAAAACAGATTAAAACTATGCCTGTTTGCCTATATATAATTTTAATTTTTCTGGTGTATACTGTGTAATATTGCCTCGGGGAGAGACATTAATGACAACTTTTTGTAATCAATGCATATATTGTTTTGAGTGCTGAATGGAAATAGCTTAAAGAAGAATATGTAATCGCTAAGTGCTAGATGACACAGAAACAGAAGAGAACTGGAAGTGTTTGTGTGAAAATTCAGATGGGCCAGCAAGTGTGAATCTTACTGGCTACATCAATGTGGACTGTAACGTGACAGTGTAACAAGAAATCACAGATGACAGAATTGTGGCAGACATTTTGAGTGATATAAATCCATGTGAAGAAGAGGTAGAAGGTCAGCAGTATTTGAATCTTATGCAGGCAATGCATTGCACATACTCTTCTCAAGATTTTCTTCTTTCTTGAAGCAATATGGCAGATTCTGTATTAAATTCATGTGCGGTGGTTGGTGCCTTTCTTGAATAGTCTTTTATGCCTGGGAGTGTTCCAAAGAGAATCACAAACTTTAAAAAAGTAAAAATAAAGTCCAGAACATTATGAACTGGTAAAATTTCAGTGTAACAAAATTTCGCTAGAACAAATTAATTTCTGAGGTCCCCTAAATTTTGTTATACAGAAATTTTACTGTAGTACACATGAATAAGCAGGGACGAAGCTTAGCTATCCCATAAATGTTTGGAATATTGTAACATAGTTACATTATTTTACACAAGCATTACCAGGCGAACACCCAAGTTGAAGTCAGCAAGTCATTGAGCCTAGCAGAATCATAAGAATTAATGAGGGTCTGCGAGGAGCCTTGAAGCTACTGCATGTCAGTTTTCTTATAATCTGTGGGGTAAGCAGACTATCTCTGCCACCTAAAATCTAAACTGAAAAAAGTGGAGCACAAGTTGTGGGAACTGGTGTGATTTGTGTAACTCATCATTTGAGTACACTACTAAATAGGCTATAATCATTCCTAACCTTTTATAAACTCTGATCACTGAGTTTACCCAAATAGTTTCATGCTTCGCAGCTTTGAATAACAACTGGCCAATATTTCATAGAGGAGTAACTTTTTTTAATGACCACAAATGATTATTCATTGTTTGTTAGAAATTTTAGAAAATCAATAAGATACAGAGTTAATCTTGAGTTCCTTCCCCCAGTCTCTTGCTATTGATTTAAGAATCATGGAATGTGAGCTGTTTTCGGGTTACTATTTCACTTTCTATTTAGTTGCAAGAAATAAAACTGGACTATTCTCTTTCTGGTTAAAGACTGAAATCTTGTTCGATCCACTTGTTTCCACTTTGAATCGTCTGAATTATTGGAATGGCAGGAGGGATGGGGATGTAATCCACAAGTATGAAAAAATGGTAGCACAAAATGAGAGCTCTTATTGCTTAAGAAGTAGTTAATACGTTAATTAACAACATTAAAGTTCGCTTGAAATTCAATATAGAAAAGGTTCCGTTTGTTTTGTTTGTGTGTGTTTTTTTAAATACAGTGAAAAGCAATAAAAATCGAGTCAAGTAAGCGCTAGCTCGAACAACCACAGCCTTCTAAACATGGCTTCGGCTTGGCTGCGTGCTTGCGCTGTTGCGCGTGGGTGAAGATTATTTTTGCGGGGGGAGTGTGGTGAAGTAATGTTTTGTGTTTTGAAGTTTTTCCTATTCATTTTCCGTATATAAATAAATATTACTGTTTCAAGGTTGCTTAAAAGTTCATTTTGGTATCAATATTGTGATGCCGGATATAAGTAGGACAAATATGAGTAAGCATTCAATAAAGATGCTCTTCTCCAGCTGTCAGATTGACAACATGGCTGCACTAAACAGAACTAAGCAACATTTTCTTCCTAAGTGCTATCGGGTAAGAAAAAATTAGAAAGCATTGCTAAAGACTGTAAAATTCATTTGGCTTATTGCCGAAACACTAAGAAGCTACAGATAATAACGGCAATAACATTTTTAAATAACATACAATGGTGACTGATTCTGTAATTTTGTGTGTGTGAGAAAGGTCCATGTTTAATGGCCATGTAATAGCTTTGAAATTGTTCATTGTAAATTAATTTTATTCATAGCATATTCGGATACTTCTTACGCCGAACGTTGTGCTTTATTGCGCAATTTTTTGCCTAAATTTACCAATTAGCCTAATCTAACCTTGGTGTAAAATTTGTAGAAAAGAATAATAGTAACCTTTTTTTGCACAATTTTTGTGGCCTGGTATTACGTGTATATGAATTTTCTAGACATAACATTTGTGAGAATATGTTGGCTGGGATCTGTCCGGCACTCTCCTCCCTTTTAGCACGAGATGTTCTGGCCTGTTATGCGGCCCACTGATTGGTTACTAACACTTCAGTCGTCATTGGTTCTTCCTGCACAGACTTATCCGTTGCTGCCAATAGTTTTATATAGGCTAAACATATACCAGTACTATGGTTAGGTGACCCTTTACTGTTATAATAATTATCATACTTAAAGTTCCTGGTGAAGGAGGTCTAGAAGAAAATTGGGAAGGGGGTGGGGGCTTGGGCAAAACCCTCAACCAAGAAAAGCAGGAAGGAATTATGTGGCCAATACTGGATTAGGCGGCAAAAGATAGATTTATGCCGTACACCGACGAAGCTCCACCTGCTCTCACCCGCCCCTCATTTCCCCTGCTGACCCTCACTTCCGAGCCAATGCGCACGCCACTGCTTGCTTCCCCTACATCTATCACGACTATGTACTTGCTCAGTGCCGATACTGCAGCTCACTGTTGTAGCCTTTGTCATATACGTATGAAGCATGTTAAATTAAGACTGCAACACAAAATAAAACAAGGCAAGTTTATAGTTTGCGACTCACCCTGCTCCCCTTTCCATCGGCGCGGTCGCCTTCCCCGCCGGCCTGCCTGCATGCTTGCTTCCCCTCACCGCCTACCGCGCATCTTCCTGCACGCATCTTCCCCGCTATAGCGCATGCCGGCCGCTGCTAAGCGCCGGTAATGCAGCCTGCTGTGTTAAGCCCGCAGCTTGCTCTAATAATTGCAATAATAACAAAAGACCCTTGCACCATACATAATATTTCACAATTTTTAAAAACGATTATAAAACGAAAATGTCGAACAATTAAAAAAATACCCTTGTACCAAACATAATATTTCGCGATCTTTAAACACCGATTTGATATATAAAAAATCGAAATTTACATAATATTTCACAATTTTTAAAAACGCCGTGTTATGACATAAAACATGGCTTAATTGATGCAGAAAAATTCCCTTGCACCAACACTACTCTTTTCGTAACAAACAAAACATTTCAAAATTTGAAAAAGTGATTCTTGCGTTAACACTCGTGAATGCATGAAATCACCCCTATAGTAACTCAAATATATGAAATCTTTCTTAACTGCTCAACTGTCACTCGTCGCGTAGTGGGTTAAGACTCCTAGCTATAACGCTAGGGGTTCCGAGTTCGAATCCCGGTCGATCCAAAATTTACAGTTAGGAATAGGTCTCGAATAGGTAGGTAGGGTGAAGAGGAGGTGAGAGGAAAGAGACGGGAAAGAAAGAGAAGAAGAGAATAAAGGAGAAATAAATTATTTTTCTCTTTCACCAGTTCCATACTAGATGCCGCCACCGTCGCTACTCTGCTAGTAGTTCTAATGCCGCCGCTAGGATCTCCCCACCCAAAACCCCTACTTTCCGCGCGGGTCCCGTTAGAGTAGTAGTGGTGGGGGACTCGGGTGAGTCGCAATATATATTTTTCCCTAAAACAAATATTGGTAAAAGATAGATTTATGCCGCACACCAGGCAAGATCTGCCCGCCGGTTCCTTCCCCTCGTTTCGGAGCCTGTGCACGAATCTCACTGTTGTACCATGGCTTCCTTGACAGTTGTAACAATGTTTTATGAAAGGTGTGGAAGGGAAAAAGCTTCTGCATTTAGTTAAATACTGATAGGTAAATTCTAGGTCAGTGACAGGTTTTGTTAAGCCGCGTTCACACCTGTGCAACGTTGCATGCGCACAAGAGGCTTGCGCCTGGCAGGTGGAGATGCAAGCCGGGGCATGCAATGGTGCAGGGTGAGGCATGCGTGGAATCTGCGCACGGACCTCCTTGCGCCGGAGGACGTAGGCGCAAGTAGCTCCCCATTTGAAACGGGGAGCTACGTGCAACAGTCGTGCGTCTTCCAAGGCTCTGCTCTGATTTTTCATTATGGCGGAGTGGTCTAATGAATAGAATATTGAGTTCGTGGAGGATTATCGCTCGTATCCGTGTTTGTGGATGGCTAGCTCCCCGGACTACAAGGACAGGACAAAAAGGAGCGATTCCTTACAGTTTCTAAGGGACAAATACGCTTTGGGAACAACGAAAGCAGTTGTAAATAAAATAAAAAGCCTCCGATCATACTTTCGTAGAGTCCAGCAGAGTAGAGCAGTGGTATTATTTCAATGAATAGACCTTTTTAGGCTTTTTAAACAAATGAGTTTAGCCGTCTTCATAAAACATAATAATGGACACTAATATGACACCGAAAATTGTTTATAATTTTGACAGAGTTATTCTAGTTCTCTCCCCCCCCCCCCCCCAAATAAGCAAGTAACTATTCCTTATATTGGCACTCGAAAAATAGCATAAACAATTGAGATATTTACCCTTTTTAATGATACAATTATTCAATGCTCACTCAATTAACTTCCTATCTACTAAAATAAGTTGACTGAAATTGTTTCTATATATACATTTCAAAGTAGGCCTATTTCAGACTGCTCAAGTTTCATTTCCTGCGATAGTTGCAATATACAATAACACGTGTGAATTGATTCAACCGAGGGAAGAACTGAGGTCAATGATAACAACGTTGCATTTGTTTTGGAAAGCAGAAGCCAAGGCCGACTTGGTTACATCAGTTAACATAAACAATGGTTTCTGCCCATGCAATGAATAGCTGCACTATACAAAGACAAACAACAAAGCGATATATAGCCTACATTATTAATTTCAGTGCGTTGTATCAATTTATTTGCATTACATCTTTTCTTAAAATGCACTAATTCACATTTATTTATTTTCTTTTGTATTAATGGGAAAATCTATTTAAAAATAGTGTTTTTCTGCAAAAGTCCTCTTTAGCCCCTAGTCTAGTGGTTGCTGACTACGGACCCGCAAGTCTGGGTTCGAACCCCAGTACCTCCTCAAATTTTTCTGAGGTAGGGCCAACTGGAACGGGGTGCATTCAGTCTCGTGACACCAACCGAGGAGCTAATTCATAAAGAAGTAGCGGCTTCGGTTCAGTAAGCTATCAACAACTGCAGTAGGATTCGGCATGCTGACCACATGCCCTAATCCTGCCAGCTACCTATTCAAAATGTGACAATTATTACGCTCATATTATTGGTAATTAATAATAAATAAAATTATATTTGGAAGAAAGCAGTTCGTTCGTTGAAAATGCCACTGTTCGAAATAGTACCTACTGGTGATCAGAGTTGTTCCTACTGCGTACATTTTCGAACGATATTCTGGAAATGAAAGATTGATTGCCATGACCAATTTTACTGCTGTTTGACTTTCATATTTTTGTGAAAGGTCAACTACATTGCCAACTTTGTGATTACAATACAATTGAATTTTCTTCTTACGGTTTCGTCTTTGTCGCAAAATAACAACAGCTGCAGCAGCAGCAGCTACGGCACCTAAATCCAAAGCGGACATTTCATCTGCGCACTTCTAGCAGGTGTGAACAGAAAGAGGTAAGCGCCTACAATAATGGAGCCGCAAGAGACTAGGTGCATGCGTGAGCTTGCACCGTTGCATGCGCAGATGCACTGGAGAGGCATGGCAACTAGGCGCAAGGCGCACAGGTGTGAACGCGGCTTTAGGTTAGGAACGATATGTTAGTTTAGGAACAATATACTGAATAGCACAAGGTTTATTAACTTATGTCTCACATTGAATCTCTTCTGCGATGAAACCCTAAACCCCACCTTCCGAGGCGGGTCCCATTAGAGAGTTGGTGGGAGGATCCTAGTGCGCAGCATAAAACTATTTTTTCCCGGCAAAGCCCCCAATATAGAAAAACAAGAAGGGGTCCATATTAAATTTCTGTATCCTGTAGAAATCCTCAACAACTGAGATCACATTTTCACCGTTAGGTTTCTAATATTGAAAATTGTCCGTGTGATCCTAAGCCCTTTCCCAGCCTGTCTAGTGCAAGGAGATCGTGATTTAACAGCTGTTCACAGTGCCATTTACAGTGTGTACAACTGAAAAGTTTTAAAATAAAGGACAAACACACCGAGTGAAAAGGGGGTGGTGGGGGGGGCGAAGCTAAACACAACACATTATACTAATATATCGTTAATAACAATATGGTACAGTTTGGAGTTTGGTTTTATAACTACTTTCATCTGTAGCAACTGAAAACAGACCTTGAATAAGAGTCTGAACAGTCTTAAATCCTGCAGAGTTCTGTTGGAGGAAAAGTTCAGATTAAATTTAAGTTTTTTAACGTATTATCTATTAAATAAAAGAAATAGTTTATTCTTTTTTCCAAATGGCCTCCTCTTCACCCCCTCATAGCCATTCCATTCTTCCCACAGTTTTAATTCTGTACTTTTTATTTTTATAAGTTTATTTTCTACATTTATAATTAATTGTACACATTATATAATAACATACTTTTTACTTCTTAAAGCATCTCCCCTTTTCAGGGGTTGCCTTCTAATGCCTTCCTCCAGGATCCTCATTCCTGCCAATCGCCTTCTTGTAAATTCCTTCCCTGCATTGCTCGGGCTATTCCACCTTTCCAGGTGCTTCTAGGTCTCTGTCTTTTCCTTCTACCACATGGTGACCATGACATGATCTGCTTGGGTCGTCTGTCTTCTGACATCCTCTGGACATGTTCATACCATTGCAGTGTCCTCTTTTCAAGCCTTTCCGTGGGCATTTTTTCCTGTTCCATTCTTTCCCTTATTACTTTATTGGGTACTCGTTCTATTCTAGATACCCGACAACTTGTACGCAGTGCATCCATCTCTACTGCATTTAACAATTCTTTTTGTCGCTGTGTCAAAGCCCATCCTTCTCCTCCATAAGTGAGGATACTTTCAACAATAGCATTTAAAATCAATCTTTTAGTGCTAAGATGAATTTCTCTACTCCAGAAAACTCCATTCAATGCTCGAATAGCCCCTCTTGCCTGATTTATATGGTGTGTCACATCCTCTTTACAAGTACCAGATTTTTCAATAATGGAGCCCAAATATTTAAAGTTATCTACTATTTTTATCTTTCCCAGACCAGGTACATCCATATCTTCTCCATCTCCTCCAACAACCAAGTATTCTGTCTTCTTGACATTTATTTTCAGACCTCCTTCATTGTATACTTCATGTAATTTCTTTACCATATACTCTGCATCTTCTCTATCCTGTGCTAATACCACCTGATCGTCTGCGAATAACAATGAGTAAAGGGCTTTTTCATGTACCGGAATACCCATCTTATAACAAGATGCATCCCATTTCTTTAAAACACTCTGTAAATGTATTTTAAATAGTGTAGGGGACATGCCACAACCCTGTCTCAAACCCTTCGTTCTGAATTCTTCAGATATCCGTATTCCCAATTTCACTGTAGCATGACATGCAGTATATATATCCTTTTAATAAGATGAATCAAGGATTTATCAATTCCCATACTCATCACTGCATTCCAGAGTTGACTTACAGGAACAGAATCATAGGCCTGCTCTAAATCTATAAATGGGTCATTCTCCAGAAAAGGGCAGATTTCAATGTTAGAATTTTTTTTTTAATTATTTTTTATTTTGGACCATGTAATTTTTTTATGTAATATTTCTTTCTGCAGAGTACTACTGAGGTACTTGCCCTACTTACCAAGTGGTATTTTGCATTAAATTAACAAGGTTAGAAAATGGCGCATTCATGGAGGTGAGAAAATAGTAAGAAATAGTAATTATATAGAAGTTATGTGAGAATTATAATTAATTTACTGTATTAAATGTTATCATGAAAAAGAACAATATTATTATTATACAAATGGATTACACACAACTTTTTACTTATTTTTATGTATGTTAAAATAGATTATCACCTTAAAATCAAAACTTTAAATCAAAACATGATATATTCTCATAAACTATTAGGCTATACCAGTATCTTCTTTAAACAAAAATAAAAAAATTCAGACAGTTAAATATGTCATCAATTACAACATTAATTACACCTCCATGGATAGGACTCGAGAGTAACAGTAACGGAGGTAAGATTTTTCTCTAATTTGTCAAACTGCTTGGGAACATTTGAGGTTAGAAAATCTCAGTTCTAGAGTAACTTTGCATTTCTTGTTATTATAATTTATAGCAAAAGTAAATATAAAAACATACAACTTTACCGTCTGGTGTAGGTAATGGACTTGAGGAAGTCCAATTATCAACTCTGCATTTAGCCCTTTTACACAAACAAAACAACACTTAAAAGCACACTAACAGCTTGGCTTTATATGAATGACTTGCTTCGCTCATTGGGAGCTCCACCCCCAAACCCCCGCTGAGGTTCTCGGGAAAGGTTATTTAAAAGATATGTGGGAGATAGAGTGCGTGTATTTAGTCTGCTGTATTGGCTATTACCTTTTTTGCCACAATAATCCTGAAAAAATAAATGTGGGAAGACTTTGGGATTTTTTCGGAATTTTCCCGTCGGTTGCAAGCTAATAGGCATCAGTTTGCCAAGTCTAAGTTTTCTAGGTCAACTGAAAGTGTATGTACATTTATGGTGTATTTTATGGAGTAAATTTCAACTGTTATTGATTTAAATGGACATGATACAAGATGAAATAGCGACTAAGATTCGTGGTATGTGAATATGCAATTTGGCTTTTGCCTTTACAACCAGGGAAATCATAGGAAAAGATAAGTAAAATTGGTTATAATATGTTGTAAAGAATGCAGGACTTCATCTCTGAGTTGTGATTAAAGAATATAAATTATGACATTTCTTGAACAGATAGAAGAAAACTTTGTTAGTTCTGGACAAAAACATGTTAATTGGATTAAATTATTATGAACCTGAGACTTCAGAATGCGAGTCCAAGACGTTACTATCTCGACCACCCCGTTAGGTTTACGGAAATAATTATTTCTAAACTTTCAGAGCCATACGTGAACACTTTGATAATACCGTTGCCATGGAAACCGAGCCTTTTTTCTGGGGATTTTAGGGCTAAAAATTTAAAAAAAACTTACTTTTTGGAATTTTACTGTGGTTTACAGCCTAAAAGCTATATGTGTACCAAATTTCAAGTATCTAGCTCATCTGGAAGTGGGCAAACATTAATGTCAGTGAGCCGAGCCCTTTTTCGGGGGGTTTTTAGGGCTAGAAATTAAAAAAAATAACTTTTTGGAATTTTCCTGTGGTTTACAGCCTAAAAGCTATATGTGTACCAAATTTCAAGTTTCTAGCTCATCTGGAAGTGGGCAAACATTAATGTTGGTGAGCCAAGCCCTTTTTCGGGGGGTTTTTATGGCTAGAAATTGAAAAAATAAACTTTTTGGAATTTTTCTGTGGTTTACAGCCTATAAGCTATATGTGTGCAAAATTTCAAGTTTCTAGCTCATCTGGAAGTGGGCAAACATTAATGAGCCAATCCACGTGAAAATGGACAAAGGTGGTTACATCTTTTTTTTACGTGACATAGACATGTTATATATCAAAGTAAAGGGAAAAGACTGTAGAATTTGAAAATAGATTCACAATTCTATTAAATTAAAGGTATCTATATAATAACAACTGCTGAAATGTGTATTTCTTTTGTTGACTGAAATTTATAATTTAACATGTTGGCTAGTACTGCATTATACTCATGGAATCAGTAGATTTGCTGCAATTTTTAATTTCACCCACAAAAGCACAAATAAGTGAAGATTTTGTCATCATAAAACAAATTTTTAAGATCAGTTTAAGTGAAGATATTCATCAAAACAATTTTCAACGTATCCTTGTCACACCCGTCACAAAAAACATGTAATAGTTTGGGTAGAAAGCCAAGTAATCATTGTATAATATGGAAACTTTGTAAAAGTTAAGATATTTCAATACAGAAGACACACCTAAAATATAATTTTGAAATTCCTACTATTTTGGCTTAATTTTGATGTGACGGGTGTGACACATGTTGTGTGACGGGTGTGACATTTATGTAAAATGCCTTTTGCAGCTTTTTTATAGTGATTATTTCATGCAGATGTTGAATAAATCATATGTTTGCATTAATACTATCTTTAAAATGGCTCTTGGACTTCCGTGGTAGAGAACAGAACTTCTTTGCAAGACGAAGAAACTACGATCTACCAGCTTTGGCTATGGATGACATAGGTGAGCAGTGGAAATGTCACAAATGTTTTAATGTTGGTAAAGAAGTGAGGTAAAGATCTAGTGATCCCCTATAGAGGCCATGAAGGCTTTTAGGGTTTAAACATTCAACCTTCAACATTTTTAGACTTTTAGCACATGAAGGTGGTAAGGTTGTCAGTCTTATGCACTGGCTGCCTTTACCCCAAAATTGCTTCTGGTACCCATTTCTGTTAGAGGATGAGTTGACCTCAGGGCCATAGTGCCAGCAGAAGGATTAGGCCAATTGAAAAATCTCAAAAACCTCATCAGGAATTGAATCTGTGCCCTTCCGGTTTGTAACACAGTACCTCAACCAGCAGCATGACATTGTACCCCAATAAACTAAGTGAGAAGTGATAGCCTAATTTATTCTGTGCCTGATTTCTGTACTGGTAACTGTGTATCTTAGAACTGCTAAGAAATTCAGACAGACAATACCTCTAACAGCCGATGAAATGAGTAGGCCCACATGGAAACAAATGAAGGAGAACAGATAGAAAAACAATCAGCCAATCTAAATATAGCTACACAATATTATTTTTGTATGAGAGACAACAAAAATGTCCTGGTGACAAGAATAACCAGATCCATATCAATTCAGTAAAAGTTTGCAAAGAGCTCAGGCTTCCAAGTAGTCCAGGATTTTAGAGTAGAGGACAACGAAAACTGCCTAACTAGTACCGGAGGAACATTTCACTTCACAACTTGACACAAGCCTGTTAAAAATATGGACAGAGTGGAAAAAAGACTTACATGGGAATTCTTTTTTATACTGAGATCACGTGTTGGGATTCCCCAGGATTGGTATATTAGCACAAAAATTTTTCATGAAATTCATGCAAAATGGTACAGAGGCAGAAGGTGCAAAGTGTGGTTAGCATTGCAGATTACAGATCCATCGGCCTGGGTTCGATCCCCGGTACCTCCTCGAATTTTTCCGAGGTAGGGAGGTCTGGTAGGGGTGCATTCAGCCTCGTGATTCAAATTGAGGAGCTACTTGATAGAGAAGTAGCGTCTCCGGTCATGAAAACCACCATTAACGGCCGTGGGTGTCGGCATGCTGACCACATGCCCCCCAATCCTACCATCTGCCTATGGTAGATGATGCAGCGGTCGGGTGGTAGGCCAAGTCCCTCCAGGGACAGAATTTAGTTTAGTTTAAGTCTCGGTTATAAGTTGATGTCATATCCAACATGTCACACCCGTCACGCCACACCCGTCACACTGATAAAGTAAATTTTCAATAACTATATAAATATTTTTGTAAAATCTAATTATGCATTTCAGTATGTTTATCAGTCCTCTTACTTGAAAAAATAAAACAAATATAGTGAAGCTAATCAATTCACAGAAATTTCAATTAAACCTACATAAGAAAAAACCTTTGTCCAATTATGGTCACACCCGTCACATGCACAATATATTTTCCAGCTCAAGCATACAGCCTTGAAAAAAAATTAGATCATATTTTGTACTTCCAATGGGTTGGTATGTTAACACAAAAAACTTTGATGACATTCCTGCAATATGGTTCAGAGGTAGAAAGAAATAAGTGTAATGAAATCTGTCCAAATGTCACACCCGTCACTATGGATTGGCTCTAATGTCGGTGAGCCGAGCCCTTTTTGGGGGGTTTTTTAGGGCTAATAATTAAAATACAGTCAACTCCCGATTATCTGGGATAATGGGTGGTAGCCACCTCACGGATAAACGAAAACACGGTTAAAACAAAATTATACCTAAACATACTGTACTGTATTTGAAAAATTATTTAAGACTTACATAGCAGCCATTCCATGAAAAGTGAGCCTGTTTTACCATATTTATATTTTTAAGTAAGGTAGACATGTTGTATGTCAAATGAAAGCTAAAAGCTTATATTTTTAAATGCCAGTACTCATTTTTTATGATCTGCAAGTAACTTTTTGTTATTGATTGTTAAATTTGAACATAACGAAAGCAACCAATTTCTTGAAAAAGTAGGCCTAACAGTTCGTATTTAATCCCTATTGTTGACAGCCTGGAGAATCAGCTGATTATTTCTCTCCAAAAGTTGTTGTTCAGTATATTAATAGTCTTATGAAGTATTATTATTTACTACCAAGGGTTAATTATAAATTTTGTTACTCGTATTTACGAGGTACTATGCATTTGTCTGAACCGTAACAAAAAAAAGCGAAAAAGTTTATTTTATATGTTAACCATCATTTGTACAATAGTAATATTTAATATTTTCTAATAAGAAGGGTTATGTAACTCATATCACTTATTAAAATTTTTGCATATTAATTTATTTCCATTTAATGAGCGTTATGGTCCAGACACCAAAAATGAGGACAAATACCCAGTGTTGACCCAAGCTTTAAATCACCCATTAATTTGAACAATTTCCAGATTAAAGATGAGCTTAAAAGACAGACTGTGATAAACTGGATTTTGGAAAAAATGTTACAGTGAAAGAACTGGTTTTAAAATTAATTATCAACTCCATTACCAAACGTTAAGAGACGCATAGGCAGTCATCCTATTTTGAAATGGAACAAAACGAAAGTGGAAATGAATGAACTTGTATAATGTATTACAGATACATTTTGCTGAGAATTACTCACTCATTGCACAGGATGAATTAATTCAGTCAGCTCATTGGGCCCTTCAACAAGCAACACTGTTCACAGCTGTTGCCTGGCTCATCTACTTATTCATGTAAATGCGTAAAAACTCAATGTTCAGACAGGAACTCCTCCACTGATTGATAGTTATGCAATAAAAATATTTTTTCAGCTGTAATTTGCTGTCTGGACATTCCTGAAGACAATCATATGAGAAATGAAAGCAGAATTTGCTAAAGTAGGCCTACTAATGTAGTTAATATAAAAATATTTTCTAATGGTTCAGCAGCACTATTAATTATTATTATTTTTTTTTTTTACCATTTTCAATCTCTAATTCTTTGGAATCAAGTTTCTCTAAATATTGTATGGAATATTTAGGCACCACTCTATGGGAAAGTGGCAGTGGATGGAGTTAGAAGACAAAGCATAATGTTCGGATACCAGCGAAGAGCCAAAAATATTTTTTGAATACACCTGAGCAGTTTTATAATGTGCAAAAAAAAGTAGTGTCAGCAGTAAGAATACTATGGGTGCCAGCATGTGAAGTCAAAACCAGAGAAAAGGTAGCCTGGTAATCTTTGTAGTCCCAAGCTACAGAGCGCTGATTACTTTCAGGTTACGCCAACCAGAAGTAAATTACTAGTTGGTCAGACAAGTTCAGGTGCTTCTCCATGACAATTTATCATCACCCTTCCTTAATCATCAGAGTAAATTAAATTTTGTCCTTGTCAAGCTGAAAGACATACTAGGCTGAGGTAGGCCTACTTAACACTATTTGCGATGATTACAGAATCAACTATATGAATTCCAGTAGTATATCGGCATGGATATGATCTCAAGAAAAAGGTCATCTTTGTAGTACATGCTTCAGTCATTGTTTGTGTGGTCAAACTACCTACTTTCACTCATAATAGTGGATAATTTGATTTTAATAGACATAATGAGCCATCCTAATAAGCATTCACCATTTCTTTGTGACAACAGTTTTATAAACCCTATGAAAGGGCATAAGTTTATGTTAAATTACTTATTTTGACAAGTTAAGGGTTCGTGGTTCCTAGATTTTGCAAATCATGTGTAAATTTTCTATTTTCTTAATTTGTTAAGTAATTCTCACTTGTGTGATTTCACACAGTGTCTGAACCGTAACAGCATGTGTCTGGACCGTAACATATTTTGAAAATTTACTGTGTGTTAATTATTGAAAATTTGAGGTTGATCAATACTGCATAATTATCCTTGAACATTTATAAAGAAGGAAAAAAATATGATTCACCATAAAGTTGTAACAACTCACAGAGTTTTGCATGTCTTTACAAAAATGACATGGGTAACCTTCCGTGTGAGTCTGAACCGTAACAGGGTACTTTTTATAAATTTCTTGAATGATTAACGTTGAGATGGGATTAAAAATATATCAGGGGTGAAGTACTATTTGAAGGCAATTCATACATATTATTAGCCCTTCTGAAAATTTATCTTAACAATGAGTATGAGGACTCCAAAAGTGTGTAAATGTCTGGACCGTAACAATGGAATGGCTGATAGGCCTGTGTGGAAACGTCTTGCAGTGCTAGAATCATTCACCATCAGAGGTCACAAACTGTTTCAGCACAACAATAAAACACTAAGACTACTGTATTAACAGTTTGGTTTTGGCACTTTCAAGGAATTTTTACACTTTGCTGAAATGGTCTGTTAACACTTTGTTTTTTGAGCGCATTTTCCTTACGTACTGGAAGTAAAAAGTAAAAAAAGTAAAACAAAAAATATTTAAAAATATATTTTTAAAGGAATAGCTTAACGGTTGATCCGCACCCGGATAATCGGGAGTTGACTGTAATAAACTTTTTGGAATTTCCCTGTGGTTTACAGCCTAAGAGCTATAAGTGTACCAAATTTCAAGTTTCTAGCTCATCTGGAAGTGGACAAACATTGTCGGTGAGCCGAGCCAAGCCCTTTTTCGGGGGGTTTTTAGGGCTAAAAAATATAAAAAACCAACTTTTTGAAATTTTCCTGTGGTTTACAGCCTAAAAGCTATATGTGTACCAAATTTCAAGTTTCTAGCTCATCTGGAAGTGGGCAAACATTGTCAGTGAGTGAGTGAGTCAGTCAGCCGTGTGGCTTTATATTATAGGGATAAGAAAACTGCCAAAAGTTGCGAGTCCAAGGAAAATAGAAAGACTACAGTGCCATATCTGTGGAAATAATTGAAGTTTTATATTGTTTCACGGAGGTGAGGTGTCACTTTGGGACAAGCGTGTTTAGTGTAAAAAATTGTCTTTACAAAATATGTTTTCTTTTCAGTTATTAATGAATCATTTTTTGAGCTGTTTGTTCTTGTTATAACACTAAAATGGAATAAAAATTAAAGCCTGTTTAATTATGAAAGAATGAAAATGACAAGTCAGGCATTGGGACATGACACGCAGGTGAGATCTCACATACGGTACTGTGCCCTAAAATGCAGAAAATTGTAACTTTTGTTTAAAAAGTGGAATATGGGATCAAATAGACCTTATTT
This sequence comes from Ectobius pallidus, assembly GCA_964059195.1. Classification (NCBI taxonomy): domain Eukaryota; kingdom Metazoa; phylum Arthropoda; class Insecta; order Blattodea; family Ectobiidae; genus Ectobius; species Ectobius pallidus. The sequence continues at coordinate 72,079,533 of CAXKWD010000008.1, read as the reverse complement.
CAATCTAACTTATAATAATTCATAATCCATAAATACTTATTTTACACCAGAAAATCAACTGCGACATGAATCTGCCCTTTTCTGGAGAATAACCCAAATACCAAATGAATTTCCTTCCCTTTTGCAGACATCTTTTCACTTATTTGACGAATTAGAAATATGTTATCTAAACATGATTTTCCCGCTGTAAACCCAGCTTGCTCTTCAGATATCTTATTCCCAATTTGTTCTTCCAATCTATTCTTAATCACTTTGCTAAAAAGTCTGTTTATTGAGGCCATAACACTGATTCCTCTGTAATTTTTTACTTCTTTTTTATTTCCCTTCATATATATTGCTGATATATATGACAAACACCATTCCTTTGGTATGCATTCCCCCTCCAAAATTTGATTGAACACTTTTGTCACAATAACATAAAACGTCTTGTGTTATGTGTTTTTATTGTTTTTAACCGATCTTTTAACCACTATCATAACTAAGTGTTTTTATCAAGTGTTCATCACTTTTATGTTATTGTGATTTTAGTGGAAAGTAGGACCACGCATTTTATCTTTTACTTTTGTCACAATCCTAACAATATTATGTCCTCCATATTTATACAGTTCCATTGCTATTCCCCCTGGCCCAGTTGCTTTCCCATTTTGGGATGTCTTCAAAGCATTTATTACTTCACTTTCCAAGATAGGTTCCACCATAGTACTTTCCTAATTGTTCTCCATGCCTTTCTTGATTTCCCATATCCCACCGTATGTTCAATTCCGTTACATAATTTCTCCCATGTCTCTGTTTTCCCTTTCCTCACAACATATTTTCAGCTTAAATCTGTGTTTAGACATGTTAAAAAAAAAGAAAAAGCTTGTTTTTTAATGGCCTCTTGATAGGCTATATGTATATAAATTGAATACATTATATGTAAAAAAAAAATTCAAGGTACAAAAAAACAATGTAGATCAAGGTCTACAAGTATGAAAAAGAGAGAGCAACGTATATCATGGTCTACAAGTATGAAAAAGAGAGAGCAACGTATATCATGGTCTACAAGTATGAAAAAGAGAGAACAGTGTACATTACAAGTTGGTTACATTTGAAGAACTTAAGTAGGCCTAGATCTCAATGTCAGGCTTTTAAATGTCTGGCTTGAAGGGTTAAAATTACATTTGAACAATGAAGATAATATCACTGATTGCAGCTGCCAAGATCCAATCAAAAACAGCCCATTTATTGCTATCGTCTGTTGTTACTTAATAGGAGGGAAATTGACATTAAATCCACTTTGAGAAGGAGATAAGGTATTTTCCTTTATCATAATGGACATAAGGCTGATTTCCTTCTTAATGCAGCTCATTTTGGAGATGAGGCATTTTAGGTAGGCCTAAAAAGGGCTTAGGGAAGTAAACATTGGGATTTTATTATTTCAGCAGATGCAGAACATGTACGTGATGTATATTCATGTAACTCATTTTCGGCAAAAATTGGAGTTAAGGTTTTTTTGCCTAGCACGGCAGTGTTGATGGGCTGTGATATATCACATATTAGCAAGACTACATACAAAATATTAGGCCTAGTGATGACAGCTGATGGTTCGCAGTAGGTTCGTCGCTTTCTATGGAACGCGGAAGGAGTACTGTGAAAATAATTTCAACAAACAGTTCACATAACGACACGTAAACGGAGAGGAGCGCAAATGTATACGTGACTTTACACCTAACATTTTAACATCCCTAATGGCCCTCCTTATTGTGAAGAAAACAATACAACTAGTGAAAATTGACATTAACTTTTTTCTTTTGTATTGGTCACCATGACGTAGCCAGTTTAGCATGATGTTATGCATCTATGCAGTTGCCTTATCACTGCGAAATCGTTCCCCTTTATAGATCCTCACATTAGTCCAGTAGGTTATGCATCAGCTGTTCACACTAAATGGAAATTGATCTTGGCTACATATTGATAATATATGGCAGACGTTATAGGCCTATTTATGTGCATTTTGGTCTCAGTGGTTACAGTCTCCCCATTTATACGGATATAACAGGTACCCCTAGTACCTACTGTAATAATTTGAAAGCTCGCCATGGTGAATATTAATAATTTTGACTAGGTTTCTTTCTTTCTTTCTTTCTTTCTTTCTTTCTTTCTTTCTTTCTTCGTTGAAACTGTCATGTAGATATTAAGGTTAGCAAATATAACTCGAACAGTCCCATGTAATCAGATTTGGATTGTGGGATATCATCTTTGTGAAAGTAGGATATATGTTTGAAATAAAAGTTTAATGGAATTAATGTAAATTATACCAAAATAATTGTGTAGCCCACTCAAATAATTGTCACACACTGGGTTTCTAAAAACTAAACTCCATGGCGCTACATCCCTGAAGGGACAAGACCTACCACCCCACCGCTGTGTCATTTACCATAGGCAGACACTCACTGCCGTTAATGGTGGTTTCCATGACCAGAACTGCTACTTCTCTATCAAGTAGCTCCTCAATTTGAATCACGAGACTGAGTGCACCCTTACCAGACCTCCCTACCTCAGAAAAATCCAAGGAGGCACTGGGGATTGAACCCGGGCCGACGGATCTGTAATCAGCAACGCTACCCACAAGACCACAGCAACGGTCACTCTGGGTTTCTATAATAAAATATATCATAGATGTGGCTTTTTTTTTTTTTTAATATATAAACAGGGTTGTTTTTACCTGTAAGAAGGTTTATTGTATTCTAATTATAAACTTGCTTGCATTGCCCTTTCCCCTCCCAATATTTGAGTGTGTGTGTTTTTTGAATGAAATTAATTGCTTTAAATAATGGGTCATATAAACTCCTGTTTGCCAGCGGCATGTTGGAGCAGAAGAAATGCGCATGAAGCTTTTGCTTTTGTCTTCATGACTAACTCGCATGTGCACTAACCTGCTGTGAGCTGAGCTGACTCGTGTGGTTGCCACGTTGTGTCTGAGATGCGTAGCACCACATGATTCAGCTTAGTTCGCTGTGGCCTCTTAACTGCTGCTGCTGGAACTAACTCAGGTTTGTACAAGTTATAATTTAACTCTCATTCTTTTGTTAACTTTTTTCTACTTAAATTTTATTTCTCACAGGGAAACAGAGGGTGTTCCATCCACTGCAATACGAGAGATAACGCTGCTGAAGGACCTTGACCATCCTAATGTTGTCAGACTTCTTGATGTAGTTCACACAGGCAAGAAACTGTATCTTGTGTTTGAGTTTCTGATGCAAGATCTGAAGAAATACCTAGATACATCACAAACTGTGTTACCACTGCCACTAGTAAAGGTATGAAAATAGGAAATTACTGGATAAAATATTGTTGGGAGCTGACGAGATGATCCCTGGCCAGACTGAGGAGCTCTTATCTGCAGCCAATAGCAGCGCTCCCCTACACGTGCAGTTATAGCACAACACCGTCTTCCCTCTGCATGCCACCACCAAATCACGGATCATCTCGTCAGCTCCCAACAATAGATTGTGTTTATTACATCATTTTGTTCTAAGCTTTTGCAAACATGTTGATATTATAATAATAATAATAATAATAATAATAATAATAATAATAAATACAAGAGTACAAGAATTCTGGCATTGAGAACACCCGATCGGATGCACAAACAAGGTTTGTGTTTGGCAACGTGTGGTTGTCGAGCCTAATATGAACGTACTAAGCGTGAAACCAAAACTTGTTAAAGAAACATTTAAACATGTAATTATTAAGATTGGGACCGGGACTTCCAAAAATCAACATACTATGCGGGAAAACGTGCTAATGAGGAACGTGCTAACGAGGTTCCACTGTAATCAGAATAGGTTATCTTGGAGTGACATAAAGTGGCCTAAAGTTGTGTAGGCCTACCGGTACTCTCTCCAAATGGCTCCATTACATCAGAAATCTTACATTCCTGGAGGACGTTCATAAAATTATTAGAAGTTCGGTGAAGGAGATGTTGTTATAGTTATAATAACCAGCTGATGTTCCAAACAGCATGTTGTACTGCTCCCTGCGTTGCGTCGCTTGATACATTCACAGGTGCTTTAGTCCCCGCACTGTAGATAATAGTGGGTTTTCCCACTCGAAGACACAACCGGAGTACCATTCCATATAGGTTATGTCATAGGATAGGACAACAGTGCAATACTAGGGAATGGGAAGTGACTAGTTAAGAACATAAATGTATATAAATTCTACTTTGATGCTAGAAAAAGATTTAACTTTCTTACTCAAAAATTTATTTACAATGTGAATACACTTATTCTGATAAACAAAACTTTCTGTTATGAAATACTTTGTGTGAAGTAAAAAAAACTATATTACAAACTCTTGAAGAAACATATTGAAAATTATTATCATTTAAACTTGAACTGCTTGTAAAAAAAGAAAAATGTCTGGTTATATATATATATATGTACAAGAAAGATCTAGATCTTTACGAAACAAAACTGAATAATACTTTCATGAAAAAGAAGAAGATGCCTGAAGGGCAGAAGAAAAGAATAAGAGAAAGGAAGGGAGTTGGGCGGAAACATACAACATTCATACGAAACAGTCATACCGATATCACTAGAATATAGTCTGGCGAAAGCCAGGCGAGCGAGAGAAAAAAAAACACATGTTAAGCAAATGAGCAATAAACAATAAAAAATAAAATGAATGAACTAATATGATAAATATATTACATGAAATGAAAGTAACTCGCTCACCTGTATTTCAGACCATTCCAGTGGTATCGCAGACAAACAAGATTCGCTCCGAAGTTCACAAGCATCCCAACTCAGGAAAAGACAGACGTAGAATTAGAACGACCGGCTAGTCCACAGCCATAAGGAAGAAGTCAGATAAGAGAAGAAGGGGGGAGGACATGCGCATGAAACAACAGCTGTGCGCCCCTGGGACTAGACAATAGAGAAAGATAAACGCAGAGTAGAATTTACAGAGAGAATATAAACAAAGAAACTAACCTACCAGCGCTTAGCGGTATTCAGAGAGAACTATATAAGCTTTAACAAACATAACACATCAATGAAAATACCCGTTCGTGTGCGTAAAAATGGAGTGCAAACTAATAATAATAGTGTTCTAAACATCGCAAAAACTATGCACCGAACAGTACTCAAACCGGAAAGTATTCAACCTAGTTAGAGCCATGTGCGTTATATGTATTTAAACATCTAGAGGAAAAATGCAAACTTCTTGTGATAATCTCCAGTTCTCACAGCCTAAACAGCTCACTAGAACCAGTGTACAGACTCTTCTTACAACTCTATGAAATAAAGAATATGAAACCTGGAAGTCTTTAAATGGGAGAGGAAAGGGTATCAGATTATTTTCAGAGGTGAAAGAAGTGAATAAATGGATTTCAAATAAAGCTGGTTTGTCAACCTCAGAATGGATTTCCTCCCTCGAAATGAATGCAAATGTTGCAGCAGTATTCCCAGCAATTCCTTAGATGGTACTGGTGCTCCAAGAAAGAAACCTTAGCTCACATCTTAGGATCCTTTGACCATGGTATGTTACTGCACAATACATGTCATCATATGGTCAGAGCAAAAATAGCTGAAGCTGTGAGGAAAAATGATTGAACAGTTCATGAAGAAATTCATTGCACTGCTCAGAATATCTCCAACAGACGAGTGGACATTATAGCTCTCTCTAAAATCTGGACCCTATGATTTGAATGGAACTAGGGGCATCAACAACCCCAGGAAGTGGACACTGAAAAGAAACATATATATGAGCTCTCAATACGTTACTTTCAAGAGAAATATAATCTGAAAAATATAGAAGTTGTGGGTCTCCGTATGTGGTTGAGCATGTGCTGCCATCCCTTGCTTCTTTGAGAACTTCAGGATGAAGTATGGCCTTCCCGCTAGTCATAGGGATGCAGTATTCACAATTGTTTTAAAGGAAGTCATGTCAGATATGTAATCTTGTAATTTGACTGTATTTACTTACAATTAATTCTGTTTTTCACTCAACTTCACTAATATAAGTAATGACTTACACATAATGCATTTCACAGCTTCTTAGCTGCATCATCAGATGAGGTCAACTGCCGAGTTTGCTGGAAGACCGGTAGATGTCTCTGTTGGACGTATCAGTGTAGTGATGAGGTCGTTTTCCTTTGGGATATCAAAATTAACCAAGTTATTCCTGTTCCTTTGAATGAAAATTTTTTCCCAGACCGTTAGTTCTATCGGTTTTGTTTCAGATTTTAATAATTTAATGCCATCTTCAAATTCATTTATTTACTTGTTTTTACCTGTATTTACTTGTTTCTATTTATATTTTATGTTTTTTATTTAAGAAGTTTGTAAAGTATAATCATTCCATAGAGTTACCTCTGATGGGAGACAGTTTTGAAATAAATGAAAAATAAAAACTTAATTAATACTTAAAGCTTCATGAAGGTTCTTCATAATTTATCTGTGTTTCAGAGTGTCCTGCACCAGCTTCTGAAAGGAGTAGCATACTGTCATGCAAATCTAGTACTCCATAGAGATTTAAAGCCTCAGAATATACTCATTGACAGAAAAGGTCATGTTAAGCTGGCTGACTTTGGTCTTGCACGAGCGTTTGGGATGCCTGTACGCACATATACACATGAGGTTGTGACGTTATGGTATCGGGCTCCAGAGATTCTTCTAGGCACCAAGTTTTATTCTACTGCTGTTGATGTTTGGAGTCTTGGTTGCATCTTTGCAGAGATGGTAAGATTCACATTCAGGTTACAGTTACGGCACATTTAGTGAGCATTTCTTCTGGAAAATAAAACATTCATAAAGTATTTCATTAATGAAATACCAATGCAATAATGAAGAATGTAGTCTGTTAAAAAGTTGACTTTCCATGTTTCAGTTGTAACAAGAAGTAGAAGATTTCAGGCTTTCAGCCATTAAAATATATATAATACAGTGAGTCTCAGGCAGATGGGTGCCGCCGCGCCGTGCGTTGGGTTCCCCGCAGATGACACTCCTATCCCCGGTATGCGGCAAAGGAACTCCCCGGCAGTTGACTGACTTGTCCGTGCGTGACAATGAAAATAAATGAAATAAGTTTGAAAATAACGAAAATAGGCACCTACCTTATTACAGGAGATGCTGGAAGTGTCCTCCTCCTACATCCACACATTTTTGGCATCGTGATAGGAAATTCCGATTAATACGCATTAATTGATCTTCCGTTATTATTGAGTTTATCTCTATCCTAATGTTTTCTTTTAGTTGTGACAACTACCGAATAACACTTTCACGTCTGTACAACACGAGAACAATGCTCAACTGCAGGCTATGCAGGAATTGTTTACTTATCTGCGGGGCCACAGCTTGCCGCGATGCGGGTAGTGTTGAGTCATCACAAGAGAAACATGGCGCGCGCGGCAAGCGGCACCAATCTGTCTGAGACTCACTGTATATACATACAGCATCCATTGATATCTGTAGAAAGTGAATAAATTCTGTCATAGCCATGAAATGTTATTTCTTGCAGAGTTTATAAAAAATTGCATCTACTCTTTATGCGATCTATAAACTATATCATAAAAAGCACACTTTCATTTGATTTAATGATTAAAGTATTACAGTATAATATTGTGACTTAAGTTATAGGCATATAGCCTACATTTGAAATAACATTTTAACTAAATTTTCAAATCTTAATTTTTGGTGTAATATGAAAGCCTGAATGTTGAGTTTCAGAAAGTACTGTATGTATGCTAATTTACAATAATTCTATCTACCTAACGACCCCCATTCACAGTTGTTCCATCATTCCGAATGGAATGCCATTACTCTATTTCAACGTATCGTGAAGGTGAAAACTTGTCTAGGTTTAAATGGAGAGAAGCGGTGCGACGGATATCCTACTGGTTGAACTTCTATCATTCCACTCCATCATGCCATCGCTCCATGGCCCCGTGAATGGGAAAACCTTCAAGACAAATGGAATGATGGCACGCTCGTCAATGGCGAATCTGTATGTCCAATTGGACTAATACATGTTGAACCTTCGTCTAGTAGACATCTTCAATTCAATTTATTTTCTGTCTTTGAATACATGGATCTATGAAAGACGTCAACAAAGAAAAAATACATTAAAAGAATTTTGTTTTACATTGTAACTTCAGAGATATAAAATTCATTTACACTATAGAATGGGTTAACAAATAGCCAATATCTTTCTTTTAAAATGGTTTGCATCCAGACTCCTGTGACAAACTGGTAGACAATTGTATGCATTAATACCCCTGATAACTTGTCCGAATTTAACTCTCCAGTCTAGCAAATGGTACACATGTTGACATTTCTGGTTTCGTAACTGTAGATATCTTCCGTTAGTGTGTATTTCTCAATATTCTTATGGACATGTATGTTAACATATCTAGAAAGTAAAGGTTATAAACAGTCATAATCTTCTCGTTTTAAAAAGAGCAGTTTACAAGGAATATTCAATGGAACCCCACATACAATTCTTGCAGCTTTCTTTTGTAGGAATAGTATATCTTTAAGAGTTACACCTTTACCATGTAAAAGTAAACCATATCTAATAACACTTTTAAATGTTGCATAATACACTTGCTTTATATAAGACTTCGGTAGTTTATTAATGAGACTTTTTAAAAGGAACATGACTCTAGACAACCTTTTACATATGTAATCAACATGTTTCTTCCAATTCAATTTGGGATCAAAATACATGCCCAAAAGTTTCACTGGTTCAGACGTCACATTGCTGGCTACTGTCCGTAAACTAAAATAACTTTCTATGTCTCGTCTTCATTTAATAAAAATCCATTGCAATAAAACCATTAAAACTAAACTAAACTCCGTGGCACTACATCCCTGGAGGGACTTGGCCTACCACCCGACCGCTGCGTCATCTCCCATAGGCAGATGGCAGGAATTGGGGGGCATGTGGTCAGCATGCCGACACCCACGGCCGTTAATGGTGGTTTTCTTGACCGGAGCCGCTACTTCTCTATCAAGTAGCTCCTCAATTTGGAATCACGAGGCTGAGTGCACCCCTACCAGACCTCCCTACCTCAGAAAAATCCGAGGAGGTACCGGGAATCGAACCTGGGCCGACGGATCTGTAGTCAGCGATGCTAACCACAAGACCACGCCAGCGGACAATAAAACCATTACTTGGTGTCATCTAAAACATTATCAGTTAAAGCATTGAGCTCAGCTACAGAATTACTGGCACTGACGAAAGTTGAATCGTCAGCATATACGAGGACCATTCAATAATTAAAGAGACAGACTGACCTGGAGAAAAAACCGTTTATTTTTACAAAACAAGACTTTTCTTACTTTTCAACATAATCCCCATCAACATTTATGCACTTGTCCCAACAGGTTACTACTAGGGATGGGTCGATACCAGATTTTCTCGATACTCGATACCGATACATGATTTTTTCCTCGATACTCGATACTTCGATACTCGATACCTTCAACATTTCCAGTTTCAATAAATAGGTAGGCATACATTAAAAATTAAAATTTGAGAGAACTGTGTAATACTAACTAAATAAATTAAGTCTGCATATTTAATGAGACAAAATTTAATATCATCAGTAGCCTATAATTATTTTTAAACTCTACATTAAAACTAAAATTAGTTTTTTAAACAGTCCACTTACAAGTTTTTGTTAAAAAGTATTAGCATTCTCAATTAATTGCAGAATTACAAAAGTATCGAGTGAGTTTTCTGAAGTATCGTTCGATGCCGATACCATGCAAGTATTGAGAGTATCGAGGTACCGAAAGTATCGCGGACCCATCCCTAGTTATTACTTTTCTTATATGGCTGCAAAGAACTATTTGTCTTGATGTTGGAGCCAATTTTCCGTAAATTTTGTTATCCTGGAACTTCCTCCCACATATTGCCTCCTTCAGTGGACCAAACAATTCGAGTTTCAAGTGAGGAAGTTGCAACTTCAACAGGCCGGCCAGAACAGTGTTCGTCAGTCACTGATTCTGGACCACTTTTGAACTGTTGTACCCGTTTGTAAAAATTTTCACCGTTCATACAACTTTCACCATACACTTTAGTCATTCTAGAGCAGGGGTGCTCAAACGGTCGATCGCGATCGACAAGTCGATCGCGAGTGCTTTTTGAGTAGATCTCGAGAAGAAAAAAAATTTTAATAAGTAGGTAGGTAACTAATAAAATAACACTGCTTGCGGCAAAAGGTGGCTTTATCAAAGGAACGCGCGGCACTTGTCAAAGAAAAGCCGCGTTGTTTCTAGACTAGACAGTGGAGTCTAGTCTAGAAACAACGAGAGACAGTACAGTCTAGTTTCGGGCGGCGCGTTTGACGGGAACATTCGAGACTTTCGTTCACGCCGATATAAATGTTGCGCCTGCAGGAATTGGAGTCATTCTGAATTGTAACTTGATGGCGATACTAAGTCGATAAGTACAAAGTTTATTATTAAATAGTGGAAAATGAGTGCAGTGAAGAAATCTAAAACGTATCATTTTAATAAGGATTGGGAGGAAGAATTTTTCTTTTGTATGGTGAAGGATAAGTGCATTTGTGTTATTTGTCGTGCGTCAGTTGCAATACCTAAGCGTGGTAACTTAGAGAGGCATCATAAAACGGTTCATAAAAACTATGAAAAGGATTTTCCGCCACAGAGTGAATTAAGAAAACTAAAGGTACGTGATTTGATATCTTGTTTGAAAAAAGAACAATCCATGTTCACAAGACCAGTCAAACAATCAAAAGCTGCTACGATCGCGTCATTTAAAATATCTCATATATTGGCGAAACACAAGAAACCATTCGAAGATGGATCGGTGGTGAAGGAAGCATTTATTGAAGCGGGTGAGACTTTATTTGGAGATTTTAAAAATAAAACAGAAATCATGTCTGCTATTAGAGAACTTCAGTTATCTCGTCCGACTGTCACAAGGCGTATTGAAGTCATGAGCCAGGACATCGCAGATAAACTAAAACATGATATCATGGAATGTACATACTTTTCTTTACAGTTCGACGAATCCACCGATATGACAGACACTGCCCAGCTGTGTATTTTTATTCGGATGGTATTCAATGACATGTTGGCTAAGGAAGAATTTTTGACAATCATACCTCTGAAGGGGAAGACCCGTGGCGAAGATATATTTGACGTTTTCTTCAATTTTGTAAAAAACTACGAGCTACCAATATATAAATTAGTGTGCATTACAACCGATGGAGCACCAGCAATGACTGGAAACAAAAACGGTTTTGTGGCATTGTGTCGAGCTAATGAAGAATTCCCTTCATTTTTTTCATTCCATTGCATTATACATCAACAAGTTTTGTGTTCAAAAGTTTTAAACACGGAGGAAATTATGGGCATTGCGACAAAAATTGTGAATTCCATCCGTGCACGTAGCTTGCAACGGCGGCTCTTTCAGTTGCAGTTGGAAGATAGGGAGTCAGCTGAACACACTGATTTAGTTCTTCACACGGACGTCAGGTGGTTGAGTCGCGGAAAATTCCTAGAAAGGTTTCAAGAATTATTGCCCGAAATAACAGCTTTTCTAGACGAAAGAGGTGATGACACTCAGATTTTGAAAAACGAAAAATGGCTAAATGATTTGGCATTTTTGACTGACATCACAATGCACTTAAACACCGTTAACTTGGAGCTTCAAGGTAAAGGAAAAACTATTATTGAGATGATTAGCGCAGTAAACGCATTCAAAAGTAAATTGCAACTTATGATAGATCAACTGAAAAGAAAGGATCTGAAACATTTTCCGTCTTTGAAAGCAAGGATTCCTCAGTTGAATTATGATACGTATGAGGCTGAATTATCAAATATTTTGGGACAATTCGAAATGCGTTTTCATGATTGCAGTAAATTGGAAAATATAGCATCATTTATGAGTTATCCTTTTTCATGTAAAAACATTGAGGAATTAGCTACTGAAATAGCCAGTCAGTTTAATATGAACTCATGTTCTGTTGAAAATGAGTTGGTGCAGATTATATCAGATATACATCTCAAAGCTACAGCATCTGATACAAATTTCTGGTGTTTTATATCTGAAGATAAATATCCGAATGTAAGGCAAATCGCCCTTCAACTGACGGCATTTTTTGGGTCAACTTACTTGTGCGAGTCTGCATTTTCTGAAATGAAGATAATTAAGTCAAAATATCGCAATCGACTAACTGACGATCATATGTCATCATGCTTGCGATTAGCACTCAGTGGTTACGTACCATCTTATGAAAAGTATGCTGAGGACATGCAGTGCCACGCTTCAACATCCAAAGCCACTCCTTAGTAACTCTTTTGTTTTGTAACAACCAATAAACTCGCAATTTTGAATAACTATGAGTTTTTTCATTGATATTGTAGAGAAGAACCTAACTAAACCTAACCCAAACCTTGACTAAAATAATGTACCTATACTGCGCAGAAAGCTAATATCTATATATGCTACGGTACGCCCTACCTAGGTAGGTAGGGTGTATCGTGTATGTACGACAACCCTGCATCACACACACTTGCAGTCTCTCAGAGTCGATCGTAAGTAGTCTAAAAATATTGAGGTAGATCGCCAGCAGTTCAAGTTTGAGCACCCCTGTTCTAGAGTATATATTAGTTGGTTTTTCACCTTCAGCAATCAAAAAACGAATCACAGAACGTTGTTCAACCAATGTGGAATTTTCAAGAAGACCCAACATCGTTAAACTCAATTTTGAGGTTATAAACAGAGCAATGTTGATCCATCAGCTGATTAAAACTCATCCCAGTGATGCCAACTTAATCCTAAATGTATCTAACTTGTACTACCAACCGTCTTTTCCCCAGACCAATTTGTCTCTTTAATTATTGAATGACCTTTGTACTATAGATTTAGCTGGAACATTCATGGGCAGATCATTAATCATAATTAGAAACAAAAGGGGTCCCAAAATAGACCCCTGAGGAACACCATATCTAATATTTGCTTCATTACTTAATTTGTCATTTATTTCCGTTTCTGTCCCACGAGATACGTTTGAAGAAAATTGTACTCTTTTTCTCGTATACCATAATTCAATTTCGTTAATAGAATTTCATGTGGGATACAGTCAAATACTTTACTCAAATCAGTGAGAATAACATAGGCATAATAATATTTTATACGCTTTATAAATAGAATTTACGAGTTCATCAACTGCATCAATTGTGGGTTTTACCGGGAGCGAATCCAAATTGAGAAGGAGTTACAAGATTATAATATTTAAAATATTCAGACGTAACTGTTTAATAACCAACCTTCAATTATTTTTAAAAAAATTGGCACAATTGCTATTGGTCTAATTTTCAGGTTTATCTCTATTGCCTTGTAAATAGGAACTGTTTTTGCTATTTTCAATATAGAAGGGAAAGTACCATATCTCAAACACATATTGATAGACCAGGTTAATGGGACTATTATATAAAGTATAACTGTTTTGATTATGTTATTGCTTAAACCGAACGTGTCCTTACTTTTAGAGTTCTTCATTTTGTGAACCACATTGATGACTTCATTCTCACTAACCTCACGTAAATGCAATCTAATTCCTGGAGGGATAACATTGTTATTTAAAAGATTTTCAGCTGATATGGTATAATTATCAGCAAAGTTGTTAGCTTTGCAATGTGTTTCTTTAATCACATTAGATCAATAATTGCTAAACATCTCAGGAGATATTGGTATTGGTATGTTAGGCCTATGAATAGTGTTACTAGTTTCAGCCTTTACAATGTCCCAGGGAGCTCTGACCTTATTATCAGACATTTCAATATAGGAGAGGTTACCAGGAAATTTAACACTTCTTAAAGCCCTATTATGTTCTTTTCTGTATTGCTTCAACAACTGAAGAATTTCATTCGTTGAATAACTCCGTATAATGTGTTTTAAGGCCATTACTCTCTTTTTCATCTGTGCCAATTCGCTATTAGACCAATTTCTCTTACTAATAGTGTTCTTACTGAACTTTTCTCTGTTACTTTAACAATTTTTGTTGGTAAAAACATGAAAAACGGCAATAAAATTAGACAAAAACATTTCAAAGATCTCGTGAACATTAAAACATTAACGGTGTTTGTGTTTAAAAGATTTTCCCAGTTCATGATACGAAGGTATAAGATAAAATTTGACATTCCAATTTTTGTTTCAATTGATTGATCACAAGCATTTGCAACACTTTTAACATGGTTTAGAGAAAACATTAATTCAGAATGATCAGAAAGTAAAGGTTGCAAAACTTTAATATTATATCTATGTTTGTCTAAATGTGTTAAATGAAATTATCGAGACAGGCACTAAGCCTTGTTGGTTCAGTGTTCGTGCAAAAATAACTCACAGACCTAAGAACATTCTGAAAAGTATGATTATGATTATTTTCAGAATTCATTTTAATATTAAAATCCCCACATATTACAACATCCATTTTCATTTTACAGAAACTGTCGATCATGTTTTCAAGATTATTCATAAAAATTTTAAAAATCACCACTTGGAGATCTATATACTAACAACAACAACTAGCTTTAGGTAGGTGATACTGTTTGCAGCTATCTCATGATGTTTTTCAGTGCAGTATAGAGATACATCCACAACCGAAAATTCAATGTCTTTGGCTACAGGAATACAAACCCCACCGTTTTTTATGTTGTTCCGACAGAAAGCGGATGCCATATTCTGTAAAAGTCTACCTCCTCCCTTTCTCACCAGTGCTCACAGAAACATACTAGTTTATAATCTTTCTCATTAAGATACATCTCAATTTCATTAACCTTATTTCTGATACACTGTTTATTAATAAAAAATATATCAGAACGTTCAGTTGGACATTTGGTATCTAAAGTTTTACTCTTGGGAGGAACTCTTATTTGTTCTTATTTTGTTTTAGATGAAAATAACAACGAACACAGACATTGGTAGGCCATATGTTGAATGTGTGGTTTCTATTGTATGTTCTGTCATAAATTGTTCGTATCATATTTTACTAATTGTTTCTACCTACAATGACAGAATTGTTATATCACACGAATATAATTGGTTAGTTCCAGGGTCTCAGCGTCTACAGACTTAAGCAGAATTCCCATGTTCGATTCCCACACAAGACAGATTTCCTGTAAAAGTCTTGTTTTTGTATTGTGTTTCAGTTTGTTATTGACAGGCAACCAATAGATCTGATATAGTAGGCAGTAACCTGATTACTGTGAATTCATATGGTTTCACCCATAGCTAGTCGGGGTTGATGCACGTTCTTGAGATGAACATATTTTTTGGATGCATTCTCAATCTATGTTTCATATGTCTCTAATTTAATGTTTTAACAAAAATATGAACAGTCAAATTATATAACAAACCAATCCCCTTTGTTGACAGATATTAAAAGTCGCATTGGGTTCATTTGGAGAGAGTTTAATTAAAATTCTCAGGCATTAGGACTATTATATTGCAATAAGAATAATTACAAAGGATCAGCATTAATTTAGCAGAATGTAACCCATTTTTAGGGACCAGCATAGATGCAAAGATATGAATATGTCGTAGTGTTTGAAAACAAGGAACTCATTTTCCCACAGAAGCCATCTTCGCAAGCATGGAGTGGAGTGATGGAACGTCCATGAATGACCCCCTAATTTTAGGTTCTTCCAAATGAAATGGAGCGATGCCATGCCAGTACTCAGGCCGGCTTAACAGCAGTAAAAAAAGTATTTTAAGAACCAGGTGAACACTCATTTAGACCACCAGTGGGCAAGTTACTGGTTTTCATGTTTCCATTGTTTTTATTTTTGAATTTTTTGCTTTTATTTTGGCTGTTGATGTTTCATACTTGCTAAGCTGGGGACAGATGGTACTCCATTCTATGGCCTTTTCCATCATTTATGTTTATGTTGTTATTGGAAATAGTTTGTGTGTTTTATTCTGATGATTAAAAGTTCTGAAAATGTGTAAACCAGTTACAAAGGTAAATGTGTATTTCAAAGAAATAAATACGTAAATGGTATTCCACCAGAGCTATCATTGCTATAAATACAGAAAATGGAGGGTCCCACTCAAGGAGGATGTGCAGCCTGAGTACTCCAACGTAAGAGTTTTATGGAGATCTTTTTCTTCTTGTTTTCTCAACATTTACTAAGTGCTAGAATGGTAGCCTACTTTCTAAGATTGTATGGTGGATGGAAAAACGTCTATCCATCTGTCTCTCTATCCATTTATGAGTGTGCATGTGATAACTCGAATATGTTTTATCAAATTTTCATGAAAGTTAGTATTCACTCTTGTAACATCCATGGGACAAAGCCAATTGATTTTGTACCAAATCGATTGACTGGTACTGGAGTAACGCCCAGTTAACAGTTTAAAAATATCGTCACTATCTCTTTTCTAAACGTAATGTTCATATGTTGTCTATTATAGACTAAAAATCGACTGGACCGATTTACGCATGGTTTTTTTAAAACAATCTGTGTTATCTGAAGAAGGTTTAAAGCTATTGAAATTCTCAATGTGACCAGTAGAAAGAAAGGGGCCTAATTTCTGAAAATACTGGTATTACACTGAATTCATCAAATTCAGTTCAGGTCTCATGAAAACAATATTGTTCTCAGTGTTCACATAGGGCTTTGAAAATTGCAATACACTGGGCTTTGATAAATAATAATTAGATATGCTAGTGAGAAGAATTATCCCACTTATTCCTTCTCATCACCTATATGCCAGAACCAGGAATGTGCATTTTACTAGTTTTGAGAAGAACGCAATTGAAAGTTCAGAGCTTAAGTAAAATTACATAACTAAAAAGTAATTGAATATTTTTACTGGAATATGCCATACATCAAATTGCATTTTTATTCACGCAATTGCGACCGTCTTTAGAGCTTAAGTAAAATTACATAATTAAAAAATAAGTGAATATTTGTACTGGAATATTCATATTGGCAGTTAGAATATTATGTATACCATAATGTTCATTTAAATGTGATTGCAATCCTTTCCATGGCATGATTTTGTCACATTCTGGTTTTGGCATAGCAGCAAGTTGAACAAATGCATTTTTATTCACACAATTTTGACCGACTGCTGTTGTGTCAATTTTGTAGATTGGACATTCACCCTTGCGTAGTAAACCTGTCCTATAATTATGCCACCCTCCTCTATTTAAATGGTCGTAAATTTTTCAAATTAAAGAAAATGAAACGCTGAAATACAAATTGTATAATGCAATGAACAGATCTGCTAATAATTCTTCAAAGTACGGTACCACTCAAAACATTCTTCGTTGTGAAATGCCACAGTGCAAAAAGAGCATATCAGATTTCCTTCCTCTTGTGCATTATTAACTCAGCAAGGATTTGAATTCATTTTTCTACCTGTCAATGTTGTTTGCAAGCTATATTTCTTGGTATCCTCTAATAGCTACCGTGCTGAGTTTTTGTGAGCTGCCCTTGAAGTGGCTACTACAGACCTTTTTCCCTTTTCTTTCCATAACTCATTCTCTAGGAATTCTTCTATGAGAGTTTGGTGACAAGTTGTGAAATTCACAGACCCTAAATGCATTGAATAGGGCACTATTTAACACCAGGAGCACTACAATTTTTGCAGCAATTAATGAATTTTTAAAAATAGTTTCCTTTGTAGATAGTCTTCTCATATTATGAGGGGTGTCCGGAAAGTAAGTTCTGATCGCTGATAAAGAAAACAAAAACATCAATAAGTAAGAAATATTTATTGCAATATTTACAGAGATTCATTGGCTACTTCTCTACATAGTTGGCACCGTTATCGAGGCATTTGTCTTAGCGGTGAACAACAATTGTAGGCCCATGTTGTAGGACTCTACCGCCAACGTCTGGAGTCATGAAATCACTGCCGTCTGTACCTCAGCTTCGTTGTGGAAACATTTTTCTGCAAGAAGATCTCCCATCCAACTGAAGCAACTGATTCCGTGTGGTATTGGCTGTATGGGGCCGTGCAAAAGCATAATGCCTCTTGTCACATGCCACGTCTCTCATTTTGGATCGCACTCCTCAGATTTTTCACCCATGTTTCATCCCCAGTGACAACATTGTCAAGAAGCTCATTACCTTTCTCTTCATACCGCTGGCGGCAGAGTCCTATGACACGGGCATACAGTTGTTGGTACACCGCTAAGATAAATGCCTCGATAATGGTGCCGACTCTGTAGAGAAGTAGCCAATGAATCTGTGTAAGTATTGCAATAAATATTTCTTACTTATTAATGTTTTTGTTTTCTTTATCGGGGATCGGTACTTACTTTCCGGACACACCTCGTATTTATTGTACTCAATATAACTAAGAACATCTGTAAAATGATACATACAACCATACAGTATTATGTACTATAATTTCTATATTAATAATTTTGTCATTGCACAAGGGCAGGTGACAAATACATTTTTCTTTTGCTCAATCAAAATCAAAACAAGACTCCATAATGCTGTCATTGTTTTAAACAAAACATGTAGTAATAAAAGGATTTAAGAGAGTAAAGAATCCAAGGACAATACACATTTTTTATCCAGTGATAAATGACAATGTTTTATAACCCTTGACCTAAATTATAAAAGCTAATTCATGAGAAATTAACCCCTTATATCAACATAAAAATCTCCAAGGCCACTCGCTTACTAAAGATACATTGCCCGTTACCATTGTGTTTGCAAATGTTGAAACCTTTGTAGTATATTTAACTGCTGTGGTACATACACACTGTATTATCTTTCTTCAGGTGCTGCGCCTGTACTGCAAATGTGGCACATTGGTGATGTAGGTATAATAGAGAAGTACAGGACAGAATACAAAAAACAGGAATGTGGCATAACAAATAAAGCAGAACTTGCACTTTCATGAAAATGGAACTAGTTATTACTCGCCAAGGAAAGAAGATGCAACATTCGCGATTCTTGCAGAACAAAGAGAAGTGTCAGTAGATGCCAGCAATGCACTTATCTCAAAACCTCAATTTTTGCACATTCGTGGTTCTGGCATCTAGGTGACGAATTATGCTTATCAAACTTTCTCAAGAAACCTTGGTCTAAAACTCAATTGTTTATGAAATATGACCTATTAACTCCAACTGGTATCTTGTTAGATTGGTTTACCTGATTTTATTTCTCCTACATTTTTCAGTTTCAAAAAAAGAAGTCCTTAGAACCTGAGATAGAAACTTCGTTCTTGCACTGAATTAAAGCTTAATAACCCTTTGACTGCTACTGCTGTATATGTGCGTCAGCTGGCATCACGGGTGGCTGTGCTGTTGACACTCCAAGGAATAATATTGAATGACTTCATTGTTTTCATTGCATTGTTTTCAAGGATCCTGCATTTTTAAACACTTTTTATATTTAAAAAAATTGGGGATGGGGTTCAAGGGCATTGCATTTCCTCATATGGCATTTAATTCACTATAAAAATTTCATACAATTGTGTGCTGCCCAGAAATTCTACATGTCTACGGTACATAGATGGATTGTGCAGCACACATAATAATCTAGTTTGATTGGTAAATTTAAGCCTTATGCATGTTGGTAACACTAACACTGTGATGATGCGATATTCTTTTCTGAGGCCATTATATTATCCCCTTGTAATCTTTTCCCTGGATGGGTAGTAAGCCCTATTGTGCTGTGTTGCGAGAGGGCACTTCACCACTTGTGTTTGATTGAATGTGAATGGACCTCCCGTAAGAAGAATGACGAGTAAGCATCTATTCTTGATTTGCTGTAATTATTAAGCAGGATTTAATGGTGTGTACTTAAAGGTTTAATTTATAAATTTCAGTGTTAATAATTTCTATTATTGGTGTTTTCCTATGGAAATAAGCAGTAACACTTTGTCCTTCAACTGCCCACCGTTTTTCCTGGTGAATATATTTAATAATGCACATATATCAAGATTATATATTCTTGATTTGCTGTAATTATTAAGCAGGATTTAATGGTGTGTACTTAAAGGTTTAATTTATAAATTTCAGTGTTAATAATTTCTATTATTGGTGTTTTCCTGTGGAAATAAGCAGTAACACTTTGTCCTTCAACTGCCCACCGTTTTTCCTGGTGAATATATTTAATAATGCACATATATCAAGATTATATACTTACCAGTATGAATCAGTGAGTGAATGACATGTAAAAATAATTGCCCCTTTACTTAATCTAATCTCAAATAAGTTCACATTATGGCACAGAACAAACATTTTCTAAATGCATATTAACTTCAACAGACACTATTTCAAATAAGAAGTAAAACAATGGTTACTGTGTAACAATGTGTTGAGTAAACAGTGTCTGTAAGAATTATTTCTTCTTATAAAGTGAATTATGTGCCATAATTCCCCAAAAGATTGACTGAAATGGTACCAAACGGTTTGGTCACACAGTCCGCCTCCGGTTGCAAATTGAAATGTAATAGTTACTCTTGTTAGTTAATAATCTTGTTGGCTGTGTGGACAGATAGTTTCTTCTTGACTGGTTTGTGTACGGTTTTCTTTTCATTCTATACTGATATTTACAGTTAAAGCAACATCCCCTCAGTGGCTACAGATAAGAGAATTTAATCATTTGGATTGTGGGTTTGCAAACATTGTAATATTTCCCATAGCTATATATATTGATTCATTGCCTTGTTTGGTACAGAGATCACCTGGAATCTGAAAGCTTCGCGACTGTTAAAATTCGAACATGCAGTTGGCAGTGAGCATGCGTGGAGTGCTAAAGTTCACAGTGAAAATATAGTCCACAGCTCCACATGCTTTAGTTAACCAAGTGGATACTAGCGTGATATCATCAATGTTTTTAACTCAGCATGTTTCGCTTACATTTGAATTGCCGCCGCCTCTGTCTGTGATGTTGTCCATGCCTTCAGTTTGAGGGCGAGCTCTGTACCTACTGCATTAGTACTAAACAAGTGATGGTTTTGTGCTGAAACTTACCGTATATGCATATCTTAACTTGAAGTATGTTGAACAAAACATTATTTAACCTAAGTATTTTTTCTTATGAATCTATGCAAACTTTGCATTAATTTTTATGTAGTGTAAGAATTTCAAATTTTAGACCTTTTGACCCACTTTGCACTGCCTTGATTTGCATGTTCCAAGTTCATGACATATTTGCACAAAACAATACATATGGTGACCATATTTCATGCAAATAAAAGAAAGGACAAAATGAATTCGAAATGGGACAATAACAGATTTAAGGTAATAAAAATACAAATTATGCAGGATTCACTGAACAATGTGTGCTTGTAGGCCTAAATGCAAATTTTTATGGAGGTCTCCTGAGTACGGTAAACAATTTTCATGGGTAATACCACCATTACTTGGGTCGCTTTGTCGCTGTATGATCTGCCATACAATAGAACTCTCAATGCATCATTTGATTCATGATCACTGCAAGTAGAAAGGGTTTGCAACATTGCATATCTAACATTAATAATTTGTTTCAGCTCACTCGTAGGGCACTATTTCCAGGAGACTCTGAAATTGACCAGATATTTCGCATCTTTCGTACGCTAGGTACACCTGATGAGAAGATTTGGCCAGGTGTCACCAAGTTACGAGACTACAAAAGTATATTCCCTCGCTGGGACCCTCAGGATGTATCAGAAGTGGTGCCAATGTTAGATCCAGATGGAAAAGATATATTTCTGGTAGGTAACAAACAACTTCAGTAGTTTGAAGTTTTTAAAATTTATTTTTATATATAATATATATTTTTAAACATTATACAACTTACACCACTAGCAAAAAACCTAGGTACTGGTGTTAGTAATGTTTTACATTCAAGTTGTTCTAGTCGTATGTGTGGTGTACCAGAAACCAGTATAGGCATTATTTAAAAATGTAGGCTTTCAGCAGGCTCAGGCTGTCATTGTTAGAATTTGCTTAATTTTACACTGTAAAATGGGGAGCAAACAGTTTAAGTGTAAAAAAAACTAACTGTTCTTCAGAAACTCTGACACTGCAATTAATTTTATATTTATATTTATTTTAAATTTATGTATTTTTTTAAAATTTTTGCCTTGAATATTAAAGTACAGGTAGGGGAAAAAAGCGGACCTACTAAAATATTTAAGTTGCCGATATGAGCCACTTCGCTTGCCTAGTGGGTTCTAGGCATGCGCAGTGGCTCATATTGGCAACTTAGATATTTTAGTAGGTCCGCTTTTTTTTCCCACCTACTTGTACATTGTGTGTATAGTTGTGACATCATTAACAAAGTTAGGAATGTTTGTGACTTCCTCTTGGGAAACTGAAGGTTTTTGAACTGGCCTCACACACTTGTATATTTCCGCTTTTAAATTTCCCCAGTTTCTGGAGTTGCAAAGCTGTGGCACTGTGTTCATGAAATATTTTTTGTTTATATTCTGTTTTTGGTGGAGAACTTTGCTTACCACAAAAATTAATGCATATTTTATATCAATCTTTCACACACGTGCATGCCTTGTTTTATGTAAAAGAGATCTGTCTTAAAATTCGAACCATAACCAGTTTTGCAAGGAGTTCAGGCCGTTATGCTAATGTTGTGCTTATGGGACTTCTGCTTTCCATAAAGTACCTCATTAACAAGACTAGTATTATAGTGTAGTGTTGCTATATTAAAAAAGTGAAAATCTGGGACAATTTACTATCATCTTGAAAATATGCAAAAGGAAACAAAACAAAAAAATTGGTCTGGTGGCCTAAAGTGGAGCAAAAAATAGCAATAGCCTGTCTGCAGAAAGTCCAAAGGCTAGCTTGTTTGAGTATAACTGGAGCAATCAGCACCTGTCCCACTCCAGCTATGGAGGCCTTAATAGGCTTGACACCTCTGCATATTGAGGTAAAAGAAGGTTGCCTTATCATGTGCCCTTAGACTGTAAAGAAATATGAGTTTCAAATCTGGTGACCTGACTGGTAACCTGAAAATTCTCCTTGAAATTAAGGAGGAGAATCTCATTACCAGGGCCCAGATTTTTATGTAATGATCTGTTATTTCCTGCAGTGGAAAAGGGGAGGTCTTTTATGTATTAGATATGGCTTCAGTATCGGATTGTTTCTCGTAGTCACGCTTGGCATATCAAACACCTTATGATTATACTTTTGGTATTTAATTAATCCTTCGTCGGATTACTATGAAATTTGTGGAGAAATAATCTACATAACAACCCTATTGGTGGGTAAAACAGCTTTAAAAAGTGTACATAACATGTTTGCAAATAGTGCAAATTACACAAATTACAGAGAAAGAACCAATTCTAGTCAATTTATTGAATTCCATCTTTATATCTTGAATGATTAATGAGTAATAATTGTTGATAATTATTCCTGTGCTCTCTGGAAAAATTTGCTTGCTACATACAAAAGATATAATTTAAGAAACAAGTGTTTAGTATTAAGTCCTTCTACCATAGACGTATATTGAAATACAAATCAAGCTATATTAAATTATATGATGAAAGTAATAATTTGTTGTATTTACTGATATTACTGTACTTGAAAGCTTTATTTATGTGCAGGTTCATTGTTGGTAAGGAACACTGTCTCTTGTTTTGCTCATAAATAAATTTGACCTATTCGTGAATCTCTAAAATTTATATGTGCATCACTATGATGAGCAAGCAGGTTTAAGATAAACCTTTATCTTTCAGCTATACTACATAAAATATTTGTACAAAATAAGCTTCTAGTGATCTGTTTCTCTAAAGTCTTAACAGTTATGTATGTGTGTGTGACATGATTTGAGGTTGCTTCTCTTGGGGGTTCCTCATGTATATAGTGACTGCTGACCTGTCTTCAGATAAGAGTTGTCATTTTACCTGTTTAGTTCTCCATATCACCTAATGTTACTGATGCGACTTACGAAGTTGCTATTGAAATTTAAGCTTTTCATCTAATATTGGTCATTTCATCGTGCTATACATTAACGAACTAGTTTATTTGCTGTGATTCTAGCTCGTTTATTTCATTTTTACAATGGAAACTGCTTAAATATCTATGGAAAAGAGCTAGATAAATCTTATATTACAGTAGGCAGTTCTCTACATGGCCAAACCCATGAAATTATTTATAATCTAATGAAGGGGTTCCCAACCTTATCCTTATGAGATTTGGCAAGTGTCTATGCCCTCCCCCACCATTTTTCAATATCTTTAAGGGAAGTGATCCGTCCATAGGGTGGGGATTTGAGTCTGGCAGTCCCCTTGGTGTCTTTTGACAAGAGCATGCTAATGCCAACAGAGAGTTTTCCCTCCACTCTTCCTCACCTCACCATCATTGGTGCCCCAGACTACACAACACAAATACCTCTACACACACTCATCTCTTCACACGTTACAGTTACTTCAGCTAGTTACACATCACCTTGTAGGCATCCATTTCATAATTATGGGTGGGACATCCTAGCATATTATGAAAACTACTTTTGTTCATTTCATATCATAAATAATGAATACCTTCATTAATGAAGGATTGACTAAAAATTATAAACTGTTTCCAGTTGTTAGAACATTTATTTAACTCTTAAAACAATAATTTAACAAAACTAGCACCATTACGAGTGGAACAAAAAGTCACTTTTTGCTATTTTACATAGTAAGTAACCACACATACTCCTTGAGGTTAATCTTGTAACTTAAACATGTATGTTTTCTCAAACCAAACTTAATAAGGCTTCCTAGCAATACACTAGGTTTTGTTTTTCCTCTCTAGAAGGCAGCACACATGTTATTATTGTAAAATTGGTTGACAAATAGTTGAGATACGTGTTTTTCTACCTAATAATAAATTAAAAATACTCTTGCTTCTCTTCTGAGATACGAGGTTTTCATTCTAAGGGGACGATAGCTGATTACTTTCAACCACTTATTAATGGGTGTTAAAATCATGCTATAAATGTCAAAAAAATTAACTGTAACATAATAAATAAGTAATCAACAGATTTTACACATGAAACAACTTCAAATATACATAATTCTTTAATATTCAGTGAATTTGATATTTTAAACTTCTATTTTAGTAATTATTATTTGTATAATCCGTTACATTTTTATTCATAGAATAGTTTTAATAAATCCAACTCGAGTTTACGAGTATCATAAGATAAATTTGCTTCTGCTGCGCAGTCGTGAATCTATCAATAAACTCTCATGGAATTACCTATGATAAATACATTTAGTGACGGTTGTATATGAATGGAAGGCAAAATAAGGTATACAGGGATCTGTTTTGTAAAACTTCAAGTCCTAGATCATTATGTCAGTGCACGAAGTCCAGATAACATTCATACAGGATAGATGTGACTGTATTAAGGCATAGTACATATTTTTATATAAATAATTTGGTAAATCTAAGTATTTCAGCCTGTTGAATACTGAGCTTATAGGTATTATTTTGTTACTTAAGTTAGCAATATGCTTGTTCCAATTAAACAAGAATCAAGCATTATCTTGCATATATATAATTGATTTGTACCTAAAACCTGATGTCTACTGATTACCCATGAAGCCATAATTAAGATTTGACTTTATTTTCCAACTTTTGTATATTATAGATATAGATCCTGCACGAAATCTGTGCCGATTGCCTAAGTCATTGCATTACGTTTTCGTGGGGACTGTAGCGTCGATTGGCCTGCTACCTATCTCTCTCGCACAACAGTACCTCCTTTTCTATTTGTAAAGGCCAAGCTACCTCTCTCTCTCCCACAATAGCATGCCTCTCTCTAGAGAGTAACGGTCTCATTGGCACAGATTTCGTGCGAGATCTTTACTTTAGAAACCATAATATATTTGTATGTTGATACTTTTTAACTAATTTTTATCAAGATTTTTTTGTAGTTATTGTGATCTTGGGTTTTAATCTAGAATAGGCTGCTGTAAACATGATGTGAAAGAAAGTGTTCCACTGTCCGGTGCCGTGGGTGAGTCGGTAGCGCGCCTGCCTTCTACTCCGGCGGCCCGGGTTCGATTCCCGGCCGGGTCGGGGATTTTTCAGTAGTGAAAAATTCCTTTCCCGGTTTCAGGACTGGGTGTTTGTCAGTAGGTTAAGTCTTAGGTTAAGATAATGCACATTGTCCGCGATTCCTTAATTATTAAAGAAAGTGTTCACTGGATCATTATTTATTGTAACATCTATTGGATTGATACCATCTTTTTGTTATTATTATTATTATTTTTTTTTTTTCAGAAACTTTTGACGTATGATCCCAATCAAAGAATTTCTGCCATGAATGCTATGCAGCATCCATTCTTCTGTGATGTGGAACTGGTACCACCAGTTTTACCTCCAATTGAAACAACTTTAGTGTGAGTGAATTTGAAGAGATAACACATATAGTGAAAGTGGTTTTTGTTACTATATAAGAATGTTTATATTTGTGGTAAGAGTTTACTATCTGAATCAGCAGCTATAACATAGTTAAAGCATAACAAAACTGGTGTGATATGCATTGTTTTAAATCTAGACGAAGATGTGATCAGCATCTGGGTATTATCCCACCACCCACCGAAAATAAGAGATCTCAATATAGCATTTTAAGGCACAAAACTCTATATTTCTTGAAATAGCAACCAGTATAGTCCCACTTTTACATTCCTACAATTGACATTTTCCTGACATTTACACTATTGGTCTGATCACCTCTTGTGTATTAATAATGTTTAAAAACAAAAACCTTGCCTTTATGTTTGTATATATAATCCTGCAATTAACGTAAAGTTGCAACACCAAAGGATCTGAATATGGCTTATCGTCTTATCGCCATGGCTGTTAATTAAAGTGGAAGTAAAAATATTACAAAACTGCTGGCGTGGTCTTATGGTTAGCGTCGCTGACTAGAGATCCATCGGCCCTGGTTCGATCCCCAGTACCTCCTCGGATTTTTCTGAGGTAGGGAGCTCTGGAACGGGGTACACTCAGCCTTGTGATTCAAATTGAGGAGCTACTTGATAGAGAAGTAGCAGTTCCAGGCATGGAAACCACCATTAACGTCAGTGGGTGTCGGCATGCTGACCACATGGCCGCCAGTTCTGCCATCTGTCTCTGGTAGATGACGCAGCGGCTGGGTGGTAGGTCTTGTCCCTTCAGGGATGTAGCGTCATGGAGTTTAGTTTAGAGTTTAAAAATATTACAATCCAAGCTACTTTCTGTAACAGTACACACAATATCACTCACCAAAGGTTGTTATTGAGATTCACTTTCAAAATATGTTCAGTTGCAAGAATTGGGATGTAGCCTGCCAAAGTTCTCCAACAGATAGCCGGTATGCGTTTGCAGTTCATCTTTTGTTTTTCAAGTTGTCTGCTCTCAACATTCTTTTAAATGTCGTTCCATCTTCCCAGACCGGAAAATATGTTCGTAATTTGTTATTTTTAAAGAGGACACAAGGCTACTATACATTCTTATTTGTTTACTGGCCCTTTCTAGAATGTTTATGTGTCAATAAGACAAATGAAAAATTACAGCAGATAGGCTCTAAATAACACAAAAAAGGAAGGATTAACTAACAAATATTGTGAGGTGTTTCCAGTATAGACAACATTACTTGGTACCCGGCTTACTGTAATATGTTATCAGTGTATGAATATTTATATGCAGTGTGGTGATTGGATATTCAATATTTTTTAATTCAATATTCGATTTGCCTTGAGCATCGAGAAGATGTTATGGGCCATTTATAAAAAGAATAAATTACAAATACAGATAATTTAAAATTGCGTAGTAACGTAATGATCAGGGCCCGCATTCTAATGACATGTCATCTTTTTATTGATGCTGCATAGACATTGCCAACTTGTGGATAAATCCTAATCATGGCCTCTAGATTATAGAAATATATTTTTATTAGGTCATTTTTTGTCATTTTATGCAATTTTACATTTTTAGGGCATTTATTTCAATTTTAGGTCATTATTTTATAATTTTCATGTCATTTGCTTCCTTTTTTAGTCATTTTCATGTATTTACATTGAGTGTACTAACTTTTTTTCATCGCTAGCGGTTCTCCCTTTGAAGTGTTGTTTGTTTAATGCAAGAAGGAAAAATTCGGCGTTAAGTGTTGTCATGTCTCAGTCGGAAATGAGAATCAAAGAAACCCAAAAATGTTGTATTATATTACTATTGTTATTAGATTGACTTGGCACCAGAGTCTGCCACCTGCTTGGATTTGAGAGTGCAAACTATTGTTTACCCTCAATTAAACAACAATATAATCCAGCAGACCACAAAAGGGAATGCCGAATTTTGACTCGCCAGTGCCTCAGTGCCAGTATAAATTTCCGGGAGAAAAGAATCACAATATTACAGTTATTTACATTTTTTACAATTATGTGTAAACTAGTCTATAACTTTGTGTGTATAATGATAATTTTTCATAAATAAAATATCAGTTTTTAGGTCATTTTTTATAATTATTAAGTCATTTTCTTTAAAATTTAGGGTCATTTTATAGGTCATTTTTTAAACAATTTTAGGTCATTAGAATCCGGGCCCTGGCAATGATAATTACAGTACGTTGTGTTAGTTTTGTGCTTTTGCTAAATTGTATCTTTAGTGCACCCTTATATTTAAAGATCACTTCCCTGTTTAATTTATTTAGTTATTTTAGGCCTATTTATTTTACTTTGCTGTATAAGTATGTGTATATTACTGTTAGTGTAGCATCTGAGATCAAAATGTAAATTCTGTAATTTCTAAATAGATTGTCGGCCTTGAGTAAAAATTGTGACAATAGTGTTGCCAATTTAATAGGCTACATAACTTAAGGTATGATAATTCTTAAATTTAAAATAGATTGAGAGCCTCTCTGTCTTTATATTCTGCTATACATGCAATGAAATATTCTTAATATTTTGTCTTGTAACTAGGAATGAAAATCATGTAACGATGATCTAGCATACCGATAATAACAGGAATAAGATAGAATGAGGAATGACAAGAAAAAAGAAAAAGGTTTAATCAATTCTCAAGTTATCTTTTTTTTTTAACTATTCTGGACAGGAAATGGTAAGTTTTTGTGTTGTAAACGTATTTTAATATTTTTATTTTGAATGCATTTTTAATTTGATAGTATAGGCCAGGGGTCGGCAACCTTTTGAGTCGGAAGAGCCAAAAATTACAGTTTACAAAATTTCAAAGTTTTTAAAGAGCCACAATTTTTTTTCTTGCCAACAATAAATAGTACTCGCATAAATAAAGCTTTTTGATAAAAAAAAAACTAATCTATTTATTCATAAGAAAAAATATCTATTTATTCATATATAAGTAGTGTTTTTCACAACAAATTAGACAATATATATATGGCATTATTAGATAATTACTTATTTTTTAAGTAAAAAATTAAAAGAATTAAACATTTACTTACAACACTAACTTGTACTTCAATAACATACATTTGAGCAAACAAATTCAACGGGAGCGTTGGCTTTGCATGGTTTTAGAAAGTTTGGATAAATTTGGCTCATAACTTGTTGTTTTAAGTTTCAAACACGACTCTAAATTTTCATTTGTTAGTTGACTTCTTACTTTACTTTTAAATATATTCATGCAAGAGAACGCTTGCTCGCACGAATATGTCGATCCGAAGATAGTCAGCACTCCAAATGCCAACTTCTTCACCTCACTGTAGCAATCTGGAAGACTATTCCATGCGTCGAATATAAGTGCCTCAACTCGCAGCATTTCTTTTAAAGCTGTCCACTTTTGTTGCGTTACGTACATACATTTCTGGACCTCCAACTCTTCCAACTTGCTTTTCAACTCTGTAAATTTTCCACTCCACAAAGCTTTACTTTTTAAATCGATCAATTGCATTTCTAGAGATCCAGTATCAATTCCAAATGGCTCAATGTGGATTTCGTTACTATTTGTGTTGAGAGGATTTACTATGAATGCTAAAGTGGTTTTGAATTGCTCAAATCTGTCAGCAAATTCATCTTTAATTTTTTTTTTTATAACTGTGCTGAAGTAATTCGTGTCAACAGTTGCACTGGTTTTATCGCGATATTGCTTTAGGAATTGAAAATGAAGTAATTTACCGCTCTGAATATTTTCTGCAAAAAGAATTAATTTTTCTTAAAAACAAACCAATTCTTCTACCAAAACATAGGCTGGGTTTCCCTTTTCTTGCAGTTTTATATTCAGCTCATTTAATTTCGCTGTGATATCCACCAAAAAGTAAAATTTTTGCAACCATTTGTCGTTCTCTTCAGGGTGATTAATGCCTTTTTCATTTAGGAATGTATTTATTTCATTCAAGCACAAAGCAAAACGTTTCAACACCTTACCTTTGGCAAATATTAGATACTTAGTTTACGAGTAAAGGTGTTATGCCGAAATCAATTAAAATTGCCAAACATATAAACAATCCTAAACTGCAAATACCTACCTACTTTGATCCTCAGAGTTCGAAAATAGGTTTATTAAATAACAATTTATAGGTACTTACACTTATAATTATTATTTTAACGCTAATTTTTAAATAATAAAAGCTATAAAATAGATAAATAATAAAATAGATAATTTATTAAATATATATTTTAATAAAAACACTTTCGCGGTAATATCCAACAGTAGTACTTTGTTTCTTTTTTGACAATTCTTATTGACTTCAAAAAAGTAGTTAGGTACGGTATCTTATTTGGAAAAAAAATAAGACTCAAATAAAAATAAGATGTATAATATGTATTTTTAAAATATAATACTTATTATGTTACCTACCTTTACTTCGGTTTTTTTATCATTATTATATATATATATATGTACATACATAACTTTGAGAAGATAATTCGCTTCTAACTCTTTTACTTGAAACAACAAACTATAAGTCACAGCCAAAGCACTGGTGAAGACGTCAAATTGTCTTGCGTCGAAAGCGAATTAAAACTTACATAGAAACATCCGACGATGGCGTCATTCGAGAGCTTCCGACGGACTGACGACAGTGACGACGCGTGTCGCGGGGGAGGGGTGCGGTGAAAAGCTAGTACAAGTGGCTGAGAGATAGAATCGGTGCCTAATCCTCGTTAATCGATTCAGAACGATTTTTAATTTTTTTTTATAAAATAAATAATATTTGCATATGGAACTAAAGAGCCGCAGCTTCACATCCAAAGAGCCGCATGTGGCTCACGAGCCGCAGGTTTCCAACCCCTGGTATAGGCTAAATATGCATTTGATATAAATAAATAGTAACAAATAATATTTAAAATATCTGTGAATACACACCACATATATCACTGTTTATCACTGTATCAATTAGTATTTTACTGTCTGAACCCTAGATTTATATTCTTTTAGTTACTTTGAATTATACCCAATCGCCAAAAGTAGCAGTACTGTATATAAATATTCATATCTTCATAACACTTCGTATGTTGGGAACAAAGTAGTGTAGTTAATAGCAGGCATTTCTCACAGTATTTGTCAGGTAATTCTTTCTTTTTTTCGTCTTATAATATAAGAAAAGCTTAAAGAAATACTGCAGAAGATACACACTATATTATAGTGTGTATCTTCTGCAGTTTTTCTTTAAGCTTTTTCACATAAATACATTCTGGAAGTGTCCAGTATACAAAGAAATGCTCTTAGTAGTGCCTTACACGCGACAAAAGTTTGAACATATTTTTCAGTCTGGTAAGATAAAAACCATTTAAAGATGGTACCAGCAGACTACAACTGGAAAAACAATACCAGTTAGAGCAGTGGAGACATCTGCTGGCTCATAGTTCACTACATCCCTATTACCGGTAAATCATACATGTGTGAAGGGTGGCCACAACACTGCTTACAAGTTTCATGCGACTCTTTTTCCGTTCTTGCGAGATTCCTCAAGAAATCCTTACAAAATTGGATATTCCTATTTTTCTGGAAAATCTGTTTCCTCTTGACATAATGAAGAATGGTTGCCCCATTGGGGATGCAAGAGGAGGACTAAAACAAAACGAATTGACTATTAAACCATTCTATTTTGGAAACAAGACTTGAACAAAAGCATCTAAGATTGTGCCAAAAGACTTTTATCTCCATTTTTTGGATAGCCTGTTGATGTGAGTCATCGTAAGCGATCTTTAATAATTCGGTGGTAATATTTTAATAAAAATAATTAAATAATTAAAAATAATTTTTGGCTGATTTCGGTGTTAACTTCCTTCTATTTCATGGGTATTTCACGAAATAAAATATTTTATACAGTTATCCTTATGCGGATGCTGTGGGGATGTTTGTTGCTAGAAAATATGCAAAATGAAAGAAAAGTCATTAAGATGGCATTCATATAACCTAAAAGGGCATAATATATACGCACAATAGTGCCAACTACTGTTAATAAAATACGAAATCTGTCAAATCTACACTCTTTGCCTCAATCTAACATAGGCATCCCAAACTCGGCACATAGGCTAGATAGAAGACTGACTGAATAGAGTACATTCCTCTCAGTCTTTGCTATAATGTCACAAGTTTCAGTAACTTCTCGGCAGCCATAGAAATAGCAGAAAAAGAAGCATGCTATAAGAAATGAAGGAAAATTTACACTAAAACAAAATATTATGGTTTTGAATTAAAAAAATTGTATGCATTTCTCAGTTTATGTATGGAAGTGGCATATTTCATGCTTAATAGATATTTTGCTTAATTGCACAAATTTTCTATATTTTGTGGATTCTGTTTGCTTAATATTGAAATTCATCAAATCTAAGCATCAAGCTGTTTTAAGTGATGTTGAGTTACAGTAATTTGTATGAAATTAGTAATAAAATTATGGAAAAGAAATAGCAAAAAAAAAATTAAATTTCATGTATAATTACTAGACCTGGGATTTTATGCTCTAAAAAAAATAGTTTTAGGCACCTAAAATAGGCTTTTGAAAGGGAAAATAAGCACTTAAAATATGAATTAAAAATGTTTAAATAGACAGAAAATAGACTTTAAAATACTACGATATGCTCTTATGGCCAAGTGCATCAACACTGATTAAGATTTGGTTAAACAGTGTTTACTTACACACGTTTAAGATTTTAAACATGATTAAAAAGAAATGTGGTGCACCATTCCTAATTTCTGTTTACGGAGCCGTGTTTAGCTGACGGTTTGTTTAAACACAGAGCATAAAATCGGAAAGCGAGCGTAGTATAATGAACGCGTTCTTTTGTTGACGAGGCCATTACCTAGAGGAAGAAGAAGAAGAAGTTAACAACAAGAAGACACCATGGAGGAGCGAGGATATTCTCTGCTCTGCCTGTGATGTAGGGAAGCACATTATTATGTATCGGCGAGTCAGTGAAGCTATTGCATTGCTTTCATCATGTATAATTCGAGCTGCAGTTCTGAGCATATTTCCAATGTCCCCTACAACAATATTGAATGATTAGGTAGCATAATACCTCAATACAGTTAGTAGTCTGTTCATATCAGAAACATGATGATTTCTTTCTGTTGGGAATTGCAGTACCTGTGAATCTGTTTGTTTAGACAGGCGAAATCTCGCCACGAATTTCCTAACGGAAAGTTCTTCGAAAGGATCTCTTCGCTGCACTATAAAATTTCTACACTCGTTTTCATTCCGTTCAAGATATTCCAGATAAATAACTCTCTTCAAAGTCGTCATATGCACATTGTTTTCTTTGGCTTTTATATCATAAACACTTGAATTTCAAAAATACACTGCCATAGCCTTGTTTTTTCTTTTGTTTTGCTTTAATATATTTTAAAAACATAAATACACTGTACCGTTTAACATGTTAAGACTTCACTGCCTAATATATATATATATATATATATATATATTGCTTTCAGAATATTTTAAAAACTGAAATACAGTGTTCCATATAAGACTTTATAGAATGCGCTGCTACTGCTTTATGTCTGTATTTTTTTCCCTTTTGTAATATTTTAAAAACGTAAATACAGTTTACCGTATAATATTTTAAAAATTCACGCCCACTGTCTTTATATAATATAATAAACTGTCATAATGATTCAGACTGCAGTCTACTGAATAAAACTTCCTGAATTATCTATCAATACCTTATATAATTATTCACCAAGAATTATACACGGCAGTAATAACTGTAATATTCTTATATATATATATTCAGGGTTGTTTTACTTGTAAAATCAAAATAAAAATGAATGTCTCAGTAGAAGAGATACATAAGTACGACACAAGATCAAGAAAGAACTTATACACAATAGGGCACAAAAAAAATGCAATGGAAAGGGATCCATACGTAATCAGGGTAAAATTTTATAACAAACTACCAGAGTGTATAAAACAGTGTACCGGGACAAAATTAGCCATTAAATTAAAATAATACCTATGCCAAAAAGCCCTCTACAGGATAGAAGAACTATGAAATGTATAGCCTTAGCATGTATCTCTATTGTATATATATTGTATAATTCAGATTGTAAGTTTCGGACATGTCCAACATCAAATATGTATTTGATACCTGGACGAAATAAAATTACTATTATTATTTATTATTGACAGTGAATTCTTAAAATTTCATACAGTGCCGGTACACTAATTAAACTTAAAAATATTATGATAAAAAAAATGAGCCGCGACTGGGATTTGAACCTGCGACCTCCTGCACCACAGCTCAGTACTATAACCACTCAGCCACGAACGACGTTAGGAACATTGCTTGAATATTGGCAATGTGAACGGTAAGGCTTGTGTCGTGCTTCGAGACTTAAAATCGTCTTTGTAGGTCTATGAGATGTGTTTATATAACATTTATTGTACTTTTCAGTTCGGAAAAATGGTATTATGATACTGATAACATTAATATCGAGACCTAATTCGTCTAAAAAGAGAAATATGAGAAGAAGAGAGTCTCATCTATTGTTTGCAGTCGACCCCCACCATTTCAGCAAACTGCTAATCATTGTTTAGCTTCAGTAACCGCCCGATTTTGACTGTTTAAGTTTAATCAACGGTAATCGGCGATTTCGACACCAATCGAGGTTGATGCTCCATAACTTTCCCTAATCATAGGTTAGGAAGAAATTATAAACGCTGATTACACTAATCGTGGTCGGTGCACTTGGCCATATAACTAAGAAGCGTGGTATAGGTTTTCTTAACAGAAATAACTGCAAAATTAAGACAGAATTAAAAAATGTTAATCAAAAACAGTTTTGGATTATATGAAAAATTAGAACACTAAAGGCTTTCAATAACAGCTGCTGCCCAGCTCATGGCCTGCATGGGTGGTCGTGGGGTCAAACCAACACATCCCTCAGCCGTATTGCGCTGTCTCCGTGACCACTGCTCACTGTAGCTTCCCAATTGTCCTCACAACGCTGGGTCAACGCCATTCCAGACCTCATAGCTTTCTAGATTACTGCCAGTACTGAAAATCCAACCCATGCTGAGGGGCTAATAGCAAAACCTTAGTTTTAGATTAATATGAAAAAATGCACACACCTGTTTATTGCTGTACTGGCAGAAAATAATCTTGCCGTCAAAAGTCATCTCTGGAAATTGTATAAGCCATTATTGTAGAAGTGAACTCTTAATTGATTTCGTTTTAGGCATCACGAACTATATTCACCTAAACAGGTGGTCTTCACTGGCGACTTGACATAGTATGTCCCTTCTTACTATATATCTGCTACTTGTTCTATTGAGTTAATCCTCCCCCGCCAGTCAGCATTCCATGGCGACAATTGTTTGGGAAAATCAAGTTTCTGTGAAAAACCCACCCTCTGCTGTTCTGCTTTTCATTCAGGGATGTCCTTAAATGATTGTTAAAGTTACAGAAGTAGAATTTTATTTTAAAAGTACAAAAGAGGCTTTTTAGGCACTAAAAGAGTAAAAATAGGCTCCAAAGGTCCAAATAGGCATTTTAGGGCACTATGAAACTATAAATGTGAGTGATTTATCATGAAACATCAACATATTTAAAAATTTTCATGCTATTTCTTAAGGAACAAAATAGGCATTTGCCTTAAAATCCCAGGTCTAATAATTACAGAATAATGTCCAAGAAACAAACTTTGGACCTATTATTTTTATTTATAAGCTTCCTTTATTAACCCCTTCACTGCCACAGCCATAATAAGGCGAATTACAGGAGGTCAGTGAGCAGAAGTGGCAAAATGAGTGGAACAATACTGAAAATGGAGCAATAACTAAACGGTATTTCCCAAGTGTAAAAGAACGACTGAAAAAAAAATACCTTTGGCAGGAAACATTTCTACATTCTTGAGTGGACACGGAAAGATTAACTCTTACTTTTATTGATTTAAAATAAAAGAAAGCCCAGAATGTACATGTGGTGCACCAGAACAGACGGTAGGACATCTTTTATTTGAATGTACAAAATTAGAGAGTGAACAGGCAGATTTCAGGGACGCTATGATAAGAAATCATGGAAAGTGGATGTTTAATGAACAAAAATTGATGAAAGAATATACAAAAGAACTCATAGACTTTATAAAATCAATAAAATTAGACAGACTCTAAACAGCCAGTAACTCTAGTTGGAAAGTTCCGGTAGGCCTATATAACAAAGAGTAAATACAATTGAGAGTATTCTAGGGACAAAAGCCATCGATAATGTTACAGATATTGTAATGGAGCATGCTGTAAATAATTTTTTTTTTTAAATACTGTATATGAGTCAGCGCGCATCACTTCTGCCTTTGCTACTGAAGCATATATATGATGCACCGCTTTAAATGCTAATATATGTAAGATATTCTCAGTGAGAGGGATTCTAAGTGTATCACCATAAAGGGCCATCTGTTGTCTACATCCTGACATCATCGGTGCCCTGTTTTCTGAATTTTTCTGCCATCTGTATCTAAATATTTTAGGCGATTTATTGCATCAATTATTGAAGCATGTGATAACTAACTGTTGCTGTGTTGTGACGGCATACAGCCCAGGGTTGCGTAAATCAGTCTAAACTTCAAGAATTATGTGCTGTACTCTTGTTTAGACAAAAGTGACAAATTATTTGTGATTTGTTTGTCCATTTATTATTACAAATGAAATTTGTAAATTAATTCAGCACCACCAGTTTGCATAGTGAAAAATATGTTAGCAGTGAAAAGGTTAAAAGGTTGCCAAAATGATAAAGCTTGCTTATTTTACAGAATTTTCGAGTTGCAACTTGAGTAGTTAGATAAGGTTAGGTAAGGTAATACCGACGAGACAGGCCTATTTTAGCACTCCTTGCCTGAAAATATGCAAGCTTCCAAATCCTTAAAAAATATGCCTGGATATAAAATTAGTAAAGAACTTTCTGCATTATTGTGCAGATGGAAGCCATATTTTAAAGCCAGTTGTCGTCTGCAAAAGTAAACCAAACGCTGTTAAGATCGTAATGTCCACATTGCCTGTGCATTGCTACAATAATTCCAAATTATTATTATTATTATTTTTTTTTTTCAATTTAATTCACTTGGATTGGGAAACACAATAAAGTGTAATAACTAGACTTCGGATTTTAGGTAAAAACCTATTTTAATCCTTAAGTGATATATGGACGAAAACTTGTATATGCATGTTTCATAAGTGACTATGCCTAAAACTGATACTTTTATAGGACCTAAAACAGCCTATTTTTACGTTAGAGCCTAATATTGCCTTTTTGCTAGTTTTTCCTATAAAGTTCAAAATAAGTCATTTTTTGTTATAAATTCTAGCATTTATTTTCAGTTCGTACTAAATTTTTAGCTCGGAATGTGCAGTACATGACACATTTGTAACGTGGTTAAATAGTAAGGAATGTTTTGTCTTCAGTATAAAAATTCCTTGGAATTCCCAAGAAAATGTAGTGTTTTTCTCCCGACTCTCACATCCAGTAAAAGAAAGTAGTTCTCTGAATCACTGAGGGATTCAAGGGGTTGAATATGCTAGTATTATATGCGTAGCTTCTAGGCGCAGGGATTAGGTTTTCACTGTTATGGTAATAATACAGGCCCTGGTAATAGGTCTCTATAATTCGGTGTACCATAGGCCTATATCTGTGTTTTATCATGATTATTGATTAATGGTGACTTCAATAAATATAATATTCTGATTGCAATTGAGATATTTTAGAAAATTTGCAACTTAACAATTTTATAAGAGACTATTTTATGATTTTTCGAACCTATTTTCCAACTTTTAGAGCCTATTTTAGGTACTTAAAACAGCATTTTTAGCGACCTAAAAGTCCGAAGTCTAGTAATAACATATAACACATTATCACCAAGAACACTCATTACTTCATTAAAATAATTAACTTACTAGTTAGCCGGCTTTCAAAAGGACCTTTCCTCCCATCGTCAGACTCCGCCTCTTGAAAGCGGCTAACTAGTAAGTTAGTTATTTTAATTAAAGTAATGAAAATTCCAAAAATGCCTGGTTTACGGCAGACACCACCCATGATTGGTTTCACAACCAACCTGCAATAAGAAGGCTCCAAGAAAATAAATCCCAATGTGATGTGAAAGCCATATTCTATTTCGAGAATGCACCTGCCCAACCGGATGCAAAGAAACTGTGTAGTGCCAATGGTAAGATCAGATGTGCATTCTTGCCACATAACACAACTTTTCTGATACAAGCAATAGGCATTATCTACACTGCAAAGAGTGGTGCAAAAAGAAAATTCTGTCTGAAGTTTTTGAAGTTGATTATACGAGGGCTGTTCAATAAAGATAGATCATATTTTTTTTTGGCAACATACCTTTACTGATCCTCAGAATTTTGATGGTCCTTCTCAAAAGGCTCCATTGGATGCAATGCACCTATCCCAGCATTTCTGCCAGTCTGGTGCAAAGACATGCTGGAAACCATGTTTTGACATGTCTTTCAAAATCGCCTCCGCAGCCTTCACTACTGCTTCTGAAGATGGAAAACGCCTCCCACGAAGGTGTTTCTTCAGGGTGGGGAATAGAAAAAAGTCACATGGGGCTAAATCCGGACTATAGGGAGGATGGGGGACACACTTCACATTGTTTTTTGCAAGATATTCAGCAACAACATTTGCAACATGCGGCCTCGCATTATCGTGGTGCAGCATCCAGGTTGTTTCATGGAAACGTGGTCTTTTCTGTCAGATATGGCCTTGCAGAACTTACAGGACATCTCTGTAGTATAACCCAGTTACTGTTGTGTGTGCAGGTACGACATGCTGATAAATCATTCCATCAATATCGAAAAATGAGATGACCATAACTTTCCCTGCAGAAGCAATTGCTTTTTTGGGGGTTGGTGATGAAGGAGATTTCCACACAGAGCTCTGCAGTTTGCTCTCAGGATCGTAATGATGTAGCCAAGTTTCATCAGCCAAGTTTTGAAAGAAACTCTTCATCTTCCTGTACCATCAGTTTCAACTGCATGCGAACGTCCTGTTGTTCAGGAGTCAGCAGCCTTGGGACCCACTGCGCACAAACACGTGTCATGTGCAATTTTTCTGTCACCAACATGTGAGTGGCACCCAGTGAAATTTTCAAGATTTCAGAAAGTGATCTTAAACTTATTCGTCGATCTTCTCTCACTATGACAGCAGCGGTGTTGTCGTTTTCTTCTGTCAGAGCAGTAACTGGAGCGCCGGGTCCACCTTCCTTTGATATTGATTGTCTTCCCTCTTGAAACATTTTATACCATCTTCTAACTGTGCTGTAGGGAAGAACAAAGTCTCCATAGGCCTCCTGTAACATTGCATAGGCCTCAGCTGAAGATTTTTTTAGTCTAAAGCAGAATTTTAATGCCGCATATTGCTCGTTGCACGTCACCTCCATTGCAGCCGTAGGCGATATTGAACATGTCTGAACTTGCACGCGTCTCACAGACAGGAATCTCGAGATTTGACCTTGAAACTTACACCACGCGTGCATGACTCATCAAGCTAACACATATCATAAGGAAAACGTTTAGCATGATAAACTATGAATGTAAAATAATTATGATCATTCTTTATTGAACAGCCCTCGTACAATCAGGCAGCATTTTATCTGTTGATTTTATTCACTACTAGCTGGTTATCCATCCTTCGTACAGGTGAAAAAATAACTATTTTGCAGGGTTTTCAGCTTTGCCCAAGAAACATAAAGAGGAAGTAAACATACAAGTCAGTTTGCTTGTTTATTTTTGCAGTGTTATTTTAACATTTCACTTATGTATGTATGCTATTGTCCGCCACCGTGGGTGAGTTGGTAGTGTGACTACCTTTCACCCTGGCAGCCTGGGTTCGATTCCCGGCTGGGTCGGGGATTTTTCAGTGATGGAAGTTCTGGGTTCAGGACTGGGTGTTGTGTGTCCTTTCATTCCCATCCTGCGAGAGGCAATGGCAAATCTCTATGGTATCACCCTTGCCTGAATCACCTCGGACGAGCCGTTGTCATCACCCCACGGCTTCGTCCCGGGTCTGGACCTGCCTTCGGGCAGAACACATCATCATCATCATCATCATGTATGCTGTTATAATTATCAAATATTGAATCAAAACCCAGAGCAAGGTGCGTCGAGAGCAAAGAATGGGCAATAAAAACTGAGTTACTTACATTGATCCTGAACGAAGTGCTTATACTCAGATTTCTTTAAAAAGGAATTAAGCACACATTCAATATACTTTCAAGTGTCTGAAATTAAAGTAAATAATGTTATTAGGTACTAATAAAGACTTTGTGGAACTTTTTTACAGTGAAGCAACTATAATAAATTTAATATCAAATACCAATCATACCAAAATATGGTAAGTGAAGCAAAAAAGTGTGTTTATGTCAACTCATATAGTAAATTAAATTTATTATTAGGTACTGTTTTCTTGCTTTGAACAAACTAAGACATGAAAGTTGCCATACCATAGCAATAAGTATGTGTTCTGTGAAATAAAATAATAAAAAGTTAAAACGACAGGTAAAAGAATAATTACCAGTGGATGCAGTTTATTAATCTCACGACGTTTCGACCCTCTCCTTCGGGTCTTCATCGGGTGACCGGACAAGACTTGGAGAAGATGTCGCCTCACCACCCCTCCACTGGGGTGCGTTGTTACCCATGAAGCTCGTGTTCCTACTATGTTTGCAAATCCACTCCCAGGGCACACCATATTCACACTGTTCGACCTCACATGCAGGGGGCGGTGGAAATTTAAACTTCCATTTGTCTCTTACAGATCTGATTAAAGCCAACCAATCCTCCCCAATATCCCCTTCATATCTATTCATACACAAATTCTTATTACCAATGATGTTCCATGCTTCGATCACTTTCCTCACAGTTTCATCCCTCTCCACCTGTATCAGTTCTACATCTCCGATTTTATGCTTTGTTTCAATCATATGTTGGGCCAATCCCGTGGACGCTCTCCCATATTTAATGTCCCTCTCATGTTCTTTTAGCCTTATCTTCACGGTCCTTCCCGTTTCTCCCACATAAACTTTATCACAATTTACACATTTTATGGAATAGACACCTGGTAGATCCAACCTATCTTTCTGTTTCCCCAACCGCTTGTATTGTGAAAACATTTCTTTTCCTTTAAATTTAAATTCTAAAATCAAGGCCATCTTATAGTCCTTAAAATATGGTAATTTCAAACCAAATTATACAGTCAAACCAGCCTAAATGGACACCATTTAGCGGTTACTTCTATAAACGACCATTCTTTTGTGGAACCGGTTAATTTCCCCATAAAGCCTGTATTAATATCCATTCCCTTTAATGGCCACCTCATACCATGCTCAGCAGCCACATAAATTTCGTTAAATGACCAAAATTAACGGCCAGTCATCATTAAAAATACTTTGTTTACCCTTGAAACCATCAAACAGGCTTGCCAATCATTTTCGGAAGTAAAAAATCTGTTAACACAAGAGCAGTTCGGCATTTGACACAAAGTCGTGGGTTGGGGGGGGGGTTCTTGTGTGAAGTAGCCTTTTGCTCATCCCCACTCAGCGTGTCAAATGTCGGCGTTTCCTTTTGTAGTCTGCCGGACTTTATTATTTTTTATTGGGGTAAACAGTAGTTTGCACTCTCCTATTCAAGCACATGGCAGGCTCTGTTGCCGAGTCAATCCAATAACAGTGGTAATAATAATACAAAATTTTAGTGTTTCTTTGTTTCTCATTTCTGGCTTACACATGACAGTGTTGTAAATACACTTGAACACATGACTATCAACGAGTGTGTCCTTGCATTAAAGAAACAAACTTCAAAGACCACACTGTTGGCGTTGTGGACTGGGATAGCGAGACAACTATCATTTCATGAACCAGACCTCTTCATCGATTTTGAAAATGTTATAACCTTAATGTAGAGGTGACCTGTACTAACGCCCATTTTTCGGAGGTATGACTGGTGACCGCATTAGGCAGGGTTATGTGCTGTGTTACATACCCATACAACAGATCTCAATAGAAGATGGATAATTTTTTTGACCAACTTGTGTAAATGTCTGTACCTTCCTATCTAAACCAAGAGACTTGTCTCTGTGTCTTAGTGGTTGAGTGGGACAAAATGTAATACTTGCATTAAATCAGAACTGAATTGATGAATAATAATTTTTTTGGAAATGTTATGGTTGCTGATTGAATTTCAAAACATTATTATTTTATATATAAGGGTGTATAAAGTAAATTATATTTTAAATTCTAGGATTTTGTAATGAATATATTATGAAAAATTAAATTTCCATGGTATGAAATCTAATATTTTCTCTTCTCACATCTTTATAACTAGAGAAAGTATTGTGTCATTTGGGTTGTGAGTTAACAGCGCTAGGGGCAATGATGACTTCAGAGAGAATTCCTGGCTGCATTGATACACTCACTGTCCACTCAGTGAGGAGCGGATGTGACTAGTGAGGAGACATAACTAAGCTACTCTTACTACTGACAAGATATTATGCCAAACATATCGAAGGTGCAGCATTTGCAATTGCAGTCATTTGTAGAAGAGCCTGGATAGGAGCTCTTATCTACTGGTGGTGAAAACCTTGTATAAAATGCAATCATGAAACATTTCATTTTGCAACGAGTATACTGGTCTCGCCTGCCTTTGCTTTATCTTCCCTATTCAAAAACTGGTTCCATAGAGTATGTGCTGCTCGCGTCTACAGGTGAATTTG
Source organism: Ectobius pallidus (assembly GCA_964059195.1). Lineage (NCBI taxonomy): Eukaryota > Metazoa > Arthropoda > Insecta > Blattodea > Ectobiidae > Ectobius > Ectobius pallidus. The sequence goes on along the minus strand of CAXKWD010000008.1, from coordinate 72,036,441 downwards.
TAAACTTCAGTCTCTAGGTCTATTTATGGCTCACTTTTCCACCTTTAGAATAAGGTGAGATTCAGTATGTAGTTTCCATTGGTGGCCCGTAGCTAAAATTTGTGGGGGTGCTGCTCCAGAAAATGTTTAGCCTTTGTTTTAAAATCGTGTAAAAGGCAAGGTACACAGGGGTGCCCACATGGGGGAATTAAGACGCAGACTGCATCATTGAAATTTCTTGGGGAGGGGAAATATTATCGTTTAATGAATTTTCTGGAGGGGGGGGGTTGAAAATTGTTGCAAAATTAGCGTTTTATGTATTAAAAATAAAAACGGTCAAGTTTTATAACTTCAAAAGGTCTCTTCTAATTCTTTAGAAGTGAATAGTCAGTAAATTAGCGTAATGCATTTGCTTGTAAACAACTGCCCCGCCAACGAAATCGATCACTCTGTGCCAATAGTGGTGACTGCGAACTGAACCATTGTTAGCAGGTATTCATTGCATGGCCAGGCGGCTTCAAAGGAATAAACCATTAAGTCGGTGTTTCTTTATGTTAATTGATCTGAAATCGGTCCTGGCTTCCACTTTCCAAAACAAAAGCAACGTTGCAATATTCTCTCATTGATATCAATGATCTCAGTTCTTCCTTCGCTTTAATCAATTCACACGTGTTATTGTTTATTGTAACTTGATCTTGCATCCGCACATTTCACTCCACGCGGAGTTAAGACTACTGGTTTCAGTCCATCTCGGCATCTCGAAAATGCTCTAAAAACAACAGCAATTTAATTATAAGTGTTTAGAATTATTGTGCAATGCCATTATTAGGCATGACAAATGGCAAGATCACTGCAGATACTGAAACATAATTTAGATATAAAATACAAGACTACTGAAAGTAAAAGCAGTGGCGAAGATAAATGGAAACCGTATATTGATGTAAATCCCAAGCAGAATCTTCAAGATAAAGATGAAGAATTTCGACAGTCATGGGCACCCATACCCGGGGGCGGGGTTGGGCGCAAGGGAAAAAATGTATATTAATAATTATTATAGTCGGGTGTTTTTCTTTTAAGACAATTATTTGAAAGTCAGTTAAGACATAAAAAGTTTACAGAAGTTTTACCAAATCGACAACATGGAAGCAGAATCCACAGTGGATTACGAAAGGGGGGTCCAGGGGGTTTGGACCCCCAAAAGTCAAAACCTAAAATTCTATATTTGTATTTTTAAAAAATATTTATTTAATTAAACAAGATCTGTTGGTGTGTAAAATATAATGTAGCAGTTATTTTCTTTTCGTAACATAATGAGTAATTATGTCCACTGATCCATGTGTTATTCAACTTTTCTTATAAATAGTAATAAGTATTATAACTTAGGTAACAATTTCTTGTTTAAGTTGCCATGTCTTAGAGTTTAGTAAACAAATTTGCTAACTAGTTTTTCAGTGTTAAAATAGCGTAAAATGTGATTTTCATTAGTTCAATATTTAAAAATTTCCCGGGAACACCCGACTTAGGTAACATTTTCTTGTTTACATTGACATGTCTTAGAGTATGGTAAACAAATTTTCTAGCTAGTTTTTGAGTGCTAAAATAGCGTAAAATGTGATTTTCATTGGTTCAATTTTTTAAAATTTTCCGGGGGTGGACCCCCACTTAGATAATGGTTTCTTATTTACATTGGCATGTCTTAGAGTATGGTAAACAAATTTCCTAACTAGTTTTTCAGTGCTAAAATAAAGTAAAATGTGATTTTCATTAGTTCAATATTTAAAAATTTTCCGGGGGTGGACCCCCACTTAGGTAATGATTTCTTATTTACATTGGCATGTCTTAGAGTCTGGTAAACAAATTTCCTAACTAGTTTTTCTGTGCTAAAATAGCGTAAAATGTGATCTTCATTAGTTCAATATTTAAAAATTTTCTGGGGATGGACCCCCACCCCTTTTGGGGGGGGTATTTCAAACCCCCCGGCACTTCCGACCCTCCCCGCAATTATTTTCTGGCTACATCATTGTTGCAAAACATCCTCCCTATTTTAAAGTTCAAATAAAAAAAGAGATGGATCAAAATAAAGAAGCTGTATTAATGTGAATGATTCTACACAGTGGGAAGTTTCATGTTTTGAACAATGTGTCATTCAAGTGGTGTCCTTCACTCTCAGTGCATTGTTGAATGCGATTTCGGAAATTCTTCATCGTTCTAACCAATATTTCTTGAGGAATAAGACCAATCTCTTCCTGTATTGCATTTCTTAGGGCTGGCAAAGTCCTCGGCCGATGTTTAAACACCTCAGCCTTAAGATATCCCCACAGAAATTATTATTTGCATTAATGTTTTCTGGAGTTCAAATGCTGCATGGTCTTCCCCCTTCCTTTTTAATCATGTTACCACTTGCTCTAAAATTTGACACCCATAAGCTAATGCTTTTCCGATCTGGAACTGCACCACGAGGGGGAATTCAAGGTATATAAAGCTGGGGAATTTGGAAGCAAATCCAGAAAGCACAATGGGCAGCGACAACGGAATACCCGTTTACCAGAAATGATTTCACAGCGTAAGCACGTTCTTCTCCCGTCAACGGCATGGTTGGATACTGTACTGAATGTCAATTCCGCGATTTCAATATCCCATTAAATTTTTGTTTACTGTTTATCACTTGTGTTTTTTATGTCGTTATGGCAACACAAGTTGACTGCTACTCCCATCTTGTGCGAATGTTGTGGCGTGGATATAGTGCCTAATTATATGGTGAACCTTGCTATAATTGCACGGAGGCAGGCTTAAGGTCTATTTAGACTTAGCAGTGAGGTGAACTAATGTAATATACTGAAAATCCTAAATTCCCACAATGTAGATATCATTAATATTAATACAGTTTCTTTATTTTGATCCATCTGTTTTTTATTTGAAATTTAAAATAGGGAGGATGTTTTGCCACACCCTGTGTAATGTTACAAAGTGGCCCAAAAAGTTAAAGCGACAAAAAATAAATTAATTAAAAAAATTGCCCACCCTAGAAAATATTATATGGGCACCCTTGTCGACAGCCAATCAGGTTGGGGGGGTGGGCACCCCTGAGGTACATATATAAAAAAAATTACTAAATTGTTACAGTTCAATTTTGATCTATTCATTTAAAAATAAAATCCATTATTCTTGTTTTAATTTTCGCAAAAAGATCAATTTTCTCTTTGATCTGACATGGTTAAAGTTTTTTGTCACATAAAAAAACCTAAAAAATGAATCAAGTAGAATGGTTGGAAACAAAATAATAATCACATAGGCCTACATGGTTAATTGTGGAGCAAAAAAACATTTAAAAAACACTCCCCTCCACCAACACGCCAAGGTCAGCACTATGCTGGCTCTGCACAGTTGTTTCCGTTAAATAACTTTAATTTCCTGCTTATTAGAATTAATTGCATCCAAAATTGCTAAGTTAAATTCTTCAATTTTATTTTCAAGTCCCCTTAAATTTTGATGAAATAATGCAAATGATATATCAGTTCTAGTGTGTGTGCATCCTATGTGCTCGTATTTTCTTGGATGTGGCCCTGTATTGGACTGATCGCCCATCCGGGGAGGCCCTCCATGTCCTTGTCTGGTCAAAAAAATGTGTGTGTGATGCATAGGTAATCCCTCTCCTGACAGGTTGTTGTCTTATAATGCCCGGACGGTGCAGGCCGCATAAATGTCCCTGCAATAGGTGAAGTAAAAAATATGATTACTACTTATTTAAAGAAATTAGAAGAAAAAACAATCAAACTTCTCAAGGTTTTATCTGCTATGTGATAAGTCATGGACCCTATATAGCTTACCTGTAACTCTGAATTCTTATTGGGGGGGGGGGGGGGGGGGAGGGACAGTCCTGATGAGCATATGGTATGGGAATGCTCAAACCTTTGCTGTGTTAGGGACCCTTTCAGAATTAATTTTAGAGACGACAAACAGTATTTTAAAAACATGTTTGGTGTCATATCCAGGAAGATACTTATCCAAATAAAATTTTGTTTTATACAATTTTCCGATTTCGAGCATGCTGTACCTATACACATACATATGCACAGTATTATAGTTCTTTAAAATAAAATAAAAATAAAACCAGTAAAACGTAAATTAGTGCTGAAAACTCGATATCGAATTTCAAGGTGAAACCCGACCGATTTCCTTGTTTACGTTTAACGCAAATTGGAGAGCAAGGAACCAATCATATGCGGCGTGATGCGCTTACCCTAACCTCCGGAATGTAATCAGTTGGATTGGTAGTCCGTGAGGAGAAGGTCGTATGTTTATTAGGAGTCCGTCTGCTCTATCCTGTCACAAACAAGATGAAAGAGATGGAGATAGTCAAGAACTACCCCCTACTGTAACACAATGTGAAATCCTCGTCAACCTTGAACACCATAAACAAGTTTTGATGAACGTTGTGGCAGCACTGGTGCGAGAGAGATGGTGAGTACTTTCATCTCTTTCTTGAATGTTTGTGACAGGATAGAGCAGACGGACTTCTAGTAGATAGGTTGTACAAATTAGTGGTCTAATTACTGTGTGAAGACCTTTAAAGAATGCGAATCAAGTGGTAATGGGTGAAGCTACAGCAAATGAATATGTTACCGATCGTAGTGTTCTGTCTACTGGTTTATGCACATACAGGAACTTGAAGTGAACGTAATCGGAAACTAATATGGAGATGCAACGCATCTGAAATCTGTTGACAGAGACGTAAGCCAAGAAGTGAGAAGTCATCAATTTAAGAAAAATTCGAACAAGTGGTCGATGTTGCATAATATTTGATGCGTTTCGTAGGGACATAAAAACTTGAACCAACATACAGCAACATGACATTCCCTTTGGAATTGAAAACTGGGTTTCAGTTTCGTCCCTTTTGTGTCAGGGTCGTGTTCTATGAGTTTTTTTGTGGGGGGGGGGGTTGTAACATCTTCGTTCCTCTCTTATTATGTAGTGGGCGAAACTATGGTTTGATACGTCATTGAAAAGGTTGGAATTATGGTACTGCTCGTGCGTGCGCTGTTTTGAATGTGTCCCCATCTAAAGGTAAGCAAATTAATTATAATTCTTACGCCTGAAGCCATGAAAGGCTAGGTATCAACCTGCGTATATATTTCTGCAAAATGTATTAGTGACCATGATACATAACCAGTTTTCAAACTTTGCAAAACACAGAACATGTTAATTTTCTTTGATAAGGCAGGTTATTCATGACTGAAATTCAGAATTCCTACTCGAAAACCAAGATACATTTTGTGCACCAGCACGACATCGAAATACCAAACCCAGTTCAGGTAACATCAGATTTGTTATTAAGAATGGAATTATAAATTTGTTTTTATTAGATAGGCGCTCTTTACGGCTGTTGGATTTTACGTCATCCTCCCTAACTTTGTACTTTTAATTCGACTGAACGACTATGGGCACGCTTAAAATCTGACACAAGAAAGTCAAACAAGGCAAGCGTGTGTGCCAGTGACTGTGAATTGGGGAAGTGGGAAAGAAGTATTATGGACTAGCAGACATGATGATTCTTTGGACGAGGAGAGTAACGGTTTACACGATAACCTATCTGGAGGTAAGAGTATGATGTCCTTTTAAATTAGAAGGGATTCTTTGACACACTAGGCCTGCATGCATTTTTTCGTTTTTAGAAAAACGGCCATATTTTAGGTTGTGAAGTTCTTTAGAACCTATAGATTTTATTAAGCGTCATTTTTATAATATTTTCTGCAATAAAACTTATTAAAAGAAGCAATCGTACAAGAGACCCATCTGAACTCGTGACCTTCACCTAGCACTCGTAGTCTAGGGGACTAAGCGATGGCCTGCCGCCAGTCGTATAAAATATAAACAAATTATTATCGAATTTATTTCTTAAATTCAAGATTTCTAAATGACAAGTTGTTAGTAGAGAATGAACAATAAAGCCCTTAACATGACTGTAGATACATCTAGGAGCCACTGTTGGAAATAGTCCATGGCAACTTTACCGGCCTAGTACGGTACAATTAGTGAGCTACTTTCCGGTTTGTTAGCAGTCCGAGAAACAGCCACTTTGCAGAGCGTGTACTAAAAACTAAATTAACCTAACCTCGCGCTTGTTCATCTTACGTGTAAAGCTATTGGCAGCGTTGTACGAAGCAATCAAAATAAGTCGAAATATCAGCCAGTCAATCAGAGTGTTGGATGGCAATCTACGGGCCGCGTAACCCGCGCCGCCACATGGATCAAACTTCGTGCAGAGTGTGGAAGTCCGTTGACTTCATTACCAACAGATGATATACTCTAAATATAAGTAAAAACGCTTAGGAGTTAGCACAAAATTAACAAAAAATGGCACTATGAAGGGATGCGTATTCTCTAGATTCAGCTACGTGGGGGGGGGGGGGGGAGGAAAAAGAGGGAGTCGTTGGGTCACATGGTAGAAAGAGGGCTATAACTTGATGGCGATCTAAGGTAATCAACACTAATATAAATGTTCTAATCTGTCACAAACCTAGCTCTACATGTCATTAACACTACTGTTACTATTCCTAACCTAACTGCCACTTATACAGATTCCGTGAATATACGAGGCGCGTCCATAAAGTAAGTTTCCCTGGGTCCGTTTACCAAAACAAAACACAGTTTCAAGTAAATAGTTACTGCAACAGATACAGTCAGTGTTAATCTATTTTTCAACACATTCGCCACCGGAATTGAAACATTTGTCACACCGTGGGATCAACTTTTGAATATCTGTGTTGTAGAAGTCTGCCGCCTGGGATTTGAACCACTGTGTGACAGCCATCTTCGCCTCTTTGTCATTTCTTGAGGTGTAGGGAAAGATGGAAATCACTGGGAGCGAGGTCCGGGCTTTAGGGTGGATGTTTAAACACCACCCAGCCGAACTTCTCCAGGAGACTTGCTAGGAGGTGTTTAAACATTCATCCTGCAGCCCGGACCTAGCTTCCGCTGATTTCGATCTTTTCCTACATCTCAATAAATGTCAGAGATGAGATGTTTGTTACACAGTGGTTCAAATTCCTGGCGGCAGACTTGTACGACACATGTATTGAAAAGTTAGTTCTACAGTATGACAGTTGTTTCAATTCCGGTGGCGAATATGTTGGAAAATAGCTGAACACTTGCTGTATCTGTTGGAATATATATGTCCATTAAATTATGTTTTGTTTCCGTTAATGGCATGTGGGAAAGTTACTTTATGGATGCGCTACGTGAAAATTAACCATATACCTCATGGCAAGCAACAGTTAGGATTGCTTTGAAGCACTCAAACCGGGCGCCTAAAAAAATTATAGACGGTGACGCTTATACATCGTCTCTCTATGTAGAAAACCTACATCAACATACCACTCTCTCGCCCATCTTTCAGTTCGTAAAATCCGGTGCAATTCACGGGAATTAAGTGTTCGAAAGCCATAGCATCAGCCATTGTGACTATATGCACGTGTTTGCGCTGCACCGGTAATGCGTGTGAATAAAGCAGTACCTGCCTATGCATAAAAGACCAGTGAGACAAAAGTTCATTGGTAGCCATTGGGAGTGTTGGTGGCCAAGCTAGTGTCCGCGTAACCTCTTGGAACACCTCGCGTAGAGTTCCAGGTATGAGCTATAGTAGCCTCTCTTAAAATTACCTAGGTAGATATATGATTTTCCATGTTCTTCGATAATAAATTCACCATACAAAATTGTATTTCGTTTGCTGTTAAACCATTAGTGTTACGTAAAAAATGTGCTGGAAAAAAGTTGTAGGCCTAGAACATTTTACACTGGAGAATGAAACTAATCCCCAAATTTTTGTAGCATGAACCGTTTTCCTAGAATTATTATAGAAACTGAACATTACATAAAACTGACCGCCTTCATATGGAATCAAAAAATTAAAATCCCTACACATACGTAGATATTAATTAGATCAAGCAACATGCAAAATTGGAAGAAAATCGAACATCGGGTTTTGTCGTGACTACGTAACAAACTAATTAATAGGATTTAAAGTCCACTATAATTTTACTCAATACCATTCACTAAATAAAAAAATAAACAAAATTACCCCCCCCCCCAAAAAAAAATAGATTATTTATAGATATTGGTAAAAATCCTTTCCATACAGACGAAATGCCAAAAGTAGAGTTAAAACGTTTCGCTTGGTTAATTAGTGTAATTTGTAGTCTTTTTACTGAAAAGTTCTACTCTTTCAAGAGTAGCCTACCCGTATTTTTTTATTAAGTGCCAATATGGTACTTTATGAGATTGTGTGGGGGACGGGAAAATGTCTGTCCGTCTGTCTGTCTGTACGCGCGATAACTCAAATACGTTTTATCGGATTTTCATGAAACTTGGTATACGCATTTATAACGTTCATGGGAAGAACTCTATTGATATAGGACCAAATCGGTCGGTACCGGAGTAATGCCCAATTTAGTGCCTATTTTCATGGTAATATATCAGAAAGGTTTTATAACTCAAATACAGTTTATCGGAATTTCATGAAACTTGATATAAACGTTTATAACATCCATGGCAAGAAGCCTATTCATTTTTGACCAAATCGATTGACCGGTACCGGAGTAATACCCAATTTAGTGCCTATTTTATGGTAATGTATTAGAAAGAATTTGTCAAATGCAAATCAGTTATCATGACGACATATTTTTTAGAATCTCCAAATATGGCTTTGGAAGTTGCAATACAGTTAGCTATGACAAATAACACTATTTCTTTTATATACTCTTATCAAACTAGACGTTAAACTGAGTGAGGTGCCCGAGATGGTAACTTCTTGGACTCGCATTCTGGCGGTCCTTGGTTCAAATCCCGAAGCCTACCAATTTGACTTTTTTTAATTTTTTTGTGTGAGTGTGCGATTGTCATTATATCACAAATCTGTAGACATAGTTCTGCTGATGCTGGACGATTTTAATCTGATTTTTTAAAAACTAGACCTTTGTTCTTCCGCAAGCCCTGCTTAATTAATCTGGAGCTTAACGTGGAAATCAATTTTTTTTAAACTTATGTTTTGCATATCATAATTGCAATTTTAACTGATTAAAGAAAAGCATTCTGGCACTTTGTTATATCGGTTTACCTGATTTTATTATAGGTATTTTTAGATCCATCGAATTCCAAGGATAGAAAAGAGGTAGGGAAAGTAGTATTTTTTAATTCGGATAGAAGTGTTTATGTTCTACGATGACTCACATGCTAGCCACTGCATAGGTCACTGGTTAGTAAAAGTGCTGCAAAGTGTCATACTTATTGCCAGGGCTAGGATTTTTTTATAAGTAGGCCTACATATTGTTTCAACATTAGTTAACGTTAAATTTATGTTTAGGAATTGGGACATTTCGATTGGTTTAAGACACATTTGTTTTTCCAAATTCGTCCACATTTCATATTTTAAAAACTCGCAAAGTTTACATAATTAAACTTTTATTTAAAAAATGTTCCTTATTTTATTCTTTCAAAGTTATTCTTATCAGATAATCGTTTAAATTTTATTTCACTAGCTTCTGTATTTCAAAGCTGGATTCTTGAATTTCTATGAAATGTTGAAAACCAAATCTAGAACTAGATCAGGATTTAGCTGCAGAAGATGTTGTCAGGGCCGTAGCAAGGTCCTTCTGCGCACCTGGCGAGTTTGACAAATCTGCGCCCTCCAAATGAACATTTTTTTTTAATTTCTGTAAAACTGATTTTCATAAATTCGCTTGCAGAAGGATTTTTTTGGTCCCATTTCTTTAAAAAAACCACTGCCTAATGGATCAAAACTAATAATGTAGACTAAGCTATGATGGTCATGGTAGTTTTAGTTGGCACATTTTTTTACTGAAATCATTCTTAGCTATACAACAGAAGCAACGCCAACATCAACAAGAGACGAAACAACACAAACATTAATATTGTTTCACTGTTTAATTTAAAAATCGCTTAGTTAAAAAATACTAGAATAATCAGAGCCCGGATTCTAATGACATGTCATCTTTTTTATTGATGCTGCATAGACATTGCCAATTTTTAGATAAATCATAATCATGGCCTCTAGATTATAGAAACGCATTTTTATTAGGTCATTTTTTGACATTGTATGCAATTTTATATTTTTAGGGCATTTATTTCGTCCCCAGCGGTGCTGTCTTTGAAGTGTTTGTTAACTGCAAGAAGGATACATTCTATGTTTAAGTGTTGTCAAGACTCAGTCGGAAACGAGAATCAAAGGAACGCCAAAATGTTGTATTACATTACTGTTTTTATTAGATTGACTTGGCACCAGAGTCTGCCACCTGCTTGTATTCGAGAGTGCAAACTACTGTTTACCCTCAATAAACAATATAATCCGGCAGACCGCAAAAGGAAATGCTGAAGTTTGACTCGCCAGTGCCTCAGTGCCAGTATAAATTTCCGTAAGGAAAGAATATTCACATCAAAAATCAAAGTTTTTTAGACCTACAACATCCTCTCTGAATTTAAGGTTTTAACAATTATGTACAAATTATTCTATAATTTTGTGTGTACAATAATAATTTTTTATAAATAAAATATCAGTTTTTAGGTAATTTTTTTTAATTATTAAGTAATTTTCTTTAAATTTTGGGGTCATTTTATAGGTAATTTTTCAAACAATTTTAGGTCATCAGAATCCGGGCCCTAATAATAATGCAGTATAATATAATTAAAAATAATAGCAGCGACTATAATATCAGCTCCGGCCTTAGAAGGGAACTTGATCAAAACAAACTGCATGTGTACTGCCAGCTGGCAGAGCGTGCATCGGCCGCGGATCACAACACATTATTCAATGTAAAGTTACAGAAATTAATTTTAATGTACATTAATACATTGTGTGATTGAAAAAACTAAACATTTTTAAAATAAGAAATTTTAGTTCACACTTAATTTATAATAAAATAGTAATAACAAAAGGAATTGAGATCTGCACATTCGGCTTTTTCTGTTGTAATAATATAGTTGGTCAGTCATTTTTGCATGTAGCATGTAACAGTATGAGCGATGTCATTGTTGATCGCTTTGTAATCAATCCTGCCGACAGTAGTAGCACTGAGGACGACAATCAGCTGGAAAGGGATTGAGTTGAACCACTTTCATCACAATAATAACGTACATATTAATTTTCATTGTCGTTATATCTTTCCATACTGTTCATGATTTATGTTTTACTCTGTCAATATGAATCGTGTTAATTAAAGGACGTTGCATGATTGCTTCTTGCTTGTAGACAATCGGCATAATACTATAGGTATAGATAGTTCACGTGCATTAATTTTTAATAACCTGAACGATTTCTTCCACTAACGTGGAATTTATTATTGCTTGATAAATTGCACCAGGCTAAAAAAAAGCGGGATTTTCATGGTTAATTTTGCGCCTTTCGACCCTGCGCCCTTGGCGGTCGCCCACCTAGCCACCGCCTAGCTGCGGCCCTGGATGTTGTATGATCCCTACTCCGTGTTACTTCTTGTGATGTTGAGCGGAGTTTTACTGAGTACAAAGCAATTTTCAAAGACAGTAAACGCAGTTTCGGTTTTGAAAATTTAACCCTCAGCTTCAAAATAGGCAATTGTCATTAAAATCGCAAGATTTCCTCAATTGTAACAACAGCTAAAATATCCCAATTATATATAGGATGTTAATGAATAACACCGAAATATTTTACCTGTGTATAGAGGGAATATAAGTTAGACAAGAAACTTTTATTAGGATATTTTTGCTCTATGACGTAAAATCTGTACGCTACAGGGCATTAAAGTCATTGCAATTTGGTGCTCATAAGTCAATAATTAAACGAAATAGGGTTAAAATTTACATTAAATTGACTTCATGCCTTCTTAGTGATCGATGAAAACCTGATTATTGATCATTCATCAACAGCTATATAATAATTTAGAGATTTCATAATCTGCAAAATTTACAGACTAATCACATGACTGGCCACCACTGCATTAGTCTTCTTTTATTCATAACTACAGACTACAGTGTTAACAACGAAGTTCCTTTGTTTTGCATTTTTGTTCTAATGTTAGAAGCCAGTGGCGACCATGCCTTGGGAGATCTTATGCTGTAACAGGAAAAATTGAATCTATAGAGCAAAAATCTCCTAATAAAAGTTGCTTGTCTATGTCCCCTCTATACACAGGTAAAATATTTCGGTGTTATTCATTAACACCCTGTATAATATAAGAAGGTTAAACTTTTGTTTCGTGTCTCTCCTTTAAAATTTTATTATGTGGAATGGATTCTATTAGGCCATTTTCTGTGGCTTTCGTGTTCAAGCAATAAATCTTTAATTATATTCATTTTATAACCATGCAAAGTTGATAATATACAGACGTCTTTACATTATTACTTTGCACCATTAAAAAAAAAAATTGTCCATATTTTACTTCATAGTTGGAGAACTTTTAGTCCTTATGTATGGACATATTTAGCCATTTTTATTACATATTAATCCTAACCCTACTTGGAAGCCTAACTAATTTCACCTGAGAAACTAAGACATTCAGCTTTAGTATTATGGTTTTAAAAAAGTAAGATAAGTAGTTTATATTGATATAGTTAATTTCCCAAGTTTACTCCCAAGATCGGCGGTTCGAATCCGACCCACGTGGATGGCATTTATGTGTACATAAATGTGGCAGGCCCATACCTGTAGACTTAGAGGTATGCTAAAGAATTCTTGCTGAAAAAAATTCCGGCGCGCTGGCGCCGATCACAGGCTTAAGTTGCAGTACACCGCCATGCCGTCGTTCAAATAACCATGAAACCAACCAGTCAACGTATCGTAACTGCCGCATTTTACAAAATGGAAAATTCGGAACCGTCGGTGTCTGCGGTTGTATTTTGGCAAGTTCCGGTCTAAGATAATTTTTTCTCTATAGTATAGCCTACCAAAAATATTTAATGTAACTTATTTCTCATCAGTGGGATGAAACAGAAAACCTGTCATTAATGAACAAGAATGTCCATTAATAGATAAAAAGAAAATTGGTCTTCTTCCTCTTCAAAAAGGGTAATCCAATTGAACTTAGATGTTGATTCCTGGTATGCTCCTGGTTTGGAAGCTGGCTTGCATTAGGGGTAAAGGGGCGTGGTCCGCATGTAATTGGCATGTCCAGAGATGTCCCGGACATGATGATAGAGTTGGTGTTTGTGATGCAAATGTGTGACTGAGTAATTGTGGCCGGCTGCAAACATTGCCAGTTTTATCGCTTTCAATTTGTCGGCGACGGCATATTGTATGTGTTTACAGTGTGGTCCTGCACGCGCGCCACTCGAGCGCGGCCACGCGGCATGATTAGCGTTCCCAGCGCCTTCTGGATTATACATTCATGGTACCGGCACGCGGCGCCACGTGCCATATTCGCAAACCTTGTCATCAATGTCCGTCCGTATGCGCCGGCCCCCGGCAGACCGATTTCCATGCATTAAAGTCTACAGCCTTTAGATATGAAGACATATCTTTAAGTAGAACGGCTTAGCTTCGTTTGATTAGCATTTATACACTTCTTTATAATCTGCATGTACTTAATCTAACATGTGTGGAATGGGTCCTCTAATAATATTATATGAAATTATTCCTATGTGAAAATAAGTGTATTAAAATCTTCGATCCTCAAATCTTCACTATCTGTATCTACGTCATCAGTATATCGAATTAATTCGTGCACAACCCGCTTCAAAAGTTAAGAGGCCAATTGGAAGAGATTACAGGCAGCTCCGAAACAAATACCCACATCCACAAAGCTTAATAATATGTAGCTCCTTTATAATATAATAATATGAAACAATAAACAAACTCTTCTCTTCCTAGAGGATTGGTCTAATAATAATCTGTTAAGTCTCGAAGATCAGCTTTCCAACATGTTGAGCGTCTCAGTGAACTCTTCCGTGCGTAGTATAGCCTACGTACTTCATACTAATGATTAACATATTCAAAAGGCTGCATGTGTTTTGATTGCCACATTATTTGGTGAGTTCTCTCCCCAGGCCCATTTTGCTGGCAGTTTTAAACATTCGGCTGACGAGATTCCATCACGAATTTACCCCGTGTATCCTAATAAATAGTTATTAAAAAGTAGTTTGGGATATCAGACCATGAAGCATCTAAGGCTGATCTTAGTCTCTGGGAGTTAAAGAGTCAGTTGTTAAAGGGTATTATTAATTTTTTTAAAGTGGGTGTTCATAGATAATAGGCTTAAATAGGAAATACGTGCAGCCTAGCCTGTAAGTGTGGGTACATTGTGATTACATTTATATAACTTGCTCATTAGCTTGTAAGGCATTTGATGATTTTGCACATTTAAAAAAATGAAGATAGAAAGATTGCTCGGATATATCAGACGTGTCTCATAACTTAATTGTTTAAATAAGGTCAATTTGTTACGGAAATATTTTCTTTTTTCGTCATTTTCAAGAGATAGCCTTTTTACTTCCTCTGCCCTTACCATAGGTATTAGGCAGGTAGAGGAAGGTATTGTTTTTGTCCCCCAAATTCAAAGTTGAGTTTTTAACATAAATACGTGTTTTGAGGCCCACTGAATCCAAAAATGCTATTTTCGGAAACATGTCTCTGTGTGTGTCTATGTGGATGTCTGTGAATAGCCTAACTCCAGAACGGAAAATCGTAGGCCTATGCAAACAAAATTTTGTATTTGGATCAGGTACCTTCTGAAGATATGACACGATGATTGACGACAAGTTTCTCTTATTTGTAAGGGAATTTACATGAAGAAATTTTAGTTTTTCCCGATTTTCTCGAAAACTGTTCTTACGATTTTTTTTTAATTTTTGCACGTGGGTTGCTTATACTAAGACATAAAACTTTTATTTGAAACTTTTTTCGAAAAAATCTCTGAAGGGTAGTTATAAACCACCCACTCTTAATAACTTATGTGCTCTTTGCATACAGCCTCTTGTAACGGAAAATCGTACGAAAACAAATTTTTGTATTTGGGTTAGGTACCTCTTGAGGATGCGACTCGAAGATTGGTGACGACTTTCTTCTATTTTTAAGGGGACTTGACATGAAGAAAATTTAGTTTGTTGCAATTTTCTTTATAAAAAAAGCTATTACATTTTGTTTAACTTTTTTACATAGGGTGCGTAGGCCTATACTAAGAGCTAAAACTCTCATTTGAAACTTTTTGTTCGAAAAAAAATTATCTGAAGGGTAGTTATAAGTCACCCACTCTGAATATGTGCTCTTTGAAAATTACCTCTTGTTCTTTATCAGAATGTGAAGTGAGAAAAATGTATTGGTCATGCTTAAAGCAAAGAAAGTTACGAGAGTACATTAATCAGATTTTATTTGGGTTATGTATCCTTCGGGAATGCGATACGATGTGTTAACGACATTCTCTTCCTTTTTATAACCAAAGAGAATGGCATGCGATACATAATATATTATATTATACTAAGAGGCTACCGTAACTTTTATTTGGGCAGAGGAAGTCGTGTGAATTTCACATCAGATTTTTGTTTTTCTTTTCGTTCTTGTGTTTTAGGTCATTTTTATATTTTTCTATAAAGTATCAGGCCTACATTACTATCTTGGAACTGAATTCAGGAAATGTTTGAAATGTGCACCAATTTATTGTTTCTGTGGAGTTAGAGAGGAACTTTTCCATATCATCATTTTCATGCAATAGAAAATCATTTGAGAATCTGCAACAAGTCTTCATCATTCATTTCAATTCAAATTAATGTATTCATGTTAAATTACACATATTTCTTCTTCTTCTTATTCTGAGTTTTACCTTCCCGATGAAGGGACGTTCACGCGGCCCACACCACATGGACCTTACAGGACCGCGACTGATCGTGGAAAGGAGTTCTTTGGATCACATACATATTCTTTTTACTAGACAAAGACATGGAAGGTCTCCCTGAATGAGTGATCTGCCCAATGCCGGAGCCACCTCCGCCACAAAGGACGAAACGGAAAGCACATTTGTCTATAAACGTTTAGCCTATACCGTATTTAAAAGAAATAGGCCTACTATACGTAAAATAACCTTACATATATATATTTTTTCAAATATGATAGTGAAAAAATCCCTTTAGGCAGACCTACATGCTGAGGTAGATTTCGAAGTACTTTTGGTTTAATTTATTGTCGCTACGCAGCACTCTCCTTCTTTAGCCTTCGCATGGCAAATCTGCACTGAATTCAGTAAAGAGCAAAAGCCTACAATCATTTGTTTTGAAAACAAGAAAAGGATATAATATTCTGGGAGGCCGTGCGCAAGATCAGCAATGAATAAAATTAGCAAAGCCGCTAAACAAGACAAAATTAATGATATTATAATAATTCTAAAGGGGTACTGAACGATTTTTTTTACTTTATCTTGAAATAAAATATGATTCTCGCTAAGTGCAGAGTCGAAAACCATTTCTTTTTATGTTAGCTCATTCTCATTCTGTGAGCAATTTAAATTATACTGTTGCAAGACTGTGACGTCACGCGGCTAACGCGCCGCGCCGTCAGCAGTTTTAGTTTGGCTTGCTCCGGTACTGTGTGAAAGGTGCCGGATGTAACTATGCGGATTAACATTTAATTGTGTATCAGCTTTCTCAAATTCTATTAAGCTATTATTTTTTCTGAATCATACTTCTATAGGCTTGTAAAGAAATTTGTATTTCCTTCCGTGCACAAAACGTGGTTAAAAGAAAAAGAAGCTAACTATGTAGATGCTATGAGTGATTTAAATTTACGTTTATTGGGAGATGGACAATATGACTCGCCTGGTTTCTCTGCCAAGTATTTGACGTATTCCATTATGAATTTGGCAACGAATAAAATACTAGATTTTGTAATTGTACAAAGAGGAACTGTAGCTGGTGACATTGAAAGAGCTGCTTGTGAAAAAATAATAAGCACAATGAATGAGAAACTCCCTATTAAATTGTTCCTAACGGACAGACACAGGCATTAGAGCTTTAATGAAAAACAAATTTTCACACATACTTCCGAAATCCTGCGTCATTCATGAATGGAAACAATCAATTTATAATCATTTATGGTGGGCATCGTCTACGTGTGAGAATGACAGTATACTGCTAAAGGAGAAATTTACTTCTATTCTCACACTGTTAACATTCATAGTTGGGAAGGTAATGAGAAATACCATTCATGTGCTCACGACGTTCTAAGTGCTGATAAAATTAAAAATACTAAATGGCTCAGTAAGCATTCGAAAGACTACCTGGCCTATATAACATCATTATGAATACCAGATTTTAAAATTATATTATGCGTCTCAATAATTTTTGTCACACAGGAAGTCTTTAATCCTATCATAGCGAACGTCTTAAATATGTACCAAAAAGAACCCATTTTTCATTTGAAGGCATGTATTTACGGTCAGTGATAGCAGCTCTTGACCACAACTTCCACCAAGGAAAAAGAGTCGTGGGCGGTTCAGTGGAATTTTCTAAATCATGTGGAGATTGGGTTTATAAGAGGAAGTACGACAAGAAAACATTTGAATGGAGGCAAAATATTGTAAAGAAAACTGTCAATGATGTTAATGAAGACACATCTCTAACAATGGATACTCAACAATAAAGAGTGCAACAATATAACCAATATTATGTTGTGTTGGGGCTGTTCCGTGTGTAATGAATGCTCCCTGTCCGACCCGAGCTAGCCAGTTGACGTCACGAGCGCTGCTATAAAGCGCTACAACTCGGAAGCGGTAAGTTGGATCGAGTTTTTATTTTCGCCATAGTAATACACAATCAGAGCTCTTACTCATTTGTAAATAAAATATATATGTAATTTTTTAGTTCAGTTCCCCTTTAAAGAGAGCCATGACTCTGATAACTCTATCAAACTCAAGGTATCAACATCAACATAACCGAACAGTAGTCCCAATGTTCTTTGAGGACACTTTCATATTAAATTCCTTTTTACTGGGAATTATTTTATCACAGCAATATCACAGTGTACAATGATTCATATGAAATATAAATAAAATCAGGTAAACTGATATAACGAAGTGCCAGAATGCTTTTTTTAATCAGTGATAATTACAATTATGATAGGCCCATGCAGAAAAGAAGTTATTTTTGTAATAGATTTCCGAGTTAAACTCCAGATCGGTTCATTAAGCAGGGCTTACGGAAGAACAAAAGTCTAAAGTTTGATTCTTAACCTAATTCATATTCTTATACACTATATATTTCTATATTTTTTTTTCTGCAAATCAAATACAAATACAAAAATACACAAATAAACAAAAAACATTTACAAATTTCAAAATTAAAGTACAATACTTTTTAAGAAAACAAAAAGATAGAAAATATAATATAATAATTTTCAAAATATGCCAACGTTTTACATTGGCAATAATAGGCTATTAATGGTATAATAGATCTACGATTCGCTGACATGTTTGTTTCAAATTCAAAGCAGCCGAATAGGTTATGAACGAATAAAAAGTCAATGTGAAATCTATCTATCAAGAATTGCATTAGGTATTATTGCTGCACATGAACGAATAAGAAAAATACATTAAAATATAATGTCGATATCGATAACATACTTATCGATAGAATGAACAATATTATATCAGTATTCAACAGCTAGTTGTGTTTTAAATATTTTATTTACATTTACTTACACTAACATCGTTATAAAGAAATGAATAATTCAAGGCGGGCTAACAATTTCAATACACGATTGGCAATTTGTTATGTTGAGTTTAATATATTGCGGGCCATGATAAATATGTGGCGTGTTATATCCATTACAAAATTAATACTTATATTAAATTGGAAATGAAAGCATTTTTTTTAATAAGTAATTTCTCCTATTATTTCTATTTACAGAATTGTTTACATTAGAACCTTAGTTAGGGGAGCTCGGCCACTGATTGGCTGGCCACGAGCCTATCAAAATGCTTCGAATTGTCGGAAAACGAAGATTATATGGTAATAGATGTGACTGATAATTACTCGTTATTTCGGTACCGGTCAACCGATTTGGTCCAATATCAATATTGTTCTTCCCATGGACGCATGCATATTCCAAGTTTCATGAAAATCAGACAAAACACACTTCAGTTATCGCGCGTACAGACACACTGACAGACAGATAGATGGACAGACATTTTCCCATCCCCCACACAATCTCATAAAGTACCATTCGGGCACTCAATAAATAACAATAAAATATTGCTAAATTAGGACAACTGCGAAAATAAGATTGTTTGCTATGTCTTTTATTCATCGTATGACCGTTATATGATTTTCTATTAGTCTTATATGACATAAAAAGAAAAAAAATAATATGTATAACAACTTGAAAACAAAACAATTACTCAGCTTGTTAACATGAATGGACTCATAACTTGTACTTTATGATCTTAATAGGTGGATCATTTCGGATGCGTTATGAGGAATATGTTTTAAAACTATAGCCTACTCTCCATTCGCTGAGAGCCTCCTCGTTTGTGCGAATCACAATTCCTTTTTTTCCAGAATATTATGCAGTGGTTGAGGCGCTGCGCTACAAACCGGAAGGTCGCGGGTTCGATCCCCGATGAGGTCGTTGGAGTTTTTCAATTGGCCTAATCTTTCTGGTGGCATTATGGCTCTGGGGTCGACTCAGCCTCTAACAGAAATGAGTACCAGGAGCAATCCTGGGGGTAAGCCGTGCGTAAGGCTGACAACCTTACCACCTTTATGTACCGATTATCTAAAAGTCTGGGAACCTCACCATCCTGGATGCCTCTGGGTCTCCATGGCCTGTATAGGGAAAACTTTACTTTATATGCATTTCATGGTTATTTTAAGTGCCTTGCAGTCTGCACATGTACTACTGTATATTCTTTACTCAAAAGGTACATTTAGCTACGTCTATGAACTTGAAACGTCATCTGAGGGAAGAAAATCAGAAATGTTTGTCATCTAGTAGTCTACTACATTGTCGTTTCATGACGTGTATCCGATAACAATCTCGTTCAGAGGCGCCGACTTAAAATATTTCGGGGGCAAGATTTGGATGTTTAGTTATACATTGGCCTTATATGATAAAAAATTTAATGTCGGGGCAGAAATTAACTTGCCTCCCTAAAGTAGGCGCCGATGATCTCGTTTTTAAGAAACTGCATGTATCAAGTCCAATATTTAGCATTGAAGTTGACAAGCCAATAGCCATAGTCCTTGGAAAATCACACTAGACTTCTTTTCGAAGTCTTCCCTTTATAATTTCTCCCGTTGTTGATGACTATATTGCAAGGAGAAATCCCAAAAGAAAGTATGTGATTCACTAATATAACTTTCTGAACCCTATGCATGGGCAATACAACTTGCTCATTTCACATTCTAATATATGTACCTAGGTAGAATAAACGGCCGTATTGCAGGAAGTGTGCGTTTTCTTAGCCTCACGAAAGGTATACATAGGCCTATTTGTTCTGAATAGAAGACTGAGGTTTTTAAAGGGTGACTGACTTATAAATGACCTTCAGATTTTTAGGTAGATTTCGAAGAAAAATCTACCTATTGCAATGGATACCATGTCATGATTTTCGAAAAATTCTTTCATATCTTTACGTTTCATGCCACCCTGAGTACGAAACCACCGCTTGTTAAAAAAAAATGTGATATTTATATATAATATATATATAAATATATATATATATATATATATATATATATATATGTATATATATGTATATCTTTACACGCTAGCGGCCGTAATTTTAAAGATATTTGAACCAAATTTTATTATGTTATTTATAGGCCCAATAGTTCGAACAAGTTCGGTAATGAGCAAAATTGGCCCAAGGGGGTGGTCGGGGGAGAGGATTGAAATTTTAAAATATTTATATTTCGGCCCCTATGAAGTATAGAGGGAAACTTTGTTTGAATAAATTACAGTACTCCCTATGGAGTTCACAGTGACACCAACGATTCGGGGGTTTTGGGGGTGCAAGTGGGGGTGGGGGGAAGGAAATTTGAAATTTTTGAAACTACTTCTTGTGGGGTATCGTTGAAAAGCTCTTGATGAGTACTCTACAAATCAATAACTAGCTTCTTGATAGTTCTCATATAAGGCGAGATTTGAATGTTTGAAAAGTGCTCTTTCCTCTTTTTTGCAGTTATTATTGGGGGTTTGTCATGCCAAGGCTAAAGAAGAAGAGTGCTACGCAGCGACAATAAATTAAACCAAAAGCACTTCGAAATCTACCTCAGCCTGTAGGCTTGCCTAAAGGGATTTTTTAAACATAAACTGTTTCAAATAAAAGATTTAGTTCTTAGTATTTATAGGCTACCTTGTGTAAAAGCTTTAAACGAAATTGTTAGATCCGTTTTCGAAAATAGATTGAAAAATAAAATTTCGTTCATTAAGTCATTGCCATTTTTTATGTTCTATCCCCAGAAAAGTTGTAAAGCAAATGTAAAATTCAATTTTATATGATTGTTCATTGTCGAGCCAAGCTGTTCACAGACATAACACGAAGGTATTTTTCTGATAATTGTATTTTTTTATTCAAGACATTTTAAACTGAAAATTCGAGAAGGATTTTCAGGACCAAACCCAATACAGCAAACAAAAGAGAAAAAATCCAGTTAGAACAAAAGATATACTGTACTTTAAACGAAACGATTATCTTAAAAATTATAAAGCTCCATCGTTTTCGTTAAATAATTCCTAATTAAATGTGCTTAAATTTGGATGTTGTTGCGAATAATTACGTCTTACTGAAATGATAAGTTTGGGATATTTCGTCAAATCAGGCAAGTCATAAATATACGTAAAGAAAACCTTGGATTTTGTTTTTGTTCATACATCGAATTTATTTTTCGTTCTCATCCCAGGAATCTGAATATTGATATTCTGCCAGAGAATTGTTTAAAACAAAGCGAACCAACTGTTATTCCCAGATCCAAGCCAGTGAATAGCACTTAGTAAATTTTTCCCACATAGAGAAATGCATTTTTAAAAATAAGTTATGTACATGTTGCCAAGATATTACTAAATTCTAGTACGCTATCAAAGAATTTTGTTGCTAAGAGATCGCTCTTCATTTTCGGCGTGGATCAAAATTAGTCGTTTTTTTAAAAACATTTCTGTTTCTCAAAACCATACTAAATGGAATCTCCGAAGACTACAACTTCTGAAATCACACTCCATAGGCTTAATATTCAGGTATTTATAGCCTGTAGTTTTTATCCTGATTTCTTACATAACTTCGGCATGAGTACTGTATTCTTTTGTGGGTTTGCAGATGTGCTGATGTGAGTTTTAAAATATTTTTATTTGAAAACTGGGAAGCGTATTTCTTGCGTGAAACCTCCAAATTAGAAGATAAAGCTTATAATTTTAGTAAATAATGTTGCTTCATTTAATATCCATTAGGAGATATGGTTAAGAACTTCTGAATTTTATAGCGTATAACGTTGTTTCAAACCGTATTTTGGAATGTAGCCTAATGGAATTAGTGCTGATGAAATCTTATCACTAGGGCTCGGACTTTTAGGTGCTTATAAAAACAAAAATATTTTTTTTTATGTGTTTAAAAAGTCGAAAATATGTTTAAAAATATGAAAATATTTTAATTAACTAATTAAACCAATATTTACAGAAGTAGCCCTACTCATCTAATCATTCTAGTCAGCAAGTGTAGAACTGTTGCAGTGAACGACAAAAGTAAATCTTAAGTTGTGCATGTTAAAGCTGTGACAATTTTCACGGAACAGACTTGTATCTCGAAAATGTACGTTCAACATCTTGCATATTTGTTTGTAACACTGACACTCAGATGTTCCATCTGCTCCAAGTACTCTACACTGTTACCCATTAAAATTTCTGAAATCTTGCGCAACACTTGTAACCCTTCATTCTTATTTAGGCATGACAGGAATTTTTCTTTAATATTGTTTGCTTTTGAACCACTGATTTTGTTAAGTTTGTTTTCAATGTGTTTGATTTCTTTTTATTGATTCTGTCAACAATTGTTTTGTTGTTTCCAACTTAGTAGTGCAGTGTGAGAGGAAACAGAAATTTGCACTAATGAAGGCCAAATCCGCCCTGATTTATTCTCTGACTGAACATAAGAACGCAACACATTGAAAATATGGCGCAATTTTACAAAAACTGTCAAAATATTCATTTCTAAACATGATATGTGGAAAAATATGTAAAAATAATTAAGTTACCAAAAATATTTATTCAAATAAGAAATATCGAAAATATTTTTTTTTATGTGATATGCAACTCAGTATTTTGAATCCAAAGGTCCCAACCGAAACTTTGACAAAGTCCAGAAATCATAAGTAATAGCAAAAAAAAATATGTATTTACCTAAAAGTCCTAGCCCTACTTATCACATTTTTTAATGAAGCTATAGCAGCGCGACCTATGCTGTACTGTAGATACGTTTAAATTAACAAGTTATTTATTGTTAGTCTACAGCAGAGGTCCACAAAATATAACCAGCCTGTATGTGAAAGAGTTTGATCAGGTCCTTAGCGTAGAGAAAATGTTGGTACAAGCGAACAAAGATAACGTTAGCATGATTAGGCAAAAGAGAATAAGATTGATTTTAAATGCATAGCAATTTTTTGTCAATGGAACTGGCTTGTTTGTTGGTTTTATGGCTATTTAACGATGAAGAAGTACTGCATCTTACGCCTGTGATCGTCGCTGGTGAGTGTTAATTTTGTTCAGCAGGAGTTATTTTATATGCCTGTAAATCAACGGAGATGGCCTTATTACATTTATGCATACATAAATGTAGTAGACTTGAGCCGGGATCGAACTCTCAATCTTGGACACAGAAAGCCAGCACGATACTGACTGTACCAAAGCCGACTCAATTATTTGTAGAGTAGGATTATCTCCACAAAGTCTCTGGGTTTTTACTTAGGAGCGAGTCTCACCGCTCTTAGAGTACCTGGCTAGGGGAGGTAGCTGCACCCTGATTGGCTCAGGTCACCTATCCCACTCCACGTGTTGTCTGTCTCTGTCCCTCCGGCATTATCCCTCCACTCAACTATTACAGTATTTTCTACCCCTGCCAACGTGGAGCATGATCTTTACTCTCTGCCAAGCGGTAGCTTACTGATTTACGCGCATCTTGGTAACGAGACGTAACGAGAAGCTCGCTGGCTGGGTTGGTCTTCAAGGCCAGAGACGTTGTGGGAGTAATCCTACTCTAAACTGATACAATCCAGAAGGAAAAGTTCAACAAAGGTAGCCTTGCTCGGTTTATAACATCCTTCCAAACAAATCCATTCAAAATCTGAGTCTGAGCACAAAGTTTATCTGTGTTTGAGACTAGGGGAATATTTGGAGAATCCATCTAATTATTGGAGTATTGTAAATATAAATAAAATCGCTAATTACTTCACACAAAATTAACCTAAAATGGCGCAGTGAAATAATGTGTGTTCACAGAATCGACTGCTCAGGGGGAGGGAATTGTTGGGTCACGCGATGCAGGCAAGGGCTGAAACTTGATGGCGGTCTATATGGTGATTAGCAAATAATTAGCTTTAATGAAATTAGATTAGACCATGTACCGGCCTCACCGGCGAATCAGTTTCTTTAGTAGTGATTCCTAAAAGAAACCTGTAATGCTCGGTTATTTCATTTTACCGGATAACTTATTCTATATAAGACACTACCGTAATCTATAAAATTCTACTGTAATCCCTAAAAATCCTGAAAATACCTCCAAGGGTATCGTTACGCATATCACGTTTTGAGAAGCACTGCAACTATGCATAGGCCTACTGGTACCAACTATATTATTCTTTAACTTAACTTAAATTATTCTTTTAAAATGCTACCTTACTCCCTAAAAGTCCTGCAAATACGTTCAGAGGTACTGTTACACATACCACATTTTGAGAAGCACTGCCTCTATGCATTTACTACTTTGCCAATTATATTAACTTTATGATTGTCGACCTAAGTTGCTTTTATTTCAGGGTCCGGTCCATGATAGCTTTTCAGTAAATTAAAAACAAACCTCTGAGGTAAAATCGAACCTTGCGTCTTCATTAACACATGGTAGGATGGTGAGGCCTGTGGCCAACGTGCAATCTGTCGTGTCCGATATTATTTCCTGATCAGATTGCTAGTCCTATCAAACAGTTCTTCCATGGAACTGATGCTCCCCAAATTGAATCTGACGGTGAGATCCGTGGTCAACAATGCTAACCACTTGCGACGGCCTATAAGGGCAGTACTAAGATTTAAATCATACTATAACGTAGACAATCCTTGGATAATATTTTAAAATACCTTTTAGTCAGTCGAAGATAAAAGAAGCTCTTTTAACGGTAGATGATATTAATTAAAAGGAGAATATTATGCCACTGAGTGGTGTAAAATTATAACATTCAATGGTAACCAAATATGGTTTCAATATCACAGAAAATATTTACTGAGTTTAAAAAAATTGTGTATGACTAATAAAAATACTCAGTTTGATAAAAATTGATAATGTTGAAATTCATTAGATCTACGTCTTTTTAAATGTTGAATTTCTCACGTTAGTCGCAAAACTAGTCACTTGGTGCCTGAAAAGTATTGTCCACTCCATTCCATAATATGTTGGCACCCATGCACCATAACATCAATAGCGTCATCTGCGCAAGTACATACTAGATGATAGGACAGCTAAAAAGTCCCAATATGGCTGCATGGCACGCAATAAAATTAGCATTTCACAAATATTAACGGCTGTCTAAAAAATAGTGTATGATACACATGGTAAAATGGTTTTAGTTTACTCGTAGGATTGCTACACATGCCTCGTTTCGCGAACATACAAAATCTCGTTTTCGCCACTTGTTTCATAAATAACTATTATTACACCTTTCAATTATTATATTATTGTATTAAATAATAATAGCCATATATTTGTTTTAATCCCTCTTTGCTAAGAACTACAATGAGAATTCTTACTTCTTAAAATCATTAAAGAACTAATTTTTCATTATCTCTAACCCTAATATACCTTCGGGTGAAATAGGGTTTTATCCAATTTTGGATATTCAATAAAAATAAAATATATTTGCTTATGGAGGCTAGTGTTCACGGAATGACAGTCATGAAATTCACTGCTTTACTAGAAATCCTTATAAGATAATTCTGTAACAGTAAATGTTCTTAATTGTATTACTTGTGTTATTTTTTATGCGTAAGTAATTTATTCATTTTATAACTTATTTTTGAAGAACTCTATGCCATAACAAGGTAAGTAAAAAACATTTGAAATTTTCTTCACGTCTTATAGCCTATTAATTGTAATATTAATGACACTAGAAACCGCTACATGCATGCATAAATATGGTTTTACGCAATTGGCTATACAATATACGAGTGTTCAAAGTAGACTGAGTGTATATGCATTGATTTTATTTAGGCGCGCAACATAACCAATTGACTTTTCTTCATATTGCAGAGATATCTTTATATTTTCAGTTATCATTGATTTAAACTAAGGAAGTACATATTTCTGCGAGTCAATGCCCTGTAGAGATTTCATAATACAGGGTGGACCGCTCGAATGTCCCTAAATTCAATTGTATGTGACGGGTGAACGATTGAAGATAGAAACTAACAACAACGTTTATATGAAAGAAAAACTCAACAAGTTTTGATATCCACGTCACCACATCTCTATGTGAGCTCCAGCAGTCACTGTGACGATATCAAGCCGATGAACAATTTCTTGCCAAGTACGTTGGAGTATGTCTTCTGAAATGCTCTCAATAGCCTCTATGATGCGCTCCCGAAGATCACGAAGATCATTGACTGGGGTGGCGTAAACTTTATCTTTGACGTAGCCCCAGAGAAAGAAATCAAGCGGTGTTAGATCAGGAGATCTCGGGGGCCATGCGATCGGTCCTCCCCTACAATCCAACGGCCAGGAAAAATGTTGTCCAAAGTCATACGAACTTCATTGAACCAGTGAGGAGGAGCGCCATCTAGTTGGAAAAGGATGTTAGGCTGCAGTTGTTCAATTTGTGGAAAGAAGAACTGCTCCAGCATGTCAAGATATGTGGTACCACGGACAGTTTTCTCGGCTAATAAAAATGGTCCAATTACTTTATTCTGCGACAAACTGCACCAAACATTCAACTTGGGACTGTCACGAACGTGCTCTTGTGTGGCGTGATGATTCTGCGATCCCCAGGTCCGCACATTATGCCGGTTTACCTTGCCTGATACATGGAAAGTGGCTTCATCCGAGAAGAAAATCTTGGACATGAAATCAGGATCAACAACGAGACGGTTTAGCACCGTATTGGCGAATTGCACTCGTTTGGGCTTGTCATTCGGCTCAAGACGTTGCATTACCTGCACTTTGTATGCATACAGTTTGAGACGTTTGTGGACAATTCGTTGCAAGGTGGATTTTGGTACCTGAAGTTCCCGCGAAGCTCTTCTTAATGACTTCCGTGGGCTTCGCTCATATGCGGCTTGAACATTTGCAACCATTTCGTCGGATGCTCTGCGACCACCACCATGCTTCTTTAACACAGTTCCAGTAGTTAAAAATTTATCGTACCACTTCTTTATGCTTTTAGAAGTTGGAGCATCATGGTTAAAGACTCGCCGAAATTCCCTCTGAACTCTAACAAATGATTTAAACTCCGCATACTACAAAACAGTTTGAGCTTTCATCTGCGGTGTCGCCATTTTGATAAACGATAAAATCTAAGAATGAAAACCGTATCATTGCACCATCTACCGACAGAATTCGAAACTTGTTAAGTTTTTCTTTCTTATAAACGTTGTTGTAAGTTTATATCTTCAATCGTTCACCCGTCACATACAATTGAAATTAGGGACATTCGAGCGGTCCACCCTGTAGTTGATATGAGTACTTTAACACGAGCTCGTTTCAATACATTTCTGAACTGTTCTTTCGGGTTAATCACAACAATATATTCCACCATCAATGTCACTCACCTGAAAATAAGTCACATATCAATTATTAATTTCTAGCACAGTATTTGCTAATAAAGACCAGTATGATACCACATTACTCAATTATATATATATTATATAGGCTCATGATAGAGCAAAAAGGAGATAGCAGCTCACGAGAGAGCAGCGGAGGAGGTAGCAGCTCATGATAGAGCAGCAAAGGAAAAAGCAGCTCGTGGTAGAGCAGAGGAGGAGGCAGCAGTTCATGATAATGCAGCGGAGGAGGTAGCAGCTCATGATAGAGCAGCGGAGGAGAAAGCAGCTCATGATAGAGCAGCGGAGGAGAAAGCAGCTCATGATAGAGCAGCGGAGGAGATAGCAGCTCATGGTAGAGGAGAGGACGAGATAGCAGCTCACGATAGAGAAGCGTCGGAGGTAGCAGCTCATGATAGAGCAGCAAAGGAGAAAGCAGCTCGTGGTAGAGCAGAGGAGGAGGCAGCAGTTCATGATAATGCAGCGGAGGAGGTAGCAGCTCATGATAGAGCAGCGGAGGAGAAAGCAGCTCATGATAGAGCAGCGGAAGAGATAGCAGCTCATGGTAGAGGAGAGGACGAGATAGCAGCTCATGATAGAGCAGCGGAGAAGGTAGCAGCTCATGATAGAGCAGCTAAGGAGATAGCATCTCATGATAGATCAGCGGAGGAAATAGCATCTCATGATAGAGCAGCGGAGGAGGTAGCGGCTCATGATAGAGAAGCGGAGGAGATAGCAGCTCATGGTAGAGCGTGGAGGAGATAGCAGCTCATGATACAGCAACGGAGGAGATAGCTGCTCATGATAGAGCAGCGGAGGAGATAGCAGCTCATGCTAGAGCCGCGGAGGAGATAGCAGCTCATGATAGAGCAGCGGAGGAGATAGCACCTCATGGTAGAGCATTGGAGGAGGTAGCACCTCATAATACAGAAGCTTAGGAGATGGCAGCTCGTGATAGAGCAGCGGAGGAGAAAGCAGCTCATGGTAAAGCAGCGGAGGAGATAGCAACTCATTACAGAGCAGCGGTGGAGGTAGCAGCTCATGATGGAGCAGTGGAGGAGGTAGCAGCTCATTATAGAGCAACGGAGGAGATAACAGCTCATGAAAGAGCAACGGGGGAGATAGCAGCTCTTGATAGAACAGCAGAGGAGATAGCATCTCATGATAGATCAGCGGAGAAAATAGCATCTCATGATAGAGCAGCGGAGGAGGTAGCGGCTCATGATAGAGCAGCGGAGGAGATAGCATCTCATGGTAGAGCAGCGGAGGAGGTAGCAGCTCATGATAGAAGAGCTGATTAGGTAGCAGCTCATGGTACAACAACGGTGTAGATAGCAGCTCATAATAGAGCAGCGGAGGAGAAAGAAGCTCATGGTAGAGCAGCGGATGAGATAGCAGCTCATGATAAGGAAGCGGAGGAGGTAGCAGCTCATGATAGAGCAGCGTATGAGATAGCATCTCATGATAGATCAGCGGAGGAAATAGCATCTCGTGATAGAACAGCGGAGGAAGTAGCGGCTCATGATAGAACAGCGGAGGATATAGCAACTCATGGTACAGATTGGAGGAGGTAGCAGCTCATGATACAGCAACGGAGGAAATAGCTGCTCATGATAGAGCTGCGGAGGAGATAGCAGCTCATGCTAGAGCAGCGGAGGAGATAGCAGCTCATGGTAAAGCAGCGGAGGAGATAGCAACTCATTACAGAGCAGCGGTGGAGGTAGCAGCTCATGATGGAGCAGTGGAGGAGGTAGCAGCTCATTATAGAGCAACGGAGGAGATAACAGCTCATGAAAGAGCAACGGGGGAGATAGCAGCTCTTGATAGAACAGCAGAGGAGATAGCATCTCATGATAGATCAGCGGAGAAAATAGCATCTCATGATAGAGCAGCGGAGGAGGTAGCGGCTCATGATAGAGCAGCGGAGGAGATAGCATCTCATGGTAGAGCAGCGGAGGAGGTAGCAGCTCATGATAGAAGAGCTGATTAGGTAGCAGCTCATGGTACAACAACGGTGCAGATAGCAGCTCATAATAGAGCAGCGGAGGAGAAAGAAGCTCATGGTAGAGCAGCGGATGAGATAGCAGCTCATGATAAGGAAGCGGAGGAGGTAGCAGCTCATGATAGAGCAGCGTATGAGATAGCATCTCATGATAGATCAGCGGAGGAAATAGCATCTCGTGATAGAACAGCGGAGGAAGTAGCGGCTCATGATAGAACAGCGGAGGATATAGCAACTCATGGTACAGATTGGAGGAGGTAGCAGCTCATGATACAGCAACGGAGGAAATAGCTGCTCATGATAGAGCTGCGGAGGAGATAGCAGCTCATGCTAGAGCAGCGGAGGAGATAGCAGCTCATGATAGAACAGCGGAGGAGATAGCACCTCATAATAGAGCAACGGAGGAGATAGCAGCTCATGCTAGAGCAGCGGAGGAGATAGCAGATCATGATCGAAAAGCGGAGGAGAAAACAGCTCATGATATAGCAGAGGAGCTCATGCTAGAGCAGTGGAGGAGATAGCAACTCATGGTAGAGCATCGGAGGAGGTAGCATCTCATAATACAGAAGCTTAGGAGATGGCAGCTCATGATAGAGCAGCAGAGGAAAAGCAGCTCATGGTAAAGCAGCGGAGGAGATAGCAGCTCATTACAGAGCAGCGGTGGAGGTAGCAGCTCATGATGGAGCAGTGGAGGAGGTAGCAGCTCATGATAGATCAACGGAGGAGATAACATCTCATGAAAGAGCAACGGGGGAGGTAGCAGCTCATGATAGAGCAGTGGAGGAGATAGCAACTCATGGTAGAACATCGGAGGAGGTGGAATCTCATAATACAGAAGCTTCGGAGATGGCAGCTCATGATAGAGCAGCGGAGGAGAAAGCAGCTCATGGTAAAGCAGCGGAGGAGATAGCAGCTCATTACAGAGCGGCGGTGGAGATAGCAGCTCATTACAGAGCAGCGGTGGAGATAGCAGCTCATGATGGAGCAGTAGAGGAGATAGCAACTCATGGTAGAACATCGGAGGAGGTAGCATCTCATAATACAGAAGCTTAGGAGTTGGCAGCTCATGATAGAGCAGCAGAGGAGCTAGCATCTCATGATAGATCAGCGAAGAAAATAGCATCTCATGATAGAGCAGCGGAGGAGGTAGCGGCTCATGATAGAGCAGCGGAGGAGATAGCATCTCATGGTAGAGCAGCGGAGGAGATAGCAGCTCATGATAGAACAGCGGAGGAGATAACAGCTCATGATAGAGAAGCGGAGGGGATAGCAGCTCATGGTAGAGCAACGGAGGAGATAGCAGCTCATGGTACAGCGTGGAGGAGGTAGCAGCTCATGATACAGCAGCGGAGGAGATAGCATCTCATGATAGATCAGCGGAGGAAATAGCATCTCATGATACAGCAGCGGAGGAGGTAGCGGCTCATGATAGATAAGCGGAGGAGATAGCAGCTCATGGTAGAGCGCGGAGAAGGTAGCAGCTCATGGTACAGCAGCGGAGGAGATAGCTGCTCATGATAGAGCAGCGGAGGAGATAGCAGCTCATGCCAGAGCAGCGGAGGAGATAGCAGCTCATGATAGAACAGCGAAGGAGATAGCAACTCATGATAGAGCTGCTCATGATAGAGCAGCGGGGGAGATAACTGCTAATGATAGAGCAGCTTAGGAGATAGCAGCTCATGATAGAACAGCGGAGGAGTTAACAGCTCATGATAGGGAAGCGGATGGGATAGCAGCTCATGTGTAGAGCAGCGGAGGAGATAGCAGTGGAGTAGGTAACAGCTGATGAGATAGCAGCTGATGGTAAAGGAGTGGAGGAGATTACAGCTCATAATAGAGCAGCGGAGAAAGTAGCTGCTCAGGATAGATCAGCAGAGGAGGTAGCAGCTCATGTCAGAGCACCGAAGGAGATAGCAGCTCATGGTAGAGCAGCGGAGGAGGTAGCAGCTCATGATAGAAGAGCGGATTAGGTAGCAGCTCATGGTACAACAACGGAGGAGATAGCAGCTCATAATAGAGCAGCGGAGGAGATAGCAGCTCATGGTAGAGCAGCGGAGGAGATAGCAGCTCATGGTAGAGCAGCGGAGGAGATAGCAGCTCATGATTGTGAAGCGGAGGAGGTAGCAGCTCATGATGGATCAGCGGATGAGGTAGCACCTCATGATAGGTCAGCGGAGGAAATAGCATCTCATGATAGAAAACCGGAGGAGGTAGCGGCTCATGATAGAGGAGCGGAGGAGATAGCAGGCTCATGGTACAGCGTGGAAAAGGTAGCAGCTCATGATACAGCAGCGGAGTAGATAGCATCTCATGATAGATCAGCGGAGGAAATATCACCTCATGATACAGCAGCGGAGGAGGTTGCGGCTCATGATAGATCAGCGGAGGAGATAGCAGCTCATGGTAGAGCGCGGAGGAGGTAGCAGCTCATGATACAGCCGCGGAGGAGATAACTGTGGAGTAGGTAACAGTAGATGAGATAGCAGCTGATGGTAGAGGAGTGGAGGAGATAGCAGCTCATGATAGAGCAGCGCTGAAGGTAACAGCGCATGATAGAGCAGCAGAGGAGGTAGCAGCTCATGATAGAGCAGCGGAGGAGATAGCAGCTCATGGTAGAGCATCGGAGGATGTAGCATCTCTTGATACAGCAGCTTAGGAGATGGCATCTCATGATAGAGCAGCGGAGGAGAATGCAGTTCATGGTAGAGCAGCGGAGGATATAGCAGCTCATTACAAAGCAGCGGTGGAGGTAGCAGCTCATGATGGTGCAGCGGATGAGGTTGCAGCTCATGATAGAGCAGCGGAGGAGGTAGCAGCTCATGATAGTGCAGCGGAAGAGATAGCAGCTCGTGATAGAGCAGCGGAGGAGATAGCATCTCATGATAGAGCAGCGGAGGAGATAGCATCTCATGGTAGAGCGCGGAGGAGGTAGCTGCTCATGATACAGCATCGGAGGAGATAGCAGCTCATGATAGTGCAGCGGAGGATATAGCAGCTCATGATAGAACAGCGGAGGAGATAACAGCTCATGATTGAGAAGCGGAGGGGATAGCTGCTCATGGTAGAGCAGCGGAGGAGATAGCAGTGGAGTAGGTAACAGCTGATGAGATAGCAGCTGATGTTAGAGGAGTGAAGGAGATAGCAGCTCATGATAGAACAGCGGAGAGCAGCAGAGGAGGTAGCAGCTCATGATAGAGCAGCAGAGGAGATAGCAGCTCATGATAGTGTAGCGGAGGAGATAGCAGCTCATGATAGAACAGCGGAGGAGATAACAGCTCATGATAGAGAAGCGGAGGGGATAGCTGCTCATGGTAGAGCAGCGGAGGAGATCGCAGTGGAGTAGGTAACAGCTGATGGTAGACAAGTGTTGGAGATAGCAGCTCATGATAGAGGATCGGAGGAGGTAGCAGCTCATGATAGAGCAGCAGAGGAGGTAGCAGCTCATGATAGAGCACCGAAGAAGATAGTAGCTCATGATAGAGCAGCGGAGGAGGTAGCAGCTCATGATAGAGCAGCGGAGGAGGTAGCAGCTCATGATAGAGCAGCGGAGGAGATAGCAGCTCATGATAGAGCAGCGGAAGAGATAGCAGCTCATGATAGAGGAGCGGAGGAGATAATGGCTCATGATAGAGAAGCGGAGGGGATAATGGCTCATGATAGAGAAGCGGAGGGGATAGCAGCTCATGGTAGAGCAGCGGAGGACTCAGTGGAGTTGGTAACAGCTGATGAGATAGCAGCTGAGGGTAGAGGAGTGGAGGAGATAGTAGCTCATGATATAGCAGCGGAGGAGAAAGCAGCTCATGGTAGAGGAGTGGATTAGATAGCAGCTCATGGTACAGCAACGGAGGAGATAGCAGCGCATAATAGAGCAGCGGAGGGGATATCAGCTCATGGTAGAGCAGCGGAGGAGGTAGCAGCTCATGATAGAGCAGCGGAGGAGATAGCAGCTCATGATAGAGCAGCGGAGGAGAAAGGAGCTCATGATAGAGGAGCGGATTAGGTAGCAGCTCGTGGGACAGCAGCGGAGGAGGTAGGAGCTCATGATAGATCAGAGGAGGAAAGCAGCTCATGGTAGAGCAGCGGAGGAGGCAGCAGCTCATGATAGAGCCGCGGAGGAGGTAGCAGCTCATGTTAGAGCAGCGGAGGAGAAAGCAGCTCATGATAGAGCAGCGGAGGAAATATTAGCGGAGGAGATATCAGCTCATGATAGAGTAGCGGAGGAGATAGCAGCTCATGCTAGAGAGAAAGCAGCGGAGGAGATTGCAGTTCAGGATAGAGCAGCAAAGGAGATGCCAGCACGTGATAGAGCAATATGCTATGGTAATAAAAATTTATGAAAAATAATATTGAGACATGTTCAGTTTCCAAATACTTTTCCAACAACATATGCTCTTAACCATACAGTCTGTAAATTTTTGTAGAGTTTCTATCAACATTGTACACCTTACAATAAATAAATAGGATAATGAATGTGGAACTTCTTTTATTTTAGTGTTATGAATTAACTTCGTTGTTAAACTGACTTCTAGTTGACATCTAAACTATTCTATTCTATTTTGTGCCCTTTAAGGCGGGGAGGCGGGGTGGGAACGCCCCGAAGCACCGCAGCCGCTACCGACTTATTGTACCTACCTCCGGGATGGGATGAGTTGCGTGCCCACAGGCCGCCCCGGACTCGCAAAGCCCCCGGTGGACCCGCACGGAACTCCCCTACATCCAACAAGCCTAGTACCATGCCAGGTGTGCGCCAACCCCTGCGGTACCTCCAACCGGGAGCCCCGACAGATTCGCGACACACACCACCAACAACCTCTGGACCACAAGCAGCGGTGAGAACTGGAGAGGCCCCCAAAGGGCTCCGACTGCCGAAGCAGACCCGATACCAGAAGTGGAAACGGGATGAGGATGAAAAGGGGGAAAGTTGGAGATGAAGTGGAGAGTGTTGGTGGAATGAAAGGGGGAAACGGGAGAACCCCGAGAAAACCCCCCATGGCACGGCTTCGTCCACCACGAATGACACACCCGCCGGCTCCGAGATTTGAACTCAGGACCGCTTGCATGCCAGGTTCACGCGCTACAGCATGACCCACCGCGCCGGCGACATCTACACTAGTAAGTCAAAATTTTCAACCATTATATTACTCTATATAAGCTTATTATTTTATCGTTTGGAAGATGCTCTGCCTTTGAAATCCACTTCCAGAACAGAATCATTGATCGAAAGTCGAATAGAATAACTCTGTAAAAATATATAGTGCTGATCAGCAACCCTAGGAATGTATGTAATAAAAAACAAATATGTATTTATATGGAAATCCTAGCCCTGCTGATCAGCGTTTACAGCAATGTCGTATCAATATTAAATCATTTTGTCAGTTTTTATTTCTTTCTCTTTCATACTTAGAATAAATAGTTGTGATATGTAGAATACAAAAAGAAATCAAATTGGCCGGTTTCGGGATTTGAACCATTGAACTCCAGAACGCAAGTCCAAGGCGTTACCATCTTGACCACCTGGGTCAGTTTTGCAGTCTAGTTGGATAAGTGCAAGTAAAGCAGTAATAATAATAATAATAATAATAATAATAATAATAATAATAATAATAAGTATTTTATTGTCATTGAACTTGCAGTAATAGACAACGTCATTCTTAAAATTACATTACATAAATGAGAGATAATTAAATATCACAAGAAAAGCGAAACAAAGTTCCTATTCCAATTTTACATTCTTTAAATAAAATCTCTATATATATATATAAAAGGCTTTGTCCTGACTGACTGAATGAATGACTTACTGACTGATTGACTGAATGACAGGAATCAACGTACAGCCTAAACTATAACAGGTAGAGACTTGGAATTTTGACAGTACCTTCGTTTCATAATGTAGGTGCTCATTAAGAAAGGATTTTGAAAAATTCTGATTCTAAATGCCAAAAATTAAATGTTTTTGAAAATACTTAATCCCTTTTTACATAGAATTATCAATTCCAAATCACAGAATATATTGTTGCCAAATGGTATCAGGTGGGCTTGGAAAAAACAATTGAAATGCACTTTTGACAAATAAGAGAAGTTATCAAAATAATTCATGTTATAAATAAATATTACAGAATGAAATCCACTAAAATAATGGAATCACATAACTTTCTCTACCCTGGAAATAGAGAAAACAAAACGAGGTATGGTAATGTGTATATTATTATATTATATCGCAGGTTTTTGGAGAGAAAAGTATGAAAGTGATAATGCTTTATGGTAACATAAGAGTGGGAAATTTCCCGCCTCGATATTACAATTTTATGTTACAGGAATTTCTATTTCTTCTTATTTAAACCTCTACCAGGCTTGCTGTGCACTGTACAAGCGATGGGATGCAACATTCTAGATCCTCTATGAGCCATAAAAAACTATATCAAGCGTTTTCTGAGGGAATAGTTTGAGTGTAATAAGTCGTTCTTCCTATTTCAAATTATAAATGCCTATATAAGGACCTAGAATTTAAAATTGAAAATCCTTCATAAGCTAATTTCCAATTACAAAATACAAAACCCGGGCGACGCCGGGTCTTTTAAGCTAGTAGTAATATAAAGGTCCGCCGTCGTGGTCTTGTGGTTAGCGTTGCTGACTACAGATCCGTCGGCCCGGGTTCGATTCCCGGTACCTCCTCGGATTTTTCTGAGGTTGGGAGTTCTGGTAGGGGTGCACTCAGCCTCGTGATTCCAAACTGAGGAGCTACTTGATAGAGAAGTAGCGGCTCCGATCCAGAAAACCACCATTAACGGCCGTGGGTGTCGGCATGCTGACCACTTGCCCCCCAATCCTGCCATCTGCCTACGGGAGATGATGCAGCGGTCGGGTGGTAGGCCAAGTCCTTCCGGGGATGTAGCGCCACGGACTTTAGTTTTTAGTTAGTTTAGTAATATAAAGTCAATGTTATATTAACATCAACTTAAACCCGAGACACTAAAATATGTTCACATTCAAAAAATTATGTCACAGAGTAAAAAGGTGTCTTTGTTAACTATCTATATAGTTCATTTTTAAATCGTTTTATTGGTAACTCTATAAATTTTATTGGCAGTTTATTCATCATTTTTAAGCCAAGTATTTCAAAACTGTTTAATGATTTAGAGAGTCTTTGAAAAGGCACATCAATTCTCTTACAATTACGGGTATTATGAGTATGTACATCCTTCCTACAATAATAATCTGGTAATCTGTTTTTAGTGTACACCAAATCATGGTATATGTATAAGTTAATTACTGTTAAGCACCCAAACCTAATAAATAATGGCTTACAATGTTCTATATTTTCCGAATCTGTAATAATCCTAACAACCTTTTTTTGTAGCACTAGAATCTTTTGAATGTAACTGCTGTTTCCCCAAAGTAAAATTCCATATGAAATAATACTCTGGAAAAAGGCGAAATATGCTGATCTTGCGTAACTGTCAGGCACACAGTTTTTCAAATTTCTTAATAAATATATGACTCTAGATAGTTTATTAGCAATGTACTTAATGTGAGGTTCCCATGATAACTTGCAATCCATATATAAGCCTAAAAACTTAACCGTGTCATCACTGATATTACATGGTATATCTCTAAGACTAAACCATATTTTCTGTGTCTTACTGTCGTTAAGTAAAAACCCATTTGCTCTAAACCATCGTGATGCCTGTGATAAAGTATTTTCTGATAAATTCAATAGGTTATTAAAATCAGTACTACAGTTAAAGAAAGAAGTATCATCTGCATACAATACCGTATCCGTCCCAATACAAGATGGCAAATCGTTAATCATTAAAATGAACAACAGTGGTCCCAGAACCGATCCCTGTGGTACTCCATACTTAAGTTGAACAATGTTTGACCTATCTTTACCTACACAAACAATTTGCTTTCTATTCTTCAGAAATGATTCAATTAGTCTAATGTTGACACCCGTAATTCCATAAAAATTTAATTTAGCTAAAAGAACATTGTGGTCAACACAATCAAAAGCTTTGCTGAGGTCACAGAATGTAACTTCAACAAAACACCTATTTTCAAATGCATTCAGTATTTTCTTAACAAGTGATTCCATAGCATCAGTTGTCGATCTACCCTTAGTGAAG
This sequence comes from Ectobius pallidus, assembly GCA_964059195.1. Lineage (NCBI taxonomy): Eukaryota > Metazoa > Arthropoda > Insecta > Blattodea > Ectobiidae > Ectobius > Ectobius pallidus. The sequence goes on along the minus strand of CAXKWD010000008.1, from coordinate 71,998,364 downwards.
CCAAACTGTTCGTTACAAATGATGTTATATTGGTTCAAATGACTGCACATTTGAGAATATATTACAGATTCAAATATCTTTGATATAATTGGTGTTACTGATACAGGTCTATAACTTGCTAAGTTATTTCTATCACCTTTTTTGTACACTGGTACCACTCTAGACAATTTCAGTACATTGGGAAAAACTCCGTTACTTATGCATCTGTTTATCAGATGGGTTAGAATTGTCTGAATACAATCTATTATTTGTTTTAGTAAGTTACTGGAAAACCCGTATATATCAACACTATCTGATCTCTTCATGGTTTTTACTATCCTTAAAATTACTAATTGACATATTTCTTGGATCATAGTTATTCCTAAAGTTCTTAATTAGATCCATAGAGTCAGTATCAGGTCTAATTATGTTTCTGCAAATTTCATGTACCGATTGTAGACAGTAACTATTATATTCATTTGCATTTATCGCAGGACAATCTCTTCTATTCTTTTTTGTAACAGAGTTTATCACATCCCATGCTTTTTTACACTTATTTTGTGCCCTATCTATCGATCTGTAATTATAGTTTCTTTTAGCTTCATATATTGCAAATTGATACTCCTTTCTGACCTTATCATACATTAACCTGGTATTCTCAGTGTTATTCTTTCTTAATAAATCATGAAACAACCGTACTTTATTTTTCAATTCAGCTAGATGAGGAGTGTACCATTCCCCTTTGCTTTTATGTTTACTTCTATATGCATTCCCATTAACCTTGCATTTCTTCTGCGGTATGTGAAGCTCAAATAGCTTAATTATTATTGAAAAGACTTTGTCAAACATGACTTCCGGGGAGTACATATGATCATTCTCAATTATATCTACCCAGTTTACACTACTCAGTGCCAGTCTAAAATTTAAAATGTTATCCTCAGTCATAGGCCTTGTAATTACAAAATCAATCTTACCATTACACATATCATCACCTGACTTACAACCATTTAGTTTTATTGTTATTGCATCATGATCTGAGTAAGGAACAGCGATAACCTGAGTAGAAAGCAATGCCATATCCACATTTGTAAAGATGTTATCTAGGCATGCTGAGCCTCTAGTGGGTAAGATGTTAACAAAGTTAAAATTGAACTGTCTTAGCAGATTTTTAAGCTCATTCACGGTTTCCTTATTTTCCCTCATATCAAAATTTGCATTAACATCTCCTCCAATGACTATATTAAATCTATTCCATTTAGGTCTAAGAAAAAAGTTAAGCAACTCTTCCAATTTAGTAAGAAAATTATATGGGTCACCCTTTGATGACCTATACAACACCACAACTGCAATTTTAAAGTTTTCCAGAATTAGTCCAGTAGCTTTAAAGTCTAGTTCGCTACAAAGGAATCCAAGGTCCATTTTAACACTATTAATCTCATAACATCTGTTAAGGTATATTGCTACACCCCCATGAATACATTTCACTCTACAGTAACTATTACCCACAAAAAAATAATCTAGCATAGCGAAGGCAATCTCATCATATTTACACCAGTGCTCGCTCAAGCACAAAATATCTAATCTGTTATCATTAGCAAATTCATTTAGTAGTAGGCCTTTCCTATTCAAGCCTTGAATGTTAAGGTACCCTATTTGTAAATCTAACGGACTTATTTTAGCTTTGTTATTAATTTTCTCCTTAACATTATGCCTATTTTGCTCTTGCGATGTATCCATAAGATAGTTATTTATAAAAAATCAGTATTCAACTTTTGGGGTGGTCTTTTATTTCGTGTTGAAGCTCTTGTGCCTATTTTGTTATTCCCTACCTCTAAATTACCTGTTCCCAGAATTATCTGGGTAGGCCTATTGTCATTCATTGTAATATCACCATTGTCTACATGATGCTGATCGTCTTGTATACTATTCATATCTGCTATGACGTCTTCCTTTCTTGAAGCTTGCTCCTCTTTACCATCTTTTCTTTGTGATGCGATGACCTCATTCTCCAATAAGTTTATCTCCTGTTGATCATGTCTACCATCATTTTCTATATTGTTTTCTTTATTATGGTCATGCTGACCATCATTCTTTGTTATATTTTCCTCTTTTTGAATATGTTGACCATCTTCCTGAATCTCTGGTTTGAACTGCTCTAATGGTATAGGCTCATTTACTGCTCCTGTCTCTAGATTCTTTGCTATCTTCTTGGCCAGAACCTCCTTTCCATATCTGTTCAAATGTTTTCCATGTTTTGTAAAGCAATTTAATGGAAGATTCATGTCAATTATCTGTGCAGTTCTTTTAGAGTCAAACATTCTCTTGAGTCTTTGGTTATGTTGTTTTGTTTCCTTGTTCACACATGACCATACAGGTAGGTCATGCCTGAGTGGTGGAGCCATTATGATAATATTGGTCTGCCCATTATCTTCCACGTAATTATTCAGATACTTCAGGCTTCTGATGGAGTTATTCTTGCTCAAATCATTGCTTCCCCAGAATATAACTAAATAATCGGGTTTAGTTTCCCACTCTACTGGATTTCGGCACGCGATGTTCGGCGTTGATATGCGGTCTCTGGCTTGCAGACCAACACTCCCATTGGCTCCCAACGACCTTGCATGTCATTGGTCTGTTCCATACGGTCCTGCAACCTCTACATAAAGCTAAATAATGCAAAACACTAACCACATTAGTTAAGTGCGCGAGCGGAGGCGGCAGCCGAAGCGAAGCGCCCTTGCATTTTAGAATAATGTACGATACACCGTTTGTCAGTTTCGAAAATGTGGCATATTATATCTTCCGGAGGGTTGTCTGACCATTATCACGTTGGCAGCTCATTCCAGCACCACGTGACCCATCAGCGTCTTCCCAGCATGCACCTGCGCTGTTTCTAGCAGCTGACTCTGTATTATTGTGATTCCAATCTGAGCGCCATTTTAGGTTAGTTTTTTGTGAACTTCTTACCGATTTTACCCATATTTAAAATATTCTTAGAAACAAAATGTGCCCTTATATGGATTCTAAAACTTCTGGAGAATAATATTACATGAAATTTTGCCGTTTTACGTGAGTAAAAAACAAAGTTAACGAATCCAGTAGAATGGGAAACTAACCCCAAATAATCATTATTCTCTAACTTCGACACCTTTTTCTGCCACGTGTACTACTTGTTCAGTTTCAGCTCCAGGCATAACATAACCTCTAACTTCAAACTGGTTAGGGCATTGCAAGTTATTGTTTAGGTTAGAAGCACAGTCTCTGGCGTGACTGTCCCCTATTATAATCACTTTGTGTCCCTTCCTTTTCACATACATATCACCTTTTTCCTTTTTTTGACTAATCTTTACCCTATGTTTTGTTAAGTTCATTGTGTTTTCAGCACTAGTTTCTTGTTCGTCTATATGTTCCAGAACATTATACATATTGTTTATTTCAGTTATAGGCTGAATTATTTCACTGTGCTGTGTAACTATTGATGCTTTTCTTTTGTTGCTAACTTTCTTCCACGCCTTGTTTACTCCTTCTTCATGATAAGATGCGCTATTCCTTTCTTTCGAGTTTATATCAGCAGACGCTGGATTATACCACTCTTCCGTTTTACCGGGGCAACATTTCACTATGTTAATTTCCTCCGATAACACTGAAACTATAGTTTTAAGTGATTTCACCTCGTTTAGCGTGTCTTCCAATAAAGATTTCAGGTACGTACACGATTCACACTTAATTCCATTAGACCTAGAAGCACACTCCAAACCTTTGTCCATCATGTTATAACACAAGGTTATGTTCACCACACAAGAGCACAGGCAAAGCCCTTCTTCTCCCGTTGACGTCCGCCAAACCCACCAAAATCTTTGGAATGTGCCAGAAAACTTCCAAGCGAAAGAGTGTTCCCTTGTAAAACAAGTAATAAAAGGTAAGGAAAAAACTACTATTAAAATTCAAATCAAATTCCGTATTTCAAAACATTGCGGGGTGAAGATTTAATCACTGTAGGCCTACCCACTCCTAACCCACTGGTCTACTCGTCACAAAATTGATATAACTAGTAGTGTTATTTGTCATAGCTAACTGTATTTTAATTTCCAAAGCCTTATAAGATCACAGAAAAACAATAGGCTATGTTGTCATGATATCTGATTTGCATTTCATAAATTCTTTCGAATACGTATATTACCACAAAATAGGAACTAAATTGAGCCTTACTCCGAAACAGGTCAAACGATTTTATCAATATCAACAGACGTCTTTCCATGGACATTATAAATGTGTATACCAAGTTTCATAAAAATCCGGTAAAGCGTATTTGACTTACCGCGTCTTTAAAATACACATTAAATTGGGTTTTACTCCCTACCGGTCTAACGATTTGGTCCAATATCAGTACACGTCTTCCCGTGTACATTGTAAATGGATATACAAAGTTTCAGGAAAATCAAATAAAGCATATTTGAGTTATCGCGACTTATTATATATATATATTAACATAAAAGGCACTAAATTGGGCATTATTCCGGTACTGGCCAACCGATTTCGTCGAATATCAATAGACGTCTTTCCATGTACATTAATAATACGTATACAAAATTTCATAAAAATCCGATAAAGCGTATTTAAGTTATTGCTCCTTTAAAATAGACACTAAATTGGGTTTTACTCCGGTAAGCTTCAACAGATTAGGTTCAAATTCAATAGGGTATTTCTCGTGGACGTCATAAATGCGTATACCAAGTTTCATGGAAGTCCAATACAGCGTATTTGAGTTATATCGCTTTTTAATATAATCTATTAAAATAGGCACTAAATTGGGAATTACTCCGGTACCGGTGAACCGATTTGGTTCAATATCAATAGGGTTCTTCCCATGGACATTATACATGTGTTATCCAAGTTTAATGAAAATCCGGATAAGTGTATTTGAGTTATAGTGCGTACAGACACACGGACGGACGGACGGACGGACGGACAGACATTTTTTCGTCCCCACACACAATCTCTCAAAGTACCATACTGGCACTTAATAAATCTGAAATCTTTTTAATGAAAAGAGAGTTTTTTATTATGTTTTAAATTGATATTATATTTTATTATTTATTTTTGATTTTGCCATGAATTATTGTTCTAAAGGTGTGTAACTATTATTTTATTTTTAATATTTCAAACTCTATTACATTGGTAATTTTATCCTTAATCGGTCCTCACACATTCCTTTCGGCAGGCCTTCAGGCTGAAGTATATTTTTAAGTGTTTTTTTCAAACATTCAAATCTCGCCTTATATGTGAGCTACTGAGAAACTAGTTATTGATTTGTAGAGTACTCATCAAGTGCTTTTCAACGATACCCCACAAGACGTGGTTTCAAAAATTTCGAATTTCCATCCCCCCACCCCCACCCTCACTCGTACCCCCGAAACATTTGTGTCACTGTAAACTCCATAGGGAGTACTCTAATTTATTCTAACAAAGTTTCCCTCTATACTTCATAGGGGCGAGATATAAACTTTTCAAAATTTCAACCCCCTCCCCCGACCACCCCTTGGGTCAATTTTGCTCATTAACGAACTTGTCCGAACTATTGGGCCTACTAATAATAAAATAAAATTTGGTTCAAATATCTTCAAAATTACGGCCGCTAAGCGTGTCAATATATATATATATATATATCACAATTTTTTTAATTTTTTTTATTCTTTTGAACGGGCGGTGGTTTCGTTCTTAGGGAGGCATGAAACGTAAAGATATGAAATAATTTTTCGAAAGTCATGACATGGTATCGATTGCAATAGGTAGATTTTTCTTCCTAAAAAAAGCAAAGTTTTCAAGCATATATTTTTGTGGAAAGCCTTTTCACGTACTTAGTGTTATCGGTAAGCGTAAGTTAGTTCAGTTGAATTATCCGCTCCAGCAAGCTGATAGAGCAATAATGTGGCTGTCAGTTGCAGCAGTGATACTGGAATACCCGCACGGATTTGCTCAGCAGGGGACTAGTGGATCAATACCGCCACAGACGTTGGAAGTTTGCACTGAATGTTTGCGCCATACTTTACCTATATATTGCCAGGAACTGGTAGTTATGATTAGTCCACACGTCATTATATGTTAGTTATTCAATGCTTTTGATCAATGTACACAAAATAAATAGTATGTAAACAGTAGACCTCGCGTCTGAAAAAATCTATGATTGCTCTTCATCTTGAAACGGAATCAAAACGTAAAATTCTTTTTGCAGGACGTAACTAATTAGTGTTATTTACGAATATTGTTGCCGTGGATCGTAACTTGACATTCCCGCACGCAATCTGGTTGCTATGAAAACAAAAGAAATCTCCGTGCGGTAAAAATTACAAAAAGCACAAGTGATGTAAGTAAAACCATCATAATACAAGCCTTTATGGAAGACCGGAACCAAGGCCCCCCCAGTTTGTGGCGACTTTAACAGGACAAATATTTGGTCCCCATAACAACCAACATATGCGAATCACTTTCTGAAATATAACATCCACCTTCAATAGTGTATAATAGTATATTGCGATGTAGGTGCCGTAAGCGATGCATACGGATCGAGGAAAGAGTTTGAATTCGCATGTGTTTGTTGTTATGGGAACCGAATATTTGTCCTGGGGGTTCTTGTCCATAAAGGCTTTTATTATGATGTGCCGTAAGTAAATTATTACCGCACGGAAACTCTTACCGCACATAGCAACAAGATTGCGTGCGGGAATGTCAACTTACGATCCACGGCAACAATATTCGTAAGAACCACTAATTAGTTAAGTCGTGCAAAAACATAATATTTTCAGCTAATATATCAATGAATATAAATAAATTGATATAAATAATCATCGTGCAAAAAATAGCATACATTACTCGTGCCGTAAGTGCATAACGGATCTCGGAAATTGAAAAAACTCTTTCCTCGATCCGTATGCACCGCTTACGGCACTTGTATCGCAATATACTATTACACTTACATCTTTTCTAATGACTTCAAGGAATATTCTTATTAAATTGGAAGAAAATCAAACAACGCGTTTGGTCGAAACTGCGTATCAAACACATTTACAAACAAACGAAACACCGAACGGTCGAGTTAAATGGGGCCTCCCTCTGCTCTATCAGTTAATTAAAGTATCTGCAGACAACAGTGCAAAGGAATTGACACAAATTTCCGATAACACCATCTTTCTGCTTTAATAGTTTTGAAGAATGCTATCTACTGGACAGTGTTTTAGCGCAAAGCAATGCATAAAAAGTTGTGTGATTTGAAGCTTTCCCACTGTTGAGAATGGTTAACTTTTTTCGGGCTTACAACCCAGAGAATGGGAAGAAGATAGCAGCGGAACAAGTTGCCGAAAGCTCGGCATGCCACCCACCTGGTTGGAAGCCAGAAAAACACGTTATTCATTCACATGAAAAGTTGTTTTTTTGATATTGTAGGTTGATGGGAAGCTGATCCTTAGCCAATCAAAATCCTAGGTTTGATACTCGTGGAATATCAAATTGCGGACTCTCAGGTTAATAATTTACCATCATCAGCTTATTAAGTGCCAGAATGGTACTTTATGACTAGGACCCGGGGGTTTAGCCAGTAATTCGTCAAGTAAGTGATACACAAGGCATAGCAAGATTTTTGAGTTAGTAAACAACATGCACTATCTGAGGCATGCCACGTGGCATTGGGTGCGGAAAGCAGGCAGGGAATACTGCTGTGAGTGAAGTTCTACCATCCATAAACGAGGACGTCTGAAAACACAACAGATGCAATTGTGACTGAATATGGCAGTATTTTTTCTCTAATTATCGGAATATTGTTGTAAATTATGTGCAACAAACATAAGTGGCTATCCATGAGTATATAATAAAGACTGGTGCATGTGACGTGCATTGCCCTTCTCTGCACAGAGTTGCTGAAAGTATACGATCCTTATTTCCAGATATTTCTCATGTAGAGAAAAATTTTCTGAAATCACCTGTGAGACTAAGAACCTTTAGATAAACTGAATCTGACATCCCTTTACCTCCGAAACCTATTGTGACCAAATGGTGTACTTGGTTGGAATCTGTCCTGCACTAAGAAAAGTACTACCCCCAGATTGTTGAAGTACTAAATATTCTTGACTACGTACAAAATGTATCGATAAAGTAAACAAAAGACTTGTATCAGAAAAGCTACTGAGTAATATTAAGTTCATTGCAAATGATTTCGGGGAATTATCAAGATGTAGAGAGACGAAATATGGAAATGGCACAAGCGATCAGACTCGTGGAGAATTATCAATAGCTAAGAGTCAATCTGATGATGGAATACTTCTACAGGTAGGTGCAGCAGAAATTAAAAAGCATTCTACAGAAAAATATAGGATTTTCTACCCTTGGTGCCTTTCGAGATGCACTGGTTGGTTCTATAGGAGACCATGATGAGAACCCACACAAAGAAAACATTAATACCTCATCTTAGTTTAAATTTCCCCACGTCACGTCATGCGACATAGAAGTTTTTCCCAATACAGATCTTGTTGGGAGGATAATAGATTGTTTTCTTTTGAAAACTTCAAAATGTATATTGTCATTTACTGCAAAAAAAGCGTATGCACAGACATAATGTATAATTTGCCTTTTAATTTTTACTATGAATATTAAAGCATATGATGTGTATTTTTAGGTACTTTTACTAGAAAATATATTTTGTTTCTGTAATTTACGATTAAATGTGCAAACTATTCTATGACGCTGTGACTAGCTACACTGCCCTTGAACTTGAATGTACGTATTAAGTGCGCCACTGAAAACGAGTCACCCCTTCCCTCGTGTTTACAAGATACAGGTAGCGTACGGCTATATCCCAGTCACCACTAACCTGATGTAATGTTTTTGTGGCTAAACCCCCGGGCCCTATTTATGACATTGTATGGTGGACGGGAAGACATCTGTCCGTGTGTCTGTACGCGCGATAATTCATGTACGCTTTATCGGGTTTTCATGAAACTTTGTAGACCTTTACGTATTTATAACGTCTAAGAGAAGAAACCTATTGGTTTTGGACCAAATCGGTTAAGCGGTACAGGGGTAATATCCAATATAGCCGCTATTTTATGGTAATAACTTATATTAGACTGAATTTATCAAATGCAGATCAGGTCTCATGACAACATACTGTTTTACAAGTTCATAGGCCTATATGGCTTTGGAAGTTTCAATACAGTTAGCTTCGACAAATAACACTATCCAGATATTCCTTCACATACGCTTATCAAACTTTAGACCTTTGTTCTTCCGTAAGCCCAGCTCAATGAATCGATCTGGAGCTTAACACGGAAATCGATTAAAAAAAACTTATTGTTTGCATATCATAATTGCAATTATCACTGATTAAACAAAAGCATCCTGGCACTTTGTTACATCAGTTTAGCTGATTTGATTCATACCGATATTTTACCGTGCAAATTTCACGTTCAGCCTGCAAAAGTCACCAACTTGCGTTTTCTATGAAGTTTCATTTAATTTCATTATCATTTCATGTTTTTAGTTAACCTTTTACCTGCCACTGTGTAATTGAAAAAACTGCATAAAAGCTGAGGTATAAAGTTAATGGAGTAATGCCTAATTTATTTTATAATATGAGGAATTTTATTCACGCGCTAAAATTGCCGTTCATGAAAACCAGCTCTTCCATTATTTTTTACTTCTTTGCCCGTGCCATAGGTACTATAGGTAGAGGAAGTATTGATTTCGACCCCCAAATTCGAAGTTGAATCTTTATAGTATATTGCGATACAAGTGCCGTAAGGCATGCATACGGATCGAGAAAATAGTTTGAAAATACGAGGCGCTCGAGCCGAGTTTTTTCGATTTTCCGAGATCCGTTATGCGCTTACGGCACGAGTATTGCATGCTGTTTTTGCACGATGATTATTTATATCAATTTAATTATATTAATTGTGATATTACCTGAAAATATTATGTATATACATTCTTGAAGATAGATGTTTACTTCAGAAAGTGACTCGCATTTGTTGTTGTTTATGGGAACCGAATATTTGTGCTGGGGGGCCTTGTCCATAAAGGCTTGTAAAGGTGTGGCGTAATATTCATAACAGCACGGAAACTCTTACCGCACATAGCAACAAGATTGCGTGTGGGAATGTCAATTTACGATCCATGGCAACAATATTCGTAAGTACCACTAATTAGTTAAGTCGTGCAAAAACATAAATACATCTTTGAGAGCCCCTGAATCCAAAAATACTACTTTCGGAAACATGTCTGTGTGTCTGTGTGGATGTCTGTGAACAGTTCAGCTCCAGAACGGAGAATCGTAGGGAAAAATAATTGTATTTGGCTCAGGTACCGTCTGAAGATGTGACAAGAAGATTGGCTACAAGTTTCTCTTATTTTTAAGGGGACATTACATGAAGAAATTTCACAGGCGCAAATTAAAAATAACAAAAATTATTTTAAAGTCTACTTACATAATGAACAGGTTTTTATTTATTTATTTATCTATTTTAGTTTTATTTATAAAGTCTATTACAATTAAAATGATCAACAATGGGCTACTGTATACCCCCCATCCCCCCCCCCGTGGGATTTTCCGACTCACATATTTTTTTTTGTTGGTATTGCCATCTAGTTTCAGTTTTTAGTTGTTTGCCCCTTATAAATTTACCCGGAAAACTACGGAAATCCGGAGAAAACTAGTTTGTTTTAATTTTTCTTTGTTCTTTGCTCCTAATATGCCCAGGGATTAAGTTTTTAGTTTTTTGCCCCTTATCAATTACAGCATATCCCCGGAAAACAACGTTCAAATAGATTCGTATCTACAACTTCGTATTTATATCTGGTAGTTCGCTGATTTAAAGGTATTTAGTTGTACGTAAATATAACACTCCAATGTTTGTAAATATGCGGCTCTACCCCCACAGATCACTGTTCCCAAATAAGATATATGAAAACCAACAAAGTGCATTCCGAACGTCACACTTGCAGAGCCATCTAAGGACGACACCACATCAGCCTACAGCCAGAGTGGCTACGTGATTCTTAGCACACTCAGGTCTGGCAAGTAGGAGAAACCAACAGAGCTTGCGCAGTCGAATTACACAGTAACGTGCCTTCTCTCTGAGTGAGATGGTAGCGGCTGAAGCCAATTCAGCAATCTACACTATAGTTTTCAGTTATCCCGGTGCAGTTTTTACAGTGTGCTGTAACACATTAGCATATGATCATCGTCCGCCTCTACATTTATATATAACACTCTCGAAGTTTGGGTCCGTGAATTTTTCGCTTGGCCTACCGCTAGTTGCCCCAAAATCAAAAGCCGTAAACAAAAACTGTACTTACATACAGAGATAACTGTTTAGCCCAACACATTCGCGTCTCGGCTTTGTTGAGAACAACGTTCAAAACAAAGCCAGCTACAATTGAGGGGGTCAGCGCAACAGTGGTCTAACCCCTCCGACATGGAAAATTAGTTAGTAATGCTATTTGCATGACTTGGAGGTAAACTTTATTCTTATATAGAGGTTGGACAAATTAAGTTTGTTGTAGGTAGTTTTGAAGTCAATAATCTGTTCCCTGAAACAGAATTCCTCTTGTGTAAGGGTAAGTTAACCAAAAATTTTGAAACCAAGATAGATAAATCCAAAATAACTAAAGACTATTAACGGTATTCAAATATGTACCGTTCATTTATAATTAATTTCATGATAATCTGATTTCTGTAATTGAGGTAAGTGTTGAAGAAACTGGGAAGAATGGTAGTGAGCTTTTTCATTTATTTCATCATGTGTAGAACTGAATAATCATTGGAATTTATAAATAAAATTAATACAACTCCTTTCCTCTTAAAATAATCTTTTTATTGCATGTAAAAATCCAATATTTATTGAAATAATTTTTTTCTCCTCTGTCAAGTTGAAATGTCAGTGCAACAGTGGTCTAACCAAGAAAACAGAGTTGCAGCGTCTCATAAAATTGATAATATCTCTGAACACTCTGAACAGTAGACTATGTAACATTGAAGTAAAGTTGATCAAGCATCATAGAACACTCCATTACCAATAAAACTGCATTTTTCAAATTGTACGAAAAACTACAATGTAGAACTTGAACTTGCTTTTTTCTCTAAACTATAAAAAGGTGGGATAGACCACTGTTACGCTGACCCCCTCAATTACATCTTAGGTGTAAATGAGAATACACGAAGCGTCGGGTCTACTTATCATATAAAAAATAAAAAATTGCATGTAGGCCTACATAAAGAATAGCATGGGGTAACGCATTATCACTGTATCCTTTCCAGGGTACTCAAACGTTGCGTCAAGACTACAGAGTTTCGTAAAAATAATAGTTCCAGTGTGGCCTCTGTAGGTCTATGTAGCGAGCAAAGCTTTAATTGCTTAAGCTGGGTTTAATAAACTAGTTAGGCCTACATGTAACAAGTTATATGTAGGGTCTAACATGTAACAAATTATATGTAATTTTTATTTAACAAATAGGGCCTAGATTATGTAACTTTTCTTATATATAACTAACGTTTGGAAACAAAAAGATATTTGTAACAAGTTACTGCATAGACGATGATGTTAACCTCGCTGCTGAAGTTTTTCTTGTGATAAGTTCGGCTAAAAGACGGTAGTGGGTCAAGGGGGGGATACGACATTGTAAGTTGGAAGAAATAGTCCTTAGTTTGCTAGCACTTTCTGAAGGTGAAATTGGAATTGACTTCGAAACTGGTTAAGTAAAAAAATTGTCTTGCATCATATATGCGTTTTTGTCTGGACACTCACATTTACAACAAATTAATATCACCAACCAGACACGAAGGAGATAAAATAATTATATTATGTTTATGTGTGGGTTTGACATTAATATTTATCTGAAAAAAATGAAGCTGTAAATTTCTTTCTTTCTTTCTTTCTTTCTTGCCAAACAAGTCAATCGCTTTTTCCTCGAAACCAGGGGACTTTGTCCTTTCCCTGTGGACGCTTAGAAGGCACAAGCGTGACAGATGGTCCTCGCTAATATAACTTCTTAGCCATTTCTTCACTCTACGGTGCAAGTTGTCGGTGGTATTAAGCATTCTCCTAGGGTAAAACATAGTTGCTGGAAGTATAACTCAGGACAAAAATCTCTTCCGGTGTCATGTTTACGAACTATTTTCCTCAACAGTGATGTCATCGCACTGTGTAGTACACTCAGCACGAATATCAGTCCCTATAACATGATGCGATGTCATTGGGTCGTGCTGCGGACACCCGCATTAAATGTTAGTAAATAATGTAACTCGTGGGATCAGTAACTCCACTTCAGGAGTGAAACGTAGGCCAATACTGCAAGTATATTTAAAACACGGCACACTACTGTGAATGACTCCTTTCCTTCTCTAACTCCCTCCGAGGACCTATGTGCGGACGTAAACATCGACAGCATCACTCTTTGCCCAGCGGCATTCGTAGTTCTGCGTTATATAGGCTATCATGGAGCTTTGTTTGTTCTAATCAACCAGAACATTTTTCGAATGACTAGTCAAGATTTCGAATTATTAATTTCTATGATTGGCGGACGGATAGCTAGGCCTAAACAGAATGCAAGTTTCAGAGATGCAATCCCGGTGAAAGAAAGGCTTGCCGTAACACTACGGTTTCTGGCCACCTATATCAACTATGTTCTGTAACTTGTTAACAGGATATACGCAGCAAAATATACTTACTTACTCAATGGCAATAGACAATTCCTAAGTAAGCTAAAGGAATATTATCTATTTAATGGAACCCGAAGATTCATTGCCGCGCTTACATGAGCCCGCCGTTCAACCCTATTCTGTGCTAACTCTATCCAATCATCCCTCGCAAATTCTACTTCCCTTAACTGTATCCTAACATAGTCCTCCCACCTACGTCTGGGTCTCCCACGTGGTCTTTTCCCTTCGTGTCTTCCCGTCAATATTTTTGAGATGTGTCTTTCCTCCCCCATGCGCGCAACATGCCCAGTCCAATTTCATCCTCCGTGATTTAATTACCCTTATTATATCCGTTGACGAGTACAAGTTACGAAGCTCATCGTTATGCAGTTTTCTCCAGTAACCATTTTCGTCTCTCTTAGGCCCAAATATTTTCCTAAGCACCCTCACTTCGAACACTCTGAGATCATGTTCTTTCCGAAGAGTAAGCGACTATGTCTCACATCCATAGTCTATAATACAACCGGCAGGATAATTGTCTTATAATTTTTTTGTTTTTAGCTTTCTGGACTGCATAAAAACAAGCATTTCCTGATTTGAGTCTACACGTAACTTTGGCCTTAATATTATTTGTATCTGTAATTATTGCTTCCATATATTTGAATTTATTCACTTGTTCGAACGATTTACCGGCTATTCTAATATTTTGTAGAACATTATTTTGATGTTTCATGACCATGTACTTAGTTTGCTTCTCTATTAATTTCCAATTCAACATTCCTGCAAGCATCGAAAATACTCTGCATTTCTTCTCGATTGTGTTTATGTCATCGCCCATTAGACAATTTGGTATCATCTAGCTTTTTCGGATTGATTCTCCGTGTATCAAAATTTTCCCTGATCCCTTTTTTTAACGAAAGTTTCTTCCAAACAAACAAACGCCATTACCAGATAATGATCAGAATGCTGTCAGCACCCCTAAAGATTCGAACATCAATTACACTAGACTGCCTTCTTGCATCTATTAGCACATGGTCGATTACATTACGAGTCATTCCATCTGGTGAGGCCCATGTGTTTTTATGAATATCACGATGCGGGAATTTTGTACTCTTTACGATTAAATTTTTACCGGTGGCAAAATTCACTAATCTAACCCCATTGTCATTGCTCTGCAAGCCCAGTCGTGGGCTTGAAAATATCATCCCTTCCTTCGGAGCAAAACATACTTTTAACAAGTTAAACGTTTCCCATTTCGTGCGGGAAAGGTAAAACTTGTTATATAACATAAAAATTAGTTATATAATACAACGTTATATGTATCAAGTTATATGTATTTGTAACAATTTTGGAAACTTATATGTATTTGTAACTTAAGTTATATTAACAAATTACATAGTGTGAACGAGACTAACTGGTTATTATGTCACAAAAATCAGTTATGTAAGTTATCACAAAATTAATTTTAACAAGTTACATGTATTTGTAACAATTTTGGAAAACGCGTTAGGCCTATAGGGCCTATAACGCTATTAACAAGTTACATAATGTAAATGCGGCTTTACATACCACACATAGTGTAGCACACTGTGTGGCCTGCATGTAAAATGTTGTGACTACCGACAAAAGCCACAATTTTAGAGCAATACTTTTGACTATAGCTCAGCTGTATATTGCCACTTTATGTGTAATTAAATGATATTTCTCCAAGCCATTAACCACAAGATGGACTTATTTACTTAGACCCTTGTTCTGTGCAAAGCGAAATACCCTCACCCTCTCTGCTCTTGGTGGGGTGGGAAGTTGATGCACGTGCAATGCAGTGGGCGGCTGTTTGTCAGTGCTCTGAAGTTGACATCCCCCAACCAACCCCTCGGCTATACACAAGTTGTATGATGCTGTTTCAATTGTCAGGTCAATTGGGGAAGCACCAGTACAGAGGGTTCCCGATTTCAAGGAGGTCGTTGATATATTTTCTTAGCCCTTAAGAGATGAAGCGCGAAATTTTGCTATCACTAATCTCATCATCAGTCATTTTGCGGTGTCGTTTACAGTCTTCCTTTATATTTTATATATTTGCCGCTCTGGTCCTGACTTATAAATGGGAAAACATAGAAAGGGCGGCAAATGTTTTAGGGAGAAATTTCAATTGAATTTAAAAGAACTGAACTTGAAACCATGAAAATATGTTAGATTTTTAGGTTCTCATTTTAAAGCAGAAATAAGTCAATAAAATGTTTTTGTTCTCAACATATTGGTTTTGATATAGACTACCTGTAATGCACATTTTTATGAAGATAATTATGCCTAACTATAATTTAGCGTAAGTTACGTTTTAAAATTATCAAATATATTAAATGTTTTTGTAAAATTTCAAAGATTTACTAGTCTACATTCGCCGTGGGTGAGTCGGTAGCGCGCCTGCCTTCCACTCCGGCGGCCCGGGTTCGATTCCCGGCCGGGTCGGGGATTTTTCAGTACTGAAAAATCCCTTTCCCGGGTTCAGGACTGGGTGTTTGTCAGTAGGTTAAGTCTTAGGTTAAGATAATGCACATTGTGCGCGATTCCTTAATTATTATTAGGCTTAGCCTGCATGTAACAGATACTTTTAAAGAGTTTTTTTAAATAAAATTTTTGGTAAATGAAATTACATTAACAATCATTCACTTTTCGCCAAAACGTAGGCCTAATTGCTTTTATTTAAAAAAAAAATGTTTTGTAGCTTAGGAAGTGATTGGGTTACTTGCAATCATAAAATTCTGTCGGAATGCTCTTGGTTGATTCTAGGGTAAACCTCAAACATAACACTAAAAAAATTATTTTGGGGTGGGGTAGGTGTGAAGTGAAAATAAAAAACGAAAGGGGCGGTTGTACAGAGCTATGCCCAGGGTGCAAAGTAGGCCTGTTTGAAATCGGGGCCTGTTGCCATGTAAGCTTACTGTATAAGATAACTTATGCTACTCTTTGATAAACGTGTACTATGAATTTTGTTTTCAACTGAGTGTTAATGAATAGGCTACTAAAGCTGCGACCAAAAATTGCAAAATAGGATTACACAGCATTGGCATAAAATAGCCCCCCTATTCTATTGTTTCAAATAATAAGCCTACTAATTCTAATAGGCTAATTTACTGCTCTTATCATGGTATTCTTAGCATTTAACATATTGCTTCAATATTTGGGCCTATATTCTATAGGCCCATTACTCATTCCGTTACCGAGTGTGATTAGTTGCAACCCGAGGTTTAATGAGGGTGCATAGCCTCAAAGTATCACAGGAGGATTCGACGAATCTTGTAACTTACACGTTGAAGGGCTTTTGTCATTTACTGTTTTTCTCCCACTCCAAAGCAATTTTAGGCAGGCCTAGTTATAACTTAATATGTAGCATCTATAAATGCTTAGAAAAGCTTGATGTTGATGTTCTGAGATGAGGCTCTTCATCGTTTTATTAGAAGCACATTCTTCGTTATCTGGCTCGCTTAGGGTTGTCAGGTGTCCCTTATTATACGAGATTAGCCTACCCGTATTTGAAGGTTTGAAGTAGGCCTTCTGTACAATTTTAACAGCCTTTTTCCCTCATTCAAACAACTCACTTCTGCATGGTTAAAATAATCTATTTACATTTTCAGGTTTTGAAGAAATGATTAACTCTTTAAAATTACTGAAATCTTTCCAGCTTTTAGTTTGCATAGCTTTTATGAAGAGTTTTCTATCCATAAATTGAGTTACGTGATGCAGGAGCCATAGGCTATGTACCTGTACTGATACTATAGTCCAGTCAATGAATGCTCAAAAAGAGGTGTAGAGGGAAATGGAAGGAACACAATTTTTGACTTTGGGACTTTGTTTGGACTAGTTAGGAGGTGAACATACTAAAAGTCCCCACTCCTAGGAGGTGAGCGGGGAGAAGGGGGCCCTTAGAACGTCCCTTTTTTAGGTTTTTCGCTTATATCTCGGAAACTAAGGGTCCTAGCGATAAGATCTTTCTATACAAAATTACATATGACAAAATGATCCACAAGGTTGATCCTTTCCATTTTTTCGCTATCTCGCCTAGTTTCTGAGATATCCGTGCTCAAAATTAGCTAATTTTGAAAAAAATGAAATTGCCTCGCGTTTTTTGCCTTATTTCGTTAGCTAACTCTTTGGCCCTTCGTCCAACGAAAAAGTCATAAGGAAGGAAGTTGTAGAGCATTAAATTTCCTTGAAGAATATGTGATAGTTTACTTTTTATCTTTAACCATTCAAAAGTTAGAGCAATTTTAACTTTATGTGTAAATTCCGGAATTTTGCAGAAAAACTTAACTTTCGTATTTTCCATTATTTCACTGCTCTAACTCTGTATAAAAGCCAATATTACGTATTTATATATATAAATAGTATGTACTATATATATAAGTTGTACATAAATGAATCAATATATATATATATGTATTTTGTAATATATTTTCAAGAAATATATATGCTTATATATAGTCCATTCAGTGATTGAATGAATAGATGGAAATGGAAGGAGCACGGTTTTTGACTTTGGGACTTTGTTTGGACTAGTTAGAAGTTAAACATACTAAAAGTCCCCACTCCTAGGAGGTGAGCGGGGGCCAGGGGGTTCCGTAGAATGTCCCTTTTTTCGGTTTTTCGCTTATATCTATGGATCCTAGCGTTAATACCACTCTATACAAAATTTAACCTGATAAAATGTTCCATCAAGACTGATTCCTTTCACTTTTTCGGTATCTCGCACAGTTTATTTTAAACTTGTATGTGATCGGAAATTAATTTTCAAGAATAACAACTTTTTTATTCTAGAGTTTGAAAATAAGTATCAAACTGTCTCTAGAAAGAGCTCAATCCAACTATCAAAGATGTACGTGTGACACACTTTGACATTGTTATAGACGGAGGATTTCTCCTGCACAAAGTTATTTGGCAAAGAGGTTCCACGACATCTGCCATTTGTGATGGATACGTCAATTTTATGAACAGTCACTATCGTGGAAGGAGTTTCACTGTAGTATTTGATGGGTACACGAGCTCATCCTCAAGTACAAAGGTCGCTGAGCAGCAAAGGCGGTACCATCTCAGCAAGTAAGCCGACATACATTTCAATCAGTAGACAGTCATAACTGCGAAGCAGGAAGACTTCCTGTCAAATTTCTACAACAAAAGTCTGCTGATTAACATGCTGAAAGTCACACTACAGGCACATGGAGTCAGAACCCTGAAAGCACGGAATGATGTGGATGTCCTCATTGTAGATATGGCTATGGAGTTGTCACATACCACCGCTGTTGCAGTTATTGGTGAGGATGTTGACCTAATAGTCCTGTTGATGGCCAAAGCACCTAGTGATCAGAACATAATTTCCGTCAAGCCTGGGCGTAGAAACATAAAACCTACATTGTTTTCTACCAAGGGGCTGCGAGACATACTATTTCTACATGCCTTCACTGGGTGCGATACCACCTCAGCAGCCTTCTGAAAGAGTAAGCTGGGATTTATCAAACTGTATTTGAAGTCTCCAGATATCCAGGGAACTGCTGCAGTTTTCTCAGACCCTTCCTCAACCAAGGATGATGTAGAGGAAGCTGGGGAAAAGTGTATTTTGAGGTGGTACGAGGCCCCACCTAAAGAGAAATCTCTAAACGCTTACCGTTACCAATCCTATGTAAAATCGGTAGCCAATATCAAACCGGACATCTCGTGCCTCCCACCAACTGAGGGGGCAGCGAAACAACATTCTGAGGACATATCACAAAGTCAAGATGCAATTGGGAAATTAGCTGCCTCCTCAGATGTATGGGTGGGAGTTAACCAACAAATTTCTAACCCCGGTACACAGTGAGCACCAGGCTGCACCGGATGAAATTTTTTTTTTTTTTTGTCGGTGCACAAAGGATTGTGCCACCACCAAATGCGGATGCAGAAAGGCATCTCTCAAGTGTTCCCCTGCGTGCCAAAACTGCCAGGGGAACTGTCTTAATGGGGGCCCCCTCTTGGTCAATGAGGATGAAGAACTCGACATCGATCCTCTGCCAGTTATCCTAGAAGATGTATCCCCTTTCTCAATGGATGAAGCAGAATTATACCCAGGACCAAGTTACCATGACGCGGAAGGACCCTCCGGCTCCAAGAGAGTCAGGAATTTATAATTATTATTGCTGTTCAATTGTACTAAAAGGTGTAAATATATTATTAAAGTAAATATAACACAGTTTCAAGAAACATTTACGAGTTAATGTGTTAATAAAAAAAGTTATGTACAAATTGTTGTTTACTCTGGAATCATCCTACCACATCCTACCCCAATGCCTTTGCGGAGCGAATGTATAGTTAATATAGGCCTATATTTTATATTAACTGTAGATTATATATTATATATATTGAATAAAAGTATTATTGCCTATGTAGAGGGTTATTATGGCTCCTAAATAACAATAAAGATTCGTGAATCCTCGATAAATTGTCAATTTTGAGTATCAAAATTTTCCATAATAGGCCTATATTATAGTAATTGTATTTCTCTGGGATAAATGATGGACCTCTCAAAGTGGTTCCACTAGGTTCGGGGTTCGAAATTAGTAAACGACACCAAACAATATTACTTTTGAAGAACTCCATATATACTTGAAAATATATTATAAATACATAGCCTATATATACACATAATTTCTTTATGTGCCATTTATATATATATAATACATACTATTTATACATATAAATATATATAATACATATATATTGGATTTTATATAGAGTTTCAGCAGTGGAAGAACGGAAAATACGAAGTTAAGTTTTTCTGCAAAATCCCGGAATTTACACACAAAGTTAAAACTGCTCTACCTTTTGAACGGTTGAAGATAAAAAGTAAACTAACATATATTCTTGAAGGAAATTTAATGCTCTAAGACTTCCTTCCTTATGAATTTTTTGTTGGACGAAGGGCCGAAGAATTAGCTAACGAAATAAGGCGAAAAACGCGAGGAAATTTTATTTTTTTCAAAATTAGCTAATTTTGAGCACGGATATCTCAGAAACTAGGTGAGATAGCGAAAAAATTAATTAAATCAATCTTGTGGAGCATTTTGTCAAATTTAATTTTGTGTAGAAGGGTCTTATCGCTAGGACCCATAGTTTCCGAGATATAAGCGAAAACCCGAAAAAAGGGACCTTCTAAAGGCCCCCCTGCCCCCCGCTCACCTCCTAGGAGTGGGGACTTTTAGTATGTTTACCTCCTTACTAGTCCAAACAAAGTCCCAAAGTCAAAAATTGTGTTCCTTCCATTTCCCTCTACAACTTTTCATTGACTGGACTACTAATAGTTATCAGAGTTGTAATGTGAACTCAAAATTTGTGACTTTTTTCTTTAAAGTTAAATTAACTGATATGAAATTCCAAAATATATACTAATATTAGTTTATGTTCTAAGTAGGCCTATAGGCAAGGGCGCCCATATGATATTTTCTAGGGGGGGCAATTTTTTTATTAATTTATTTTTTCCCGCTATAACTTCTTGGGCCGCTTTGTAACATTATTATATTAATAATATAATAAGTGCAATAATGACGTAGCCAGAAAATAATTTCGGGGAGGGTTGAAAGTGATGAAGGTTTAGGGGAATGGATTACCCCCCCCCCCCCAGAAAGGGGGGTCGGGGGTCCTCCCCCGGGAAATTTTTAAATATTGAACTAATGAAAATCACATTCTACGCTATTTTAGCACTAAAAATCTAGTTAACAAATTTGTTTACCATACTCTACGCCAACGCAAACAAGAAATTGTTACTTAAGTTGGAGGTCCACCCTGAAAAATTTTTAAATAACGAATGAAAATCACATTTTACTCTATTTTAGCACTGAAAAAATAGTTAGCAAATTTGTTTACCATATTCTCAAGACATGCCAACGTAAACAAGAAATTGTTATCTAAGTCGGAGGTTCACCCCCGGAAAATTTTTAAATATTGAGCTAATGAAAATCACATTTTATGCTATTTTAGCACTGAAGAACTAGGTAGCGAACAGAGAGACTGAAATGAGAAGGAATTCCATTGTGCATGAAGTAGGCTAAGTTACATGCCTCGTCGTATTCGTAATGGTACATATTCCAACAGGACTGGTAATTAGTTTTCTTTTTAAGAGCGCTCTGTACCTTTGTCCATTGAGACGACGTGGCAGTGGATAGCCCCACCAGTCACCAAATTGCCGGCCCAGAGTTGTGTACAAAGGGCTTTAACCAGGAAATACGGCATTTTTGGACCCATGTTCACATAACGTAGGCTAATTTCACCCTTTAACTTAGGCCTTTATGCAAAAAATATTTCCTCAAATTTTGGCATACTTTTTATATTACTTTATATAGGCTACTGTATACTTACGATAAAACAATGCAATACGCTACCAGGATATCTCTCTACTTCTTCTCATTTCCCAATGCCTTAAGTTATAATAGCCTATTCTTGTATTTACATTTTCTGGACTTGCTTAAAACACGGCTTCGCAAGTGTGCAACTTTACGCCTTGGCCTACTAATCATCTTAAAACGAATACAATTGACATTACAATAAAATAAGGTCATTTAATTACAATATTAACTTACATTGTTTTACCAAATAGCCTATATCAGTTTTATGCTTCATTTTGGATTAATCAGTAACGATTTCAAATAGATAAGATAAGATAAGATAAGAATCTTTATTTACCGTTTAATACATAGTACAATTGGCTTCGTCATTGTTTTATATTTACAATATACTTAAAATTATTTACAACTAGCATGTGCCCGCGGCTTCGCCCGCGATAATTATTTATAAAATTAAAAATTAAGAGCATAATAGTTAAATCATTATATTTATTAACACCTAAATCACGTGGACAACATACCACGATTAGGTAGCGTCGCCTGGTAAACGCGACCTCAGATTCGAGTTCCTTGGCCCAGAAAACCCCTTTATAGTGAGTTTCGTCCAAATCGAACAATGTTTGACCATATTTAGGCCTATATTGATTATCCCTCTTCCGTGTAGGTTGAAAATTTCATATGTCTGCGGGCCTTGATATTCTAAACAAATGAATCGTCCAGGATGGACTAACAAAATCAAGCGATGGCCCGCGATAATATATCAAAAATTAAAAATTAAGAGCATAATACTTAAATCGTTATATTTATTAACACCTAAATCACGTGGACAACATACCACGATTAGATAGCGTCGCCTGGTAAAAGCGACCTCAGATTCGAGTTCCTTGGCCCAGAAAACCCCTGTAGGCCTATAGTGAATATCGTCCAAATCGAACAATGTATGGCCATATTTAGGCCTATATTAATTATCCCTCTTCCGTGTAGGTTGAAAATTTAATATGTCTGCGGGCCTTGATATTCTAAACAAATGAATCGTCCAGGATGGACTAACAAAATCAAGCGTTGGCCCGCGATAATATAACAAAAATTAAAAATTAAGAGCATAGCCTAATACTTAAATCATTATATTTATTAACACCTAAATCACGTGGACAACATACCACGATTAGATAGCGTCGCCTGGTAAAAGCGACCTCAGATTCGAGTTCCTTGGCCCAGAAAACCCCTGTATAGTGAGTTTCGTCCAAATCGAACAATGTATGACCATATTTAGGCCTATATTAATTATCCCTCTTCCGTGTAGGTTGAAAATTTCATATGTCTGCGGGCCTTGATATTCTCAACAAATGAATCGTCCAGGATGGACTTACAAAATCAAGCGATGGCCCGCGATAATATATCAAAAATTAAAAATTAAGAGCATAATAGTTAAATCATTATATTTATTAACACCTAAATCACGTTGACAACATACCACGATTAGATAGTGTCGCCTGGTAAAAGCGACCTCAGATTCGAGTTCCTTGGCCCAGAAAACCCCTGTATAGTGAGTTTCGTCCAAATCGAACAATGTTTGACCATATTTAGGCCTATATTGATTATCCCTCTTCGGTGTAGGTTGGAAATGTCATATGTCTAAGGGACTTGACATTCTAAACAAATGAATCGTCCAGGATGAACTTACAAAATCAAGCGATCGCCCGCGATAATTATTTCAAAAATTAAAAATTAAGAACATTGGCCCTACAGTAGTTAAATCATTAGGCCTATATAGCCTACACGTGAATTACATATCACGATTAGATAGCGTCGCCTGGTAAAAGCGACCTCAGATTCGAGTTCCTCGGCCCAGAAAACCCCTGTATAGTGAGTTTAGTCCAAATCGAACAACGTTTGACCATATTTAGGCCAATATTGATTATCCCCCTTATAGGTAATAATAATAATAATAATCCTCTTCGGTGTAGGTTGGAAATGTCATATGTCTGCGTGCCTTGACATTTTAAACAAATGAATCGACCAGCGTGAGTTACAACATTCA
Source organism: Ectobius pallidus (assembly GCA_964059195.1). Classification (NCBI taxonomy): domain Eukaryota; kingdom Metazoa; phylum Arthropoda; class Insecta; order Blattodea; family Ectobiidae; genus Ectobius; species Ectobius pallidus. The sequence goes on along the minus strand of CAXKWD010000008.1, from coordinate 71,974,297 downwards.
AGCGATCGCGATGGTTTTATTTCCAAGGTATGAGAAAAATAGCCAAAGCCGACTGTAATTGATTTGACATTGAAATGTATAGTCATCGCGCCCAAACGAACCCCAGTCGGCTACAAAGCGAGCGGAACGCTTTTAAGTCTGACCACTTCCCTCATCTGGAAAAGATTATTAGGGTCTACCCACCCCTAAACGCTTTTAAGTCGGACCACTTCCCTCATCTGGAAAAGATTATTAGGGTCTACCCACCCCTAAACAAATGCGGTGGTCCCTGCCACCAGGTCAGGCCTTGTTGCAATGTCACTTGTGTTGTTTCTCCAGATTTGTGGAAATCAGCTGCAAGTCTTTTAAACTGTGGCAACAATGCGCATCTTATGCTTAGGCACGCGCAACATTTCCCTTCCTTCCATTTCGGCTTTTCAACCCCAAGATGTTTATGGAGGGTTTGTCCAGGGGTGGGGTTGAGATACTTTATTAGAGGGTTGCCGCCTGAGGATCCTTTAAAAGCGGTGACTATATCTGAAAACTGATGCTTCGAAAACGCAAAAAATACACGTTTTCTGCCCGTTTTTCACTCATAACTCGCGAAGGAAAGCTAAAATTAAAATTTGGTTTCGAGGTGCACCTATGTCCACCCTTTAGTCCACCCTTTAGTGCACCTAAGTTTAAAATTTCAGATCTCTGCGTTCAGTAGATTTCGCTGGGCATCGCGGACAGACAGACAGACAGACACTTCCTTCTATTAATATAGATTATGCTGTATAAGAACAGTCATAATGCGAATTGTAATGGACAGCATCATACCACCTGCTATAAATTGCTTCAACACACACAACTCTTTAGATTACCTGTCCATACACAACTTAAAAATAACATGCATTAACTGGAACACTAAGATTCTACTACACGGTTATGTTCCTATTACACATTTGCATCAGAGTAATGCAATACTGTAGTGAAAGATCTTAAAAAAGAATTTAAGAAGGTATGCAGATACAAATTGAGCTATTCTATAGGTAATAATAGCTACCAGTCAGGATAATAAATTGGACATATTACAGTTGTTAAACTCTTCAAGTGAATAAAATGCTTTACCCTTAATCTAAAATGCTTTAGAACAGTTTTAAATTTGTTCATTGTCACTAAGTGTGAACTCTGGGAGTTTATTAAATAGTTGAAGGCCATGTTATCCTGCGGCTCGCTCTGAAGTAGACTATGCTAAATTGCTATAAGTTTATTAGAGGCCTGCCAAAACCATAAGTTAACTCATTTCTTAAACCACGGCCCCAATTTCATTGCTCAAGAAAACACTGAGATACATCCCTATACATAGGCCTACTGTACCTGCATTTTAGAAACAAACTTTATTAGCCTACAGTATTTAGTTGTATTTTCTACATAAAAAAGTTTAAACCCCATGTTTTTATTCACTTCAGCTTTTTTTAATAATGCTGAATCTCCTCTTTTTGGTGAAAAATTTAGACAGATTTTGTCAATTTAGCTATCGTCATTTCAGTAGGCTATATTTTTCGCTATTTTTATTTAATTTCGTCAACGATTTCCCTATATTTGTTGGGGGCTGTAGGAAATAGGCTAAAAACGTCAGCAGTTTAATTTATGCGGCTTGCTTTCTAGAGCATAACAGTTCCACAGTGTGTATACCGGTACATTTTTCTGTTGCTTGGAGGTACATAAAATAATTGGATTCAGATATAATTTATCTCAGGACCTTCAGTTGGCGGGGAACATGGAGTTAACCGAGTATTGATCTGCCTGTCAAACACATTCCGGCCAATGAGAGCGTTCTTCCCTTCTGACTGGTTGGATGTTGCCACGCCCTCGCCAATAGCACTAAACCTGTCACCTGCAACCCATGGCATGGAACATTTTGACATGTACATTTCTCATACCCAAAACAATTCCCCTTATTTATTATATTTTTCTTGCTCACCATTAGGCCTAGACTGCATTCTGAGGCACTATTATATGCTTTAAAACGTATTCCCCTCTGAATTTGTAGGCTATGTCCCCTTCCACAGAAATTAAAAGATTGTAAGGCAAGGAAAAGTACTGTGAAAATATTAAGAGTTGTTATATACTATTTCTATAAAGATAAATCTTTAATTACTTTTTTTTTTATTAATCAGGATGAATTTAGTTATTTAGTACTCCCTTACTTTAAGATGAAAATACAGTAGAGTTTCGTAGTTCGAGTTTCGGTAGTTCGAGTTTCGGTAGTTCGAGTTTCGGTAGTTCGATATTCCCATAATTTATTTCGAGTCGAAAAATGTGAATTAACAATTAAAATAACTTAATAAATTAGTCGTTAATTTAATTAATTTAGTTAACTTAATAAATTAGTCGTTAATTTAGTTAACTTAATAAATTAGTCGTTAATGTTCGTTTTCAGTGCGAGTGTGCCTTATAAGGGGCTAGGGCTAGATATTAACGAGGACGTAACAGATTAAGAAGAGAAAAACGGTCATTTTTATGGTTGTGAAGCAATAAGAAGAAACTGCTCTATGTTTCTGGTGAAACCTTGTATACGAAAAACGATCGATTTTCACCTACAATCGATTGTAGTGTTTGCTAGGAAATCGCAAATAAGTTTATTATTATCATCGAATGAAGTAAATAGGCCTATTAGTTTTAGCCTAATCATTTGAAACTTTATTTAATTGGGAGCGAACATTGAGAAGGTGCTGTAGGCCATCATATAACATTAAGTAGCCTATGTAGAAATGCTCATCTCTGTCTGTTCCTATTCGTCGCAATAAAAAAAATAATAAAAAATATTAATAATAATAAAATAAAAAACAGGCCTAGCCTACTAAACCGAGAGAACTGAAATTCTGCATGTACACAGTTTTTATACCCGGAAAGATTACAAACCTGTGGTTGTTCACTTGACCGCCTATGTGGTCTTGTGGTTAGCGTCGCTGACTACAGATCAGTCGGTCCGGGTTCGATCCCCGGTACCTTCTTGGATTTTTCTGAGGTTGGGAGGTCTGGTTAGGGTGTACTCAGCCTCGTGATTAAAAATGAGGAGCTACTTGATAGAGAAGTAGCGGCTTCGGTCATGGAAACCACCATTAACGGCCGTGGTTGTCTGCATGCTGACCACATGTCCCCAATCCTTCCACCTGTCTATAGTGGATGACGCAGCGGTCGGGTGGTAGGCCTTGTCCCTCTAGGGATGCAGCGCCTCGGAGTTAGTTAGTTAGTCGTTCACTTACCTCCGCTATTTCACCTAATATAATCAGTAGTGAGCGGATTTTTATGTAAATAATTTTTTTTCTCTGCTTATAGACAGAAGACTACAACTAAAACTAAAATTCCGAACTGGAACCCTGAAGTTTATATATGAAATTCTATTTCACATAAAAACACATATTTCTGTAATATTTTATGTAAATACATATTTTAAAACAATTACATATAAATACATAAATTGTTATATTTCCCTTGTTCTGATTTTTAAAATTCAGTTTAAAATGTTTTCCAAGGACATATATTAATGAAAACTCAATGTGAATTTATTTCTTAACGTGAATTCGTTTCATTCGAACTCCTGCATCACTGCATGTGACCTTGACTGCACCCGCCTTCTAATCGGTGGAGAACAAAGACGTGTGTGATTCCCCGTGTCACATGCAAGTGAGTCTGACCCTCAGTCTCTCGCGTCGCGTTGCTTTGATGACTAGTAGTGAGACTGTTTTTTAGACTGTATAAGGTGATAGTGCAGATAAAATGCCGAAAGTAAAGTGCAGTGTTCGTTTACGTTTACAGCAATATGTTCCTGAATTTAGTGGGACGTTTACAAGTGATGGGAAAATTCTATTCTCTCAAAAATGTGGGAAATCTGTAAATGCAGATCAGCGATTTCAAGTCATGCAGCATAGCTGGTAGTAAACACACAATGGCCGCTTCACGTTCAGCACCTAGACAAGCTCTCCTAGGTGAAACAGCTTCTTCACATAGGCCTACTCAGTTTGTAAAAAGTTCTGGATATTACGCAGATTTGTGCAAAACATTTCTTGCGTGTGATATTCCTTTATATAAATTGAAGAATCCAGAGCTCAAGAAGTTCCTGACTAAATACACAAAATATGAAACACCAGAAGAATCAACAAGAAAATTGTATGTCCCTGCGTGCTATGAAGAAACGTTAGGAAGGATCAGAGCAGAATGTGAGAATAAAAAATCTGGGTAAGCCTGGACGAAACAACAGACTCTAATGGAAGGAAAGTGGGAAACGTCGTGCTGGAAAATAACGAAATTGCTTCAGAACGGTGTTTTTTATTAGATTGCAGAGAAATGTGAGCAACAAATCGTCTAACGGTGGCTCGCTTATTCAATATGAATCACTTCAGTTATTATGGCCGGATGGGGTCAAATTTGTTAATGTTCTTTTGTTACTTACGGATGCTGCCCCCTACGTCATGAAGAAGCAGCAGGTCTATCTTATCTGTAAGCTTCCTAAATATGATACATGTAACATCTAACATGTAACATACATGCACACGCTTTACACAGGGTATGTGAACAGGTAGCCTACGTAGGCTACCTTATATCCTAAAGTGGACAAATTAATTTCAAATGGCAAGAAAGTATTTTTGAAATCCCAACGGGAATTGATTTGTTCAAGGAGAAAAATCCTGATCTTGCATTTACTCTTACATCTATAGTCACTCGCTGGGGAAGATGGTTGGAAGCAGTGGAATATTATGCACAGAATTTTGAAAATTTCAAATCCGTTGTAAATGAATTGAATAAGGATGATGCTTCATCAATTAAAATTCTTCAAGATTTATTTAAGGGCAGTTCACTAAAAAATTAATTATCTTACATATCTGCAAATTTCAGTTTTTTTGTCACTCAATAAAGAAATTAGAAACATCAACAAAATTGTTGACTGAGACGGTTAATGAAGTGCGTGAGAATGAGAGAAAAATTAATTCACTCAAAGGCCCTAAAATTACAGCAATTAAACAAAAAATGATGGATTTTACATCATGTGTGAAGTTGCCAACATTTTGAAAGGGAAGCAAGATAGTGGAGAAATTGCAAGACTATGCAAGACTAACTTCTTGTGACGTCGAGCGTTTCTTCTCTCGGTTTCGGGCATTTTTCCGTGACAACAGACATCGGTTTGTGATGGAAAACTTGGAGAATGTCTTAATTGTCCACTGCAACAGCGATATATTTCTCCCCAGCATTGTCTCATCATGACTGGTGAGTAATAATAAAATTTTAGGCCTATATGTATAAAATTGATGTATTACATAATACTGAAATAAAATATTTTTAAAATTTTTATACAAATTTTTCCATTTTTAGTAGGCTACATAAGAAAATAAATATTTTCAAGATTTTTAGCGCATAAAAATCCGCTCCCTATAATGACTTAGGAATATGTAGGCTTAGTCAGTAACATTCAATTTCAGTTAAAATGAACATAAGCCATGACACACAAAATAAACAGATTCACATCAATAGGCTATTTCACAGCCTACTGGTAAAACCTAAAGATCCTATTTCTCTCTCCCCTTTCTCCCCCTCTACCCTTCTCTCTCCATGCCACGCATGCGGCACATGGCTTAATTTTTGGCGGCCCGCAAATAAATAGCCTAGTAATTTTAACTACAATGCCATATAACAATTTAGTGACAGAGAAACTCCGGGGGTGAGGGGCGGACAAAAAAAAAGTGTCAGGTCTCACATTAAATTAAAAAACGCATTTTTACAAATTTTGTAATATAGGCTAATTGATATATTTGTGTTACGTCACATGTAATATATAAATAAATCATTGCGGCCCGCTAGTCTTCCACGAGAAAGACAATGGCCCTTTAGTTGAAATATGTTGAAGACCACTGCATTAGACTAAAGCTGCACAAAATAAAATTCCCTCCTCAATCGAACTGCTATACGCCACACAACAAGCTCAACCAAGAAGACAGCGTTAGGAAGCCATAGTTACACACTGTGCACACTAGTCACATGCTACCAAAGCACTAATTTTACAGAGGTGATACAAATTAGGAGCCGGTACAATTAGGCAACTCTCCCCTAGCATATAAACTTATGTCTAATTTTGAAATAATATTCCAAAATCAAACAAACGAACAAACAAATAGACTAATTTAATTTGGGAAGGACGTCAGGCACACCAAGAAAACGAAGTACGGTTACTTCCTCTTGATGTTTATCGGGTACGGCTAAAACTGTGCAAAATACATTCTCACCCGTTTGAAGGATGGGTAATCGACCAATTTAAAATAAATTATGAATTACAAATAGGCCCTAGGCCGACAAGTAAATTAAAATGAAAGTTCAAATACAAATACATCAATAGCCTATTATTTAGAATGTAGCCTATATACACTTCAAATAGGGGAACCCGTGGCGGAACGGGGCACTTAATATTTAATCCTATCTAGGAAGATATACAAAACAAAAAATCAGCATTGTATAGGCATACATAATTTATTCATGGTCTTCAGAATACAACTGGCAGTAAAACATCTAAGAATCACTGTTTCACGGTGGATTAATATGAATTATTTAAGAAAGTGTCAATCACCCCGTTCCACCCCGTATGCGGGGCAGAATGGGGTAAAATAAAATACTTTTGTTAGTAACTTACAATATTTACACATAAGTACTGTTTCGTCGTCCTCAGTCTATAGGCTACCTGCACACGAATTACGTGACCACTATTTACACTCACCACAAGCAATCCACCCTTCAATAGAGGTCGAATAAGACAAGCAGTGTCCTCATCACCGTCTTCATTTTCACTTGGACTTGATCGACTTGTGATTTGTTCGGTCTTCTTTCTTGTCTTTCTTTGTGTTTGCTTTTTGCCTACAAAGAATTTCTTCCATACCCTTTCCTTTTTGGGGCCTTGAACTTCTTGAGGTTTAATGAATGTTCCAGTTCTGCTCTTGAGGGAGATAGAGTCAGTATAACCGTTTTCTCTCTTTTTCGTGAAACCCTTTTTTCTTCTTGTCTCAATTTTGGGATGGGCAGCAGATTTTCGAAATGAGGACGACGTAGGTGCCACAGTGTCAGGTACTCAAGAGCACTGGGCCTTTTGCTCGAGGGTTTGCTCTTCTGCATTGTAAACGACTGATTTATTGAAAATAACAAATAATGAGTGTTCACTTAGGCCTACTTCAATGACTGTTTTCGCTGAGGGTAAAAAGTTGTCTTCAGGAAATACCTGATTTTCCTCTCAGAGTCATGGACCATCTATTGATATTTAAAAAGAATTAAAAAAATATAAGAATTGTAAAAAAATGAACTCGGGGCTGAATGGTGCATTCCCCCGTTCCGCCCCACCCTATTCTGCCCCAGAGACAGCATTAGGTTAGATTAGACAATGACCCTCCATAATCCAAATTTTTCTCGCGTAACGAACCTTTAATATAGTGCTTAAATAATACACTTTCAATATGTAGGCCTATACAAAGAATAATAAACTAAAGAAAAGATTGCAGCTTACCTTACGGCATAGGACCGACAATATTACAAAGAAACTCGTTAATTGACTGTAACAACACACACAACCACATCTCAACTCAAATTGAAAAAGAATGACATCCCAAGATGCTTTGCTGATCGTCCATTGTGATTTCGTTAGTTTTCATCGACGGCAGCAACGAACGGCTGAGATATAGAGCCACCCCGTTCTGCCCCGTCACCCCGTTCTACCCCGTGTTCCCCTACGCTACATAAGAATGAAATACAATTTAATATGAAAAATGTATAGGCATAATAGAATTGTTAATAGTACAGTCGAAAATTTCATATAAGTTATAGGCTACCATAAAAGGGATTTTCTGTTAGCAAAAAAACGGGTAGTCCTATAAATCGCTTTTGTGCCTTTTGTGGTAATTTGTTGAACTTGACAATAGCAATCGAGCTAAACAAATTCCAATTTTATTTGCTCGGTGTAACATTTGGGTCAGACTTATCAATATACCTGTTCATGTCCTTTTTGACTTTAAATAAACAAATTAATAGGTCTATGTATAAATTTATAATGGATAAAATGTTTTCTCTAATAAATAAGGATCCACGATGTGCTCCAGGACACTAGGACATTACTACTTTATACTACTGAAGAATGCATGATAGCAGCTTTTAGGCCTAAGGTATGAGTGGGGTATAAGAGGTTTAAGGGTCTTAATAAATAAACTACTCCTGTAAATTTCACGCATAAGTTATAGCCTAACATTTACATGTTGCTCTCATGTGAGTTTATTGGCTAATGTAGGCCTAATTCCTAGTAATTTTGAATGTCGTCGAGTATTTTCATTATTAGGATTCCTTTGGGAAAATGATCTCCATCTATAGGCCTATAAGTGGCTTTGTCCTGACTGACTGAGAATTAACTTAGAGACTAAACTATAATAGGTAGAAACTTTGAATTTTGACAGTAGGCTACCTACGTTTCATAATCTAAGTGCACACTAAGAAAGAATTTGCAAACTTTTGATTTTTAATGCCAAAAATCAAATGTTTTCAAGGAGACGAAATACCTTCCATAAGAAACACGAGTAATTCTATTGTTCAGGAAAACATTAGCTAGACAGTATTCAATTGTGAAATTAATTCAAGGTGGCTTGCTTGGTTGCTATCTTGATCCATTTGTTTACGATTCGCAGAGGTCTGATTTACACAGAAAGGGGATCATCAATGCACGCCAAAATGGAAAAAACATTGAATGATTTGGACGTAACTAACTTTGCGGGGAAGGGGAGGGGGGTTGGGGCTGAATCTGAGGTTTTCTTTTTCTCTTTCTTTTTTTTTTCGGGCGGCGCACTTTATTTGTGAAATGCACCTCGAATCCGGGACATTAGCTTTTTAAATTATCAATGGCTATAAGTTAATAAAATCGTTTGTGCATGATTTGGGTAGGCCTATGGTTCATGAATCTATGGTTCATTCTAATCGTTTAATTTAGGATTTGTATGCCCATATAGCAGCATATGATTCGTTTTGTTCGTTTAGTTATTTATATTTTTAACGTTAAACAATAGGCTATAATCTATATATATAAAAATGAATGTATGTGTGTCTGTGTGTCTGTGTGTGTGTCCATTATGCATTACTACACCATTCATCCGATCGCCATGAAACTTTGGGAAGTTGTCGAGTACATTCCCGGGAAGGTTTTCGGCATATTACATTTTTAGTTTTTGCTTTCGTTATTGAGTTATGAGTGAAAAACGGGCAAAAACGTGTATTTTAGCGTTTTCGAAGCATCAATTTTTAGTTACACATTTCAATGTCAAATCAATTACAGTAGGCTTTGGCTATTTTTGTCATAAAACCATTACGATCGCTTGAATGTTGTAGCTCACGATTGTCGACTCATTTGTTTATCATGTCAAGGCACGCAGATATATGAAATTTTCAACCAACACCGAAGAGGATTATTATTAAGTGCCAGTATGGTACTTTATGAGATTGTGTGGTGGACGAAAAAATGTCTGTCCGTCTGTCTGTCCGTCTGTCTGTCTGTCCGTCTGTCTGTCTGTCCGTCTGTCTGTCTGTCTGTCCGTGTGTCTGTACGCACCATAACTCAAATATGCTTTTTTGGATTTTCATGAAACTTTGAAAACACATTTATAATGTCCATGGGAAGAACCCTATTGATATTGAACCAAATCGGTTCACCGGTACCGGAGTAATGCCCAATTTAGTGCCTATTTTAATAGATTATATTAGAAAGGCGCCATAGCTCAAATACGCTGTATCCGATTGCCACGAAACTTGGTATACCCATTTTTGACGCCCATGAAAAGTGCCCTATTGAATTTGAACCTAATCTGTTGACCGGTACCGGAGTAAAACCCAATTTAGTGTATATTTTAAAGGCGCAATAATTCGAATACGCTTTTTCGGATTTTTATGAAACTTCGTACACGCATTTATAATATCCATGGAAAGACGTCTATTGATATTCGACCAAATCGGTTGGTCAGTACCAGAATAATGCCCAATTTAGTGCATTTTATGTTAATATATAAGAAGTCGCGATAACTCAAATATGCTTTATTGGATTTTCTTGAAACTGTGTATACCCATTTATAATGTACATGGGAAGAAGTCTACTGATATTGGACCAAATCGGTAGACCGGTACCGTAGTAAAACCCAATTTAGTGTCTATTTTAAAGACGCGGTAACTCAAATACACTTTACCGGATTTTTATGAAACTTGGTATACACATTTATAATGTCCATGGGAAGACGTCTATTGATACTGGATAAAATCGGTTGACCTGTTTCGGAGTTATGCTCAATTTAGTGCCTATTTTATGGTAATATACGTATTCGAAAGAATTTATTTAAAAAAATGAAAATCAGTTATCTTGACAACATAACCTTTTGTTTTACTGTGATTTCTAAGGCTTTGGCAATTAAAATACGGTTAGCTATGACAACACTATTGCTTTAAATGCGCTTATCCCATAACTGACCCAGGTGGCTAAGATGGTAACGTCTTGGCGTCACATTCTGGAGTTCCATGGCTCAAATCCCGAAACCGGCCAATTTGACTTTTCTTTATATTCTGCATATCATAACTGCAATCATAACTGATTAAACAAAACATACTGGCACTTTGTTATATCAGTTTACCTGATTTTATTATTATTATTATTATTATTATTATTAGTCTATTATAAGAGGGATAATCAATATAGGCCTAAATATGGTCAAACGTTGTTCGATTTGGACGAAACTCACTATACAGGGGTTTTCTGGGCCAAGTACCTCGAATCTGAGGTCGCTTTTACCACGCGACGCCTAAATGGGGTCAAACGTTGTTCGATTTGGACGAAACTCACTATACAGGGGTTTTCTGGGCCAAGTACCTCGAATCTCAGGTCGCTTTTACCAGGCGACGCTATCTATCGTGGCATGTAATTCACGTGATTTAGGTGTTAATGAATATAATGATTTAACTATTATGCTCTTAATTTTTAATTTCTGAAATAATTATCGCGGGCGATCGCTTGATTTTGTAGGTCCATCCTTGACGATTCATTTGTTTAATAATAATAATAATAATAATACTTTATTGTCAAAGAGCAGCTTGTTCCTGCTATAGACATTGTCAGTGTACATTAAAATAAATCACTTATAATAACATTTCACATAAAATCAAAGTATATTAACTATATTAAAACTCAGGTAGTCGTCAATAGAGTAAAAAGGATGCCTTAGCAACCAATCAAAGAGTTTTCTTTTAAAACAGCTTATACTTAAGTTTCTGGTTTCAAGAGTTAATCTGTTGTAAAGCACCATACCTTTAACAAAACATGTTTCCTTAGTCCGGGTAAGTCGACAATTAGGGATATTCAATTTGTATCTATTTCTAGTAGGCTATTAATGTTATGTACATCAGATCTTAAATTATATTGGTGTAAATTAGAATGGATATGAAGCAAAGTATAGAATATGAAAAGGTTATAAACTGTAAGTATTTTTAGTTGAATAAACAGAGGTTTACAGTGAACATCAGGCTTTTTGCGCATAATTATTCTAATTATTCTCTTTTGACAAAGCAATATCTCCTTGACATGTGAACTGCTTCCCCATAAATGTACACCATACACAATAGGCCTATGACTCTGAGCAAGTGAATAATAAATATTTCTAAGACCATCAAGCGGAATAAAACATGTGAGTTTTCTGAGAAGGTAAGTGGTTTGAGACAGCTTCTTGCAAATTTTATCTATATGATACTTCCACGAAAGTTTTGAATCAAGTTCGAAGCCCAAAAAGTTAACATTTTCAAGATCATTTGTTACATCTTTAAGTCCAAAATACATGACCTGTGTTTTACTTTCGTTCAAAAGAAATCCATGTACCATAAACCAGTGTTTAGCCACATTAAAATTAATATCAATGTCATTATTTAATTCATCCAAGTTTTTGTTTTTTGCCCTTATAGTGGTGTCGTCTGCGTACAAGACAGGGGCCTTGGGTAGATTATAACTAAGATCATTAATCATAACAATAAACAGGAGAGGGCCCAATATTGATCCTTGAGGTACGCCATAATTTATATCCACAAGTTGCGAATTGGTATTATTTATAGAAACATACTGCTTTCTTCCAGTCAAATAAGATTGTAAAATTCTTAAACTATTTTCACTCAAACCATAGTGCCTCAACTTACAGATAAGTAATTCAGGTACCACACAGTCGAATGCTTTAGTGAGATCACAAAGTATCAGTGACACAAGGCATCTATCTTCAAAGGCATCTAAAATATAGTTTACTATATCTTCTAGAGCTAAAGTCGTTGACTTATTTTTTCTGAAGCCATACTGTGTAGATGTTAACATATCATTAACTTCCAGATGTGATATAAGTTGTCTATACATGATATACTCAAAAAGCTTTGATATAATAGGAACCAGTGACACTGGGCGATAATTTTTCAAGTTTGAGGTATCACCTTTCTTGTGTATTGGGCTAACCTTTACAATTTTCAAGACAGCAGGAAAAATTCCTTGTAATAAACACCTGTTAAACAAAACCATCAATGGTAAGGCAATAACTGGTATGATCCTTTTGATAAAGCGATTAGATAAACCATAAACATCGCAGCTACCAGACAGTGTTAAACTATTCCCTGCCATGATTACATCATCAACAGAGACAGTACTCCAATTAAACTCTGTACTGTATTTTGGTTTTGATTTTGTACAATAGGTCATGGCCACGTCTAAATTATATTGGACGGATGTTACAATATCCTTCACTGACTGTACACAATACTTATTGAATTCATCAGGTATTATCTCAACTTTACTTCTATTACTGATATTACGCTCCTTATCTATTAGTTGCCAAGTGGCTTTACATTTGTTATTGGCGTTATAAATAAAATCATAATAAGCATCACTTTTGGCTGCCTTCAGTTTGTTTTTGTATTCTTTGTTCAACATCATGTATCTATGTTTAATTACATCCTCTCTCGAAATCCTATATAGATCATATAGGCGTTTAACCTGATTTTTTAGTGTCTTAAGTTCGTCAGTGTACCATTTGACTTTCCGTTTATCCACCTTATTCATAAATCTAACAGGAAACGCTGCATTAAAACATTTAGATACAAGATCAGTAAATCTATTAAAAACAGTGTCAATATCATTATAAAAATCATACACAAAGTACAATTTGTTTCCAATCATACTAAAAAATATTTCATAATTCAAATCACTGTAATGTCTCGATGGAATTTTACAGTCTTTTTTACATTCAATATTACATCTTAAAACAAGTAAAAGAGCTAAATGATCTGCAATACATGGATTTAACACATCCACCTGGTATAAAGATTCGTGGTAATCAGTAAAAAAATAATCCAAACATGATAAAAGCCTAGTTGGTTTTAAACTGGTACAATGAATATTATATGATGTAATAAAGTTATGAAATCTGATTTCATTGCAGGATAATTTATTCAAATCAAGATTTAAATCAGTGGCAATTATTATATTTGACTTATATTTGCCTAAGTAATTTAGTAATTCTTCAAAAACCATAAAAAATGTATCAATGTTACCAATAGGTGATCGGTATAAAGTTAAAACTATTGTCTTGATATTACTTAAATATATTGCACTAACCTCACAACATTTTTCAGTACAAAAGGCATTTATATCTATTGACTCAAATTTAATTTCTTTCTTAAGAAATATGCAAGTTCCACCATTCTTATAAACTTTTCTACAATAACTATTTCCTAGTATATAATTATAAGGAGTATACACACTAATTTCATCATCTTTAAGCCAGTGCTCACAAATGCAGAGGATATCTGGATTATATTGCTGCAATAATACCTCTAATTCTGACATTTTGTTACTAATACACTGAACATTGACATGAATTATTTTCAAATGTTCATCAAGTTTGTTATTGTTTACCATATTTAAGTTTGTTACATTATCATCAATAGGCCTAAGTTCAGTTTTATTATCGGCATTAATTCCCGTGCTTAAGTTACTTTTGCAATATTTATTGTTCGTTTTAAAAAATACCTAGTGACAAGTGTCCCAGCTGGCCATACAGTTGTGTCAAGAGCTTTATCTAGATTATCAGCATCAATAGTGATTTTGAATGATGAATAGGAATCTGGATACTTAGATTTAAGTGTCTCACACACTGCTTCAGAAAAACTTTCTTTTACATACTTTTCTAACATGTCAGCCGTTTAGAATATCAAGTCCCACAGAAGTATGAAATTTTCAACCTACACGGAAGAGGGATATTCAATATAGGCCTAAACATGGTCAAACATTGTTCGACTTGGACGAAACTCACTATGCAGGTGTTTTCTGGGCCAGGGAACTCGAATCTGAGGTCGCTTTTACCAGGCGACGCTATCTAATCGTGGTATGTAGTCCACGTGATTTTGGTGTTAATAAATATAATGATTTAACTATTATGCTCTTAATTTTTAATTTTTGAAATAATTATCGCGTGCGAAGCCGCGGGCACACGCTAGTTAAGAATAAATTTATGTAATTCCTTCAATTTATGTAAAAACGATGTCAGTGTTAATAAATATGTTTTAATTATTTTTCTGTTAAATAAGTTATTTAAAGAAAACATCTAGCAGTTGAGTAATTTGTACCTAATTATTTGATTGAGTTTGTAAGTTTAAACTCTTAAAAAACGTAAAGCTGTAGCCTATAGGCTAATTAGAATGGGCGCTATTTTCATTAATCGCTTTCACTGAATTTATAAAATAGTTATTGAAATCATCTGCCAATAGATTATTTTCATGGTACATTACTGTGAGATCACGTAGGCCTATTTATTCTAGCTTCGATGGGAGCTTTACGTGAGGAGCATCTAAGTTCATTATTTTGGTGTCAGTAGGCCTACTGCGTTATTGAGAACACAGATTTAACGTTATAATAAACTGGCATCCTAAATAGGCCTAACGCTTTTTTTAATCTCCTGAAAAGTTGTCATTTCGGAGATAACGACGATAATGTACCGCTAATGAGCCATAGCTTGGGGCACGCTGCGTTATGTCCAAAAATGGTCCGACGGACAATCTGTTCTGAAGATAGCGTGACATGACATCGCTGCTCGGAAACGGCGCAGTTCGTTAATACAGAATTCCCTTGACAATTTAAACGAATTAATGGCTCGTGCTTTTGTTTTCATCACTACTGAAATAGACTAACAATTAACTTAAGTGATTTTTTTTATTTTTAAAAGACCCTTGACAATTTCTTTTAATGAAAATCAATCTGAGTTTTGTTTAGTATACTACTGTGCTGCAATACGTACAATTTTTCGTGTACACAGGCTTTTTCGTGTAATTTCGTAAGTCCTAGTTTTATAGTTCAAGGTAATTTCGGTCCTGTCCACCTCAAATTAGGCTACTGAGACTTTACCAGGGCCGGACCGGGTCCTCGGGGTATTGGGAATTTTCTCGGTGGGCTGTGCTATACGGGGCCGATTTCTTTTGTACCATCTACTGTACCGTTAATCAAGTGATTAGGCCTATATATCATATCCTACTATAAATTTATAAAGCAATTCTGCATTACGATATCCACCAGATATATTTATAGGCAAAAGTGTGCTGATGTGTTCCATAAAGCTCAGAAAATCCATAGTTTCATAACTTATATCAACTGTCCTTTATGAACGTGTCTTTTAATGTAAAACTGAGATTTTTTATATCTCAGGTTTCATCCAAAACATTTGATACAATAGTTCCACTACTGGCAATGTAGGCATATCCTACCACGAATGATGAAACATATTCGACAGTGATAGCTTAACTTATAAGGAAAATTCCTAAATGATACTATCACTGGCATAATAGCGTTATTTTTGTAGAATGTATAATTCCCTACAAATTGATACTTCTTTATGGTTTAGGTAGAGTATCCTAAGAAATCCTATTTCGGTCTGGTTTTGCTGAATTGTTTCTGTAAAATACTACATAGGAAAACTTAAGCATACAATAACTTATACAATTTATAGTAACTTATAAACCTAGGCTTACTGTAAGTAAATCGGATCAATTATGCATTTCGTTTTATTACAGTGCAGAAGCAAATAATTTATTCAATCGTTGCTTGAGGCCCTAATATAGGCTAATTTAATAAAATTAATTGTAAGTTAATGGCAAATTATCTCGGGTATTATTATTATTAACGAGGGTAGGCCTATAAGGTATGAAGTGAGAACGAGAAATGCTTGAAGTGAAGAAAGTTACGAAAATGCATTATTAAGATTTTATTTGGATTATGTATCCTTCGGGGATGCGATGTGATATGGTAACGACATTCTCTTCATTTTTACAAGTAATTTACAATAAGAGAAAGTCATACATAACGTAAGCCCTATTATACCATGAGGCTATTTTATTTGAACACAGGAAGTTGTGTGACTTTCACATCAGATTTTTCCTTTTATTTTTTTGAGACTTTTTTATATAATTAGGCTAAACACTAACAGTCATGTGTAGGCCTGTATATTTTTCCTTCGTTTTTGTTCTTTTTACCTTTTGTTTTTGTGGTTAAGTATAGACCCTATGCGTGTTTTTAGCTCTTTTATATTTTGCATTACAGTTTTTTTTTTATTTATTATTTTTTTTTTATGAAGTTTGAATATGTTTGGAAGTGAACTGCACCCGAGCCAGAGAATTTTGCTCCTTCGGGTGAAAAATAACTTTCGTTGACTTTTAAATATTATTATCATTTGTATTGTACCGGTATTTTGTATTTTTTGTATTTAATTTTGTAGTTTTTGTATTGTACATAGACGGGGATATTTCTGTTAACAGTGGTTACTATTCAAAATAGCATTAAGTAGGCCTAGGTTATATTGATTAAATAGGTATATTAGAAAAACTGTAATTTTATAGTCAGTAACGGAACCAGGAGAAACCGACATTTTGGTTTCATTTGATTTCCCCTTCTTTTTGTGGAGGTTTGATGTTCCCCTACGATTCCTGTGTCGATATCATTTCACTTTTTATTATGCACTTGCAGGTGCCCGCGGCTTCAAACGCGATTATTTACTCAACTGTTAGTTGTTCTATTTAAGTAATTTATATAGGCCTAACATAAAATAATTATATCATTATATTTAATACATTGACTTCGTTTTTACATGCATTGCATGAATTACATAATTTTGATTTTAATTATAGGCTAAATATAAATAATTCAAACGAATAAAACGAATCATGTCCCATATGGACATACAGATTCGAAATGATAGGATTAAAACAAACCAAAGATTTAATTAACCTTACCCTTGCACGCGAATCTTACATAAACATTTAAAACGTTTGATAATGAAACAAAACTAATAATCCGGCTTTGTGATGTATTTCATGATTAAAGTGCGCCTCCCGGGGGGGGGAAGTTCTTAGATTTGCGTTCCCTAGCCCCCCCCCCCAAACCCACATAGTGAGTTACGTCCAAATTATTTACTGTTTCCCCATTTAGGTCTACGTTAACGATTCCCCTTCCGTCCACCTAAGTTATGTAAAAAATCAGATCTCTGTGCCCCATAACATTACAAACAAATTAGCCTACTCCATTAGAGCGTGCTTACAAAATCGAAACAACCGACAATTCCGTGCGTTATCTTAAAAAATCGCGATGCTCTTATTTCCAAGCTGTTATGACAAAAACAGCCAGGCCACCTGCACTTTATTTCACAATAGAAAATGTAGGCCTAATAGCGAAAACTAATGCTTCGACGCCGTAAAAAAATCACGTCTTCTGCCAGTTTATCACTCATAAGTAGGGCCCGTATTTGAAGGTTTTAATCTATTTTCCCCAGCTTCCTATAATTGATCCCATTCTAATTTGATCCTAGTCAAAACAAAGGGGAGGAGAACTCACAGAGAGTTCGCGGAAAATTCGCATCACGTGACAAAACGTGATTGGTTAATGTCATTAGCATGCGCCATTACCAGGGTGTGGCTAACGAGTATTCGTAAGTTCATGCAACAATAATATCAACATTTACACGTGAAATAACAAACTCTCACTGGCATCGTCATCATTATAGTATCAATTAGTCAATTAGCAAACAAAACAAAGGATTCATTGTTCACGACGACCCTGCGGGTGAGTTGTACATAGAATAAACAAAGTACAAAGCCTACAGCTATGAATAAGTTAACGTATCAGTGGATAGGATTTTTTACCGACTTCTGATATAGCATGCGTTCTCACGTGCGGGCTATGACAGCCACGCCTCGTTCTTAAATGGGATAGAGAATAAGAAGAACATTTTAACGTATTTTTCCGTTTCATGCCCTTTGCTTCAGAATATACGAATCTTAAAGAACCTAAAAAAGGCTAAATCGAACTGAAGTGCCTAAAAGGGGCTAAGGAGGACTTTTGTTGAAAAGCTAGGGGCTAAAGAGGAATTTCACTGAAAAACTAGTGGCTAATGAGTACTTTTGCAGAAAAACACGATTTTTAAATAGATTTCCAATTAATGCAAAGGAAAATAAATATGTGAATTTGTGCATTTTTAAAAAAAGTCACAATAAAAATAAATTTATAGAACGCACTGAAATGAACAAAGTAGGCTTTGTCGCTTGTCTTTCTAACTAAAAAATGTTTCATATCGCTGTCGCAGGAAATGAAACTTGAGCCGTATGCAATACTTTGAAATCTTCAACTAATCCATTGTCGTTTCAACTTTCAAATAATAAGTTCCCGAACGACGACAGAGAAGTGTATTAAAGGAACAAATTCGAGACACTCCAGTCTACATATTTTTGTAGGTCGAAAATAAACTTGCGGGGTGTATTGACCATTATTGTGCTTAAGATAGTTTGATAGGCCTATGCCTAAACAGAAATTTTCAAAAATAGGACTTTTCCGGCAGTGGATTGAGGAAGACCCCAATTTCACAACTGATGGTCGAGTAATTTCTGTGAAGGTTGTCAAAAACAAGTAGGCTAAGTAAACATAGCCATCTTTCATTTTATCTAGCAGCCTTCTTCCTTCGGACTCTGAAATCGAAATTAAAACACTTTTACTAACATGAAAATGTGGTTGACATTTTTCATAAACACGTTATTATTTTTTAATTATTGCCATCTTCTTAGTGTTCGTTCGTTGAATTACAGACTTTTATTAAAATACTACAAAAAGAAAGTATTTATTGTATCTTTAAAGGGTAAATATGTCAATAGTTTATGATATTTTTTGACTGTCGATATAAGGAATAGTTACTCGTTTTATTTAAAAAATAAACTAGAATAACTGTGTTCGGTGTTAATATCTGTATTTTATTAGGCTAAGACGGCTAAAATTGTTTGTTTAAAACCTAAAAAGGGCTATTCCACGAAAATAAAAGGCTAAATTACCTTTTATAAAAGCCTAAAAATTCGGGCCCTACAAATTAGTCATAACTCCCAAACGAAAGCGAAAATTAAAAATCTGGCTTCAAGGTGCATTCGGGCAGACCTTCAGTCTATCTATGTTAAAAATTTCAAATCTCTATGTGCAGTAGATTTGGCTAGGCAACGCGCATGGACAAACAGACAAACTCTTCCTCTTATGATCCTAGATTTTGGTTGCCATGCTAAATTAAAATATTGAAAATCTTTTGCAGGGCCGTGCAGGGGTGTGCCGGTAATGGGGGTGGTTCAATGGATAGACACGCCTACAGGGTATAAAAGCCGTCAGAGCACCCCGGACATGGAGTAGTATGACGTCGTCCGGTGACGCTGTATACAGCGGATTTGACGACCTGGCTCGCAGCTCCCGCGTCACCACGTCCCGCGCCGACTCTAGCTCGGCGTCGCCGCCATCTTGCAGCCTGCACCACCACCACCATCATCATCCGCCTCTCGGAGGCGGCATTGGCGGCTTCCTCAGCACCGGTGACCTCAGCGACGAAGAAGTCGGTGACCTGCCCTCCTGTGCTTATGCAGCCCGCAGCAACAATGTCCAGCAGATTCAGTACTTAGGAGTATCAGGTGGGATTTTTTTCGTTATACATTTAGCTGTTATTCTACTCATTAAATCAAGCTCCAAAGATAATTAATAAGAGCACAATTTTACACTTTAATAAAAAAAAAATCCTGAAGAACGTTATATAAGACAGTATAAGACATTGCTGCAGCAATCACAGCTTTGATAAAATAACATTTAAAATGTTTTTTATGGGCTCAAAATGTCCATGTGATATTAATTATAGTTAAGTGAAAACTTCCTTCTTTCACAATGACCTAATTGGACTTACTATAATAATTTATATAAGAACATTTTTCGAATATTTTATTTTAAATTGCATGCTAACTTGGAAATTATTTTACTCACACTTTTAGTTCAATTTTTATTCATACACTTTGTAACTTAGCCTATATGTCATATCACTTGTGTTAGAATGAGTGGGTATAGGCTACCGGTAGGCGATGTAATTGTTGGTGTGCATCTGTTTTCTATTGTTGATGTGTTATGGCTTCTGGTAATTTCAACTGATGTTCAATTGTGATGAAATTGCTGTGGTGAATCATGGTAAGTAAATATCCGATTCGGATTTTGCTTTACGTTTAGGGACACATGAATAGTCTAAACTCAAGCCAATTGGGCCAGCCACGGGATTTCAACCCGGGATCTCCTGAATGCGAGTCCATGACGCTACCATCACACGTTCTTGATTTATTTCTTAACGGTAGAAGAGAATATAACCTAATATCAGCCTTTGTTGCCTGTAAGATGAGAATAATGTAACGTAAACTGTGAACTATAAAATGAGGTTAAGGTTCCCAGATTTTGAAACATTTGAAGCAGAAGTTGATAAGACTGTCATCCTCAAAGTGTGAAGGTGTGAAGCAGAGACCTGCCCACAATTTGTGCGCAACCTACTTTGAGGTTAGGAAAACATTAGGTATACAGTCGCGGCAACAAAAATTTGAGGGAATTGATTTATGGCCTAATGCATAAATAATCATATACGGTAATAAATTCATCTTGCTTTTTCGGAGTAAGCTAATCTAGCCTATTTATTTGCTCAAGTAAATTATATTCAATCTTGTAGGATAACTTGCAGTCGTGCAGTCTGCAGTCGCAGATTAGTTTTCCTATTACCGGCTACCGACTGCAACTACAAATTGTGAATGGCGTCCATTACAAATTCGGAATACCGACTTCTGTATCAACTTTCGATTGTCGACTGTGATTAGAGCTTCACGCACAGCCAGCCTTTGCTCAGTGCTAGGCCATAGCTCAAAAAGAAATTAACCATAAGTCAGACGCAAATATTTCACATTCATTCATATAGGCCTAAGTTAACTTATTTATTCACTTTTGGCTTCTTGCAGCCGGTCATATTATTCTGTCGGCCCCTTCCGATTATACCCATGTTCTCACCAAAGTCCCGAAGAAGAGGGCTAACACAACCGATGAAAATTAATAATTTGCTTTTGATAGAAGAAGACATTTTCGTTACCGATAAGCAATCACTACATTTTGAAGTAGATATGGGAAGTGTTTCGTTTCTGTTCTTTTTTCAACGAATATAAAAAATTATAAATTTATTGTTCCCACACAATTCACTGACACAAGTGACATCCATGTCATAAATCAGGAAAGTCAGACCGCTCGCCTTCCACCGCTGGGACCCGGGATCAAATCTCGGTGGATCCATGGGGAATTTGTCGTGGTCAAAATGGGGTCGGGCAGTTTTTAAGGCTCCTGTTTCCACTGCCATATATCATTGCATCTTTGCTCCATTCGTCATAATATGACTATTTGGTTGTAATAAAGTCAGGAAGGTCAGTGTTGACGTGAACAATGCGGATGTAAGTTAGTTAAGTAGGCCGTTATATGTGGACTATAAACAGGTTATAGGCCTATTGGTTGGGAGCGTCGTGATGAAAAAAAAATGACGTTTCGTTCTTCTTCAGAGAGTGACTGAAACTAAATGAGGTGCCGCATAAGCGAAGTGTAATGAAAAAGCCTATAGGGCTGCACATTCAAAATAATTCAGTGAACTTTATAAATAAAATAGTTAATTTTGCAGAGCCTACAAAATACTAAAATGTCACAAAGTAGACCTATCCTTTATTGAATAATTATTACTATAAAAAAATGCACACCGACGAACCTATGAAATGTAGATAGGCCCTATTAAAATACAAATGAGGAAAAGGTAAAAATCCTATCTTACAATAAAAATGTTACTTTTAAATAAACCCCAGAAATCGCATCTGAGAGATTATATTAATAGGTTTTCCAGTCATTCAATCATTCCTGGCACCTATTTCAGAATGCTTATAAGCTTAATGAAATCTATGCATTAGTTGTGTTGGCTAGCCTATATTCAAGACTCATTCCTTGTTTGATATTATGTTTTCTCTTATTTCTGCTTTCAATTCGTTCCAGAAATATTAAAAATAATTTAAATATATATATTGAGGCAAAATATGAATTTATTCAAGACAGTGCACGTAAGGTTTTTTCTTAGACTCGGATTTTTTATTTGTCAGAAATAATTACCTAACTTAATAAAATAGTATTCAAATTTAATTAAGTACAAAACAAAATTTTAAAATTGTAGACTATATAGACCTACTCGCCCTTTTTCAACCCGATAATTGTAAAAAGCAAGTTGAATAGTAAAGCCCATTTCAATTTCAATTTATTGAGCATTTACTAATACAATTCTTACAATTTCAATTTCGACATACCTTTATAAAACACTCCTAGTAGACCTATACTTAATAAAGACAATCAAATACAACAATTAGAGAAAATTCATACAAAATCAATGTTAGTCAATGAAGTTTTCATAAATTTAAATTTATTAAATAGGAAGTTGTATTATATTCTGGATGCCTTGTGTCAAATGCGTAGACTAGCCTTGACAACCTAGAAGACAGCAGTTGTTCGAGTTCCTTATCTCTAATTATTATTATAAATCATTAATTGATTTCTTGTGAACTATTTCAGACCAGCACTTACTTTATGTTAAAGTTAAAAAGTCTGTTATTTTATTAATAATTTTAATATTATGTAAGTTTAATAAGTTATGTAAAAACCGACAAATTTCTGGACAGAACTAAAATTCTGGGTAAAAAGAGTTTTAGTTTGCTGATAAATTTTGAGGAATCACCCAGAGGACCTAAAATTCATAATTTCGCATTTCTTAAAAAAAAAAAAAAATTAAAAAAATCCGGGGAGACCCCGTTTATGCCTGCCCCCTTCAATAAATTCTGGATCCGCCTCTGTTTTAGGATAGCCCATTTAAAGAACATCTGTTGCCAGATATGAAGCATGTTTAGGGACTTTGTCTTGTTACATTACAAGCCTGTTTTGACCTACAAATTTCGACGCCGGGCTTTAATAATTGTTAAGAATTAGCAGGAATAGTTGTATATCTTGATTCCCTTCTACAAATGGCAGATCTATTATTCTTAAAATTAACCTTCCATGGTCCTGTACCCTGCCAGATCAAGAGACCAACACTACTGTGTTTTAGTGTTGATTAGACTACAAGATTGTAAGGTGTGTCCATACATTGCCATCTATTTGATCGAAATGTTCTACACTGATTTTAACCTCAAAGAGGAGGGTGTTTCCCAGCAACTTAGGCCTATACATGGTATTGAAACTATGGTTTTCTTCAATAGTATTTTCCATTGTCACAAGGTTAACCTTTACTGTAAAATCACGTAAACTCCTGCAGTCAAATTTGGAACGCCCAATTTCGGATCCTTTTTTAGTTTTTCTCAGAATACACACATCGCCAATTTGCGTAAATACATTTTCGTGATTTTCTACTTTCTTTTGACTTTCCATATTTCCTCAATAGAATGTTGAAATTGTACGATAGCTGCGATTAATTTCACTTGCTATTTCCTTTATTGATTTTTTTTTTTTGGAAGTGATGTGTCACATTCTAACAATCTTTCACTGCCAGGGTCGCCACATGGGGGGGGGGGGGGGGGCTCCCGGACCCAAGGGACCCGGCTTGGTCCCGTTAATGTGATAGGCTATAATGTTATGGAAAACTGGAACAGTTTGATCAAATGTTCTGTGACACGAGTAACGAGAAGGAAATTCCACGGAGAAAGGAAGAGACAACTAAAGGATAGTCGGCGGTCGGTGAGAGACCTGTACATGGTCCTGTGCCTGACCCCGAGATTAGATGTGGCGGCCCTGTTCACTGTTCATGGATAAGCTACCAAAGACAGATTTAAATTTGGAACTGTCTTCACGCAGACCGGAGCATAAGGGCTAACGATCTGTTGCTTTCAAATTAGCCACGTTAAGAATATGTTTCTAACCATTTCACTGCCACTGACGTAGGCATAGGCTATGCGTCACCGAAAATGTGCATGAAAGCAGAATATAAGATTAATAGAGTAGGCCTAATGCTTTATGTTACAATATTAGAAATTTTATCCACGCATTATTATTCCCATTGACGAAAACAAGCTTTTTACATTGATTTCATACTTATAAACTCCCTTATTTCACTTGGTGAATGCTAATACTACTAGCCATACTACCCGATGGCTGCGTCATCTACCATAGGCAGATATCAGGATTGGGGGCATTATTATTATTATTATTATTATTATTATTATTATTATGTTAAATCTCCTAGTATAAAAGCCTTCTTTTATCATAGTTTGTTAGGGAAAGAGTTCAAATATAGGCATACACATGTTATACGAAAATGTTCATACCTGCTATACTCTCATTTCTTTGGAATAATGACATGGCGATATTTTAGCTAGTTTTTGTGTAGAAAAACCTGGTAGTCCTGATTTTGAGTGCGAGGTAGGTTGGGATGAACAAACTATTGGCTTATCCAGTGCTGTCTATATTTGAAAAGGTCTAGGTAGGATTATTATATAACTTATGTTCATGCAACCACATAGGCTAATATTGTTTCTGTCGAACATTACATGAACATATTCGATATTCAACATAATATAGTTTCGTGAATGGTCTACATACCTAAATCTTGAATGTTACTGTACAATAACAGTGAAATCCCATTCACGAAATCACTAAATTAGGTTACCCCGCAATACTGTATTTGATATAAATGTCTTGAGATTCCATCTGGCGCTGTGAATCGAACTCGACCTAGCTCGGAGAGCCTAAGGTTATGGGTTTGAGTCATGGTATCAGAGGATTTTCTCTCCTAAAATATTTGGCAAGTTTTTCTTTGCTCGTATAAAACTTGCTCATATCCAGCAACCTGTGAAGAACAAGAAGTTCGCAATCAGTAAGTTAATAATTTAAATCAAGTATTAGTATGAGTTTTTACTCTTATTTGTCGTATCGTTTTGGCTGTGAGCCACTGTGTTTGTTTGTAGTCCATAAAACTCTGTAAACTGCTTAGGCTAGGGTGTCCTTTCGTTCCGTTTTCCTGGAACAAGCCCCCCCCTTTTTTTTCCAAAGTGTCCCGAAAGTTTTATTGTGATTGTGATTGGCTAGTGTGTTTCACGCTACATTAATAAAAGTTATTTCTAATTGTCAAAACATAGCCTACTTT
Organism: Ectobius pallidus; assembly: GCA_964059195.1. Lineage (NCBI taxonomy): Eukaryota > Metazoa > Arthropoda > Insecta > Blattodea > Ectobiidae > Ectobius > Ectobius pallidus. Next base: position 71,948,744 of record CAXKWD010000008.1, on the reverse strand, counting down.
AATGGAGTAACATGTACTGACTTCTATGATAAATTATAAAAAAAATTAAACGCACTTCTTGATGGAATACATAAAAGTGAAATGTACAGTGACAATTTGGCATTTTTTTCTGTGGAATAAATTATCTACACCAGTCTGCAGAAGAAATTTAAGAAGTCATTTGAGATCATTTGTGTGCATGAAACAAGGGTAAATTGTAAATATTCCCTAAATTTTGTGAATTAAATTTTCTCCTTTTTCCTTAATTGTCTCAGGTTTTCTTTTAGAAAAAATTACAATGTCCCGTTTTTATATAAACATTATATGGACATCTCAATTATTTTCATTAGGAAGAGGACTATATCTGTATTTTAATCCAAGACTTTTATTTTATGGACTGGAAATACATTTTTTAGTAGATTTAAGTTTTCTTGGCAATACTTTTGACTAATTTAATGTATGTTTCACAAGTTTTTATACCTCTAGACTGCTAGCTTACGCTACTTACATATGTTGATTGTGTTAAAATAAGTTATGTTTTTACAAATAGGCTAAACATTTTATGGTTTTAAATACTGAGCGTAGGTGGTAATTGTAATTTCAAAACAAATTATATGGACACCCTAGCTTAGGCCCATGTAGAGTGTAGACTATTTATCATTCATTTCGTATCGGACGTTAAACCGCAGCAGACCTATAAACCATCCATTGTTTTGGCAAACAGTTAAATCTGCTTTATGTTTGCATGTAATGTTGAAACGATTTGGAGCGGAAAACCGAGTTGTGAATGTCCCCATTGAGATGGTAAACAAACCGAGGAACACGTGATAGCTGGTACACAATGTCCCCACTCCAGGCGCGTGCCGTGGACACTGAATAAATAGCCCTCTCGTGTAATGTTTGGTCGGAACCAATGAGCGAAAATTGAAACACACGCACGATCTCCCTGTTTCTCCAGACTCCCCACTTCTCTTTCTCTGATATCTTGGCCTATGGTTAGAAACTTTCCCTCGCTACAGTAAGTTTATTTGCAGTTTAGATTTGACAGTAGAGAGGGTTAGAGCTTTTGAAAATACAGAGTAGAATGCAAGTGGATGGAGATTGTCTGTTCTTTCAAGTTACGTAATGACATAGGCTACAGAATCTCCAATTTGTTCTACAAAGAGATGGTAGTTTTGATAATCTGACCAGCGATATGCAAAGCGAACTTCGGTTCACTGAATTTGGACTAAACATTCTGATATAAGCATATAAACCATGAATAAAAGTTGGTTGAAGCTATATTTAGATTTAGCCCTCTTCTTAAAAGAATCTTATATGAAATTCACATATCTTCCTCTGCCCAAATAAAGTATAATATAATTATTATGTATGACATTTTCTTCATGTAAATCCCCAAAGGATGCATAACCCAAATAAAATCTGTTTAATGTATTATCGTAACGTTCTTTACTTTAAGCATGGCCAATACATTTCTTTCCCTTCACATTGTGATAGGCCTATAGAACAAGACGCCATATTACAAAGAGCACGTATTCAGAGTGGATGGCTTATAACTACCCTACAGATATTCTTTTTCGAAAAAATGTTTGAAATAAAAATTTTAGCTCTTAGTATAAGCACCCCATGGGTAAAATTTAAACAAAATCATAGGAACTGTTTTCGTCGGCAGAGAGCTTACACATGACGCGGCAGACACACAAAAGCCAAGAAGATTTTATTGTCAACTCGGGCAGCGGAAGCCTGCGATTACAAATCTTGTTATAATTTTAAATGTTTGTAGAAAGACGGCGTTGACTGTTAGCATTTAACCGTACGTAATTGACTAGTCACAAGCCTAATTGTAAAGCCTATAATTGGGTCAACAACATAAATGTAGGCCTTCATTAGGCGCAAATCTGATGAATAAACTAGTAGGCCCTATTTTCATACTTTTTTGTTTGTTTGTATTTTTGCGGTCTTTTATGGCTCATTTCTTAGGTATGAGCCCAAAAAAATTTTTACCATAGTTTTGAACTCACCTTTAGTTGGGAAATAACTGGTAAAAAAATTAGGAAAATCAAAAATGTCGAGCAACTTGGCCTGGTTCATTTCTAATGTAAACATTCAGGTAAAATCATCAGTGGATTATAAGTTCGAATTCAAGTAAGAAGTATGAATGAACGCTTTCAAAATTTTACAAGACATCATTTTAGGGTTCACTGTTGCCAGCAATTCGTATGCAACATTTAAAATATTAATGTTAGGCTTAATTTCTTTACTTGGTGGCCTTTTGAAAATCTTGTATCTGAAAACTGTCTTACATGAAAGTACGAACAACGTTTCAAAGCAATAGTTTCATTAGTTCTTTTTTTAAATTATCTTGTGTGAACTGTGCCACGTCTTGAAGATGCAATAAAATGGTCACTTAAGATCAATTATTTATCGATTAAGTGCCAAATAGTATTTTCTAATATTACATGGTGGATAGGAAAAATGTATAGCCGCCTGTGTGCCTGTAAGTGCGATAGCCTAAAACACCCGGGACGAGCTGGGCTGTAGGATCAACGCGCCAAGCATTAGGTGGGCACAAGTTGGGCTATAGGAATAACGCACCACAATTTTCGTCGGAATGAGTCGATTGTTTCTGGGACGAGACAGGCTATGCCTCCTTCACATATGGTGATTAAACTTTCTCAAGAAACCGTGGTCTTAAAGTTAATCGTTTCTGAAATATGGCCTATTGACTCCATCTGGCACTTTTGTTTGATCAGTTTACCTGGTTTTATTTGTGTATAAATTTATATTTATCTATGGCTTGTCTATCTCAATTCTATTAAAATTTCTCAGTAGGGTTGCGTCCTATGTAGACCTACATTATGGAATTTCATGAAATCCTATGAGTTTTCATGACATCCTAACTCTCCTGTCAACTATTATTTTCATTAGACAACGCTGTAGAAAGGCTGTACAGAGGGGTTAATGATTCACTCGCAGATGTACACGTTTGTATTATCTTCACAGCAGGCTGCTATATTAGGATTGTCATGATGTGGGTTTGTAATTTTATCCGAAAACAACGTACGGAGGCCACCTGATTTCAAATAATAAGATGGGAGGCAAGCATTGTTATCGTTATTACATGCTCAGATCAGTGACGTAAGCTTAAATCATACCAGTGAGTAGTGGCGCCGAAACGTGTTGGTTTAGGCCCTTTGAATATAGTAAGTGAGCCCCCCTCCCCAATGTATTGAAGTTCTCTTTTTGAGTATTTACCTATAAATGTAATAATATTTCGTATATGATATATTTATTGAGCACATAATCATTATTATTTCGGTAAAGTTCAGTTGCGGTCCAGTCTCAAATTTACGTACGAATTGCGACTCAGTAAATTGAGAGGGACGTATGAGTTGCGGCCAGGTAGTTAGGTTTGATCCAGCCTATTAGCGTTACCCAGGAGATACCGCGGGGAGGTTGGCTGTGTATTCCCCCAAAAATGTGTGCTTGTAGTCAACTTCAAAAGTTAAGGCTTATGCAGCAAAATATCACTGCTCTAGTGTAAAGTTTGCGGCAAAAATTTGAAGCTTATTATTATTATTATTATTTTAATTTATAGCCTACCTCGTTATCTCTTTTCTTTCCATCCCTGCCGTTTGTTCCCGTAGGGAAATTTCTTTTTCTGAAAATTTTCGCATATTTCTAAACATCCGACTTCTGCATTTGACGTACGTCTTCCAACTTCCGAGAATAGTCGCTGTCAACGCCGCTATGAGCGACGACAAGCGTAATGGCGGCGAGTACGAAATTATTATCATTATACAATTTCAAATTACCTATTTGTTGATTAATTATGTAGTCTACTTGAAGACCATTAATTTAGGTTTGGTAGTGTTTATATTCAGTGTCGGGTTATTTATTAGACTTATCAGCAATATTACTCAAAATATATTTTGTAGTTACGAATTTCTGTGGGTTTCGTGCTTTGATAGGTTTAGGATTGCTGCTAAGAACATAAATATTCTATGAGCTTAATGTAAATAGGCCTAAGACAGTAATAAAATCAGGTAAACTGATGTAACAAAGTGCCAGTATGTTTTTGTTTAATCAGTTAGGCTATGATTGCAATTATGATATGCAGAATACAAAAAAAAAAAAGTCAAATTGGCCGGTTTCGGGATTTGAACTAAGGAACTCCAGAATGTGAGGCCAAGACGTTACCATCTCAGGCAGCTGGGTCAGTTTAACGGTCTAGTATACTAAGTTTCATGGAAATCCCTTACAGCATAGCCTATTTGAGTTATGGCGCCCTTCTATTAGAAAGGCGCCATATTATATTAAAATAGGCACTAAATTAGGCATTCCTCCGGTACCGGTGAACCGATTTGGTTCAATATCAATAGGGTTCTTCCCATGGACATTATAAATGTGTTTTCCAAGTTTCATGAAAATCCGAAAAAGCTAATTTGAGTTATGGCGCGTACAGACACACGGACGGACAGACGGACAGACATTTTTCGTCCCCACACACAATCTCATAAAGTACCATACTGGCACTTAATAATTAACCAGGGGCGCAACTAACCTGTCTCTACCGGGGAAATAACTAGGTCGGCCGCAACTCGTAGCCTATGCATCCCATTATTTGTTTGGGACAGTTCATTGTCTCTGTCCTAATTCCTTCCCTTACTTCTATAGAATTGTGCGTTTGCTTGCTGAAAATCGGAAATGATTTAATATAAATATTTTGCATTAAAAATTCACTGCTGTTGTGGGAAATGTTAAACAAATTAATTTAAAGCCAGAATGCGAAACAAAAATATTGACAGATCATTATTACCAATATTCGAAAGTCTTGATAATTTGCCATGTTTACATGCGGGATTGAAATCTATCTGAATCCGGTCCCAACTCAATACGTACCCTGTTTATATGGAAAGTTTATTCGACCTGAATTCGACCCGTTTCTCCATTTACAGAGGATCAGATCGAAAATTCGTTCCGGACCGAGTCCGCGTTTACATGACGATCTCGGTGCAGGGAACGGATTCAGATCGATCTAAATCCTGCATGTAAACGTATAAATTGTTTAATTTCAGTTTTCAGTTATTGAGCCCCCCCCCAATGTTTTCTTTGGGTTAGCGCGCCTGAAAATGAGTAGGAATAGTTCAACCTCAGCTGGCTAATGGGAGTGTGGGTGAAAATTCGTATCATTGCATCAGTCTCGCTTATAGCCTATAGGCTTATCCGTGTTCACTATACAGTAGGCCTATGCAAACTACGCGGAAAAACGGCAAACACGAATACCAAGTCATGGTAGACCAGTTCAATACAAATCATTCTAAGACAACATTCATATAAAATACAAAAATTAGGCCCTTAGCCACAATTCAAGATCGTGGTGGGCAAAATGTTTCTTAGAATGGACTAGATTATGTTGTGGAAAAATATTGAATTTGGGCCTGATATGGAATAAAAATCATTAACTGCAAAATACGTGCATACTACAGGGTCTTTATTATAAGTTGAGACCGGGCGACGGAAGGCTTGAAACCGGGCGACGGAAGGCGCGCGCAGCCGGTCTGACCTTGATGCAACAGCGGCACGTGCAGTTATTGTTAATGTGTCAACATGGTGAGACCCATTTCGCTGCAGCATCGTATATTTGTGTGTAAACATTATTTTAAGTACGAGTCTGCTAGACGTGTACGTGATGAATTTATTCGGACATTTCCTGCTGATGTGCCAACTTCAAGAGCACAAATTCACAGAATTGTTAATAAATTTGTAAATACTGGTTCAGTGCAAAACAAAAAGCATGTGCGCACACGAACAGTGTTAACAGAAGAAAAGCTAGACGAGATTGGCGCTAATCTTGAACATTCACCAAATAAATCACTCTCAAAATTAGCCCAACAAGTAGGGGTTTCAGTTTCTTCTGCACACAAAGCAACAAAGTTGTTACACCTCAAACCGTACAGATTTACACGGGCCCATTGTTTAAAACCTGCCGATCCAGCAGCAAGATTGCGATATTGTGAGTGGTTTCTGTCATCAGTGGATAATGGTTTAATCGACCCCCAGCTTGTGTTCTTTTCTGATGAAGCCTGGTTCCATCTTAATGGTCGTGTGAACAGTCATAACTCACGCCATTGGTGTGCAGAAAATCCTAATGGTGTGTATGAAATCCCTCATTACGATAGGAAGATCGGGGTTTGGTGTGCTATTAGTGGAAGGCGAATAATTGGGCCTATATTTTACGAGACTACAGTAGATTCAGAGATTTACCAAGATGACATTTTGGTGCCATTCTTTCAGCAGTTGACGGATGAAGAAAAAACGCGCGGGTGTTTCAACAAGATTCGGCCACCGCTCATACAGCGGAAGTCTCCCTTCTTAAAATTTCGGAAGTGTTTGCTGACAGAGTGATCAGTGCTGGTCTCTTTCCACCTCGCTCCCCAGACCGCACAGTGTGTGATTTTTACTTGTGGGGTAAACTTAAAGATAAGGTTTATCGAACAAATCCTCACACATTGGAGGAGCTGAAAGAAAACATTACGAATGAAATTAGGGCCATTACAGTGGAAGAACTCACTCGCGTCAGCCAGAATGTGGTTTCCAGATACAATGCCTGTATAACGCAGGAAGGACGACACTTCCAACATATGTTATAAGGTAAGCCTATATAGCCTACACTGTAAGCAGGGAAGCCGCGCGCGTGCCGCCCGCGGCTAATGCGGACTCCGTAGCGGAGAGTGAAAACACCGGTCAAAAAGCGGGTACATCTAAAAAAAATCGTCTAGTACAGCTGAATCTCTCCCTCCTTCTAGTAAGACATTTGTGGCCTGTTAATTCTTGTTAGGACAAAGAAACTAGATTAGAAAACTGCTGCTGACATGTTATAACAATCCTCAAAGGCATTCTTATTCTTGTCACTTATATAATATCATCGAAGTAAAGAGATTTTAAACGCTTTTCTGATGTAAGAATTCCTTTGCAACTTTCATATCTTCTACACTTGGAGTGCTAGTGGGCTAATAAATGAACTGATTAAAAAAATATTGCTTTGTTATAGACATTAAAGAAAAGAAAGTTGGGGTATGGGCGGGATATGAACTCAGATCCCACATGACCATCTCTGGCTACGGGCCTGAAAAAAACTTGCCTCAGTTTTCAAAGATCATGGAAATATATAAATTGTTACGAGATGCTCTATCTTGAGGCTACAGAAGCTCATGGAATTAGGCCTAATGTAGTTATTATCAGAACTACTTTCCTTTTAGATTGTCACATAAATCTTCATTTCTCTTAAAATCATCACGTTGGATTTGAAATCACCGCTTGATATGGTAGATGTTGAATTACAATTTTAGACATTTTCATTTATTGTAGGCTAATCATACCAGGTTAGATGTCATACTCGGGTATAGTGTAGAATACTGCTTCGCACAAACGTTTGATGGTTTGGCGAAATAGGCGGACTTCAGACTGTTTGATTTCGGTTGCGGTATTCATTTTCAAGCAGATTCTGACTACTATTCTTAAAGTAATTGTAGAAAATAAATTTTAAAAAGTGTAATCTACAACGACAATAACCATTATGTGGATTTGTATATTTGCAGATGATCAAGGAGGAGACTTGGGCAGTAGCAGTGGAGCAGGGGATGGAAGCGAATTCTACCCGAGTGGCAGCCCCTACCGGATACAGCGTCACGCCGCCAACATCCGGGAGCGCAAGAGGATGCTGAGGTCGGGCCCTGATCCCCCCCACACCAAAATGTGAGCACTTGTTGCATTATTTGATTGGCTGTAGCAAAACACGTTCCTACTTTCCGGCTGGTGTGTAACGTTTCAGCAGCATCAACTCGGCCTTCGACGAGCTGCGGGTGCATGTGCCCACCTTCCCCTACGAGAAGCGGCTCAGCAAGATCGACACGCTGAGGCTCGCCATCGCCTACATCGCGCTGCTGAGGGAAGTGCTTACGGCCGAGTACGACCCACTCACCTACGTCGAGAAGTGTCTTCGCGGGGAAATCAAGGCAGCTGAGCGCGCAGAGTGGAACACAAGTGGTGAGTATTTTGCTGACCATTTGCTCATGAATCAGTACCCTATCCAGTATAAGTATACAGTATGTGGAATTCCAACCAATCGCAAGTGTATAAAGTCATAATTTTATCGTTTTCTTTTTATCACTTTCATTTGATCTCATCTACGTGCATATGTTCTTTATGTAAATCCACCAGGATTGTAGCTTGTTTAATCAAAAACAATTAATCATGAACATAGCGATTGGGTACATATGAACAAAAGAAGGCATAGGCTAATTATATGTGCTGAAGAAGCATTTTGAATCTCGTATAGTAATAAATACAATATTAACAGTACGATAGCTATTAGCTATATACAAATAGCGATGCATTTTATTCGTGTTCATGTTAAAATAATAGTCTATTCAGTACAAGATTAAGTCCGTGAGTATTCGCTAAATAGACACAATAAATCTAACTCGAAGTCCGGATTCTCTGAATACAAACTGTTTAAAACTAACCAAAGGAGCCAGGAAAGAAAATAGCAAATTCTTGGAATCCGGCGTTTGCCTTTGAGAATGAGGAAACCGTGAAATACTCTAGTCAGTTTGGCTGGAGACGAGGTTTGATTTGAACCCATGACCTCTTCCCTATTAGCGTATAGCCTATACCACCCCACTGTAATTGGGTTTGGTGTGTTCATTACGACTAAGCTAAACGACTGAATTTCACAACAATAAGTAGATTATAGTTTTTCATGTTCATTTTAATGTTCTCTACAAATTTACTGTGCTAGGTTTTTATGTATCGCCTAGGCCTAACTATAATGGAGAGAACCTAGAAAAATTGATAATAGATACGAGCAAAGCTGACCTACCCCCTAAGTCATTTTTATAGAAAAACGGATATAGTCATTTTATTAGTCATAGATAGAAGTTTCGAAATTTACATTTTTATAAAAATCGGTGGAGCCAGTTTTTTTTAAATTTAAATTGAAAAAAAAAAAGTTTTAATGAAAAATACCTTTAGCCTAATATTTCTGTAATAACCAAATTCTGGGCTGTTCGCTGAAATTCCGAAAAAGGCTTAATTCAAAAGAAGTAGGCTAAATACAATGAACCGTTTACCCGCTGTGCTTGAGCACTGACGGACAAACAGACGTCATTCCAAAAAGCACTTTTTTCGATTTCTAGGCGTCGAGAAACGTTTTTTTCGCCGGTGTTATCTCGATTTCAATGTTTTGTCACGATCACAATACTTTCTTTATAGCACGGGTGCGCAACTGTGGCACATTGTGCCACTGTGCGGTGGGGTAATGTCTCCCACTACAGTCGCCCTTGACGTCAGAATAAAGCAGTTTCGACGTAACACTGAACATGAAGAGCAGGTTTCATACGTCACAGCAGTGGATGGGGACTAAAACGTTTCCCCTCAGTTGCTCAGGTATGCTTTATACTATGTAGGGGAGAGTGTTGTACCTTGGGCCATTTTTTATTGTGTTGCCTTTAACTCGAATTCTAATAGCATTTTCTTAGTTTTTTTAGTCTCTTACCAATGCACTGTGCTTTCTTAACATATTGGCATTTGTTTTAAGTATATACTCCAGTAAAAAATAAGTATAAGAAAAAAATTAAAATATACTGCACAGTGGCTCAAGGTACAACACCCTCATGTACCATGGACCATACTGCATAAGGGCATAAATAGAAATTTCCAGAGGCTGAAGCCTATGCGAAGTGTATGGGGGGAATGTTACCATCACTACACCAGCAGCTGATGCCTTTTCCAGAGCATCAATAGACAGATGTGTCTCGTGATTGTCCAAGATCAAAAGAACCCTATTTTCTTCAGTTAAGAAAATGGTCAAGAAACTTTAAAAATGTTGCTTCATTTGACCACCCAGATAAATTAGCAGCTCCCATACACCCTAGAAGGCCACCAAACAACATTCTGTCCTTGAAATGAACACGAGGGAATATGAACAAAGGAGGTAGTTAGTTTCCAACAGCATTCACAGCTCCAGTCATAGTGACTAGTTGCCCTCTTTCGGTTGATGTTGCACTTCCAATCTGTTTTAGACTTTTAGGATCAACGATGTTTGACTGTCCCTGCACAGTGCTTAGGCCAGTTTCGTCCAAGTTCCATATGTTTTCGAGAGGAATGGGACCAAATCTGTTGTGAACATTTTGTATGTTATCGAAGAAACATTTTCTTCTCTGAATCATTCAAATTAATTTTCTTAAGAGCCTTTTTTCCAAAATTCTTGCGTCAGCAGGCTCCCGGGTCTTACTACGAATCATTGTTGTCCTAACAACAATACTGGAACACATAAAAATTAAATATAATGTAACCTCTTGTACCATGGTCCGCCGGCTCAAGGTACAAGACGCAGTTGTGGCTCAAGGTACACGACTGTTTCCACACAAATGTGGCTATCGATATGATCTTCCGGTATCTAAATAACAAAACGTATGGTCATTTTACTCACCAAATAATAGTGAATCCAATGGATATTCGCAAAAACATCTTTATGCACAAGATAAACTTCAATTATCAAGCAACTGGAGAGGAAAAATTTTAGTTTTCACCAGAAAAAACAACTTTTTGGTCTTGCACACGCAGATCTGAAGCAAACACATCGAAAATTGCACAGAGAATGCCTGAGGACACGAGAAGCATTCGTTCCACGGTTAGCGCGCTAGATGTCAACAGGTCTCAGATATTAGAGCTGGTCCAAGGTACACTATGGTCTTGGTACAACACTCTCCCCTACCTAGGTAAGTAAAAGAAAAATTAAAAACGAGATCAACAACGCCGTGTATTGACTGAAGAGAAGCTGGCAGAAATAGGAACCACCCCCAAAATCACTGAATACTATCACGATAGAAGTACACGCCATCAACCGACATGAACTTTTGCGAGTGAACGGAAATCTTGCCGGAGATAGGCTATAATGAATGTGTTCGCACTCTAGGGTATCTTTTTCAGAATCTTGCAGCATGTTGCAGGTAAGCCAAGTATGTGATACAATATTTCACTTCTGCTTACCGGCTGTTTAATGTAAATCTGGCGGTAGGCGCGGCAATCCTTGCCGAGTCCAAGGCCACCCGACCGGCTGGCCGATCAATCTCTAGACGTATTGTGTTTTAATTCCATACCTTTATTTATATTCTCCTTAGACACATAATTTTGGCACATAATTTAAACTTTAAAAGAAAAGATACTTATCTTTACATATATCAACATATTTTTTTCCAATGTTGTTCATATTTAATCATTTTGAAATTGTTCAATATAATGCAATTATGTGCCTCCGTAAGTATTTTTGCATATTTTCTTGTAAGAATTGTAATGTCGGATTTCTTCTTTGCTTCTTAAATTAAGTTGTTTTATTTGTTAAAATTGAAAAATTATGTTGAGAGCAGTTCATAGAAAAATAAATTCCATATGACTAGTCAAATAGTCGCTGATGTTATTTTTACGGAACTTAGGTTTGTAATAGGCCTACCTATAAGCCGACGCTACCTGTCAGAGCGAGGCATTAATATTGTCGAAGAAGGAGTGTTGCATAATTGTCAAGGTTTAACACTTTCACTGGCTATTAGTTCCCAAACCACGGTTGGTCCGATACCTGTCGTATTTTCAGATGAAAACCATGTGCGAATACTTTTTATCAAAATTATTCTTTAGTTAACCTTATCACTTGCTACTGACGCATAAATGCGTCACTTGGAACAATTGTTGAAAACAGAGATATAAGACTAATAGAGTAATGTTTTATGTATGTAAGTTGTAAGGATTTTTATCCCCGTAAATGGAAGTGAACCATTCTACTTTTTTTTTTCGTCATGTCAAACCTAGAGCCCACTGAAGGTAGGGCTATCACTTGATGGTTGCTTATATACCATTACAAATTCAGCTCTGAAAGGGTGAATCAACTTAGGCCTGTGTGAATAGGTTAAGTTCCTTTTTGGAGGCCGATCACTTTCTAAGCATTAATGCAATTCACTAGTGAATTGTGTATTAATTTATTTTATATGAAATCACACAAAATTGAGAAAATCACTGTGTAGAGCTCTTCTTTTAAATTTTTGGATCATTTTATGCACGTTTTGAAAAAAAAAATGTTAGGCAAAATTTGTCCATATGTAGTCTATAATAATATTAATGTTTGACAGAAGAGGGAGGCTTTTATTGATTAGTATTTATCCTCCTTATTCCCTCTACTGGTAACAACAATACAACACATTGTGACACTTAGGGACAAACCTAGGTTAAGTGTCACAGTGTGTTGTTTTGTTGTTACTATTAAAGGGAATAAGGAGGATAAATACTATTCACTATAGGCCTAATAATATGTTTATTCAAAGTTCGTGTTGTGTAGAGCGGGTCCCCCTAGATTATAGTATATTTCTCGGGGTGCCCTTCAATTAGACTACTTACAACAATTTGTTACAAAGTATATGGCCTATTTGTTAAATCTACATTCTCTTCTTAACGCTTCTTTGTGTAGCCTTTCCTCTTTTAGGCTTTACAAGTGGTTACCCAGCGTTAAGAGATCTTCAACCAGATATGTAGTCTATGTGCATACTACAGTAAATTGCTAGTAATGTTCGACATTTAACTTATTGTTAAGAAAACAGCATGAGTGCAGAATAACTTTTCCCTAGGCCTATCGTAAGTTATGAGTTTATAAAGGTGCATAGGCCTATACCGGTACATCATTCCCTTAGGTGTTCCTAAAGAAGTGTAGAAGAATACCCACAAATAGGGAAGGGATCGTCTAAATATTTAACGATAAGAGCTGGCCAGGCCAATAGTCTATCAATGTTTACTCTTTCGACTCTCTCATGCATAGCGCTCTTAGGCCTATACAGTGCCACTGATCCATTTGTAGGCCTAGCTAAAGCGCTTGTATTTTATAAATACGATGTTATCATATTCTAATGTTTTTAATAGGCTATAATAAGATATTATAGTCTACCAGGTGGGGGATTTTCGGGGCTTTTCATCACTTATCAGACGAATTTTGGGACACTTTAAGCCCTTTTCGTCCTCAGATATCATTTGGCTGTCTGTATCACTTTCATCCCATCTACGCATTGTTCGGAATGAGTAGGTGCGCGCTTGGTGGGTCTCATTCTATATGTTCGTGTGGTCCCAGCGTTGGGCAGATCACTTATCCGGGGAGGCCCTGCATGTCCATATCTAGTCAGAAAAGAATGTTCAGGAAATTCACCTTTCGACAGGTTGCGGTCCTGTAAGGCCCGGGAGGCATGGGCCCCTAAAACGTATCTCCAAAGAGTGGAGTGTTGTTTTCTTGTCCTACAATACTAGGCCTATATAGCAATTAGTTAAGTATAGAAACCTAAGTAAAGTAGCATTTCTTCCGTCAGATTGCTTGTGCCTAAATTCTAGGGTTGGCAATTTATGCTAAACCTCTTGTTTACAAGAGATTTAGTGTGATTTAGGTTACAGTTGGATATTACGCTTGACTTGCCTTGTAATTTTTCTTTCCAGATTTGACTGCCCGCCTCTCATGGATTAACTGGGAAAACCTCGGAGTGAATCCAAACAGACGCAGTGTGCTCACAACACTCACGCTGACTGCAGACAATATGAACAATTGATATGTATTGTTGTTTGTTACCTAGTTCTAATAAACACTGCAATCCACCCATCATGTTTCTACTCCAAGTTATATGGAATAGGCCTAGGCCTACTGCATTTTGAAGAAATTGCCAAGGTTCCTCTGTGAACGGTCTTTTCATTTCACTATTAATAAATTTCATTTTGTCAGTGAGGTAGTAGTTGTGTAAGTAGTGGGTCGCGAAAAGGGCGGGAAAAATTAAACTTATTTTCAATACAGCCTAAGGAAAGAGTGTTTAATTTAAAGAATCCAAACAAAACTTCCATAGCTGGAGGAAACTTTTATTGCTACCAAGTACAAAGTTAATAACTAAATCTATTTATAAAAACATAAAGGAGGGTAAGAACAGTAAAGTGAAAGTGAGGAGAGCGACTAGAAAATGCAGCCCTACATGTTATTTTTTTGCTATCGTTATGTAGTAGTGGGTCGCGAAAAAAAAATTTCTAGGTGAAGGTGGCTCCCAGGACAAAAAAAAAGTTAGGGAACCGCTGGCCTAGGATATGTAGCCTAGGATGTCCAGGGAATGTTGCCAATAACATTTACAATGTTATGTAGTCTTTATGCTAACATACGTAAGTTACAATGACAGCCTAATCTGAGGCTTAACCAGCAAATTATTTCATCTGGGTCTATGCATAAAATCCTATTTACAGGAAATGTCACATAACATTTAAAAATATTTATATAACAAACTATAAACAATTGAAAGATACAGTTTAGATTCACTTAAAATAAAGTATTGTCTAAAAAATTGTGCATTCTCAATTCCGCAATGTTTATGTGTCAGTCTTTAAAATGTAAAACCAAAATATATTGAGTCCTTAAACTCGTTCACTAATATGAGATAAAATGTACTCACAACCTTAATGCACTTGTGGTTGTATGTTTATTCCTCGTGGCTGCTGACCTCACACGACGTATTTTCGTAGTACCTACTTGAAGTATGTTATTGGCAAATCCCCCGGAATCCTATTAACGGGAATATATTTCGATTCCAACAGGAATTATCTTCAGCCCTTGTGGCTAGAAGCGTTATTCTCAACACGAGAGATTTATACGAGAGATCTTTTAATAAATTATTGTTTATAGTTGTTTTATATAAGTATTTTTAAATGTCATATGACAATTCCTGTAAGTAGGATTTTATGCATCTAGGCTTAGATGAAACAATTTGCTGGTTAAGCCTCGGATTACGCTGTTATTCACATTGTAACTTACATGTTAATATAGAGACTACACCATACATTGTAAATGTTATTCGCAACATTCCCGGGATATCCTAGGCTATATTGAGGGCATGAGGTGAATAAACTTACACAAAATCTTTTCATTTCAATTTAAAGTGGAAGAAATAGTCTGGTGCAAACCTGGTGGTCCAACCAGATGTGATGTCGTGATGTGAAGTCCTGGGTTGACCTGGATGCTGCCCAATCCACTGTCCCGTAGAACTCACCTTTTTAATGTTTATGCCCGGCTAGAGATCTCTTTCATAGGGACAACGCGTTACTAGGAATTTACAACTTCAATTGAAATTACTAGAGTCTGGTAAACTGGTATTTATTTGAAAAACTTGTTCTCTGGGAATTATTAACTTTACAATACAATTTATTTTGAACAATCAGTTTATAACTGCAATCTGTTATAATTAATACTTGAGGTTGCTATATGCTCGGTTTCTTGGAGGTGAATTGTTCCGCGCTTCAGTTACAATTAATATTTCTTCAATAATAACTTGATTATAACCCCTCAAGTGATACCCAGTTAATTCTCAGTTATTATTCCTTTATTACCCCAGAATTCAATTACAGACTCCCTAGTTCAATCTGAAGTGACTAGCTCGTCGCCCACGACTCGGACTTAGAAAAATCATCAGACTTACACAACGAAGGCGGCCGCTCCGGCCTCTCTGATTTTAACTCCTACCCCTGGTGAATTTCCGGCGTGTCTCCCTAACAGCAAATCGCTTCCTCTCCAAGAAACCTCGCCTCGCCATCACTAAGAAAATAATCCCTCAATCTTATTGGCTAACATCTTTTTCATATTAATGCGCTAATGGACTTCCTGTGGGTGCTGATTGGTTGACATGGCCCACGCGTCCAGCATGAGTTCTTGGGAAGTAAGTTTCCCGGAAGCCACACACCTCTATTGTTCGCTAAAGCCGACTACGGAGTTGGGTTTTCCTCTCACACAATAAAATCAGCTCTTATCTTAAATTCTATTGTCCTTGTTAAATTTTCACACAATGCAAGTAAGGAGAATTTAGCTATAGTGATTGACAGCCTTCTATTGTCCCGACTGACTGTGTTATTGTTACCGTTACTTGTACTTATTATTCTGAAATATCTTTCTCTCTCTTACTGCAGTAACTATAAATTCAAGTTCTTAAGCTTTTAATAATTATGACTTTTACTTATTTATTCCCCTGCTTACATTAGTTTGAATAAAATCCCAATAAAATTAAAATAGCTTAATAAAATCGTATAGAAAATGAAATGAAATACAGCCAAAGGCGTATTTGCCGCAAAATCTGTGTGGTTCATTGGTCGGCCCGGGAGCACATTTTGGAGTTTTTTTTCTCTGGCTCACGACTCTATTTGAGTGGTGCGAAGAGAGCGATCGGTTGCTTGTAAAACATCTTCAACCATACGAAAATGAATCCAGCAAAGTGGCGCCTTCATGTTCAGGATTAGATCAAAGTCGCAGGGACTTAAATCTGAAATCTGGAGAGTACGGAGGGCGATAGAACACCTCCCAGCCCCAGCGATTGAACAGTTCAGACACAATTCCTGCTGTAAGCACCCTAGCGTTGTCATGCAGAATGATGAGTGGATTTTCCACGAAGTGACGCCGTTTTCTTTTTAGAGCTGATTGCAGAGTTTTTGTAAAAACGAACAGTAGTACTCCGCAATAACGTTCTGCCTCGGAGGAATGGTATGTTTTTCGATCACACCATCCCAGTCATGTGTTACAGGCAACCGACCACTCTCTTCGCACCTGCCACAGATTAGGCAGTGCCAACGGGAACCAAAGACTTCCGCATCTCTGGGAACATGTTGTACGCAATGGTGATGATTACATCAAAGGCCTATAAAACTTAGAATCATGTACGTATGCTATATATGGAGAAATAAAATAATTGCCACTACTAAAAAATCAACCCTTGTATTAACCAATTTTAAAGTAACTATTATAAATAAAGCTAAAACGTTAAACAAGTAATTAATTATAAATTAGGCTAAAAATTAAAAGGTCTTGTGTGAAACACACAACTTACTTACTTACTCAATAGCAACAGACAATTCCTCAGCAAGCTAAAGGAATATTATCTACTTTATGGAACCCGAAGGTTCATTGCCGCGCTTACCTGAGCCCTTATTCTGCCCAAATAAAAGTATTGGCTCTTAGTATAACATAGCCTGTTATGTATGACATTCTCTTCAAGCAAATTATTGTAAGAGTGAAGAGAATATCGTTGCCACATCGCATCACATCCTCGAAGGATTTATGACCCAAATAAAATCTTATTAATGCACTCACGTAACTTTCCCCTGAGCATGGCCAGTATATCTTACTTCACATTCTGATATATAGAATAAGAAGCCATATTGCAAGAGCACGTATTCAGTTGTTTGAACTTGATGCAAAGCTTTATTGTTAAGTAGGTAAGACTGAGTTTCTGCAAACAGTGGGCAAACCTTTCAGAGTTTTTTTTTTAAACATTTTTTTCAAATACACAAAATTCAAACAAAATATTTAGAGCCGTTTTCGAGTAAATCACGATAAGAAGATAAAATCGTCGCCAATCTTTGTGTCAGATCCTCAGAAGTTACATAACCCAAATACAAAATTTTGTCTTCATTTTCCGTTCTTGCGCTACTCTGTTCGCAGACACACGCACAGACATGTTTCTGAAAATAGTAATTTTGGATTCAGGGGACCTCATAATGTGCATTTATGTTTAAAAGTCAACTTTGGGGGTCGAACACATTACTTTCTCTATCTGTTGTATGGCCAGTGGAAGAAATAATTAATGATAAAAGAGTTTCAGAAGTGAAGTGAACTGTGTCAGTGTCTGTCTGTAGTCTATTCTAGACTAATTATGGTCGAACGAAAACAGTCGTTTGCAACTTACCTGTAATGGCAATTAAGATACTCGCTTTGCTCGTTTCATAAACATACTCGTTTCTTAATTAATACCATTATAGGCCTATTTCATAATGTACTATTTTTTTTTTGATCTAACAAAGGGAAAATATTTAGGCAACGATCCATGTTTCACCTACCGGTATTTCATGGGATATTTACAGAGTTTTCTTTTCACATTTACTATGGAACTATCATTCTTTATTCTTGATGGTAGCGGAAGATGCTTCTTTGGAAGCTTGTGAAAAAGCTAATATTTAAATAACTTCTCTGCAAACGTAAATAATTGAAATAATAACAGTCATCTATTGCGAAGTAGCCTTCTTGGCAATGTTTAGTAGTACCTCGCAGTCAACAAAAATTACAATAATGTTATAGCCTAATCAGTTAATAACAATGAGATAAAATAATAATAATAATAATAACAACATCCCTAATTCGTAAAATATAACTATGGAAATAATTCTTCAAGGAGTTGGGTAATACTGGTTTGCTGGTTTACAGGGTAGGTTCCTCACTAAAACCATAGCCCGGTACTAGCAGGCTATGCTAAATCATAGCCTATTATCGGGTCGACACAGTTTCTTTACCACGAAGTCCCTTTTTTGTTATCCACTAAGAAAACAAGGCTTATTCAGCATAATATGCCTAACAAGTAACTGATTTTGATCAAATTTCATGGGATGCTCACATTTATGATCTTAGTGGGAGACTTATTAACTTTGTTTTGCAATACGTATACTCAGTAATGTGTGCTCCATTCATACACTCAGGGTAGTCTATTTTAGTTGTATTGAATCGTTCATCTGCTACGGTATCCCCTTCTGGGGTTCTTCCGCTAAAGCAGCAAAGATTTTTAAAATACAAAAAGAATATTAAAAATAATATTTCATGTCTCGATGAAGAATCCTAGCAAATTTTTTTTTAAGTAATGCAAGTACTACCTGTCCCATCTATTTATATTCTTGAGACTTTGAGTTTCATATATAGAAACAAGAACTTATTTCCTAAAAATTCAGAACTTTATACTTATTATACCAGATCAGCTCATAATCTCCATTCAAACTGTCACAGGATCCCTAAAGTTTACTCAGCATCTCCCACCTTCAGGGCCGCCACATGGGGGGGGGGCTGCCGGATCCAGGGACCCGGGCCCGGTCCCCAAAGGGGCCCGCTGGATCCTAGTGATGTGGTATAATTTTATGGAAAACTGGAATAGTTTGATAAAATGTTCTGTTACACGAGTAACGAGAAGGAAGCTCCACGGAGAAGGGAAGAGACAACTAAATGAGGATGGTCGGCGGTTGGTGAGGGGCCCGCGACCAGTACTGGTCCTGGGCCCGACCCCGAGATGTGGCGGCCCTGCCCACTTTGGCATTAGATTATATAATAAGCTACCTTCATCTTTGCTATACTTAGACTCGAGCATTTTCAAAAAGAGATTAAAATCTCTTCTCATGTCCTATAAGTTTCTCAATATTAATGATTTCTTGTCCCTCTCCCACTTTCCATAGTAGCAGCTAGTATATTTGAGGGTTAACTCTGTTTTTCTGTATTTTTTTTTCTGTGAATCCATATAATTGGATACTATCTTAAATGTTAACTTTGATTCTGGTATGACTTATTTTATTAGATATATTGTATTTTCACTTTATATTATTTTACTATTGAGTAACTGTAGACTCATTTTTTCCATGTATTATTTTCAACCTGTAATATTTACTTAAGCTTTCTTTTTCGTCTTTTTTTTAGTATTTATGTTTATTATGTAAGTTTTTCTTATTTTTTTGACGAAGCCATTAATTTTGTATTCCTAAAGGTGAATAAAAAATTGAAATTGACCCTGAGGTACAATCGGGCAAGACGTGTCCTCAACTGAACATTGTACGCAGGGCGCCCTATGCGATAATAAGTTTGGCGGGTGGGATTCATTCGACAAGACATCATCTCTCCACATAACTATAATGTTAGGTGCACTTACTCTCGCATTTTTAATATTCGGTACAAGGGGCACTCTCGAATTTTTAATATTTGGTACAAGGAGCATTCTCGCAGTTTTAATATTTGGTACAAGGGGCACTCTCGCATTTTTAATATCTGGTATGGTCGGGAGTGTCGGCGACAATATACAAGGATAGTTTTTCACAATTCTTCGCTAAGAAACAAAATGTGAACATCGAGTGGGCGGAGCTTAAAATGCATCTTATATTTGTCTTTCGCCGCCGCGAATATTTAAATTCAAGCGTTCTTTATAAACATAAATAGTTGGAAATGGTTACAACAAAGCCATTATATTATAATCTTCACTTATTATTAATGTGTCTAAATTAAGTATGTTTCTAACCTTTCATTACTGTCAAAACAATCTTTAGTAGATTAGTACAGCCTAACATAGCGTAGCATAGTTTTTTTGTGTGGGGTAGTATTTTTTTTCTCCAACAGGGTTGGCGACACTGCTTTCATAAGATCTCACCAAAGACGTTCTATATTCTCACAGTCTGCTATCTGCGTTTACTTATACTGTGGTTATACTGCATCAGATGGGTCGTTTTATCTCCTAGTTTTGTGCGTGTTGTGTATGTGTTGTTTATTTCTTGCATGGGACACTGAAGGTAAACTTCGTCGCCAGCATCTCAGAAGCTACGGCACTGTTTACAGGACCCTACAAGAAGAATGCTGTGGAAGATTGGGGACCCGGCGAAAGATTTTACGCAGCATGCTGGACGATGTTAAAGGTAGAAAATAAATATTTCGGGTTTAGTTTCCCACTCTACTGGATTTCCACACGCGATGTTGGGCGTTGGTATGCGGTCTCTGGCTTGCAGACCAACACTCCCATTGGCTGACAACGACCTTGCATGTCATTGGTCTGTTCCATACGGTCCTGCAACCTCTACATAAAGCTAAATAATGCAAAACACTAGCCACATTAGTTAAGTGCGCGAGCGGAGGTGGCAGCCGAAGCGAAGCGCCCTTGCATTTTCGAATAATGTACGATACACTGTTTGTCGGTTTCGAAAATGTGGCATATTATATCTTCCGGAGGGTTGTCTGACCATTATCATGTTGGCAGCTGATTCCAGCACCACGTGACCCATCGGCTTCTTCCCAGCATGCACCTGCGCTGTTTCTAGCAGCTGATTCTGTATTATTGTGATTCAGTGTTGCCATACGTACGACTATAGTCGTACACATACCACTATTTCATGGATTTGTACGACGTACGACGCAACCATGCGTCGTATGCCTATTCATACGACTATTTTAATATCAGCATTTTATACTACCATTTTCTGTTTATTTTTTAGCAATCTACTGCAGAATTTTCAATTTGGATAAACATGAAGTTTTGTTTTTTTTGTTTTTTCGTAGTTTATTTTGTATATGCCTACATATCCCTAAATGAATGGCTGAATGTTATAATAGCCATTGTCAAATAATACTCAGTCCATTTATTTATTACAGGCTTTCACGGGCCGGTGCCGCACCTCGCTTAAGTTGTATTGTTATTGCTACTTCTCTCATTCTTCTCCAAATATTTTATATTTTAACCGCACGTGTGCTAAACGAAGCAATCCAAACATCTAAAGAAATTATACCGATAAAGAGCAGCTGGTCTTATTGTTTTTTCTTTTATTTTGACCAAACATAATAATCATATGATTGTTATTATTAATTTTGTTGACACGTGCATATCAAAAGTGGCTGTATGCTTTTCTTTAAATAATATTTGGAAATCTTACTTTCTTATGGTTTGTAATGTGTTAATATTTTATTTCTTCCTGCAACATCTGCAGGTAGCCGATGACAAAGAGTACCAACAACAATGGGTATATGTATAAAGTTACGAGAGACCAGTTATCTGAGTAGCGATGAACAATAAAGTCAGCATGCGTGAGTGGAGCAGTAGCACGTTATAGAACTTACAAAAGCAAATTTTAACCACCATTTATAGAAAAAATGTCTATACAGAGTACCTCACTTAGCAATCATTATTATTATTATTATTATTATTATTATTATTATCATCATCATCATCATCATCATCATCTTCAACCTGACAATTCGCAAAGTGTACGACGATTTTAACTAGCGTACGACTATTTTCAGTTGTTGGTACGACTGTTTTACGTTTCTGATCTGGCAACCCTGTTGTGATTCCTTTCTGAGCGCCATTTTAGGTTAGTTTTTTGTGAACTTCTTACCGATTTTACCCAAATTTAAAATATTCTTAGAAACAAAATGTGTCTATATATGGATTCTAAAACTTCTGGAGAATAATATTACATGAAATTTTGCCGTTTTTCGTGTGTAAAAAACAAAATTAACGAATCCAGTAGAATGGGAAACTAACCCCGATATTTCAATACGTTATTACATGTATTCCGTGAATTTGTTTACATATATATATGTCGAAAACAGGCCAGTTTTAGGTTTAATGTTCTGCAGACCCTATAGAATTCAATTAATTTTATTTCTAAAAAGAAGTGTAGCCTACGCTCCATAACCTAAATTGGCGTTATTAATAATTATATGGGCTTTCTTTCTTTCTTTTTCGCAGTTTTTTTACCTCTCCCTTTTAGGATTTAAGCGACCCAAGCCGCCCGGGCCTTACAGGGCCGCGACCTGTCGGGAGAGGGATTACCTTTGGATCACGTACATACTTTTTTGACCAGACAAGGACATGGAGAGCCTCCCCGGATGAGTGATCAGCCCAATGCCGGGGCCACCTCCGAGACAACACGAACACATAGGACGATACACACCATTCACACACACACACACTCACTCAGAACAAGGCGAGGATGAGGATGAAGATGATAATGATGACCAGATGATATCCGGGGACCACAAGGGCCTAAAGTTACCTGACATTTGTCTCATAGGTGAGGGAAAACCCCGGAAAAAACCTCACGTAGGTAACTTGTCCAGACCAGGTTTTGAACCTGGGCCCGCTGCATGAGAGGATTGGACGCATCCCCTGAGCCACAGCGGTGGACAATTATATGGGCTAACCGGTACTATGGGTCGACAAGAAACACATGATTGGATGTTACGCCTGATGACGTTGTGACATAATATCTTGGAATTATTGTTAACGCATAGTAAAAAAAAATTAAAAAATTTCGATTCAGTATGGATTAGGTAAACTAATATTACTGTTCTTAACATAATATAACTAGAACTACTGTAACCTCTCATTAACCTAGAATTGCTGCAATAAGACATTTAGTATTAAAATAAAATTTGAAACACAGTCACAAGAATGTTGGCTGTTGGCATGATTGTAGGCCTATACAGATGAAAAAGAACGAATCAGATGAAAGATCTAAGCCAATGAGGATAGCCCACGTTACATGGACGAATGAACTCAGCATACCATGGGCTTGAGTTGTACTATTGCCAAAAGGCTAATTGGCAGATGTAATCGTTCTTCGTACTCAATTCAACCGAGAACACCACACATAGCCCCCTCCCGACTGACAATACTGCACCCTACAGTTTATTCTTCCCACATAACACCTAACTTTAAACATTAATTGCTCCATAAGGGAAATAGACACAACAAAACTAATTACACCAATTAATAGCGGACAACATCTACAACAGTTTCATATAAAACACTAAATGTTTTATTAACCCTTTTATCATTTTAATATAAAAACATCAATAACTCTTTTGATTTACATCACTCAGAATACAGACTTATACTGATAAATGTGGAATAAATTAACCGATACAGATAAAACAACTTGGACTATGATAACCTTCAGTTATCATAGTTATTGATACAAATACTAAAAACGACCCCTCCTACATCCGGCCCACTTCCTGTTTGGTAGACTTCATGACTATAAGGGAGTTTGACACATTTTGTAATTAATGACCCAAGCCAAAAGCAGCGTCAGACGCTCTACAAAACCGACATAATTTTAAACAGTATATCAGAACGAAATCCCTGCAACCAATTAGAAGCAACTTATACATTAACACAACCAATGACATTTATTTTCCCCCACTACAGCCGAAGAACATATTAGCACCGAGAAACCCAAAATCACGATCATTCGATCATTAGACAGAAGACAGACTCCACGTTACTTAAGACTAAAAATTACACCACGTAACTTAACTATAATATATAAAGTAATTTCGAGAGACAGCATAAGTATAGAGATAAAAGTGAAATATATCCGCGCGTTAGAAATGGATTAAAAGGAACTCAGCGAAGCGCGTAAGTTAAGCATATTGTATTTATAGAGACATTGATAAAAAGTAATCAAGTGAAAGTATAATTAGTGAAGGTTAATTAAAATATTGTTTGAGTAAATTTTCCGCGCGGTAGAAATAGATACAAAGATTTAATACAAGTGGAAAGAGAAATAATCAACGAATAGCGCGTATGAATTAACACAGTAATTACTAATATAATATTGAATATAGTTACCAAGTGAAAGACAGACATTAATCGACGAACTTACATCATCTAACCTCAAAGACAATGTTAATTCGATAACTCAACGAAAATCATTTTGAAAGAATATATTTAGATCTGGAAATCAATTGTACTGTTTAATTACCCTAAATCCTGAACATCGACCACCCAATTAGTATAGCCCCGATATTCTGTAACCACGACCCTGATAAGAATCCTCGTGCTATCAACTACCATCTGAGCTAATTAACCGGCATTCCCATTTTCTACGTGACAATAAATAATATAACAGGATTTCAATCATCGCTCCCCCCATTAACTTCATCAGAATCTAAGTACAGCTATAAATACCGGACCCGACGACCAGAACTCTTCTAAATAGTGACCCAACTTGTGGCCTAAATATCCTCCATAGAAAGGACTCTTATAAATGGCACCCAACATTTTTAGGGCCACTAAAGAGCTCTTATAAATGGCGACCAACTCACGGGCGTGAATTAGAATATCGAGGGACTAATAAATAAAATTTAATTTTCGACATATATATTTTAGGAACACTACCACAAATTTTACAAATCACAGTTTGAATTTAAATAAAATCAGTGCAACACCATCATTGGATAACTCCTCAACTCAGCAAAACCCTCCCATTGGATCAACACCTACAGCATTTCCCCATCAACTGGACATCACCAACCCTGGAACCTGGACACCTGGATCATCAAAGGGTATCGTTGATCAAAACTTAAGTGTCGAATTCTGGATTTTGCTTCTTTATTTGTTTTAAAGTCAAATTTTAAGTAAATTTTTTTTTAATTTTTAAATTTTAAATTTCAATTTTATTTTATTTTAATTTTTACATTTTCAAAGTACATTAAATTTTAGCATTGTAAATTTTATGAAATTAAGAAATCATAAAGAATTTCACATCATGGAGCAAAATTCAGATGCTCAGACGTTATGCTCAGATCCCATTCCTACAATTTCTGAAAATAGTGAAAGTGCATTAGGACATAGTTCTGAAAACGCAGATGTTATGCAGGACGAAATAGGAGGTGACCTTGCTACAAATACTTTGCCTTTCACAGAGAACACATTCCCCCAAGTTAGCACTCCAGCTGAGGATGTAAACATGACATTGAACCCTACACAATGTATTGAAAACTCAAACCCTCACACTTCATCCCTTACTCCAGATTTTCTGTCTCAGCTACAAACAATGATAGCTGGTATTTCTACACAACTTACTTCTCAGATGAATGACCTGGCTACACAAAACACTACACTTAAGAATGAAATAGAGAGTAAAATCACAACAATGAATTCTAATTTCAACACTACTCTTGAAACTCAGAACTTACAAATAAGACAAGAAATCTCAACAATGAACTCCACATTAAGTAACAACATCGAAAGTAAAATTTCAATAATGCACACCACTCTAGAAAACCAGAACCAACAGATTTCAACAATGAACTATAATTTCAACACTACTCTTGAAAATCAAAACCAACAAATGAGACAGGAAATTTCAACAATAAACACTAACATTGAGACTCAGAATCATCAGATAACAACATTAATAACAGAACACCGAACACAGGTTACTTCTGAACTACAAAATTTAGATTCAAGAGTAACTACCCAAATTGCTAATACAGAGCAAGTTCTGAGTAACCAGGTAGATTCTGTTAGGGGTCATATTTCATCTGTAGAACAGCAGGTAACATCCATAGAAAGAACAACTGCGAATAACTCTACTCGGTTGGTTACCCTCCAATCCGAAGTTGATAGGCTTAGACAGAGAGTCAGGGAACAAGAACACCTGAGTGAACAAACTAGTGAAAATGCTGTAATACCCCATGTGTGTAATGCCCCTTCAACTTCAGCCTCCACCTCTTCAAATCCACCCGATCCAGTACCACCTGTTCCAGAAGTACCCGAGCCCCCCGCCCCGTTACCTAGGATGGATAATGGACTAGACCAACGAGCTGCCAGTAATAGCCGTGAGCCCCAAAATTTTGTTAATAGTAATTTTGCTCTTCACAGTTCGGATTTTCCCCTTCCTAGCTTTGAAGATACAGTAAAGACCAATCCAGTAAGATACATCAACGATTTGAAAACTTATTTTGCATTAAGATCAGTACCAGAACAATTAAAAAGGATATTCATTGCACAATCATTGAAGTCTAGCGCAGCTCGGTGGCTACGAGTCATCGATCCCAACAATCAGCTGTCCATGAATCAATTTGAAGAAATGTTTTTGTCAGAATTCTGGAGCGAGAGCGAGCAATTACGCCTAAGGGCTAATATATTTCAAGGCAAATTTGACCGTAGTCACGGTCAAAGCTATTCGGAATATTTTATCTCATTGTGTCAAAGCCGCCAAGTTCTAAAACCTGAAATCTTGGAAGCAGACTTTCTCAAGGCACTCCCGTCTCATTTCCCCCCTTTAGTAAGGAATTGCTTAATTGTCGCGTCTCCGCAAACAACTGCAGAAATGTTGAAATTGTTAAAGCCTATGCAGGACTTCCCCTATCTATCAAACAAACCACAACACCCTGTAGTATCAGCTAACCAAAACCAGCGCAAAAACATAAATCTAGTTCAAACTCTCCCTGAAAATGAATCATTTCAAATTGGGTTACGGACAGAGGCATCTAGCCCAGATAACAACTTCCAAAGCACTAAACCTTATTGGCCACAGACTGAATATGTTAGAAATTCTAGAAATAATTGGCAAACTCGTGGTTACCGGTGGCGACCATATGGTAACAACAATGGCAGATTTAATAATAATTACCGAGGACAGTACCGACGTGGTTACGCAGGCAACAGGCCTAATTGGTTCAACAGAAACCAGTACAATCAAGGCTTCTTCCGTCCATACTACCGAGGACGAAATAATTTTCGCTACACCCGCAACAACCATAACCAGTATGAAAGTAACAATGACCGTGAAAACACAAGAAATAGGCAAAACAACCACAATCAAAGTAACAATGAACAGCGAACACAGTCTCCCACCCCCACCGTTACTTTAAACGAGTAAGGGTTTTACACGCTCCTTCTGTGGACAACCCTGCAACTCATTTGAATAAAAATGGAGGAACTTCAGTAAGTGTCGATATCATACATCGTGAAGCAAACTTTGTAAATAATTCTCTTGTCTTCAAACCTTCACAAACTAGTGAAACTTATCCATTATTGACTAGGCCTAATGAAAGAAATCACATATTTAATATGATGAAATTTCCCAAGGCAGCTGTGAAAACTAAAATTGCTCCAGTAAAAGTAAATAACCAGTTAACTAGTACTATACCATTGAATAAGTCTCATAGTAATCATCAAAGAGAAACAGAGAATAACAATGCCAGCGTCAACAATGAGCAAGAACAGCCCATTGTTGACAACAATCAAATTGTTGGTAAAGTGCTTTCTCCCCTTGTTGATGATGAAAATGAAAATCACCCTCTTCATGGTAACAATGAACCCATCAACAATAATAATAATATATCTAATAATGAAATTGCACCGGGACACTTGCAAAACAACACAGACAGTGAAGAAACAGACATTGTTATAGGAATTTTGCAACGAGAGGAATTAATGAGCACCCAGCATCGACCTCCGGTCATAGAAGTCAATATTGGGGAAAAGATATTTCCAGTTACCCTAGATACAGGAAGTGACGCTCAAGTAATTTCTTATACTACTTTCCTTGAATTACAGCGCACAAAAGCGATTTCGCAAATATTGCCTGTATTTAATATGACTGCCCTTTTGGCAGCCGGAAAGCAGCGGTGTAGGATTAAACATCAATGTTTAGTACCTATTACACTAGCTGGTCAAACAATTGATATACTATTTTTAGTTATACATGGACTAAATTTACCCATCATTGTTGGCTTAGAAGTATTTCAACAATTAGAAGGGATCATAAATTTCAGAAATGAAAGCTTTGCCTTCATTGATGAAAATCGTCAAGAACAAATAGTACCTTTTTGTAACAGAGCAACCACCGCTCAGGCTACCGCCCGCGGCGAGGCAGATGTGAGCCAGGAAGAATTCTTCATAGAAACTTTGTCCGTGAATACTCACCCCCTTTGTCACATTCTTACAGACAGACCCTCACCCACGCAGACAAGAGATGACCTACTCTCTAAAAATCCTCTCTTAAATGAAAATATCTTACAAACAGAACCACGAATAAATCACATAAATACACAAGGCGAAATTAAAGAATTAATAGCCCTTAAAGTACAGAAAGCACATGACTTAGACCCCACTACACGGAAGGATTTGTTTGATGTGTTGTATAAACATAAGGATTTATTTTCAAATAAAATTGGAAAGTGCCGTTTGTACACACACCGAATAATCCGTCCATCTACCACTGTAGCCAGACACAAGCCCAGACACATCCCACTTAGTTTGCGTGAGAAAGTTTCAGCTGTCATACAGGACATGTTATCGCAGGGAATCATTGAAAATTCCACGAGTCCCCACTGCAATCCTCTCTGCATAGTACTTAAGCCCTCTGGACAAGTACGCATCACGATTGACGCTAGGTCGATCAATGCTGATTCCCAAGAAGACCATTACAGACCTTTAACTTCAGATGAACTTCTTACCCGCGCCAAAGAAGGAAACTACTTCTCCACCACGGACTTAGTTTCTGCCTTCTGGCAAGTCCCCCTTGATCCAGATTCACGAGATTTAACTTCTTTCAATTACCAAGGACGGAATTTCAGATTCACTAGGACACCCTTCGGGTGCCGCACTTCCTCGTCTGCCCTTTTGCGTGCACTAGCTCTTACTTTTGATTGGCAGACGGATAACTTCATTATCCCCTATTTAGACGACGTCCTTGTAGCCTCAGAAACCATAGCTGAACATCTGGCCCATATAGACCAGACCCTGGGAAAGCTATTACATGCAGGTTTCACCCTGAATATTTCGAAATGCCATTTTTTTCAAAAGGAGGTGAAATTTCTCGGATATATTATATCCGGGAAGGATTGCCGAATTGATGAAGAAAAAGTGGAAGCCAT
This sequence comes from Ectobius pallidus, assembly GCA_964059195.1. Classification (NCBI taxonomy): domain Eukaryota; kingdom Metazoa; phylum Arthropoda; class Insecta; order Blattodea; family Ectobiidae; genus Ectobius; species Ectobius pallidus. Next base: position 71,919,475 of record CAXKWD010000008.1, on the reverse strand, counting down.
CTTGAAAATCCCAGCCCCCCGTAATCAAAAACAACTAAGATCTTTCCTTGGCGTATGCCAATATCAGTCACGCTTTGTCATCAACTACTCCCAAGAACTTTGCCCCTTAAAGCCACTCCTAAAGAAAAATCAAAAGTGGACATGGACCCCCGAGCATGATGCGGCCTTTAACAGGGTTAAGCAGCTGTTCGCGGAGTCCATTAAACTACAGAAACCTGAAGAACAGGAGATGTTCTACGTTCAAACGGACGCTAGTGCTAAAGGCATAGGAAGTATCCTGTTTCAGGTGATAGATGGCGAAAAACGCATTATTGCGACTGCTAGCAAAGGTCTTACTATCGCCCAGTCCCGAATGTATCCCACGGAACTTGAAGTGTATGCAGTGTATGAGGCCCTCAACAAATACAAACACTACCTATACAACCGTAAAATCACCGTTTTATGTGACCACATGAGTCTCAGTTTTCTAAAACAATGTAAGTTAAGTAATTCACGAGTATCACGTCTCATCAGCGCTATCACTATGTATGATATCGAAATAAAGCACATTAAGGGATCCCTAAATTACCTGCCGGATCTGCTATCCCGGTTGCCTAACCATCCAGGAATGGCTAGCTTAGAAGGTCAAGTCGAGAAAGAAGTCAAAATTATGAAAATTTCAGTTAATGATCGACATCAGTTAAACAAGAAATTTAGTAACTTGTCTAAATTGCAATCTGAAGACCCATATTTGTCCACCATAAAGAATGAGTTGCGGGAACTACAACAACCAGCCACTAATCCATTGAATGAAACTAATGCTCAAAGCACCTTAGCCACATACAATGGCATAATCTATAAATTTTGCGGAAGAGAAAATCCAGCCTGGCGACCCTACATCCCCCCCTCCTTGGAAAACGACCTCATTGCTGGATACCATGAAAATTTTGCGCACAGTGGAACTGAAAAGATGATAGATTCCATCAGCGAACATTTTTATGTTAAACAGCTAGGCCGTAAAATCAGACTTTTCATACGAACTTGTCATCTCTGCCAAGTCGGCAAATGCAAGAACACTGCATATGAAGTTTCTGTTAACTCCATAGAATCCACAAAACCGAACCAATTGATCTGCGGAGACATTTTAGGTCCTTTGGTGAGAAGTAACTTCGGTTGCCAATATATTTTTCTTTTGGTTGATGTGTTTTCAAAGCTAGTTGCCCTATATCCTATCAGAAATTTATCGACAGGCATATGTTTGAAAAAGGTTGAGGAATATGTAAAGTCGTTTGGCAACGTCGGAGCCTGTTTGACAGATAATGCTAGTATATTCTCCAGTGCAAAATGGAACACAGGACTTTCACAACTAAACATCAAAACACTACATTGCTCTGCTTATAATCCCTGTTGTAATTTATCAGAAAGGTATATTAAACAAGTCATTTCATACCTCAGACTGTTGACCCATAGGCAACATAAGAACTGGTACAAATACCTAAAACCCATTCAAGCTATTCTCAATGAGACAAAACATCACGTAACAAAAGAGATCCCATTGCAAGTCGTAACAAAATGTAAGATAGACCCGCTATTCAAGAACACCCCCCCTGTGCTGCCGACATGCAATAAATCAGACCTTGACATTTGCCACTCCATCCTTAAACGCCTCCAGAGTAGGTGGTTAAAGAGGAAAATGAAGCCTAGGCGACCCCGCAGGAGATGGAACCCCGTTCCGGGAGATTATGTACTGTTAAAATCCCATGTAATCTCTAGCACTCTACATAACCGTCAGAAGAAATTTTCTTTATTGTTTAAAGGCCCCTACTGCGTAAAAGCAAAGTTTGGAACGGACACCTTCCAACTCACACAAATAAAGAACCCTAAGAAAATCCTTGGTAAATATAGGAAACATCTGTTAAAACCCTACCATGTTATGGCCCATAAATCATAATGCCACAGAAAGTTTGAAACAGAAGGAGAGTTTGAAAAGTTGAAGACCTGGACTGTGACAAGAGGATTTGATGATAATGACTATGTAAAATAATCAGAGTGATTCATACTTCTCAAATTAATGTTTTACCTGACGTCATATGACGAATGTAGTTATTTATGGTTGAGTAGAATATGCCACCGAATGATTGCTGAAAAGACAATTAAGACATGAGGCTTATGGTATAAGATATCGTATGACTTCACAGCAATTATTACACTATAAAATATAAGTGCAATTGCTATTATAGAAACTCCTGTGTATATAGTTAGTATTTAAATAGGCACCTCCCCTCTAGGTAATTTACTGAAGAAGTAAAACATTTATTTGACAAAGGGAATCACAATGTTATTTGAATTTATAATTAAGTAGACATTTAAATTTTGACATATTTTGTATTTTTGAAATTTTATTGGAGTAGTACACAAAGCAATAGTAACAAAATTATTTTATTTTTCAAAAAGAGATATTATTTTACATAAAAATGGACAGATGATTGCCCCCTCCTAATAACCAATTGAGTAAAATTATTTAGCAAGTGAACCAAATGAAAGCATAGCGAAGAATGAGTTTAAAAAAAAAAAAAAAAAAAAGTAATTAAGAATGGATTATTATTGAAATAAATGGAAATAAAGTGAAACATGTATGAATTAAAGATACGATGGAAGATTATAAGATGAAATATGAATGAATTAAGAATATGAGAAAGAATAAGTAAGTGTAAGGTAAACCAAATGAAAAAGTAACATTGAATAAAGAATGTAACAAGGTACAGTATATGTTGACTAATAAAAAGTGTAATGATGATAGCTACGAAATCAGAAATATGAGAATATATGAGAAAAATGGTTATGAATAGTAAGAACAGTAAAGAATTAAAGAATATTGAAAGTAATAAATGAAGAATAATTTACAAGGTAAAAAGAAATATGAAAAGAATAGAAAGAGTATTAAAGGAATAATCAAATCAATGAAGGAAAATGTATAAGGTAAAGAAATTGGGTAGGAAGGAAATCTTTGTAATTTGAGCATAATTGACGAGATGAGTAGACTATAATAAGTGAAGAGAGACATACCCCAACGGTTTACAGCAACAATATATGGATTAACATCAAAAACAAGTTTAATGGAAGATATAATTACAATTAACATTACAATTTAACATTTCAAGTGTATTTCATAATTGTGTTTATATACAAGGTTTAATTATGATTTTTATTTACTAGTGTATTAAATGGACCATGGACTCAAAAATGTGTACTACGACCAACGAGAAATTGACTACTTCAAGGTAAACTAAGATTAAGAGTGTATTTTATTGTTTATGAATTTATATGTGTATGTTTAATAATAACAGAATTAATCAAAGGTTTAGATGACGTAAGGTTCATAATTACTTCGAACATAAAAGCGAAGGTAATTGAAGAATGATATCATAAAACAGTAACTCGACAACGAAACTCCAGAAAATAATTTGAAGTGACGACGGAAAATTATTTTAGGAAGTCGAAAAATTAAATTTTAGGATTTTTATTTTAGACACGACATAGGTATTTTTAGGATTTTCAAATTGGGTATTACAAATGATCGTAAATTCACGCTCGTATTGAAGTAGCTGCTCAATCGTTCGCGTGGATTTCCAATCATTGTACGGACATTTGTAATCGTTCTTCGTACTCAATTCAACCGAGAACACCACACATAGCCCCCTCCCGACTGACAATACTGCACCCTACAGTTTATTCTTCCCACATAACACCTAACTTTAAACATTAATTGCTCCATAAGGGAAATAGACACAACAAAACTAATTACACCAATTAATAGCGGACAACATCTACAACAGTTTCATATAAAACACTAAATGTTTTATTAACCCTTTTATCATTTTAATATAAAAACATCAATAACTCTTTTGATTTACATCACTCAGAATACAGACTTATACTGATAAATGTGGAATAAATTAACCGATACAGATAAAACAACTTGGACTATGATAACCTTCAGTTATCATAGTTATTGATACAAATACTAAAAACGACCCCTCCTACATCCGGCCCACTTCCTGTTTGGTAGACTTCATGACTATAAGGGAGTTTGACACATTTTGTAATTAATGACCCAAGCCAAAAGCAGCGTCAGACGCTCTACAAAACCGACATAATTTTAAACAGTATATCAGAACGAAATCCCTGCAACCAATTAGAAGCAACTTATACATTAACACAACCAATGACATTTATTTTCCCCCACTACAGCCGAAGAACATATTAGCACCGAGAAACCCAAAATCACGATCATTCGATCATTAGACAGAAGACAGACTCCACGTTACTTAAGACTAAAAATTACACCACGTAACTTAACTATAATATATAAAGTAATTTCGAGAGACAGCATAAGTATAGAGATAAAAGTGAAATATATCCGCGCGTTAGAAATGGATTAAAAGGAACTCAGCGAAGCGCGTAAGTTAAGCATATTGTATTTATAGAGACATTGATAAAAAGTAATCAAGTGAAAGTATAATTAGTGAAGGTTAATTAAAATATTGTTTGAGTAAATTTTCCGCGCGGTAGAAATAGATACAAAGATTTAATACAAGTGGAAAGAGAAATAATCAACGAATAGCGCGTATGAATTAACACAGTAATTACTAATATAATATTGAATATAGTCACCAAGTGAAAGACAGACATTAATCGACGAACTTACATCATCTAACCTCAAAGACAATGTTAATTCGATAACTCAACGAAAATCATTTTGAAAGAATATATTTAGATCTGGAAATCAATTGTACTGTTTAATTACCCTAAATCCTGAACATCGACCACCCAATTAGTATAGCCCCGATATTCTGTAACCACGACCCTGATAAGAATCCTCGTGCTATCAACTACCATCTGAGCTAATTAACCGGCATTCCCATTTTCTACGTGACAATAAATAATATAACAGGATTTCAATCATCGCTCCCCCCAGTAACTTCATCAGAATCTAAGTACAGCTATAAATACCGGACCCGACGACCAGAACTCTTCTAAATAGTGACCCAACTTGTGGCCTAAATATCCTCCATAGAAAGGACTCTTATAAATGGCACCCAACATTTTTAGGGCCACTAAAGAGCTCTTATACAGATGACCATAATATTTCATTAAGTGCTTGCTTCATGCAAATCCATATGCAATAACCATCTTACCTTTTTTGAATAAAAGTCCTCTGCATATCACTTCTAATCAGTATTTGTACTCAATCTGTGGGAATAGGGATGGATTAACACTGTACTACCCCAGGCTGCATATTGAGCTGCCTCTCCATCACCCGTGCAATACAAGTTCAATGTTATCTATTATCAGTACCATCATGCTGAAGTTGGAATTTTTTTCTTAGTGGAACCCATAAATTTATATGTAGATATTGATTTATTTATTTTTAATTTTATATCAAACTTTATACTCAAATTTCCTTTTTAAATGAATCACATAGAAATTACATTACAATAACACACCAACAACCAACACAGTCAACTTCATCATGTATGGTTTAAATCTATGGCAATAGCAAAGTCAAGCAACTGTCGCATCAAGAACAGGAGATCATGACCTTATAAACAGTTCTTTATTTAAGAAAGTGTTGCCACGATATATGCCGATTTCATATGCATTTTTTTCCTCCCTATGGCACTCTTGGGTGTGGGTAAGGACATTAGGGATGTGGTTTCTGGAAACAGTGATTGTTGTATATTTCTTAATTTGAAAATCCTGGAACTGTTTCATCTCAACTGCATGTCTTTTAAAGGTTTGGCATAAGGGTAATACATGTCGCCCGCAAGCTCCCCTTCCATTCAATAATAAAAAAAAGACTCTTGCGCGAAACATAATATTTCACAACTATAAATAACAAAATAATATTTCATAATAAAAAATAACAAACCCTTGCACCAAAAATCATATTTCACATTTATAGAGTAGAAGTGGAGGGTTCAGGGGCGACATGTTTCACCTTTTTCCCAAAGGTTTTTTATGATGAACTGATGATTTAGACCTAATATAGCCTATGCCTACTCTTATAGCCTAATACATTTAATTGGAACTTTTGAAAAAACAATAACTTACCTGGCTCAAACAGACAAACACATACCATAGTACTTCAAGTAAGATTGGCAATAGCCAAACTGAAGAGACAGAGTAATTTTGGGCAAAAGATAGATTTATGCTGCACTCCAGCCAAGCTCCGCCATTTTGTTAGGTTAGGAACGTTTATGTTAGTTTAGGAGCAATATAACTTACTGAATAGCACGAGGTTTATTATGTCTCACATTGAATTTCTTCTGTGACGAAACCCTAAACCCCACCTTCCCAGGCGGGCCTCATTAGAGAGGAGCCTAGGGTGCAGCATAAAACTGTTTTTCCCTAATTTTGAATACACCCCCCCCCCCAAAGAATTAGAGGAAAAAATTAAAACTGACTTCTGATTTTCAGCATGACACAGATGATCAATAGATGAAACAGAAGTTTATTCATTCTAAATTAATGAAATATTTAGCAGCACATCCTTGTTTTAATCCACGAGCCACTAGTGTGGCAGTAGTCAAATAAAGAATTTTAGTCGCTGTTATGGTTACATGATCGTAAAGCGTTAGGCCTACACCCTTTTGGGAATTTGAAGAACTATCCCATCTACTTTTTTTCATATAAAATATGACACTATGTTACCATTTTGAAAAATAAATAGTTATATTACTAAGTAAATAAAAACACACTTTGACTGAATTACGGTACCCCTCTACCAGTATTTAAAATACCCTAAATATTTTGTATTTTTTGCATGGTACCAACTGATTTGTAACAAAATGTTAAAGCAAACAATATGTTTTGGAAGTATATCATTCAACTGATTATAATCTTTTTAATTGATTGTAAAGCCATGGGAAATTCAAATAACCAGTATATCAATAATTCTGGGATATTTCCGAAAGCTTCCAAGTAAATACGAATATTTAGTAAACTTCTTGATGTCAAAAGAGACTGCCTATAGCAATATCTTTTTTTTTTTTGTGAGGAAACTAAATAATAAAAAAGTATTCTTTAAAATTAAATCTTTGTTCCCCTGCTCAGAATTCTGCTAGCCAATGGCGACCTGGCAACCGGAAATTTTTGTGATTTCCATATATTAAACGTGATTAGGTCTTGTATCAGAGGTAGAAGAGGTTAGACGCTTTATGCGGAGTTGTGCTGAATATGGAAACGATGGGCATTGACCTAACAACTTACCATGTGAGAATGGGCCTCCACAGAAGGCTTTAAAGCAGATTCATCTAACATCAATGAACAGGTACCTGGTCCATCAGTTAATAATTGGTTTTTGGCCTAATTATAGCAGCGCTGTTATTCATTGAGACAAATCCTGGCCCAGGTTCAGGCAAGAGAGGTGAAAATAGCTCAGATAGTAGGAATGTAGCTGCGTTAATGGACGTCATAACCAAATTAGACGAGTTAATTAATAAATTCGATGGAAGCAACAGTAAGTCGGACGATGTGAAGGGATGGATTAATAATACTAATAAGGGATACAACAAATTAAAAAATGAGATCACCACATTAAAAGAAATGAAATGGACAACACGGATGCTTGAGAGAGAAGCAAGGATGAAGAACATCATCATCTTCGGATTAGAGGAAAGTTACCAGGAGAGAAGACGAGACACTTGTGGACAGGTGCTTAATCTTTTTACCAAGGAACTACAAATGGAACTTTCTAAATTTCATCTTGATAATGTGTTCCGTCTAGGGAAAGGAAAGAATCAACCAATATTAGTGAAGTTTACTAGTGTGTTTACTAAAGGTATGGTGTTGAGCAGGGCTAAGATGCTGAGAGGGACGTGAGTGAGGTTTGTGCAAGATTACAGCATAGAAGTAAGGGCCAAAAGAAAGGAACTACTCCCTTACATGATACCGGTATAGACTTGTAATGAAGGGAAATTTGCTGTGTTAGTGAAGGACAGGCTTCGTATAGACCAGAAGGTCCTTGACATTGACTATTGCAGAAAAAACATAACTTTGACCAGGGAAGCAAATGGCCAAGGGCTTGCCCCAAATAGGCATAGCAACAAGGACTCAAATTCTAATAAATTAATAGAAGTGAATGCAGCAAGCACGACAATCCAGAAAACGAAGAGAAAGAACAGCGAAACGCTAATACAGCACACACGACCTGACAATAAGAGTTCATCGCACCAGGAGAGGAATTACTCCACATCAGCGGTTAGCAACACATGAGACCAATGAACAGGGGAGGCGGCAGAGAAGACCGATGATGTAAGACATATAGATAGGGCACAAGAGGAAGCTGAGAACATCCCATCACCTTGCGACAGTTCGGTCCCTCTGCGTAGAGGAAGATCAAGAAATGTTAATCTGCCACATAATTTAAGAAATTGGTTGACTGTTGGATTCTCTATCAAATAAAATACGTTCAGTGCTTCGAGAAAAGGTCTAGGGGTGATTTTCCCAGGTCTAAGGGTGCTAAAACAAAAGTAGCTTATAACATGAAATAAGGAGAAGAATGCTATAGGCAAAGATAGACCAATACCCCAGTCATGAAAAGAGTAAAGGCGTCATAAAAGTATAAATTAATCCTTTTAGGGCACATAATTTGCTGCACAGGCTTTTGTTAGTAAGGTAATCAAGTGTACACAATTAAGGTAAATAAGTCACGTGTTGAAGAGAGGTATGTTTCTAAAAATGACATTTTGAAAAAGTGGAGAATTAGTAGGATTTGTGACACGCAGAAATACAACTAAGTCCAAAGTGTTCAATATTTTCACTTTTCAAATAACATCTTCTATAAACAATGTACAACTTATCACCTCCATAAATTTTATAAGCACAATTAAAGCACATGTGAGGCATGCCAACACAAAGAAAACATTGGGCTGGTGGGATGCAATAATGCAAATGCAAAATATTTTTGTACAAACATTTTTGTTTTTTTAGCAACCAAAAGGGTAAGATTATTAAAAGAGAGACAATGAACTCAAACAATAATAACAATGTGCTGAGTAACAAATGTATTTGAAATAATCTGAAATGTATAAATAAGTAGGCCTACCGGTACTTTAAAAGAGAGCTTCAATACCTGAGGGATCCAGCCCACATATAAATTTTATAGGAGAAGCTCAAGGGGCCTAAGCACTAAGGTTCCAGCACCAGCATTCTGAGTAAAAGTGAAAACTTTTGAGAAGAAGTGAGAGCATAGCTTACAAGTAGAAAAAATTCTTAGCATGTCAAATTCTAAAAAAAATGCAAGGAAACAATATTGAAACAAAATATTTATCAGAAAGAAAAATGGCGAATATTAAGAAAGGAATTATTCAGTTTTAAAGAAACACAGACTGTCAAAATATTACTGCGACTATTTATGAGTACCAAATGACAAAGGGGCTAGTAAGCTTGGCTCTGGGGTAATTGAACTGGTGATTCACCAAGTATTTTGATTGAGAACACATGACTTCTGGTTTTGAAGACCCAGGCTGCCACTGTTCCTTGTTGTATTTCCTGTATTTACTAGGATTTAAAATTAACATGCTCCAATTTGCAGATGACATTGCAATTTTAATGGAAAATAAAAGAGATTTAGATGTTTTTATTAAATTGAAAAACACATTAAAAAATAATTATCACTTAAATATTAATAAATCAAAAACAAAAGTTTTAACTTGCAATAAAAAGGAACTAATAAAAGACAAATTAGATTGAACGGAGAATTATTTCATGAAACTGAAGAATTTCATTATCTAGGTAGCAAAATAACAGCTGATGGAAGAAGTAACAAAGAAATTATTAATAGAATATATCAAGCACAACTTGCCTTCAGTAAGAAAAATAAATTATTCACATCCAATAATATTAGTTTAGAAATTAGGAAGAATTCAGTAAAAACATATATATGGAGCATAATATTGTATGAATGTGAAACTTGGTCAATCCTGAAATCAGAAAGAAGAACAGAAGCATTTGAAACGTGGTGCTACAGAAAAATGCTGAAAATTAGCTGGATCGATAAAATTACCAACAAGGAAGTTTAAAACCAGAGAACCAGAGAAAGAAATTGGAAACCAAATAAGAAAAAGAAGAATAACACTCATAGGGAATTTACTAAGGCACCAAAGTCTTTTGAAAATTATTATCGAAGGCACAATTGAAGGTAAGAATAGCAAAGGAAGAGCATGACTACAGTACATGGAACAAATTAAGGAGGACATGAACTGTAAAACTTACGAAGAATTAAAAAGGAAGGCAGAAAGAAGATCAGAATGGAGAATCGCTGCAAACCAATCCAAGGATTAAAGACAAAAGAAGAAGAAGAAGAATGAACTTCACACCACATGCTCCTATAACGTAGAATCTCAAGACCCATTGTTACCACAAAAATTCCAGAACTATGCTATAACTGTGCCTGCATCTTATCCACCACCCAAAGCAAGCGTTTCACCAAATCTTGCCTTGAACGAGTGAAGCAACTCAAAGAAAAACAGTTTTATACAGGGAGCACTTGTAATTTTTAAAGTGCCAGAATGTGACCTTCCGGGGGGAGTGTGGAATATTCCAACCAAAACAGGGGTCCCCAGAAAATTTCTGATATTTTCACGTCAAAAACCCTATTTCAATGTATTTTTGGTCAATTTAAAAGTGCAGATAATATTTATTTATTTTGTAGTCTTTCTGCACAACGCAGATTGCCTTGCAGACAAAGAATATCTTTCAGCAAAGTATACACAAAAATTACAAGCTTTCAGTAAGATCATAAACATAATGACAGGAAAATTCAAATAATCAGTAGTAAAAACCATTAAACTTGAAAAAAAAGGAAATCTGTCCAGCTTAATTGTTGTTATTGTACAGGAGGTTTCTTAAGATTTGGATGGATCCCTTAAGTGATAATAAAGCCACTTCATTGTACAGATTTTGTGACAATGAGAACAATACACATACCTACTACATAACTATTTATTGTTTTAACTAATTAAACTTTAATAAAAATTCACAAACATATTTATTGATGGAACATTTTAACACCTTAACTTGATGGCTGTTTCATTTAAATGATTAAACAATTTGATGAAGAATATGTTTATGTTCATGAATTACAAATATGTAGCAAATTGATTAGACTCTTCAAGAGTGGTTGATTTCGCTTGTCTTGTTCGGGTATCATATGCAGTCCAGTGTTCTCTGAGTCATGTTTTTACATATGGCTCTGGATTCCAGTCACTCAATTTTGGTCCAAGTGATTTGACAAACATTAAACTTGACATATGTTCACTGTCAGTCTGGAACAGGTGGGTGTAACCATAGGCTCCTGAAATATCTGCGGAAATTTTAATTTCTCATTAATGATTTCATACTCTTGTAATTTATTTAATAATAGTGCGCATACTTAATCTCAATTAGCAAATGATCTGAAATAACTTCTACTGCAGAGGAATGAATATTCCTATTGTTATTAAATAATTTATTAATACTGGTGGGTTTTTAATTTTATACTTCTTATAACATTGATGCATTACTGATAAACAAAATTTCCTTCGGAATTTCTCATAAATGATTCGATAACCTGGATATTTATGTGGTGTGACCGGCTGGATATCAGCTTTCAGTATGTAAAACCAAATTTTCTGGAATGGTTTCATGCAGTTTAACAAGGGTGTTAAAATTTTTGGAGTTTTTGTTGGATTTTCTACAAAATCCCTATTGCTGTTTTTTATTTCTTGTATGCTCAGCTTAAACCCTCTGCACAACTTCTCAATCTCTCGTTCGCCAAAACTAGCTTGATCTAGCACTTTTAATTAATCTAGAAGTGATTCGTAAGCCTCTTGATGTGATGAAGCATTGGGCCGGTGGGATTCGTGGCTAGAAACAGTAGTGAACACTCTTCTTTTCAAGTTGTTGTTGACACTTGTTATCAATTGCTGATGACTGATGGTTGGAAGCTTGGGTTTTCAGTAAGTGGAATACCGCTAAATGTACCTTCACTGATGGCAATTTTTGCTTCCAAAGTCTTGGTATCGGTCTTTTCCTTCATAGCCTAAAAAAGAATGTACTCTTCGTCTTAAGAGTTTATCGGCATTGACTACTGTAGTTTCTTGATTTTGCAAGGACTCTGACAGCATCGACAGTTCAGCTAAAATATCATAAGTTACATTATTACCAAATCTGGTAAAAACTGAGGTGATGAACATCGTTTTGATAATCCACTGTACATGGCATGCTCTGTCGGGTTTTTGCTCATATCAGTTTCAGCAAAGTCAAAATGTCTGTTTAAGGCACTGTATCCATACCAAGTAGCTGACACCACTTTGAATGTACTTGCTACCCAACATATTCCTAAAATTTTCCCTATTTTATTTATCTCGTCATCTAGATCACTAGCACATTTTGCTAACTCCCTCTGATTCCTTGGTGATCAGCAATAAACTGAGGTAAACTATATCGATGAAAATTTGGAAATGGTTCGAGCATGCACACAAGCACCTTTCCCCCCTCCATGCTCCACAACATAGTGCAGCCATTGCCACAAAAGAAAAGCCCACTTGCAAGCATAAATAGACTCATTCTATCCTATCATCTATATAAAATGTTGATTTTAACAAAGGTTTACCGCTTTGCCATTTATTGTGAATATTAACATAAAACCTTAAAATAAAACCTAGGCCAGATTTTGAGTAGAAATACTTAAAAAAGCAGTACTGGAACAGTTTTATGTTGAGAACACTCACTGTATGGTACAAAATACCTCACCGAATCCAAATGTGTTCCAAAGTGTTCCCCTCACCTCCCTCACACTAGTCAAAACATTCTATAGAACTGCAAGGCCTAACTACATAAAATCACATCCACAGAACAGTGGCGGCTGGGGAAATACCAAACAAACAGCAAAAAAATGTGCTTTTTCAGCAAGTGCGAGGAATTAGTTATTCAATTAGTGTTCAATGCTCATGATGAAAATAGACATTACCGGTATAAAAAATTATGCTATCTTTAAAAACATAATAATTACTTTGAACAATGCATATTGAATAAGGAAATAGGTGGCTCTGTGATTCAAATGCTTCAATGAAGAATCGCCAAAAGGGACGAGCCAAGTGAAAGCATATATATATGCTCAGCTCTCAATAGTGTTCGACCATCTTAGCCAATGAAAATCAGGTAACATGCTGTTTATGTTTACGGCATGTTTAAAATATACTAGAGCGCCGATCCTTAAAAATAAATAATATTGAGAAAAGTTTTTATAATTATCAATACTTTAATCTTTTATTTGAAAATTTCCATACTTGATTTCTTAAAACAATAAAACACATTCAATAAATAATTATACATTGTACATCATAAATGGTAACACATACAGTATTATATAAAATTTCCTTACAGTTTTCATATACAAAACCTCCTGCTAGATAACCAAGAAGGTGACCAAAGGCAAGCCAGGTTATGTCCTGTGACTATCATTAGAAGATACACTCTCATGATTTAACACTGTTTTTTAAGTTTGGTCCACCAGGGTGCATTGAGTTTTCTTAATTGTTGCTTATGAGCCAGACGAGCAGAAGTAGCAAGAGGAAGTGAAGAGCAATGATACCAATTAAAGTCCATTTCTTTGCTATTAGTCAATGGTGGTAACTCTGAAAAAAATAACATTCATCGTAACACACATATTCGATATTTTTCAACACAAAGTGGTTGGAGGGAATGCTACATTAATCCTAATCTGGAATCGAATCAGCCATATATACAAGCAAGACAGCAGATTAAGCATGCTATTCTTCCATTTACTAGATTGAATTTGTAGACAATAGTAAACAGTTAAACCTCTGAATAACAAAGATCGATGAAACAATAAACCCACATTTAGCAACATTTTTCTTTGGTCCTGACAAATTTCCTATGTTTATAATGTTACAACAACGAAACTAATTTAGAAACACCCCTTTACAACAATAGTTTGAAGCTCAAGCCAAAATCGTGTTCTGCTGACCTAATAATTCTCATAATTTTAGAAATTCTGGAAGAGAAAGGGTCAGTAGGGGTGAAACGTCCCTTACTGTGTGTGCAGAAAATACAGTGAGTTCGGTTCTGAGCATGACGTGAGCAATGGTTTTAGTTTTGCCTCAGCAATACGATGAATTTGTTGTCTTTTTCTTCCCCTTCCCTCTGAAATTTTTCTGAAATGCCTAGGCTCAATTCTCGACGTCATCCATGACATTTTACCAGTCTTAGTAGATTTTATTTATTTTTTATTTTTTTACTAGTTTGCATGTGTAAAGTAGCTTAAGTTAAGAATCAAAATTAGGAGTCTTTTGAGCATTTGGCTTCGTGAATATTTTCTCCCTTGTTATATATCTGCTCCTTGAATATGGAGAATCACTGATCCTCAATACAACAATAACCCTCATATAACAATACACCCTTGTTAGGCTTGCAAATATTGCTATTTGAAGGTTTAACTGTAGATTATAAGTTATTATTTTACACTTTTCAAGGCAAATACATAGGTCAATACATATGAGTGAGGTAACAATCAATAGCCTATATTTTTTCATCCGAGCTTAACTAATTTGTAGTCTATGAATTAAGAATTATGGTTAAAATATTTAATTAAAATTATATTTTTTTTAAAGTTAAACAGAATGATTTTTTTCAGTATCTCAATCCGGAGCATATAGGATATTCATTCAGTGAACAGTTTATAATAATGAAACAGTAGAATTACCGGTAATTAAAGGTTAATTTTAGTTTTATATAAATTTTGAATATGAAACGTGCAAAGATGAACTGAATAGTTAAAGTGTAAGCTATGTTTAAAAGATAAAATTAATTTGAATTGTTAACATCTTTGTGGTCGTAGCCTGTGCATTTATTGAATCCTCATGTAAAACTATATTATACTTTAATGTGAGTGTATTTCATTTTTAACACATCTTACTTATTTATGAGCAGTTTTTAACGTATTCTTTGACAGATGGTTTACAGCTTGAAAGTGGTTTTGCTGAACTGCTATCCTAACCTGTATGGTGGTGCTAAAGCTATAACCTACATGTTTAGTGAATCATATACTCGTACAAACATAATTTATTGCCAGTGCATTCTGTGATAAATATAAATTTAATCATTGCTGAAAAATTGCCTTAAGTATTTAATTTAATTTTCATATTTGCTTTGTTTCACATTTCTAACTCGTAAATTTTAATGTTGGTGTAAAAATTTAACGGCATGGATACCACAGCATTCCCCCTGAAAATCAACATTAGATAAAATTACCTTTCATCAACATGGAAATTGCTTCCAGTTGCGCACACCTTGCTTCTATCCGCTGTTGACGGCTATCTCCTTCGCTAACCTTCCAGTAGAAATTAGCAAGTGAGTTTTGCACTTTGCAATGGGTTTCAGTTAGTTGTTTCATTCCTGGAAACTTTATGTCATGATTCTCCTGCCATCTGCATAATAGAAAATACAGTGATTCCTTACATGAAGAAGCATAATAATAGAACAATCAACTTTGGGGGAAGTTCGTTTAGAAGTGCTCCTTTCCAGTGTTTAAAACTTGATTCCATATGTGATTTCATATGCAAGAACAAAATTAGGAGAAGCGTGTTTGCCAACAAAAGTTCCATTCCTAATCAAAATGTTACTGCAACAGAGTTTGGTTTTACCCAGTTCATCCCCATTTTCCAGTGCATTAAGTTAAATGTGGTGTTTGACTGATGTAAAACTTTACCGCACATGATGGAAAGATAATCTGGAATTGATCATGGTGAAGTTAGAAATAAATGGCGCCATGTTCTGTATTTCTTGATGGAATGAAAGAAATCATGTAGGCTACATAGAGTTAGTTATATTAAAACAGACTAACATCAAATTGGTGTTTCTGTGGAAAGTAGGATCTTCTGTAGCATATGTTTTCGACTGTCAAAGAAAACCGTGTGGTTCATTAATGAAAGATAAAATTTCTATGAATGTAAATATTCTCGTTTCATTTATGAACAGAGTTTTAATCCAAACACACTGACCACAGTAATAGTTTAACCATGTTCCAAGTATAGGGTGTCCATATAATGTTTATATAAAAACGGGACATTTAAGTATTTTTATAAAAAACCTGGGACAACGAAAGAAAGGGACAAAAATTTAGGGAATATTTACAATTTACCTTTGTATCATGCACACAAATAATCCCAAAACGACTTCTTAAATTTCTTCTGCACACTGGTGTAGATAATTTATTCCACACAAATAGACGCCTCATTGTGACTGTACATTTCACTTTTATGTATTCTATCATGAAGTGCGGTTTTTCTTTAATTTATCATAAAAGTTAGCAAATATTACTCCATTAAAGTGTGTTTTGACAATGAGCAAGACCATCGCTGTTGTAACTTAATTATTAATGTAGCGTAAAACACACTGGCCAATCTAAATCACAAAAAAGCGGGACATTTGAGTGTCCCCAATAAAACTTTCGGGACAGAGGGACATTTTGTCAAAAAACAGGACTGTCCCGGGGAAAACGGGACGAATGGATACCTTATCCTGCTCGGTTATTTTGATTTTTGATACAGAATGGTGCACATGCCTATTCATAATGGTAAGCTCAATAGCCCACAATAGGCCATGGCTTTTATTCTCATATTCACACTTATTTTATGATCTGGACAGTTATCTAACCATAGTAAAATAGGAATACGTAAAGAGTGGAAATAAACAAAAGAATCAAGTTCATAGCACAGTTCAGAAGTTGCTGTTTCATCCATATTTCATTAGAAATAAAATCAGGAACTGGTATAACATAATGCCAGATGGAGTTAATAGACCATATTTCACATGCTTCTGATATACATGGCACAGACTTTGTACTATTAGTATTGTTAAAGGCCTATCTAAAACATAAATGTTTATTATTAATAGTGTCCCTATTTAAATATTATAAGCAATTCATTAGCAGTAATGTAAATAAATACCCTTCACAAACTATAAATCACAATTACTTCCACCACATGCCCTAGTAGTACACTTCGTTGGCCCAACGGAGGGATTTGGTTGGCATGGTAGGGATATGTTGGGAAAAGGTTCGTTGTAATTTCCTCGTTTGGGCCAATTCATTTGTTGGTTGGCGTTCACGCCCGCCCTACCGTTGGAATATGATCGCATTTATCTTCTCACCAGTCTTCGGCAATTTCCGGCGTGTTCGTAGGTCATCGGCACAGCGCCCTTGAAGGTAACGGTCATTCGCCATCTTGATATGTAAAGAAGTTAACGCAGTTTTGATTCTCATTCATATTTCATACATAATATTAGGTAAGCCCTTTGGTTGTTCTCTTAAAATAACGTTATCATTTTTACACAATACTGTATTATGAGTGTTGCATTCATATTATAATTGAAGGTTCGTTCAACGTTACAGTACTGTAATTTCCTATTGCAAATTTGTTTCAGATGATTTACATAAAGAAAGGCAGAAGGAAGCAGAGAAGGAGCATCATATAAGCAACGAAATTCCAACTGAATTGAAACGCAGTTCAAGATCAGCAGTTCTACAGTTCAAAATCTACATCAATTACGGGATTTTCAAGATTTCAAACTTGCAAGTAGCCTACATGGAGCATGCATGATTATTTGTCAGAATCAAGTTTTTCGAGAAGTAGAGCCTACCCAGTAAAAATGTTAAGGTATAAATATTTGATTTATTATTAAAATGTAGATGCCCTCATTATATAGTCTAAAAAATCCAGGGAATGTTGCCAGTAACATTTAAATATGATGTTAATCTTTATATTCTCATATAAGTTATAATGTGCACTCCTAGCCTTTAATTGCCGGTACTTCATTATTAAGCTCTATCCACAATGTGCAGTTGGCCGCTTGAGAGCTGCCCACAATATGAAGTGAACATTGAGGTTAGGGAAACATTTTACAGCACAAATAATGGGAAGGAATCGATTTATAGTGCATAATATGTAGGCTATAATAAATACATCTTGCTTTTCATAGTAACCTAATCTATTTCTTTGCACTAGTAGGCCTAAATAATTTTCAATCTCGTAATATGTAACTTGCAGTTGGGGTAGGTAGTCGAAGATGAATTTCTCGACTGCTGACAGCAACTGTACTTTGTGAATGGCGTACATTACTCACCACATATTTTACTTTGACTACCGACTACAGACTGCCAAATGCACATTGTGGATAGAGCTTTAGGCCTAATACGTTAGTTATATAATCAACTCTACCAAGTAACTTGCATTCTATTTGCCTGTATAATTTTAAAACATAGTTCATGACAGGGTTAAAAAATCCATTTACATTATGTTTGAATAACCGTCTAAATCTGATTAGCTTAACTTGATTGCTAGAATGCTTTTCCATCAAATTGTTTCATCTATCCCTATAGGCCTATATGTGCACTTAATAGATTAGGTTATTTAAAACATCTTTACGAAATCATGTAAAATCTCTTCACAAATTTCTAAAGAATTCTATCTGTTCTATTATTAATTTAGGCTTACATTCAGTCACAATTTTGGTTATAACCCCAATAGGCTACAGTGTGTAGAATTCAATTTAAAATGAACTCTAAAATGTTGTGTGTAGGCCTAATCAATTTCGCTAATGATCTTTGTAAAAGTAAAATATTACTAGATTATGGAATAAAATGGCAATAATGGAACTTTGTGCCCCACGCGTACCCCTTTCCACTCGCCTGGCTGCTTCCCGCATGCCACCTGCCACGCTTCCCCGCAGGTCATGCCGTCATGCCTGTAGCCGCTGCTCAACGCCGGTAATGCGTAATTGCGATTGGCATGTCACCTAATATTTCACAATAAAAATAAAATACCCTTGCACCTGGCATTCAACCCAATTCTGTACTAATTCCATCCTACTATCCCCCACAAATCCTATTTCCCTTAAATCTACATCCTAATATTTTCTTTCCACCTACGTCTAAGTCTTCCAAGTGGTCATTTCCCTTTGGGTCTCCCACTCAGCATTTTTTAGATGTCTTTCCCCCCATACGCACAACATGTTTAGCCCATTTCATTCCCTGTGATTTAATTTTCCTTACTATATCTGGTGGCGAGTACAGATTATGAAGCTCGTCGTTATGCAGTTTCCTCCAGTCCCCATTTTCATCTCTCCCATAGGCCCAAATATTTTCCTAAACAGCCTGTTTTCGAACACACTCAGATTATGTTACAAACTGCATCTTACAATCAAAATTGTAATTGATTGTAAATTAAGAATATAATAAATAGAATTATTATGAATTTTGAAGAGATTTTACACAAATTTTTAAAGCTTTTTTAAGCCTATATTGAAGTTTTTAAAATACTATTTGATAATGAATAAGCTAATCTAAGTGCATAGGTCTATAGGAATAGATGGAACAGCATTTTAGAAATAAAGCTCTTACAGGTTAAGCTAATCAGATTAGACTGTTTTTCAAACATAATGTAAATACGCCTTTTAACCCTGTTATGAACTATGTTTTTAAATTATACAGGCAAATAGAATGGAAGTTACTTGATAGAGTTGATTATATTTCTAACGTATAGGCCTAATAATGGTGATGCTATAACTGGTCACAAGACAGCTGGATAACAAATTAACTAATCACAGTAGGCTAAAAGATTGCACATTGTTACTTATATGAGAATATAAAGATTAACACCATATAATATTGTAAACGTTAATGGTAACATTCTTGGATTTCCTAGACTATATTGAGGGCATAAGGTGGAAATATCAACTTACATAAATCAACTATTGTCACATTGCATAAAAATGAAGTTTATTAATACATGTTATGTAGTTCATAATATATATATCTGACTTATCCATAACTTGTAAAGCAGCAATAACAATAAACTATTCATTATTCATTTCTCTGAATTTTATTTAGCCTATAGCCAAGATTCTTTCCTTATGTTATACCATGTATCACCATTTTTCTGAGATATAGAATTCTGGACCAGGGTGCACATAGCCTCATGAAGACGAGGAGCCACTTGATAAAGAAATAGCAGCTTCAGTCATGAAGACCTCCATCTGCCAATGTAGAAGAATGGAGGAAGAAGATGCAACATGGGTAGTAGGCCTTGTCCCCTCATGGGATGAAGTTCTCGACCATTAGTATTACAGTGCTTTCACTGTACAACTTGGCCGGCAATCGCACGGGCCGACTATCCGTGACTCATGCATCAAGCGCCCAAGTGATACCTCGTTGTCTCACCGCTGAAGTCTAGCATGTGATCTGATTGCGTTCACACGTGAATAATTATTACAGCAGTGTTTGTGTTTTTTTATGGTTAAAGTAGTTTTTAGTTTTGCTTGAAGTGTTTTAAAAATGCCACGACATAATTATACATTAGAACTACTGCGTGTGAATAGCAATTTCCTCAAAAGGTGCCATAGATGTAATGATGCAGAAGGACGGCATTTCCAACATCTCCTGTGATAAGGTAAGTTTGTATTTTTATTTTATATTTTCATATTTTATTGTGATCACAATTACGGAAATATATACGATTCGCCGGGAGTACCGTGATATGTCACGCGCCTGGCCCTGCATGCGGTTTATCTGTGACGGTGGAGCGGCCTGTGCGATTGCCGGCCAAGTCGTACAGTGAAAGCACTGTATAACCATCAATAAGCCATCCAAATCCAATGATTTCCCTATATTCCTCCATTAGGTTCTGCTTTTTGTCTTGGTTTCATGTTTATTTTATCATAATTAGGTAGTTGATAAAATATTTTCCTCAGCAACTGCAATTTAAGAATGATTAGCAAGTCCATGCAAATCTTTTGCACTTCGCCCCTTTTGATAGGTGCCCAGGAAAACTAGCCATTTAGCTAACTAATAAATTCATTCTTATACATTCACAAAATACAGTATACAGTTGAATTAAGAGCAACAAATGAACTGTATACTGTGTTTTGTGAATCTGTATGAGTGAATTTATTAGTTAGCTAAATACTTGGTTTTCTTGGACTATTATTAAAAGGGATGAAGTGCGAAAGATTTGCATGGATTTATAAGTCATTCTTAAATTGCAGTTGCTGGGGTAAATATTTTATCAACTACCTAATTGTGACAAAATAAACATGAAACCAAGGCAAAAAGCAGAACCCAATGGAGGAATGTAGGGAAATCGTTGGATTTTGGTTGGCTTATGGATGGAATTATGTTGGAATTCGGATGGCAACAGTTGGCATTCTGTTGGCATTACAATGATGGCCCAACAGATCGCCAACGAACATTCCCAACTGTTGGGATTTTGTTGGATATTGGTTGGCTACAGTTGGCAATTGGTTGGGTAAAATGCACTTTGCCAACGGAACCCCGACGGACATTCCTAACCGTTGACCAACGAAACATGGCGATCATTTCCCAACATTGGCCCAACGATCTGTGCTACTAGGGTGGGTTTAACAAAATATTGACTACCTAGATAGTAATGTATTGGACTTGCACTCGGGAGGTCCCAGGTTCAAATCCCGTAGCCAGCCAATTTGACATGGGGTTTTTCAGGGTTTCCCCTGTCGTACAGGCAAATGCCGAATTTACATACCATGAATCATCCTCACTATTTCATCATATATTATGTCCATTTAAATTAATATCAGTTGAAATTTACTCCATAAATACACCAACAATAGAAAACAATTGACAGTCAATATTTTCATGGCCTACTGTATAGGCACAGATCCCAAACTCCTAATATGGCCTTGAAGCTAAAATGAGCATAAATATACCTGAATTAAAAAAATACTGACAAATATTTACCATTACATTCCATGAGTTATCTGTATCTGTATCTGGTACCCTATAATCCCCAGGTGGGGCGAAGGGGCCTCCAAGCGGAGGTTTCATTACCTATACTAATTTTGATATGCTTATTTTCCGAGAGAGGGTAGAGGGACAGGTGGTAAGCCCATCGCCTCGCAACCCCCTCTGGAAACTAAGTATTTCTTGGACGTGAAAGGGCCGAGAAATTTTGTCCAGAGGCTCTAATTTAGGCTTGGAGTTCTTTTACGTGCCGTAAATGTACGACACGGGACCCCCAGCTTGAAGTCCCTCCCGGAGGACTCCGTGCCCAGGATTTTTACGTCCTGAAAAATCCATCGACCGTGGCCGGGTTTGATCCTGCGCCCTGCAGATCTAGAGGCAGGCACACTACCTTTAGACCACCGCGGCCGACCTGAGTTATCTGAAGGTATAAAATTCTCTGTGAATTGCAGATATCCATTTAAGCTGTCTGGATTCATTTTTTGGGAAATTTAAACACTTTAACAGATTCTCCATTAGCATTATTATTACTATAGTACAACCAGGAACACAACACTTACTAGGCATTTTCTCTATTTCTGTATAAAGCATATTTGAGTTATTGCACGCAGTGGCATACCAAGGCTACTTGGTGCCCGGGGCTAATTAGATGGTAGTTGCCCCCTAACATTAAAAGGTTCAAGGTTCAATGAGTTTAATTTAAACACAGTTTAATGTTCACAATTATTTATTTTTAAAAAGTAGTATGTTACTTTAACACATTATAAACAGAAAAATATGAATTAAATAAAACTGTAAGTATTATAAAGTTAGTTTGTTTGAAAAAATATAAAGAGAAAAGTTTCAATCATAACAAATTTTTTTTAAATGTGCCTTCCTAGCCTTGATGGATGCAAACTTATTTATAATAGAGTTGAAGTCTATAGTAGCAGCTACATCACGTTCAATTGATAAAATTGCTAAATTACACCGTAAACTTTTCCTGTGTGCTTGACGCGCACGACCTATTTCGTATTGTCTATAAATAGTTTAAAACAAAATGTTTATTTCATTTCTAAATAATATTACTGCAGTATTTAACAAAGTAATAAAGAAAATTTGACCAATAAAACCTTATATTTTGTCTGAAAAAAAATTATTTTTTCTTAAACTAAAAAAATCCTTTTTCAGTTTTGGCGCCCCCTTCCTTACGGCGCCCGGTGCGCACCCCCTTGCTACGCCACTGATTGCACGTACAGACACACGGACAAGCAGACATTTCCTGTCCACCATTCTGGCACTTAATAAAGAAGGCCATGGAATATCACATACTAATTTAACAGTTTATTGATGGTTGAAATCTTAAATTTATGTGAAGTAATTTAAAAAATCACACTTACTGACTTATTTCCTGTTGAAGCTTTTGTAGTTTTCCTTCACTTATTTTGGCTACTGGATGGCATAGTGTCTCCTTTCTATACAGTTCTTGCTCTTCTGCCTTTGTATGTAACCAATGACGAACCTGACGTTGAATTATAACTGCAGCCTAAAAAGAAAAAAATATATTTATGTTTATATGTTTAAAATATATGCTATCCCATGTCCAGTTAAAGAACCTTATAGACCAAACTCTAAAATAGTGGTATTCAACCTATGGTACATGCACCCACGGTGGTATCCTATTTTATCTGTTGACAAAGGGGACTGGTTTATTATATAAAATGGTTGTTGATATTTTTGCTGAAGCATTAAATGTAGGAAGAAATTTAAGATATTTTAGAGCAATGTAATGTTTTAAAATGATGATACAAATTGTTTCATGAATGATTTGGTGCACAGAAAGGCACCTCTTTTTAGAGCATGCTTGCATTCTTTTCAATTTCTAGCACTCTACAACAAAATGTAACACCTACTTGCTTATAATAAATTACTGTATTTGTCTTTCTGTTATAGACTTGCTTGGTTATTTTAACACTGATATAGCAATATTTGAGATATCTGAACACTGATATTAACATTTGTTAATATGCTGTTAATATGTTATCAGCTGATTTTAACATCAGCTGGTTCCTGGACATGCAATTATCATGTGCCATGATTAATGCGTCACATGTTGCCATTAAGGAGCACGGAAACAGATTATTTTATACAACATAACTTGTTTGGAAATCAAAATACTTGTTTGAGGTACTGGTCCTACTCACCAAGTGGTATTTTTCACTAAATTAACAAGGTTAGAAAATGTGCGCATTCACGGAGGTGAGAAAATAGTAAGAAATAGTAGGCCTAATTATATAGAAGTTATCTGAGAATTAGTTTAAATTTACTGTATTAAATGTTACTATGAAAAAGAACAATATTTATTACCATACAAGTGGATTAACAGTAACTTTTTACTTATTTTTATCTTTGTTAAAATAGATTATCACCTTAAAATCAAAACTTTAAATCAAAACATGATATATTGTCATAAACAATTAGGATATATACCAGTATCTTCTTTACACAAAAATAATAAATGCAGACAGTTAAATATGTCATCAATTACAACATTACTTACACCTCCATGGATAGGACTCAAGAGTAACAGTAACGGAGGTGAGAGTAACAGAGATGAGATTTTTCTCTAATTTGTCAAACAGCTTAAGAACATTTGAGGTTAGAAAATCTCAGTTCTAGAGTTTAACCTTGTATTCTTTATTATTATAATTTATAGCAAAAGTAAATATAAAAACATACATCTTTACCATTGGGTGTAGGTATCGGAGGTGAGAAAGTCCAATTACCAACTCTGCATTTAGCCCTTTTACACAAACAAAACAACACAGAAAAGCACACTTGACAGCTTGGCTTTGTATAAACGATAAGAAAACTGCCAAAAGTTAGAGTCCAAGGAAGATAGAAAGACTACAGTGCCATCTCTATGGAAATAATTGAACTTTTATATTGTTTCACGGAGGTGAGGTCTCACTTTGGGACAGGCATGTTTAGTGCAAAAAATTGTCTTTACAAAATGATATATTTGCTTTTCAGTTATTAATTACTCATTTTTGAGCTGTTTGTTCTTGTTATAACACTAAAATGGAATATAAATTAAAGTCTGTTGAATTATGAAAGAATGAAAATGACAAGTCAGGCATGGAGACATGACACGGAGGTGAGATCTCACATACTGTGCCTTAAAATGCAGAAAACTGTAACTTTTGTTTAAAAAGTGGAGTATGGGATCAAATAGACCTTATTTCAATCTAACTTATCATAATAATTCATAATCCATAAATACTTATTTTACACCAGAAAATCAATTGTGACATGAATCTGCCCTTTTTTGGAGAATAACCCATATAATAAAGCAAGAAAGTAATTATTATTTGTATAATCCATTAACATTTTTATTCATGGGATGTCTTAATAAATCCAACTTGAGTTGACAAGTTACATCAGATAAATTTGCTCCTGCTGCGCAGTCGTGAATCTATCGATAAAGTTATAAACTCTCGTGGGATTACCTATGATAAAAATATTTGGTGAGTCACCTGTTTAAAAATACTACAGAGCAGCACCTAATTTTCTTCACTCCTTGCAAAAGTTTAAACAAGTGGAGAGTAGCATTCTTCCCTATCAAACTCACACAGAAAAACCATAATTCAAAGTCCCATCTTGCAGGTTTGCTTTTTATATTAGGCGCAATGTTTCATGCTGAATAAAACTTGAATTTATTGGTAACATTGCCAACTCACTGAAATGGATCACAATTATTTTGGAAAATTTTATTGAAATGATCAGGTCACCATTCAGGAGGGTCAGTCTGAGGTCCCCTGAATCCAAAAATGTAATTTTCATAAACATTTGTGTATGTGTGCATCTGTCAGCAGCATAGCTCGAGAATAAAAAATCATAGAAAAACAAAACTTTATGTCTGGGTTAGATATCTTTAAGGGATGTGACACAAAAATTGGCAATGGCTTTTTCTTCCTTTTACTACCAATTTCCATGAAAAAAGTTTCATTGTCTTGAAAATGGCTCTAATGATTTTGTTTAAAGCAGTATATGGTATAACTGCTTGCTTATATCAGAAACAAAACAATAGAGTAAAGAAACTTACGTGAGTGTATCTCATCCAATTTTTTATACCTTGTACACAATGCAAAAGGTTAAAAAGGTTTTGTTTTACCTTTTCTCTCTTTAACTGATCTCTCTGCTCAATAAATTTCTTCCGTATTCGATATCCTCTCCAAGCAGTCTGTATGCGCTGTGCGGATGTTTCACATAAATCGCTCAAATAAAAAGCCAGATGATCTGGAATAAAGATCATATATTCACTGAAATAAATATCACTGCTAGGCTACTTAATCTAAAATAAGGTATGACTGTATAGAAAAAGAGAAAAGTAGCCTAATTTCAGTTCAAGGAATTCTGTATGAATATAGGCCTAAGTGTTATGAACCATATGGGATATATTATCAAAACAATACTACAAATAAAAACATAATTTTGCAGTTGTAAGAAATAGAGAAGACTATAGCCAAAAGAAAATGTGGTACCGTAGTGAAATGGGAGCATATGGTATTAGAGTGTACTTTTCCATTTTCAATTATTTTTGCATGGTAAAGCATCATAGCCTACTAGAAATGGACATAAGGTTAAACAATTCTGAATTTTGTAGTGCTATACTACAGATAATGGCGACTAAAATTTCAGGTTTGGCTATTGCTTTCAGGCTTCAAATTTCTTGCCCTCATATGGCATTTATGTATTAAGCTGATTATAGTATAAGATTAAGCTAATTTAACATCTTATTTAATAAAGACTCCAAAGAGCAATAATGCTCATAACCAGGAGCAATACAGGATAATACACAGAGAATAACAATCTATTACCGGTACTGGTAATAAGAATTAGGGAAAAAAAAGAATAATTATTGAAAATAATCTAATGAAACGTAGTACAATGCCAAAATCACCGAGCGAGGAGGCCGAGATGGTAACATCTTCGATTTGTATTCTGGAGGTCCCGGGTTCAAATCCCATTAGCGGCAGTCGTAAAGGCAAATGCCAAACTGGATATTTACTTACCTTGACTCAACCTTGATATTTCATTTTGTATCATATTCATTTAAATTAATATCAGTTGAAATTTACTGATGCCATACCAATAATAGAAGATAGTTGAGCATTAATAGTTGCATGGTCTACTTGTATACACACAGAACCTGAACTCCTGACATGGCCTCGATACTCAAAGGAGTATAAATAAAGCTGAATTTAAAAAGTAAAATTAATTTTAAAAAATAACAAGATTATCACAGAAGTCATCAATGAAATAGGCTAGTAAAAATAGAAACATGGAAATAATTTATTTCAAAAGTCTTTATAGCCTATTTTTAATGTCCTTAATGTCTTGTGGTAATTCGTTATATATTAGTGTACAAACTTAAAATAACATATTACCATATTGGTTGTTCCTGTTTATTCATTGAATACATTACTTACTTACTTACTTAATGGCAATAGACAATTCCTAAGCAAGCTAAAGGAATATTATCTATTTTATGGAACCCAAAGGTTCATTGCCACGCTTACCTGAGCCCACCATTCAACCCTATTCTGTGCTAACTCCATGGACAACCATCCCTCGCAAATCCTGTTTCTCTTAAATCTATCCTAATATTGTCCTCCCACCTATGTCTAGGTCTTCCAAGTGGTCATTTCCCTTTGGGTCTCCCATTCAGTATTTTTTTATATATCTTTCCTCCCTCATGCATGCAACATGTCCAGCCCATTTCATCCTCCGTGATTTAATTACCCTTACTATATTCGGTGACGAGTACAGGTTATGAAGTTCGTTGTTATGCAGTTTTCTTCAGTCCCCTTTTTCATCTCTCTTAGGCCCAAATATTTTCCTAAGCACTCTGTTTTCGATTACTCTCAGATTTGTTCTTACCGAAGAGTAAGTGATCATGTCTCACATCCATATAAGACAACCAGCAGGATAATTGTCTCATACATTTTTATTTTTAGATTTCTGGACAGGTGACGAGAAGATAAGAGTTTCTGAACTGCATAAAAGCAGGCATTTCCTGATTTGAGTCTACAATTAACTTTTGTCTTAATATTATTTGTGTCTGTAATTATTGCTCCCAGATATTTGAATGTCTCCACTTGTTCGAGCAATTTACCAACTATTCTAATATTTTGTAGTGCAATATTTTGACGTTTCATGACCATATACTTAGTTTTTTCTGTATTAATTTCCAATCCGGCATTCCTGCAGGCATCGAAAAGACATTTCTCTCGATTGTGTTTATGTCATTGCCCAACAAGCAAACATCATCTCCATTAGCTAAAATTGGGTGACTACCATTTAATTCTAGGCCTACCATGTATTCCTGAACTTTCCTAATGGAATATTCCAAAGTGAAATTAAAAAGTAAAGGTGACAGTGCATCTTCTTGCTTCAACCCACTTTTAATGGCAAAGCTATCTGATATAAGTTTCTCTACCTTGATTCTGCTATGTTTTATTTAGACACATTTTGATCAGTCTAACTAACTTCCTTGGTATCCCAAACTCAATGAGGATATTATACAATTTGTCTCTCTTAACTGAATCATATGCTTTTTTAAAATCTATGTATAGCTGGAGAACGAACTTATTATATTTCCACTTTATCTCTAAGATTTGGCGAATACAAAATATTTGATCAATGGTTGCTCTATTTCACCTAAATCCACATTGGTGATCTCCCATGATTTCATCTGCATATGGGTGAATCTTGACAGAAGTACAATGGACAAAATTTTGGATGATGTTGATAAGAAAGAAATATCTCGATAGTTAATATCTCAGTTTAATCTATCCCCCCTGCCTTAATTAATTCTGCTGGAATTTGGTCAACGCCTGGAGATTTGTGTTTTTTTAGTTTACCTATAGGTGTTTCAACCAACTGCTCTGCTTGAAAATTTCTATTTCTACACTTTGGATATCTCCAAGTACATTTAATAACTGAATAAAGAAATTTTTTCACCTATTCAAAGTATTATTTGGAGCTGCGAGTGTAGTGCCATCATTGTGCTGAATTATGTTTGTTCTAGGTTGGAAATCTTTCTTGAACTCATTTATTCCCTTGTAGAGATCCCTAACATTTTTGTCTTTGCTATTTACCTCTATTCATTTACTTTGTCTTTGAGATAGTTTCTTTTCTTTGTTCTAATGGTTCTAGAGGCTTCTCGTTTAGGATTGTTGAGATTTCCGATGGTATTTTAATTAGGATTTTGCAACTATTGTAGTTTTGCCTGTTTTCTTGCATTTACGAATTTCATGCACTCATCATCGAACCATGGTTTATTTGGTTTCAGTTCAAGCAAACCTAATTTTTCTTTTACGGATACTTTAACATTGGCTTTAATGCTGTCCCAGGTTTTATTGACATTCATATCATCCCTAGCTTCTTGTTCTGCAGTGTTTTCTAGTGTTTAATAGAACTCCAAAATTGTTCCTTTTAAATAATTGTTTCTACAACATAGAAAAATTATATTGCGCTTCAGTGTATATATAGATGGATGTATTTGGACATGTAATATATCTATGCTATTATAGGCCTATATTAAAGTTTGTAAATACTTAGTTGCTAACTTGTATCTTTTTATTACTCTAAACACTGAAATGTGTAAACAATAAATTTACTACAGTGATCGCTGTTTAATGTAATTGCGAATTGTTATCAGTCGGGTAATGTTATCATTTTTATGAAGTCCCGTACGGATAATACTGATAGACTGAAAAAAAAATGCTGTTTATTGTGATCAAAAACTCAGTTTATGTTATCACATTTACCTTTTTTGTGGCTTTATTTCCAAGTAACTTACTATATGTCTTTTAAAATCCTGTTTTTAAGGGTTTTGTTTCTAACTCAACTTTATTTTGTTTTATTGGAAGTAACAGTACTGTTCCCAGCTCACAGGATGACCTGTTCGAGGGAGTGTGTTCCATAACTTTCTCTTTTAAGCAATAAAACATGTTTCACCCCTCATTTTAGCTGTTTTTCACTTGTGAAGATCCCAATGTCGATATGCAAAGATGGTTAGTGTAAAATTAAAGAACTTGAACAGATAGGTGTCTGATCTTTTGCTAAGCAGTGTTCACAACAAGTCAGTAAACTTTCAAAAACACTATGAGTATGAAATACTATAAAAAACTTTTTTATTGGTTTCAAAAATAGTTGATTGCTGTCAAATAGGCCTACTGTATTATGAGTGGTTCAATGATTGACAGTTACATATTAACTTATCTTATGAATAAACAGTTTTTAATTCCGTTTTTTGTAGTGTATTGTCCTATGTGGAATTCTAGTCGAGTGCTACACTAAACCCAAGCTAATGGCTTCAGACCAGCTGTATGGATTTTATTAGATTTACCAGTAAGTGCTTTCACTCCTCAACTGCCACTCTACTACTCTATACTTGGATTCAGGGTAGGAACATAGTGTAGGAAATGTGCCTGCAACTCAACGTTGCAATACACAACCGCTGTCTCACTCACTCCCTTTCATTCTGTAGATGAGGAATATGGACAGCCAGCAACCTGTGTGAGAACCAGTTGCCGACTCTCCACATTCCTTGTCTACAGAATGAAAGGGAGTGAGTGAGACAGTGGTTGTGTATTGCAACGTTGAGTTGCAGGTACATTTCCTACACTATGTTCCTACCCTGAATCCAAGTATAGCATTTTATATGTGAAAGGCACTGTATTAATACTGAGCAATTACTTAACAGGCCTAGCAATTATGGTTGTGAGAGTAGCAGCCAGTTTCCTGGAGTTGGACTGAAATGGGCTGTCATGCCATGGATTACCATTATTATTGTTATTATATACGTTATCAGAATATGTTTAATAACAGCAGTCCAGCAATATCTGGCAGCACAGTAAATCATTGGAAGGTGTCTCCAGAAAATGAAAATTATAAAGGCAGAAGAATATGATTGAAGTACATCCTACATCAGTAAGAAAACTTGGGTAAAGGCACATAGCTTGAAGAGATCTGTTAACAAGAGGCTATGAAAGTTTTAATCATTGTTTTAAAGTCAAGAAAGAAACAGAGAAAAGTAACAATTTAATAATAATTTTATTCAGAAAGACACCTATAAAAATATGGTCTACGTAATAGGCTTACCTGCTGGCAAGGAATTTATTACATCCAAATGCAGTTCTAAAAATCTTCTTCTTGCTACATCATCTTTTATTTTGAGCCAGTTCTGAATATCATTATCCATGCTGATATCTAACCAGTTTTATAAATATCCAGCTACAAACAGACGTTGTTCATTACAATGTTTCCCAATTTGTAAACCTGTAACCTATACCGGTACAGCAGTCAATTATTCGGTCTATAACCTATACAGAAGTCTACATCTGTACAATTCAGTGATGTGAATGCCAATGTTTAAAACATATAAAGTTATATTCTCATACCAAATTCTGCACTATTTTCTTGCAAACGTTTCGCTTTCACGTTGGAAGTTAAAAGAAAACAAAAGGGCTGAATTATTACCCTGTATTGTGTTTACGGCAGGTATCCTGTTGCTATGGAAACAAAGATATCAAAGTCTCCAACCGCAAATTGATGAAGTTCATTTTACCCTTTTTACCCTCCGTATGAAGGAGTGCTTTTTCATTCTGAATCTTGTGCTGAATGTAATTTATGTTTCATTTAGTATACGTATTTTGTCGCATCTGAGCAATTAAATTAATTTTTAACGTCACATTGTCATGTTTATGAAGTTACGACGTTGGCTGCTTTGGAACGATGCAAATTCGAGCGCGGTAAATCTGAAATACCGGTAGGATCCGTACCGTCCGTCCGTCTTGACCTTATCATTCGTCCCGGATTTTCCGGGATTTTTGAGTGTAGAGAAAGTATTGTGAATGTAACAAAAATGGAGATAACACCAGGGGAAAAAATGCTTCACGATGCCCAGAAACCGAGAAAAATGTTTTTGAAATGACGTCTGTCTGTCTGTCTGTCTGTCCATGGAATTGTGTAGCGGCAAAATGGTTCATTGTATTTACTTCATTTGGTTAATTAAGAATTTTTTTTTAATTTTATCGAACCGCCCAGAATTTGATTTCTATACCTGATTTTTTTTTTGTTGAGACTTTACACAAAAAACTTTTCCCAACATTTTTATTTAAAAAATGGCTCTAACGATTTTGATAAAAATTCGAATTT
Source organism: Ectobius pallidus (assembly GCA_964059195.1). Classification (NCBI taxonomy): domain Eukaryota; kingdom Metazoa; phylum Arthropoda; class Insecta; order Blattodea; family Ectobiidae; genus Ectobius; species Ectobius pallidus. Next base: position 71,887,449 of record CAXKWD010000008.1, on the reverse strand, counting down.
CGCAACTCGTATGACTAATAAAATGGCTAAATACGTCATTATGTAAAAATACTGAGGGGATAGTGTACTCTTGTCCATTTTCGGATTTTCTAGGCTACCTCAATTACAGTAGAGGATACAAGAACATCTACTATAGTAAAGTCGTAAAGATAATTAAAATAAACATATTCCGTCGTACACATTTCTTTGGAAAATTAATAGTAATCGATATAGAAACAAAATTAACTCATGACTTCAATGCACACTATTAGAATACACTTCTAAAATATGAACGAAGCTATATTTTTTATTTCCATTATTAACAAGACTACTACGTTTAATTCTGGCCTTCGGTTGTAAAATGCAGTACACAAATGCCATAGTGCCCACACTAAAATTAAAAAAAAAAATCCGAACGTGGGCTAAATCGAACCTCAAACCTCGTTGGCCTGTCATGTTAACTTGGGGTTTTCATGGTTTCCTCATTCGCAGAGACAAGGGCCGGACTTGAAGGAGTTGTTTATGTTCTATAACTCATCACTGCTGTGTCACCCAATAAGCTTTTCTTGCTTCAGATACCTCTGACATATTATAAAACTTAACTAATTTATCCTCAATTAAACTTTGAAACCCATGTATAAATTGTAGGCCTATATTGCCCATGTAATATATTTTAGGAGTTTTCGGTAAGAATGTATTGTTTTTTCCTGTACTCTCTGTATCATGTTACACGGATCTATATTAGTAGAAAGATCTACAGTATTTATTATTTACTTTTATATATATATATATATATATATATATATATATATATATATATTTATTTGTTTGTTCTGTTACCTGTGTAAATTGATAATGAGTTCATGAAGTACAATGTAATAATGTCTTCCCATCACCTGTAGGCTATAGTTATAACTTTATGATAATTTTTAGGTAGATCTACCTATTGCAATCGAAACCATGTTATGACTTTCGAAAAATTCTTTCATATATTTACGTTTCATGCCTCCCTAAGTATGAAACCACCGCCCGTTAAAAAAAGTTATATACTGTACATGATATATATGATATGATATATATATATATATATCTTTACACGCTAGAGGCCGTAATTTTGAAGATATTTGAATCAGATTTTATTATGTTATTTCTAGGCTCGGACAAGTTCGTTAATGAGCAAAATTGTCCCAAGGGGGAGGGGATTGAAATTTTGAAAAAATTATATCTCGGCCCCTATGAAGTATAGAGGGAAACTTTGTTTGAATAAATTAGAACTCCCTATGGAGTTCACAGTGACACCAACGATTCGGAAGTTTTGGGGTACGAGTGGGGGTGGTGGATGGAAAATCAAAATTTTTTAAACCTCGTCTTGTGGGGTATCGTTGAAAGCTCTTGATGAGTAGTAGGCCTACTCTACAAATCAATAACTAGTTTCTCGGTAGCTCTCATATAACGCGAGTTTTGAATGCTTGAAAAAGTGCTCTTTCCTCTTTTTTGCAGTTATTATTGCGGGTTTGTCATGCCAAGGCTAAAGAAGAAGAGTGCTGCGCAGCGACAATAAATTAAACCAAAAGGACTTCGAAATCTACCTCAGCCTGTAGGCCTGCCTAAAGGGATTTTAATTTTAATGTAATGACGGAGTCTATTTTAATCAATGCATCACTGAATGACAAATAAAGATCTTGAATGTCTTGAATAAACGGTACGACTGCCACTTAGTCGGTTCCTATTTGGAGCACCACCGCGATTCGTCTGCACCAACACGAGTACTTTCCTTGTAATAGTATAAAGACAAAAATTATGCTCAACTCCATAGAAGTCCTATAAAAAAAAAACCTGGGCCGCTGTAACATTGCACTTTCCAGTTTCAACTATATGCATATTTACGTTGGCTGCACTGCACTGCAATTCTATTCACTGACAGACAGAAGCCATTCGGCTTCGAACATTGCATACTTGAATTAGGGGATTCTATCTCATTTTCCCGTAATTAATGTATTGCGTCTCAGTATTAATAGTATTTATACAAATACAAACACAAATACACTATTAATAAAAAATCGTATTGTTCATATACAAAGGCTAATGGTATCGGAGAAAGCATAATGCTTTACATCCCTATTATTCTCGTTCCTTGGCAAAGTTATTAGTGGTGTAATGGTTAAGATGCTAGATCGTGGAGCTAGGGGTCCTAGGTTCAAATCCCACCCTATGCTGTAATTTTTTTTTTATTTATTCACTATATTTTTAAGATTTAAATGCAGTGTTTAATTTTTAATTTTTAAAAAAATTACCTGCCTTATGCTTTTTGTCAAATCTATAAATGCAGATCCAGATTTCACGTACTTTGCACCTTGGGCAAGACTTTTTTAATAGCCCGTTTAATTTTTTACTTTTACCACCTACCCCAAGTTACTGTTTTAGTGTTAAGTTTGAGTTTTACCGAAGTATAAACCAATAGTATCCCGATAGCGTTTTATTATTGCAAGTAATCCCAGGCTTCACAACATTTATTAAAAAATAAAAGTAATTTTGTTTTGGAGAAAAATGCATGATTGCTATTGCAGTTTCATTTGCAAAACAATTACCTAAAACCTCTGACAATATTATGTAATATAATCGATCTTTGAAACTTTCAAAAATATTTAATATAGACTAGGTTATTTGGTAATTATAAAACATATGCTAATTTAAATTAAGATATGTTTATAAAACATATGTATTACAGGTACCATATATTAAAACAAATATTTTAGAACAAAATAATTAATGATCCAAATGTTAAAACGAGATTTTTAATTGTGAGTTTGCTATGTTTGCTAAACGAGCCCTTAAGAGCGAATGCAGCAATCCTACGAGCAAAATAAAATAATTTTTTCACGTGTATCGTACACTATTTTTTAGACAATCGTTAAAATTTGTCAAATAATAATAATAATAATAATAGATGCTAGATTTATGATAAAGAATTACGCCCTGTGGAGCCAGCCATACAGATTTTCTACAATTTCTGAGAACTTTCACATTTAAAAGGGCTTAGTGAATTTTAACATTTTTATCAAACTGAGTCTATTTCATAATCATATGTAAATATTTTTAACAAAAAGAGTTTTTCCATGTGAAGCAATCAAAGTTGGTTACTCTGGAATATTATAATTTCATACCACCCACTTTCTTAATTTCATACCATGCAATCTAATAAGTTCAACTTATTAAGGAGGGCCGATTACATAATATTTTAGGCTCTTGAAAACATTCCTTAAGCAGTACAGTTAGTTTGTGGTAAAGTAAAAAATATTCTAGTAACAATTTAAATATTTTTTCCAGTTTTTCAAGTTTGTTTTTCTAAATTATTGTCCTTCAAATAAATATGCATTTCAGGTTTTTTTAAATATATTTTAAGCTCAGACATTTTTAAATGTACACACTCATTGGACAAGTCACAACTGATATCTTTGGATAAAAGTTACAAAACTTTGAAGTATCACTCTCAACTTCTGATAATTCTGACGATCTATTCAACAAATCTTGAAGACACCATATTCGTCTTGACAAAATTGCCATGAGTTATTTTCAGGAACACACTGTTGTTATGTAATAAAAGTTTGTTAATTTGTAACAGTGGTGACGTCAGAATTTTTCCCGCAGATTGACCAAAAAATGTGAAGGAGGGCCATGAGTGATGTATTTGTCTGATAAATAATTGAAATCACTTTTGTTAAATATTTTGCATTGCAGGATGGTCGAATAAGCAATTAGAATTCCTCACAAGGACTATGATTCCTGGGATTGCGTACTGCATTACAAGAGTTAAAATCTCACTAATACACTCACATAACTTATTTTACCCTAGATACGAAAAATGCTATATTTTCTCTTTATATCCTCTTTTATCTTATATCCCTTTCACGTTTGAATCAGGGTCCGCATTGCGGGAGTGCGTATTCATACAAATCGGAAATTTGTTTGTTGCAATTATATCAGTAGACAACAATTAATTCACGCATTCAGATATAAACATATCATTGTGCTAGGGTAACCAGAATATCCAAAATAAGCATGGCCCAATCGTTACGTTGTTACTACCATCATCCTATAAATATTAGTACAGGCACTAAATCTGAGCCACAAGTCATGCAAGGCCTTATTGTTCACTCGCGAATCTGAGTTTCTACAAAGAGTGGACGGATTATAAATACCCTAAAGAGATTTATTTGAAAAATGTTTAAAATAAAAGTTTTAACTCATAGTATAAGCATCCCATCTACAAAATTTAAACAAAATCGTTACAGCAGTATTCGAGAAAATCGCGAAAAACTAAATATTCTTCAAGTAAAGTTCCCTTAAAATAATAGAATTTCGTCGCCAATCTTCGTGTCACATCCTGAGAAAAGTACCTAACCCAAAAACAAAATGTAGTTTTCATACAATTTTCCGTTCTGAGCTAGGATGTTCACAGACATACACACACACACTGAGATACACACACAGTCATGTTTCCAAAAATAGTATTTTGTTTTAATTCAGAGGGCCTCAAAACGTGTATTTATGTAAAAAACTAAAGTCGGACTTTAGGGATCGAAAACAACACTTCCTCTACCTATAGGACCTAAGGTAATGGGCAGAGGAAGTAAAGAAGGAGAATCGTGCGAAAAGAGGAACATCTTGTCCCTCTACCTGAAAAGAATTTTAATAGGTTCCGCCGCTTAAGGCGATCTTTTAATTCGCCGAGGGTTTCACTACTGATAATAAGGTTTTATACGCTACAAATTATATTATACAACAAAATATAAGACAGCTAATTTTAAAAATTAAAAATCATAAACTGTATTTGCGTTTGAAAATAGTATGAAAAAAAATAGTACCCTGCCTAGGATCGAACCCTAACTTTCTGCATAACTATCCAGCACCATAACCACTGAGCTATGATACCATGAAGCAATAAAGTGAATATTTATCATGTGAAGGTGCACGATGTTCCACACATAACAGGATAAATCTTTGTGTAAAGGAACGATACGGTTTTTTTTTTGGTGAAACTATGGGTACGGAATAATATTACATTACATAAATATAAAAAATTACTGAATGGAAGAACTGAAAAATGATAATTGAGGGATTAGATATAGTTTCGAATGTTCAAGGCCGAATACAGCCGAATAATGCCGATCGGCACCTCCTTGTCAGTACGCAACGAAGTCGAGTAGTTCATTTGTCAATCTTTGATACTGGCAACTTAACTTGTAGAATGGAAAGTGCAACCTTACGACGGCCCAGGTATAGAGACATTTTTGGAGGTCATTGTTCTGAGCTGACTGGCTAACACTTTCCGAAATCTATCGATTAACTTGGAATTCGATCAAATTGTAAACATACCAGTTACCGGTATACATTACTGTATTAAACATCTTGGGAGGGATAATAGTTGAAGACCTTATTGAGAGTGTTCCAGAAATGCACGAGGAGTCAGAAATCAGGGACACAGACATCACAATGTTAGATTTAATAATATAAATAAGTTGCAATTTGTAAAGTAGGCTACGTTTTTCTTCTTTTCGTCTGCAGCAGCGTTTCCAAACCTTTTTCAACTTGCAGCACACGAAAGGTGTTACTTGAATTCACGTGACACACTGATCTTACACTACTCTTAATTAAAAGTAACAATTGTTATTATTTGTAAGTTTATGATGTAATTGTAATTTAATGAGATAAAACAATGTAATATAAGCATAATTATGCACGTTTTGGAATTTTTTAATATGGGTTACATATGTTATAATTTGTTAATAATATTATATTAACTACAGGGAGTTCGAAAACAGGATGCTTAGGAAAATATTTGGGCCTAAGAGACATGAAAGTGGGAACTGGAGAAAACTGCATGACGATGAGCTTGGGAACCTGTACTCGTCACCGGATATGGTAAGGGTAATTAAATCACGGAAAATGAAATGGGCTGGATATGTTGCGTGCATGGGGGAGGAAAGACATATCTCAAAAGTATTGACTGGGAGACCCGAAGGGAAAAGACCACTTGAAAGATCTAGACGCAGGTGGGAGGACAATATTAGGATAGATTTAAGGGAAGTCGGATTTGCGAAGGATGGTTGTATGGAGTTAGCACAGAATATGGTTGAATGGCGGGCTTAGGTAAGCGCGGCAATGAACCTTCGGGTTTCATAAAATAGACAATATTCCTTTAGCTTACATAGGAATTGTCTATTGCCATTAAGTAAGTATTATATTAATCAATTAATGTTACTAATTTTTCAATGATATTTCAGACAAGTTGGCGCAAGAAACAAAATTAATGTGAAACTTGAGCTTGATGTGCTTTCGAAATCTTCTTTATTTGTGTCCGAATAGTTGACAAACACACCCTAATATCGTCTTCCAGAGTTAACAGTCGTGAATTGTTCTTATACGTGTTCATTGCACAAAATTCTGCTTCACTTAAATAGTCCAGTCAATAAACGTCGAAAAACACCGAATAGAACAAAAAATCGTGTAGTTTTGAAATTTTGCAGAGATGTCGGAGGGAGTCTCCTGAATAACATACTAAAAGTCCCCAAAGGTGGGGGGGGGGTGAGCGGGGGGCCCGCAGAAGGTCCAAATTTTAGGTTTTTCGCTTATGTCTAAACAATGGTGCATCGTAGAGGAAAAATTGCTATATACAAAATTAAAGCTGATAAAATTTCCTACAAGTTTGGTCCTACACATTTCTTCCTATTTCAAAATTTTTCGAGATATCCGCCAACGAAAATAAATTTTCGAAAAAAGCTCTCTCGCCTCTCGCTTTTTGACACACTTTTCCTTCTAGCGCTTCAGCCCTTAGGTATATAGCAATGTTCTCATGAAAGAAGTTGTAGGGAAATAAATTAACTTTAAAGTGAGTAGTCATTTGTTACTTTGTCTTCAAATGTTCAAAAGTTATAACAATTTTAAGTTTCGATCAAATTTCGAGATTTCGAAAGAAAACCGTACATCACACTTTCTCTATATTTAGGGGTTATATCTTTGTATATAAACTGTATATTGTGTATTTACATCATGAAACAAGTGGAGAAATATCACACAACCATTCAAGTTGAATTTATTAAAAATCCGATCACGGTACAAGCACAGGACATGTAATAGAAAATACATTATATTCCAGGCAAGAAAGAAAAAATAGGGACAAAAAAATCATGTAGTTTTGAAATTTGGCAGAGATATGGGGGAAAGTGTCCTAAACAACATAGTAAAAGTCCCCATGGATAGGGGGAGCGGGGGTTGGGGGCACTTTTGAATGTCATTTCTCGCAGTTTTCCCTAAACACACAAAAGCTATGGGTTCTAGCAAAAAACAGTTTATGCACAAAATTAAACTACGTAAAAGTTCTTATAAAATTGATCTGAATGATATTTTTGTGGATTTAATAGTTCAGGAATTAGAAGGATATGAAGTATGACATAGTTCTGAAAATTCTCATTTACATACACCTATACAGTATATTATATTTTTAACGAAAATGAAAGCAGATGATAATTAAATTAGCATGATGCCAAGCAAGCAAACTAGTTCTTTGAATAATATTCGTACTGAAGGTAAACATCAAAAATAAAACTCATTATTATTATTATAAAGCTTATAAAAATCTCATGGTATGAGTGTACGTTATAAGTAATATAAACCAGGTCAATTATCCGTTATATTTTTCTTATAAAATATCATTTGGAAAAATTGCAAAGAGTTAGATATATTTAGTAATTATAAGACCTAGCAGGCCTACATAATACTTTAAATAGTCTAGTTGTCTATTTTTTCAGTCTCCAATACTGAAATCCTAGTAACATCGTATGATAATTTAGGGTTATATTTTTCTATCTACAGAACATTCAGTATTTATACACATATACAACATTAATTAAAGAGTGCCTGAACAACTTATTTTGCTTGGACATTATCAATTTTAAACTCATCTTCTTGTTCTTCTTCTTCTTCTTCATCTTCTTCTTCTTCTTCTTCTTCTTCTTCTTCTTCTTCTTCTTCTTCTTCTAATGGTATACTTGTTGCTGCACATACCATGACAGGTTCCACAGCTTTTCTTCATCCATATCTTCCACCATACCGAGTTGCACAGTGACAACATATGATGTGCAAATATTCTCAGAAGCCACATAAACAAGTAAACATTTATTTAAAGTAATAGGTAGGTGTACTATTCTTACAATATCTAAACATATCTAATTCCTTACCATCTTTCAAAATACCGGTAATTTTTTTAACGAAACATAAAACGGCTAAGCTTTACAACAAGTATAATAATAATGATAATAATAATAATAATAATAATAATAATAATAATAATAATAATAATAATAACGATAATGAGTTTTATGTGTAATGTTAACCATTAGTAAGTATATTTTTCTAAGAACTAGATTGGTTGGCGGCCAGCCAGTCAAAAAGCCTAATGAAATGCGAATCATGCCGCCAAAGCGTGAGAGGAAAACAGTGTTATAATAAGGAATTATGTTCATACATGGGTTCAAGTTTCACAAAATATGGATAAAAGCTTGTGTAAAATTACGATTTTAAACTCACAGTTCCTTATTTACGATGTGGGAGAATTTGCTCCCAAATAAAGCTTTCTAAACTATACTGAAAATACGACAGATGGGGGATAAGGATGATCTGAGAACTAATAATACCAAATTTCAAGTTTCTAGCTCATGTGGAAGTGAAATGAATGGATGATCTCCTAAACTGTCGTATATGTGAATAACGTTGTGGCTATCCAGCCAGTATTGGCAGGTGGATGTGCCACTATTCCTGCCAAATGTTACGATTCTAACTCTGCTAAAAGTGTGTCAAAAATTATAGGCCTTAATACGAGGAAAATATATAAAAACATATATTTTGAAAACTCTAACTATCTAAGGTATAATCGAAAGATAAGACAAAAAGTCATAGGACCAAACGCCATTGTTGTGTAGTTATACACCTATAAGTTAGTTCAACGTCAAAGGATGAAAAATTAACGTTCGACATGAGTCAGTGCTGGACGGCGGACAATTAGCTCAAAATCCGGACTGTCCGGCACAATAGTCCAATCAAATTATCACAAAAAAAGCCATATGGATGCAAAATTTCGGGTAGAGCTAATTTTTTTATATGATGTTTGGGATGGTATTCTGAGTAATTTCTGACATTTTGCCAACAAAAGTTTTTGCCGCCAGAGCCGCCATCTTGAAAAACTTCAACATTTTCTATTTTATTTCTGTTTTTCCCATTATCTGCCAAAATACGCACCTGAATTTTTTTTTATTATCCACCCTAAAAGTTGACTAAATTTGCCACAGTTTGAGATCAAATTGAGTTTTCTACCATGAATAATTTCGGAAATACAGCTCTCCGAATTTCAGCAACATTTTGCAAAAAATAAAAAAAAATTGAACTAGTTTTTGCTCGCTATCTTCTAAATGACCAAACCTTCAGTAAAATTTCGAAGGATAACTTTTAAACTAGAGTAAATTTGCAACAAGTTGAGTATTTAATGTTTTGATACCTATTATAGGTCACCAGATAGAGAGGTATCTACAACTCCTCACGTTTCAGAAAACTTATCGAAGGTACGAAAGTCTTGTTTTGCCTAGGATATTCTAAATGGCGTTTCTCACAGTAAAACCTGTGTTGTCTTATAGTTAAGTTTCACATTGTAATCAACAACCAGAACAGTATTTCCAACAATTTATAATGATAAAAGACTAAAAAAAAAATGTAAAAAGAAAATAATAAGGAACGTTGGTGTAGCTACAGCATTTTAGTTTGGAAAGAACGGCGTTTTATTTTAGAAGAACACTTTTGCAGTGTCCTCTGAAAAAAAATACTTCCTATAGCAGATACAGTTCTCCGAAAATGGAAACATGTTATCGTTGGAGTGGCGCTAAGAGGCTCCTTGTCACTGCTCCGCACACTGTTCTCTCCGGATACATCTGTTTTAATGTGTTTGTACCAGGCAACCTTAGGCATTTTGAAATATTTGCAGACACATTATGATTCAAAGGTTTTAGTTATCTTCAATGGTTATCCTTCAGACGTTAATCAAACAAGCACTAAGAATTGTGAGACTCCGACGGGCTACGCGTCCATCTCCTGATGTCGTCTTTGATAAAACTACTGTTTTGAAAAGCTCACAAGAAACTTTTCTCACCAATGAAAATAACAAGAGGCGCTTCGTAGAATTTCTAAAAAATGAATTGGCAAAAGATGGAATACAAGTGAAACAGGCTGTTAAAGATGCAGATGTCTTGATTGTTAGCACTGCCTTCTCAAAAGCATCTCAATACGACACTGTCTTTGTAGTTGGGGAGGATATAGATCTTCTTACTTCCTCACTGCATTACCATCCCCTCATATAAAGAATACATATCTCCAAAAGTGTGGAAGAGGCAAAGCTGCAGACATATTCTATTCAAATCAGTCATTTCCCCACAGCTTCTCCAACATGCTGCTGTTCATCCATGCTTTCAGTGGTTGTGACACAACATCTGCAGTTCTTGGCCAGAGGAAAACGCACTTCTGTTCGCTGATTTTGAAACATCCTGAACTAAAAGAGGAGGCTAATGTATTTCTGAATCCTCAAGCTACATAAGGAGAAGTGGCTGAAGTGGGCCAACATTTTTTGGTTCAATTATATGGAGGAGACCCTGTTACACAAACACTTGACGAACTTCGGCACAGAATATTTGTAAAAGCTGTAGGAAGAATGAAATTTAACTTAGCGAGGCTGCCCCAACCAGTGATACGGCTCAACTTCATGCCATGCGAACATTCCACCAAGTTCAGACATGGCTCGGTGAATACAAAGATCCTTTTAAGTGGGGCTGGGTGAATACACCAAGGGGCCTCTTTCCCCTTAAAGCCAAGAAGGATCCAGCTCCAGAATCAATTCTGAAAAGTATTTCCTGTACCTGCAGGAAGGGGTGTTTAAACGCTTGTGGGTGTCGTAAAGCTGGATTAAAGTGCACAACCATATGCAAACATTGCAATGGGCAGTCGTGTGAAAACATACTAGTCCTGTCCTCCGACAGTGAGGATGACGACACTCCTGATGAGCCACTTAATTTGTTTTTGGATGAAGACGTTGAAGAGAACTTTATCAACACTGGCTAGATTGTGAACATCACGGACGAAATAGCAGACGTCGACTGCCCAGGTCCCTCTAAGTGCCGAAGATTATGGACAAACAAGTCATTCAATGCAGTGTTTCACCAGAACTCCAGCTAAATAAATCTTTTTGTATATAAATGAATATTCTGTGCCGTTATTGCTCCAAACTAGAACGCACATGTAATTATTCAATCGTTGCTGTACATATATTTTTAAACCTCTTTATTTTGTGACCTGTAAGAGGTAGCATAAGTTTAAAGTACTCGACAAGTTTCAAATTACCTCTAGTTTAAGTTTCCATATGGAGTTTTACTATATAGGTTTGGTCATTTAGAAGATAGCGAGCATAAACGAGTTGAAAATTCAGATTTTTTTTATTTTTTGCAAAATGTTGCTGAAATTCGGAGAGCTGTGTTTCCGAAACTATTCATGGTAGAAAACTCAATTTGATCTCAAACTGTAGAAAATTTAGTCTACTTTTAGGATGGATAATAAAAATGTTTTGTCAGGTGCGTGTTTTGGCAGATAATGGGCAAAAACAGAAATAAAATCGAAAATGTTGAAGTTTTTTTCAAGATGGCGACTCCGGCGGCAAACAATTTTGTTGGAAAAATGTCAGAAATTACTCTCAAAACCATCCCAGATATCATATAAAAAAATTAGCTCTACCCTAAATTTTGCATCCATTCTTGACAATTTGATTGAACTACAATGCCAAGCCTGCCATCTTCTGAACAGTGTGATGGGAAGAAAACATAGGAACTTGAAGTAACTCATACATTTTCATACATGGCCATATCAGGAAGCTCTTTGGGTGAGAGATTTTAATTTTCATTAGAAGTGCGAATTATTTACTAGTTACTATTACTTACTGGTTAGTCGGCCGCGGTAGTCTAGAGGTAGCGTGCCCGCCTCTAGATCCGCAGGGCGCGGGATCAAACCCAGCCGCGGTCGATGGGCACGGAGTCCTCCGGGAGGGACTTTAAGCTGGGGGTCCCGTGTCGTAGATTTACGGCACGCAAAAGAACTCCAAGCCTAAATTAGAGCCTCTGGACAAAATTTCTCGGCCCTTTCACGTCCAAGAAATACTTAGTTTCCAGAGGGGGGTTGCGAGGCGATGGGCTTACCACCTGTCCCTCTACCCTCTCTCGGAAAATAGGCATATTTGTGGGGCGAAGGGGCCTCCAAGCGGATGTTTCATTACCTATAAGTAATGAAACATCCGCTTGGAGGCCCCTTCGCCCCACCTGGGGATCATCGGGTACCAGATACAGATACAGATTACTTACTGGTTAAGAGACCGTAACTTACTTTCAGGCGTTTGACAAATTTAAAGTTAGGTCGAAAATAACTGCATTAATTTGCTTAGTATTTAAGATAGAGTGAACAGTCATACATTTTAATCCATACCAATTGTTACAATTAAAACCTATCAGGACAAGAAATCACATAACTCATAGAATACAATTAGAAAACACACAAAAATGGCTCAAGAAATTTAATATAAATAACACATTACTAAACAGAACATAATCTTATAGTACCTCACAGATCCTTTTATAAAGAAGTCCATGGTTTCCTACTTATTTTCACAAAATCATACATGAATAAGTCATAAAATTACTTTCCGGCATTATTAGTGTCGTAGTAAGATAAGGGTAGCGGTGGAATGTTCCTCCACAATTTTATACAGGCTTTTCTGGCATTAAGAAAATGCGTAAAAACATTTTATTAAGACAATTACACCTAATATTTAAATATAATTCACTAGCTCGTCTCAAGTTCCCATTTTGGCCTCATTCTGGAGGTGCAGCCTTTTAATATATTTATCTGGCTTGAATTTATTTATCGGAGGTACCATCAGCTTCAAGAAGAGTAGGTTAATTACTGTTAATATCTGGAGGTGATAAAACAATGTACATTCTACTAAATGCCCTTTCACATTCTGTAGTTGATAAATTAACGTTTCGAGATGCTGCCATGCTGGCAGGGCCGATCTCACATGCACAACACTCAAGAATATATTCCATTCAGAAAATGGTTTTTAAACTTCTAGCGCTACTAGCGTCAAATCTACAAATAAAATCTAAAAACTGAGCAATTAATGGTTACATTGGCGAAATATTAGCTGAAAATAGGATATATTATGAGAATAATAATTGTGCCACTCGAAAACAACTCTAGCGGGCGGTATGCCACAAATCATTTTTGTAACAGTATCAATATTGCTTACCGACTCACTTCGAACACTGAGCGTGATCGAAAAGCCTAATTTATGCAGGCTTGATCCTATTTAATGTGAGCGAAACTAAATGGCTGCTTGATCACGCATGAATACTCGATCACGTTGTGTCTTATTCTTACTGCAAGCATCAAACACAGCTTCGTTGCTCGCAGGTTATTTACTAGTTTTTAGACCTAGTTGGACTCTTCATAAAGAGGACAAAAAGAGACTAGACCGATTCGAGCTATGGACATGGAGGAAAATGCTGCATGTATCCTGGAAAGACAAAAGAACAAATGCATCAATTTTGGAAGAAGTCAATCCTGGAAATTCCCTAACTGCAATTGCTATTAAAAACAAACTGACATATTTCGGCCATCTGCTTAGAAGAAACGATTCGTTGGAGAAAGACCTAATTATGGGCATCACACAAGGCAGCAGGAAACAAGGCATACGTAGAATTAGATGGACAGACGGGATTAAGGACACCCTTAAGATGGAATGGGCACAGATCATTAGGCTTGCAGAATCTAGATCTGAATGGAGATATGCCGTTAAACAGGTTACGAAATGCATAACAAGAGACAATGTTAGGCAGGCACCCTAAACTGCTGCGTATATCCTAGGGGATCTCCAGAGATCGTTCGCGATCTACGGACCTACTACTAATACTAATAACAGGGGAATTCTAAGCTTAAAATTTTAAGATAAGAAAGCGTGTAAAGGGGAAAAGCGAACGTTTCGAAATGAAAATATGAAGCGTCCTTTATTTTTACCACCTCATAAAACAGCAGATTTAACAAGTTATGAGAATTACAGAGACGTGCGATTCGATTTTTTGAATGATTGGACATACTAGAACAAACATAACGATCTGTACAAATTGTATAAGTTACATAATATACAAAAAAATATATTTATGGCTACTTTGAAACTGCCTCTTCCCCCATATCTGGAAACATTTCCATTCAAAAATGAAATCTGTCAAGAATCCGTTCGTGCAACGATCTACAAAACTGTCTGTTTTGAAAACTCTGGTTACACCGTCACTGTATGTTTGCAAATTTAACTGGGGTTACCCAAACTGCAGAGAAAATTCCAAAATAAAAAAAGATTTTACTTTTATTTTATTAAACTTTAATTAACCAAAAAATTCATACAGAATTTCACCAGGGCCGTATGTAAACCTACGTCCAGTAATCGACTCACGTGTGGTATATTTGGCACAAATTGCCGTATTTTTACCGTTCAAACCCTATGGTTGGCATTGTTTTACAGAAATTGACCTATTACAGTAGTTGGTTTGAAATATGTACGCGGACATCATGGTAGCTGGCAGAAAATTTTCCTTTAGTTGAAATGTTTGCGTATAGTATTCTAAGAAATTATAATTATGCACCAATATTGAGTGGAGAGTGGTCGTCAATAATAACCTCTTTCTTCAAAAGGTGGTCGGTCTATTTTTGGGAGTCGCAGCAAGCTAGCACAATATTTTATTTGCGCGAGTATGCGTCCAGAGCTATCGGGAACTCTGTCACTACGTGTCTACATCCAACGGACAACAGCTACAGTATAAGAAATTTAGCCGTGTGTAAATTATTTGTGCAAGCTAGCACAACCTCTTATTTGATGAAGCACCCAAGTCGATCGCAAGTTAAAGGGCCTTCATATGCGAACTTAGAAGGACGCCCATAATGGATTTTTTCCCATTTGATTTTGTGTTACGAATTAGACTGATTCCGGTCTTTGCTGGAGATCCAGTCCGGCCGTACGTAATAGGTCCCTGCTTTTGATTTAAGTAGTAGTTTTTGTATCAGTAGTCTTATCACTAAGAAGTGGTTTTGTCAACAGTTGGTTTGGTACTGTTGTCTGGCATTGAAGATGCTAAGTATTCTACAACATCATAGTAGCCATTCATTCTGGCCCAATCTATGGGCTTATTTCCATAGTAATCTATGGCTTCTAGACTGGCTCCACCTTCCACGAGGAGTTTGACGCTGTCCATATGACCTGCCCGAGCTGCAAGATGCAAAGGTGTCAGCTTCCCATCTGCTAGTGCATCTATAACGGCACCTTTATGAATGAGCAACCTGCAGATATCTGTGAAACCATACCACACTGCATAGTGTAAAGGAGTGAAACGCTGTCTGTTGGATTCATCGATGTTGGCACCTTTAGCCGCCAGCCAGCGAACAACATCAAGTTTGCCGTATAGGGTAGCTTGAAGAAGTGGAGTAAGCCCGTATTCCTTTTCTCTTAAGTTGAAGTCTGCACCGTGATGCACCAGGGCCTGCACGGCCTTTAAATTCCCTTTCTTTGCAGCCCTGGAAAATTACAGAAAATTTAAATCAATGTTGGCATTGAGTTAAAATTTTATGCAGAATGATTAACTGAATTGGTAACTAGTAATGTGATTTGTGTCACAGGTCAGCACATAAAATAGTACCCCGTATGAATTGATAAAGGTTGTCTTAGAAGATACAATATGTGACTTCCAAGTGAAGCGATTCACGAATGTGGATTCTTGTTACTTGCTTAACGGAAACGTACCCTGTGACCCAGCATCATGTTTTATTTACATATAGGTTCATAAGGTCCAAAGACGATTAAAGTATTATTCGTGGATGATAGGCTACATTATTTTCCAGATCGTAAAACATTGTTAATCCCCCTTCTGTTATATTTCAAGCGAAAAGATTTGTCATCTCCCAGCAAGAGATATTAGCCAAGAACCATTGGGGAACGTCTGGTATACAGAAGATATGTCGAAGGTCGAAAAATAAGAAACAAGTTAGAGACCAATCTTTTCAGACATGGATTACATATATAGATTCCAACAACGTCTATCAATTCATGAGTAGACGAATGCTCTAAAAGTGGCGACATCTCAATTGTTCCTGAAGTTCCTGGCAGATACTAGCTGGTATCATTTAGACTGTGGTGAGAAAAAAGCACACGGACATGTTCTAGGATTCTGCAAGAAAGTTGAATTGCAAGGAAATAATTCTTGCCACCATCGTAAGGTTGGTCTAATCCTTCTGTTGGCATTATGGCCCTCGGGTCGACTCATCGTCTAACAGAAATGAGTACCAGGAGCAATCCTGGAGAATAAAGGCGGTGGTGCGTAAAACTGACAATCTTACCTCCTACACGTTCCGAATGTCTAAAATCTGGGTGCCTCATCCTCCTGGAACCTTTAGAACCTCCACGGCCTGTATAGGGATCGCTTTACTTTTTTGCTATCGTAAGGTCAGCTTTTTTATCAGATAACGAGTGTTAAATTCTCAGGTCTTTGAACAAATCCAGTACCTTGTCATGTACAGGATTCACAAGACATGTTGATATCGTTGTCATTCACCGCCAGACCAAAAAAGCTTTAATTCTTGATCCAACCTTTCGAATGAACGTGATGCCGAACAGGCTAAGGAAGTTCAAGGAGGAAAATATTTATGAATCTGTCATAAACGTTCCTAACGTCATGTCAGTCAGAAATACAAATCGGCCCCGAAAAATGGGTAGTGTTGGACTAGTATTTGGATCTCTAGGGCGCTAAATTCACATGGATCATTTTAAGTGGATTGGGCATCTCTCAAGAGACAATTCAAATATTCTAGTATCATTATAAACTCAGTATTTTACACCAGTACAACCGCCATTTGTATATTTTCATTGATATATGTTTAATCTTAATCTTGTATTGCAACAATTTGTAATAAATTTTCATTTTCAATATCCGTAAATTAGATTTTTACTGATAGCCTACTTCATACACCTTTGGATTGTGGACATTATTATTTATGATCCCATATATATATATATATATATGATATATATATATATATATATATATATATATATATATATATATATATGATCCCATATATATGATCCCATATATATATATATACACTCATATATGAAATTGCTGGCCACAACACAGTTGTATGTTACAGTACACCTCCGTTATTAAATAATAATAAATCTAACTTAAAAAGCTGCATTCAAAAGGATACATTATTAATATAACATAAAAAACGTAATTTTTATCTTTTTTTTCCAACACTGCCATAGTTATTTTTTTTTAATGTGATGTGAAAGTCACATAACTTCCTCTGCCCAAATCAAATGTTAGCTTCGTATTATAATAATGACATTCTCTTCATGTAAATTGGTTGTAAGAATGAAGGGAATATCGTTAGTCTTTACCGGAGGGATACACCTTTCTCAGTACACATTTTTCCTGACAATAAGAGGCCGTAGGCCTATTGAAAAGAGCGCATATTCAGTTATTTCAACCTGATGCAAAGCCTTTTTGTTCAAGATTGAGTTTCTACAAATAGTGAATGACAAACTACCCTTCAGAGTGCGAAAGAAGTGTTTGAAATAAAAGTTTTACCTTTTAGTAAAAGCATTTCATGCACAAAATTTAAACAAAATCGTTAGAAAAATCGCGAAAAAAAACTAAACTTTCTTAATGTAAGGTGGCATTAAAAGTAAGAGAAAGTTGTCGCCAATCTTCGTGTTACATTCCCAGAAGGCACTTAACCCAAATATAACATTTTGTTTTCATATGCTTTTTCGTTTCGGAGCTAGGCTGTGCACAGTCACACACGACATATTTCTGAAAATAGTATTTTTGGATTCAGGGAGCCTCAAAAAGTGTATTTATGTTAAACAGTGAACTTCGATTGTCGGGATCGAACACAATATTTCCTCTAACTAGGAGTATTATACCTATGTTGCGGGCAGAGGAAGTAAAAAATAAAAGCTACAAAATAGGAACAAAAGTTGATACGTTATTATTGGTAACAGTATAAAATCTCGCATGCTCCTAGCGTCAAAATTACGGAAGGAAGTTAAAAACCGTTACAAAAAAAATCAAATATATACCTATAAATAATACATTTTCTTTATACTTTTAAAGTGACATCATTATTGAAACTCATAAGAATCGATGCGTCCTGAAATTTTTAGATATAAATATTACGTTATATTTTTTAAAAATATTCAAAACAATTCTGGACGCTCTCTAGCAAAAACAATCAACGCAAAGTCGAAATATAGAAATGAACTTGGAGATATCTAAGTTTGCCTGGTTACGTTTAAATTATTATTATTATTATTATTATTATTATTATTATTATTATTATTATTATTTTACTACTACTGCTACTGCTAATTTTGTAGGTGGCACCCGTTTCTTCAACCGCTAGATCCCTAGAGTCTAGTGCTTCCGGATAAACTATTTTAGGTCTAAGTGTCCTTCCGTTTGGAGCTAATTAATATATTGTTTGTATTTTCAACACTTGAAAAACCACGTACGTTTGACCATGGGAGAAGTCCTAAGAACTTAAGTCAATGCTCTTCTCTACTTTTTGATAACTGCTTTATTTCAGCGATGCTTTTCTTTTAGGTAGATTTCGAAGAAAAATCTACCTATTGCAATGGATACCATGTTTTGATTTTCGAAAAATTCTTTCATATCTTTACGTTTCATGCTCCCCTAAGTACGAAACCACTGCCCGTTCAAAAAAAAAATTGTGATATTTATATATATATATATATTTATATCTTTACACGATAGCGGCCGTAATTTTGAAGATATTTGAACCAAATTTTAATATGTTGTTTCTAGGCCCAATAGTTCGGACAAGTTCGTTAATGAGCAAAATTGGCCCAAGGGGGTGGTCGGGGGAGGGGGTTGAAATTAAAAAAAAAATTATATCTCGGCCCCTATGAAGTATAGAGGGAAACTTTGTTTGAATAAATTAGAGTACTCCCTATGGAGTTCACAGTGACACCAACGATTCGGGGGTTCGAGTGAGGGTGGGGGATGAAAATTCGAAACTTTTGAAACCACGTCTTGTGGGGTATCGTTGAAAAGCTCTTGATGAGTACTCTAAAAATCAATAAACAGTTTCTTGATAGCTCTCATATGACGCGAGATTTTAATGTTTGAAAATAATAACACTTAAAAGAATTATTATAATATCATAATTTTGTCTTGTTTAGCGGCTTTGCTAATTTTATTCATTGCTGATCTTGCGCACGGCCTCCCAGAATATGATATCCTATTCTTGTTGTTAAAACAAATGATTGTAGGCTCTTCCTCTTTACTGCAGGTTTGCCATGCCAAGGCTAAAAAAGAAGAGTGCTGCGCAGTGATAATAAATTAAACCAAAAGCACTTCGAAATCTACCTCAGCCTGTAGGCCTGCCTAAAGGGATTTTTCCCAGTTGCTATGGCAAGAGATCAAGGCCACCTGCAATTAATTTCACAATTGAAAAGTATTAGTGAAAACTGGTTGGTCGATATAGCTTATAATCAAGTTTTCTGCCAGTTTTTCGCTCATAACTCGCGAACGAAAGCTAAAATTAAAGTTGTGACTTCGAGAACCTCTTCCGCCCACCAATATTAAAATTTCCGTAGATTTGGGCGTTCATTGCACACAAACAAACATCCAAACAGATTGTTATATAGAAGATAGTTAAGGAAATGAAAGGAATTTTGAGGGGTTATCCCCAGATTGGAATGAACGTTAAGAAATGAGATGTATAGGAAACTGACCATATTCTACATATGTACTGAAGTCTATATGCTTAATAATATTAATATAATAATGATAATAATAGAATAATAAAGATTGTGAGTTAAATATATCTATCACTGCTAGATCCATACACTGCTAGATGCATGTAATGGCAATTAGTTTATAGTCCGCTCTATAAGGTTTTATTTATAGAAATATTTCCCATATCAGTTCCTAACATATGAAGGTCTCCACATCTCTAGTGAAATTTAAATTTAATAATTTATAGAACCTTAATTTTTGCTTATGATAGCTGCTTTACTTTGTTTATAAGGAAATCTTCGGAATGGATACCTAGTGAACTGTCAAATGGTGGAGTTTATTTACTCCCTCACGCAATTCCTCTTCAACCCACACATTCTGAAATCTTTAAATAATTTATTAAAATGTACCGTACTTCATGTTAAAAAAAATACAAGGCAAGTCAAAGTGATGCTTCCCGTTTCAAACAGTACTTTAGTATTTTTGTGAGCTGTAAGTGATATTCTTAGTTTCAAACTACTGTATGAATAATTGCCAAATTTTCTGTTATAGCCTGACCTGGGTTTTCATCTAGATACGCCAAAACCTGTACCACTGGACTCTCTGGACAAAACCCGCTCTTGATATTGGCCTAACTCTGATAACGATAATCCAAATACTGAAATTAGCATTAGATTTAGTTGCTTTCGTTACATTGTAAACATATCATCACTTCTATACATCTTTAGGGATCTAGAAAAATATTTGGAAAGAGACCGGACATAATCCGGGGACTCAGCATACCAACTCTGACTCTATTCCCGTCCAGAACAGTTGTATTGAAAGGAAACTCAAATTAGCGTAGATCATGCCTCTGTCATCAGGTTAAATTTTGGAAAAAACTAAAAATGACTTTGAGTGGAAAAGTTGAAGTTTCTGATTTACAAACAGTTTTTATAGCAAGGTTACCGTTGCGTGATGACAGTCCCTTTGATTTATCTTTCTGGAAACATGAATTTAATGCATTTAAAGTTTTTATTTGTTGTAATATTATTCTTGCTCTTAGTCAAAATATTAATTTTTGATACATGAAACCTGAGCCTAAATTAAGAGTGGTGGTTAAAATGTTTATTTAATTTATTGCTTCCTTACCCTAAATCGGCCCTATCATCTTTCAAAATTTCCTTATTTTGCTGAAATATTAGGTAACAGAGAATCAACTTATGGTTGTATTAATTAGTATATGTTCTGAATTACGAACTGATAGCATTCTGTTATAAACATTTATTCTCTGATTTTACTGCCGGAAAATAAGTAAATGTAAAAATTCCTAATTTATTTACATATTCTGTCCTTTTTCATTTGAAATTGAAACCAAAAATACCTTTTTTTAAATTGCCATATACTGTCTGTCGAAGTAGCCAAGGACGGCCGACCTGATGCGTCCCCCACCATATTACTAAATGACTTTCTCTATCTCTGTCTTTCCCCACCAAGAGTCCAGCTCGGCCTTTGACAGACAGTACTACTTTGAACAGTAGTCAGTAGGACTATATTCTAACTCACCTGTGTAAAGCAGTGAAGCCATCTTCGTCGCTACAGTTCACGTCTAGTTCAACATTGTAATGGCGTTCAGCATCCAAATCACGTTGCAAAGCTGCGATTTGTTGCTTCTCTCTATGCAGTTCTTTAGTAATTTCTAGATCATACTCCTTCTGTGTAGAAAGATCTCTTGTAACCTCAGAGCAATAAACCTTTTCGCGTTCAAGCTCCTGGGAGAATCGTGTGTTCATCTCTCGTTCCCTTTCCAGTTTCTTCTCAAGCTCATTCTTCTCTTTGCGACATTTATCAGCATCACGAAGTTTTTTGCGTTGATGTTCAATAACATTCTTGCAATCTGCAACCTTCTTCCGCTCTTCTTGCAGTATTTTATCCAGTTCCAAGATGCGCCTGGTCAATAATAATACAAACAATTACAATTAAACCTCTGTATAACGAAGATCAATATAACGATAAACCCGCATGTAGCAATATTTTCGTTTGGTCCCGGCAAATTTCCTATCTTAATAATGTTAAATGGAACTCACTATATCGATGACGTTATTTTAGAAACACTTTTTTATAATGATATTTTGAGGTTGAATTGTTACTACAAACCAGTAGCTTAGCCCTATGGATTGTAGCTGGTATCAGATCAGTATCCTTCCCATCCACCAATATTGTTTTCTGTTACATTTCTTAGAAATTCGAGGAAAGAAAGGTTCATGGTGGGAGAAAATAGGCAACTGTTTTAATTTTGCCTTAGATATGTGGTGAATTTGCTTGTCCTTTTCTTCCCTCTTCCCACCATCCACGAGTTTAAACTTCTGACAAACGGGGGTCAAAACGTGCCATGATCCGAGATATTAAAGCAGTCTGAATAGTATTTTTTAGTGTGCGGGTGTAAAGTTGCTATGGTTACAATTCAACGAAAATCAGTAAGTTAAGTAAGAAAAATAGTGTTTGTTAATATTTATTTGAACTTGTGATTATTTTCCACTTCGTTCATTGTCCGGTTCCATGAATTATTCTGTAGATTACACAATTTTCAGCATTCAGTCTTTCTAACGTATGGCAAATGATAGCCCCTCAATATAACAATAACCCTAATATAATAATAATCCTCACATAACAATTCAATCTGCTAGGGCTTACAAATATCGTTATATGGAAGGTTCACTGCATTAGCAAAATAACGCCTTAGGTAGAGTGAGCAGGAAACGGATTGTGACAAGCCATGTGATGTGACTAGATCAAATTATTCGATTCATTACTTCCGAAATATTTTTCCTTATATAATATTTTAGCATTATTTCTTAGAAGTTTATTTCTACTAAACTGAAATTGGATCAATATGTTCACCAAGAAAAGCAGATCACCAGATCACCAAGCACTGCCACTGAATCACCCATTACAAGGATTTATAGAATGTGTTTGAAACTTCCGTTTACTACATAATTTTATCTGAAATGACAATTCAATCCCTTCTTATTCGTCAATTGAATCAATTTAGGTTATAGGCCTAAGTTAACGATTTCATGTTGGTTTGATGGAAGTATGGCTTCGTTGGTAGGAACCATAATTCCTGTAAAGAGAACTGAAATCATCGTTCAAACTGAATTATATTAAAATTCATGATTGAGATAAATGCTAGTCGGTTTAGGTGGGAAGTCTTTGAAGACACCGAAAAAGAGAAAAATGTCATCCATGGAAGTTCTACGAAACAGATTATATTCCATGTTTTGGTTCAGCAAACCTACCGGTTCTCATGACTTGATTACTGAATTATTTACATTTACATTATTTAGTATCTTCTTTAATATACTTGCAATGCCAATTTGAATTATTAGTTATACTATGTAGGCCTATAGCACAATATTGGGACGTACCTTGAGTGAGATTCTATTTTCTGTTGGGTTGGATTGTTCTGATTCAGGTTTTCTGCCACAAACTTTTCCATCTGTTCGAGGATATCTGTGCAATTAGTTTGACGACATTGTTGTAGTACTTGCAATATCTGCATTACCATTAATTGAGCCGGCAGAGGTACCTGGTCTGTAGTCAGAGCCACTGACATCACACTCTCACTGAAACATAAAGCACGAAGAATATCTTTTATTAAAAAATAGTAAACATTTTTACTTCCTTTGCCCGTACCACAGGCACTGCAGGTAAAGGAATAATTATTGTGTTCGACCCCGAAATTCGAAGTTGAGTTTTTAACATAAATACAGCTCTAGAACGAAAAATCTTATGGGAAAATAACTTTGTATTTAAGTTAGATATCTTCTGGGGATGTGACACGAAGATTGGCGACAACTTTTCTTACTTTTAATGCCACTTTACATGAAAATTTCGTTTTTCGGCATTTTTTAGAAAATGGCTTTTACGATTTTGTTTAAATTTTGTACACGAAAGCTTATCCTGAGTGCTAAAACTTTTATTAGAAATATTTTTTTCTCAAAAATTCTCTGAAGGGTAGGTCTACTTGTAAGCCATCCACTATTTTTAGAAACAAGGTCTTCCCTGGTGAAAATAAACTTTTTCATCAGGCTGAAACATCTGAATACATGCTCTTTGCCTTTCGGCCTCTTACTCTAATCAGAATGTGAAGTAAGAAAGTGCAAGTCTAATGTCCATGCTCGGGTAATGGAAGTTAGGTTATTTTATTTGGATAGAAATATAAGCATTCATGAACCACAGATTATTGTCTCTGTTGTAATTTCTACGCTACTCATTAAAAAACATAATTTTGACTATAATGCTTGGTATCATAAAATGAAAAATAAATATATTAATACTGGCATATAAATTTATGGGTTCTCCCTAGAAAAAAAAATTTAAACTTAAGCACTAGTTAGCTTACTTAACCTAAAGAGAGTTGCATTCAGATTAGCAAGAAGCTAATTACTTGCATAACGATGTAGCCTAGCTGATAAGTCAAGAAAACAATTTTTAACGATAATGAGAATTGGTTTGCGGAGCCCATGCATTGAAATCAATGAAGTTGATAGAGTGCCCTTAGCAGCAGAAGACACTGTTTCGCCAAGAGATGAAACGCCAGGAGTTTACTTTTATTTCTTACAAAAATATTTTGGAGTGCACTGGCAGACGGTAGGATTATTAAGAAAAAAAGCTCATTTTTTAAATTGACAGAGCTTATTCAATAATAGGGAATTATTGTAATGAGATACAACGGATTATATCAATAGTCTTCAACT
Organism: Ectobius pallidus; assembly: GCA_964059195.1. NCBI lineage: Eukaryota > Metazoa > Arthropoda > Insecta > Blattodea > Ectobiidae > Ectobius > Ectobius pallidus. The sequence goes on along the minus strand of CAXKWD010000008.1, from coordinate 71,862,782 downwards.
TTCAATAACTAAATGACCTTTTTCTTTTTGGTGAAAGAAATGATTGATTTATTGATTATATAACACGATACTTACTTAACTCAAATATATCAATCATATTAAAATATTTGCAGGGATTACTTAACATTATACATGAGTGTTTTACATTATACTAGCTTAAAAGACCCGGCGTCGCCCGGGTTTTTTAAGTGCCAGTATGGTACTTTATGAGATTGTGTGTGGGGACGAAAAATGTCTGTCCGTCCGTGTGTCTGTACGCGCCATAACTCAAATACGCTTTTTCGGATTTTCATGAAACTTAGAAAACACATTTATAATGTCAATGGGAAGAACCCTATTGATATTGAACCAAATCGATTCACCGGTACCGGAGTAATGCCCAATTTAGTGCCTATTTTAATAGATTGTATCGGATTTCCATGAAACTTGGTATACCCATTTATGACGTCCATGAGAAGTGCCCTATTGAATTTGAACCTAATCTGTTGACCGGTACCGGAGTAAAACCCAATTTAGTGTCTACTTTAAAGGCGCAATAACTCCAATACGCTTTATCGGATATTTATGAAACTTCGTATACGCATTTATAATGTCCATGGGAAGACGTTTATTGATATTGGACCAAATCGGTTGGCCAGTACCGGAATAATGCCCAATTTAGTGTTTTTATGTTAATATATAAGAAGTCGCGATAACCCAAATAGGCCTATGCTTTATTGGATTTTCCTGACATTTTGTATACCCATTTATAATGTACGTGGAAAGACGTCTACTGATATTGAACCAAATCGGTAGACCGGTACCGGAGTAAAACCCAATTTAGTGTATATTTTAAGGACGCGGTAACTCAAATACGCTTTACCGGATTTTTATGAAACTTGGTATACACATTTATAATGTCCATGGGAAGACGTCTATTCATAATGGATAAAATCGGTTGACCTGTTTCGGAGTAATGCTCAATTTAGTGCCTATTTTATGGTAATATACGTATTCGAAAGAATTTATATAAAAAAATGAAAATCAGTTATCTTGACAACATAGCCTATTGTATTACTGTGATCTAATAAGGCCTTGGAAATTAAAATACAGGTAGCTTTGACAAAAAACACTATTGATTTACATGCACTTATCCAACTAGACCGTTAAAATGACCCAGGTGGCCGAAATGGTAGACCTTTCTTCTTCCGCAAGCCCTGCTTAATGAATAAATCTGTAGCTTAACTTGGAATTCAATAAAAAAAAACATATTCTGCATATCATAATTGCAGTCATAACTGATTAAACAAAAACATACTGGCACTTTGTTACATCAGTTTACCTGATTTTATTTATTTTGTAATTGGAAATTAACTTATGAAGGACTTTCGATTTTTAAATTCTAGGTCCTTATATAGGTATTTATAATTTGAAATAGGAAGAACGACTTATTACACTCAAACTATTCCTTCAGAAAACGCTTGATATAGTTTTTTATGGCTCATAGAGGATGTAGAATTTTGCATCCCATCGCTTGTACAGTGCACAGCAAGCCTGGTAGAGATTCAAATAAGAAGAAACAGAAATTCCTGTAACATAAAATTGTAATATCGAGGCGGAAAATTGTATTTCTCACTCTAATGTTACCATAAAGCTGTTTTGGGGATGAAATTAAACAGAAAGCAATATCACTTTCATACTTCTCTTTCCAAAAACCTGCGATTACCATACCTCGTTTTGTTTTCTCTATGTCCAGGGTAGAGAAAGTTATGTGACTGCATTATTTTCGTGGATTTCATTCTGTAGTATTTATTTATAACATGAATTATATCGATAACTTCTCTTATTTGTCAAACTTGCATTTCATTTATTTCCAAACCCATCTGATACCACTGGCAACAATATGTTCTTTGATTTGGATTTGATAATTCTGTGTAAAAAGGGATTAAGTATACTCAAAAACATTTGATTTTTGGCATTTAAAATAAAAATTTTTCAAAATCCTTTCTTAGTGAGCACCTACATTATGAAACGAGGGTACTGTCAAAATTCCAAGTATCTACCTGTTATAGTTTAGGCCATGGGTGCGCATCTGTGACACATTGTGTCACTGTGCGGTAGGGGAATTTCTCCCACTACAGTCGCCCTTGACGTCAGCATAAAGCAGTTTCGATGTGACACTGAACATGATGAACAGGTTTCATACGTCACAGCAGGATGGGGGAATAAAACGTTTCCCCTCGGTTGCTCAGGTATGGTTTAGGCTATACGTTGATTCCTGTCAGTCAGTCAGTCAGTCAGGACAAAGCCTTTTATATAATATATAGAGATTAGCATTATACATGTGTGTTTTATAATTTGCCTTCCACTATACAATGTTAATGAATTAACACAAAGCACATTAAGATTCCTGAATTTAATGTGAGACCTGACATTTTTTGTCACTAAATTGTCAATATTTGCATTGTAGTTAAAATTAGTATTTTTTTGCGGGCCGCGGGTTTGAAGACTATGGCAAATATACCTGGGTAGTAACCTGACTGATCTACTATTTTGATTACCTTTTTAAGATTGTAAATCTACTGAGAACCTCTGGACCTGAACATCAAATGTATCTATCTTGTTTAAGAATGGGTTACACATCAACTGTCAATTTTATTTCCCCGAAAATTATCGTTCTGGGATTTGTGCATACCGAACTGTTTTGTACCACTGTTATGAAGACTAGCCAATCTCGGGAAGAAGTGCCAGAAGTAATACCGTTAATAAACCTTAACATAGTGTTTATAAAGCTATGGTTTGTCTACGGCGTTCATCGCCGGCGAATAATAACTTAATAATAATAATAATAATAATAATAAAGATAAAAATAATAATATCACTAAATTTTAGCTAACACAAATTGCTAGTTTCAAATAAAAAGGGGATCTTATATTTTTTTTCATTTTGCAATGTAGGCCTAACAAAATAATTTTTCTGTATAAATGAAAGGTCTGTAGCAATGTTATTAAGTTTTTTATATAACTTAATAATTTTATTAACATGACATACTTTTTGCTGATAGTGCAAAGAAAAATATTAACATGTTACGAATGGAAGTTGAAAAAAAACTTGTGCTTATAAAATGTGTTAGTTTAATTAGGATATATTACTTGTGAAAAATGGAAATAGCTTTTTTTGGATTCTAAAACATGCAAATGATAGTGGTAGTTAGGCCAATGTCTATCTTTCTCTCTTCGCATGATCGTGACGTGTCTTCTCAAAATATGGAAACAATATAGTTATATCATTTTGCTCACGGTACATTTTACGATATCTGTTCCAAATTTGAACTCAGTTAGGTCATAACCGTATTCGTAAAAAGTCTAAAGTCACAAAGGAGGAAAACCGTGTGCTAGATGAATGTATCCTTATTTAATTATTAGACTTTTGACTGAAGAGAAAACAAAAAGCAAATTTGTATTAAAGAAACTCATTTGAAGCAGAATAATGCAATAAAATACCTTAAGCACCTCATGTTCTTAAAATGGTTAGACTATAAGTATTTTTTAAAAGATCGATAATGAAGCTGATTTTAAACACCTAAACAAAAACTGAATTTTTACAGCTTTCAGTTTTCATCATTCATTCGCCCAATGACGAGTACATAACATACCTGTGACGTAACTTCTTATTGATATTGACTTGTTGACTTTGACGGTCTAGAAGAGACTGAATGCATTCATTGCAGCTCCAAGATGATAACGGGTCATGATCACACTATCCAACTGCGTCACGCTCTTGACTTTCTGCATTCCATGGTTTCGATCTTAACCCGTTCTAATACACATCGCGGTACCCCTGCCATTTATTGGATTCAAATTTCCACATTACCGAAGAGAGTATTGTGTTGCTATATGGCATTTCCGCGTCTTAAGTATCAAATTATCCATTCCAGAGCTGCATCTTATAGTTCAAGGCCCCAGCATTACATATCTCAATGTCTTATCCAGTGTTCCAATTCACCATCAAGTAAATACAGATAAAAACAACTACATCATTAAAGAATTAATGCTATAAATGGCAATTACACTGAAGTCCAATGTTAATTGAATAGGCTTAAACCATCCAAAGGAGACTGATCTTGAAATAAATCATTAACTCTTACTGCGGATGAAATAATATTTATTAATGCCTGCAAATAACGTATAGCCTTCGTGATGTTTTACGCTTATAAAAAATTTTAGAAGCAAAAAATCAAAATCCATGTACTCTTAGGCGTTTTTTTCTTAGGGAATTTCTCCCTCTTTGTTTTCGACATCTAGATTTTAGATATTGTCCAGTTTAGTAAGGTAAAATATGGCATTTCGGTCACTGGGGCTCAGTTCTTAGCTGTATATTAACATTTTTTCTCTCTACCTTATATGGTTTCTTGTTCTGATACGCAGTTATTTCGCATTGGAAAACTCCTCACCCGTGAATTGTAGCTAATATTCTACTGGACAGGGAGCCTATGGATAAGGTATTGTCCCATTTTTAAGTACGATCTTCAACATGGAGCAGAGAAACTTGTGCATGAATATCATTTTAAGTTCGGTCAGTAAGATGAGTTGCTTAATATTCTAGACATCTACTGTAAGCATTGCACTTCTGCAGTAACGGTGTGCAGCGACAAGTAAATGTTTAATTGAAGATAGCATTTCACAAGACGCCTAACATTAATTACTACTAGTTTGTTTTTAATTCACGAATATGCAACAATACAACATTTGCAGAATTGGAGAAGGTAAAAATAGACACATCGTGATTTAATTCTATGCACAGAAGATTTGTCCTTGTTTCTTTGTATCAAATGTTATTCTCAAGGTTTCGCATGCACGAGAAAGCATTCTTGGATATGTTCTGAAGTATTGGTAAGGGTGACAATACCGTCTGAGCAATGAAATCATCTAGGTAGATTTACATCCTTTGCTTAGGCCTTTTGGCTATACAGCGGTCATCAAGATCTTGGAATTGAAGATAGATTTGCATCAGTCGACCATTTTTTAAAAAGATCACTACTTGTCAGAACATTAAAAACTGATGACACATCAAACATCAGCTGATAAAAACATTGCAGGTAGTTGCTGCATGATCTTCTATTGATGGCTGTATAGCCGAAAGGCCCGGGCCTTGGGTAGAGTTTTATAAAGAATAATTTTATGACAAGGCTGAATTGGTGACATTAATTCACGAGTCTACAGGATATAGCCTACTGAGTTTAGCTCGGACATCGAGTCTATGAATTTGGGATATTATGATGATTTATGTGTTGATAGTATATTTGTCGTGTACGTCTTGCTTGCAGTGTATGTATTATGCAGTGGCGCTGACACATTTCATGGAACATGTCTTGCACGTATAGCTGCTGTGTCTTTGATTTCAGCAGTTTCCCCCTTGATTTAGGATCATGTTTGTAAAATAAATATTCCGGATATTTTGCCACTCTATAGCAAATGCGTTATGTGAGTAAAATATCTCTTCTTATGGACTCGGTAAGATAGAGGAAGGATGAATCATATTATTATGCTGCTCTGGATACAAAGGTTATCAGATCAGCTTTATTTACGCCTACGGTATGTATTTTACTGCATAATTTCTTTCGCTGTGGCCACTCAGCACAATAGGCAACCAAACTCACTGGTCAGTCTTACTCACTAGGTAGCCTATGTCTGCCAATTTTGCCCAGGAACCTATCTTTCAAGGTAAAGCATAAAATCTAAGATACCGGGTATTCTGGTTTATTTACTTCCGGAGAGACGACATGCAACGAAAAGAAGACCTCAACTGAGGATGAACACTCCTCCCGCTGAGTAGTGGGAAGCATTCTGATCAACTGCGATTCTACTAGATCGCTGTGACCTAAAGTAAGAAGCGTTTAACACCCGTAGAATGTGTGCTTGACTTAATGGTGTTTTCGTTTTTTTTTACTATTTGTCATGAGCTTTTGTGTGTTCCGCGAGAACGTGCTCTACCAGAAATAAGTCTCCTCGTAGAATAGCCTTGTATTCCAGATCTATGCAACCCAAACAACGTTGCTGCTCTGATGTTGCATAAAAAGGTTCTTAGGCGGAATAGATTTTTTCGTTAGCTTGTGAAGTAAGTTATTTTCGTAGCTTTTCGTAGTTATAAACAATAATATTAGACAAATTTAAAAAAAATAGTCACTTCAGCTTACTCTATATTAAGTTAATGATGTTGGCCTTGGCTGTGGCTGCTGGTAATACTTTCTATCGGTAAGGCCGGATTCTGTTATCAAAAATTCTGAGAACTTTTAAATAATAACGGCGCTGTTATTGAATGCGACTGAAAGGTTGGTCATAGAAGGCTTGAGAACATCTGTCCTTGTCTTGGTGAACCAAGGAAAAATATTGCACATTTTGCAAATTTTAAAAATCCACCCTGACAGAAATTTTAATCCTGAAAGCAGGACGTGTCCGGGAAAACCGGGTATTTGGCAACACTAGGTATTAGACTATTGAAAGTCTTTCAGTCCTATATCACTGAGTGTATTCCGTAAAGGGTTCGATTCCCTGCCCGCCCATTAAGATTTTTCCTCTACAGAAAATCTCTCTATAATGAGATAAGCTTGAAATCATGTCGTTAATTAATCTCAAAGAAAGTTTGGATTAACTTAAAACATGAAAAAAAAAGCATAAGAGTCATAATGTATCCGCATTTGGGTTGGGAAGGGTATTTCCTAGGGGAGCCAAGTGGCCTTGGCGTCAGCAATCTAAGCAGAAAACCCGGTTTTATTTATTTATCCTGGTAGAGATAACATTATGAGATCTCCTCTTCACCTCTATCAGGATTCCAAAAATTACAAATTATTACAACACAAAAATCACAAAAAAATCTTATGTAAATCTCATGTAAATTGGTTATAAAAATGAAGAGAATGTCGTTACCACACCACATCGCATCCCTGAAGGACACATAACCCAAATAAAATCTGATTAATATACGCTCGCACCTTTCTTTACTTTAAGCATGGTCAATACATTTTTCTCACTTCTCATTCTGATACAGAACAAGAGGCAAAGAGCATATATTCAAAGTGGGTGGCTTATAACTACCTTTCAGATAATTTTTTAGATTAAAAAAATAAAAGTCTTAGCTCTTAGTATAAGTATATGTAACATTTTTAAAATTGTAATAATATCGTATGAGTTTTTTTTTGGTAAGAAAATTGCGACAAACGAAATTTTCTTCATGTAAAGTCCCCTTAAAAATAAGAAAAAGTCGTCACCAACCTTTGTGTAACATTTTCAGAAGGCACCTACCCCAAATACAACATTTTGTTTTTGTACGGTTTTCCTTTACAAGAGTTATTGCAAAGAACGCGCATTCAGAGTGGATGGCTTTTAACTACCATGAGCGTCGGAAAGGGGGGCATTTCTGATAGTGTGGACATGGAATCAGAAGAACTTGCAGCGTGCTCTTCAAAATCGGAGAGCGAGAATATTAATAATTACTCTGCAGATATTGGTGTTCGTGTTCTGGATGTAGAGTGTTATTTAAACAGCAGTCAGTCAATGAGCGACGACGCAAGATATGAACTTATAAACAATCCTTGGGTACCTCCAACAACATATGACTTCAAATCAGATGTTAGAGTAGGAAATAGATCATTCCGATATCAATGGCTTACAGATTACTCATCATGACTGGTTTATTCCGCCAAAGAAAAGGATGCTTTGTGTCGACATTGTGTAGTTTTTCGACAGTGCATCGTGGTTTTCAAGGTGCATTCATAGTATGTGCTTTCACCAAATATAAGGGTTTCCATGAATCAGCACGTGAGCATATAAAATCGTCTTGGCACCGTGAGGCTGTGATTAAGTCGAGTAACTTCACTGATGTGCGAAGAACGGCTAAATGGCTTGTGTCTACTGAGCGTTCATCGTGAAAAGGTGAACACAGAGAAACACAAATTCATTTATGACGTCATCAATAAGCTTGCTCTGCAGCCTCGCCGAATTCAGCTTGCATTCAAAACTGCGGCCCTGGAAACTGTGTGGATATTAAGGTATGTGATTATTTCAAAATTGATTATCAATCGATCGAAATAAAATACTGATGTGTGCCTCATATCGCTTGATTGAGAATTCACTTCTAATTCTAAATTTTATAGAGTACTCAGTGGCGGTTTCTCCTATAGTGCTGCAGTGCTACAGCACACAACTTCTTTTCTGCTCGTCGTATAATGTTATTTTCAAACGCAATACTATATTTTCTTTTACCTAGATTTTGAACTTGGCGCGTCCACGCGAGAATTCCTTAGCTGACGTTGGAGAATGGAAGTCGGTAATGTGAATATTATCTTTCCCGCTTCGTGAATGCATTTTGAAAACAGCTCTTCTCTTGTAGGGTGTGACGTCATGCTTAAGCTTGCCTTTATGGCGTGTAAACTGGTTTCAACATACAGAACGGGCTGCCGCTGAATTGCGTTCACGAGATTTTAAGGCGACTGGAGCGCTGTGATCTCGCCACAGATCACAGCCCGGCAATCTGGGTCTCGGTGGTGAAGCCTAGCCTTGCGCTCCGCCGCCATCTTGACTCACTGTAGGAAATCTATTAAACTATACGTAATTCAGTAACAAAATGCTACGAGAACTTAGATTAAAGTATATTTTACAATTTTCTATTGGAAATTTCGCGTTCACTGGTGAAACATACTGAAACCGCACTGAAAAGTATGTCCTCTTGATATTATTCTTAAATATTTGTTTCAATTACATGCTTAAAATTAGGTTTCATTGGCATAAAATTTGACCATTTAGAATAATGTTGATATCATTAATAATTTTATGACAATTATAGGAATATTATAGGAGAAAAATTCCTCCGGTACTGGGACTTGAACCCAGGACTTTTGGCTATTCGCGCCAATGCTCTACCAACTGAGCTAAGCCGGAGCTCAATTCACAGCGCCAGATGGAAATTCTCTCCTATGACTGATTGCCCTAATGGTCTACCTCAGTTGGTAGAGCATTGGCGCGAATAGCCAAAGGTCCTGGGTTCAAGTCCCAGTACCGGAGGAATTTTTCTCCTATAATATTCTCATGTAGTGTCCAACAGAGACAATAATCTGTGGCTCATGAATGCTTATATATCTATCTTGAATTCACAGTAGCCTACCTATTTCAGAGATATTTATTGTGGAGTATTAACAGTCTAACAGTATTTAATATTTGTGTAGGCCTACATTCTATGTTCAAATAGAGTTCTTTCGGTATGAACATGTAATAAATGTTGTCAAATGCATGATTTACATAGACATGAAAGTTTATGGATTGATGTCCAATATCTATCCTCCGTCATTGATTATTATTATTATTATTATTATTATTATTATTATTATTATTAGTATTATTATTTCACGGTAAAAGCATTGTGCATAAAGATCGGCCCTGATGCCTTCCGTTCTAGATTACCTGTTAGTGTTGTAAAATGTATTAAAAAATGTAATTTCCTCTATAATCTCCTGTTTTATACTAGCTTTTAACACGTATGTGCGAGAAAGTTTGTGCAACACATTTCCACTACTTATTTTCATTAAAATTAAGAACACTGTAATTGGAAAGAGGGCAGGAAAAAGAGTGCAATAAGAATAACTCATACTGGTTTCATAGGTTACTGCTGGACTGCAAAATATCACTTCTTCTGTGTTTTATTTTGATTTAAATTGTTTTCAGTCCATCAAAGCATATTTTAGATTTTATTTGTCAGTATCTTTCAAAACAAGTGTCCGGCATTGATGCGCGGACCGCCATATTACTACACTGTAACAGCTGATCAACGTGGCTTCACTGCCGCCAATAGCACAGCATACACCATTGCCGATCTATCTCTATACTAGCATTAGCCCGCGGCTTCGCCCGCGATAATTATTTAAAAAATAAAAAATTAAGAGCATAATAGTTAAAACATTATATTTATTAACACCTAAACCACGTGGACTACTTACCACGATTAGATAGCGTCGCCTGGCAAAAGCGATCTCAGATTCGAGTTCCTTGACCCAGAAAATCCCTGTATAGTGAGTTTCGTTAGGTCTATGTTGATTATCCCTCTTCCGTGTAGGTTGAAGATTTCGTATGTCTACGGGCCTTGACATTCTAAACAAATGAACCAGCGATTGCGATGCTTTTATTTCCACGGTATGACAAAAATAGCCAAAGCCAAATGCAATTGATTTGACATTGAAATGTATTACTGAAATCTGATGCTTCGACAGCGCTAAAATCACGTTTTCGGCCAGTTTTTCACTCATAACTCGCGAACGAAAGCTAAAATAAAAAATCCGGCTTCGAGGTGCATTCGCCCACCTTTCAGTCCATCTATCTTTAAAATTTCAGATCTCTGCGTTCAGTAGATTTCGCTGGGCATCGCGGACAGACAGACAAACACGTCCTTTTATTATTATAAGATAACATGTGCCCGCGGCTTCCCCCGCGATAATTATTTCAAAACTTAAGTGCATAATAGTTAAATTTAATAACACCTAAATCACGTGGAGTGTATTCCACGATTAGGTAGCGTCCCCTGGTAGAAAAAGCGACCACAGGTTCCAGTTCCTTGGCTCAGAAAACCCGTGTACAGTGAGTTTCGTTCAAATCGAACAATGTTTGACCATAATTAAGCCTATGTTGATATCCTTCTTACGTGTAGGTTGAAAATTTCATATATCTGCGGGCCTTGACACTCTAAACAAATGAATCGTCCACGATGGACTTACAAAATCAAGCGATCGCGATGCTTTTATTTCCAAGGTAGGCTATGAGGTATGATGACAAACATAGCCAAAGCCAACTGTAATTGATTTAACATTGAAATATATAGTCCATGTGCCAGACCCATCGGTCATTATAATTTGGGGGGACTGAATGAAACTTATACCACATGTTCCTGGGGTCATGTGGAGCAAAAATGTCGGGGGGGGGGCATCATGAGGAGGTAGCTTTCAAACATGGCGGCCACTCAAAATGGCGGACAACTGTGAATCTTTAAATTCAAATATCTTGGGACTGGGTTCATCAATCTTGTATTTTGTTTTTTTCAAAATGTAGGTTATTCTTCTGGCTACATGTTTGTTCCACATATATGTGGCCAAAAAACCAGTATTTATTGGTCAAAACTCTAAAAATCGGAAAAATAGGTTTTTTGACATTTACGTTTTGCGATTTATTACCCTAACCGTTGGGTATATCGAAAAAGTGCCTGAAACGAAAGTTGTAGAAACACATCTCACCTTTAAAACGCAAAAATGAAATCGAAGATCGGATCAATAGAATCCGAGATATCCAGATTCAAAGCGGGCGGAGCGGGGTTGAGCATGTTGACCGAGCGCTCAATGCAGCCTAGCGAGAGGCGAGACTTGGCGTAAAATCCTGCGCTTTATTTATTTTTAACCTCAGTAATTGCTTTATTACTAGATAAATTTACACTACCTACTAATGTGCACTATTTTTAACATGATTATTAAACACTTACTCATAAATACAATTAACAATTATATAATTTATCTGGAAAATGAACATCAATAATTACCAACTCATATAATGTACTGTCAATCTTCGATTTTTAAGATGAAATCGTTAAAGGAACTTCAAATAGTCGAAATAATTAAAAAAGGAAAATATATTACAATTTAGGTATGTATCGGAGACGTTTAACAATACTTTCAGAAATGAACACAGGACGTAAGCAACTAAGAAATAAAAATGCCCATAAAATGCCTTATACAATATTATTAACAATGTTGAATTAAGTCTTCTTCACTAGAATCACTGAAGTCAGTTATTATAATATTGCTCTCGTCCTCAACTGCTGTTGCTTCCGCAAACCCCTTGCACCCACAGCTCTCGATGATACAGATTTGAGTTGCTAAGCACGAGTAACTTTCTGGTGCACAGTTGATCTTGCAGTGAAAAAGGAAAGTACGCACGCCGGTACTGGCAGACCTTCCATCCACTTGACTGATAATAAGTTACCTGATGTGTCCTTTTCTCACCCATGAGTAAAAGGGTCCAGAATTAGTGGTTTGGTTTCCAGGCTTCTGATCAAAATTCCGGCCTGGTGGTTGGCACGTTTATTGTGTTGTCTCAAGGTGTCTTTACAAAGAGACATTTGGAAGCTCTCAATCTGGCCCTCTGAACATCTGGTAGCGCAGCTCATTTCAGCTTGCATTTGGGGGCATACGACTGGAAGACAAATTCTTCTTTGCTGTCATCAACATCATTATACATCATCCAATCTTTGCATAACTTGCTGAACGCTTCAATAAATCTTTGTTCCTTTTTGCACAAAAGCTTAAATCCTTTAACTTTTCCCTGGCCAGTTAAAGCACTGATTGTGTCGCAGCCAGACCAGCAATAATACCCAATAAGAGCTGTAAAAAGCTATTCGCGTAAGGCAGATACTATCTGGGAAACTTGCATATCTGTTAAAACTGTTTTGTTTTTTTTTTCCAGATTCAGAAGTTTTTACTTTTTATGGTTTTGCAAAAACCTTGCGGCGGGTCTGTTGGAGAGTTTGATGGGCGCCAGATATAGCTGTGCTATATCAAATTTATAATAAAGACCCTCCGGTAGCATCAAGTCAGATTCGAGCAGAATTCTCTTTTCTCGGAGCGGGAATGGTAGACGTACAGACTGGTGATCCTTCCTTCATAGAAATAACGTTGCGTACAATTGAACAACAAACTTTTATTTTAATTAATTCAGCAATGTTCTTAATACAATTATTATAATTGTTACAATAATTACAAATAGTAATTATAGAAAATTGTTCTTGTTGCTTAGCTACGTAGAAAACTGATGGGTTAGTGATTTACTAATGTCCAATTTAAAAGCTCGTAATATAATCAAAGTTAAAATATTATGATGCTGACAATTCTTCTATGTCCAAAAATTACAGCCGTGAAAATGTTTAAGTATTGAAATTGTCGACTGAAAATTCTTCTAAGTCGTATAATTATATTCACGAAAAAGTTAGAGTATCGAAATTAGATACTGAAAATTATTCTAAGTCGAATAATTACGACCCACGACACTCCGTGGTAATACGGGAGCTACTAATCCCGTCTTCCCCGACCGATATCCAAGTGTTCACCCCGACCGGTGAAATCCAAGTGTTCACCCCGACCGGTGAAATCCAAGTGTTCTTACTTGCTTTATAATAAATTAAACTAACTCCCAAAAATCATTCTAAGGACAGCCCACTTACCCCATATGTTAATCCCACGTGACAATTACTCTACATCTAATTGGAAGTGGTGAATCTTATCTATAGCCAATAGGATGCCGGTGCTTCCTTAAGCCAACCTACTACTTTCTAATTCTGAATACTCGGAACTCAGTAAAATGCACTGATAAACTCCAAGAAAGGTTTATATCGTACCATCAGTTTCCTTTGTACTAAATAATATTAATATTCTTATTTCTATTCATCCAGCACTCAAAGTATTGACAGACCCATTGTCTCTTCTCATTCCTTTACACACTTACAATAGAGGCTACTGCGTTTACTGTTATGTTTTGTTCGAGGGATATACCTGAAAGCTATTGTGTATGCCTTATTAGTGACAGGGCTGGAATTCCCGGCACCTGTCCACGCTTACCATCTTCTGTGACCAGTACAAATTGATTTAAATATATAAATATTTAATTTGTTAATTACTATAAATTTTAAGAGATTTGTTAATAATTGCAATCAACTTTTCTTCAGATTATGCATATTTTGATACCAAACAAGCTACTGAAATATTACCATTTAATCAATTGTCATTTATATGAGCATAATCTATTTTATATTACTTTATATAGGCTGGGCTAATCTGGACTGCGTCAACCTACAGCCAAAACTAATACATCTGTATTGATTAAAAAGCAAAGAACTGATTCAGATGATGTAGCGGCGTTCCTTGCATGCAGCTTCATTCTGGAATCAGCTTATTCTTGAGTGCAGAACAGCTCAGGAACATTTTTGCTCCTAATATGAATGATCATGAAGCAGATTTCACCACCTGCTACAAAGATTCCTAGGTTTCCAATTATGTTTTCAAATTTCTCCGCTTACAAAATGTAAAAAAAAGTAATTTTATCATTATATTTTAACCGTAACTGTTCCTTAGAAGCATCCTCCAACAAACCACTCTGTGGCCACCCTTGATTTGACTAAATTTGATACCTTCAGCTGTTCCGCTTTTTTCCCGCTCCAAAGATTTGATCGAAACCTCTGGATAATATAACGGTATGTCAACCGTCCAACCTATTTTCAAAACCTGCTTGAGAAAATTCGTAGACAATTCGTAAAACGTGTTTTGTTCTCCTTTGATGGACTGAAGCACAGTCATTGAATCAATGATAGGCCGAATCTTTTTCCGGCAGACTGGCAGGGGTGGTGTATATTTCCAAAAATTGGGCACACACTGATTTGTAGGTTTTCTTCAAAGGCCCATTAACATTCGCCATAGTCCATGGAAACGGCGTCAGAGGATATCTGAACCCATCCATCATGTCAAGTTGTTGGATTTCTGCAATATAGGTCATTTTGCTGAATAGATTTCGATTGCACTGGAGGATTACTTCTTTGTTTCCAACCTTGGTTTTTTTGCTCTTCTTTAGTCCACTAATCTTAAAATCCACTTTCTTAATACGTTTATGAAACCCTTCTCCTTTAGCTAGCCGAAACGTGAACTCTAAAATAAGCTATTTTTCCCTTGTTTTCCGAATCAATGTGATCAGAAGCTGTTGATTCATCAACATGTATTCCAGTAGGCAAATGTACAATATCTTAAGGGTTGGGATCGAAGGGGTTCGTCCACTCGGCTAGAAGGTCAGTGAGAGTTGTAACGTCTTTCTCATCTCTAAGTGGGCTTGGGCTTTGGAGGTCAGGGTGGCACTGATCTGTTTCGCTGGATGATAGAATGCTGAGGAGGTTCTTTAGCTCTGTACTCAGCATTAACATATTACCGTACTACAGCCTACTTTTTCAGACTGAAATCCTGTTAGTACCTTCAGGAGTTTGGGTGTCTCTGTTTACAGTCTCTTTGATGGCTTGGTCCACTGGAATTCTAGAAAATGGGTTGTTGCTTCTTATTTGTACTGAAAACCTCCTTCTACATAATATCGGTGAACATATGGGCTCTCCTTTTCTAGTTTAGTTAATTCAAGAAAGTGTTATGATAGATAATGTGAGTTCACTCTATCCAGCGCAAAAATTCAAGGTACTAATTTTTTAAACAGCAGCTAAAAACAGAAACCAATTTCCTTCTCGATTAATCCGAAGAAAAGCGGAAAGTAGCTCCACTAGGGCAATATACGTATTTCATCCGAAAGGACATTGCTTCATTACTTGTAAGAAGATGTATCAAGTAGAGTGGCTTGAACATGTTCATCTTGAAGTACAGAGTTATGGGATGTATAGTTCGTAATTATTGATGTTCATTTCCCAGGTAAATTGTATAATTGTTAATTGTATATATTACTCAAATCCGATGCACCGAGAGCTGTGGGTGCAAGAGGTGTACCAAAGCAACAGCAGATGAGGTAGAGTGCAATTATAATAACTGATTACAGTGATTCTAGTGAAGAAGACTTATTTCAAGATTGTTCATAATATTATAGGCTATAAGGCATTTTATAGGCATTTTTATTTCTTAGTTGCTTACGTCCTGAGTTCATTTCTGAAAGTATTGTTAAAAGTCTCCGATACATACCTAAATTGTAATACTTTTTCCTTTTTTAATTATTTCGACTATTTGAAGTTCCTTTAACGATTTCATCTTAAAAATCGAAGATTGACAGTATATTATATGAGTTGGTAATTATTGATGTTAATTTTCCAGATAAATTATATAATTGTTAATTGTATTTATGAGTAAGTGTTTAATAATCATGTTAAAAATAGTGCACATTAGTAGGTAATGTAAATTTATCTAATAATAAAGCAATTACTGAGGTAAAAAATGAATAAAGCCCAGGATTTTACGCCAAGTCTCGCCTCTCGCTAGGCTGCACCGAGCGCTCGGTCAACATGCTCAACCCCGCTCCGCCCGCTTTGAATCTGGATATCTCGGATTCTATTGATCCGATCTTCGATTTCATTTTTGCGTTTTAAAGGTGAGATATGTCTCTACAACTTTCGTTGCAGGCACTTTTTCGATATACCCAACGGTTAGAGTAATAAATCGCAAAACGTAAATGTCAAAAAACCTATTTTTACTATTTTTAGAGTTTTGACCAATAAATACTAGTTTTTTGGCCACATACATGTGGAACAAACATGTAGCCAGAAGAATAACCTACATTTTGAAAAAACAAAATTCAAGATTGATGAACCCAGTCCCAAGATATTTGAATTTAAAGATTCACAGTTGTCCGTTATTTTGAATGGCCGCCATGTTTGAAAGCTACCTCCTCCTCCCCCCCCCCCCCGACTTTTTTGCTCCACATGACCCCAGGAACGTGTGGTATAAGTTTCATTCAGTCCCCCCAAATTATAATGACATGGTCAATTTTGGGGGTCTGGCACATGGACTAATATTACTGAAACTGATGCTTCGAAATCGCAAAAAAATACACGTTTTCTGCCCGTTTTTCACTCATAACTCACGAACGAAAGCGAAAATTAAAATTCCGGCTTCGAGGTGCACATTCCGACCCTTTAGTCCGCCTATGTATAAAATTTCAGATCTCTGCGTTGAGTAGATTTCGCTGGGCATCGCGGACAGACAGACAGACAGACAGACGGAGGACAGACACTTCCTTTTTTAATATAGATAGCATGTGCCCGCGGCTTCCCCCGCGATAATTATTTCAAAAATTAAAAACTAAAAATTAAGAGCATAATAGTTAAATCATTATATTTATTAACACCTAAATCACGTGGAGTGCATTCCACGATTAGGTAGCGTCCCCTGGTAAAAGCGACCTCAGGTTCGAGTTCCTTGGCCCAGAAAACCCCTGTATAGTGAGTTTCGTTCAAATCGAACAATGTTTGACCATATTTAGGGTTGATTATCCTTCTTCCGTGTAGGTTGAAAATGTCATATGTCTGTGTGCCTTGACACTCTAAACAAATGAATCGTCTAGGATGGACTTTCAAAATCAAGCGATCGCGTTGCTTTTATTTCCAAGGTATGAGGTATGATGACAAAAATAGCCAAAGCCATCTGTAAGTGATTTGATATTGAAATTTATTACTGAAACTGATGCTTCGAAAACGCAAAAAATGCACGTTTTTTGCCAGTTTTTCACTCATAACTCACGAACGAAAGCGAAAATCAAAATTCCGGCTTCGAGGTGCACATTCCGACCCTTTAGTCCGCCTATGTATAAAATTTCAGATCTCTGCGTTGAGTAGATTTCGCTGGGCATCGCGGACAGACAGACGGAGGAGGACAGACACTTCCTTTTATTAATATAGAAGATATCTGTGCCACAGATATAGGCACAAAACGACACACAGTGGTCCGAATCGGAAAAAAAGCGGACAAAAATATTTTCCATAACAAATTGAAACAGTTTAGCACAAAACTTTAAACTAAATACTAATATTAGGTCAATTTGTTGTTTTTGTTCATAAAAGTACAGTACTTAGGGCTACAGGTAAAAAATATTCATTCATCCTCTGATCCGGATGAGTCGCTGTCGGCTTCTACTTCTCCTTCCTGCTCCGTTTCATCGTTGGGTATTGCCAATAAATTACACACTTTCTGAGGCAACTGTCTTCAACTTATTTCGGAAACTAACTGAGGATTTTCAAAAAACCCTCGGGCAGCGTTACCATCATTGGTGGTTCCATAACCAGGCTTTGGAATATCAACTAGAAGACATAATCTGGTTCTGAATGAGTCTTGCACTATTTTTTTCTTTCTTTCCAATAGGTCTTGGGTACCATCTATCAAGCTCGCGTTCCACTTTTTCAAATCCAGGCGGTAGGAAATATGGAGGAGACTTTAAAAAATCGGATGTAGGCATGCAGAACTGATAATCCAAACTCCAGCTGTAAATTGTCAACGGGCTTCTGTGCTATTGTTTGTAAATTGTTCATTCTTGAAATCTTGGCACTACAAATATAGCACTTCATACTTGAAGATTTTGCTAAAGCATTGCATACTTTTCCATCTATCATTCATAATATTATGGAATAACGCACTTCGGTGTTATTTATAACCAAGTTATTTAAAATTTCAATTTGTTCTGTTATATAACCTTTTTTCGCCCGAGAAATTTCTGATGTTTCATGAACCCACTGCATTCGAATAGGCCTGCAGAAGCGTTTAGATGCAGTTCTTGGATTTTTCCATGCAATAGTTCGTGTTTTACTGTCTACAAGGCGAAGAGGTACGAAAGACGACATGAATACGCTCTGGCCACTCTTGAAATCACATCTTTTCTCAACCACTCTGAATAGAAATCAGGGGCGTGGCGTTAATGTTGCCTCTGTTGCCGCCGGCAACAGCTTATAAAATGAATAAAGTGTATCCAAATTTTTCATTATTTTTTCAAAGAATAATGGAAAGTGTAAGTAATTTCACTTTCAGATTTCAGAGTTTCTTCATTTGTGACCGATCCGCCGAGACCGGTCGAAGACAGCATCCTCCAGTTCTAAACAGCTCGTTACTTTGCCAATGGCGCTTACCGGCAAACTCGAAGCTTATAGTCTCGTGTGAGATGTCAGTGACCCTGCGCGCTCAGTTTGCTGTTTATAGCACTTATTGTTGCCAGTTCAGTGTAAAGGCAAACCTTGATTTTTAGTGTTAATTCTTCACGTATAACAATGATATGGTGACTGATTTAATGCTAAAAGTACAATAAGAAGAATGACATCACAATTTGCGGGTATAAGTGACTGTGATTGTGTGATCGAA
Organism: Ectobius pallidus; assembly: GCA_964059195.1. Taxonomy (NCBI): domain Eukaryota; kingdom Metazoa; phylum Arthropoda; class Insecta; order Blattodea; family Ectobiidae; genus Ectobius; species Ectobius pallidus. Next base: position 71,843,905 of record CAXKWD010000008.1, on the reverse strand, counting down.
AACGTTTTAAAACGCTCATTGAGTTCACGTTCTTTTGGTGAAAAATGTCACATAATTTCATCAGGAAGGCCAACTCCGGATCATAAACCTTTAAAAACTAAATCACACGGGGGTTTCGAGAGGCATTTTAGTAGCTCTTGGTACAAGGAGTTTCCTTGGCTGTGTGGTTGTGACAAATTAATGAAACTATTTTGTTGGCCATGCCTGCTTTTTTCCAATGAAAAGAATGCATGGACAACAGATGGCATCAGTAACATGGATAGTTTCCGCACCTTGAGGGTTCGTCATGAAAATTCCAAAACTCATATTTCATCCGTTGTAGCGTTAGTAAAGTTTGGAAAAACAAGAATTGACACTTCTTTGAGTGAGGCATTTAAGAATTCAGTTGAAAAGTATAATGAAGGTGTGAAAAGGAATAGGTATATAATGGGTCGATTGATAAATGCTGTTTGCTATTTAGCTCAGCAAGAACTCCCATTTAGTGGTAGTGACGAGTCCGAACATTCGGATAACAGAGGTAACTACGTAGAACTCTTACACCTAATTGCTCAAACAGATGATAAGTTGGAGGAACATCTTCGGACTGCGACTGTGTTTTCAGGAACGTCAAATGACATTCAGACAAGTTTTATATCAGTAATCATGGACGAAACCACTTATGTATCAAATAAATCTCAATTATCAACGGTTCTTCGTTACGTCACACCAGAAGGAAGGGTTGAAGAAAGATTTGTAGGGTTTTGTGACGTCAGTAGTGACCGCACAGCAGTTGGTTTGTCCAAGCATTTGTTCGAAATCATGGACGAATTCAAATCTGGCGCGAAACTCATAGCGCAAACATATGATGGTGCAGCCGTGATGGCTGGAGAGCATAACGGTTTACAATCGATTGTTAGAGGGAAATATGAACAAGCTTTATTTGTGCATTGCTATGCCCACAAGCTTAATTTAGTTTTGCAGCAATCAACCAGTCAGATAAAGAAGTGTAGAATATTTTTTCAAACAGTGTCAGGACTGTCTACATTTTTCAAAATCGCCCAAAAGAACAGAAGCTTTAGACACTGAAGTGAAAAAACGCATTCCATCAGTGTCTGCCACGAGATGGAACTACAAAAGCAGAATGATTGATGTCATTTTCAGCTTGAAGACTGAACTTGCCGCCCTATTTAAGTTAATGGCAGAAGATGAGGATGAATGGGATGCTGAAACAAGAGCTTGTGCATCAGGCTACTACCAGAACCTCCTAAGCTTTGATTTCAGATTCTTGCTTTTGGTGTTTTCGCTTGTATTTCCTAAGTCTGATTTTTTGTTTAACATCCTTCAGAAAAAGATTTTTGATATTGCTTTCTGCAAACAAAAAATCAATGACTTTAAAAACAGTATGAAAGACTTGCGTGAAAATTTTGACGAATTAATTTGGTCAAGAATAGAATCTGATCAAGACTGCCACGAAACACCAATACTTTCAAAGAGATCGAGACTGGACAAAGGAGAAAATGACACAAAATCATCGTATCGACGAATATTTTATGAGATCATAGATACGATACTTGGCCAAATAACCAACAGATTCTCGGATATAGACCAACTACTGTTCCTGTCATTGTTGGACAGTGCTTCATACGCCGAATATGACAAGACTTTCCCAGAGTGTGCGTTTAAGACTTTTCTTACTTATTACGGACAGTACTTCAACTCAGTGCGATTAAGGAACGAACTCTGTTATTTGTACTCTTCCCCTGAATTTCGAAACAAAGCAGTCTACGAAGTTCACCAAGAGTTGTATGCCATGGGACTTAAAGAAGCTTTGCCACAGGTGTATAAACTTCATGAATTAATTTTGACTATTCCTGCCACCAGTGCATCAGCAGAACGATCTTTTTCAGCGCTCCGCAGAATACACACTTATCTCAGAAACACTCAAACTCAAAATAGACTTTCATCTCTGTCTCTGTTATCAGTGGAAAAGGGGTTGCTTAATAAACTTAAAAAGCAAAAGCAAGCAACGTTTGAAAATTCTGTCATTGATGTTTTTTTGGAGAAGATTCGGCGGATTGAACTGAAGTACAAATAGACTCTGTAAATTGGAGAGATTGTAAATACATTTTAAATAAGGTATGCCACTATAATTTTTACTTATATGTTAGTTCTTGTTTGTTTTGTTTTATACAGTTGCATACAACCTATATAATATTAACTTGGAAACCCACGGAATTCGCGACTGGCACTCCCCAAATTAAGTCTGAAGCAACTGGCAACACTTATGAATCACCCACGCCACGCCACTGACACTGATAATCATACTATACTGGGACAGTTGTTTGGCGTTTATAAATTAAAGTTGAAAATCGATTTTTGTCCGCTATTTTTCCGATCCGGACCACTGTGCGACACTTGCCGCGACATCTGTTGGAATATAGTTGAAACTGTAGTTCTGGTTTTAGCCACTAGAACAGATTGAAAACAGAACTGAGTGTTTTGTATGAAAGAAATAGGGATGTAGCTCGCCAAACTTCTCCGACAGATAGCGTGGGTGTACTAGCCGGTATGCACTAGCCGTTCGTCACTTGTTTTTCCAGTTGTCTTCTGCTGGCACCATGCTTTTAAATGGCGTTCCAACTACTCAGTCCGAAAAATATGTTCGTAATTTTATATTTTTATAGAGGACACGAGGCTACTATACGTACTTCCTTGTCTACTGGGCCCTTCTAGAATGTTGAAGTGTCAAAAATACCAAAAAAAATCACAGCAGATAGCCTCTAAATAACACTAAAAAGGAAGGATTAACGAACAAATATTGTGAGATATTTCCGATACAGACGACATTATTTTGTACTCGACTTGCAGTAATATGTTATCAATGTATGAATATTTATATGCAGTGCGGGGATTAGATATTCTTTCATTTTTAAATTAATATTAAATTTGCCGTGAGCATCGAGAAGATGTTATGGGCCATTTAAAAATAGAGTAAAATTACAATAAATAAATTAAAATTACCTAGTAACGCAATGATAATTACAGTACATTGTGTTAGTTTTATACCTTTGTTAAACTGTATCTTTAGTGCACCTTTATATTTAAAGGCCACTTTCCTGTTTAATTTATTTAGTTATTTTAGGCCTATTTATTTTACTTTGCTGTATAAATATGTGTATATTAGGCTATTGTAGCCTTCTATTGCATCTGGTATCAAAATATAAATTTTGTGATTTCTAAATAGCCAAGTTAGATTGACGGCCTCGAATAAAAATTGTGACAATAGCGTTGCCAATTTAATAGGCTACATAACTTAACGTATGATAATTATTAAATTCTGCCTTTATATTCTGCTATGTCATGCAATGAAATATTTTTACCAATATTCTGTCTCATAACTACAAATGAAAATCATGTAACGATGGTCTAGCATAACTTACCGATAATAAAAGGAATAAGAAAGAATGAGGAATGAGAAGAACAAAAAAGGCCTAATCGATTCCCAAGTTCCCATCTTTTTTAACTACGAGGGACAGGAAAGGTAAGTTTTCGTGATGTAAACATATTTTATTATTTTGATTTTGAATACGTTTTTAATATGACGGTATAGGCTAAATATGCATTTGATATAGAAAATAAATAATATTAAAAATTGTCTGCGAATACACACCACATAAATTAGTGTTTATCACGTATATCAATTAGTATTTTACTGTCTGAACCCTAGAGGTATATTCTTTTAGTTACTCTGAATCATACGCAATCGCCAAATTAGCAGTACTGTATATAAATATTCATATCTGCATAACATTTTGTACGTCGGGAACATAGTAATGTAGTTAATAGCGGGCATTTCTCGCAGTATTTGTCAGCTTATTCTTCTTTCTTTTCGACTTATATAGCGTCTATCTTTTGCAATTTTTCTTTAAGTTTTTTCACGTAAATATATTCAGGAAGTGTCCAGTATACAAAGAAATGCGCCTAATAGCGTTTTACCCGCTACAAAAAAAGAAAAGTTCGAACGTATTTTTCAGTCTGCTAAGATGAAACGCCATTTAAAAGCATGGAACCAGCAGACAACAACTCGAAAAACAAGTGACGAACGGCTAGCGCATACCGGCTAGAGCAGTGGAGACATCTGTTGGTTCTAGTTCGCTACATCCCTATTATTACAGGAAAATTGATGGAGCTATTCCACTACTATGATTAAAAACAATTTGGTAGGAACATTCTCCGAAATAACAAAGCTTCTCAGGATTATAGTCACCACTCCTATTACCACAGCATAACCAGAAAGATGCTTTTCTACCCTGAAAAGGATAAAGACACTCCTAAGGAATACCATCACAAGAACGTCTTACAGCTCTTGCAATGCTTTCCATAGCGAAAAAGATGGTTGCAAACATGGATGGATTCAACACGAAAGTCATCGATAACTTCTGTAGTAAGAAGGAAAGTCCCATGGACTTAACTCTGAGAGAGTAATTATTTAAGTAAGCCTAAACTAAACTCCGTGGCGCGACATCCCCGACGGGACAAGGCCTACCACCCGACCACTGCGTCATCTACCTATAGACAGATGGCAGGATTGGGGGCATGTGTTCAGCATGCCGACACCCACGGCCGTTAATGGTGGTTTCCATGACCGGAGCCGCTACTTCTCTATCAAGTAGCTCAATATTTTAAGTTTGCTGTATGAAATGGTATTTGCAGCACACTCTCGTTTTGAGCCATGAGCCGCTACTGAGAGTACTGTATAGTTGAACCTAATATAAGAAGAATCGTTGTGCCTGGAATTATGCCGAGTTTGCCCCCCTTAACAAAATTCCTGTCGACGCCCCTGATAACTACCCCTTACACTTGTAATTCAAAGTATTAATGCAACAATAAGCAATAAAATAAAATTTTAATAAGCGGAAATTCAGAACTAAACGAAACTTAAGGTATTTCTGTATGCTTCCATATAATCTATTTATTAATAATTTTCTCTTACTTTTGTTTCATAATCAGTCTTACGTATCACATCTCCTTCTATATATACTAGAGGGGATTTTAGTTATGAGGGGATTTTTGTTATGAGGGGATTTTTGTTATGAGGGGATTTTTAATATACTTCAACCGAGAAAATCAACGCTCAGCTGAGCAGTTTGTATTGCTTTCAATCTGCAAGCACCGTGTACTTTATTTTGCAGGATAAGCATGATGACTGATGATGCAAGGGAGAATGCTTTATAGAAAGAACTTGTTCATATTTCATTTTTTTAAATGCCTGTGAGGGGACTATGACCCAGTTTAGAGATTCCATACTACACCTGTCCTTGTACCATCACTACGGCAAGTGCACTCTAACATTCCAATACTATGTACAACAACAACACCATACCGGGTGTTCCTAAACTTCTTCACCGTAATTACTATCAACAAATTTGTCTTCTATTTGTGGAAAAATTTATATTTGTTAAGGGCGCCATCCACAATTACCACCTTAACCATCCACTATTGATTTATTAACAGCACTTATTTCTTTCCACTATTTTTTTAACTAAAGCCCCTTCACATATTATTATTATTATATATATATATATATATAACATTCTTTTTGGTACCTTGTGAAACATTTGAGAAGAAGAGGACGAAGAAGCTATTTTAGTATTGATAAGAATATTTTTTGTACTATTACTATGATCTGAAGAAGATATTTTACTATTGGTATTACTATTTTACTATTGGTATTACTATGGTGTCTAGTTCAAGGTTCGAGGTGGTGCATATTATGTATAGGACTCTTTTATTAAGTGATAGACAATTAATACAATAAAGGTACTTTTACAACAATACAATAAAAGTTAATTTTAAAACAACGTCTTTTTATTAACTGGTCTCTTATATCTCATGTAGGCTTCAGCTGTTTGTTTTCAAATATCTAGTGGTATATAGGCGGGCTTTATCTAAACTTCTACTGTATAGGAATTGGTGCTGAGGTGTTGACGGGTCAGTGAATTGTAACATACCGCCCAACCATCCGGGCCACACCGGCCTTACATAGCAAATTTGAACCAATCACAGCTCATCATACTTCAACCAATCAAATTGCGAGTAGCCTACCTACTGCTTTCAGCCAATCGCAAAGAAGCTTGCAAATCCGGTTTCATAACCAAACAAATCTTTCCTTCTAAGCCTATAATATGGCATCACGATTATCATATCAGTATTTTGTATTTCTATTGTATTATAATTATTAACTATCATAAGATAATTTAATATTATATAAAAAACAAAGCGAATTAATTAATTCAGGCAATAAATACTATTAACTATAGCAATCCAAAACCATAACAGAAATAAGCTAATGCCACTTTGGGCTTGACGTGATTGGTAACGTGATTCCAGTAGCATAAGGTTAATAAATTCTAATTTCTATAGCATAATATGTAGAAAATAAAGCGTACTTCTTAAAAAATAATCTTAAAATCTCATTTAATCAGAAGTGGACAATATTATTTGAAATTATGTAATTAAACCACAAGGCTGACCAACCTTCAATTATAGCATAAGCTGTGTGTATTTCTTTATTACATTTATAATTTCCATTGCATTTTGTATTAACAAGAATAAGTTATATTTATTCGCAGATTAATTTTCAACTTACAGCAAAAATGTAGGCCTAAATGTAAAATATTCAAACGTATAGTGTTAATGAAGTATAAAGTTCTAAAAATGTAGCACGTTTAAAATACTGTAATATTAATTGTATGTTCCAGATTTTGTATTTAAAGGTTAATTTAGTAATTTTAAATTTTGATAATAAACGTAACAAACGTTCTTGTAAAATGACAAACGCAGAACTGTGTAAGCAATTCAAACGAACAAACTAGCTAACAAAGCTGTATTTATACTTAAAAAAAACGTTGCCTGAAGGAAAGTTAATTCGAAATTACCAGAATGTTAATTTAACAGTTTGAATCAGATCCAGTACAAACTATAATGTAGGCTACACTGTACTCAACTTGTACTAGACTCATAACATAACCTCAAGCACGGCTGGTATTCCACATCAGGTCTTCCGAAATTAAGGAATGGATAGGAATAATAGGCCTATACAAGTATACAAGATACAAAAATGATTACAGATTAACGAAGCACAGATTAGCTGTTTTTGGAAAGAGTCCGGGATAAAACTGTACAATAAATTCCAATTGATACAAAATCAATAAACTAATTAAATAGATTTAGAGAAAAAACTTTTAAATTTTCTTATAGAAAGAGCATATTATTCTAATAATGAGTTCCTTAACGAACAGTAAATAGAGCACAAGACTGTAATGTAAATTATTATTAGTTTAAATACGAACACTACATTAAATAAAAACATTATATCTTATTATATACTCTCAGATATTCTGTAAACTATTCTTTCCACCATAACTGCTTTTAAAAATGAAGTTGTATAATATACCGTATATTGCTAAATTTAATAATTTGTTAACCCTGTTTATTTTATTTCTTCCTGCAACACCTGCAGGTTGCCATTGACAAAGAGTACCAACAACAAATATAAATTCAAACAATAAAAGAAAACAGATTAAATTAATAATGAAGCTTTAACAATTAGTATATATAACTATTAAAAATTGGAAGTCATGGTCCACAGGTATGATTGCGAAATATGGCAATAGACCCTTTCAATGCCACCAGTGATATTTCTGTAAGGATGGCTTTGTGCAGGCCGAACTTTTTGGAGAAGTCAAACAGCAGTTTTGGGATGGTGCCACGTGCTCCAATCATTAGTCCTGTCACTGTTATGGATGTTAGATGGTATTTATCCTTGTAATACTTAATGGTGGGTTCATAAATTCGTCTCTTCTCCTCATTCACCTCCTCCGGCTGATCCTCATGGGACTCAAATCTTACGGTTGGATCGATTATATGCCCTTCAGATGACTGAGGAGTGAAGGCTATAATATCCACTCTGCGAGTACTACCCTCACTGGAAAGACCATGCACTTCTTCAAAAACAGAAAAACCCTTGTCCCTTAAGGCATTAGCAATTAATGATCTAATTGTGTGATGACGCGAATTGCGTAGGAGTTCACCATGTGGACAGGCCCCTAGGACATGAGCAAGGGTTTCGAACTCCCTGTGGCAACGCCTACAGAGGTTACCGTCCTGGGACCTGCCTGGTACACTACGGACTGCTGATATATTCGCTGTCATCTTGATTGCTTCTCGCCATTCATTGCACGTTAGTCCTTTATGCTCCCTAATCCACTTATTAGCTGGTGTGTACTGTTTATATAGGAGCACTCCTTTCCCTTTATGGTCTTTCTTGAAACATAGGTACTTTGTAAATATAACTATATTTAAGTTTCTGTAGACTCAGTATTATTGTAAGTGTGGTTTCGAGTATGTAACTTAAATTACGGTCCAATATCAGTCTTGTATTGATCTTACGGACGAAATAAATCTAAACCTAAATCAGAACTAGCCTAAATGAAATAAGGCGTAGGCCTAATGTGGGTTGCTCTTGTTAAAAACCAAGACCTATCTAAATCACTTCGCTAATTTATATTGGAAAGTTTCCGGTTCCTTTACCGGATGAAAGTTCGTGTACCCACTCAAGAACAAAAATACAGTAAATCTAATTTGTACTAAAAACACAAAAGAAACAGAGTATGAGTCTCGGAATTCTAAGAAGAACAAACTACTAGACACTACTGAGCAACTTGAGAAGTGTTTGTTTGAAGTACCTAGCATAATAGTGATTATAAAATATGATAACATCTAAAAATATATAACACATACTGTAATCAATATTCACTAATCAGGAATTACCTCCAACTTACTGGCACGGATACGATCCTCGACGTGCAGCCACCAATTCACAACTGATAGAAACGCGCCACTTTAACGGGAAACGCGCCCAAACTACCGATTGACGTCAACGTGACATCAATGGAAAGCATAGATATATAAGCATTCATGTACCACAGATTAATGTCTCTGTTGGACACTACATGAGAATATTATAGGAGAAAAATTCCTCCGGCACTGGGACTTGAACCCAGGACCTTTGGCTATTCGCGCCAATGCTCTACCAACTGAGCTAAGCCGGAGCTCAATTCACAGCGCCAGATGGAACCTCTCTCCTAGACTAATTGCCCTAATGGTCTACCTCACAGACAGACAAGTTATGTCATATACAGTACTGTGAGGCACACTAAGTAGTGATTTTTGTGACCGGGCTCCCACTGTTATTGCACAGTCAACATTCAAGATAGATATACAAGCATTCATGTACCACAGATTAATGTCTCTGTTGGACACTACATGAAAATATTATAGGAGAAAAATTCCTCCGGCACTGGGACTTGAACCCAGGACCTTTGGCTATTCGCGCCAATGCTCTACCAACTGAGCTAAGCCGGAGCTCAATTCACAGCGCCAGATGGAACCTCTCTCCTATGACTAATTGCCCTAGTCCCAGTGCCGGAGGAATTTTTCTCCTATAATATTCTCATGTAGTGTCCAACAGAGACATTAATCTGTGGTACATGAATGCTTATATATCTATCTTGAATGTTGACTGTGCAATAACAGTGGGAGCCCGGTCACAAAAATCACTACTTAGTGTGCCTCACAGTACTGTATATGACATAACTTGTCTGTCTGTGAGGTAGACCATTAGGGCAATTAGTCATAGGAGAGAGGTTCCATCTGGCGCTGTGAATTGAGCTCCGGCTTAGCTCAGTTGGTAGAGCATTGGCGCGAATAGCCAAAGGTCCTGGGTTCAAGTCCCAGTGCCGGAGGAATTTTTCTCCTATAATATTCTCAAATAGAAAGCAGTTGAGGTGTAGGCTTTAGTGCATTAGTGTCCCATGTGCCAGAGACATCTTAATCGTCACTTTGACTCGCGCAACCTGAAGATAAAATGTAGGGTGCTATAGTGGTTTTCACATCGTGAAGGCACAATGGGCTCTTATTCATATGGGAGAATCAAGCGCGCGCGAGCGAGATGTTGCCAGATATGTCTATTTTCACAATATGACCAAAGTGAAATAAAAACATGCATTTCTGTATGAAATTTTATGAAGAACATGATGGTAGACTCGAAAAGCTTATGTGTTGTAGAACATGTGTTGCCCGAATCTCAAGGATATAGAACACGTCAGATCAATAAGCATGTTATCCCTATAAAATAAAGCCACAAGGCTGACTGACTCACTCACTCACTCACTCACTGACATTAATTTTTGCCCACTTCCAGATGAGCTAGAAACTTGAAATTTTGTACTCGTATAGCTTATAGGCTATAAACCACAGAAAAAATTCCAAACACTTTATTCTTTCAACTTTTAGCCCTAAAACCCCCCGAAAAAGGGCTCGACTCGGCTCACCGACATTAATGTTTGCCCACTTTCAGATGATCTAGAAACTTGAAATTTGGTACACACATAGCTTTTAGGCTGTAAACCACAGGAAAATTCCAAAAAGTTAATATTGTTTCATTTTTAGCCCTAAAAAAACCCGAAAAATGGCTCGGCTCACTGTCATTAATGTTTGCCCACTTCCAGATGAGCTAGATACTTGAAATTTGGGAAAAAATATAGCTTTTAGGCTGTAAACCAGAGGAAAATTCCTAAAAGTAATTAAAAAAAAAAATTAGCCCTAAAAACCCCCGAAAAAGGGCCTTGTTTCCATGGCAACGGTATTATAAAACAGTGTTCATGTATGGCTCTGAAAGTTTAGAAATAATTATTTCCGTAAATCTAACGGGGTGGTCGAGATAGTAACGTCTAGGACTCGCATTCTGAAGTCTCAGCTTCATAATAATTAAATCCAATTAACATATTTTTGTCCAGAACTAACAAAATTTTCTTCGGCTAAAGACAAATGCAAGGTGCAGTTTAGGCTCCGCCCACTCGATATTCACATTTCGTTTCTCAGCGAACAGGGTGACCAAACTATTCTTGTATATTGTCGCCGACACTCCCGACCTTACCAAATATTAAAAATGCGAGAGTGCCCCTTGTACCAAATATTAAAACTGCGAGAGTGGCCCTTGTACCTAATATTAATAATTCGAGAGTGCCCCTTGTACCAAATATTAAAAATTCGAGAGTACCCACAGGTTTGCCTTGTACCCAACGGTTTGTCAGCCTGTTTATCCTCGAAGAATTCGCTAGATCGTGGTAAAAGAAAGTTCTTCGCTGGGGGTGGGTGAGGATGGGTTATGTCTCATGCGACGATGCACCTTATATTTTGTTTTTCCCTTTTCTTCTATCAGTTAAAGTATTTTAATAATTTATATTCTTTAATCATACTAGTAGATGAAGTCTCGTATTCTTTACAACATATTATAACCAATTTTGCTTGTGTTCTTCTATGATTTCTTGGTCGTAAAGGCAAATGCCAAATTAAATATTTACATACCATGAATCTTAGTCACAATACAGAAATTAGGGACAAATGCAAAATTCAGGACATAACTAAATTTACCAATGACAGAAGAAAATTTTGGAAAGAACACGTTGATAGAATGGAAAACAATCGCCTAGCAAAAAAGGCTCAAGAAAGCAGACCAGACGGAAAAAGATTAAGAGGAAGACCTGCTACGAGATGGAAAGACAGTACACATGACTCATCTGAGGAATAAAGGGGAAATAAACAGGATGCCATCCTACATCACAAGAATAAGAAGAAGAAGAATCTTAGTCACTATTTCATCTTGTATCATGTCCATTTAAATTAATATCGGTTGAAATTTACTGCATAAAATACACCATAAATGTATGTATAGGGTAAAGTGGTACATTTTCGAACACTTAACAAATATTCTTATTTTATGAACACAATAAACATTAGACATGTTCAACTGTATTGTATTCACAAAGTTGGCAATGTAGTCGACCCTTCACAAAAATATAAAAGTCAAACAGCTGTAAAATTGGTCATGACAATCGATCTTTCATTTTCAGAATATCGTTCGAAAATGTACCGCAGTAGGTACAATTCTAAACACCAGTGGGTAGGCCTACTATTTCGAACAGTGGCATTTTCAACGAACAAACTGCTTTCTTCCAAATATTATTTTTTATCATCATTATTTATCAATGATGTGAACGTAATAATGAAGTGTCACGGTTTGAATAGGGAGATGACAGGATTGGGGCATGTGGTCAGCATGCCAACTCCTACGACAGTTATTGATGGCTTACTGAACCGGAGCCGCTACTTCTTTATGAATTAGCTCTTCGGTTGGTGTCAGGAGGCTGAATGCACCCCGTTCCAGATTACCCTACCTCAGAAAAATCCGAGGAGGTACCGGGGATCGAACCCAGACTTGCAAGTCCATAGTCAGGAACCACTAGACCATACAGGCGGTCTGTCATAACATCAAGAGCAATAATAAAAATACTTAACAGCTGCATGGTATTCTGTATTGCACAAATTGCTGAGATGTAATAATAATGCATAGGAAGTGAAGTTCATAACTCTTCGTTGAAATAATACCACTGTTGAAAGATGTATGAATGCCATCCTTTTATATTTGACTTACTCAGTTAATAATAATAATAAACATGCAGAATGCTCTGAGTAGTAAGAGCGTCCGTTTAGAGCGGTGAAAGTTTGGCACCTTCCCGTGTCCCCCCGACGCCCGGCGTCGCAGTTGGGTCCTATTGCCAACGACGCCTGGATACGCACTCTTACGCAAGGTTTTTACCAATATTGTTACGTCCTTATGCCATGGACGTCTGAATACGCACTCTTACGCAAGGTTTTTTACCAATGTTGTTACGCCCTTATGCCATGGACGTCTGGATACCCACTCTTATGCAAGGTTTTTACCAATTTTTTACGCCCTTATGCCATGGACGTCTGAATACCCACTCTTATGGAAGGTTTTTACCAATTTTGTTACGCCCTTATGCCATGGACGTCTGGATACGTACTCTTACGCAAGGGTTTTAATTGATGTTGTTACGCCCTTATGCCATAGACGCTTGGGTACGCACTCTTACGCGAGGGTTTTTAAAGTCAATTTTTCCGGGACGTTCTGGTTATGCACTCTTGCACAAGGCCTGTTGTAGTTGCGCCTTGAGGAACATCTGGAAGAGATTTTGAGTCTTCCGCCATTTTGAGGCTTCCGCCATTTTGAGGATTCCACCATTCTGAGTCTTCCGCCATTTTTTAATCTTACGCCATTTTGAATGACGTCATCACTTCCCCACCATGACGTCATTACCAGCACCCCTATGACGTCATCACCATATAGCATTATTCATGTTCATTTTATATTTATTTAGTAAAATATTGTCATAGAGGTGGACTCGAACCACTCAAGTTGCCATTACCGGCTACCTGTTTTTAACCGCGTGGCCACGGTAAGATCTGATGTTCCACCTGCTAGATATGTCTGATATAAAATTTAGGTTTCTCAGTGACGTCATGGTTATTCAATCTTGTGGTTTCCGAATTGGCTACTAGGTGGATGGTAATTGCGATACTATTCACTAGGTTGCGCTAGCGATTTCGAATGTTGTCAGTAGTGACGTCATCTTGCGGACGATGCTGCTGATGATGTAGATGATGATGCTGCTGCTGATGATGATGATGCTGCTGATGTTGATGAAGTATACGATGATGAAGTATATGTTGATGATGACGCGATGTTGTTACGCCCTTATGCCATGGACGCCGGGGTACGCACTCTTACGCGAGGGCTTTTGAAGTCTTTTCCGGAACGTTCTGGAGGTTTCAATCGATGTTGTTACGCCCTTATGCCATGGACGTCTGGATACGCACTCTTACGAAAGGTTTTACCAATGTTGTTACGCCCTTATGCCATGGACGTCCGGGTACGCACTCTTACGCATGGGTTTCAATCGATGTTGTTACACCCTTATGCCATGGACGCCTGGGTACGCACTCTTATGCGAGGATTTTTGAAGTCCTTCGTTTTCCGGGGCGTTCTGCATATGCACTCTTGCGCAAGGCTTGTTGTAGTTGCGCCTTGAGGAACATCTGGAAGAGACGTCCTGCTTATGCCCCTATGACCATACTCTAACCATAGGTGTTCGTTTGCAGTTAGGTCCGGGGCGGGAGATATGAAATTTGTATTTTTCAAAATTGGCGGAAATTCGAGAGACACAAGATGGCGTCATGCGTGATGGCAGACCTCAAATGGCGGATGAGGCGAGAGATATGAAATTTGTATTTTTCAAAATTGGCGGAAATTCGAGAAAGACACAAGATGGCGTCATGCGTGATGGCAGACCTCAAAATGATGGATGAGGCGGGTTGATATGAAATTTGTATTTTTCAAAATTGGCGGAAATTCGAGAAAGACACAAGATGACGTCATTCGTGATGGCAGACCTCAAAATGGGTGATGAGGCGGGGGATATTGAAATTTGTATTTTTCAAAATTGGCGAAAATTCGAGAAAGACACAAGATGGCGTCATGTGTGATGGCCGACCTCAAAATGGCGGGTGAGGCGGGAGATATGAAATTTGTATTTTTCAAAATTGGTGGAAATTCGAGAAAGATACAAGATGGCGTCATGCGTGCACAATAAGCCTATTTGTGTAAAAGTAATCAGATATCTATTTCTCATTCATAACAGCTTATAATGTTTAACAGAACAATAAAATATTGTTCTTAAATTATATTTCAGGATAAAAGGGCTTAAAAAAATACTAGGCACAATAGACCTAAATGCATAACACAACCCTGAGGACAGGATATGTTCAGGGTTGAAATAAACAGACATAATTTTACATTAGATCAGAATAATAATTTTATTTTCACAAGTTAGAATATAGTACAAGGATGTGAAGGCTATCTTACATTTATAACTGATAGCAGTAAATCCTGTTTCAGAAGTATTCTACGATAAGAATCTACCGCTAGCATCCGGGATGTATAAACAGAACATTTAGTACATTGAATGACTGATGTGTGCATGTCTGATTGTAAATCCGGCATGTTCTATAATAAGTTTAGCATGTAGGCCAATAATACAGACATACACACATCACTCATTCAATGTACTAAATGTTCTGTTTATACATCCCGGATGCTAGCGTAGATTCTTATCGTAGAATACTTCTGAAACAGGATTTACTGCTATCAGATATAATTGTAAGATAGCCTTCACATCCTTGTACTATATTCTGACTTGTGAAAATAAAATTATTATTGTCATCTAATGTAAAATTATATGTCTGTTTATTTCAACCCTGAACATCTCCTGTCCTCAGGGTTGTGTTATGCATTTAGGTCTATTGTGCCTAGTATTTTTTTTAAAGCCTTTTATCCTGAAATCTAATTTAAGGACAATTTTTATTGTTCTGTTAAACATTATAAGCTGTTATGAATGAGAATTAAACATCTGATTACTTTTACAGAAATAGGCCTATTGTGCACGCATGACGCCATCTTGTGTCCTTCTCGAATTTCCGCCAATTTTGAAAAATACAAATTTCATATCTCCCGCCCCATCCGCCATCTTGAGGCCTACCATTACGCAATGCCGCCATATTGTGCCATTCTCGAATTTCCGCCAATTTTGAAAAATACAAATTTCATATCTCTCGCCCCATCCGCCATTTTGAGGTCTCCCATCACGCATGACGCCATCTTGTGGCCTCCTCGAATTTCCGCTAATTTTGAAAAATACAAATATCATATCTCCCGTCCCATCCGCCATCTTGAGGCCTGCTATCATGCAATGCCGCCATATTGTGTCATTCTCGAATTTCCGCCAATTTTGAAAAATACAAATTTTATATCTCCCGCCCCAGACCTAACTGAAAACGAACACCTATGGTTAGAGTATGGTCATAGGGGCATAAGCAGGACGTCTCTTCCAGATGTTGCTCAAGGCGCAACTACAACAGGCCTTGCGCAAGAGTGCATATCCAGAACGCCCCGGATAAAGAAGGACTTCAAAAATCCTCGCGTAAGAGTGCGTACCCAGGCGTCAATGGCATAAGGACGTAACAAAATCCATTGAAACACATGCGTAAGAGTGCGTACCCACACGTCCATGACATAAGGGCGTAACAACATTGGTAAAAACCTTGCGTAAGAGTGCGTATCCAGACGTCCATGGCATAAGGGCGTGACAACATCGATTGAAACCTCCAGAACGTTCCGGAAAAAAAAGGACTTCATAAACCATCGCGTAAGAGTGCGTACTCCGGCGTCCATGGCATAAGGGCGTAACAACATCGCGTCATTATCATCATATACTTCATCATCATATACGTCATCATCATCAGCAGCAGCATCATCATCATCATTATCTACATCATCAGCAGCAGCATCGTCCGCAACATTCGAAATCGCTAGCGCAACCTAGTGAATAGTATGGTAATTACCATCCACCTAGTAGCCAATTCAGAAACCACAAGATTGAATAACCATGACGTCAACAGGTAGCCGGTAATGGCAACTTGAGTGGTTCGAGTCCACTTCTATGACAAGATTTTATTAAATAAATATAAAATGAACATGCATAACGCTATATGGCGATGACGTCATAGGGGTGCTGGTAATGACGTCATGGAGGGGAAGTGATGACGTCAATCAAAATGGCGGAAGACTCAAGAATGGCGGAAGACTCAAAATGGTGGAAGCCTCAAAATGGCGGAAGACTCAAAATGGCGGAAGACTCAAAATCTCTCGATTATATGTAAATATGAATAATGAATAATTAAGTGATTACATTTTTATGGAATTATTTTGCATTTTTCGTTTTCAATTTTTTTCTTTCTTTCTTCTTTCTTTTAGGTATTTGGTAATTTTGGCGTATTGTAACATATTTTTTGTGTGAAGTGTTGTTCTCAATATGCACCAATTCTTTCAGTGGAGTTACAGAGAAATATTTCCATATACAATAAAAATCGTTACTTTCAGGCAAATGAAAATCATTTTATTTGAGAAACTCCGTCAATTCAAATTTTCTGTATTCATTTTAAATTTCACAGATCCATGTATCCCAGTAGCAATTGCTTACTTTATTAGCAACAAAGTGAGTGATTTTATTGTAAATTAAATATAATGCTCTATCGTACATTAATTTGCTATCTAAAATCAACACATCATTCCAGAAGGCTAATTATCAGTAATAAGGAATAATTTATTCATTTTTAAATATTTTAGGTCATAAATGCATTTCTTATTTTAATATTTTATATTTTTATGCATTGCCCTAGTTGCAAGGTCTATATATTAGATTTCACATAAGGGCACGCAATAGATTAGGGACCAAAGTTCTTAAAGAAGGGAGCTGTATGCCACTGTAGCACGCAGAGGGAGCTGTAAGCCACTGTAATAATAATAAGGAATTGCGCACAATGTGCATAATTCGGGATTTGGTTACTGGCACAGCTGTGCTAGTGATACTCTTTTATTTGCACAATTCATGGCGTGATATCTTCCACATTGCTGTTCACAGTATTGGCAAACGCAGTTTGGGCCTGGTTCATGGAAGGCTATAGTTCTGCACACTTTATGATGAAAACCATGAACCGCGAATCTGGTTATCATATGTCGCAGCTCGTATCCTCCATTTGTCCACTCTCTGTTGGTCATCGCGTCTGTCGCGTAGAAATCTTCCCAGATCTCGTCTCTCTTGGCATGTAGATCTTGTATTAATTTGTTATAACTGGGCGTCGATGGAAGAAGCATTCTGGTTCTGAGGTCCTCTACGAAGAATGGCTCCCCCGCAAGCACGTATACCAGTCTCGATCTTGTGTATTTAGACACCTGGAGAACCCGTTTTAAGTATCTTGCCTTCAAGCTCTCTAACTCTTTTAGTTGTCTTGTCGTGAGGTGTTGCCAAATTATTTCTAGTCCATAGGTTGCTGATGGAATTACTTTTGTTTCAAAGAGCTGCCCAGAAACAGGAAACAAAGCCACTAAACAAGGTGGAGAAGTAACGAAGCACGCAAGCAAAAGAACTAAAGTGGGAACTGAGCCACACGAAAGGGAAGAAAGCCCCAACACAGAAACAGATGAAGAGGACGCATCCCTGAATGGAGAAGAAATAAGTCCGGAAGAAGAGGACAAGGAATGGCAAACAGTAAGAAATAGCCAAAAAGTGAGAGCTGCAGCTAAAAAGATGGATGCAGAAGAAGGAGATACGAAATGGCAAACGATAAGAAACAGCCGAGAAGTGAGAGCTACAGCTAATAAGATGGATAATGAGAATACAAGAAAAGACACAATTAAAGGCACACGAGAAGGACAATTCAGATTGAGAGCAGCCGAAAAAAATGCATGGCTGTATGTAGGCAAAATAGATCCGGAAACCACATGTGAAGACATGACAGAATACCTGAAGGAAAATGGAATAGTAGGAAAGGTCACCTGCACTCAAGTTGGCAACACAGGATTAAGCAAAGCATTTAAAGTCGGGCTACCTTTGAAAGAGCTGGACAAGGTAAATGATAAGGATTTTTGGCCCAGTAATATAACATGCCGGCCATTTCGTGCCCCTTGGAGGTACGGAAGATACAGACAATAAAACAGTAAAGGTAATGACTTGGAACGTGGAGGGACTGCGAGGAATACAAAATAGCTCGCCAACTGACATCTTCAGTGACTTTGATGTTTGCGTCTTAACAGAGACATTTGTGACATTAGAAAACCAAACTGTAGTACAAGGTTTTTATAACATACATGCCCTCGCAAAAAAGGATCCAAGAGGAAGGCCTTCAGGAGGAGTATCCTGTCTTATTAAGGCAAAACTTGCTCCGTTTCAAGTCCTGATGAAAGAAGAAGATTTAATTGTCGTAAAAACAAAAGTAGCAACAATTGTGGGTGTGTATTTTAGACCAGATTGCAACCCAATCGACATAATCGACACCATGCAGAAAGCTCTAAACATAATCCCCAAGGACGACAGGGTAATTCTAGCAGGGGACCTGAACTGTCCGATAGACAAAAAATGCATAAAATCAGAAATAGTGCTGGACTACATCACGGAAGAAGGACTAACTCTAATAAATGACCGAAGAGATCAAACATATATGTGTCATAATGGAGGAAGTGCAATTGACCTAATACTAGTTAGAGGCTTACATGTGAAAACCTATAATGTACTCTTGCAAACAGATGCCGCGATCATGAGAAAGCATATCCCAGTAACAACAAGTCTACACTGCAACGAAAACCAGAACAGAATTGACCAAAACGAACCTACAAAAATGGCAAGAACTGTGGACATCAACACACTGCAAGAAAACACTGAAACAGTACAAGATATTCTGAAGATAATTAGAGAAGGAAAAATAGAATTAGCAGCAACCCTCACAGAAAATTATCTGAAAAGTGCAACCAAATACGTAAATAGTACTCGGAGAGCAAAGCTATGGTTCGACAATGAATGCTATGAAGCAAGACAGTCAGTCCTAAGAAAACTACGCAAGGCCAGAGAAACTCAAGAAAACTCTCAGCTTAAGGAATATCAAGCTCAAAGAAAAGACTATAAAATGCTGATAAGGCAAAAGAAGACTGAGCACATGGAAAGGGAGACACAAAAACTATTAGAGGAAATTAAAGAAGACCCATACAAAGCATTAAGGAGGCCTCAACCACGCTTCCCAGCAGATATACCGATGGAGACATGGGAAAAGCACGTAGAAACAATATTATGCACCAAAGATGTGTCTCCAGTAAACACAGACAAAGAAGTGGAACCTTGTGCCAAATTCACACTAGATGAGATAAGAAGAGTGATACAGAAATCAAAAAGTCACAAAGCAGCAGGCCCGGACGGGATTTACTCTGAACATCTGAAGTCTTCTCTTCCGCTACTAGAGATAGTATGGACAGAGCTCCTAAATAGATGCCTAGAACTAGGACAGGTACCGCTGTTGTGGAAAAAAGCCACCATCAAAATGTTATATAAAGGGAAAGGCGAAACAGACAAACCGGAATCTTACCGAGGGATAGCATTAGAATCAGTATCTTTCAAACTACTAACAAAATTACTGACGGGAAGAATCAGCAAATTGGTAGAACCTCTGCTCACGGAAGAACAATTCGGATTCAGAGTAGGGAGATCAACACAGATGGCAGCTGGAAACCTGATACAAGAAATTCAAGAAACTATAGAAAAGAAATGTGGCAAGATGTACGTAATTTTCATAGACTACTCAAAGGCCTTCGACAAGTTAAACAGACGGAGACTGGTTAATAAACTGGAAAGCATGATCGGACATACATGGATAACAAGGCTCGTATCTAATATACTAGCAGAAAACTACGTGCAGATCCATGACGGAATATCAAAGTCAAAATGGATACGGCAAACAAATGGAGTCTTACAAGGGGACCCTTTAAGCCCTGTACTATTTAACGTATATACCCATGATGTGACACAAGAAATCAAAAACCAAACTCAGACTGTGAAAACGTTCATATATGCTGACGACATGGCCATAGCGTCCGAAAACAGAGAAGAACTGCAAAAAGCAATGGACCTAATCACAGAATGGGCAGAGGACAATGAAATGGCTCTGAACGAAACCAAAACAGAACTAGTAGTATTTAGAAAAGGTGGGAAGCTTACGAAGAATGTAAGCCACTGTAGCACGCCAGAGCGCCGGTGGCGACCACAAGTGGCTGCCGTGTGCGCCTTAACTCGACCACCGGTGGCGGCCACTAGTAGCGAGAACGAGCGTCTCCCCCAGCGTGTGGCTGACACTGGCGTAAGCAGTGGTCGTGTGTGCGGCAACTCCATTTAAACTCCATGTAAAAGCCTTCCCGCGGTGGCGACCACAAGTGGCTCCGTGTGCGGCTAACTGCCCTCGACTATACCACATGTGGCGGAGTTTTGAACTACTTAAATCACAGCCTATTTGATAATTTGATAATTTCAAATCACATGTTCCAGACCATGAGATTGTGTGTGACACTGTGACGTAACGCGGTAAACTTGGATCACATTCATGTGATCCTGTACAAATTCGTGTGAAATTAAGTGCGAACATATAGATTCGTCTGAAGAGTAGGCCTACAGCCTGTCTGCAGCACCAGATAAATCTCAAAGGTTATTCACATCGGTTTTGTGCAAAGTTACTCCTGAAACATATTCCAAACAACATAATGAGAAGCTTCAGATTATGCATGTTGAGAAAAAATTTTTCTCATGTGATTTATGTACAAAGCCGTTTTCTAAAAAAAAATCTGTCTTATTAGACATCAGTTCATACAGGAGAAATCTCTTGCGACGTCTGTAACAAGTTATTTTCGCGAAGGCATACTCTGAAAATACATCTACTCACTTATACAGGAGAGCAACCTTTCTCGTGTGATATATGTAACAAGGAATTTTCTCGTAAATGTAATCTTACATCACATTAGTCTCATTAGGCATCTCCTTATTCATATGTGGGAAACTCGCGTCAACTACTTAAGAAAGAAGTAAAGAACCATATTCTTTTGCCTCACCCTGTGATGTCAAGTAGGCCTACCTTAATGTAAGGTATGTGCATATGTCTTGAAAAGGAGGAATTATTACTATAATAGCTTAATGTCTAATTGGCCTATGCTGGACCTTTTCAGAGGTAATAATAAATATCTCTCAAAAGGCTTGTTTGCAGACCCATGTTTGGAACTTTTTTGGGTAAAAGAGAAGTACAGGTCGCCCCTTAAGCTCCTCCAACTCCGGCCGTTGCATGGCTATGGCGACAGCCCACTTACCCTGCTTCCATAGCCTCCACTCTTTTTGTGCTGAATACGAATACAAAATGCCAAATACAAAAATAACTCTGATACCAAACCAATTACACTAATCAGAAAATAAATAGATGAATTCTTGCTTCACACCACAACGATCACTTGATGGTGTAGTGCTTAAGACGACTGGCTATCATACTAGCAGTCCCATGTTCGAATCCCATTACGTGCATAAATTAGTAGGATGGGAATAGGTCCCAAATAGGTAGGTAGGTAGAGTGAGGGAGAGAAGGGATTAAATAGTAGAAAGAGGAGAAAGGGGGAACAAAAATTTCCCAATTTTAAACAATGATGCTGGTAGTTTCCCCATTGTTACCTAGATGTCTCTCATTGTGAGTTCAGTGGGAGGAGCTTAAGGGTGACCTGTTCTTCTCTTTTCCCCTCTTTTGCTTCTGCTATTATATATTTTAAACCATTTTGGTTTGCGCTATTAATTGCGATATAGCCTACTCTGTGTAATGATGTTAATATTCTGTTAATATGTAACTAGTGAGTCTCAGGCAAATGGGTGCCGCCGCGCCACGCGTTGGGTTCCCCGCAGATGACGCTCCTATCCCCGGTATGCGGCAAAGGAACTCCCCGGCGCCGCGACAAGCAGCACCAATCTGTCTGAGACTCACTGTATAATTATGGTTTAACTTCTCATAGTTTAGGCCTACTATCATAACTTATCATAGTTTAACTGCAATTAACTTATGTTCAAAATAATTATACAGTAATCATGTGTTATTCAACTTTTATGTAGATTGTTCCTTTTTTAAGTGCTGAAATATTCAGTGTGTCCCTTTTTTGTTTTCTAATTCTGGTCACCTTATAATTTTTGTTATTAACTTTAGTGAAAATAATATTTTAAAACTCCTTCAGGATAGCATAGTCAGCTAACTGTAGGCTTGCCAGATTTCTGAAATGTTCAACCGGGATACCGGAATGCCTCCCAGTATTGAAGGGTACCCACCCTTGGCGGGTTTGTAGAGTGTTTTAGAGGGTAGTTAATTCTCAATGCTGTGAATAAGTGGTTACTGATTAGGAACCTAAACCAGGGGTAATAATAAATGACATAAGCATATAAACTTAAACATTTTATTTCTAACTTAACATGTTAATATTCAGAAGTTACTTAAGTAAGAAGAAACACTTTGAACGAGGAATAAAAATTTGAACAATATTTACATGTAGGCCCTACTCTTCATTGGCTAGGACTTTTTTTATAAAGTCTTTTTTGGTGTTAATCTTGTTGTAAAAATCTTCACAAGTGAATCCAATATTAATTTTACAAGTCATCAAGCCTTTAACCGTAGATTCCTTCATCAAACCCCTATCATCAGTCCATGCGTTGTTCATCAAATAAAATACTCACTCAACAGGTGCTGATGTTCAGGTAAGCAGAAGGCATACTCAACAATCTTGATCAGATTGGGGCTGCTATGTGATTCTCCTTGAAGTGACCAAGCAGCCTGAGCCATTTTTCTCTGGTAGTATCTTCTTGCTTTCACTGTTCCCAATTTGACTGCTGCAAATACTCCTTAGCAAGCACAGCTTCATCAAACAGCTGATCATTGTTTATATTCATCTCAGGTACATCAAGAAGACTGCTATTAATAATTTCAGCAGGAGTTTCGGCGGAGTTTTCCCAATCAACAGCATTTGTTTTGGTCAGCTTGACCCATGCAAACTGTTTAGCGTTTCCAAAACTATTCTCCGAGAGGTCCAAGTATGCAATGCATCTGTCTTAAAAGCCATCAGATTTTTCTTTCACACTGTTACAGACTTTCTCATCTAGATTCCTGTAGATGTTCTTTGCGCCCATAGGGATAAAGTTTGAAGTTTTTCTTTCTGTCAGGTTTCTTTTGGGAGCTTTATGAGCTTCAGCAACCTCAAATGCTGTGGTGTTATCTTTTTCCATTACCAGGATGGCCTTGTTAAACAGTGCAAGCTGTCCGTGGACAAATCACAAGTAGAGCTCGCTCGTTATGCCCGTAAACAAGTTTTTTATTGTTGATGGGCACATTTCTTGGTCTAAAAAAACACTTTCAGACCTTCAAAATCTGTAAAATTCTTTCCAGCGAGGGCATCATTGATAGAAACCGGGTGTTCCCGTGTTGAATGACTTTACGTTCACTTCCAGGCGAGACAAGACGATACGATGACAATATTATTTATTAGCAGACCATCACTCTTCTATAGTTTTCACTTTTCATACAGTACAGAAATAAATGACAAAGTAATTATCCTAAATAATCCCTCACAGTTAATTATTTTTAGACTTTCTGGTCATCTAGAAAATCAAATTTAATTTTTATCGGGACGCGAAGTAAACCAGCCGGGACACCAGGATTTTGTCTGAAAACCGGGACGTCTGGCAAGCCTAGCTAACTGTGAGGTATGCTTTGCCACTAGCGACCATGCCCCTCCGAGCCATGGAAAACAAAAGAGGAACGACTAGTGCAGTGGTAAAATTTCCCATTGCAACCTGTCCCACATAACCTGTCACTGGCCTAGAATTTACCTTTTACTTACCTTAATGTAGAAGCTTTTTTACCCTTCCTCACCTTTTGTAAAACATCATTACATGGCACTTAACAAACCCCATACTATTCAGTATACTGTTGCTAAACTAACATTTAACTGTTCCTAATCTAACATAACCTGACTTAGAATTTTTTTTTACTTTTCACACCTTTAGTTAAATATCATCCAACACCCTTGTTTGTAATAATTTCCTAAGGTAACTCCTACTACTACTGATTTTATTCATAATTCTGTATTTACCACCATACTATGGGTGTGTTATTTCATATGGAATTACAACACCGGTGCAGTGTATTGTTTATAACCCATAGACTACTCGACCATCTGCTGAGTTCAGTCGGCATATAGTCATGCTTGTAACATCGATACGGCCTGCCTAAGACGGTGGTAAGTTATTCTGAAATTTAGCAAATATTTTTTTTATTAATTTTAGGGGTAGGCTACAATATCCATAGCTTCATCATTATTTATTGCCTGTTGTCCTTAGTTGTGCTTCACTCGTTGTGCACTTAGAAGCAGTCTGTGATCTGCTCTTTTTACAAAACTGAACTTTGCCACAAGCTGGAGTTGTAATCAAATCATACACGACAGACAATGGGTACAGTACACATTCAAAGCAGTAAGATCACTCATCTGAACGGTGTCAGGTGTGCTGAACCCTACGTAGTCAAAATGGAACCATACAGCAACAGCAAAGAATTGTATGTGCTTGTCAAGAATTCCGAGATGATCCAGGGATGTTAGAAATAATTCGAAACTCACTGCAGAGACGAGTGCAGTATTGCATCCAGGTGCAAGGACGACACTTTGAACATCTCCTTTAACAGGAAGAGTGTACAATATTAATAACATGTAACATACTACAGTAGAATTGTATTCCTTGTTAAATTAAGCTATGATAAAATTGCGAGGCAACTTAAAACAGCAGTTACACAAAAAGTATACTTTTCTAATTCATTTGTACTAATTAGGACGATATTTCTTAATGAAGTCAGTGGTGGCTCGTAACCACACATTCCCAATAATATATCTTGCAAACGGCTTGTTTGCGGACCCATGTTTGCTGGAACTTTTTTTCTTCTGTTATCATATATAACTTACTTTTAATCATTTCGTTTTGCGCTATTAATTGTGATACACCCTGCATATTTATATTTATATGAAGACATTATGCCCTTCAAAAAGTTTTCTTCTTTCATTATTTTCTTGCAAACGTCAATCCAAAAAATATATTTCTTGCTCAAATGCTGTTTTATTTCTGAATGGTTTCAGAATTCAATAGCAAAAATGGAATATCACACCATACATAGGAACTTTGTTGTTGTGTCTTCTCTCAAGAAGGGATATTCTTCTTTTAAATCCTGAGTGAAACTATACTTCCTTCTCGGCATGATAAAAGCCAGGATGAAATATCACTGCTTTCATAACTTCAGTTTTAATATTACTGGTAAAGTACACACAGACAGGTATCGGTACACTTCATGTAGCAGTGCTGAAACTCGTTGCAGCATTTTCGACTTATTGCAAAGAGAGTGCTTTCAGAAAGGTGATTGATAGATATAGATTTTCAACCTCAAAAACAAGGATTAACATATCCGATCATACAATAATGAAGTCATGCTATGAATTTAAGAAAAAAATATACAAAATGGGATCAAAGTCTGTAGAAAGGGGCAATTATCATCCGTTTAAGGTTTTGTGGGGACAATGGGACCAAAGTCTAAAATAGGGACAATCCAGTTTGTTGTGGCAAGAGCCTGAATGGACTATATATAACAGCCATTCCATGAAAATTGAGCCTGTTTTACCATTATTAACCTATATTTAAAGTAAGGTAGACATGATGTATGTCAAATGAAAACTAGAAACTTATATTTTTAAATGTACTCATTTCTTATGATCTGCAAGTAGGCCTAACATTGTGTTATTGTTAAATTTGAATATAACAAAAGCAACCAATTTATTGAAAAAGTAACAGTTTGTATTTAAGCCTTATTATTGACAGCCTGGAAATTCAGCTGATTATTTCTCTCCAAAAGTTGTTGTTCAGTATATTATTAGTGTTATGAAGTATTATTATTTACTACCAAGATGTAATTATAAATTTTATTACTCGTATTTCTAGCATACTGTCCATTTGTCTGAACCATAACAAAAATAGTGAAAAAGTTTATTTTATATGTTAACAATAATTTGTACAATAGTAAGCCTAATAGCCTATTTAATTTTTTCTAACAAGAAGGGTTATGTAACTTATGTCACTTACTAAAATTTTAGCACATTAACTTATTTCCATTTAATGAGCGTTACGGTCCAGACACCAAAAACTGAGGCCAAATAACCAGGGTGACCGAAGTTTTAAATTAACCATTAATTTGAACAATTTCTAGGTCAAAGATGAGCTTAGAAGTCAAACTGTGATAAGACTGGATTTTGGAAAAAATTTTACTGTGAAAGAACTGGTTTCAAAATTAATTATCAGCTCTAATGACAAAAACAAATAGTTGCACTACACTTTACAAAATTCTGGTTGAAGTTTCTTGATGTAATAATTATTTATCAGCTTGAATTCTGTTTATGTTGAAATTAAGTTCACAATAAATGAGTGTTCTCGCTCCAGCAGTTAATATTCACAAAATTATTATGAATTGATCAACGTAATTTCTGAATTAAACACAGTTCGTCAAGGGAAGTTGTAGAATTGAATCCCACTTGAAATAAGACTGCTAATCTTGCATCAGAAAGCAGCCAATATACAGCACAGCTTCACATTTGCGTGGCCCCCCTAAAACTATTGGGACAGCAGGATATTTTATCAAAAAAAGGACTGCCCCGGTTAAAAATGGGAAGAATGGACTTACTACATGGGTACTGTAGAGGATGTATTAAAAATTATCATGAATTTTCCAGGAATAGATATTTTGAGATTACCTAGATCTGGAAATACTACCATATTTACTTGAATCCAATGTGCACCTTTTTTGTCCACTGTAGCATTCAAAATTGGAGTGGACATTAGATTTGATTACGTATTAGATTCGTGCCGTTCTGTAGTTCGGTGGTGACTTTGATCACTTACATAACAATGCATTGCTGTAATTCTTGACTTTGTTACATTTATTGTTGGCCTATTACTGGTATGCACAAACATGGGCTAAAATAACGTATTATTTTGACACTCAGGCTCAACACCAAATTCGTTAAAAGGCGGCAATCCTATAGTCCCATACTCTCCTTCCAAAACCGTTATACCGACCTTTATTCATTGGCCTTCACAAATCCATTGCTTGAAATAAAATATATCTTACCATTGATGTAAATTGTATTTGCCAATAGACTTCTTTTTTTATGTTTTTAAGTTTTAAAAAGTTTAACCGGTTTTATCCACTTGAAAAAAGCCAGGCATTTTATCTGGCTAAAATCAAATTGAATAGAAATAATTGAAGTTCCTTTCATGTTTTTATTTCCAAACATAACAAATTTAAAAGTTACAAGCTCAGAACCTGTAGTAGGCCTACTTAGGCAAATGCAGAGCTACCAGTTTTATCCACTTGAAAAAAGCTAGGCATTTTATTCGGCTAAAATCAAATTGAATAAAAATAATTGAAGTTCCTTTCATGTTTTTATTTCCAAACATCACAAATTTAAAAGTTACAAGCTCAGAACCTGTAGTAGGCCTACTTAGGCAAATGCAGAGCTACCAGTTTTATCCACTTGAAAAATGCCAGGCATTTTATCTGGATAAAATCAAATTGAGTAAAAATAATTGAAGTTTCTTTCATGTTCTTATTTCCAAACATCACAAATTTAAAAGTTACAAGCTCAGAAACCTGAAATTGTATTTAGTGTAATTTAATACAGTGAGTCCCATGCAAGAGTTGGCCAATGACATGGGTTTCTGCATCATGGCGGGCACAGCAAATAAAGCCACGATCGGTGTAATGATTCAGGTTCTCACATTTAGGCCCTACAGTTAAAATTACAATGAAAATAACCATGTACCTCATTACAAGATATGTTGAAAATGTTCTCCTCTTGCATCCACACAATACTGGCACCATTTTAGGAAATTTTCTTTTACGCGCATAAGTTCAGCTTCCGAAATAGAGTTAATTTTTCTTGTGATATTGTCTTCAAGTTCTTCTAATGAATGGGAAATTGACCTATACACTTTATTTTTGAAGTTTCCCCATAAATAATAGTCACATGCTGTTAGAAGAACTTAAAGACAATATCACAAGAGAAATTAACTGTCTCGGAAGCTGAAATTATGCGTGTGAAAGAAAATTTCCTAAAAAGGTGCCAGTATTGAGTGGATGCAAGAGAAGAACATTTCCAACAGCTCTTGTGATGAGGTACGTGGTTATTTTCATTGTAATTTTAACTGTAAATGTGAGAACCTGAATCATTACACAGATCACGGCTTTATTTGCGTAGATATTTCACCCGATCGCTCGGGAGTTGGAGCTGTGCCCGCCGCATTGCAGAATCCCGCGTCATTGGCCAACTCTTGCAGGGGACTCACTGTACCACTTCACTGTGTAATTCCCAGCAATAGTTAATTACCGTATTTACTCCAATATAATGTACCCTCGAATTTAATGCGCACCCTGATTTTGAAACTTTAAATCCTAAAAAAAGTTTGTTAGCGAATATAATGCGCATCAATAGGAGGATATTTTATTTGGAATTTTGTCATTGTATTTATAGAATAATGAACCAACACATGAACATTTACAGTTAACTGCCAGTTTTAGGCATGGCTCATCATTGTTCACTAATGTGTTCATCACTGGAATCCTCGGAGGTGCTTATTTTTTATTGCTAAAGGGACAAACAAAACATTAAATGAATGTTTCACAATAAAAGCTGATATCGCTCTTAAATTAGTTTAATCGACAATGCACAATATTCCACATTTGCACTATAGAACTGACAAAAACAATTTTTTCATTATGTTTCAGAAATTAAATTTCATATGGTGTAGGCTAACGATAAAATGAATGAAGTCGAGAATTATAGCTATGCATTGTTATGTAGATCAATATTACCTCCGACCTATGAAACGGATTTGTACTAGAATTTAACACAAACCTCAGTATTGAAATCTACAAATGGACAAAAATAGAGCACGTTATATTCGAGTAGAGTAGGATTACCTCCACAAAGTCTCTGGGTTTTTACGTATATACCTTAGGAGCGAGTCTCACCGTTCATAGAGTTCCTGCGTAGGGGAGGTGGCTATCCCACTCCACGTGTTGTCTGTCTCTGTGTCTGCGGCATTATCCCTCCACTCAACTATTACAGTCTTTTCTACCACTGCCAACATGCAGCATGATCTTTACTCTCTGCCCAGCGGTAGCTTACTGATCTTACGCGCAGCAAATTCGCGCATCTTGGTAACGAGATGTAATGAGAAGCTCCCTGGCTGGGTTAGTCTTCAAGGCCATAGACTTTGTGGGAGTAATCCAACTCTAAATATGGTAAATTTACCATTCATCATAAGACTCTTGCATATTTGCTTTATTCTGCCTGTTGATGTATACAAGCTTCATTGCCTAGTCTGTTTCTCAATTTTGTTTGTATTTCCTCGATAAATCTAAAGGACTTTCCTCGATAAATGCACAACACAATATAATCTTACATGAAATCTCTTGTTCTATCCCTTTTAATTGTAAATGTCCAAAATTAAGTTCATCAACACAAGTAAAATACTTAGGTGTTATCATTGATCAAAATTTACGGTTTGAAAAACATGTTCAATATCTGTGTCTTAAACTACGGAAAACTATATATAAATTTGTTATATTAAGGAACATTATGCCACAGAGTACTTTAAGACTAATATATCTAAGTTTAGTCCAATCAGTTATACAATATGGAATAATAGGATGGGGTGGGTTATGTCAGACTGCACTTCGCCCATTGTCGTTGTTGCAGAAAAGAATAATCAAGATATGTTTAAAAAAATCAATGGACTATCCATCTAAAAGTTTATATAAAGATTTTGACGTATTGAATATTAAACAATTATACTCCTACACTTTATTAAATTATTTCCATAAACATCATGAAAAGTTCATAACACGAAATCACTACTATAATACAAGGAGGTATAATATCTCTTGTCCTCTTTTCGAACCAAAGTGTGCTACAGAAGTAGGTCTAAGGCATAGTATAAATTTCGGACCAAGGCTGTACAACAATTTTACTAGAAGAAACCCTAATATGATACCACTAAACAATAAATTGTTTAAAAAAAGAGTACTCGATTTGATTAAATCTAACTTGTAATTGTACTTTTACCACTGTTTTATGTTAATCATTCTCAACTGTAAATTTTTAATGTTTAACATTGGATATTTTGTTTGTAACTCTGTTATGTTACTGTAATTTATTTTTTCGTATCTTTGTTCATGCATTTATTTCATATAAGCAATCTTATTTATTTTTATTCTTATTTTTTACCTAAAACTATAATATGTATGTTTTTTTAATATAATTTCCAAAATATAATTTTAGTATGACTGAACTGACACGAGCTATGCTCATGCGGGGCAAATAATACTCTTTTCAAATTGTACAAATTGTGTGTATATTATTTGTATTTGTAATAATTTTGTATCAATTTGTATTTTTTAATTTGTAATAAACTTAATTTGTAATTTGTAAAAAATAAAAAAAAAAATAAAAAAAAATAAAAATACCCAAATGAAGAAAATACTCTTTCGATTGATGCAGAACTGGCCGGCATACGATGTAAAGATTCTATGGCTTGACAAAATTCCAGCGATAGGTGATTACGCTTCAGATTTGTGTAATTGATGGAGAAATAAGTATAAAAAATCCCTTTAGGTAGGCCTACAGGGCACAGGCTGTGGTAGATTTCATAGTGCTTTTTATGAATTTATTGGGGTAAGTGTAGAATAAAAACTGAAATATTTTTTTATAAAAAGAGAGTTGATAATTATGTATTAATTGATATATTTTATTATTTCATTTTTAATTTGGCCAAGGATTATTGTTCTAAAGATATTTAACTATTATTTTTAATATTTCAAACTTTATTTCATTGGTAATTTTAGCCTCAGTTGGTCCTCATGAATTCATTTCGGCATGCCTATTGGCTGAGGTATATTTTAAAGTGTTTTTGACTTTCAAAAATTCAAATCTCTCCTTATATGAGCACTATCAAGAAACTAGGTTTTGATTTGAAGATTACTCATCAAGAGCTTTTCAATGATACCCCACAAGACATGGTTTTAAAAATTTTGAATTTTCACACTCACCCCCACAACCACTGAATCATTGGTGTCTAATTTATGCAGACAAAGTTTCCCTCTAAACCCCATAGGGCCCTAAATATAATTTTTTCAAAATTTCAACCCGCTCCCACCTCCCTCAACCAGGAAAAATTGATTTTAACCGGCTAAAATTGAAAAAAAACCACTGGTCAGGTCTTTTTCAATTTTAGCCGGCTTTTTTACAACCGTGTTGAAGAGTAGAGTGAGAGTCAAAGTGCCACATGTATCTATCTTTCACCGTAGGATCAATAAGCCTGCATGATGTTTATGGTATTTCTCAGGAATATGCTGCCTTGATCTGATGTATTATCCCATATTCAAAGGGCGGGTCTTATTTAGCACTGTGCATGGAATCCACCAGATATTGCAGCACAAGTTATGCAGTCCGTAGATTGTTTCTTCCAAGAGACTGATTGGTTGGCTATGATCAACTTATTTCGATTGTATTCTACAATGCTTTGTACATAACCATTACAAATTACAGTACAAATTATGAGATTATATAAGTGGTCACTATATCATGATTTTTCTTTCATTTCACACATTTCTTAAAACAAACTGAGTTTGTATATGAATTTTATAGGTTCTATAGAATGAAATACAGTATATCAAAATACATATGAGCCTTTACTTGTTTTATATAGTGCCACCTCGGAAGGACACAAAAGTCTAGTCAATAATGGAAATTTGAGAATCGAGGCAAAGAATTGTGTATCCCGGAGCTGGTAAATAGAGTATGATAAGCCAAAGTATAGGCAATCCTGCTTTAAAGTGTTGGGGAGATATAGGACTTCACCTATGTTATTTTTTTGTGAATGTTAGGTTGAAGTGTGATACAGAGTTTTATTGTTTACAGGTTTTGCCAGAGAGTCCTGCTCGTATAACAGTAGAATGTCTCAACTCTAATCGAAGCTATCCAGTTCTGATTGTGGTGCGACAGCAGAAGGGAGTCCTGTCATGGCAGCTTCCTCTCGTAGTTGATGCAAGAAAAAAATTGTGAGTTTCTAGGCTAAGTAATGAATTTTATGGACCATAAGACACACTTTTTTGCCTTCAAAACAGAGCTATGAAAGTTAGGTGTGTCTAATGGTCCGAAGTAAACTAAAAAACAATAAAAATTAAATTATGGTAAATAAATTGCCGGAATACCATAGTTATAAACAGGGTGTTGTAAACAATGAAAAAGTTAAAATTTTTAGCACAGACTGTACATCAGTGCACTTGTCACAATCGTAAAATGAGGGTAGCTGGAAACCAAGTATACAATGTGAAAAGAAAGGAATGTTGAGTTCTTTAATGTTGAGGAGTGGTCTCCCCCAAGTGGTTTAAATGAAGGCATTGACCTCTAGAAGAGCCTTGTCCCGTTACACTTACCATTTGCTGAATTGAGGGTAAGAGGGTGAAAAAGTATTTTCAGGGTTTCAATTCAGTTGTTAAAATTTAAGCGAAGCCATATGTAAAGAAGAGATTTTCATACAACGCAGGTTTTAAGTTAGAAGTGATTTACACCGATTCCATTGTACAAGATTATAAGTTGTTTATGCAATGAGGTATACTATTCTCTTCACATTTTTTCCGTTGAGGATCACATTAAATCTCTTTTCCTTTAAATTTCTATCCAAAAAAATCAAGGTGCGTCTTACGGCCAGGAGCATTTTATAGTCCGTAATATACGGTATGTGCTGGAATGTAAAGAATAGAAAATAAAGTACCATGTATCATGACTCCTATTATAAATGTCCATTTGATTGGTGAATGAAAATGTTTGTTGCAGGTATGAGTATGCCAGGACATCACGAACATTATGCCCAGACAATAATTACTATCTCCCTCATAATGCCTTCATGCTAAAGAACAACCCTAATGATGTTATTGTCAGCTTGTCTACTACCAGCCCATCCAAATTCTAACTATTCGGGTTGCGAGCATTGGGAAACCCACTTTTAGGATCAATTAAATTATTTCCAAGAAAGCAAAACTTTAGCCAACGAAATTGACAGTTTTTTTTAATCAATATTAATATTAGATGGAAGTCTACAGTGAAGTGTTGATATCTGTCGCAAGATTGAGATCGGAAATATACACACTAAACTTCACTAAAAGGTATGTTTACCCAGGATGATCATTTCAATGGGTCTTCCCACCATCATCAGCTGATTCTAACTGGTCCTCTAGCCGCGGATGAATGAACTTGTCATTCAAAGTTCCTTGTATGCCAACTGAAGTGTCGAAAATGATCATCCTGGGTAAACTTACCTTTTAGTGAAGTTTAGTGTGTATATTTCCGATCTCAATCTTGCAACAGTTTTTTTTTTAACTGTTCTGTATAATGTTGTGCTACATTTAAAAAAAACTGACTCCGATCAATATGTTCAAGATGTAACACTTAGTAATTACATTACTGTACAGTTTAGTTTTTAAAAAACAAAAGGAAATTACAGTCAAACCTCTATATAACGATATCTGTGGACCATAGCAAGTTGTATTGTTATATGAGGGTTATTGTTACATTGAGGGGCTGTAATTTACAAAATATTAGAACGACCACATGCAGAAAACTGTGTAATCTAGGCCTACAGATAATTCATGGAATGGACATGCGAAGAAGTAGAACGCTAATTTTGTTACTTAGCATAACTTTACACCTACACACTAAAAAAATACAATTCGAACTGGTTTAACATCACAGATTATGGCACGCTTTGAGCCTAGCCATGTGTCAGAAATTTCTAACTCTTAGTTGATAGGAAGAGGGCAGAGAAAGACTAGCAAATTCACCACATAGCTAAGGCTAAACTAAAACAGTTGCTTTTTATAGTGTTTTAATCGCACATTATGTACATGTTGAAGTAACAAGCTAACTCACAGTATATTTTTGCACACATAAGGGATAATTTTAGCCTCTAAACTAAACTCTGTGGCACTACATTCCTGAAGGGACAAGGCCTACCACCTGACTGCTGCATCATCTACCATAGGCAGATGGCAGGATTGGGGGCATGTGGTCAGCATGCCTACACCCATGGTCATTAATGGTGGTTTTCATGACCGGAGCTGCTACTTCTCTGTAAAGTAGCTCCTCAGTTTGAATCATGAGGCTGAGTGCACCCTGTTCCAGACCTCCCTACCTCAGAAAAATCCTAAGAGGTACCAGGGATCAAACCGGGGCTGACCATGCCAGCAGTCGATTTTAGCCTCAGCGATCCTATTTTCCAGCCCTCAAAAACATTTATTTTCTGGAATTTCTAAAAAAACAATATTGGTGGCTGGGAAGAATACTAGCTACCATCCATAGGTCAAAGCTACTGGTTTGCAGTAACAATTCAACCTCCAAATATCGTTATAAAAGGGTGTTTCCAAAATAGCTTCATCGTTATAATGAGTTACATTTAACATTATTAAGATAGAAAATTCGCCGAGACTAAACAAAAATATTGCTATATATCAATCTTCATTATACAGAAGACTGTATTACTTCTCAGTGCCACGAAAACATCAAGTCATATGCATTCAGTATGTTTAATTTGTGCTGAAGTGAAAGAGATTAAATTTGTGAACAAATCAGTTGCTCATCCAGCCTCTTGTGGAATGATTATTGCTGCATCCAGTCCCCCAGCTTATTTCTTGTTACACAGTAACAAGAAATAAGCTGCATTAAGCCTCATAGAGGACGGGTATCACCAGATGCCTCTGGCTCATTGTCGCTGGGTTTGCATTAATCATTTTAGCAAACTCAGCTGTTAAAGTGGTAATAAACAATAATAATATACATGTTACTTACATTCAGGCTGAAATACAATCTTCATATTCTCTTCTGTGTCTTCTTCTCTTCTTTCAGCAAAAAGTTGAATAAACTAAAATGCAAACCAAATAAGTAAATTAAACCAATGCGAAGTAAACTGGAGCATCGATCTGAATATAACAGGCACCTCGAGGTATGCCGGACACTTGGTTGCATACCTGGGTAGCTATGCAATCATGTGTGCGACATAGTACTTGAGTTTCCTGCTATATTTAGAAAGTGTAGAGCAGGCAGGACTCACCAAGCTGAACTGGAGCGTTGATCTGAATATAACAGGCACCTCGAGGTATGCCGGACACTTGGTTGCATACCTACGTAGCTATGCAATCATGTATGCGACATAGTACTTGAGTTTCCTGCTATATTTAGAATGTGTAGAGCAGGCAGGACTCACCAAGCTGAATTGGAGCGTTGATCTGAATATAACAGGCACCTCGAGGTATGCCAGACACCTGGTTGCATACCTAAATAGCTATGCAACCGCGTATGCGACATAGTACTCGAGTTTCCCATTATATTCAGAGAGTGTAGAGCAGGTAGAAGTCTTGAAGCAGAACTGGAGCGTTGATCTGAATATAACAGGCACCTCAAGGTATGCCGGACACCTGGTTGCATACCTAGGTAGCTATGCAACCGCATATGCGACATAGTACTCAAGTTTCCTGCTATATTTAGAAAGTGTAGTGCAGGCAGCACTCACCAAGCTGAACTGGAGCGTTGATCTGAATATAACAGGCACCTCGAGGTATGCCGGACACCTGGTTGCATACCTAAATAGCTATGCAACCGCGTATGCGACATAGTATTCGAGTTTCCCATTATATTCAGAGAGTGTAGAGCAGGTAGAAGTCTTGAAGCAGAACTGGAGCGTTGATCTGGATATAACAGGCACCTCGAGGTATGTCGGACACCTGGTTGCATACCTAAATAGCTATGCAGCCGCGTATGCAACATAGTACTCGAGTTTCCCATTATATTCAGAGAGTGTAGAGCAGCTAGAAGTCTTGAAGCAGAACTGGAGCGTTGATCTGAATATAACAGGCACAAGGTATGCAGGACACCTGGTTGCATACCTAAATAGCTATGCAACCGCGTATGCGACATAGTACTCGAGTTTCCCATTATATTCAGAGAGTGTAGAGCAGCTAGAAGTCTCGAAGCAGAACTGGAGCGTTGATCTGAATATAACAGGTACCTCGAGGTATGCCGGACACCTGGTTGCATACCTAAATAGCTATGCAGCTGCGTGTGCTACATAGTACTCGAGTTTCCTGCTATATTTAGAGACTTGATGAAAATCTCAGCAATTGCAGAATAAATATCCATGGAGTTAGCTGGATATCCATGGAAACTGCATAGTTAATTGTTATATCTTACTGTAAATAAGAGTGGCACATGATTCTTTTATTTCCTTTGATGTGATTATGATGAGTGCTTGAAGGCAGGTCCAGACCTGGGATGGAGCCATGGGATGATGACCACGACTCATCCGAGGTGATTCAGCAAGGGTGATACCATGGAAATTTTCCATTGGACATGGGAAGAAATAGAACGCTAATTTCGTTACTTAACTTACTGAGGTCCGTTGAATTGTAACCATATCTACTTTACACCTGCACACTAAAAGAAATTACCATTCAGGTTGGTTTAACACCATCAATGGATCGTGGAACGCTTTAAGCCTAGCCATTTGTCAGAAATGTCAAACTCGTAGTTTGTGGGAAGAGAGAAGAGAAAGACAAGCAAATTCAACACGTAGCTAAGGCAAAACTAAAACAGTTTTTATTTTTATTTTATTAATATGAACTGATTAACACACTCGGACTTCACTTACCAATCATTTGGTAGGATGCGTTTCACAGGCCATTCGCCTGTATCTTCAACTACATGTCAACTGCGGGATTTTTAATATTTATAATACTAAAACAGTTGCTTGTTATGGTATTTTAATTGCACATTACATACATGTTGAAGTATTAACCTAACTCACAGTATGTTTTTGCACACATAAGGGATGATTTTAGCCTCAGTGATCCTATTTTCCACCCCTCATGAAACTTTCTTTCCTGGAATTTCTAAGAAATGTAACAGATATCAGGCACCGAGAAAACAACTTTGGTGGCTGGAAAGGATACTGATCTGATACCAGCTACCATCCATATGGCTAAGCTACAGGTCACAATTCAACCTCGAAACATCATTATAAAAGGGTGTTCCTAAAATAGCTTCATCATTGTAGAGAGTTACATTTAACATTATTAGATAGGAAATTTGCCGGGACCGAACAAAAATTTTGCTACATGCGGGTTCTTCGTTATACAGAGGTTTGACTGTACTTTTTTTCATGATTTATCCAATTATCCTGATAATTGATTATCCGAATTAGGCCCATTTCCAATTAATCCAGATAATTGGAGTTCTGCTGTAACTTCAAATTTATATATATATATATACAGTGAGTCTCAGGCAAATGGGTGCCGCCGCGCGTTGGGTTCCCCGCAGATGACGCTCCTATCCCCGGTATGCAGCAAAGGAACTCCCCGGCAGTTGACTGACTTGTCCGTGCGTGACAATGAAAATAAATGAAATATGTTTGAAAATAACGAAAATAGGCATCTATCTTATTACAGGAGATGCTGGAAGTGACCTCCTACATCCACACATTTTTGGCATCGTGATAGAAAATTCCGATTAATACGCATTAATTGTTCTTCCGTTATTATTGAGTTTATCTCTATCCTAATGTTTTCTTTTAGTTGTGACAACTACCGAATAACACTTTCACGTCTGTAAAACACGAGAACAATGCTCAACTGCAGGCTATGCAGGAATTGTTTACTTATCTGCGGGGCCACAGCTGGCCGCGATGCGGGTAGTG
This sequence comes from Ectobius pallidus, assembly GCA_964059195.1. Classification (NCBI taxonomy): domain Eukaryota; kingdom Metazoa; phylum Arthropoda; class Insecta; order Blattodea; family Ectobiidae; genus Ectobius; species Ectobius pallidus. The sequence continues at coordinate 71,805,662 of CAXKWD010000008.1, read as the reverse complement.
TTGAGTCATCACAAGAGAAACATGGCGCCGCGACAAGCGGCACCAATCTGTCTGAGACTCACTGTATATATATATACAGGGTGTTTCACAAAGTTTTATAGCCAGTAACAGAGCATGTTCCTCATGTTATTTGGAACAACTTTTCCTAATAAAAGTTTAACCTATCTCAAATAATTACGGAGTAATGTAGATATTTATGAACGTCTCGGTGTGAACAGAGCTCAACATAGCGGACATGCAACAGTAATAATGAACAGTCCTGATAAATTATGGAACTTGACACGCACCGTTCATACCCGCACGTCAAAGTACTTGGACGTAGAGGGAGGCATCTTTGAAAATTTGATGGCAAATTGAGATAAAGGGTGAAATGTATGTTAAGTATGTAAATTAAACCCATTTTGTTTGTTTCTTTCAATGTCTGTGCCGATTTATTGCCGAATTTATTGCTATTTTGTCATGAATGTTGAAACTTCAAACGCTTATTAACAACGTAACTACAAGTCAGATCACATTTTTGTATTTACATTTTTTTGTTCCAAATGTCCTCAAGAATGCACACAGAAAGTGGCGGTAAAACTTGGTGAAACACCCTGTATATATATATATATATAAAATACATTTCCAGTGATTTTTTCTTCTGGTACTGTCCAGTACATGCACCAGTAAACCTTTTGGGTTCATTTTTAAAATGTACTTAATTGATCAAAAATTCCCAATTAAGTTATACTGGTAAATTTGAATGCAGCTTTTCCCAAATGAATTTAATCTGTATTACAACAAGAGTTTCTGTTCACTTGAAGACCGTGAGTAGGCATAGGGTGAGTTTTTTTTAAATCACCGATGGATCCATCCATTTACCCTAATTGGACTTCTATGAGTGCATTTGTAGTCACACTTGTCATCAGTGAAGTTACTACTACCCGTACGCCATTTCTTGTGCGCTGGATTTACAGGGAAGTGAGGGTCGGGGGGAACAAAACATAGCTAGTCCGCCAGTCTTTCTGCAGTGTTGTCAACCAAAGAAATCACGTTTCAGCAGAATCGCACATATGGTATTTTATGTAGTGACATTCACTATACAACGATTTTAATGCAGTCCATTACGGTATTGCGTAACAATTAATTACACGTCATAAGGGTTTGGTTATCAAATAAGAATATTATACATAATATAGGCTCAATATTTTTACACTGGATGGCTAATTTTAAGCATAAAGAAGAGTCTTAGCAGAACATGCTTCACCATTTCGAGTTGTAAAATGTGAGAGAGGCAAGGCATCTAAAAGTGGAGAAAACTATAGGCCTAATTTTAAACGAATTTAATACGTTTTGTGAAAAGTTCGCTCAACTTTCAGTCCATGAAATTGACATCAGAGTTCATGGGTAAATGCATGGTTTCTGCTAGCATATTTATGGTAAATTGATCATTTTTATTTGTCAGTGGAAGAATGTAGTCTGTAGATTGGGGTTGCCAACAACTATTTAGCAAATTCTGGCCAGAATTAAGTTTTTAATGAATATTATTAAAACCTGGAATTGAATAAAACAAATCGTATTTGTGTCCTTGTAAGCGAGAAAGCCCATGGCAGAACAATTGATATTATCATATATTTATCGTCCTGCCATCGGTGATAGTCGAGCTTTGTGTAATTTTCCATTTGATCAGCTATTATACTCATTGCTGTAATAATGTTGTGTTATTAATATTATATTTATTATTATATGAGATTGAAAAGGGTTTAACACACTTTATTAATTATATATAACTTTTGTATCTTTTTTTCATACGCAGCTTATGAATATATCCAATTCTTGTGTTAAATGATTGATTTTTAATCAAAGAAACTATAGGTATGAAGAGGTTTCAGACTTCTGTGCTTGTGAATTTAGATTAGGGTGTTCATATAATACAGGGTATCTGGCTTATATATTTAACATTTTAAAAGACTATATACTTTAAAATAAGCCATATTTAATTAAAAAACTGATATTGTCTGATACGGTAAGTCATGCCTTTACCATACACACCTTTTAAACAATTTCAGTATGTCCAACCTATACTCCATCTCCATCCAGGTATTCAGCAACATATGCGGTGTGACATTGCTGATGGCTTGATACGTTTTTCATTACATATGGTCTACGTTCTCCACAGAAGTGCTGTACACTTGATTCTTCACAAAATCCCATACAGGAAAAAATCCAAGGGGGTCATATCCAATCCATTGACCAGGGAACTCCTCATTCACACATTCTCGCACCTGGATCACAAAATGAGTTGGGACCCTTGTTGGAAAATGGTTTTCTTTTGCATTGGTGCATTGAATTGACTTTTTCGAACTTCTTATGAAGGGCGTAAGAATTCATCCCACATTTTCTGCAGACACATTCCCTTTGCTATGCTTCCCATGATTAGACAAAAGGCTACCAGTTTCTCGTAACTGTCCCATTTCATAATGCTCATAGTCATGACCCCCAAGGTTAAATTCACAGCAAAAATTTTGTTGCAGAGGCTTGACAGATTTTGTTTCAGCCAGTCCAAGAACTCAGTACATTTTTTGTTGTGTTGTCCACATCCCCATCTTTGATATTCTAATCATGTGATCATTGTTGTGGTGGTTGCAAGCTATTTTCATAAATGGAAAGAGATTTGCTAATGATGTATGAAAGAATTTTTGACCAGAAACTTATACAACAAAAATTATAAAAGTTTGTAATGTTAAACCTATAAGCCAGACACGGTGTAGTTTTATAAAAACGCGACATTTTAATTTTTTTATAAAAAACCTGGAACAATTAAGGAAAACAATTGCATATAGGTGCGATAAATTGAAATTCCTACACTTGATTGGTCACTGATTCACAAGCTAAACAGTCTTCAACGTGACAAATTAATTTTTTCTTAAGAAAGTATACCAACATTTCTAAACTTCCATTCTGAAACTGATATATTTGTGTTTTGAACTTACAGTTTGTCAGAAAAGAAGAATATAACAATATCTCCATGTGAGCCACGATATTACAGCTTCAAGTTCCCTGAGTCTGTGGAGACAGTCCTCCTTTGTGTTGATTCTGCAGATGACATTTGTATGACAGTCTCCATTCAGAACATGAGTGTAAGTAATGCATTTGAGAGTTAAAATAATTCAGTTGTTTCTCTTGCTAACATCGATTTAATAGAACTTCAAGTGAAATACATTTGCACAGAAATTGTTTCAGTAAGAGAAGAAAATTGTAGTATAGTGCACCCCTACAGAAAAAAACTTGATTTCGGGAGCAGTTCACTTACATATTAAAGATAAATATTCTCTATGGCAGCCATTTCATAATTACGGGTGGGACATTCTGGCAAATTATAAAAACTATTTTTGTTTATTACATATCATAAATAATAAACTAGAATTGGTTTTTCACATTCTGTAAAATTTACAATGCCTTCTCCTCCACACTACATGCAAAGCATTATTTAAAATTTGTTTTTCAAAATCTGTTACAGGTGGGACATAATTTGGACACTGATTTTAATGATGCAAAACAAAAGCTCATTTTCTGTTCTGCTCAGGGTTGTTATGAAAAAGCCGGCCTGGTTTTAACCGGCCGGTTTTATCCACTTGAAAAAAGCCAGACATTTTATCCGGATAAAATCAAATTGAATAAAAATAATTGAAGTTCCTTTCATGTTTTTCTTTCCAAACATCACAAATTTAAAAGTTACAAGCTCAGAACCTGTAGTAATAATAATAATAATAATAATAATAATATTTATTTTAACCATTAAGCATACAATGCAATAGGTTATGTCAACAAGTCATTAAATAAAATATGTCTCCAAATATTCCTGTACAGTATAAAAGTTTAGTTCATTGATAACATTCTTAACTCTGTACTTAAAATTTTTCAAGTTGTCAATTCGTCTTAAATCTGAAGGTAATTTATTATAAAGTTTCACACCAACATATAAGTAGGAATACAGAGATTTCTGTAAGCGGAATTTTGGAGGCATAAAATCATTTTTTCGCCGTGTATAGTGTGAGTGTATATCAGAGAAAACCTCGTTTCTATGATTCACATGTACAAAAAGTAAACTTGCTAAAACAAACAAAGTTGCCATAGTTAAAATCCAAGTTCATTAAAAATGGGTTGACAGTGTTGACGAGAATCATAATTTTTTATTATTCTGACAGCTTTTTTTTGTAATAGAAAAACACTTTTGGCTCCTGCACTGTTTCCCCATAACAATATACCGTAGTTCAAATGGCAGTGGAAATAGCTGTAATAAGCATTTAATAAAGTGTCAATAGACACGCAGTGTTTTAATTTTCTCAACAGAAACAAAACTCCAGACAGTTTCTTACAAATTGCTGCAGTGTGCTGTTTCCAGGAAAGCTTACTGTCTAACCAGATTCCAAGGAGTTTGATGGCTGCATCTGAGTTTTCGTTGTTTCTCAGAGTAAATACAATTGTTTGTGTTTTTTCCTCATTCATACATAACCCATTTGCACTAAACCAATCTGACAATAGATTTAAAGTATTAGACTAGACCAGTCAAAAGTATTTTCAAAGAAAGTTCTAAGCACGGTTGTATCGTCTGCATAAGAAATGACTTTCCCTGGAATTGCAAGTGGCAAATCATTGACTGCCACAATGAAAAGAAAAGGACCCAATATGGATCCTTGGGGTACATCAGTCGGTACTTCACTAATGGTAGACAGTTCATTGTTTATTTCAACTACTTGCTTTCTGTTGCTAAGAAATGATGCAATTAATGATAACTCTATATTTTTAACTCCATAGAACTCAAGTTTACTCAGCAGTAGGTCATGCGGTAGGCAGTCAAAAGCTTTACTTAGATCACACATACAAGCTGCCGCATTCTGTTTCTTTTCGAAAGCCTGTAATACTTCATTTACCAAACACTCAATTCCCAATGTTGTGGATCTTTTCGTCCTAAAACCAAATTGCCCATCATTTAAAATTCCATTGTCTTCAAAATATAAAACCAGTTGTTCTAAAATTATACTTTCTATTAGTTTAGAAAAAACTGGAACTAGAGACACTGGTTGGTAATTAGAGGCTACTTGTCTATCTCCCTTTTTATAAACAGGGATAACTTTGGATATCTTCAAGGCCTCTGGAAATTTTCCTTGATCTAGACATTGATTGAGAATTAATACCAAGGGATCCAATAACCAAGGAGAACACACTTTTAGTAGATGGTTAGAAAACCCATAATAATCCTGGCTCTTTGAATTACTCATTTTCATAATTTTACTGTGAATCTTGTCACGTGTTACATTCTTCCACCTAAAGTTGCCTTCTACAGGAGTCAAATCGTTTAAAAAATCAAGAGCAGTCGTATCAGGTTGCACAATGCTACTTCCAATTTCTTTAACTGATTGGACAAAACAACAATTGAATTCATCAGCGGTTATATTAATTTTTGGCAAACTTAAACCATTATACCTTCCAGACGCCTTATTGATTATATTCCAAGCCTTTTTACATTTGCTCTGTGCATTATTTATTAAAAAAATTCATTGTGAGAGATTCTAGCTGCGTCTAGCCTTGCCCTATATTCTTTCCTGGAAGTCAAATACATACATCTGCTCTGTTCAGTTTTGTGCATTTGATTAAGTGTACGTAGCACAATCACATGATCTCGTAATGATTTCAGCTCTGTTGTGTGAACCAAGAGTTGGGAATTTTCTTACTTGACTGCTGACGAACCTTAACAACTTTAAAACACAGGTTGTAGTAATATAATAAGATGTCAAACATTGAATTAAAATTTAAAATTACATCATCATAAATTAAAACAGAATACCAATCAATTTCAGTTAAACACCTCAAGAATTTGCCTATCGTGTTCTGAGATATTAGTCTAATTTCTTTTGAAATGTGGAAGGGGAAATCAATCTTCATCCTTATCAGGGGTGCATTAAACCAAACTGCCTGATGATCAGATAAAACTGGATCCAGTACACCATAAGTAAATTCGGAATTGTGAAAATCTATAAAAATATTGTCCAAACATGCCTTAAGATGAGTTGGAATATTATTTACAATTAAAAGGCCATATTGTGTTAGAGTATTAGATAAAATGTCAACACAAGAAGACTGAATGTTTACATCAATGTTAAAATCTCCACACAAAATTATCTTTGTTTTATTATTACCGAGAGTAATATCAAGAACATCAATTAACCTTTCAATAAAGATGTTAAAATCACCACTCGGTATACGATAGCAGGACACTATTATTACTTTTACGTGATCAAGTTTAACTGCAGAAAATTCTGCGTGAAGCTCCACAGATAGATCATTGACCTTATTGATGGAATGTCCAGACAGATTGTTGCCTAAATAAATACAAACGCCACCATGTAAGTTCACTTTGCGACAAAAATAACTTGCTATATGAAAATTATTAAAGTTGTAAAATTGGACTTCGTCCTCGAGCAGCCAATGCTCGCTTAGAGTTAAATTGTTATAATTACTTGTGGTTAAAAATGCCTCGAATTCATTAATTTGATTCCTCAAGGATTGAACATTGATGCTGAAGATGCTTAATTCTGATTAAGATTTTTCCTTGACAGGAGGATTATGTCATTCAGATGATTTTGTCTGTCATATTAGAATTGAAAATCTGTTCTGTCTTAAGTTTGCCATAAAATTCAGTAACAAGACTACATTCTGGCCAGTGCTTTTCGTTAAATATTTCTCTGAAATTTTCTTTGTCAGTTTCGATATGAAAAGATGCGTATGTATTATGTTTAGTTTTCAGTTTGGTAATTTTGGTATACACTAAACTGTTACTATTTAGATACTCAGTCAATTCAGGTTCCATAACATCTGGAGCTAACCTGCTAACAAATACTGCTTTCTTCTTTGGCTGTTTAGGATTGATTGATTGAATTTGTTCCACATAATACTGGTTTTGATGGTGGTGTACTTAATTTCCTTTTCACCACATCAGTCCATTTTGGTTCACTATTCTCTTTTTGTTGCGAAATTTTGTCACTACTTCGCATCTTAAATTGCGTAGCCTGTAGGCCTACTATTTTATTTTCTTTATCCACATTACGAGGTATCTCGACACTTCCACTAATTACAGTATTTTCCGAAATGCTATTGCTTTTTGTGCAGAGGCGATCGGTATCCATAACTAATTGCTCATAGGTACACATATGTTTATTACTGTTCCATTGTTCAAGATTCTTCGTTAAGAATGTCACGTGGTCCAAAATAATTTGAACCTTTTCTCTCAGTTCCTTCACAACACAATCCTTCTGGTATAAAAGAAATTTAACAACACGGATATCAACTTTGCCTTCACTGTTACTTTTAAAATTCGTTTAAAGCATCACGAAGTTCCTCGTCATTACCGATATCATTGTAGTTACCATCACAACACTTTATAGTATTTTCGTCCACAAATTTCGTAGTAGGCCTACTCCAGTATTTGGCACAACTTATGTGAAAGAAATTATCACAGTCCACACATTTCAAACCATTGACCACTTTGTTTTTACAACGCTTACATGGATGCGAAAGCGAAGGATTATTCCCTCCTTCTCCCATTGAGGTTAGGTAGCATTCAGGAGAGAGCAACAGACACGTCTAACCGCTGCAACGGCTTACTAGCTTACTAGGCCTACTTAGGCCTACTGAGTGCAAATGCAGAGCTACCAGTTTCATCCTCTTGAAAAAAGCCAGGCATTTCATCCAGATAAAATCAAATTGAGTAAAAATAATTGAAGTTCCTTTCATGTTCTTATTTCCAAACATCACCAATTTAAAAGTTACAAGCTCAGAAACTTGAAATTGCATTTAGTGTAATTTAATACAGTGAGTCCCAGGCAAGAGTTGGCCAATGACGCGGGTTTCTGCGTTGTGGCGGGCACAGCAAATAAAGCCGCAATTGGTGTAATGATTCAGGTTCTCACATTTACAGTTAAAATTACAATGAAAATAACTACGTACCTCATCACAAGAGATGTTGAAAATGTTCTCCTCTTGCATCCACACAATACTGGCACCTATTTAGGAAATTTTCTTTTACGCGCATAAGTTCAGCTTCCGAAATAGAGTTAATTTTTCTTGTGATATTGTCTTTAAGTTCTTCTAATGTATGGGAAATTGACCTATACACTTTATTTTTGAAGTTTCCCCATAAATAATAGTCACGTACTGTTAGAAGAACTTAAAGACAATATCACAAGAGAAATTAACTCTGTCTTGGAAGCGGAAATTATGCGCATGAAAGAAAATTTCCTAAAAAGGTGCTAATATTGTGTGGATGCAAGAGAAGAACATTTACAACAGCTCTTGTGATGAGGTATGTGGTTATTTTCATTGTAATTTTAACTGTAAATGTGAGAACCTAAATCATTACACCGATCTCGGGAGTTGGAGCTGTGCCCGCCGCTTCGCAGATTCCCCGCGTCATTGGCCGACTCTTGCGTGGGACTCACTGTATCACTTCACTGTGTAATTCCCAGCAATAGTTAATTACTGTATTTACTCCAATATATTGCACCCTCGAATTTAATGCGCACCCTGATTTTGAAACTTAAAATCATAAGAAAAAAGAGTTTGTTAGCGAATGTAATGCGCATCAATAGGAGGATATTTTATTTGGAATTTTGTCATAGTATTTATAGAATAATGAACCAACACATAAACATTTACAGTTAACTGCCAGTTTTAGGCCTACAAGTAGGCCTATAGGCATGGCTCATCATTATTCACTAATGTGTTCATCACTGGAATCCTCGGAGGTACTTATTTTGTATTGGTAAATGGACAAACAAAACGTTAAATGAATGTTTCACAATGAAAGCTGATACCGCTCTTAAATGAGTTTAAAATCGACAATGCACAATATTCCACATTTGCACTATAGAACTGACAAAAACAATTTTTTTATTTTGTTTCAGAAATTAAATTTCATATGGTGTAAGCCAACGATAAAATGAACGAAGTCGAGAATTATAGCAATGCATTGTTATGTAAATCAATATTTCCACCGACCTACAAAACGGATTTGTACTAGAATTTAAGGCGCACCTCAGTTTTGAAATCTACAAATGGACAAAAATGGTGCACGTTATATTCGAGTAAATACGGTAAATTCACCATTCATCATAAGACTCTGGCATATTTGCTTTATTCTGCCTGTTGATGTATACAAGCTTCTGGGCTTTTTCATTGTCTAGTCTGTTTCTCAATTTTGTTTGTATTAACCCAAACTCTTTCGATTGATGCAGAACTGGCCGGCATACGATGTAAAGATTCTATGGCTTCTATGGACAAAATTCCAGCGATAGGTGATTACACTTCAGATATGTGTAACTGATGGAGAAATAAGTATAAAAAATCCCTTTAGGTAGGCCTACAGGGCACAGGCTGAAGTAGTTTTCATAGTGCTTTTTATTGAATTTATTGGGGTAAGGGTAGAATAAAAACTGAAATATTTTTTATAAAAAGAGAGTTGTTAATTATGTATTAATTTATATCTTTTATTATTTAATTTTTAATTTTGCCAAGGATTATTGTTCTCAAAATATTTAACTATTATTTTTAATGTTTCAAACTTTATTTCATTGGTAATTTTAGCCTCAGTTGGTCCTCTAAATTCATTTTGTCAGGCCTACAGGCTGAGGTATATTTTAAAGTGTTCTTGACTTTCAAAAATTCGAATCTCTCCTTATATGAGCGCTATCGAGAAACTAGTTGTTCATTTAAAGATTACTCATCAAGATGTTTTCAACGATACCCCACAAGACATGGTTTTAAAAATTTTGAATTTCCACCCTCACCCCCACAACCACTGACTCATTGGTGTCTAATTTATGCAGACAAAGTTTCCCTCTAAACCCCATAGTGCCCTAAATACAATTTTTTTGAAAATTTCAACCCGCTGCCACCTCCCCCAAACAGGAAAAATTGATTTTAGCCGGCTAAATTTGATTTTAACCGGCTAAAATTGAAAAAAACCACTGGTCAGGTTTTTTTCAATTTTAGCCGGCTTTTTTACAACCCTGGCATTAGACTCGAGTAAATCTGGTATTTAAAAGTGTTTTTGTGTATGTCTGCCTGTCCTCATGTCACGATGCTTACTAATAACAAAAATGGTAACATTTTTTCATACAAACTGTAATTTAATACTGATTACACTGGATATGATTTTCATATAGGGCTAGTTCTTTTATACTTTAATCTTACGTGGTTGTTTATGCACATATTATTTGCTACCGTGTTAACTCCTTGGTGGTACATCCTTGAAGGGACAAGGCCTACCACCTACCCACTGCGTCATCTACCATAGGCAGATGGCAGGATTAGGGGACATGTGGTCAGCATGACGACACCCACGGCTGGTAATGGTGGTTTCCATGACCGGAGCCGCTACTTCTCTATCAAGTAGCTTCTCAATTTGATTCACGAGGCTGAGTGCACCCCTACCAGACCTCCCTATCTCAGAAAAATCTGAGGAGGTACCGGGGATCGAATGCAGGCCGATGGATCTGTAGTCAGCGATGCTAATCACAAGACCATGCCGACAGTCATTTGCTACCATGTAGCTGCCAATAATGAAGAGTCAATTTATCAGCTTGTTTCTTTGTTCAGACCAGATTATAGTATAACTATTAAATATAATATACGGTACTATAATTTATTATATGACAGTTCTCTGAAGTACAAGTAGTTCTTCTTAGCAAGAAGACCAACAAACTCACACTGTAGATGCTCTCCCACAGGGGAGCTGCCAAGAGGGGCCTGGATGAACCCTGGCCCACCCAAAAAATATTGGCTCACTCTATACAAAATTGACGATGAAAGATAGAGAACAGGGATGCCGCCAGGAATTTCATTAAAGGGGGAAAACCAACATAATTCAAAACCCAACGATTCTTACTACAGTAGTTTATAATATTAAGAATTAATTTACTATTGCGAATGATAATCATGATATTACAACAGTAAATTAAACAACTCTACTGTGAGTTATATTCTCAATGAGATTAATCCAAATTCAAGTGATAAGTTATGAGACAGGTACATAACAGTATTTTATTATTATCAATTGAAAATCAGTTTCAAATAACTAAATACATAACATTTACATTATTATTATTTATTATAATAAATTGCAAATAACTAAATAAATTAATGTTCACATACTTTCCTGATCCCTAGTTTTGAATGACAGCTGAATTTTACGAGGCTGCAAAGTTTTTAAATTAACATATTATATTCTTGTGAGCAACAGCCTTGGTGACAGATTATTATAAATACACCTATGCAGTTATCACTTAACTGTATACTTACTGAACTCAGTATAAAATATTTATATTTTTTATTCTCCCTGCAACAAGTGCAAGTTGGCAGAGACGAGAGTAGGTCTACCAAAAAATTAACGAGGCCATAAGGCATTCCAGAGGGACACCGACACCCATGTTAGTGAATAAAATTTTAAAAATAAATTGAACGTGAGCTTAATTGAAGTAATGTCTTGTTTTTAAAACATGTGTGATCATGAACTTTTCAAAAGTTATCTCAGTACGTTGCGTTCTTGATGAAGAGACATATCTCAGTTTTACAACGAGAGTGTGAAAGGAAGAAATTTTCCCTAGTTGTACTAGTTGGCCAGCTGAATGTCAACAACTCACATGATATTTTTGCATGTACATGCTTCAAGTAAAGTACTTCCATTATCTGAAGAAGTTAAATGTATAGGTTAACTGTATGTCTATATAGGCTATAAAAAAACTTGAGATACATCACTTTATGTGAACAAAAAATTTGACTTGTTAGGGAGTTATATCGAAATAAATGATGTAATAGATCCATAATGGTGTAAAAATATTTCACGGGTTTATTTTATATAAAACTAGCTGAAAAGGCCCGGCGTCGCCCGGGCTTTGTATTTTGTAATTTGAAATTAACTTTTGGAGGACTTTCGATTTTGAAACTCTAGGTGCTTATATAATATGTATGTAAAACTTGAAATGAAGAAAAAGATTTATCACACTCAAACTATTCCATCAGAAAACGCTAGATATAGCTTTTTATGGCTCATAGTGGATGTCGAAAGCTGCATTCCGTTGCTTCTACACATCATGCTTGGGAGGATTTGAAATAAGAAGAAACATAAATTAAATAAGATTGTATTGACTTGACGGAAAATTTTATTTCTCATTCTCATGTTACCATACAACCGTTTCGGTTCTGAAATAAGAGAAATGCAGTATCACTTTCATACTTTCCTCCCCTAAAACCCGGGACATAAAATACTGCGAGCATAGGACTCAAAATGTTCCATCCCATCCTTAGGGCCTTATTTCTCAACTAATACAAAGCATACAGCTATGGATAACGTATAAGCGGAAAGGATTGTTTACCTACTTCTGATATAGCATACTCACACACTTAAGTTATCCCTGCATTACGACCTCTTATTCTACATCAAAATGTGAATTGAGAAAATATTTCTTGTGTCGAGGGTAGAGAAAGTTATGTGACTGCATTACAATGTGCTTTATTCTCGTGGATTTTATTCTTCAAGAATTATTTTTACAAAACGTTAGCATCAGAATTCGTTAAAGTCCAATGTTATGTAATGTCCAGAGCCCTATATGAACTGTGTAAACAATACACTGTTGTCTTGACAACTGAATGGGATTTCATTTTGTTTGCATAATATTCTCAGAAATTATATAATTTTCAAGGGAAGGACTGATTTGTTTCAATTTTAATGTTGACAGCTATACTTCCCGGGCTTAACTGGGTATGTGTGCAAAATGTTGTGTAAATTGGTAAAGAAATGTAGATTTGTATAAGGAACAAACATACATACATACACACTTTCGATTTTATATATTAGATAATTATCAGAAGAATACATAATTTATACATTATTCAAATTTAGTAACAATTATTAGTTTCAAGATAATTTGTATTTAAAGGAATGACATAAGATTTTGTAAATGTAGCGCCTATACTGGAACAATATTTTATTTTATTTTTTAAAGAGAGAGAATAAATATACTGGTACTAAAAAAGTAGCCTAGCACTAATATTCTAAAAGAAAAAAACATTATTTTTGCAAAATGTTATGAACATTATCTACTCTTATACAATTCAACGGCCCTAAATAGCACGCTTGCTCCCTCACTTCGTGAGACATCGAGTATACTCGGCGATGTTCAACTTTCACAGTGTAAACTTTCACAATATTATACAAATATAATACTGTTACTTTATTATATAAGGCCTAAGTGAAATGAACACAATGAACAAATATTCTAATTTTATTTTTACTTACAATTTTCATAGCTCTGAACCACAAACATTTTTAATAAACTGCCAGTGTAAATTTCTTAAAAATCCTGTTTCAATTAATAATGGCAGGTGAAGCCACGGGCACCAGCTTTAATATATTGATAGTTTAACCCTGGAAGTATCGTGGACAGTAAAAATCCAAACAAACCCCTCCTTCCCTTGAAAAATTATGTAATTTCTAAAAGTTACACTGAATTTATCGAATAAAATTCACATCATATTCATCTGTCAACAAACAGTTGAGAAACAATATGTACAGTAAAACCTGTCTTAAAGACCACCCCTCTTTAGCGACCACCTCCTTTAAAGACCAATTTTTCTAGGAACTGACAGTAAAACCCATAAGGCCAATGTTATTTGTACCCCTATTAAACGACCACCCTTCTTCCCGACCAACGACCAGAGTTTCATTTGCGTTATACTCCTCTATAACGACCAAAATCGTAAAAAATATTTACTCAAATGGTAGGCATTAATCAGCATTTGAACAGAAATACTGATGTGGGCACTGCAAGACGTCTATTCAATTTTCAATACAGTACTTTTACAAGAGTGATGGACAGAAATGAGAATATGGTAGAACAATGCTTTGGGCTGATTTCCCCTTCGCCTTCTGGGAAATACCTTACAGTAGACTGTGTGCATGTACTGTACAGCACGCGATGTGAACAGGACACATTCCAATCTCTACCTCTGACCTGCTTGTTTCAATTTCAGTGAATTCTTAAGAATTCATGCCGTTATTATCTACATGATCGCAGTGACTTGGAGGGGTAATTCTATTTCTTATGAAAATGTTTATTCAGTGGACATGAGGGGGTGTCTGAAATTCTTGATTCTAAGAAGCGTTCCGGATGAGTTCCTTTCATTGTCCTCCAAGCAAAATGTAATGTAGGGAAAATAGACGTGTCTTTCTTTTCCTGGAAAACATTACCCCGTTATACTGTAAACATAAGTAATAATCAACTGTGTGTTACATAATACACCTACTGTATTGTACCGTATTTATTCTATTGTTTTTTCAGTTTCAAGACATAAAAATGCATTCCCCCTATTAAGAGACCACCCCTCGTAAAGACCACTTTTTCGTGGAACCAGCGATGGTTGTTATATAGAAGTTTTACTGTATTATCATTGTTCTCAGGTTGCTTTGGAACTGCATAATCAAATCTGAGATCGTTTTCCCAGGCGGCGCTTTCTAATTGTGGAATATACTCTAAAGCCAGAATTTTAGCTGTTTCATTAATTATAATAATGGTTTGGTTTATGAATGCAAGTGTTAATAATTGTAATGCTTTAATAATTATTATACTCTTAATTTCTAATTTTTCAATTATTTATCGTGGGCGAAGCCATGGGCACCTGCTAGTTATTAACATTATTAAACATAATAAACTCAAAGAAACACTTTAATTATTATTCTTTCCTGATAATGATATTAAATTACCAAAAATGGTGGGAAAGTTGTTCATGGAAACTCCGGTGCTCTTTATTGGAGTTCGTCCCTTACAAAGCAATACCAGATCGTCGTATTTTGATTTTGGAATCAGCACTCCCTTTGAGTTAAGTGGACAGACAGTCATGTCCTTCAGTTTCCTTTTATATCTTTTTAACTCATAAAGGTTACTCGGGTTGTCAGCCAGGTTTGTAGGTCAATTAGGTCCGACGTTTCGGAGACGAACGCTGCCTCCATTCTCAAGGTTACTGAAGTGATGTGTCAGATGGAAGACCAGCTACAGACTGTCGAGATGTCACTGTAGGGGTAGTATATATATACTCCCAAGTTGGGAGGAGTCGACCAATGAGGGGGCACTTTCATTTCCATCGGTCCTTTTCCGGGTCAATGTCTTTCTGCTGACTTTAAGTTGTTTAAGACAGCGGTTCCAAGTTGGGTTGATGGCCAGGCCCCCATCTCTGTTAAAGTTATGGGGTTCCAACTTAATTTCAACAGCTTCCTTGATCAGTCTGTCCCAATAGTTGGATGTTTTGGACAGAATAGTTGTCTGGGCAAACTTGATTTTGTGATGAGGTCCCCCGTTGATAGTGTGCTCTGCTACCGCAGACTTCTCCGGGTATTCCAATCTAATGCACCGGGCATGCTCAGCACATCACTGCTCAATAGTCCGCGACGTCTGCCCAATGTACGACTTGCCGCACTCACAATGGATGCGGTAAACTCCCGGTGTCTTAAGTCCCAAATCATCTTTAACCGGTCTCAGGAAACTTTGGATCTTCCTTGGTGGTATGAAAACTGATCTAATATTGCGTTTCTTTAATATTCTGCCTAGTTTTTGTGAAAGGTCACCAAAATATGGTAAAAACGCGGTTCTGGTGTCTCTGGAATTCTGCACTGGTTGAGTTTTCTTATTAACGGTCCTTTTAAGGGCTAAACTAATTTCCGATTCATTGTATCCATTCTCACTAAATGTCCTTTTTAGGTGGTTGAGTTCATCTGCTACACTTTCTTTATCTGAGATTAACATAGCTCTATGGATGAGGGTATTCAGAACTCCTCTGCGTTGAGCAGGGTGATGATGACTATTACCGTTGAGGTAGAGATCAGTGTGCGTACTTTTTCTGAATACTTTATGGCCAAGAGTGTTATTAGGCTTCCAGTAAATCAAGATATCCAGAAACCTCCAGATATCCTTTTCAACCTCCATGGTAAAAGTGATGTTCCTGTGTATACTATTCATGTGTTGGAGGAATTCCTGGAGTTTCTCAGGACCGTGGGGCCAGATAACAAAAGTATCATCCACGTACCTGTAGAAGCATGAAGGTTTGTAGGGTGCTGTATCCAGGGCTTGTTGTTCAAATTCTTCCATGTATAAATTAGCTATGGCTGGAGATAGAGGGGAGCCCATAGCGACCCCTTCACTCTGTTCATAGTACTTTCCACCATAAAGAAAGTATGTGGACGTTAATGTGTGTCGAAATAACTGAATAATGTCATGACTAAAGTGAGGTGTAAGCAGTTCCAATGCATCTTCCACCAACCTTCATTTTGGCCATGGTAAGCCTCATAGAATCTGAGACTTATGTCATCGATCAATTTGCTTCTGAATACAAAATAAAGAAGCATTGTTGGTTTAATAGAATTCTTATACTGGTCTGAACAACCATCCGAAAATAAAGTAGCATTCATCACACCTTTAATGTCGTAAAACATTAGTACTTTGTAAAGCACTGTTGCAATTTCAGAAGATCCTCTTTTACCAGTAGTTTTACATTTATAAAATGGAGCACTCTCCTTAGTTATGGGCAAATATAATACTTGTTGCAAGTAAAAAGCTCCACATAAGATTACAGAATCATCTTTCGATTTGTCTTTAAACTTTTCTTTAATTTTCCTCACAGTGTAATTTTCTTTGATGTTTTTATCATACTGCTTTTTTCAATTTACACTTTCATCTCCTTGTTTGTGTGTCATACAAAGTGAACATTGGTCTTTTTTAGGGTCTATGGAATGACCGTTTTTTTTTATCTTAAATAAGTAGTGAAACTTCCTGACTTAACACTTTAAAACATTAACGGTCATTGCTGACAACATGTAGTAACAAAATATAAAGACTCAACATTATAATCGCCTGCTTTTATGCAGTTCAGAAACTCTTATCTTCTCACCTTCTGTCCAGAAATCTAAAAATAAAAATTTATAAGACAATTATCCTGCTGGTTGTATTATATGGATGTGAGACATAGTTGCTTCTCTTCGAGAAGAACATAATCTGAGAGTATTCAAAAACAGGGTGCTTAGGAAAATATTTGGGCCCAAGAAAGATGAAAATGGGGACTGGAGAAAACTGCATAATGACGAGCTTCATAACCTGTACTCGTCACTGGATATAGTAAGGGCAATTAAATCACGGAGGATGCAATGGGCTGGACATGTTGCATGCATGGGGGAGGAAAGACATATCTAAAAAGCATTGACTGGGAGACTCGAAGGGAAAAGACCATTTGGAAGACCTAGGTGTAGGTGGGAGGACAATATTAAGATAGATTTAAGAGAAGTAGGATTTGAGAGGGATAGTTGGATGGAGTTAGCACAGAATAGGGTTGAATGGCATGCCCAGGTAAGCAGGGCAATAAACCTTTGGGTTCCATAAATTAGGTAATATTCCTTTAGCTTGCTTAGGAATTATCTATTGCCATTGAGAAGTAAGTAAGTAACATTATAATCAGTTTCAAAGGATTTTTAAATGGTTTCATTATAAGATAAAAATATAATTTTTGGGACAAATAGCCTACATGTCATATGCGTGAAAGGGTTAAAATTTTACAATTACCAATAACCAATAATATTATTTAGATAACACTCATAATACAGGGTCTTTATTATAAGTTAAGACCGGGCGACGGAAGGCTTGAAACCGGGCGACAGAAGGCGCGCGCAGCCGGTCTGACCTTGATGCAACAGCGGCACGTGCAGTTATTGTTAAAGTGTCAACATGGTGAGACCCATTTCGCTGCAGCATCGTATTTTTGTGTGTAAACATTATTTTAAGTACGAGTCTGCTAGACGTGTACGTGATGAATTTATTCGGACATTTCCTGCTGATGTGCCACCTTCAAGAGCACAAATTCACAGAATTGTTAATAAATTTGTAAATACTGGCTCAGTGCAAAACAAAAAGCATGTGCGCACACGAACAGTGTTAACAGAAGAAAAGCTAGACGAGATTGGCGCTTATCTTGAACATTCACCAAATAAATCACTCTCAAAATTAGCCCAACAAGTAGGGGTTTCAGTTTCTTCTGCACACAAAGCAACAAAGTTGTTACACCTCAAACCGTACAGATTTACACGGGCCCATTGTTTAAAACCTGCAGCAGCAAGATTGCGATATTGTGAGTGGTTTCTGTCATCAGTGGATAATGGTTTAATCGACCCCCAGCTTGTGTTCTTTTCTGATGAAGCCTGGTTCCATCCGAATGGTCGTGTGAACAGTCATAACTCACGCCATTGGTGTGCAGAAAATCCTAATGGTGTGTATGAAATCCCTCATTACGATAGGAAGATCGGGGTTTGGTGTGCTATTAATGGAAGGCGAATAATTGGGCCTATATTTTACGAGACTACAGTAGATTCAGAGATTTACCAAGATGACATTTTGGTGCCATTCTTTCAGCAGTTGACGGATGAAGAAAAAACGCGCGGGTGGTTTCAACAAGATTCGGCCACCGCTCATATAGCGGAAGTCTCCCTTCTTAAAATTTCGGAAGTGTTTGCTGACAGAGTGATCAGTGCTGGTCTCTTTCCACCTCGCTCCCCAGACCTCACAGTGTGTGATTTTTACTTGTGAGGTAAACTTAAAGATAAGGTTTATCGAACAAATCCTCACACATTGGAGGAGCTGAAAGAAAACATTACGAATGAAATTAGGGCCATTACAGTGGAAGAACTCACTCGCGTCAGCCAGAATGTGGTTTCCAGATACAATGCCTGTATAACACAGGAAGGACGACACTTCCAACATATGTTATAAGGTAAGCCTATATAGCCTACACTTTAAGCAGGGAAGCCGCGCGCATGCCGCCCGCGGCTAATGCGGACTCCGTAGCGGAGAGTGAAAACACCGGTCGCCCGGTCTCAACTTATAATAAAGACCCTGTATAAAATAATCATGAATTTTAACCAGATATGTCACGGTTGCACCACCACAAAATATCATGACTACTCATATGAACAGTTAAGTCGCTTTGTTGGAAAGCTATGACTCTCCACTTGAAATACCCAAACCTTTTTATTCTATTGCTCTGAAACTATAGAAGAAACTTCATGTGGATGTAGTTTACATAAGGAAGTATTCAAAACCTAAGTAACTCAAAAATAATTTTTTTTCAGTTACGTCTCTTCACCTGGAGGACGATGAATAGAGCTAACTTAACAGATATTTCAGAATGAGAAAAGGCTAGCACTGGTATTGGCATCCAGTTCAATTATTTATCAATTTAGAGACATACATTTGATTACACTCATGGGCCACCTTTTCATTCTTCTGGCTCACCTGTAGAAAAAATTCTGGCACCACTTGCTCTCCCATACCCACTTGTAATTTTTTCATCTTTCCTGTTCAATAAAACACACTTGTACTGCTATCTATGAGTGCCAATATCCTTTTTGAGAAAGGAGCTGTTTTTGAGGCAAGTGATTCTATCTTGGTAGAATTGCCAAAGGTAGTGATACTGATTTATGCTGGCCAGCCCTTTTGGCATCCTCAAAGACAACTTACCAATAGAGTTATGCTAGCTGTACCTTCTCCATTACTTAAATACCATTACTTCATTTCTTTGATTATGAGCATCATATTGCAATTGTTGTGAATAAAGAGATGGAAGTGCATATATGCTTTGACTGAATTTATATAGTAGCCTGTTCCTTATTGTTAGCTGAATTTTCTGTCATATTTAACATATATATTATTTTTGTTGTAAACATCCCTTTTCCCCAACTAAAACAAAGCCTACAAGAATGAAAACGATATCAGTGGATTAGTTTTTACAGACTTCCAACATAGCAAATTCTGTGTTAAACTTAATTTTTGATTAAAATTTTCATATATCGGTATATAAATTTTATTTTATTTCTTTTTAATTTCAACTTTATTTGTACACATTTTCAACATATGTGCTAGGTTCTGTGGATATATCAGCAGGCCATGTATCTATTGATGCGGCCTACATTTTTTTTCTATTGTTGGTGTGTTTTGGCTTCTGATTTATTGAAAATCAGTTATGATACAATTATGATTATGATACATAATGTGATGAAATAGCAGTGTTGATTCATGGAGCCTTTAGGATTTGAAAATATGTAAAAAAACCCACGTCAAATTGGCCTGCAATGGAGTTTGAACCCAGAACCTCCTGAATGCGAACCCTAGACATTTCTCAAGTAACATGAAGTCTACAGCAATGAATAAGGTATCAGTGGATATATTTTTTACTGACTTCTGATATAGCATACTCACTACCCATCATTTGCATGTACTCAGGCTTTAAGTCTTGCCTTTGCTTGATACTGAGATAACTGAATATGCACTTCCTTCATTTCAGTAAGATTTTAATTTCAACAACCCAACAAAAGACTAAATCATTTTTTAGAGAGGTGAAAGAAGGTTGAATGTGCAAAATCTTGGCATGGTTTGGGTACCTATATATACACACATGCACATTGCCTATGAACACACACACACTTTCTCTCTCTCTCCTAAAGATGTTTATTCCTGCATGATAAATTCTTGTGTTGTCAGCACCTGGTCTTATATCATGATTTGTAGGGATATTTGCATAATTTCATATCTAATCACTATATCTTGTGCATTCTACACATTTTACTGTACATGCTTACCAGAATTGGTCGTTTCCATAAGAGTTTTCATTCTAAAACACCAACTTCATGTTCTTCAGAATCCTGTAGCAATAAAATGTTATTTACTGGGTCAATCATTCTACAACTTCCTCCAATATTTCTTTTAAAAATTGTGCTCCTTTATTTGCAGCCATTTCTCTAGCAGTCTGTCCATCCTCGTTGATTGCACTGAGATCTGCACCTTTTAATACCAAAAATTTTGCAACCTCTGAATGTCCACCCTGTACTGCTCTGTGCAATGGCCTCCAGTCTCCAGCACTCCAACTGTTCACATCAGCTCCTCTCTCAAGAAGTAGTTCAATGGCTTCTAGATGGCCATTCCATGCAGCATAATGCAGTGGGGTGCTTTGCCATCTAAGCACACAATAGATACTACAGTCAAACCTCTGTAATAGTATTAGTTTATTTATTTATTTATTTTATTTTTATTTAAATATTTATACAAAACAAAACAAGACCACCTGAATGAGCAAGCGCTCGTGCTCAGGCACAGTTCAGCCATTTACATTACAAAATACAAATTACAAATACATAAAGAAAATATAATTAAATCAATACCTAAAAAATAATAATAAAAAAAGAAAGAACAGAAAAGTAAAAAAAAAAAAGGAAAAGTAGTAAGAACAAGAATTGAAACCCTGAGTTATTACAAATAACTCTGGGTTCAGTAATAGCAATAGTTTAATTTTGTCCTATAAATCAAATGTATGATATTGGACAAGTCAAGTCTTATTCTAGATACTTAAAAACTAAACAGAATTAAACACTAGATAGCAGCAATAACTTAGGACTAAAATATTAATGTAGCACTTGGTTACACAGATATAGGTTATATTACAAAATTTACATTACAAGAATTTATAATTACAAAAAAGTTAAAAATGGCTTAGATTAAACTAGAAATTAAATGTGGCAGATTGTATGTGATATACTGTTAACTTATATAAAATTATACTACAATCTGTTCATCCATGGAATCTTTTATACTGTAGAACTGGTGGCTGAGGAGATATGTTTTTAGTTTTCTTTTGAAAGTTTTTGTATCCAGGTTCTTTAAGCTTTTTGGTAATCTGTTGTACATTAAAATCAAGCCCAGACTGGCTCCTTTGGGGGCTCTTGGCTAGAGACCGAAGAGGGGCCCCCTTACCAAGAACGCCAGGGGTCCTCCCCTGGAAAAGTTTTTAAAATTACATGCCTGAAAACCACATTTTCTGCTGTTTTGGCACTTCAAGTATTTGAGTAAAGGCAATATCTTTATAAAAATTAAGCTTTTCTGTTGTAGTTTACATAAGCTTACAATACATTTTTATATTATTTTTATTATATCTAAACCTGGGACAGACTAGAAAAAATAATAATGGATTATTACTTGGAAATGAGAGTGAGCAACATTTTTAGATTTAGGCGACTTAACCTGTGCTAAAGCCATCATCTAAATCCTACTGCCACACCTCAATAAAAAAAAATAATTAGGGAAAACACAAATGAGTAAGCCAAACATGTGTAAAGGAGAAAGTTGTCTTTCACTACAATTATGTTTTTATAATCAAAAGAAAAAATGCTCCAAATGAATTATTTACAATTTTAATCAAAAAGCCTTAACCTAACCTAACAGCTTTTTGGCAAGTTCTTCACTAGTCCTGGCTACTTCATCTATAATTACATTTTATCCAAGTTATAAAATAATCCTCTTTCAACATAGCAGATGCAAATTGCCAATTGGTCCATAACATCTACATCTTCCTGGGTACTATGTTCCATCACACTGTATATTATGCTACTGTGAAGGTATTTCAAAATAATATTATGGCCCATCAAATAATTACTTTAATTTGTTTGTTGATAAAGGTTTTTGACAAAAATGTCAGCAAAGAGCCTCATCCAAGCAGTCCTTTAGTTCACTTTTCTGTACTTTTTCTTTTGTTTATTATTTTCAGTTTGTGCTTTTTGCTGTCTTCAATACACTTTCTGACATAATTTTGTAAAATCACATCATAATTTGCAACCAATATGACTACTTCAAGAAATTACCATAATTTTCTATAGAGTCCAATGTATAAGCCCTTTCTACTTGATCGCCTCTGTATGCAATACCTTGCCTCCCAATAAACAAAACTATATCAGTTAAACATTGAACAACCAATCTTCTGGTGTGAACTTCTCTTTCTCAGTTTCTGGTTTGGTTACCAGTCAGAAGAGTTGAAATATCATGACCTTTTTAGCTTTGAAAAGCTGCCTTAGCTGCGAGTACATGATAAGAAAAATTTTCATGAATCTCAGTGGATTTATAAATATGCTTAAGAGAAATGTCATGGCCGCTAATAAATATTCTTTGAGTCGGGGCTCTCGGCAATCACCGGCCAGACGACCTGGCCAGTCCAGGCCTGATTAAAATACCCATGTGGAAAATACTGCTTCAACCTTTGGTAGTACTAGGTGTATCCAAATGTAAATCTTTTGATATTCTGGTGTGACAGTCATGTAGGCTTGAATTTTTATTAAACTGATTTATATTTTTATGTATAAAGCTCAGAGTTTCCAAAATGTACAGGCATGGGAATGTTAATATTTGAAGCTCTTCAAAAAGTGATGTGCTGGCTGTTCTAACGGGTACTTGCAACATTACTGTATAGCAATGACCGATATAATGTAAACCTGCATTTAGCAATATTTTTCTTTGGTTCTGGAAAATTTCCTTAATTAAATTAATAATTAATTAATAATGTTAAATGTAACTCTCTACAATGATGAAATTATTTTAGAACCATCCTTTAATAACAATATTTTGAGGTTCAGTTTCATTGCAAACCAGTGGCTTAGAGATACCTGTATGTGTAGATGTTTCTTACGATTTATACATGATAACTGGTGAGCTATGCAGGAAGAGATTAGGCTTGCAGCTAAGAAGGTTGTAGGATATAAGATATGATTAGAAATAAACCATCTTTCGAGGAAGAACATGGCGAATTAGTAGAAGAGAGAAAGTAAAAAAATTTACAGCAGTTACAGAACCTAGTAACAAAAGAAACCAGACAGGAAGCAAGCATTATTGTTGGAAGAAAGAAAAGGGAGTCCCTTGGGGTTTCTGGAGTTTGAACTACTAGATTTTTGAGAAAGTCTTGAGTGGTAAAGTTATCAGCTTTATGCACTGATTAACCCCTAGATTGCACCCTCATATCTGTTTTAGACTGAGTCAGCCCCAGGGCTACAATGAGACCAGAAGCAATAGGTCAATTGCACAGTCCCTTTGAGTGTGTAGTACAGTTTATCCACCAACTGCACCACCCCATAAATTTATAGACAGTATCAACAAAGATTAATATTAGAAACAGGTTGTCAAGCTGCCACAATGCAACAGCAATAATACTTCTTGTGACTTACCTATTTCCTGCAGATATATTGGCTCCAATATTGATTAGTTCTTTTATCAGCTCAGTGTGACCTTCCTTGGCAGCCAGGTGTAAAGCAGTTCGCCCATCTTTATCTTCTATCATAATCTTTGCACCATGACTGATGAGTTGTAGCACAATACTAATGCGTCCAAGCTCAGCAGCTTTCAGAAGTGGAAATATGCCTGCACTATTAGCAATATTTGCATCCATACCAGCATCCATCAGGACTTGCAATACCACTGGTTCCCCATATTCTACTGCACCCACAAGGGAACTCCACTTGCCTGCATCCCGTCTGTGTGCTTGAAGAAACTGAAGGAACTCACTGAGGTTCTCTTTCCGTTTCTTTAACTGAGTTGTCTGTGAAGAACAAATATTTTGTATAATTTCTAACATGAATTTTTATTTTTATTTTTATTTTAATTTCTTCCTGTAACACTTGTGACAAAGAATACCATGTTTTGAAAAATAAAATCTGATGTGAAGTTCACATAACTTCCTCTGCCCAAATAAAAGTTAGCCCTTAGTATAATATAATTATTATGTATGACATTTTCTTCGTGTAAATTGGTTGTAAAAATGAAGAGAATGTTGTTACCACAACACATTGCATCCCCTAAGGATATAATCCAAATAAAATCAGATTAATGTACTCTCCTAACTTTCTTTACTTTAAGCATGGCCAATACCTTTTTCTCATTTCACATTCTGATATGGAATAAGAGGTCATATTACAAAGAGCATGTATTCAGAGTGGGTGGCTTATAACTACCCTTCAGATAATGTTTTTGAAAAAATGTTTCATATAAAACTTTTAGCTCTTAGCCTAGTATAAGTGCGCCATGTGTAAAATTTAAACAAAATCATAAGGGCGAGAAAATCGTGACAAACGAAATTTTCTTCATGTAAAGTCTCCTTAAAAATAAGAGAAAGTCATCACCAGGGCCCGGATTCTAATGACATGTCATTTTTTTGTTGATGCTGCATAGACATTGCCAACTTGTGGATAAATCCTAATCATGGCCTCTAGATTATAGAAATGCATTTTTGTTAGGTCATTTTTTGTCATTTTATGCAATTTTATATTTTTAGGGCATTTATTTCAATTTTAGGTCATTATTTTGTCATTTTCGTGTCATTTGCTTCCTTATTTAGTCATTTTCATGTATTTACATTGAGTGTATAAACTTTTTTTTCGGCGCTAGCGGTGGTGTCTTTGAAGTGTTGTTTGTTTAATGCAAGAAGGAAAAATTCGGCGTTAATGTGTTGACATGTCTCAGTCGGATGTGAGAATCAAAGAAACGCCAAAATTTTTTTATATATTACTATTGTTATTAGATTGACTTGGCACCAGAGTCTGCCATCTGCTTGGATCTGAGAGTGCAAACTACTGTTTGCCCTCAATAAACAACAATATAATCCAGCAGACCACAATAGGATGTGCCGAATTTTGACTCACCAGTGCCTCAGTGCCAGTATAAATTTCCGTGAGAAAAGAACATTCACAACATTACAGTTTTTACAATTGAAGAGTGTAACCCAAATAGCTGCTAAGTGCCATTTTTGTAAAAAATTAGTTTTTGCATCAAAACCCTTCTATATGTCATTGCCAATTGACCCAAGACACGGCTACGTGCCACAGTATTTAGTGTAGTTCAAACATTGATCACAAGATGGAAGCTCTGCTATGTCCCTCATGCATTTAGGAATACATTTTTTACTGTAACTCCTAAACAACTTTTTGGCACTTAGCAGGTATTTGGGTTACACTCTTCAATTATGCACAAACTAGTCTATAACTTTGTGTGAACAATAATATTTTTTTATAAATAAAATATCAGTTTTTTGGGTCATTTTTTATAATTACTAAGTCTTTTTTTTTTAATTTAGGGTCATTTTATAGGTCATTTTCCAAACAATTTTAGGTCATCAGAATCCGGACCCTGGTCATCACCAATCTTCGTGTCACATCCCCTAACCCAAATACAAAATTTTGTTTTCATATGATTTTCCGTTACAAGAGGTCGTAATGCAAACAGCGAATATTCAGAGTGGGTAGCTTATAACTACCCTTCAGATAATTTTTTTTTTCCGTAAAAACGTTTCAAATAATAGTTTTAGCTCTTAGTATAATTCCGGGGTTTGCGGGCAAAGAGAGTTAAGTCCACTTTCTTGTTACTGAGAATTAGTGTGACTTAACGCACTATACCAGCCCAACATAGCTTTAGAGATGGGTAAACCCATGAGGCACACATCCTTAACTACCGTATAATTTTGCATATGACTTACTGGACTTAAAACAAATGTAGAGAACAAGTTTATCTATAACTCTATGGACATATCTCAATTTTTTAGGATGGTGGACTTAACTCTCTTTGCCCATGCACCCGCAAATTAAGCAACCCATGTCTAACATTTAATGGAAATTGTTAGAACTGTTTTTGAGAAAATTGTGAATAAATAACATTTCTTCATGTAAAGCCCCTTAAAAATAATAGAAACTTGTCACCAATCTTTGAGTTGTATCTTCAGAAGGTACATGACCCAAAAACAAAATTTTATTTTCATACGATTTTACATTCTGGAGCCAAGTTGTTCAAACACAGACACACACACAGACATGTTCCCGAAAATAGTATTTTTGGATTCAGTGGACCTCAAAACGTGTATTTATGTTATTCATGTTAACTTCGAATTGGGGGTCGAAAACAGTATTTCCTCTACCCATAGTACCTATGATGCTGAAAGAGGAAGTAATAAGGAAACAAACAAATATAAACTTAAGACTATTCAATTAGAATAATATTGCACTTGTGCACACGCATATAAGCAGACACAAACAAACAACAAAAAGTTAAATATTTGCTCCATACACATGGATTTGAATTATGGCCAAAGATCCTTTCAATGCTGCCAGTGTCTTCCAGAATGTTTTTAGGAAGGCTAAACTTTTGGCAGACACTGGCCATTAATTGAGGAATGGTTCCTCGGGCGCCTACCATTAAACCCATCACACTGATAGCAGTCAGGTTGTATTTTTGTTTATAAAAATCTACAGTGGGATCATAAATCTGTCATTTCTCTGCATTCACCTCTTCTGGCTGCTGTTCATAGGATTCGAACCTGATCGTAGGGTCCAGTATATATCCTTCAGATGACAATATTATATCAATTCTCATATTGCTCCCTTCACTGGAAATGCCATGAACCTCTTCATATACATTGTAAACAATTCCCCTTAATGTGTTAACAATGATGGAGCACACTGCATGATGACGAGAATTTTGTAGAAGATCACCATGAGAATAGAGCCCAAGGACATGCGCAAGGGTTTCAAACTCCCTGTGGCATTGCCAGTTTTTTCTAAAGTATTTGAAAAATTAATTAATAAGCAATTAACAATGCATTTTGAGCTCAACTCTCTTTTTTCTAAATCTCAGTATGGTTTTAGATCGGCAAGATGCACTGCTGAGGCTGTTGAACACCTCATTGAGTGTGTCATCAATGGATTTGAAAAACAAGATTCCACTCTGACGGTGCTGTGTGACTTGTCAAAAGCTTTTGATTGTGTATCACATGAAATCTTATGTAATAATTTAGAATATTATGGAATTCAGGGAAAAACGCTCAATCTAATCAGATCTTACTTATTAAATCGCACACAAGTAACTTGTATTAAAGGCCAGTTTTCTCCTTCTGCAACAATTAATACTGGAGTACCTCAGGGATCCATTTTGGGTCCTCTCCTGTTCTTAATAATGATTAATGATTTGCC
Organism: Ectobius pallidus; assembly: GCA_964059195.1. Taxonomy (NCBI): domain Eukaryota; kingdom Metazoa; phylum Arthropoda; class Insecta; order Blattodea; family Ectobiidae; genus Ectobius; species Ectobius pallidus. The sequence goes on along the minus strand of CAXKWD010000008.1, from coordinate 71,777,770 downwards.
ATTTAACCTAAATTGTGACTCTGTCTTATATGCTGATGACACCTCTTTATTAACCAGTGGCTCTTCTTTGAATGATGTCAATATCTCAATGGAATTATCATTAAAAACAGCTACTAAATGGTTTGAGGTTAATGGGTTCAAACTTAATAATGATAAAACTCAACGCATTCTTTTTTCTCTTAAACAATTACATAATGAATTTTGCAACGCCCACTCCCAACCAACCCCTCTAAATTCCTCTTCTTCTGCCTTGAAGATCAAACGTGGAAGAATGCTGCTCTCAGCTCGGCCGACCCTTAAATAAAATACTAGGTAACTACGGGAGGGAAAGGCGTTACGTAACGAAGAGCATGTAAAATTATTTAGATGCACTTCGCAGCTGAGAATATAAACTTAGCATGTGAAAGCTAAAAGAATTTTATTATTAAAATTTTAAAATTCTTTTCTGCCTGATGGGCAAGACATAAATTTCATTTAGTATATTTACAGATTTTAGGCCTGATGACCAAATATGAAGAACATACAAATTAAAATAATAAGATTATTTTATATACATTTAGGGCCTGATGGGCCTGTTTCAATACAAGAGTTATTCTTTAAATACTTTCCCAGAACAGGGGTTAAAATACATGCATGTTATTTTATAATTTTAACACTTCAAACTTGTCTCGGCCGAGTAATTAAATTCATTATTGGTTAATATCAATGATACATGCAAATGGCCGGACAAACATATAATTACTTATTTAGCATGCTTTTCACAAATACAATCATGCGGAGTGCATAGCTCCCAACATAAAATATTGTTTACATACCTTTTATCTTATAAGCAAAACTGCCAGACATTCCTGGACAGAAAATACATTGGTTCCGGATTGCAAGCTGGTGTGGCCTATATGCTATCAGGATAACGTGTATCAAACCCTACTTAAATAGAATACAACCGAATGAAAGAAATAAGTACACCAGATTCTAAAAGACTCCCCATATAAGTGCAATAAATATTTGATGCTGCACAATCCCTTATTTCCACTCAGCAAAACAATAATAAATGAAAAGAAACACGAGGGAGAAGCCCTATATAAATAATTCCCCTGAAACTTGCATGTATACTGAAACTACAGTACTAAATCAACATGAAATTAAAGTAAAAGAACCCATCCTTAGTAATCACTAATAAGTTTCTAGTAACACTGGAAGATTAATTAAATAAATTCAGATACACGTACCTGCTCAAATCCTGACATGGTTGGCCTCGCGGCCACCATATTGTGTTCTTGTTTACCCAGTCCCATGGCCACACACCAGGCTTGCAGCCCGTTCACAAAGGAAGTAGAGAATGGAGAGAACGAGGCCTATGTTGCCTCGGCTTTTATAGTCAAGCCCCCCTCTCTTCTCATAATTGGTAATAATCTCGTACCAATCGGATTGTGAATAATAAAACAAATGAACTGTTCGACGAATGACAAATAAGAGACAGAAGAGCGCGAAGTTGCTCCCCTCACTAGCGCTGACGCGCATCTGAGCTGCACACCAGCACTGCAGATGAACTGGGAACCCGTTCCCCTCAACACGAGGCGACCACCCCTACCGAGCGAGCGCTTCCGAAGCAAAACGAAGTTAAATACCATTCAAGTTACCAGACTTCATACGCAACAAAGATCACATGATTCTTTACTGCTATATTCCTGAGTAAAACAGATACTTCATTCCCATACTACTAATTAAAATTCCATTCTAATTTAAATCTGTTTTATCCAACTTGAGCCAATGTCATGCCCTTTAAAAATTGATATTATTTTTAATATTGGCTCAATTCTCCCTGTCCATGACTTGGAATATCTTGCTTAATATATTCCAATTTAATAAGAAAGACATCACTAAAACTGTTCATAGAGTTATGGCCTTTCCACAACGGCCCCTGACTCACACATGCACCGACATTAAAATGGACGAATCATACCTTCATTCGGAGATTTCACACTCTCACATGGCTTTATAGTCCATACTTGGTATACGTCCTTGTTTTGGTGCTCACTGCCAGTTCACTGTTGCCTTCCGAGGAGAGAGTAGACGAAATTGCGAGTCAGCGTCCACAAACCCTCACAGCGACTGAGCAGCTGGTCAGGTAGCTCGTTGAGGAAGACGCCCAACAGTATGACATCTAGTGAGTCTACTCCACCTCCCATTACTGCTTCTGAAAGTACAAGGCAAGCGGCAGACTATGGCAAGACAAGATACATAACATAAATCAGACCCTCCTACGCTTATTGATCTCGAAGTTACATTTAAGATGATAATCAAAATTACTATTTAAGAAAATTAAGTTTGAGATTATCCAAAACAAAACTTTACTCTAGAGAAATAAGACGTCCTAAGAAGAGAAAGAGACTAGACTAAATATTATAATTAAAATTGCTTAAGATCCATAAATTACAAAATATTAGACAGGATAAATTCATGAGAAAATAGAAATATTGGTAAATGATTGGATTAATCCTAACCTACAAATTTAAGAAACTGATTCAAATTTTACATAAAGATAATAACAAGCTATATACAATAAGTCTAGTTTGGGAAAAGTCAATCTTCTATAATTCAAATAAAGATTTTAATATAGATGACCTAATTGAGTCAGGAAATCAAAATCCTGATAAATATAAGACATAATTAGTAGAAAGATACTTTAATAAGGCGAGATGAAATTCCTCTTCTCCTATGGTGTGGATCTCCTTGTTGAGACCAGACCATATCTCCCCATCCCGTCATCTGCAAGGAGGGACTCCCCGGAACTTCAGACATCGAGGTTCTTCTGTCGTACTCCCCAGTATTCATCACCGACTCGCCTAGACATGATGTCGGATGACAGGAGAAACCGAAGACCATCTCTTCTTATAATCATGCTGAAATTTATGTCTTACAAAGGGAAAGTCAGCTAAGCAGTCAGGGAATTACTATGTCTTTTTGCAATGACTAACATGAGCCTTTATAGTCTTATTTGAATCCGAGTCTTTAAGTAAAACAGTCACTGGAGTAAGAAACTTCACCACGTTGAAAGGACCACGAAACTTGACCGCGAGTTTAGCGGCAAATCTATCTATTGCTTTACTTTTAGGGAAGTTTTTAACATAAACCCTATCTCCAACATTAAAATTCACTGGAATCCGATCAGCATTATATCTCTTCTCTGTTTTCTGATGCGCTAATTTCAGATAGTCAGCAGCCCTTTTCCAGATCTGTCTGACAGTAGCAGCATCCTTGACTTCTGGTAAGAGATCACTGATTGACCAGGCATTAGTAAGAGGACTGTTAGGTTTAAATGAAAACATCAACTGAAAAGGAGTCTGTTTATGCGATTCATGCTGGGCTGAATTGAAGGCAAATTGCAACCAGAACAGCTCTCTGTCCCATGCAGCATGATCCTCTGAGTGGTACGCTATCAGAGCGGCCCTCAGGTTCCTATTAAAACGTTCACTGTGATTGGGCGACGGATGAAAAGGGGCAGTCTTTACGTGTTGAATTCCCAGGGAAAAGCAAAACTGTTTGAACTTTCTCGAAATGAAATACGAGGCATTATCAGATGCTATACTACGCGGAAAGCCTACTGTAGAAAAGATTCTTTTGAGGCACTCTATAGTTGAATTAGAAGTGGCTACTCGAACAGGAAACATCCAGACAAATTTAGAAAAAGAATCTACAGCTACCAAAATGTAAGAATTACCGGATCTAGATCTAGGAAATTTCCCCACGAAATCTATAAAGAGCCTGTCCAAAGGAGCCTTGGGCACTTCGGATGACAAGAATCCGAGCTTAGTGCACTGAGCAGGTTTTGCCGAGCTGCACTTCTGGCATGCTCTAACCTGGGCTCTAATAAACCCATCTATGCCCTTCCAAGTGAAAGTTTCTCGTATTTTGGCTCGCGTCTTATAAAATCCTAGATGGCCACCCACCGGAGATTCATGGTAATACTTGAAAACCATGTCCCTTAAGGCAGAGGGCAGCACAATTCTAGATTGAGATCTATGCGCAGGAGCACTATATAAAACACTATTTCTAAAGATGTACTGCGGTACATCTTCTCCACTTTGCAAGCGGGCGATTAGAGGAGCAAGTTCTTCATCACTGGCTTGGTGATCCTTTAATGCCGTAAAAGCTAAGGGAAACTCACCCAGAATGTTACCCACCATCCCTGACAACTCTTTAGGCTCCTCGATACTGCAATCAGGACTGCCCAAGATCTCCTCCGGACTGAACATCCGCGTTAGAGCATCGGACACCTGATTCTCAGTAGCTCGGATATGCCTAGCCTTAAATTTGAATGCAGAGAGACGCACTGCCCACCTAGCGATCCTGCCGGTTGTCCGTGGCTTCGCTAAGACCCAGCTTAAGGCCTGACAGTCTGTCTCAAGCTCAAATTCCACATGTTCAACATAGACCCTGAATTTCTCTACTGCAAACAAGACAGCGAGAGCTTCAAGCTCATACATTGAGTACATGCGTTCAGGAGCGGTCAAAGTCCTGGAAGCATAAGCTACAGGCCTTCTTCCTTCCTCGAATTCTTGCAAGAGAACAGAAGCTATGGCCACCGGTGAGGCGTCGCACTGAATTACAAATTTCTTAGAGAAGTCTGGCATGGCAAGCACGGGGGGATTCATAATGGCGGACTTCAATTTTTCAAAACTTTCTTGGCAAGCAGGAGACCAGACAAATTTAGAACTTTTCTTTCTTAGATCATTCAAAGGGGAGGAAAGTTCAGCCATATTTGGTACAAACTTCCTGAAGAAGTTGACCATCCCTATAAACCTGGCTACGCCCTTGGCATTCTTGGGAGGGGGAAATTTTCTAATTGCCTCGGTGCGTTCTGGGTCGATGGCAACGCCGTCAGCTGAAACCAGATGACCCAGAAATGACAGTCTCCTAGCGGCTATAGTAACCTTATCAGGATTAACTGTAAGTCCTGCGGCTCGTAGGCGCGAGAACACTTCTTGAAGATGCTGCAAATGCTCTTCAAAGGAATTAGAATAGAGAACCAAATCATCCAAATAATGATACACAAATTTAAACTTTACGTCTGAAAAAATTTGATCTAGCAGTCTAGTAAGGACCTGGGCTCCTGTCGCTAATCCAAATGGGACTCTTAAAAATTCGAACGAGTTGTACGGAGTCGAAATAGCTGTCAAACGCCTTGAACGTTCAGTAAGGGGTATCTGATAGTAAGCCTGATTGAGGTCAAGGGACGAGAAAACTTTAGCACCCGAAAAGAAACTGAAAGCAGTGTTAATGTCTGGTATAGGCACCGAATCTATCTTTATTTTGGCATTGAGGTGCCTGAAATCAACCACTGGCCTGAAGCGCCCATCACCCTTAGGCACCAAAAAGATAGGACTAGAATAGTTGGACTTGGAGACCTGAAGGACTCCTTGTTCAACCATTGCGTCAATATGTTCTTTCAAGATCTTCAACTTTGGTGGATTGAGGCGATATGGTGCTCTACGGACCGGTTGATCATCAAGTAGCTCAATGTCATACTCTAAGACATTAGTAAGACCCAGTTCCGGAGTCAAAACATCAGGGAAATCTTGCAAAATCTTACTAACTTGACTTTTCTCAACGGAAGGCAAGTGTGACAAGTCCACACATACATTATTTACAGAATCAGGGAAAAAATCAAAAGGCGGTAACATATTTGTCTCTGAATTGCCCTTAGAAGAAATAAATTTAGAAAAAGGGGGTCCATAGAAGAAATCGATCTTACAAGATTCAAAGAATTTAAACTTACACTGTTTACTATCAAAATCTAGGATCAATCCTACCTTCCTCATAAAAGGATAGCCTAAAATCACAGGCATAAGTAAATTCTCAGCAACAACAAAGGGACAGACCCAAGTGAAGTTAGCAATTCTCAATTTCAGGCTTACTTGACCTACTATGGCAAGATTCTGGTCACCAGCCGTGCGTAACTTCAGCTCACTACTAACCATTTTCGGAACGTGTTTGTTTACCAAACACATTCTACTATATTCGTCTTTTGAGAGCAGAGATACAGCCGCACCGCTGTCTAGCAATGCCGACATTCTATATTTGCAAATTTCTACTTCTATCATAGGCAACTTGGCATCTACAATTGCTTCTAACTGACGTGGGAAAACTTTTTTCTTGTCAAATCCATAAATGTCACTATCAGGAGTCAAATTCGGGACTTTCTTTTTTCTACGATTACTTCTCTTCTTTCTTTTACATGGTGTTTTCGTAGTACGATCCGGATCGTCCATATTTACAGGCAAAATCTTCTTACTAAGCACCTTTTTATTTAGAAACGCTGCACTATCATCACTATTGTCTTTCAACCTAGGCCTAATGTCTTTGTCTGAGCGCCTTTTATGAAATATGCTATTAACAAAAGTCCTCGTGGCATAAAAACGGTCTGTCTGGCTTCTACTGTCCGTACCGTGAGTTTTGTCAAAAACCGTAGTCGCAGTCACCAACCTAGAGCTGATCAGTTCCCTAGCCGGCGTGTCAACGTCTTTACAGTGAGTAGAGTTTGTCATCACCACTTCGTCAGTCATCTTTCTATCACATATAGCGCTACTAGACATCTTCGGTTTACCCAGGGCCCTTGGGTAAGACCTACATCATTGCGAAGAGCGTTTCTGAACATTACCATTTTGCATCGTTTGATTTTTCCCACTACGGCAGTATTTAGCAATATGCCCTAATTTCCCACAATTGTAACACTTGATAGGCTTTCTATCGTTGCCACCTGCAACTGGTTTTGCTCTATCATGACTATCACTTAGTTTGACACGACTACTACTTAACTGGCCTTGTTTATCCACTCTTAAGGAGTCGGAAAAACTGATAGCATTTACTCTAGCACATAACGACTCTAGTTGCCTGAAGGAAGACGGTCTGCTCTCAAAGACTACTTTAGAACGCGTTTCAGGCGACATTCCCTCAATGACAGCATCTACTATTTCTCTCTCTGGCATGGCTAGTCGAAACACCTGAGCACATTTCTTGATGCTACGAGAGTATTCGGCAAGTGTCTCATTGAATGCTTGCGTGCGGTAGAAATGCTTAGTAATCAAAGCCGATCTAGCTCGCACTGGCACATAGGTGTCCAACAGCCTAATGTGAAAATCTTCTAGCCCTAACCCACTGTTGACGGCTTCTAAGGCAACGTCACGCAAAGAACCACCAAGTTTAGAAAATAAGTAGGCCAGCAGATTGCGTTCATCAAGGTGAAACACTGCGGCTTGACTTTTCAAATCACAGATAAAGTCCAGAAAGTCTAAAACTTTCTCTACACTTTCATCTGAGAAAAGTGAACAGTTTTCCAAAGTGGAGGCAAGCGGATGGGGAAGATTAGCGAAGGCAAGAGGAAAAGTATGAGTTTCAGGAAATGCCCTAACATTTTCTCTACCAGAATCACTATCACAATGTGAGAAGAAAGTTTGACCTGTCGCGCTCATTTCAAATCTCGATTGTCTATTTGGGTTAACAAAAGAATCCATAACTTCCCTATTATGTGACTTCTTTTCATTATCAAGCTCCTCGCTCACTGGAGCATGTACATTCTCCCTATCAGTTGATTTCACTCGGATTAGAATTACACTGACTTGGTCTTGAAGATCTTGAAACTCTGCTAGGAAGTCGGTTCCTGCAATTACCTTCTCAAGATCTGCTACTCTCTGGCAAGCATGAAGTGCACGATTTTTTACCTTTTCTGACACCGGAACACTTTTATCAAGTTTTTCTCTCACCGCTTCTACTCTGTCTTTAGCTACTGCAAGCAAAATAGGAATAAGGGACTCACCGCAATTTTTTATGTCAACATCCTTGTCCTGGTTATCTATTAGTTGCTTCTTAAGGTCGGCTACCAGATTTTTCTCATCAGGAGACAGACCTCTTATTTGCAGCTCATAGATTATGTCAGATTTCAGTAATTGGTCCGGGTCAGGGACATAACGAGTCACAGGAGATGCCATTTTACATGAAACACAGATTTCCAGCAATATTAGAATATGTACACAATAAAAACAAGATATTTACAAAATAATACACTCATAAATAAACAAGATACACAATAATAAATCTTAGCTTTCACATGGGACATTTTTAAACTTTAAAGTTCAGAAATTAAAACAAGTTAAGATTTAAGCTGAAAAAAGGCAACAGCAACTGTGGAATTTAACCACAGCTCTGCTACAAATTGCAACGCCCACTCCCAACCAACCCCTCTAAATTCCTCTTCTTCTGCCTTGAAGATCAAACGTGGAAGAATGCTGCTCTCAGCTCGGCCGACCCTTAAATAAAATACTAGGTAACTACGGGAGGGAAAGGCGTTACGTAACGAAGAGCATGTAAAATTATTTAGATGCACTTCGCAGCTGAGAATATAAACTTAGCATGTGAAAGCTAAAAGAATTTTATTATTAAAATTTTAAAATTCTTTTCTGCCTGATGGGCAAGACATAAATTTCATTTAGTATATTTACAGATTTTAGGCCTGATGACCAAATATGAAGAACATACAAATTAAAATAATAAGATTATTTTATATACATTTAGGGCCTGATGGGCCTGTTTCAATACAAGAGTTATTCTTTAAATACTTTCCCAGAACAGGGGTTAAAATACATGCATGTTATTTTATAATTTTAACACTTCAAACTTGTCTCGGCCGAGTAATTAAATTCATTATTGGTTAATATCAATGATACATGCAAATGGCCGGACAAACATATAATTACTTATTTAGCATGCTTTTCACAAATACAATCATGCGGAGTGCATAGCTCCCAACATAAAATATTGTTTACATACCTTTTATCTTATAAGCAAAACTGCCAGACATTCCTGGACAGAAAATACATTGGTTCCGGATTGCAAGCTGGTGTGGCCTATATGCTATCAGGATAACGTGTATCAAACCCTACTTAAATAGAATACAACCGAATGAAAGAAATAAGTACACCAGATTCTAAAAGACTCCCCATATAAGTGCAATAAATATTTGATGCTGCACAATCCCTTATTTCCACTCAGCAAAACAATAATAAATGAAAAGAAACACGAGGGAGAAGCCCTATATAAATAATTCCCCTGAAACTTGCATGTATACTGAAACTACAGTACTAAATCAACATGAAATTAAAGTAAAAGAACCCATCCTTAGTAATCACTAATAAGTTTCTAGTAACACTGGAAGATTAATTAAATAAATTCAGATACACGTACCTGCTCAAATCCTGACATGGTTGGCCTCGCGGCCACCATATTGTGTTCTTGTTTACCCAGTCCCATGGCCACACACCAGGCTTGCAGCCCGTTCACAAAGGAAGTAGAGAATGGAGAGAACGAGGCCTATGTTGCCTCGGCTTTTATAGTCAAGCCCCCCTCTCTTCTCATAATTGGTAATAATCTCGTACCAATCGGATTGTGAATAATAAAACAAATGAACTGTTCGACGAATGACAAATAAGAGACAGAAGAGCGCGAAGTTGCTCCCCTCACTAGCGCTGACGCGCATCTGAGCTGCACACCAGCACTGCAGATGAACTGGGAACCCGTTCCCCTCAACACGAGGCGACCACCCCTACCGAGCGAGCGCTTCCGAAGCAAAACGAAGTTAAATACCATTCAAGTTACCAGACTTCATACGCAACAAAGATCACATGATTCTTTACTGCTATATTCCTGAGTAAAACAGATACTTCATTCCCATACTACTAATTAAAATTCCATTCTAATTTAAATCTGTTTTATCCAACTTGAGCCAATGTCATGCCCTTTAAAAATTGATATTATTTTTAATATTGGCTCAATTTGCTTCTGATGTTAAATTTTTGGGTATTGTATTGGATTCAAAACTTAATTGGTCTGATCATATTTCTTATGTTTGTAAAAGACTTTCTCGGGTAATTTTCCTACTGAGCCATCTAAAAAATAATGTATCTAAGCACCATCTAAAGATGTCCTATTATGCTTTTTTTCACAGTATACTTTCATATGGCCTCCATATCTGGGGTAGTGGTGCAGATATCTATAAAGTATTATTACTACAAAAAAAGGCTTTGAGAATAATCTCTGGTGCATCGTTTGATGCTCATTGTCGTCCATTGTTTCAAAACTCTAAAATTCTCACTGTAATCAATCAATATATCTTCAACTGTTTGATAAATATTAAGTCTAATCTCCATGAACAAAATTTTCAATATAATTTACACCATCATAACACTAGGAATAATTACCTCATAGTGACACAAAGTTCAAGATTAACTAAAACAAAGAAGTGGTGCAATAATTTGGGTATTAAGTTGTTTAATAGTTTACCCAAAACTGCACATTCAGTTAAATTAAACAGGTTTAGGACTGTTCTGAGAGACTGGCTTGCAAATAATCCATTTTATTCTATTAGTGAGTTTTTTGAAGTTAATATTGATGTTGTTTTCTAAATTTATACACTATACTGCTATTTTGACATAATTCTGTTATCCATTTTCATTCTCACTCTTATTTATATATGTTGATAACCACATTTTGATGTGGTTCAAAAACAAAATCAAATCAAATCAAAATTGTTGCCTTGGTACCTGCCAGCAAATAATGTTGGTAAAAGCTGCAGAAGAATGAACCTAATTTGATTGCATTTGGCTTTTGTGTGTTATATAATTACGTCAACTGAATTATGTAAAAAGGATAAACAACTGGGTTGTAACTTACTTAATATCACATTTAAAAATAACTTCAGAAATGATTGCATGAATTACTAAACAAATGAAAACTAAATACATTAACAAATTAATGAATTGAAAAAATAAATGAATGAACAAATAAATAGATAAATAAATATGCTTTGTAATTAATGTTTGTACACTATTTCAGACTATAGTTGGCAGAGTGACAGCATGCCAAATTCTCATGGTCAGCTATATATAGTCATTTGGGAGGGGGGGGGGAGTGATCAAGATTTTTGTATTTGCTCCAGATCATCTGGATACAACATACCAGAATCAGTTGTACGTTTCTGTTTGTATTTGCTCTTTCTATAACCCTAATTGGATAAGGGTAGATAAAAAAAAAACAGATTAAAGCAGACCAATTTTAGTAAAATGCAAATTATGTCCTCAGTTGATTATCCGATGAAAAAAAATTAGTCAGCTATAGATAACGTTGAAATGATCGCCGGCGTGGTCTTGTGGTTAGCATTGCTGACTACAGATCCATCGGCCCGGGTTCGATCCCCGGTACCACCTCGGATTTTTCTTAGGTAGGGAGGTCTGGAACGGAGTGCACTCAGCCTCATGATTCAAATTGAGGAGCTACTTCATAGAGAAGTAGTGGCTCCGGTCATGGAACCCACCATTAATGGCCATGGGTGTCAGCATGCTCACCACATGCCCCAATCCTGCCATATGCCTATGGTAGATGAAACAGCAGTCAGGTGGTAGGCCTTGTCCCTTCAGAGATGTAGCGCCAGGGAGTTTAGTTTAGAAAATGATGAAAATGCTTCTTGCTAATTCGTTATATCAGGGAGGTTTCATACTGAACTAATATATATGTACTGGTATTGTGCTATTTGGAGTCAGGCTGCATGCTATTCTTTTTAAATCCTCTTACTAAACAGCCATTTCATAATTACGGGTGGGACATTCTAGCAAATTATAACAACTATTTTTGTTTATTACATGTCATAAATAATGAATTAGAACTGGTTCTACACATTCTGTAAAATCTACTATGGCTTCTCCTTCGTTCTACATGGAAAGCATTATTAAAAATTTATTTTCAATATTTTAAATTTGTTTTTCAAAATCTGTTACGGGTGGGACATAATTTGGACACTGATTTTAATGATGCAAAACAAAAGCTCATTTTCTGTTCTGCTATTACTGTTAGGGTCTTAATGCTGTTATTAATGAAGGTATGAGGGATTCAATACAAATTATAAACTGTTTCCAGGTTGTCAGAACATTTATTTAACTCATCAATAATAATTTAACAAAACTATCACTGTTACGGGTGGGACGTTACGAGTGGGACAAAAATTCCCTTGTTTGTTATTTTACATAGTAATTAACCACACATATTTTTTTAAGTTAATCTTATACCAAATTGTACCTTAAGCTGTATATTTTCTCAAATGAAAATGGACATAGCTGATTACTCTTGACTACTTGGTTTTAAAGAGTGTTAAAATCATGCTAAAAATGGCAAGAAAAAAAGTAACTCAACGCTATAAATAAGTAAATCGACAGATTTTACACATGAAACCACTTCAAATACACCCAAGTCCTTAAAATTCAGATAATTTGAGGTTTTAAACTTATTTTTGACCACCCAATTACAATAATTTTATAACTTCTCTCTTTGAGGGAAAAATTCCCATATTTTATGAAATGGCTGTAAAGTAGATTAGCAGTAGAGTGGCTTGCAGAGTGCGACTTGCATTTATTCAAATATATTGGGACCTAATTTATGCTACACTACTCGAGTTGATGTGTGTGTGTGCACTGATGCCTTTTCACTTGTCTTTAAAAATTAAGTTTTCATCCATTTATTGTGCATTGAAATGACAACAGATGCCACGAAAACTGCTGAAAAGTGAACAACTTAATATACTATTTGTTTATATACTAAATATCCATGTGTTTATTTCATATTCTTTCTTTCTTTCTTTATTTAGGCCTGTTGGAATCACCAAAGGTGACACAGTTGTCAATTTTTACATACAGTGGCTGTACAATCATAGAACTCGTGTAAACTATAAAATGCCTTATCCAATAAATAACACTTCAGTAAATACTTAAACTTATTAATACAAGGTTCATTAAGAATAAATGCTGGAAGTGCATTGTATACTTTAACACTATTGCAGTAAGGGCTCTTGCTAGTCAAAGCTTTTCTTATTTGCGGCACATGTAACATCTCAGAATTTCTAGTATTGTAGGTATCTATCATATTGTTTCTTAAAAAAACTTCGGGGTTGTGTCTTACATAAAGGGCCGATTCCATAACAAAAAGAGAAGTCAACGTTAAAATATTAAGTGATCTAAATAAGGGCTTGCAATGAGTGAGCCAATGGACGCCACATATAGTCCTTACAACTCGCTTCTGAAGTAAGAAGAGTCTATCTGCTTCAGTACAACCACCCCAAAAAATTATACCATAGTTCAAAATACTATGGAAACATCCATAGTACACTTTTAGAAGCACTTCACAATTAACCAACCTAGCTAATCTATAAATCAAATAGCACACTGAAGCAAGTCTTCCAGATACGGTGTCAATATGAGCTGACCAATTTAGGTTACAATTAATATTAAGCCCAAGATATTTTACAGTTTCACATGTATGGACTGTCTTTCCATTCAATCTTAAAAGAGGAACAGAGTCAGACTTTTCCAGTATGAAAATCAATCAAAGAAGTTTTCTCTTGATTCAATATAAGTTTGTTTTGGTCACACCAGTTACTCATTTCATTCAAACCATTCTGAGTTCTATGGATCAATTCAGTTCTACATGTGTCATTAATCAAATGGCAAACGTCATCAGCAAAGAGCCAAATATGTCCATTGGTGATACTTTCAGGCAAGTCGTTGATATATAAAAGAAACAATATAGGCCCAAGATTTGAGCCCTGAGGGACACCCACATTAACTGGTGGAGATATTCGAGACTTGTAAGTTTTGAGCACATTGTTGTCTCCCAAATGTCTTAGGGCAACAATCTGCTGCCGATTCTCAAGATAAGAGGCGATCCACTTCAGAGGCATACCACAAATACCCATATTCCTAAGTTTGGTAATAAGCACATGATGATTCAGAAGGTCAAAGGCCTTAGTCATGTCATAAAAAAGACAAAGTATGTTCTCAGAAAAGTCCAACTTAGTGTAAACATCCTTTAAGAAAGTAAAAATGGCATCTTTAGTGGACTTGCGTTTACGAAATCCAAACTGGTTGTCGTTAAGAATGGATCGATCTTCAATAAATAAGATATATTCAGAAAAACAAGTTCAAAAATTTTTGCAAAACAAGATTGCACAGCTATGGGCCTGTAGTTTTTCACACAATGTATATCAGCCTTCTTGTAGACAGGCACAACTTTTGAGACTTTCAATTTAGTGGGAAAACATCCAGTGGAGAAGGATTTGTTAATAATTCCAGCCAAGGCCTCAAATACCTCATCCCCACATAACCCCAAAATATAACAGGGCACTTCATCAAAGCCAGAACTTTTCTTGGTTCTCAAACTACATACAATGTCACCTACTTCACCAGCGGTTGTTGGCCTAAGAATCAAATCACTATGAGTTCCAAAGTCAATATTTAAGGGTGCAGGCACATTAGCTCCAGCTAGTCTTTGCACTTCATCCACAAAATAATTACCGAATTTCTCTGCAATTGTTACTGGATTTGAAACAATTACATTATCGACAAGTAAGCTTAGATTATTATGGGCTTTATAATCTTCCTCACAAAGATTGCGAGCTACTCTCCATGATTCTTTGCTCACATTTGTAGAATTTAAAATCTGATCTCCATAATATTTCATCTTTGAGGTATCGATCAGATGAGAATGCGTCACTTTAGCTCTCTTATATGCCTCCTGATCATCAGGCGTAGAGCCTATAGCCCTGGCTCTCCAGTAGTTTTCCAAAAGTCTATCATACGATTTGATTAAGTTACCTCTTGGTCAATCCAAGAAGTATGCACATTATTCATTTTTGCAGAACAGCAAAGTGGAAAACAAATATCGAATAAATATAAAAAGGTAGCATGGTACTCATTGAAAAGTTCATCCACATTCGCACGAAGATAGTCTTTTAATTTCCAATCTTGAAGGTAGATCGAATTGCGAAATAGCTCTAGATTAGCACTTGAGAATATCCTCTTCTCAATCCTGGAGCAGTAATTTGTAGGCATACCCTCAGTCAAAATATTTACAGTTAATAAATAATGATCACTGAAATAAACGGGCATAGACTTGGCCTCCACAAATTTATCAAGGATGATGGAGTCTACTATGATATAGTCCAGTTGAGAACAATTTGCATCTACCATTCTTGTGACAGTATCATTAAGTACTGAGACTAAGTTATAAGATTCAAACAAGTCAAATAAACATTTTCTCATTCGAGAGTTTTCTAAGTTGTTTACATTAAAATCTGAGCAGATTAACAATGGTGTACAAAACATTCTTCGGACAGTAGACAAGAGGCACTCAAGGTTCTCAATAAATTGCGTAAATCCTTTTAAGGCAGGGGGCCTATACAAAATAATGATAAGTAGGCCAAAAGTATTGTAAGTCATAAGGCCAATACAAAATTCAATTACACCTTCGATCTGAAGCTTATCCAGATCATCAGATCGCACAGGATTCATTTTTAACTTAGGCTTCGTGCTGGATCTTAATAAGAGGGCAACACCTCCGCCTCTACTGTTAGCCCTGGAAGTTTTAGTCACAGTACTATAACCGTCTAATATTGAAAGTCACATTGAATGAACAGGAAAGAGCCCGGAATAGAATTGCGAAGTTTCTCCTCTGAGGTGGGAAAATGAGTTATTTTTACATAATGGTTGCAGCTGAAACTGTTGCACATACAGAACCTTTAACTGTTACAAAAGATCTGTTTAGCTTGCAGTTTTTTTGTTTCGGATAACATGGAACTGTTTCTTTTAGAAACTGTTCTTGGGATGGGATCTTAACCCTCCCATATAGCATCTACATATATTGAACTAGCATTAACATAATGACTATGACTAAATAAATAACAAAATGTTTCCAATTTATTATCTAATAAGTAGTAACTAAAAGATCTATATTATTCAGTTTCTACCAAGGTTCTAAGAATTCATCTAATGAGTAGTAACAATGGTGGTCAATCAAATATGCCAGCAATTTAAATTTTAAAATTTTCAGAAATTCTGTTGCATTAATTTCATTTGTAAGAAAATCAAATAATTTAATGTTGGTAAACATGGCTCCATCCTGTAATATTTTGGTGCTTGTTCTTTACATGTGTATGGTTGATCTTTGCCTGGTATTGTATTCGTGGATGTTTTCAGTTATTGTGAAAAAATTATTTCTATTAAGGAATTCGATTCTTTTTGAAAACATGACTGATTTAAAAATATATGCTCGGGAGAGGTAAAACATGCAATATCTTAAAAACTGGCCAGCTTTTTGTTCTCTTCTTTGCTCCCAAATCTTAATTTATTATTATTATTTTTATTATTATTATTATTATTATTATTATTATTATTATTATTATTCTTTATTCATTCCACTGCTTTTACAGGTATTAAAACAATGTCATCGGCTTTTAGCAAGATGACACCGTTAAATTTAAACAGAAATGTTTAGTATACTGCGGACAATGGATGTAGTACTCAAGATGACCGCTTTTTGCATACAATCCCTCACGTACTTTGTGATCTTCAAGTCTTTCAGTCTCTTCATTAGGGTCTTCGGTACAAGTCCTGTTGAGGAGATGATTAAAGGCAGCACAATGACTTTTTCTTGCCTCCAGAGTTGTCGAACCTCTTCAGCCAGGGGTAAATATTTGGTTACTTTTTCATTTTCACACTGCTCTAAATTGTGAGTATTTGGTATTCCAATGTCTATGAGATATGTGGTCCGGTTGATTTTATCTATCAACACTATGTCTGGTCTATTGTGAGTTATTGATCTGTCAGTAAGTATGGATCTGTCCCAATATAATATATGTGAGTCGTTTTCCAGAACCACATCGGGAATATATTGATAATAGGGAACAGTATTCAGCACCAAGTTGTGTTGATGTGCCAGAGTCTGGTGTACAATTTTTGCCACTTGATTGTGCCGTGTCAAATATTCTTTCGCCACAAGCGCCTGGCAAGCACCCGTAATATGCTGGATTGTCTCTGGGGCTTGATTGCAGCGCCGGCATGTATCGTTCTCCAGGTTTGCTTTTACTATGTATTTCAGGTAGTTTTTTGTGGCAACAGTCTGATCCTGAATTGCCAATAAAAAACCCTCAGTCTCCGTGAAGATATCTGCTCGACCAAGCCAAGCATTGGAAGCCTCTCGATCAATATGCGGGCGCTCCAGATCATGTGCATGGCGACCATGCAGTGGTTTCTGTGTCCATTGCTGTATAATAGTTGCAACGTGGGTTGCATCTGTTTCTAAATCAACAATATTGGCATGACAGAGATCCAAAGGTGTAAACCGTTTGTCAGCTTCATTAACTGCCCGATGTAGAAGAGATTTCTGGCTAAGGAAATAATTATGGAGGCTTTGAATTTGCTTCTGGCATATCCACGGTATGTCTATGAGACCTCGTCCTCCTTTATTACGTGGCAGAATCAATCTTTCCACTGCCGACCTTGGATGATGTGCACGATGTTTTGTCAGCAGCTTACGTGTAGATCTCATTATATTTTCCAGTTCTGTTTCAGACCACTTAACGATACCAAATGTATACATCAAGACAGGAATGGCAAAGGTGTTGATTGCCTTAAAGGTGTTCTTTCCATTTAGGCTAGAATTTAAAATTGCTTTCAATCTCTGCAAAAAGACACCTGTAACCCGTTTACGGACTTCTTTATGGTCTATCCGCTTCGCCTGAAGCAGGCCTAAGTATTTATATGTGTCCTCTTCATCCATGGCTTCAAATGTCTCCGTAGCTTCTAGTGTGAAATTCATTAGCTGGACCTTTCCTCGTACAACACTGAGGGTCCTGCATTTGCTCATTCCGAATGACATTTGCACATCAGTCGAGAACTTTTCTGTGAGCAGAAGCAGGGTCTTCATTTGCCTGTCATTGGCTCCATATAATTTTATATCATCCATATACATAAGATGAGACAGCATGCAATGCAAATTACCCGTTCCCTTTATCTGGTATCCATATCCTGATGCATTCAACATAGATGACAAAGGGTTGAGTGCCATACAGAACCACAATGGGCTAAGACTGTCCCCCTGGAAAATTCCTCTCTTTATTTGAACACTTCCACATACAAGTTGGTTACCTCCGTATTTCAACTGCAATACAGTTTCCCATGATAACATCAATTGCTGTAGTAAGGAAATGGCAGCAGGATCAATTTTATACATCTTGAGCACGCTGAGTAGCCAGGAATGTGGGACCGAGTCAAAAGCTTTCTGATAATCTATATAAGCTGTATAGATGTTACGTGACTTGTGAGATGCCTGTTCCATAACCACGGCATCAATTGTGAGTTGTTCTTTACATCCTTGTGATCGTTTAATACAACCTTTTTGTTCTTTTGCTAGAAGCTGATGTTCATCCAGATGGCAGTAAATTTTATCAGACAAGCAAGAAGTCAAGATCTTGTAGAGGGTGCACAGGCAAGTGATTGGCCGATATTTAGATGGGTCATCAGTGTTTTCATCCTTTGGTAGCAAATAAGTCACGCCTTTAGATAAGTAAGATGGTATATTCTGTGGTTGTCTTAAAAAAGAAGAGAAACATTTAGCGATGTACTGATGCATGCTTGTAAATCTTTTGAGCCAGAAATTATGTATACCATCAGGGCCTGCAGCTTTCCAGTTCTGGGTTTTGTTCACAGCTATTGTGACATCTTCAACTGAAATAGCTACAGCTTCCATAGTCGGTACATCCATAATATTCTTCTCTTCTTCTCTTATCCAGGCAGCATCTTCTTTGTGGCT
This sequence comes from Ectobius pallidus, assembly GCA_964059195.1. NCBI lineage: Eukaryota > Metazoa > Arthropoda > Insecta > Blattodea > Ectobiidae > Ectobius > Ectobius pallidus. The sequence goes on along the minus strand of CAXKWD010000008.1, from coordinate 71,759,086 downwards.
CACTGCTTTTGACCATAAACTCCCCCAGAAGTCCCTGATTTCCTCCGCCAGTGGGACTCGATCACTTTTACCCTTAGGAACTTCTTTAAGGCTTCGGTAAAAGAGCTTTTCACTACGTTGGAAAGATAAATTATGCTCTCTTCGTCTCTTTGATTCACGATACCTGCGGATCCTTTTGGTCTTAGCAGCTAACTTCTGACGTAGTGTGTCTAGGATTTGTTCTGGGCTGTAGTTTACTGGGTCATACTTCGAGTGGTTAGACTCCGAATCTTTTATCTTTTGGTACAACTTTAGGATCTTACTGCTTCTGTTTCCAGATATGTATTGCATCACTTGACCTATTTTTTTTCTTATATCTTCAATAGCACTAGATAACCTGTGTTCCCAAGGAGGCACTCTTCTCCTTTTTTCTTCTGGTTCATGTCTTTTAACTATGTGGCGGACATTTCCTCCTGTGGCCTTTATCACAGCAGTTGCAGCAACATAAATGGTGGTGTGGAGATCCTCAAATTCTAAATCACTTTCCACTATATATTCAGGCAATATTATTTTATTCATTATTGAAATTGCAGAAGCCATACGCCTTGAAGTATTTTGACGAGGTAAATAAGGGCGGGAAAGAGGATGAGTACCTCCAATCTCAACAAGTGCTTTATTAAACTCAAATCTAAGTTTTTCGGTGTCCTCATTATGATAATGATTCTCTTCTATTTCTTCCAGGTTAAGATCCGGATCAGGTTCTAGGTTTGAATCATTTAAATTCTGGCAGGTTGACTGCCCATCATCATTGTCAATTACCTCTTGTAAATCAAAGGATCTAGCTACCTCTGCTCTAAGCTCAACTAACCTTGGCTCAGGAATGAGATATTTTGTTACAATTGCACGGCGCTGATCAGCAACTCTCTGCTCCGTCACCTGCAGGTTTGGGAATTTCTCAGTAAAGGCTTTGTACAATTCCTGGCGATAGATGTGTATTGTTTCTAAATGAGTTATATTGTAATAACAGCGCATGATATGCATATTCATATCATCAGTCCACTTCATACGCTGCCGGGGTTTTCCTGCTTTGGTGATCTCCTGAGTACCAGTAGAAACACTTTCAGCGGTTTATTATTATTATTATTATTATTATTATTATTATTATTATTATTATTATTATTATTATTATTTTACTTTAAACAGTACCATTCTAGCGTTTTCAATAACCTTGACATTAAATCTGATTTATTCTCCCCAAACCACTTCAACAAACCCAACAAGCCTCTTACAAGAGGAGAAAAAAGTGTAGTTTTAATGTCTATAATAAGTTCACAGAATTAAAACCATCTCTGTTGAACTGAGGAAATAACTTCACAATGTATTGGTATTTTTGTTCACAGACTAATGAATATCCAAAAAGAAATTAGATTAGTATTTTAGATCTGGGTTGTTAATATGCTAAGGTCCTGTTTCAAGACCAACTTGATGGTGCAACATTTGATATGGTGAAACAGTAACCAATCATATCCTATTTATTTACTTATTTATTTATTTATTTACTTATTGACCTTTGAGCAGTGTTTGGTTGTGCAGTCGGTCCCATTCATTTTATACAGTACAGTACAATATTAAATACAACTAATTTTAGACATTATCCTAGGCTAAGTCCAGTGTCTTATATTTTTCATAACAACAAACATAATTAACTCTATAGTAGTAGGCCTACATTATAAAAAATTATAAAATGTAATTTCAAAAATACAATTTTCAGTCAATATTCTTGTTAGGCCTACTTCTTTTCTAAACCTAATATAAGACAATTGCTTTAGAGACAGAGGAAGAGCATCATAAAACTTAATTGACATAGTAAAAAGTTTTTTTGTGTTTTGCTATGGTTACGTCTAAACTAACCTAAACAATACCTATTATTAGTTTGATAGTTATGTGAAGAATCAAAATATCTATAGATTAGAGGTTAATATTTTCTTTTATACTTAGCAAGCACTGAAAGATAAAAATTACAGGAACTGTCGTAATATCTAAAAAATGTCCTACAGTGACTATGGCTAGGGAGATTACATGCCAATCTTACGCACATCTTTTGTAATTTTAATAACCTTTATATAGAAGATTGGCGATCCCAAAGTAAGGTCCAGTAACTCAAATGATTATTAATTTGTTCATAATAAACAGTTTTTAGCATTAATAAGCTTACACAATGTCTTAATCTATGTAATAAATAAACTCCTTTGCTTTAGTTTCAACTTTGAAAATATGATCCTCCTTATCCAAGTTAATATTTATAATAATAATAATAATAATAATAATAATAATAATAATAATAATAATAATAACAATAATAATAATAATAATAATTATTATTATTATTATTATCATCATTATAATTATTATTATTATCATCATCATCATCTATCTGTAGTGACTTAATTTGTTTATATATATAGAAGAACAAAGCTTATGAGCATTACTTCTATTAACTGTTATTCTGTAAGAAAATTCTACACTTACAATTTTGTGTAGTTCCTCTTGTAGTTGTGGTAGTGTCATATCTTCTGTAGATATTATAACAGGTCCTCTTGCTTCTAATTTTGCTGTAACTACAAGTAATTCTTGTGTTTTGTTCTTAAGTAGTTGAGACATGGTTGTTAATTTTGATGTGATATTATTGTTTTCTTGTTTCAAAGTCCTGGTTAGGCCCTTACATTTTTTTACATCCATTATTAACTCTCTGCCATATTCTTTTTCTTTGGAAAGGTCTGTCTCTAACTCTGCTATTTGGATTTGAGCCTTTTCTAACTGTGTAGTCGTGTTTTGAGCAAGTTCCTCTTTCTTCTGTATGCGAGCTGTAAGTTCAGTTTTTACTTGCTCCTCCTTTTCCAAACTGAAATCAAGTTGTTCAACTTAGATCAGCAGGAAAGGACTCCATTCATCGGATTTGTTCCAAGCTGTAACCAAATTTTCACTGTTAAGTCATCAGCAATGGAATTTTCCTTAAATTTATTTTAAAGAAATAGTATTCCCCAAAAAACATTTTCTCATTGCCTAATGACGTTTGTTTGCATTAATTATGTATGTGTGTGTGTGAGAGAGAGAGAGAGAGAGAGAGAGAGAGAGATAGAAAGGTATAGAGATGTAGAGAGATATAAGAGAGATAGATAGAGATAGAGAGAGACTTATTGTGTTATTAGGTTATTTAAATTTTGAAAAATCCTTGAGTTACGGGTTAAGTTAGTATATTTCAAAAAGTTTCAGTTCATACAGGAAATATATTTAATCAACATCAATTCATAACTTAATATGAGATTTTGTTAAAAATAAAATATTTTGAAATATGATCATGGGTCATTCCACAGTAACTCACGTTACACTCAGATTTTTGAGCACATATTATGTGCTTATAAAAACTATAAATAAAAATTCTCACTAAAGTATTTAACCTCAAATTCTTGTATTTAGAGCATTCTTCTTGATGGTAACAAGCAATTTTTAAAATCCTGATTTATCAACAAAATAGAGTTCGTAACTCATGTTACACAACAAGCACACTCAAATCAGAACCACTACTACTGAATGATATTTCTGTGAAAATAAAACACTTGTATCTATTAAATGTAATCAGTGATAATGTTTGATCCCTTTACAAAAACATACAACCATTTTTGCAGTCATTCATAAAGTAAGAAAATATAAGAATATTATTTTGCTGAAGCAAATAGGGACTTGGTGGTGAAAAAAAATTCAGAGCATACGAGTTTCCTTTAGAAAAGAAATGAAAAGAATGCTGGAAAGTCAATGTAGTGGACGTGGCACTGAAGAGATTTACTCCCCATCGTTATGGTATTATGATTTACTATTACCAAAACAAGACGTAAGTTTGTTTCGCCTTTATTATCTTGTATTTATTACTATATATAGGAGTGTTGGTAGAAATGTTTATTTAGAATTAGGATTAGAATTGAGTTATTTTACTTGGTGTGATTAAGGCCATTAGACCTTCTCTAGCTTTCTCTTCCATTTAACCAGGGTTATTACTTTACACAAAATTAGAAATATGTTACAACATAATTACAAAGTATAACGTAAAACACAAACAATGTTATTATAATCTGAGACTTATAATAATTATAAGTCTCAGATTAACTAACTAGTATAACTAAAGATACAAAAACAAGTCCGGTAGATGTCTCTGTACTGAACTAAATAAAACTGCATGATCTTAGCTGGCATGCCTACAATGCAGTCATTCCACATACTTTCTTTTGAGAGAGAATTCACGTGTGTTTGGCAATTACATACACAATTTTCCACGCATTCTGTTTTGTTGACACTATATCATGCGAGTAAGAACGTGCATGCATTTTAGTCTACATTTTTTCACTGTGTGTGATTGGCTGTAAGCTCTTTCCCCCAGTATTGCCCATATGCTCCAGGAGTGTGCTAAAGAGCTTGTGTGTGAGGCTTGCTATTGTTGCACTAAAAAACATGGAATTCAGGAGTTACACTTAGTCCTCTTTCACAAATTTATAGTTCTTTTACATTTAGGCCTATTACATATTTTACAGTTCTTTTACAGGGTACCCTGAGGTGTAGTGGTTGAGGTACTATGCTACAAACCAGGAGATTGCAGGTTCAATTCCCGATAAGGTCATTGAGATTTTTCAATTGACCTAATCCTTTTGGTGGCATTATGGGGTCGACTCAGCCTCTCACAGAAATGGGTACCACTAGTAACCCTGAGGTAACGGGGGCTGGTGTGTAAGACTAACAACCTTACCTCATTCATGTTCTGGATGTCTAAAATTCTGAGAGCCTCAACCTTCTGGAACCCTAAGGGCCTTCATGGCCTGTAATAGAGATCACTTTACTTTACTTTTACAGTTCTTTTACATTAACTTTTTTTACTTCCTCTGCCCGTACCATAGGTACTATAGGTAGAGGAAGTATTGTTTTCGACCCCAAAATTCGAAGTTGAATTGTTAGCATACACGTTTCAAGGCCCCCTGAATCCAAAAATAATCCAAAAATAGGCCTACTATTTTTGGAAACATGTCTGTGTGTCTGTGTGGATTGTGGATGTCTGTGAACAGACTAGCTCTGAAACGGAAAATTGTATGAAAACAAAATTTCGTATTTGGGCCAAGTATCTTCTGAAGATGTGAGGGGAAGATTGGCGACAAGTTTCTCTTATTTTTAAGGGGACTTTACATAAAGAAATTTTCGTTTTTCGCGATTTTCTCGAAAACGGCTCTTACGATTTTCTTTAAATTTTGCACATGGGTTGCTTATACTAAGAGCTAAAACTTTTATTTGAAACATTTTTTCGAACAAATTCTCTGAAGGGTAGTTATAAGCCACCCACTGTGAATACACGCTCTTTGCAATATGGCTCTTGTAACAGAAAATCGTACAAACACAAAATTTTGTATTTGCGTTTGGTACTTTCTGACGCTGTGACACGAAGATTGGCGACAACATTCTCTTATATATATAAGGGGACTTTATATGAAGATAATTTTGTATTTTGCGATTTTCTCAAAAACTGCTCTAACGATTTCCTTTAAAGTTTGCACATGGAGTGCTTATACCAAGAGCTAAAACTTTTACTTGAAACTTTTTTATAAAATTTTTTTCTGAAGGGTGGTTTGTAAGCTAGCCACTGTTTGTAGAAACTGTCTTGCCTGGTGAACAACTCAATACGCGGACATTCACAGCCTCTTATTCTATATAAGTACGTGAAGTGAGAAAGATGTATTGTTGGCCATGCTTACAGTAAAGAAATATCTGAGGGGAATATTCGATAAATTTGGAAATTATTCTGAACGGCGGAAAGTTCAATAAACGTTTGCAGTCACTTTTTTTTTTTTTCTTTTGTTGTTTGTCCATAGACTGCGTTTTTAGTCGCAACATTCAAAGGAGGGGCTAAAAGGTATATATAGCATTATTAGCATAAAATTGTGTCTTGCGATTCTGTACAAGGATATGTGAATACTGCTAACTTTTATTTGGGCAGAGGAAGTTATGTGACTTTCACATCAGACGTTTTTAACTTGTAGTATCTTCTATCTCCTTTTCATCTCAACAGCCGGTGTAGGCAGTGTGCATAAGACATGATTTAACTTCACAGTCTTGTTCATTGCTTTAAAAAGCTGTCAGCACTTTGCAAACACATGTTAACATAATTATCTTGTACACAACTTTGACAAATTGCTACATATCTGTATGTGCTATTAGATTTGAGCTTGTGTTTCCATGTACATCCAACGTCACCTATTAACAAGACCGTATTCAATTGTGAAATTAATTGAAGGTGGCTTTGCTCGGTTCATTTGTTTCATTTGTTTACAACTTGCAGAGATCTGTTTTTTTATTTTTTATTTTTTTTACATAGGTGGACAGAAGGGGATCATGAATGCATGTCTAAATGGAAAAACATTGAATGATTTAGACGAAACTCACTATGTGGGATCTTTTGGGCTAGGGAACTTGAATCTAAGGTCACTTTTCCCGTGCAACACACTTTAATTGTGAATTGCACCTCAAAGTTTATACATGATTTGGGTAGCCTACGGTTTGTGAATCTGTGGTACATTTTAGTCGTTTCATTTCCAATCTGTTTGCCCATAAATATAAATAAACGAATGAAACTAATCTTGTGCTGCCATATTTTCAGTTGAATTTTAATTGAAAATATGGCAGCACAAGATTAGTTTTATTCGTTTAATTATTTTTATTTATTACAGAAAACAACAAAATATAGTATAAAATTATATAATTCATGCAACATAATATGTAAAAATGATATCAGTGTTAACAAACATAAATTTTGAATTATTTTTCTGTTAAGTGTTTTGAATAAAACACCTAGCAGTTGAGTAAATAACCGTGGGTGAAGCTGCGGTCACCTGCTAGTAAGTTACATTTTCACATGATTTTAAAGAAACTTCATTTCTTCATATGCAATATATTTTAGTCTAGCCTTTTTATAACTAGAAACTAATATAGAAAATATCTCTTAGTATTTAAGTGGAATTCAGACTAAAACAAACATGTGTGATTATTCCATTATCCTTTTTAGTAAATCTTTGGAATGTTGGAAATGGATTGAATTACAGTTTGTTCATCCTGAAGTGGTAGGTAACAGTATGGAAGGTACCAAAACCATGCCCATCTGAAGTGTCTGATCCTTTCAATCCATATGAGTTGGAAATATATTTTTCATCATATCCAGATACATAATATGCACAAATGTGTGTTACCATTAAAAAAATACTGTATTAAAAAAATTCTGCTTATAAAATACTGTATTTAAAGAAGAACTAAACTAAACTCCGTGGTGCTACATCCCTGAAGGGACTTGGCCTACCACCCGACCGCTGCGTCATCTACCACAGGCAGATGGCAGGATTGGGGTGCATGTGGTCAGCATGCCGACACCCCCGGCCGTTAATGGTGGTTTTTATGACCGGGTATTTAAAGAAGGGTATGCACATTATCAGTCTCCAGTATTTTAGGTTAACTTGACATGATTTTATTAATGGTTTGACTAGTTTGAAATTCTAGAGAGATAATAATAATAAAAAAAATAGTAGGCCTACTATGTTTCATGAAAATGTAATATATTATTATCAAATTAATGTTATATTTCATCAGAATGAAAAGTTCATACTGTACATTTCCAATTAATTCAAAATCTTATACCAGCAGCAAATAAATTACCTTCCATATGTTTAGAACAATCATCCATTTAAGAATGTTAAAATAGAATTGATCGCAGTCCTGCATTACAAGTTCTTTTGATATTTTAAATTCAATTGTGTTTTTACTTGAGATTCTTATCAACAGAAATGAAGGTCATATTCTTGATTTCTGGTGCTCAGTCTTAACCAGAACAAAGATTCTTGTGTGTGTTAACTCATGCGTGAACTTTAAAAGGTCAAAGGTGAACAGTCCACCGTATGTTGCTAAGAACATTCTTACTTTATACTTAACTATTTATTGGTAAGTTAATATATACGTGGTGCATCCTTAAAGTAAGTTTCCCTAGGGGTGTTTACACAAACAAAATAAAATTTCATGAAAATATTTATTGCAACAGATATAGCAAGTGTTCAGCTATTTTTCAACATATTCGTCACAGTAATTGAGGCATTTGTCATACCGTGGGACCAACTTTTGAACACTTGTAAACACTTGCTACTTCTGTTGCAATAAATATTTCCATGAAATTTTGTTTTGTTAATGTAAACGGCCCTAGGGAAACTTACTTTATGGATGCGCCTCGTATTTAATTGGGGTGTTCTGGGTATTAAAAGTGAACTCACTACCAGTGGCGGACGCAGAAATTTTTTTTGGGGGGGGGATTTGAATAGGTGGAAAGAATACTAAAAAAATTAATCAACTTACATATACAATTAGTTTATAAAACTGGCCACTTAGAGTACATTTTTTCAAATTTCGGGGGGGGGGGATGTAACCCCCCTATCCCCCCCCCCTGCGTCCGCCACTGCTCACTACCCTAGGTATTAAGGGTGAACTCAATGAATTGATCCCATGTCGTGACCACCCTCTTTACAACAGACATTAAAGGCGACATTAAAAATGACCCAATAACCTTTTTAAAAATAAAAATACCTTTTTTTATGTGGAATGTGGGACTGAGAAAGAAAGATAGCTCTACATACAGTATATGATGTAGGCCAACCAGTACATAGAGTTGACCACTCAGAGTCTATTGCAAGTTGTTGCTATCATTGAGGCTCATCATCCTTGACTTACTTTATCTCTCATAATAAAAAATACTTTCATAACATTCTAATCAAAGGGTCAAGAGTAAATTGATGGGAAGTTTTAACTTCAAAATATGTTACCTTCACCTTACCTGTATTTGAGATCAGCTGCATAGAGTTTTTCATGTTGGAGCTGTACTTCAAGATCTAAACAGCGGTTTTTCTGTCTCTCCAATTCCAGTTGGGCTTCTAGCACACATAATTTTGATTCTCCAGAGAATGTCTGGTCATCTGCCTGTTTTTGCCTGCGCTTTTCAGCTGCAAAGGAGCGTTGAAGTTTAAATCTCTCTAAGCGTGCACTCATGTTTCTGAATTCTGTTTCTATTATTGAAATATATTGCTTCTGAACTACTTCTAGGATTTTAGTCTTTTCCAGTCCTTGAGCTACTTGTTTATTCATGAGATGTGTTGCTAGTACTAATTTCTCCCTCAGTTTTTCTATATCTGCCACCAACTTGATCCTTCTACTAGTGTCATCATTAAATTTTTGTGTTATTTTTATATTGTTCTGTTTTTCATTTTCTAAGTTGTGAAGCATGTGTGAAAGTTGTGTCTCTTTTTCTTCAACCTGCAAAGTTAATTTCATTGTTGTATTTTTTTCTAGTTCTAAGTCTTCTACTAGTTTTATACCTGTTTGTCTCTCTTTGTGCAAAGTTTCTATTAATTCAATTCCATGTCGCTTTTCTATTTCTAATTCATTATTTAAAAAAATACTATGTTCTTTTTCTTTTTCTAGAAGCTCATTTACTAGTGAAGAGTTCAATCTTTCAACCTCCAGTTCCTTTGTTAACTCTGAAGCTATTTTCTTTTCATCTTCTATTGCCTGGGACAATTGAAATGTGATATGCCTTTCATTTTCTAGACCTTCTATCAACTTATTAATATGATTTTTGGTTGCTTTTACATCTTCAATCAACTGGAGCCCTAACTGTGATTCCTTTCTCTTGTTGATTTCGATGTAGCCAGACCAATTTTGGACATGTTCATTTATGCTTTCAAGTTCTTCTGCAACTTGCAATGCATGATGCTTTTCTATCTCCAGTTCTTCTGTTAATTGTAGTCTTAATTGCTTTTCGTGTTCAAGCTTTTCAAGCAACTGACTTAAGTTTCTACCTTCACATGTAAGTAGTTTGCTGTTTTGCAAAGCTTCTGACATCTGTTCCACTCTTTGCTTCTCCAATTCTAGTTCTGTCTGTTGCTGTAACATCTGCACTCGAATTCTGCGTGTCTCTGTCCACAAACGCCTCATTTCCTCAAAAAGATCATCTGCCCCAGTATGCCTCTGGAGTCTTGATTTGTGAAATGAATGTACTAATGCATCCTGAGTATGAGTTTGAGTCCCATGCACTTCAACCATAGCATAAATAAAGAGAAGCATGCACACATATAAGATGTTGGTGTGCACATGTAGTGTAGCTGAAATAAGAAGAAAACTGGTTAGTGTCTGTCCAAGGTTATTAACATACTTGCATCACTAGCCACCCTGAGCGGTCACTGGCTGCAGAGTGTACATGGTGAGGGTGACAGGCAACCCCTCACTCATAAGAAGTGAATGGAAAACAGATGGTTTTTAAACTTTAATATTTAATTACCGGCAAGTGTTCTAACTTTCCAACCCAAAGTGTAATAACTATTCTGTTAGGCTGTGTAGTAGAAATTGTAAAAATCGATTGGGTTTGTTTTAAAAATCATAGTTATTGAAGCTGTTTTTAGAGGCTAAAATCAAATCTGAAGAGATGTCGAGATAATTTTAATGTATTAGTTTTTCATGAGATTATAATACAGGACTATTTCTATTCTTATTCGAAATAGGTTGGAACTAAGATCCACATTGTTGATTTAATTTTAATACTTCACTATTAAAAAGCTGTAAGTTAAAATCATATATACACTACTTGCATGAAAAATGGAAGAATTAATCTATACAGTACTATTTAGGCTTATATTAGTTATTGAATTTCCATAGTATGTACATTTTTACCATGCAATGGAAGTATTTTTATACCATACACCAACTCATTTGTTTTTTACGGTTTTTAATGACAGGGGTGTACTGCAATTTAGCTTTGTAACTGTCGCCGGTGAGCTGGAATTCTCTCCCTGAGTAGAGGGAGCCTGTAGATCTAGAGACATAGATCTGTTTCATTTATGCACATATAAATGCCATCAACCCAGATTGATCCCTTAAGGCCAGGTTTCTGCTGAGTACAAATTCTGTTACTGATAGGTTTCACTGTATATTAAATGCCTTTGATAAATAAAAAAAACTTTGTAAATTCATAATAGTGAAATGTTATTCCTCCATGACCAATTCAATGAATCATATGTCGGTAGGTTTGGAAAACATTTCAAATCTATCTCAATTCGTATTGTTTTGGATGTTGGGCAAATTCTTGTGCATTTCCTCATTCAATATTCTCAAACCTCAGAGTTTTTGTTTTATTTGTTTTAATTATTTTTGTAGGCCTATGTCATACCAGTACATTCATACTAATATTATGTTATATGTTTGTTTCTCTTATTGAACAATGGTTGTGTACTGCTACTAAGGCCTTTAATCATCTCCTGTGTGCTGGAATTTTGTTCTGTAGGAGTCATTTCATGTACCTACAAATTGACTGACATGGGAGTGTAAAATTTTCATTGTCAGTAATGAATGTTAGTTATGTTTATTCTCCTGTAGAGGTTAGAGACAAGTTGTAAGCCTATTAACTCAACAGCCACCTAATAAGAAACTCAGCAATTACTAGGTTTATGAAATGTTGTCCAGTGACTAATTTTAGCTTGGAGGTCTTAAATTTGTAGGAGGTGTCAGTTTGGAATTTGTATGTACTGTAGTAGCAAAAAAGACAATATTGTTACAAAAATTTTACAGGAGCTCTTAAAATATTATAAATGAACCGTACAACACAAGATCCACTGTGCCCTGGATGACTTTATGCTCAGGGTTTTTCTTGAAAATCCATTAACCTCAGACCAATTTGAATCAAGAAACCTCTGATCCAAAAATCCAAAAATAGGTACTACATCTGCACTACTGAGGTGAACTATGTCTAGTCCATGGGTATCAGCATTGGGGGGGGGGGGGGCAAGGGGGTAACTGTCCCCCTCTGGAATGCCTTATGGATTAATTTATTTTTTGGTACCAGTACTCTTTGTCTGTCTGTCTGTCTGTCTCCAGTTGTTTGTTGCATGGAGGATAAAAATTATAAATATTTTAAAATGAGGTTAGCAAATATTAATTTTTTATTATAACTGTCTCAGTGTATTTATAATAAAATCATGTAAACTTATATAACAAAGTGCCATAATGCTTTTTTTAATCAGTGATAATTGCAATTATGATAGGCTCATGCAGAAAATAAGTTATTTTTGTAATAGATCTCAAGAGTTAAACTCCAGATTGATTCATTAAGCAGGGCTTATGGAAGAACAAAGGTCTAAAGTTTGATTCTTAACCTTAATTCATATTCATATACACTGATATAATAATTCTTAAAATATGTCAACATTTTACAAAATCCATTGGCAATCATGTTAATAGGCCTACGATTCGCTGACATGTTTGTTTCAAATTTAAAGCAGCCATATAGGTTATGAATGAATAAAAAGTCAATCTGAAATCTATCTGTCAGGAATTACTTTAGGTATATTGCTGCACAGGAATGAATAAGAAAAATACTCACATTAAAATATAATGTAGATTTTGGTAACATAATTATCGATAGAATGAACAATATCATATCATTATTTAACGGCTAGTTGTGTTTTAAATCTTTTATTTATATTTACTTACACTGACATCGTTATGAAGAAATGAATCAATCAAGGCAGGCTAACAATATCAATAAACGATTGGTAATTTGTTACGTTATTTTTAATATATTGTGGGCTATGCTAAATATTGTAGCGTGTTATATGCATTACAAAATTAATGCTTATATTAAATTGGAAAGGAAAGCATGCTCTTTAATGAGTAATTTCACCTGTTATTTCTATTTACAGAATTGTTTACGTTAGGGCAAAAGTTACAGGAGCTTGGCCGCTGATTGGTTGGCCGAGATCCAATCAAAATGCTTTGAGTTGTCAGAGAACGAAAATTATATTATATATTATAATAGATGTGACTGTTAATTACTCGTTTTTTTGGTACCAGTCAACTGATTTGGTCCAAATTTTGTAGGGTTCTTCCCATGGACGTTATAAACGCGTATACAAAGTTTCATGAAAATCCGATAAAGTGTATTTCAGTTATTGTGCATACAGACACATGGACAGACAGCCAGATGGACAGACATTTTCCCGTTCCCCACACAATCTCATCAAGTACCATTCTGGCACTTAATAATCAGTCACCAAGGGTGTTGCTCAAATGAACCTAATCTGTTGATTTAAAAACTTTGCAGCGTTGTCAAATTCAGCTGGCGAACAAAACTATGGGCCGGGAATGTATGTGAATATTAAAGAATTTAGCCTAAACATTTACAATTGAGGACCAAAATTTATTTTCAGTCAATCATAATAAACTATCTTTTGTATCACTTGTATCTGAATTAACTTCAATTAAGAATTAGCTCACAGTACACTTATTTATATTATTGTTGTAATACTACTAATTATTCATGGAAATTAATTCTTATTGGTATACATTACCATATAATTTAGCTTATTAAATAAGAATCATTGTGTTTGGAATTAGGCTATGTTGAGTTTTCCCCCTTAATAAAATTCTTGGCATTATCCTTGGTCTAGTCACTAACCACAGTATATTCTTGATTAAAATAGCCATTGTATTTGTAATTCAATACAATTAAGAATACACTATGAAAGTTACCATTAAACATGAAAAGTAGAAGATAAGAAGTCTACCATAATGTTTTAGATTTTACAATTATTTTAAAATAATTTTTACAGCCTTTCAAAGTGTTGGTGATAGTAAGAATGATGATGATTGATGATGAGAATGATGATGATTAAAGGAAGGGTAAACTAAAAAAATACCATTTTCTAATTTTAATCTCATCGCACGGAGCTTTGAATTACGAAACGAATGGTGATCTCGTGAACTTCAGGTGCCCAATATTACGCCTTGTACGGGTGAAGTAAAACGCTCCTGTGACGTCACTCCTGACTAACTCGCTGGCAGGACAACAGCTACTGTAATGCTCGCGCCTGTGTTTCTAATACACCACAAAGTCTCATTTGTGTTTGTTGTTGATAGAGATGCCTGCAATGTTACCTTCTAAGGACAAATCTCGGTATTCACAAATTAATATCACATGAAAAGAAAATGACAAGGAATTATTTAAAGAGTTGCAAGGAAGAAAAGAAAATACGGAATGGTGTAAATGTGGGCTGTGTGTACATATGAAAACGGGTCACGAAAGTGTGTGTTGTTGGGACCGTGAAGTAATTTGTGAACAGAAGGGGGTTGTAGACTGTATAACACGACATTGCTCATTCGATAGCGTTATTATAAATAAAGATACACTAGTTGCCAGGCGTTATCAGTTAATACTTAGAGCTAATACAGTTCAAAAACAAAACATTTTTCAAGATACGAACAGAGTCACTTTCAGATTCAGAATCATCTTTTGCGGTAGTAGAAATTTCTGAAATGCTAAAAGAGCTATCTAAATCACAATTTCTAGAAGAAACATTCAATGACTCTGTGCAAACATTGACATAAGTTTCATTTCCTAGTTCACACTGAACGCCTACTCTGTTAGAAACTGAATTTTCGTCATAAATACTAGATTCCACATTCATGATTTGTCCATTCCCGGATACTGAAGGATTACTATTCAAATCTTGCAACAACTCTCTCATTTCCTTCTTCCTCGAGTACGACGATTTTCTTTTCTTCATTGGCGGTGTTTCAGATTTCCCACGCAAAAGAAGTGATGGCACAGCACTTCTTTTTTAAACAGATTGCGGGGTTTCTCCAGATAACTGTGTTCGTAACTGTACCAAAAGCTCGGTATCATTTTCTTCAAAATGTTGTGAACAAACCGTACTGTATTTAGTAGGAACAAATTTTTCTCTTTTTATTTTTATCAGCCATTGCTTATTTACGTTCGGGTGACTTATCTCTGTTGGGAAATCGATGGAAAGATATTTTAAGTGTGTTATCACTCTTCGACGATGAGTTTGTACACCCCACAACACAACAATAAACCATTGTTTGAACAGATACTCACTAAAAAACTGTAACAGTAGACAGAATGCTGTGAAATGTCTTTCACCGGGCGAGACTGAGCCAAGCCTTCGTCAAGCGTGACGTCACGCGCCCATCGCGTTACAATAAATAGATTCGTTTTGTGATTAAATGTGAAGGTGTAAAACATTTCTAACAGTGAATTTCGTTTCTTAAAAACATTCTCTTTCAATCCCTATGAAGAAAATGATACTGAATTTTTAGTTTACTTTTCCTTTAATGATGATGATGATGATGATGATGTATTGTAATTAAGTAGCATAAAATTATTGTTTAATGTAATGATTCAAGCTTTGCTTTTTCATGTGGCATTCAAATTCATATCTGTAAAAATTTTATATTGTAATTGGTAATAATAAGTTTAGTAATAAATTTAGCAATAAATATATTTTTATTATATTTCACTACTAGCCAATACCTATTACATTAGTACTCTATATTCATTACAAAATAGATGCCAGTATTCCAATAATACAGAAAGAGCTTCAATAGTGTGTAATGTTTTTAATCATAATTTAGAGAATACTCACCCATAGCTAAGTTCACTCATCACAAAATGGATGAAAGAAACTGCTGATTTCCTACTCCATTTAACCTACACATGGAGGTCATGTGCCATGATAAGATCAGTTGGCTGAGTTCCAAAGACAAAGAAACAAATGGTTAGGTGTAACTGACACCGCCTTTTCTTAGCACATCAATCTGGTGCATAATACTTCAGGGTTTCTCAGACTTACCTTTAATGAATTCAATATGTATGGTGGCCATTTTTTTAGTGCAATATGATTATGCAGTGAATATAATTTTACCCTTCTGTAATAAAGGCACAGTTCAATTG
Source organism: Ectobius pallidus (assembly GCA_964059195.1). Lineage (NCBI taxonomy): Eukaryota > Metazoa > Arthropoda > Insecta > Blattodea > Ectobiidae > Ectobius > Ectobius pallidus. The sequence goes on along the minus strand of CAXKWD010000008.1, from coordinate 71,743,245 downwards.
TGATGTTTTTTTTTTCTTCTATATAATGTCATTGATTCTGTTAAAAGAAAGTAATTTTACTGAAAATTTGAGTGACAAATTTTATTTTGAAATTTTCAAATTTTTTAATATTATTTTTAAAGTAACTATTAATAAACTGAAAGGAATGAAATATCTCTGCAACATTATCAACTAGCATGTGCCAGCGGCTTCGCCCGTGATAATTATTTTAAAAATTAAAAATTAAGAGCATAGGCCTAATAGTTAAATCATTATATTTATTAACACCTAAATCACGTGGACAACATATCACAATTAGATAGCGTCGCCTGGTAAAGGCGACCTCAGATTTGAGTTCTTTGGTCCAGAAAACCCATGTATAGTGAGTTTTGTCCAAATCGAACGATGTATAACCATATTTAGGCCTATATTTATATATATATATATATATATATATATATATGCCTATTACGTGAATGTTGAAAATTTCATATGTCTGCGGGCCTTGATATTCTAAACAAATGAATCGTCCAGGATGGGCTTACAACATTCAAGCGATCGCGATGGTTTTATGTCCAAGGTATGACAAAAATAGCCAAAGCCTGCTGTAATTGATTTGACATTGAGATGTATTACTCAAAACCTATCCTTCAAAACCACAAAAAATGCACATTTTCTGCCCATTTTTCACTCATAACTCACGAACCTAAGCAAAAATTAAAATTCCGGCTTCGAGGTGCATTTTCTGACCCTTCGGTCCACCTATGTTTAAAATTTCAGATCTCTGCGTTGAGTAGATTTAGCTGGGCATCACGGACAGGCAGACAGACAGACAGACAGAAAGAGAGACACTTCCTTTATTAATATAGATTAAACTATGAGTATGTGGTTAAAAGGTCAAGTATATGGTTTTAGAACTACTGCAGAAATTAGAAGGCTAACTGTTGACTTCCTTTAATTTACAAATCTATATGAAACTTTTTTGACATACTGGTACACCAAGATTTTACACATATATTTTTGAAGTATACCAATATTTTGAGTAGCAGCAGAAGAAGCTTTATGTCTGAAAATTTCCTAATGTAACTCTACAAAGGAGAAATGTGGTGGTCCTAACTGTACCTAGCAATTTATCATGGTGTAGGTTGCTCTATAAGAATCCCTATGCCACTTAAAACTATAAAAGATTCTCTAGCATTGGTAGAAAAAAAAATATAGAAAAATGGGAAAGATTCGTATAGAACATGAAAACAGAGGGATATTCTGAGGGTCTTTGGAAGCAGCGTATAAGTAGGTACTTAATGAATACATTATGAAACTTAAAACGTATTTAATTGGCTACCTGTCCTTCAATTTCACACTTGCATATAACTATGTTGTAGTGGGTATAATTTTGTTAGAAATCTAGTTAGTTTCTAATCGTACATTTCAGTAAGGTAGAGTGTTCTCAGAGTTTAAACAAACATTTAAATTAATTATTAAATCTACTTACTTACACAACATTGCTTTAGGTTAGGTGGCTCTAGGCCATTAAGCATGAAAAAGATATAAAAAGGAGAGGAAGGTGCCAGAGAACTTACCAATTGGCAGGAGAAGCTGGTCTTCAATTGGTGCTGGCTCTGGTATTATAGAAACACATAAAAAGAACACTAAACACTAAAGATTATATCACAGAGGCGGAAAGACAGCTGTCTGATACAACAGTCTACAAGGAACTCACCATGGACCCCACAAAGGCCTATAACGAGGAACTCAGCCACTTCGTTAACAGAGAACACACCTTTCAGAATATTTCAGCACAAAACCTGAAGCTTTTAATGAATGACAATCCCCAAACAGCTCAGTTCTATATGCTTCCGAAAATACACAAAGGGACCTCACCCCCCCCAGGGAGACCCATAGTGTCGGGTTGTAATTCGTTCACTGAACGCATCTCAGCTTACGTTGACTCTCATCTACAACCTTGGGTCAGGCTTCTCCCTTCATATCTACAAGACACTTCAAACTTTCTCGACCGTTTGGCGTCCATACCTTCACCTCTACCCGCCAACTCAATACTCGCCACAGTGGATGTAACATCCCTCTACACCAATATCCCTCATACCCACGGATTGTCATCAGTGGAACATTATCTAGAAAAACGACCAAAGAACACCAAACCCACCACCGGTTTCCTACTGAACCTGATAAAATTTATCCTGGAACACAACAATTTTCAGTTCTTGGACAGAAATTTCCTACAACTAAAGGGAACAGCGATGGGCACAAAGATGGCCCCATCCTATGCCAACCTATACATGGGACGGGTTGAAGAAACTTTCTTACAGAAGCAGACTCTTCAACCACTCTGTTGGTTCCGCTTCATTGATGACATTTTCCTCATATGGACCCATGGACAAGATAAGTTGGAAGAATTTCTCAATAACCTTCAGAACCACTCTACATTGAACTTTACCTGGAACTCGTCTGCAGAACTAGTCACTTTCTTGGACGTCAATGTCAGCCTCAAAAATGGGTCCATCAGCACCGCAGTACATGTTAAACCCACCAATAAACTACAATTCCTGGATTTTAATAGCTGCCACCCAAATAACACCAAACGCTCTATTCCATTCAGCCAAGCTTTAAGAGCAAAACGGATCTTTACAGCAGAAAAAGATAGGACGACTTTCAACAAACAGCTAGAGGATGCTTTCGTCTCCCGAGGTTATCCGCGGACTCTAGTACAGGGTCAAATTCAAAGAGCACAAATGAATACCGCTGGTGAGCACACCCCACGAAGACACTCATCTGATGATATACATCTTATAACCACATACCACCATGGCCTTCAAAACCTCAATAAGGTCCTCCATGACGGCTACAATATTTTGCAAGCAAGCCCGCACACAAGAGATCTTCTTTCAAAATCCCCTTCTGTGATGTTTAGACAACTCCCTAACTTGAAACAAAAACTGGTTAAGCCCAAGCGCTTACAAGAAAGGCCTACATCCAATTCTGAACCTCAAGGCACTTTCCCATGCAATAGACCTACCTGCAAGACCTGCTCTATTCATCATCCAGCTGAAAACTTCAAAAGTTCAATCACCCATAGAGAGTATAAGATCCAGGGTCACCACACATGCAATTCCTCCAACATAGTGTATCAACTACAATGCAATCTATGCCCAGCCCAATACATAGGATTAACCACTGAAACTTTAAGAAAAAGAATGAATGGCCACAGGCATGACTGCAAAAGCAAAAATCCAGATAAACCTGTATCCAAACACACCATGGACCATGGGATATCATTTGAGGACTGTTTCACCATCAAAGTAATCAAAAGTCTCCCTGATAGCTGCAACCCCTCCCAACTCAGAAGGTGGGAACTGGCTCACCAGTGGATAACCAAATCCAGAAACCCCCCCAACCAGTGGCGGCTCGTGGCCGGAAAATTAGGTGAAGAGGAAAAAAATGCCACATGCTTACGTTAATAACCGAACTCACCTATTCCTTTTATAGCAAATCAACACTTAGGCCTATTCTAATTAAGCTCATTGGAAATTTATTCCTTAAAATTGTATGCGGTCATTTAGCTAGAGAGAAAACAAACTCTGCTATTTCAACAAAGTTTGGGTTTCGATAGAAAAGTACGAAGTTGATGTCGTTTAGAAATGTGTAAAAATAAACATGATTGTTACATAAGTGTAGTCTGTCCTTCTTTACCTTCATACCACTTAAATAATGCAATGTGCAATTCGAGCGAGCATAAAACAACGACAACATAAAGATTGTGCCATTGAAAATAATGCAGCTGCCCGCGCGTCTTGCCCTTCGATGGTGGAGGGAGCGCCCGAGCAGACTGGACCGAATTCCCACCGCGCAGTCAGCAATCCAGTGTGTTTATAAATCTTTGGCTGTGGTAAGCGCGCGCATCATGCAGCCGAGTGACGACACCTTCGTGGGTAGTCTGGTCCCTTCAGCATGGACGTGGGATAAGCGAGAAAAATGCTGCTTGCAGCACCAGGCAGCATCATTTTTAGTGGACCAGACTACCCATGGAATAGGGGAAGTGAATCAAGGCTGCTTCGTGCTTCTTTGCAAGACTCGAGAGCTCTCTGGCGCCTCCTCCTTTAACATCACTCGTGGCGGGCAATACAAAATTACATAAATGCATTTATAGTAAAAACCAACATTCGTGATATGGAAAATAAACTTTAAAAATACGTATTGTAAAGGAAAAATACTGGTGAAGTGCTACTTCACCTACTTCACCTGAATAGCCGCCACTGCCCCCAACCTCAACATCAGATAACACCTTTTCCCTCCTGGCCAGAGAACATAGGATGCCATTCTTTATCAGTCGGCACTAGGGTTGGCAACACTTTCTCTTCAAGCTTCATTCTCTAAGTGATTGACAAAGGGCAAAGTTTGTCCGAAAATTTTCGTGTTTATTGTTCTTTTTATGTGTTTCTATAATACCAGAGCCAGCACCAATTGAAGACCAGCTTCTCCTGCCAATTGGTAAGTTCTCTGGCACCTTCCTCTCCTTTTTATATCTTTTTCTTACACAACATTGCAAAATACTTAAAAGAACATAGAATTAAGAGCACTGTTCCAATTATTTAACAACACTACATCCATATAGGCTACTCCAAGGCATACTATACTTGTGAACACAACTAATATTGGCACACTATATGAAGGCATTCTGCCCTTGGCGATATTTATTACATTCATCACACATCTATTAACACATGTCCATTAACACTTATGCTAAAAGGATGGGTCAATTCTGTTAGACATTGCATGAAGCAATACTCATCAGTAGTCTCACCATGAGCCTATATAAGATTATTTATTTTAACTGGTTATACTTTGAAATATTAGAAATAGAACTACTTGTAAAATACTGTTTGGAGGGGGTGTGGTCAATAGTTCTCAAGTGCTGCTCAACAAACAATTATTACATTGCATTGTACAATGCGACTGTTCTGCAATTTTTCTTATGAGAATTATTTTATTTTCTATCTTGAAAACACTTTATTTTCATTTTTTATCTTGACAATTATTCAAGGTAAAAACATTAAAAATGACCAGTGAGCCAATGTACCATAGAAGACTGGCGTCTGGGATTTGAACCATTGTGTGATAACCTCCGTTTCTCTGTCAATCTCTACCATTCTCTGTCATTCACTATCATTTCTTGAGGGGTAGGAAAAGATGAAAATCTCTGGGTGCATGGTCCGAGCTGTAGGGTGGAGGCTTCAACACCTCCCTGCAAGTCTCCTACAAAAGTTTGGCTAGGAGATGTTTTAACATCCACCCTGCAGCCTGGACCTGGCTCCCAGTAATTTCCATCTTTTCCTACGCCTCAATAAATGACAGAATGACAGAGAAGTAGAGATGTTTGTCACACAGTGGTTCAAATCCCAAGTGGCCGACTTCTATAACACAAGTGTTCAAAAGTTGGTCCCACAGTAAGACAAATGTCTCATTTCCTTTGGCAAGTACGTTGAAAAATAGCTGAACATTTGCCATATCTGTTGCAATAAATATTTCCATGAAATTCATCCAGGGCATGTAACCCTCCGGTCTCAGATTTTGATGAAAATTTGTAGTGTGGTTCCCATATGCATGAAAAACAAAGATCTGAATTTTTAGCTTCCTGTCTGTTACAGATTCGGAGATACACTTCTTTGAAAACATTGTGTTTTAGGAAGAATAGAGTCAGGACAGGAGTAGGTTTTGTGTGCAGACTGTTACATTTTTGCTTGTACCATGCCTGTTAATGTTAGCAGAACCATAACACATGATCATTCCAATGCAAAAATGACTGCTGAGTTCAAATCTGGTGTCAGAATTTGTCTAACACTTACAGAAATGTTGTTATGGGCATGTAAACTTAAAAATTGAAACTATAAAAAGGCAATCGCGCCTTCTCATAAAAACCATGATATCTCAAAAAGTAAACTAGATACAGCTGAATGCTTTGCACCATTGGAACGAGCAGGAAATTTCCATCTAGATCAAATAAAAAAAACTTGTGGGACTTTGTTAGGTGAATTTTTTTTCTGCACATATGTAAAAATAGAATATTTGAGTATGGATTACATACATATGTTGAACAGAGTTTCCAGATAATTATGGAGCTACAGTCTTACAAGCCAAAGTAATTCAGTGTTATAATCAGTTCTTACCATTAAGTGCACAGAAATCCATTACCACAATTATAACACTTTTACACGGTAAGTTAAACATAATATTTTTGGAGCAGACCTGATACATGATATTATATTAATTTGTTAACAGCTCAGTACCCAAATTATTAAGTGTGCTGCCAATCCAAATACATGAATGTTGCAAAATTCCATACACAAACTGCTATGGATTGTAGAGGAGACCAAAACAAACTTTTTTGTTAAATAAGCATAGGTCGGAAACCAATAGGTATGTCAGTAGTCATCTACGAAGACAGACATCGTTGAGTAGAAACAAACATCCCTGTGCATGACAAACACATGACATGTTGCAGATTGTACACAGTTTAGGTAGCTGTTTGCTTTTATTCATTCTGCTTGTTCTTAGGCATTGAGTAAGGACGATGGAAGATTACAGTTTTGTTGAACTCACGAATATCCACCAATTTATGGTGCATGCAATGGCAATTCCACAGCTGCACAATGTCTCTATGCTGAGCGATATCCTGGTCAGCGTTTACAAAATCCTCGCACATTTGTTTCTGTTTCAAGTTCGAGGGCATCTACGTGACACATTTGGTGAAAATTGGATTGGCCGGGGTGTAACCATTGCATGGCCTGCTCGTTCTCCTGACCTTACCCCACTTAACATTTACAGAGTTTAGTGTATGAGACACCAGCTGTGTCAGAGGAGGATCTTGTTGCACGGATTCTTGTAGCTGCCAACCAATTACAACATCCCCCTTGGAGTATTCCACCATATGAGAGAAGCAGTATTGTGTCGTTGCAGATCATGTATTGAAGCAGGAGGCCGCACATGTGAACAATATCTGTAAATAAACCTCACCACAACCAGCTCAAATGGTCACCATACCTTCATTGTGTGTCAGCATGTTTCCATTCGAAGGTGACTACTGGTGTAACTATTGGTTTCCGGCCTATGGTTATATAACAAAACAACTTTGTTTTGGTCACCTCTACAATCCATAGCAGTTTGTGTATGGAATTTTGCAACACCTTATATAAAAATAGACCACAGATGTAATTTTAGATAGGCCTATAGATGTGCTATACATCAAGTATTGATTATAAAAGATATTTATGAGTGGTGATAAGTAAATATTCACAGTTAATAGATATAATAACATGCCTATTACATTTGTAAGGACAATTTTAATTGGAGCTAACAGATGGTTGCACTGATTTATAATAGTTAGGCTACTTCGTCTTCATGAAGTAGTAGGCCTAAGCATCACATTTAGTAGTATGAACTGGGGGTGCTACACTGATGTTCCAACTGAGGGCCGGGAAGGAATTTGTTACATAGAAGTCTTTGCAATATATTTGTTCCATTTTTCCTGAATTTCAGCAGTAGGCCTACATGTACAGCAAGTCATCTTGTGATGGCACTGAAGATGCTGTCAAGATAACTGCCACCAAGGCTAGAATGCAACGGCCGTACAAAAACAAATACTGGAGTCAAAGCAGATGTTTGATTTCTGTAGCCAGCAGTTCTCAAAAATTAAATTTCAATTTATATCTGCAGCAGGAGTGGAAAATGTTCACAAACTGCAGAGTGAAAAATCCAAAGCAGCAAGTAGGGTTGCAGGAACACAAAGTTTTCATCATTTCATACCTCTATCTTGTGACATTTTGGGAGCGAAACGTCTGAGCACAGATGATCATTTGTCTTTAGTCTTCCAGTTTTCAGATGCAGAACTTACAGTACATGAAACTGTAAAACTAAACAGTTTTGTTTGTTGTGTATACGACAAAAAATGGTATATTGATTTAGTTAATGAAGTAGATACAGATGAAGGAGATGCAAGTATAATATTCATGCATCCTAATGGCCCATCTACATCATATCATTGGCCAGAGAATGAAGATAAGTGCTTGGTTCCATTCAGTCACATCTTACTACATGTACCCATTCCAGATACTGCAACAGGTAGACAGTACCACATATCTGATAAATGTACTGCTGAAATTCAGGAAAAATGGAACAATTGCAAAGACTTCTATGTAACAAATTCCTTCCTGGCCCTCAGTTGGAACATCAGTGTAGCATCCCCAGTTTGTAATACTAAATGTGATGCGTAGGCCTACTACTTCATGAAGACGAAGTAGCCTAACTCTTATAGAGTAACAGATCATTATAAATCAGTGCAACAATCTGTTAGTTCCAATTTAAATTGTCCTTACAAATGTAATAGGCATGTTATTATATCTATTAATTGTGAATATTTACTTATCACCACTCATAAATATCTTTTATAATCAATACTTGATGTATAGCACATCTATAGGCCTAAATAAAATGACATCTGTGGTCTATTTTTATATTTGGATTGGCAGTACACTTAATAATTTGGGTATTGAGCTGTTAACAAATTAATGTCATGTAACAGGTCTGCTGCAAAAATATTATGTTTAACTTACCGTGTAAAAGTGTTATAATTGTGGTAATGGATTTCTGTGCACTTAATGGTAAGAACTGATTATAACACTGAATTACTTTGGCTTATAAGACTGTAGCTCCATAATTATCTGGAAACTCTGTTCAACATATGTATGTAATCCATACTCAAATATTCTATTTTTACATATGTGCAGAAAAAAAATTCACCTAACAAAGTCCCACAAGTTTTTTTATTTGATCTAGATGGAAATTTCCTGCTCGTTCCAATGGTGCAAAGCATTCAGCTGTATCTAGTTTACTTTTTGAGATATCATGGTTTTTATGAGAAGGCGCGATTGCCTTTTTATAGTTTCAATTTTTAAGTTTACATGCCCATAACAACATTTCTGTAAGTGTTAGACAAATTCTGACACCAGATTTGAACTCAGCAGTCATTTTTGCATTGGAATGATCATGTGTTATGGTTCTGCTAACATTAACAGGCATGGTACAAGCAAAAATGTAACAGTCTGCACACAAAACCTACTCGTATGTAATTTTTGTCATGTAATGTTAACAGTAACAACATTTTGTGGTTTCATGAATACATATCTACATCTTAAATGTTGCTGTACAATAACAGTAGTAATCAGTCACAACATCGTTAACTTAGAGTGGCTCACAATACTGTATTTGTCTTTCAGTGAGGTCGACCAATAAAGAGTAGTCATTCATAGGAGAGAGATTCCATCTGGTGCTTTGAATCAAATTCTTGCTAGATCAGTTGGAAGAGCATTAGCACAGAAAGCCGAATATCATGGGTTCAAGCGTCAGAGGAATTTTTCTACTAGAATATTATTCTTATGTTTAATTGGCAAAATATTTAATTTTCAATGTGCATTGTATCTTCATTCAACAACCTAAAGAGTAAACAGTGGTGGCTTTAGACATTTTGCTATCATATCTTGAACATATTCTGTACCACATTTTCTGTCAATATAAAGAAATGCTGATAGTCTATATAATAAGAGGAAATGTTTGTCTGTTTCTCTATGCATGATACCCAGCCAAATCTACTGCACGCTGAGATTTGAAATTTTAAACAGAGATGGACTAAAGGGTGGCTGAATGCACCTCAAAGCCGGATTTTTAATTTTCCCTTCATTTGAGAGTTATGAGTGAAAAACTGGCAGAAAACCTGAATTTTTTATGCTATCAAAGGATCAGTTTTTGGTATTACATTTCAATTGTCAAATCAATTGCAGGTGACTGTTTTTTCCTTTCATAACTTGGAAATAAGAGCATCGTTATTTTTGTCAACATACCGCATGGAATTATTGATCGCTTCGATTCTGTAAGCCCACCCTTGGTCATGAGGGTTAATGAATGTAGGCCTAAATGGGCAAACATTGATCGATTTGGACGGAATTCACTGTGCAGGGGTTTTCTGGGCAAGGGAACTCGAATCTGGGCAAGGGAACTCGAATCTGAGGTCATTTTTCCCAGGCAGCACTTTCTGTTTGATGATTTTTACCTGTTTCATTATAATTATTAAGTGCCAGTATGGTACTTTATGAGATTGTGTGTGGGGGACGAAAAATGTCTGTCCGTCCGTCTGTCTGTCCATCCGTCCGTGTGTCTGTAAGCGCCATAACTCAAATACGCTTTATCGGATTTTCATAAAACTTGGTATACGCATTGATAATGTCCATGGGAAGAACCCTATTGTTATTGAACCAAATCGGTTCACCGGTACCGGCGTCAAACCCAATTTAGTGTTTTTATTTAAAAGCGCCATAACTCAAATACGCTTTATCGGATTTTCATGAAACTTGGTATACACATTCATAATGTCCATGGGAAAACGTCTGTTGATATTTGACCAAATCAGTTGGCTGGTACCGGAATAATGCCCAATTTAGTGCATTTTTAGGTAATATATAACAAAAGGCCCCATAACTCAAATATGCTTTATCGGATTTTCATGAAACTTGGTATATGCATTTATAACTCCATGGCAAGAAGACTATTAATTTTGGACCTAATCGGTTGAACGGTACCAGAGTAACGACTAATTAAAGGTCACATGTTTTTTATTTTTTGTCTAGCGGTATAATTTGACAGTTAACACTATTCATTCACTTATGCTTATCAAACGACACCGTCAAACTGACTGAGTTGGCTAAATGGTAACGTCTTGGACTCGTATTCTGGAGGTTCCCGGAGCCGGCCGATTTGACATGGATTTTTTAATTTTATTTTTCATTTTTATGTGAGTGCGCGATTGTCAATGTATCACAAATCTGTAGTTCTGCTGATGCTGGTCGATTTTAATCTGATAGAAAAACTTATTTTCTGCATATCATAATGGCAATTATAATTGATTCAACAAAAACATACTGGCACTTTGTTATATCAGTTTACCTGATTTTATTAATCATTTAATTTATGAATGATTCATGTGTAAGTGTTAATAAATATAATATTTTAATTCAGGGTTTCTACATTCTGGAAAGTCATGGAAATTCAGTAAAAATCAGGAAAATTGAAATCATTCAGGGAAAGGCAGGAAATTTTGTAAAATAAAGGAAAAAGTCTGGCAAATTTGTAAAAAATATGGAATAGTCAGGGAAAATAACTACCCTCAGTGAGCGAAATGTGAGGAACATGTGTTTTGTTCCAGTCTGTTGTAACCCAGACTGTGTAACCATTTTTATTTTCAGAACTTGAGCTAATCATTTCTTATTTTTGTTATGGAGATGGAGGAGGCTGGATTTTTTCCTTCTTTTGTTTACAAAGAACCTTGAAAACATTGATTCTTATGGTTAAGGAAATGTACGTTCCTGGTCATGGAAAGTCAAGAGAAAAGTCAGGAATATTTATTTTAAAATTTCTGTGGACTGTTTGAAAAAATTGTACTCTTAATTTTTAATTTTTTAAATAATTATCATGGGCGAAGCTCTGGGCACTTGCTAGTTGGTTATAAGCACAGGCTATATGATGACCCAACATATAAAAACTATTGTAAGTACCATACTCAAGTGAAAAGGAGTCTAATATTATTGTTTAGTTCAATAGAATTTATTTATCACTTTGATCACAAAGTAAATGACAAAGAATAACACACTGTACATATGATTGCATATAAATATATTACAATTAACGAAAGTTATAAAATCATAAGTTATCTAATTAAATTATTCCTTCAAAAACTAATTCGCACAGTAAACTAGCTGTTTCAAATTCATTGTTTACATTAGGCATTTTTAATATCTTTTGATGACTTATGCATTTAGAAAGAATGTCATCAACAAAATCATAACCTTGCCTCTTTTAGAGAACAAATGGTCTGTTCTCATAGAAAAGCTACAGATGTAACGAAGGATTAGAGGAAAATTTAAACAAAAACTCAAGGAACTGGCAGCGTAAACAACAGTGTGTTAACAATGATTATTGATACCATACTTCTTTTTCTAAACCATACGTTTAAAGCTTTCTTGATTATCTCAACTTGCCTTCAGATTTAAAAAAAAAAAATTCTAATCCCAAAATGTTTCTGCCTTCTTAACTCTAATGACTAGCAACCTGTCAGTATTCTTCCGGATATTATCCAGAGCCCTCTGTGTCTTTCTATTTATACTGGAGTATGTCCTATTTGAAAAGTCCGGAATTGGATCTGCATATATTTACTAAGAATAAATTATTGACTGGCATTAATCATGTTTTTTAATTCAAGTTTAGATTTCAATCACAGTATAATGATGGTCTTAGTACGACAAACCACAAGCTATAGACAGATGAGAACTGACCATACTGTTCCTTAATATCTATAGATATCCCTCTGTGAGGGAATATCTTATGTGATATCCCTTTGATTAACAGATTCCACAATCCTGCATAAAGTTTCTTGGCCTTATATTTCCAGAAAGTTCTGGTGTGGTAAAAATGAGCATTTTAAAGTATTTTTCAGCATATATTTCTTTAAGAAAATAAATTATATTTCTCTCCCAAAACTCCTGCAAGATTTTAGTTTGTGTTTGATGAGTGCTGACTAGTCTTTCCTATTTCCTGGTTAAGCATTATCCGTGTTAATTGGGAGCGGGACATACACGAATAATAAAAAACATGGATAATCCAAATGTTAGAATTAACCGGGTGCTAGATTTTGAATTTCTCGCACTTTGTCGCCATATTGTGCATATGTCAAAATTAAGTGCGGGAAACTAAAATTCTGAGTAAATAGTGTGGGGATAATTCAAAACAAAGTGTTGGAAGTTTAGAATAATGTGCAGGTAATTCGAAATAAAGTGCCAGAATTTGAATGTGGGGCTGGAAATTCAAAATAATGTATGGGTAATTCGAAATAAAGTGCCAAATATTCAAAATTAAGTGTGGGCAATTCAAATTTTTGTACACGGATAATCCACAAAATGGATAAGCCGCCCACAGATAATCGATTGTTTGCTGTACATGCACATAGCTTGACAGTCACTAATGATTCTATTATTATTATTATTATTATTATTATTATTGTTATTATTATTATTATTATTACAATTTTTGTTATTATTATTAATATTAATATTTTATTATTTTTATTATTATTATCATTATTAATATTTTATTATAATGGTTATTATTATTATTATTATTATTATTATTATTATTATTGTTATTAACTTATTATTATAGTGTTAAAAATATTTTATTTTTAATCGAGTGAGGTGCTGAGATGGTATCATCTTGGACTCTCATTTGGAAAGCCCAAGGTTAAAATCTCATGGCTGGCCAATTTGACTAGGATTTTTTCATGGTTTCCCCACTTGTAAAGACAAATGGTGAATTGGGAACTTACTTATTATGACTCACCACCTCTATTTTATTCTGTATTATATTTCTTATAATTGAATATTAGTTGAAATTAACAAGCCGTAACACATCAACAATAGAAAAAAACAGGTACATATCAATAGATACATAGCCCTCTTCTGGCATACCTACAGAACCTGGCTCCTGGTATGACCTCGATGATCAAAGGAGTATAAATATAGATGAATTAATATTTTTAAAATAATATATTAGATGTGAAACGTAATTCATTCTTAATTGTGTCTGGTATTCCAAGAAATAAATTTAATTAGCACTATTATCATTTCTTTTTTAATATTTATCTGTTGAATGTTATGGTTTTCCTCTTATGTTACATGCATGAGAATGTTATAGGTTAGTACTTACTGAATATAACAATATTTTCAGATGTTCTACGCAATTATTTTTGTTTCTCAGAAAAATGAATATGGTTTGAAAGTCTCAAATTATTGGTTCTGATTTTGCATGGGAAAGAAGTATAAAAGTAAAAATAATAGGTGCAAAATAGAACCTATTATTAACCTCCAATTGGACTAATCCTTGCAAGAGTTGGTTGCTGTGGAAGTTTCTGAAAACACCCATCAGCATTTCCAAATTTACTTTATGGCATATTTGTTGTAATATTAGGATATAATTTTATTCTATTATAGTCTATTATACTATTTTTTTTTTTTTTTTTACAGTTCAGTTACTTCCTTTGGTTTTTGTGGACCTTGTGTGAAGTTTCCTGAGAAATACCACTCATCATCTGCAGCTTTCTCGTGATGACAACAGTACTGATCACAAATCTGTTGCTGGGTAAAAGTCGAAAGAAACGCAGGCGAAGAAGCTGTTGTATCTGCTGTCACATCAGGTAAATTTGTGGAAGGTTTAGTTCCTGGAGGCAGGAAGTTATGCTGCAAAACAATTTCATTAAAATTAGAAAACATACGAGACTTTAACTTGTTGCATAATCAAACATAGTAAACTTATAGTTAGTTCCTTACTAAGCCAATTATTAATTTATAATATATACAGAGCATTTCAAGTTCAGATCACCAAGTCTCATGAATTCCTCTGCCAGCCACGGTCACTCACCAACACTGGGTAAGTCGATACCAGTGTAGTCTGTAGGAGTGAGCTCTTGGGGTCTTGCAAAAATCAATATTATCTATGAAAACTATATATTATTGGTCTAACTTAGATTATAAGAGGCATTCTTGACACCTTCTTACGATATTTACATTAAGCCTATATGCACAAATTCTTCTTCCATGAATCCTGCTAAATTCAGTTCTAATGCTGTTCTAATCTCCCCACAGAACCTGTTTCCTTAAACTTATCTACAAGTCCACTTACAGTGCTTTTGCCTGGGACTAGGATATTATCTTATAGACTTCCAACACGCTTTACCTTTACTGAAATATAAAGGAATATCTGCACATGGTAAAGTGGTGAATTAGACTGAAGTAAAGTCTCGTGACGGAGAGCATGGAGGCCAATCTGGCAAACATTACCTGATTGGGGCTAACGGCATAGAATGCTCTTTGTATGTGTACAAATATAAAAATTGTTTACTACATATTTATTTAAGTATAAAAAATGTATTTATATTTCTGATTAGTGTGTAAATTAAAACTAGAAAAAGTATTCAATGAAGTAATTTTAATATTCTTTTGGCCACTATTGTATTGTATTTTTAAAAGGAAAAAATTTTAACTTGACCATAGAAAGACAGCTGTATTTTATTGTTGGTAAAAACACTATAATTATGAATTATTCATAGCAATTGTCATGTACTTAGCAACAATAGTGAGAAGCCTTAACACTTTGAAACCAAGGAAACACATTAAAAATTACAATAGAGAAAAAACAAGTTAAATATCTCCATGTAAATAAGAGGATATTTTCACATTTTAAAAATGACTTTATTATTGCCACTATGAAGGACAAAATCCAAAATATTCGCTTTTGTGTCCTCTCATGATCCCTAATAAACAGTGTCTTCACTTACATTAATTATGCCAGTACGACAGGCAGCTTCTGCTTCAGATGTTGTGATTGTAGATGTGGCATCATAGTTCGCTATATCAGTTGTCCAAATAGGGCAAGGAGTAGATTCTGTCGTCTGAAATAAATTACTCTGGTTTTTTATCACATCAGTTTGATTCAATATATATATATAATTAAAAGGTTGCCAAAATGAAATAAGCATAGGCCCACTTTACAGAATTTTATAGATAAATCGTGAATAGACAATAAAGTAAAATAATATGGATGTTAAAAGAAAGGGCAAATTGATATTAGCTAGACATTAATCATATCATAATTTATAGACCTATCCCTTAGCTTAAAGCTAAACAGTTATTATTAGGGCCCGGATTTTTATATTTTTATAAACCCTGTTTTAGTTTTTTAAACATATTAAAATAGTTTTATTTTAGTTTTTTTACCATTCTCAGACTCTTTTTAGTTCAATTTAATAAGTACAATAAACATATTAAAAATATATTAATTAATTTTATTTTAACTTAAATTTCCATGGCTCTCAACTATAAGAATACCTTTTGCTTAGTGTTAGAATTACCCCTGTCATTTCCATCTCCTCCACAAACTCAACCAGAACATTTTTCAAATTAATCAACTAACCTTTAGAATACTTTTCTTTCGGCATCTTGCTTGAGCAAACACTGTGATTATATTGCAAGAGTAAGCTTCTTAAGAATGCCTTTAATTTGCTTCTAAAGAAATGGGACACCAGGGGACAAAATTACAAAATGCAATACTATATTTTATATTACAAAATAATATACTGGCAACAATGAGCAAGATACAAAATGTAGGTAGATACAGGACCGTATTTCTAAATAGGCTAAGTAGGCTACAGCCTAGAGCGGCAAATTTTCAGGGGTGGCAGTTAGGCAATTTATTCAAAAGTTAAAATTATGTATTTCAGACGTTAATAATATTTTCCGTACGATTTTAAGAATACATGTTACTTAAAAATATGTTTTAGTCCTTCTACACAGCCTACTTTCTAAAACTATAACATAATACAAATTCACAGGACGTAATCTTGTATTATAACTTTCTTGTAGTGCAAACTTAATTCAAATTGAACACAGTTCTTCAATTGCGCAAAAGACAGTCATTAGCATTAAAATATAAAAAAT
This sequence comes from Ectobius pallidus, assembly GCA_964059195.1. NCBI lineage: Eukaryota > Metazoa > Arthropoda > Insecta > Blattodea > Ectobiidae > Ectobius > Ectobius pallidus. The sequence goes on along the minus strand of CAXKWD010000008.1, from coordinate 71,726,662 downwards.
ATGTTTAAAATAGTGATCACTGATCTCCAAGAACAACCTAAGTTAATTAATTAATTTCGAAACCCATTTCATTTTTTAACAAACCTTTAAAAAAGTAAAAAAGTATATGACTAATTTCATTATATAATTTATGTAAACCTTTAAAATTGTAGTTTTATCTAAACCAAATGAACTTTATGTTTAAAAAAGATGAAACACCAATGAACTCTATCCTTTTGTTGTATAAAACAAATATATTAAGCAAATGAACTATAGAGGGGCGGCAAATGGACTTTAGCTTATAGGCGGCATACTCTTAAATCCGGCCCTGGGTAGATACAGTATTTAAAAAAAAAACAATTTTTAGTAGAACTATAACAATTAAATTAAATTGTTATAATTATTATTGTTATTTTATCATATTTTAATTAAAGAGCAGTTTTAGCCATTTTTTAGTTTTTAACATCTTATTTAGTCATTGTGGGATAGCAGATGAAGTAGTGGATGAATATTATGAAAAGATAGAAGAAATAATGGAGAAAAAGAAGAAAAGGACTTGTGTTATTCTAATGGGCAACTGGAATGCCGTAGTGGGTGAAGGACAAGATGGAAGTACAATTGGAAGATATGGACTGGGTAAAAGTAACAAGAGAGGTGAATCTCTGGTGAATTTTTGCAAAAGGAACTCAATGATCATTGGAAATACAATGATTCACCATAATAAAAGAAGAAGATACACGTGGACAAACCGAACTCTGTGGACAACAAGTGTTACTAGATTGACTACTATTAATGCAAGAAAGATTTCAAAATTGTTTAAATAATGCAAAGACCCTACCAGGAGCAGATATCAATTCAGACCATGTCTTACTAATAGGCAAAGTAGAAATTTGTTTAAAGAAGATAAGAGGAAGGCAGGTGACAAGGAAGTTTGATGTGGAAAGCTTAAAACTGAAGAGAGAAGGATAAAATTCCAAGAAAATTTTCAAGAGAAGACCTCTATATTATAAAATCTATCTGGAAATAGCAACGAACATTGGACTAGTCTGAAAAGTTCTATAGAGACAGCCATAGAAGAAACAATAGATTACAAAGAGAGTAAGAATATTAAGTAACTTTGGGTCACAGGAAGCATGTTAGAGAAGATGGAAGAAAGAAAAATGGAAAAAAATATCAATACAGAAGAAGCCAAAAGAAACTATAGGAGACTAAACAATGAACTAAAAAGAGTAATTATAAAGGCAAAAGACGAGAGGATGAAGAAGAAATGTGAAGATATTGAGGATCTAGAGAGAAAAGGAATGTTTGATTTAATGTATTGCAAAGTTAACTGTTTGGATTATGGAAAGAAGACAAGGAAAACAATGTGGCTGATTGAGAACGAAGGCAATGAAAAAATAACAGACAAACAGGGAATATTGAACACGTGGCAGAAGTATGTAGAAGAATTATATCAGACAAGAAACTGTCCAGCTTTGTTGTATATAGAGGATGAAACGGACATAGCAGAAGATGAAAAGGGATTTTCCATTCTGAGCGAGGAAGTTGAACTTGCATTTAAGGAATTGAAAACTGGGAAAGCAACAGGAGTAGATGGAATCCCCATTGAATTGGTTCAATGCTTAGAGAAGGGAAGAAGGAAATTTTGTCTTTATGTAAGAAGATATATAAGGAAGGTGAATGACCTGAAGAATTCACGAACAGTTTGGAATTAGGAAGGGGAGAGACACGAGAGATGCAATCGGATTGATGAGAATAATAGGAGAAAGATATATAGGAAAAGGTAAAGAAGTGTACGCAGTATTTGTTGACCTGGAAAAGGCCTTCGACAGAGTGTACTGGATTAAACTCATGAGGATCCTGAAGAAAATTGGTGTGGACTGGAAGAAGAGGAGACTCATAAGTAATCTATATATGAAACAGCAAATAAAAGTCAGGATAGGAGAAGAAATATCGGAGGGTAGAGTAATTGGAAGAGGGGTAAGACAAGGATATCCTCTATCATTGACTCTCTTTAATATATACTTAGAAGATTTAATAAAGACCTCTTTCCCGAACATGGGAGGTGTAAACATAGGAGGAAGAAGAATAAAGTGCACAAGATTTGCAGATGATATGGCTTTGCTAGCAGAAGATGAAATGACACTGTGTGTCATGCTGATGGAGCTAAATGACAAATGTGAAGACTATAGGATGAAGATAGATATAAATAAGACGAAGACCATGGTTATTGGTAGGGTGAGGAAGAAGGAATGAGGTTATCAAACAAGTGGTTAGATTCAAATACTTGGGTTGTACAATCAGTAGCAACATGAGCTGTTGTCAAGAAGTAAAACAGAGGATAGCAATGGCCAAAGAAGTTTTTAACAGAAGAGGAAAGGCTAGTGAAGTGCTTTGTGTGGAGTGTAGCATTGTGTGGTGCAGAGACTTGAACATAACGATGGAACGAAGAAAAAAGACTGAAAGCATTTGAGATGTGGGTATAGAGAAGAATGGAGCGAATAGCATGGTCAGATAAAATTAAAAATAAAGATGTGCTAGACAGAGTGGGAGAAAGAAGAGTTTTATTGGAAATCATCAGGAAGAGGAAAATAAATTGGATGGGACATTGGCTAAGAAGAAATTGTCAGGAGGGATGATAAATGGGAAGAAGGTTCGAGGCAGAAGAAGATACCAGATAATAGACAACATTAAGATAAATGGACTGTATGCAGATACAAAAAGGAAGGCTGAGGGAAGAGAAGAGTGGAGAATGCTGAGTTTGCAGTGAAAGACCTGCCCCTGGGCAGAACACTAAGAGTGAATGAATATTTACTCATTTTTAAGTTTTATAAGATTGGACTGTGTGACTGCCATGACAATAAAATGGATAATTTCATTAAAATATTACAGTTATTAGCAAGAAACAAAATAGTTTAAAAAATAGTTTAAAACCTAAGAATCCAGACCCTAGTTATTATACACTATGCTATACTGTTATCATAATAAATGGTATCGCAAAATTTGAAGGGAACCCTTTGTTGTTGAAATTTCGATTCTTGTTAGCAGTTCTTTGAAGAGACCTAAATCTAAACATACTTAAGGAACAAGAATGGTATGGTTCCTTGACAAAAATTGTTAATAATATAATTTTTTCTGGATTTACCGGTAGGCCATGTCAATGAGTATTTACTCCCAAACATTTCACTCCCAGCTATGGGGAACTTTTTCAGTGGTAGCTTTTCATACTTCTCACTCTCAATGTCGGGAGAATACATTAAGCAGTTAAATTATCTCCTCTCATAGCTTGCTGGTGTAGTTGGGAGTGACAGGTAAATTTTCAATGTGATGCTAACATTTAGGAAGTGTCAATCAAATCTCTTTCTTGAATAAGGTTTAGAAGATAAAATAGATTCATTTTCCAAAGTTAATCGTTGAATTCTGTAATTGGTCATGAAGAACCAGGATTTCAGAAGGGAACTCATCTTCACTCATTATCTTCAAGATATTGTGGCTAGGTTTGCAGCACAAGTGTTCAATTCATTTTCATTTAACCCTTTTAATTCTTTACAATTCAGAAAAGAAGAACTGTCATTAAGTGTTCTTTATTCTATCTTTCAACTGGATCAGTTTCACATTGATTACTTATTTTATACCAGCCTCCGTTGCAGGGTGCGAAATCATTTAGAACGGTGAGAGGAAAAAAGTCTGAACTATAAGTATTTGCAGAATTCTCAACTTGCCACCTTGCTGAAGATCTAGTGGTCATTCTGTTACTTCTGCATTACAGGTATTATTGCTGTTATTTTTGTAGAAATACACACAGAATAAATGAATAATCCATTGTTTTCAGTAATTTAATATGTATTGTATGTTTTCTTTGTTGTTTTATAATGGAAGGATTCTCTCCCCCAGTAAGTTTTGGTGGGGAGAATTTTTGAAGTTTATTTATTATTTATTTATTTATTTATTATTTACCATGAAAATTACAAATTACAAATTACAAATTAGAAAATACAAATTAATACAAAATTATTACAAATACAAATATAAATAATATAAACAAAATTATTACAATTACAAAAGAGCATTATTTACCCCGCATGAGCATAGCTCGTGTTCGGGGTCAGTTCTTCTTCTTTTCTCGCGGTTGGGGTAAATCTAGAAAATCAGTCACACTAAAACGAAATCAGTCACAAAATCAGTCACACTCAAAACTACGTGTTTCGGAGGGGACTGCACAGAAAACAATCAACTCAATGATTAGGAGTAATCAAAGGAAATTTTTCAGATCTTAATTCCTCAATGGCAATAGACAATTCCCAAGCAATCTAAAGGTATATTATCTATTTTATGGAACCCGGAGGTTCATTACCGCGCAAATCCAAAATTAAAAAATACAAATTTCCAAAATTAAAAAAAAAAACAAAATTAAAAATTAAAACATCCAAAAATCCAAAATTGAATAAATAATAAATTCCAAAATTCCAAAATAAAAAATTAAAAACTAAAAATCGAAAATACCAAAATTGAAAAAATCTAAAAACCAAAATTTAAAAAAACTAAAATACAAAATTTAAAAATCCAAAAAATAAAAAATTCTAAGAATCAAAATTGAAAAAATCCAAAATTAAAAAATTCAAAGATCCAAAATTAAAAAATAAAAAAAATAAAAATAAAAATAAAAAATTAAAAAATACAAATTTCTAAAATTAAAAAACAAAATAAAAAATTATAACATCCAAAAATCGAAAATTTAATAAATAATAAAATTAAAAATTAAAAAATCCAAAAATTAAAAAATAAAAGAATAAACAACTCACAGATCGAAAATTTAAAAAATCCAAATTTAAAAATTGAAAGAACCAAAATGAAAAGTTTAAAATCCAAATTTTAAAAAGTCCAAAAACCCAATATTAAAAAGTCCAATAATGCAAAATTGAAAAAATCCAAGAATAAAAAATTGAAAAAATAAAAAAATAAAATAAAGTTTTACTTCTGTCGCGTGGCCTTCCACGCACTCTTTTTTTAGACGAAACCATTGGTGGGTGGGAATCCTTAAATCCCCCTGCAGTTTCCACCCTGACCACCCTACCACTCATTTCCTTGTTTTCCTTTCTGACAAGGGAACCGTACAGAGTGTCATATTGAAACGTACCCTCAAATTTTGTATATTGATAGATCTTCATCACAGATAGATACATGCAAAAAAATTAGCTGCTCATACAAACTGTAAGTGGATGAAAACATGTTGGTTTTGTTCCATAAGGAAACAACAGCGGGCACTTATACAGCTCACTTGAGTAGCCTACATGCTAGAAACATAAGTGACAGCGGGTGCTGGGGTGTGAGGTAAAGGGAGAAGCTAAATCCTTACTCATTGAATGTGATAGCTCATTTTTATTATTCACTACTTACCATTTCCATATTTTGAAACTGTTTAATCTGTGTAGACATTGAGGGGTTATTTATGAATGTTAGAGTGTGTGGGTGTTATAGGCTAGAATTTGCATAACTAAAATTAAGAATTTCACCATGCACAGAGAATCACAACCCTAACCCTTAAAACTACCTGTTATCAATGTTCACATTTCTTGTCCAGACAAAACTCTTTAGGTGTTAAGAACCTGAACTAACATACTACATATTCTACTCGTCATTATAGGCCAAAGTGTCCGCCGCGATGGGTGTATAGGTAGCATACTTGCCTTCTACCCTGGCGGTCCGGGTTCGATTCCCGGCCGGGTAGTGGATTTTTCAGCAACGAAAAATCCCCCGGGTTCAGGACTGGACATCACCCAGGAAAATTAAAGGCTATATTAAAAAGCCTAAATTAAAGTGTGGTGATGACTGCTAGAAAAAGAGTAGAGTAGGGTATTCACAATAGATCTATAAAGGTCGCAGTGTTGAGAAGCCGGCAAAAGGCTTATACTACCCCCTTGTAATCTAATCTAATCTAATAGGCCAAAGTAAAATAGTAATAATAATATTAATTGAACCAATTTAAACTGCACACGAGATTCATTTTGCTAATCGTAAACACTGAAAAAGGTAGTAATTATTTCATAAGACCTGCTAGAATACAAACGTACAGTAAGTATCAGAGGAGGGTATTAATCATTATTATAATATTATTCGCCCCCTTGATGATAAGGAAAGGGAGAGATAGGCAAACTACACAGTACACATAAGCCTACATACGAAGCGGGAGGCTTTGCAATATGGCATGTTCTAGACATAGCAAAGGACCACTACACCCTCCCGCCAACAGCTATGCAAGGCTACTCAATATTTTGAATTTACGAGATTCACAATTAATTTTCACCCACTTAATGTTTATATGAGGAGCTAATTTTTGGCATGTCTATCTGCAATGAAGACCTACTGATATGCAAAATTTGAGGGTAGGTTTCGACTTGACAACCCTTACGGTTCCCTTGTGAGAAACATTTTCTGTGAATCACACCAATGCACTTAGCAGTGGTATAGTATTGGAATAAGCTTGTTTTACTTTTCCTTAATAGTGAAAAAAATCTCATCACTTTAAAAACAAAGTAATTGATGACAATTATTTTTATATTTTGATTTCTATTTTTATGGCAGCATAAAATTAAAAAAGTCCAATATTTCAGTTTTATTTTGCCACTCCCAGATGTGCTACTAGGGCATTTGCCCTCTTTTATCCCCAAACTAGGATAGACGTTTAGTAAACCCTGTCCTTAGTACATACCAGTAATGCCTTATTTATTATTTGACCAAGTAGGCTATAATTATTTTCTCTTCCAGGTTGCAACCTCTGGCACTGAAGATTTCTTTGGATGTATTAATACAAATATTTATTTGATTCTAAAAATGATTCATTTTCAATTATTCTGATTTTGTGCTGAACCAATTCATCTGTCCTACATGATCATTGCTTAAGGTTATTTCTGTGACTCACGCTCTTTGCAGGCTGTGATGGTGTATCTTCTTTCGAATTTGACTTGCAGCAGCATATACTGCGCAGACATAAGGCTCTAATGTTCCCAAGAAGTACCATGGTCACCTGAAAGGTAATGAGAATTTATTATACCTTTACAGGCTATATGAAAATGTAATGGTTGATTGCACTCTAAATTTAAGAATTTTTGTTGTTGCTTTTTTATGTTTATATGTGCAGGAATTATTATTATTATTATTATTATTATTATTATTATTATTATTATTATTATTATTATTATTATTATTTTTATTTTTTTCAAATTTTTATTATTTTTTAAGTATTTTATTAAAAATAGTTTTAGACCTTATTTAGCCATTTTTAGGTTTTATAAGATTGGACTGCTTTGACAATGAAACGGACAATTATACTAAAATATCTCAGCTAGCTAGTAAGGTACAAAATTGTTTAAAACCGAAGAATCCAGGCCCTAGTCATGTGCGTGCACATAGTAAATTTTCTGTTACCAAATTATCTGTGTGCATGCACACGTGCTTATTCCTTGTGACTGTCCAAAACCACTGCAAAAACAAGTCCCTCCCAGTTTTAGAATTAATTACAATGAAGTTTTAGAACTAAAACCATCATGAGGAAAGAACTGAGTCTTTACTAAATATCATTACTATAAGGTTTTTACTTTTCACTAAGTTGAATGTATGCAATAATGGTAATAATAATAATTTATTTTCCTAGCAGAGTTTAGGTAACTGTAAGATACTTATTATTCATTCATCCCTCTGTCAGGTGCAATGCAGGTTGTGTCACAAGAGGACATAATCAAATCTGAGGAGATGACAGTCATACAAAGGACTGGTTTTTATTGACTATTCCAATCAAACACTGCCTGTTTGATATTGACCAATAACATTTAGGAATTCCTCAGATATAGGCCAATCACGACTGTTTATCTTATAATATGCCTTGCTAGGAATACAAGGATGCAATTTTATCTGATAAAATGTCAGCTCATTACTAGAAATATAGATATCAGTGTGCAGTGATTAATATGTCACATGCTGCTAATGAACAAAATAAAAACATATTTTCTTACACAACATAACTTGCTTGGAAATTGATGCAAATTTGCGAATCTATTGATAATCTCGTAATCTCTCGTGGGATTACCTTTGAATATTCTACTAATTGAAAAATTTGTGTTTTTAAATTACTGAAGATAAATTATTGATCATTTAATTTTACTTATTTGTTTATTTAAATGTTTCATCACCACATACACAAAATCAGCGAATTGTGTAGCAATTATTGATTTTCAGCATAGTGAATTACATTTATATAAACATAAAATCAATTCAGTAGGCCTACTCTTTCACCAATTAAGCAGCTTATTTGTTATATTTGGTTTATATAAATAAATGTGTTTGTTTTCTTAGTATGTAATCTATTAAAATAAATAAATAAATATTCATTTTTATTTTCATATAGTCCTACGATGTGTATTCTTTTTCCTGCCAAGGTGCAGTTTATAATTAGGGGAAATGAATTACAATATGAATTTATTTTGAAATATTTACACACCGACACTTGTACAACATGTGGTAGCACAAACTAAAGAAAACAAACTACCTCTGTGGATTCTGACAAGTAAAGAAACAATTGACCTTCAAAAGTTGTGTTCAAAATTACCACCTGCAGCTTCAGTACACGCTTCCAGTCTGCTGTGGTAAGACTACTGCACACGTTCTAGCATTTCAGCGGAAATTTCAGAGCAGGCAGCAGTAATACGTCGTTTCATATCATCTGGTGTAGTTGGTATGTCCTTGTAGACAGTGTCTTTCAGCTTTCCCCACAGAAAAAAGTCTAACGAAGTCAAATCTGGTGAACAGGCTGGCCAAAGTACAGGTCCCATTCGTTCAATCCAACAATTTGGAAACAATCCATGAAGACAAGCTGTAGTAATTCATGCACTTTGGGCTGGACAGCCATCATGCTGGAACCACAGGTTCCTCCTAGTCTGCAGAGGAACATCTTCTAGCATCTGTGGAAGATGGTCTGTTAGGAGGCTGTGATACTTGTGCGAGTTTAGTGTTCCTTCTATGAAAAAAGGGCCTATGAGCTGATGGTTCACTATCCCACACCACATGTTTAAACTCCATGGACGCTGACATTCCACCTGACGAAGCCAATGGGGATAGTCAACAGACCAATAGTGCATGTTTCTGCGGTTTACCTGGCCATGATTAGAAAATGTTGCTTCATCATTAAACAAGAAACATGATGAATCTGGAGTATCATGTCTTAATGCCCATGTACAAAAGTTATCACGATTCTCAAAATCATTTCCGTGCAGCTCTTGATGGAGAGAGATGTGATAGGGATGGAACCTATGTTGATGGAGAATGCGAAGTACACTTGCCTGACTCATGCCACTTCCATGTGTGATTGCGCGACAACTAATGTGCGGATCTACTTCAACAGCAGCCAAAACATTAATTTCTCCTACTTTTCCAGTCACCTGTTTGTTTCTGTTACGTTTTCTAGGTGTTACATTACCACTTTCACGTAACTGGTTGAAGAGGTTGATAAATAATTGCCAAGATGGTTGACATCTATTGGGATATGTTTCGGCATACACCATACAAGAACAAACTGCATTCTTTCTACACTCTCCGTCCACCATGAGCATGTCGGATTTTTCTGCATTGGTAAATCCCATCTTTATTCATAACCTACTGCTTGAACTATCACAAACGAACTGACTAGAAAGTCGCAATGAACAAATGGACCGAAAACACAATGTAAACAAAACATAACAACATCATATCTAGCAACTAAGCAGGTTAAATGGAACAAATAATTGTCGGCATAGAAACTTTTCAAAATACAACTTCTCGTAAACTACTGACACTAGGATCCTGCGACAAACACCACTGATATTCTAATTTACTCTACTTTTGTTTTGTTGATGTAAGTAGGCATTGTTCCATTAAAAAAATTGTGTTTGCTCAAAAAACACCCTTTCTAAGTATTATTCAAATCTGTTTATAGGCTAAACGTACAAGCCCTTGACTACCAATCAATGCTGTGAAAATCGTACATCAAAAGCACTTTCCATGTCCAAAATATCTGCGGTGCAAGTTTTAGGTGATTCACCCTGAATATATATAGTTGGCTAGAATCATTGAAAGAAGCTGAAAATCACTTGAAGTGAAACCATTGAAACAGCAATCATCTTGAAATAGAATAAAATAATAAAAAGCTCTTACACGTACATCTTTTTTAATAATTTCAAAGAAAATTAATGCAAAAGTTGAAACAGGATCTTGCTTCTCTCTGTCTACTATATAGTTATATTCATTGAAGATGAGCAAATTGAAATGGCTCATTTGAACATAAGCATTCATTAATGCTGTAAAAGCTTTGTATCTGTAGAAAACATCTAACACGTGTTCATGTAGTCTTGTATGTTGAAATATTTATTGAAAGCATTTCGTTATCAGATAATGAGTTTGTTTTAAATACTGTTAATATCAGTAATTTTATGGCTTCTGTGCATGTCTCAGAATGGCATCATTAGGTTTGCTGATAAAAACATTGTTAATTTCAAGTAAGAATCAGCTTGAAAAATTTTATGTCATAACGGGGATTTGAACACGGATCTCCAGCTTAACGCGCTGATGCTCTACCATTGAGCTACCATGACAACATGCCAGTACAACATCAAATTCCTCAACTGATTCAGAATACAAGGCAGACCACGGGAGGTTTCTCTGTTGAGAACACACATCCAATGGTGTCCTACATTTGTAGGTACTTTGAAGCCAAGTTATTATTTATATACTATTAATTAAGTTATTATTTAATGTCTATTTAATGTCTATTTCCTTTCCCTCCACTTAATTAATAGTATATAAATAATAACTTGGCTTCAAAGTACCTACAAATGTAGGACACCATTGGATGTGTGTTCTCAACGGAGAAACCTCCCGTGGTCTGCCTTGTATTCTGAATCAGTTGAGGAATTTGATGTTGTACTGGCATGTTGTCATGGTAGCTCAATGGTAGAGCATCAGCGCGTTAAGCTGGAGATCCGTGTTCAAATCCCGGTTATGACATAAAATTTTTCAAGCTGATTCTTACTTGTATTAATATCCCAGACATGGATTTAATGTCTATTTCCTTTCCCTCCACTTAATTAATTGTTAATTTCATTTATGAAACCTACTACTTTGTGTTACATGCTCTTTCTAGGCAATTAGCCTACTTTGTAAATATAAGTAGTTGGCCTACTTTGTTGAATTAGAGATGTTATGAGGAATTATTTAGTGTTAGCTTCTCCTCTTCTTTGTATTCATAAATAAGCATTACCTTCATATTCTGTTCACAATTATTAATTTTATATCATACAGCAAATTGTATGGCTATTTATACTAGTAACATATATCTTAAGTCTAAGCTAGTGTTTTATTATCTTTAACTTTAGCAAGTAAGTTCAAACTGACTAGTCACTAGTTTATGAGCTCATTTCCTTCTCTGGGGCCAAAAGCTTGGGTCCTTTGAAGAATTTGACTCAACTTATAGTCTGCAAAACTATTATGAATAATCAGCTCTGAGAAAGCTTTAAATTTTATAATATCTTAAACTATTCCCTCAGAGAACCCTTTTTTCACTCATATAGGACTGCTGGGCAAAAAATCATAACACTTAGGATTTTTTGAGAATTGCTGAGTAAACGATCCTGGTCGTCTATGAAAGATACAGCTCAGAGAATGCACATTTGCAACAGATCAAAAGTTGCAAGCATCTTAGATTCAAGAAACAGCTGTTGCAGAGTCTTCAGGACTTAAAACCAGTGAGGGAAGTGAGGGAGTATGCGCCAGTATGGAATACCAGCATTGGTTTTAAAGGGCCAGTGGCATACCGGCACTGATTTCAATGGCCAAAAAGCATACCATCACTGAAAATCTTTAAAACTGTTAATGTTCCTTTGTAACAAAGAGTAGCCTAGGTCCTATGTCTGTTTGCATCATAATATAATTACATTTCATGATCATAAATTCACTGGTGCACTTTTGCTGGTAACCATTACTAGTATAGAAGGCTGTGAGTAGTAACTTGTGATGGCCTCTGTTGCCATCTTAGTCGTTTGACGCTTTTAAAATATTTCTTGGTAACAAAATATTGTTGTGATTTCTATATTGTTTAAAAAGGTATTAAATACTTTTATAGTACATGCTCTCTAAAACAGCTGCTTATCAGACTGGTAACACGCCGAAAAATTGCATTTTAGCAACCAAGGCCTCTAAAATTGCATAAAAGTGCATTCAAACTGCATTCAAAATGCACTTTTATCGGCCTTGTCCTTTAAAGTCGTCATGGCAATCTATAAACAAAACCCAGATGGCATTGACCAGTCATACCAACTTTAACATGGATTTACGCATATAATAATTGGTCATAAAACAACAAATTTAAGCCAGCACGTTTCTTTATGATAATCAGAACCTTTACCAGGGTTTTTCGCAAAACACGGTAGCCCACTTCATCACATGACAACAAATATAAGCCAACAACTTTTCACATTTTGGTTCACATGAAAAACATTCCTTACCATGGACGCAACAGCATTTAAATGCCGTAATATATCCCTTCTCATAGTCTACTTCTGCCGTGAAGTTGCTGGCAGCAGCTCCAATTCAATGTTTCTGGCTTGGATTGAAATTTCCTCGGTATTATCATTTATATTTTCACAAGATTTTCATAAATACTAGTTGGTATGCAATATTGTTTACAAACAAGGGACTCATATATTATGCATCTATACTACCACATTTGGTATTGGTACGTACAGTCTTTGTTGTTTTATGATTCAGACGGCCATGAGAATATAACTTTAGCAAATGGCTGACTGCCTTTCATTATAATTAATTATACAGTATTTTCGTTTTATTTCATATAATTTATATAGCTTTTACTAAAAAATATTGTATGCACCACATACGCAAAAACTTTAGCGGACTCATCCAGTATTTCAGCCTCGGCTGCTCTACAAGATTTGTCCGCTAAACGTCATTTTGCGTACTTGATACATAAATAGCTATTATAATATCTCTACTGAAATAAATAAAGTTCTGTAAATCGACAGTACAAGATGTTCAAGTCTCGAGACTATGTTGAAAGGGACAGGTATACTTTTTTCAAATTTAGGTATGTTAAGGAAAAATTTTGGGATAACATACTGCCTCTGGATTTTCCCCACTTCCTTCACTGCTTAAAACCATCTTTGATTAAACTTTCATTCACAGAACTTCATGATATACTGAATGAAAAGTTTCGACAATGTATCCAAACAGTGCCAAATATAGCAAATTCAACAACCAAGAAATGGAAACGCACAAATTCAATGATTCAGACATTGAAAAGCCTGCCAAATGCAGCGAGCAATACACCATAATGCCGGCTGTCGACCAAGAGCTAAGCTAAGTTAGTTTAGCTTAGCTCACACACAGTGAGGGATTTTATATAAAGTTTTGCTGGATTTCGTAAGTAGTTTTGTCGGCACAACTACATATGAAATTCCGCACTGTATGTGAACTAAGCTAAACTAACTTAGCTTAGCTCTTGGTTGACAACCGGCATAAAACTGGCCAACTTCTGTTTATTAGTTGTATGTATGGGTGTCCATTCTGGATTGCTTTAACAAAGTTTTATAATACCTAAACACTTGATATTGCAAACTAGGATTACCTTTGGTGATCCGGATTGCCATTTCACACTATTTTAGTGCATCATAGTGAGAAACAGCCTTCCGGATCACCAAAGGTAATCCTAGTTTGCAACATCAAGTGTTTAAGTATTATAAAACTTCTGTTTATTGTTGTTCATTTCCAGTTAAATGTTATTTAATTTGTTAAAAATGAGTATATTGTCTAAAGAAAAGTGCAATAAATAATGCCACAAAATTTTATGAGAAGAATATTATGCATGTAGAACATATTCATTTATTGTGCAATACTAAAAAAAAAAGTTTTATGCCATTTTTGCTCAGCAGGATATTATTATTATTATTATTATTATTATTATTATTATTATTATTATTATTATTATTTATTTGTTCGTTTAAGTTTGATCTTAATTCTAAAATAGGTACCAGTACTGATTTACATACACCAGTGATGTAAGCACAGCAGTATGCTGAGAATTCACTCATTCTCACGAGAGATCATTTTTATTGCCTAATGAATATTAAATTTATCAGTGTCCTGGTTTTTTAAACTTAAGGTGATATAATAAAAAAAGTGAAGAAAATGCTTGTCTAGATGTTCTTCTAATGTGGAGATAACTTTATTTGAAGCTTGTCGCCACAAGATCACTTGGATTAATAGCACATAATACACAGTTCAAAACTATAAATTGCTAACTGCAAACCTGGATATTCAGATGCTCTGCTCCAACTTACTTGCCAGCACAGTGTCATTATCAACAAACCTGTTTTGCAGCTTGAGGGAATTTTGCAGGATACTTATGATAGAGAAAACCTTGCTGATAGTAAGAAGGTCATGGTATAGTATAACCTATTAACTACCAGGTAAACAACATTTGAGCCACTTGCAATGTATACATATTGAATACATATTAAGGATGTAGAATAAGAATTAGGAGCTATGAATCTATAGATAGCCTAATTCTTTAAAAATAAAATCTATTTTCTTCCAATGAGAGTTGATATGAATTAATGACATATGTTGCCAGAAAACAAAAGTATTTAGCAAAAAATAACATGATATGTAGATTCTTTTTACATTCTTGAATACGTTCTGATGTTGCAACAGATAATAAGAATAATAAGCATGTTGTTGTTGTTATTATTATTATTATTATTATTATTATTATTATTACTATTTTTATTTTGTATTATTAATTTTAATTGTCTGTTGTTATAGTCTGTTAGCCTTACTTATATTTTGGATAAAATTTGTATCTCCAAATCATTATTATTGCAATATTCATTAATATTACTGTATTGTAAATATTCATGAACATAATGCCTTAAACTTAAAATTGTAAACACCAAAACATGTATTATCAGTAATGCTATTACTACAGTATAATAATAATGCTATACTAATAGTATAGTGACCACCTCCGTAGTCTCGTGGTTAGCATTGATGGTAAGGATGTGCAGGCCCAGGTTTGATCCCCAGTAGGCCTACCTCCTTGGATTTTTGTGAAATAGGAAAGTCTTGAATGGGGAGCAGACAGTCTCGTGATTCAAACTGAGAAACTACTTGATTAAGATGTAGAATTGGATTTTAGTTTTTTTCTAATTGAATTAATTGTGCATTTTTTGTGGTTTGTATTAAGTAACTTTGTGCATCCTTTGGTTTATCATTTTGCTGTTGTGCTGTCACAATTGGCTGTTGCCTACCTTCTAAATCAAGACACTGCTAGGCACTACTATGGTATGATTCTAACTTTTTTTAAATATTTAAATCACATCAAAAGTATATGTTAAATTTGATATTATGTAAGTACAATTTTCTTATTTGTCAAGTCACTAACACAAGTACAAAAATGGGCTTGCCTGCTATTGGCGTCTAAACATGGTGATTACCAAGATATTATAAGTTCTTCCCTCTAATTGCATAGTCGTAGCCATGTCACTGATGAATCCGTATGGAAGATAAAATAGGTAGGCTACTGGTAGTTCATTTTGTTGTGCCAAATAAGTAAGCACTTCAACAGATGTGCCCAGCATGAATGACATGTCTGTTGTTTAATTTTTCAGTTTTCTGAATAGAAACAAGATACCAAATTAAATACCTCAATTAATTTTCTTACTTTTGATGAAACAGTGCAATAAATATTCTGAATTGTAAGAGATAGGAGTACTAAGTGATTGTTGTCCACAAATTAGTCAAAACGTGTTTCATTAACTGCTTGTTAACTCTCTGATCCTGATAAAAATAAACCTCACTGGATATGTTTAGTTGCTTAATCAGCCTGCTGTATCATTCATTTTCTTATCAGCATACTGAAGAGCTCCCCTGGGGATTCAGATAACAATGCACCGTGCTGCTACAAGTGGGATGCCAAATTCCTTTAATGAAATGTAGAAGACTGTAACCCACGTTGTAGGACATTTCAGGAAAACATACTGCTAGGATAATAGAGGAAAATATCATGTTGGAAGTTAAACTCAGATTTGGTAGATACAGAATGACAGAAATTTTTTAAATATTTTTTACATCAAAAGAAAATCATTCTTTCATTTAATATAACTGATCCTACCTCTTCGAGGAACTAGTCACATAAAAAATGTATTCGTTCTTTCAATAAATGTAACAGATCCTACCTCACATAAAAAAATATACACTCTGAAAATACATTGGTATTGCCCTTTAAGTTGGGTTCTTATTAACTGTTCCTTTCATATAGCCTATATAGGTTTACATATATCTGTGAGCTGAAGTCAATGAAAAATTCTGTGCGACTTATACATTATGCATTTGAGTAGAAAAAATCTGCCATACTATATTCAATAATCAGAATGACAACAATCAGGCTAAATTATAGCCTACTAATGTACATACCTCGTTTTTGTTTGTTTGTTTCTTTCTTTCTTTCTGTCTTTCTATCTTTCTTTTCTTTCTTGCTACTTTCTTGAATTAATCTGCAACTTTGTTTTATGCATGGATGATCTCTTTAGTAATGAATCAGTCCCAAGTAATATCCCAGCTCAAGGCAAAATATTCCTGTAGGGAACTTGAAGCTTTTAAAACCTGTAAAATTCTCAATGGTGAGTTCAGTCAGAAAAAGATGCACCGTATTAGTTATCAGTACATAACTTTGGAGCTCTAGCAAATTAAATCCTCTTTGCCAGTAAATCTAAAATCAGCATGTGGCATTTCTCTGTAATTTGTTGTATATGTGTTATCTTCTCTTATGAGGTTTTAAATAGACTACATGAAAATTTGAAAGTGGGGTAGTTCCTGGTTTTAACTGCCTGGTACATACATAATTGAATCGGTGAGTTGAAAATAGAAAACATTCAATTTTTTGGTCATTTTAATCTGGAAGGGCCATTTTGTTTCTTAACACAGCATATGTTAACTTGAAGAAGGAAAATGTTCCTTCACTTTTAACGTATTAATTAGTTTGCATGTACTCTAATAGAGTGCACAATAATCTTCATTTTAATACAGAGGGAATTTTATCATTTAAATACTTTATTTCAGTAGAATTGTTTGTTTCATCTTATGAATTATTATTCCACTATCCTCAGAACCCAGAAGGTACCGGTACTGTAATTTGGGCTGTTAATTTCAATTCGCTGTGAAAAAGAAATGTGTTGTTATAGTGGAGGCTAGACCTATGTAGACAGTCGGGATGCTTTGAGGATTAAGCCATTGTCTGGCACTTAAGGAGTGGTATGGTAATGACTGAACGGCAATCGTCTGGTGCCCCACGTGGAGTCATAGCTAAAATGTCAAAAATTCAGAAATGAGCACTGATTGGTTGCACACGAAATTCTATTGGCTGTCAGGCAAATTCAACGCCCAAGAAAACACGCTGAAAATCCAGAATATACAACTCTATTGTCCAAGACACCCTCATTTCAAGTTATTTACTGCGGATTATAAGGGTCTGTCGGCATTGCTTTGAAGAAAGTTGTATATGTAGAAGTAAGACAAGGTTTGAGTGGGATTTAATTGGAAGTAGTTCCATGTTACATGATTTTCAGAAAAAGAAAATGAAAAAGAAAATTTTAGATTAACTGGTAGGCCTAGGCTATAAAGGAAAAAATCCTATAATATTTAATAATATACATTCAAGATTATTATTATCATTATTATATTACTAATTGTTATTGTTAATTTCATGTGATTTACTGCACAAGCCATAATATATCATATTAGAATCTTTGGGTGTGCCAGTAGGCCATGTAGCCATTGATGCTCGTCTATCGCTATTGTCGTGTAATGGCTTGTTCATTTTTTGAGTGAAGTTTAATTTTAATGATTATGATAGTGGTTGGCAATGAGTCATGGTAAGTAAAAATCCAATCCAAATTTTGCTTTTGTGACTGGGAAAACTGTGAAAAATCCCAAGTCTTATTGACTGGCCATGGGGTATGAACCCAACATTTCCTGAACATGAGCCCCATTCGTTAGAGCCTGAGCAGGGTTATTTTTATTAAGGCTGTTGATACATAAAAGGAAAATATTGTATAGACGTAAGTCATTCTATGTGATGCAGCGGTGAAAATTGTGCAATGGAGAACAGGAGGAGGATACTTACCTCAACACCTTACGTATCATGGATTCATTTATAGCTATGTTAAAGACAGAGATCTTGCTTTCAGAAGGAGAAACCAAAAGAAAGAGGACAGAGGAATTAGAGTGATAGAAAGTTTCATGTTTTCTCATAAAAATGAGTCCCTCATGTAATAGATGTAGTAATATGTTATTTAAAAAGGAACTGAAGAAATTAAAACATCTTGAACACTGAATTTTAAATATCCAAATCATTTGGCTCTGGTATTGTGTTGCAATGAGCCTTCCATATGATTTTCTTAGCTCTAATGAAGAATTGTAATATTTTTGCTGTTTTAATGTGTGATACTGGAGATAATACTCAGCAATTCTTAGGAACTCAGAACATTTTTGTACCAGTAACTCCTAGTTGTTCATTTAACATTGTCTAGTAATCTCAAATGATTAACAGCTCAGTTGTGTATGCAGTATAGGCATAAAAAATGGAATTTCTTTTTCTACCATACTAAATTTCAAAGCCTTATAGCTGAATATCTGTTATTAACTAAACTCCAAATCAGAATAGAGATCTTCCGGCCATTGAATGATTAATAGACCATGCAAATCATATCCTAACACACATTCATGAACAAGTTTGTACAACATATTTTGCACCATTTATATAAAGAAATTACCAAGCAATTTGTACTTGGGTTGCTAGTTAAGTTTGATTGTAAGTTTAATGAGTTC
Organism: Ectobius pallidus; assembly: GCA_964059195.1. Lineage (NCBI taxonomy): Eukaryota > Metazoa > Arthropoda > Insecta > Blattodea > Ectobiidae > Ectobius > Ectobius pallidus. The sequence continues at coordinate 71,707,762 of CAXKWD010000008.1, read as the reverse complement.
CTGCCATTTTATAAAATGGTGATGATAACAATTGTATCAAAAACTTTATTAATTGGATAGTTTCATCAAGAGAGAAGGGCTTAAAATAATATTATCTTCATTGATTTTGTAATTCACAATTTCCCATCAAGTGCCTCAAATGTGCCACCATGTACCCCCTATTAAGAGATAACAGAGATTAAAGTGAGAAAATTTTTAGGCTGGTTACTGGCAATGGGAGGATGTGAAATCTGATTCCTGCTCCACCCCCTGAGAGCTGTGCTCATCATGTTGTGGTTAGCAAGCTGCTCAGTTGTGAGTGTTCAGTCCACATGGTAAGTACAACATTAACCTATAAGAAAATTGTAAATTTAGTATTGTACTAATTTATTGTTCTGGCGCAAGAATGATGAAAAGGTACCAAGGGAATTATGAGGTGTGTCTCAAAATGGCATACATTTTCTAATATCTAAAAGTATTCAATTTTGAAAGTTATTTAATTTTACTTAAGTTAATTTAATTTGATATTAATTCCTCTGCCCATACCATAGGTAATATACATAGACCTAGGTAAAGGAAGTATTGTGTTAAAGGCTGGAATTCGCTGTAAAGATTTTAACATAAATATATGTTTTGAGATACCTTGAATCCTAAAATGATATTTTCAGAAACATGTATGTGTGTGTGTCTGTGAACACAGCATAGCTTGAGAACAAAAAAAATCATATAAAAACTAAAAATTTTATTTGGGTTAGGTACCTTCTGCGGATGTGACATGAAGATTGGCAATTTTTCTTACTTTAAATGTCCTTTACATCAAGAAAATTTAATTTTTTGTGACTTTCTCAAAAACGGCACAAGAAACTTCCCTTAATGTTATAACTTTGTAAATTAATAGTTTTTGATAGCTGTGTCATTTACTTTTTTGTATACACCTTATGCGTTTTTGTGGTATATGTGACCGGTATTTTGTCTCCTTGCAATCTCCATTTTGGGGAAGCTTTCATAAATAAAAAAATCCCTTTAGGCAGGCCTAAAGGCTGAGGTAGATTTTGAAGTACTTTTGGTTTAATTTATTGTCACTGCGCAGCAGTTGTTTAATGTTTTAAATTGATAAATTTTATTATTTATTTTTTATTTTGCCGTGCATTATTGTTCTAAAGATGTGTAACTATTATTTTTAATATTTCAGACTCTATTACATTGGTAATTTTATCCTTAGTCGGTCCTCACACATTCCTTTCGGCAGGCCTTCAGGCTGACATATTTTTAAGTGTTATTGTTATTCAAACATTCAAATCTCGCCTTATATGAGAGCTATCGAGAAACCAGTTATTGATTTGTAGAGTACTCATCAAGAGCTTTTCAAGGATACCCCACAAAACGTGGTTTCAAAAATTTCGAATTTCCATCCCCCCACCCCCACCTTCATCCCCACTCGAACCCCCAAAACCCCCGAATCGTTTGTGTCACTGTGAACTCCGTAGATAGTACTCTAATTTTTCAAACAAAGTTTCCCTCTATACTTCATAGGAGGCGAGATATAAATTTTTCAAACCCCTACCCTGCCCCCTTCCCCCTTCCCCCCCATGGCCAATTTTGCTCATTAACGAACTTGTCCGAACTATTGGGACTAGAAATAACATAATAAAATTTGGTTCAAATATTTTCAAAATTACAGCCGCTAGCGTGTAAAGATATATAGCCTATATAAACTTTTGAACAGGCAGTGCACAGTGGTCCAGAATTCAAATCTAGAGGGAAAAAATTATTTCTCACATATAAGTAACTTTTTCTATTTTTTTCATTGTTTTTCTTCTGTAAAGTTCATATATAAGTGATATTAAACCATGAAACAGAATTATAATATAAATTGCGAAATTAAAAACAATTTTTAAAATTTTAAATGCACAAAATAGCAAAGAGTTTTCATTACATTTTACAACAAGAGGTAAATACCTATACATTTGTATCTTCGTCCTCTATGTCACCTGCATCATCACTTTCTTCTGCGTCTGCTTCATCATCATCATCATCATCATCATCATCACTATCACCGCCTTCTTCTTCTTCATCTACTTTCTGCTGATTTTCTTCTTGCTGCTCTTCTTTCTCCCTACTCGACTTGCTTACTGGCACTTTTGGTTCTTGAAGTAGCTCGCATACTTCTTGTGATAAGGGTCCACTATTGTTCAGTCTAAACGAGGAAGAATGAGATATTATGGGATCAGAACTGACAAGAAGTAGATTCCTTTCGTGAAAATTTACCGGAATGTCCTTCGCGAAGTTTTCTTAAGAGTTTATGCCTTACTTCTTGCGCTTCTTCAGAGAGCATTGGTAAGATGGTTGATTCAATAACCCATGCACCATGAATTAGTACTTTATGAACACTGCAGGCATATAATACCACGGGTACAGACTCAGCTAGAGTTTTGTTGTGTCTGTAGCATACTGACTTGAAAACCACTGGAAATTACATGCAAAATTACTGAGAATCGATTAATTAGTTCTTCCTCGATCCCGGTGAAGGTAGCAGACAATTGTGGATTTCTGATAAAGCGTCGAGCCGCATTTCCATCGCTAGAATTTGGCTTGTCGACTATCAAACCCATTTTCTTGCAGAATTGTTTTACAAGTACTTCCTTCCTTTCATTTACGTTTTTCTTCATTTCCTTTAACTTGCCATTTCTTTACATCTAGTCGGTATGAATTGTGAAGCAGACATTGAAAGAATTCTTTTTACTTTTTTTCCAGAGCTTTTCAAAATTTGACCTAAAAGTAGCCATAGTTGCTCCTAATAATCTAGATAAATCATTGGGATGCTCCTTTAATCCCAGCTTATCAAATACATAACTGCACAATGAGTTTGTAGAACCTTTCGTCTGACATGGTAATTCATAAAGTTCCATACGTGTCACCACTGGCTGTGTTTGTTGGTTATTCTTGAAATACAAACGCGATTTTTAAAAAAACCGATCATTTGCAACAAACTATTCTTTTTGTATTTAAACCTAACCCTTTTCTTTACATCTTGACATATATTTAATAGTGCCATCTCTAACTATTTTTTTAAAACCCCTCTACAATACTAGAAAATAAAAAATTTTCCCTACCTAGACACATCCATATAAATATGACATCAGTAATTTCTTATGTAGTATTATTTCAATAAATATTATATAAATCGCAAGTGCATATCATTAGATGTGGATTCCATTTGGCAAAACAACAAAATAACACTTCACAACTCACACACTGACTTCACACTTCTGACGCCGCGCATCTTGTTATAAGACTGATGCCTCTACTCCTTATCAACTCACAACATTGAAGAACTGCAGTTTCATATCCTTTTACAGCAGAGTTGATAAAGGCTGAGTTTAGTAAAGAGAGGTTTCCTGGGATGAAGATCCAGCAAAAATGAAAAATTTTACAAGTAAGAATTTTTAGTTTTTCCCTCTAGATTTCAATTCTGGACCACTGTGCAGTGGTTTCGTACTTAGGGAGGCATGAAACGTAAAGATATGAAAGAATTTTTCGAAAGTCATGACATGGTAGTGATCCCAATAGATGGATTTTTCTTCGAAATCTACCTAAAGTAGTCTTGTATAGAATGTTACATACAACTTTTATCACTTGGAAAACTAGCTACTGCCCATTTGTTATTCATTAATATGCCATAAACTGTAAATTCTTGTTGTAAAGGCTCACTTAAGACACTCTAAAATGAAATTTACTTAATTTGATTTTATTTTCTAGCATTTTGAATATTAAATATCTTAACCTGAATTTTAGTAAACTACTATGACTAGGAGCTGAGGAATGAATATGACTAAACATTGGATTTCACAAGTAATTGAGGGGATCAGTGCAACAGTATCTGCTGACAGGTAAAATTGGATATTGATGCCATCTGCAGCACTTGGGAATAAACTATCTTCCTATACTGGAGTTGGACCAATTATGCCTCATATACAGTGCACACCGCTTATTATGATCACTCTGGGATGTAACTAATCTGATATTAACTAACTGATAACAGTAGCCGAAAGAATTAATTTAATATTATTTATTCATACATAAGATAATACACTACAAAAACAATTAAAAGTTACAATATTTATTCATACACACAAGATAATACATAATTGTGAATCATTGAACCACTCATAATACAGTATTAGATGGCAAACAACTGTATTTTCAATCAGTAGGAAGTTTTTTTATTGTTTCTGTTTTTTTCCTTAGGAATCCATTAACCAATATTTCATACCCATAATGTCTACTGACCTGTGGTGAACACCTGTCTGCTCAAGTGTTTTCATTTTATTCTAGCCATCACTGCATTCCAACACTGTGATCTTCACAAATCAAAAGCTGCAGCTAAACTGAGGGGGTGAATCATGTTTTGTCGCTTAAAATAGAAAGTAGGGAATGCCACCCCCTTGAACTGGTCATCCTGTGTGCTGGGAACAGTATCGTTACTTCCAATACAACACAATTCAGTTCAGTTTAACACAAAACTCATAAAAACAAAACTTTGAATAACATACAGTACTTGGAAACAAAACCCCAAAAAGGAAAATGTGATAACATAAACTGAATTTTTGATCACAATAAACAGAATTTTTTTCAATTGTTCCCCCCCTTTTTAATCATCCATTTTCAACTCATTTTATCACCTCTCCTTCACTTCTTCTCTTTCTCTCTCTTCACTGGACGCTCGTGGAAGCTGCAAAATGCCCAGAGGAATACCTATGTCCTAAAAGGAGGGAACAATCATGAAATGTGGAACACACAAACTACAATAAATAAGTCTGCTACCCTATAGTTTGCTGTAACAATATATATTCCACAAACACATATAATTAGCTGGTCCAACTAATACATTAAATCAACACATGTGCTCTTTGCCTTTCATTATCATACTCTAGACATTCTTTAATAAAATTAATATACACTCACCCTAATTTCGTATTCCATCCATCCACAATCAGCATACAGTGATCACCTAAAATTCTGAAGGCCTAACACACAATACTCACTCTTGGGAAGCCCTTGTTACTAAATTCCCAAGCCGTGAGGAGAATCCGGTTGAGACGCGTATTTCACTAAATTCAAATATAAAGCTCGGCTGCTCTAAATAATTATCTAAACTGAATGTGTGATCACTATAACACAATTAAATTACATTACATGCAGATGGGAAGTTTATATCATTTCCAATTACAATTCAAATATACTAAATTCCCAATTACCAATTGGTGTCTAGAGAATGATCTAGGATATTTCTTAAACATAAATTATCAGAAGAATCTCTTACCATCTGCCCAGACAAATTACTTACTCTGCTTCCATATTCCCGTCAGAACACACCCTCAGTAATATAACCTCAAAATACTTCTTAAATTTAGTTACTAGCCTTAATCGAACAGAGCACCAAAACGAACATCTATTCAAAGTGTCATCCCAACTGGTTCTGATGTAACGAAAGGGATTAAGCTCTCATGCGCAAGACTTCAATTGTCTGCCACAATGACAGTCCAATAATACGATGATGTATTGCTTTTCTGACGTAATGTATTGTTCGGCAGTGAACCTTAAGAGCCTGGATGAGCCTGCTCATACAATTTCTCATACCGGCTCACAATGTATCAGTATTAATCTATACGTGACTTTATAAAAGTGATTACTTTATCCGACTGATAACTTTTTCCGCAATTACATTAAGCAGCATTCACTGTAGCTAATTTTAAGATTGTTAATTTATTCCCTGAAACAAATTTCCTCTTATACAAACACAACCAAACTTTTGCAAACCAGGATCAATAGAACCAAAGTAACTTAAAAATCCCTTTAGGCAGGCCTACAGGCGGAGGTAGATTTTGAAGTGCTTTTGGTTTAATTTATTGTCGCTGCATAGCACTCTTCTTCTTTAGCCTTGGCATGGCAAACCTGCAGTAAAGAGGAAGAGCCTACAATCAATTGTTTTGACAACAATAATAGGATATAATATTCTGGGAGGCCGTGCGCAAGATCAGCAATGAATAAAATTAGCAAAGCCACTAAACAAGACAAAATTATGATATTATAATAATTCTTTCAAGTGTTATTATTTTCAAACATTAAAATCTCGCGTCATATGAGAGCTATCAAGAAACTATTTATTGATTTGTAGAGTACTCATCAAGAGCTTTTCAACGATACCCCACAAGACGTGGTTTCAAAAGTTTCGAATTTTCATCCCCCACCCCCACCCACACCCTCACTCGAACCCCCGAATCGTTGGTGTCACTGTGAACTCCATAGGGAGTACTCTAATTTATTCAAACAAAGTTTTCCTCTATACTTCATAGGGGCCGAGATATACATTTTTAAAAATTTCAACCCCCTCCCCCGACCACCCCCTTGGGCCAATTTTGCTCATTAACGAACTTGTCCGAACTATTGGGCCTAGAAATAACATATTAAAATTGGTTCAAATATCTTCAAAATTACGGCCGCTATCGTGTAAAGATATATACCGTATATATATAAATATCACAAATTTTTTTTTTGAACGGGCGGTGGTTTCGTACTTAGGGGAGCATGAAACGTAAAGATATGAAAGAATTTTTCGAAAATCATAAAGTGGTATCCATTGCAATAGGTAGATTTTCTTCGAAATCTACCTAAAAAAAAACAGTAATAATCTTCTCAAATATGTACCATCCATTTTTAATTAATGTTGTGACACTCTGGTTTTTATAACTGAGGTAGTTGAGGCAGATAATGTGAAGAATGGCAGTGAACTTTCTGATGGTATCAGATTACTTGCGGAACTGAGTAATCATTGGAGTTTATGGGTAAAACTAATATGCATTAAATAATGTTTCAAAACATGTAAAAAAGTCCAGTGATTATTCAAATAATTTTTCCCTTTTGTAAAGTATAAATAAAAAAGAGTGCAACTGTGGTCTAACCAAGAAAATGGTATTTCAGGTTCTCATAAAAACGATAATATTTCTTAACATTCTGAATAGTATACCACATAACTCTGTAGTTAAATTGACCAAGAGCCATAGAACAACACTCTACTCTTAACAAAACTGGATAGTAGATCTTGATTAACCAAGTTAATGTGGACCACAGCAACATCAGATAAGCAAATTCTCAGTTAACACAGACATACAGTAAAAGGGGATCGTATACAAAAATACGATCAAATTATGAAAGGAGCAGTTTCACTGCATTGACATATATTGACATGCAATAAAAATAATACTGTAAGTAAAAGGGGATCATATACAAAAATATGATCAAATTATGAAAGCAGCAGTATCACTGTATTGACATATATTGACGTGAAATAAAAATAATACTGTACACACACCTTTGAAAAACTAAAAAATTAAACTCTTAAACAAAAATACGATCATGATTTGCGATCTTAAGCAAATCCTTAGTTTTATTTTTCCTTGGATAATACAGAACCTCAGTTAATCGAAGCTTGGCTAATCAAGACACTACTGTGTATGAAAAACTACAAGTTCTTACTTTAACTTGCTTTTTCTCTAAACATTAAAAAAGTGGTTTAGACCACTGTTGTGCTGACCCCCTCAATTGCTCTTTCAGGTTCACAGTTATAATATTATGACTGACATGTTATGTACCATACTTACATTTAAATTGCATTTTTTAGGAAGTAACATGTAACTTACTTTACATTGTATGTTTCTACATCTGCATAAATATTTATGCTGAAAAAGAGTTTTTTTTTGGTTTTTTTTATATGTTAATAGGACTGGTTGAGAACATACATCATGAAGTGGAAAATATGTGCTACTATAAGCTTCCTCCTCTTTTCCACAATGGCAACAGCAATAAATGTATTTGAAGATCAGTAAGTAGTTCTTTTCTTTTCTTTTGCCATACACAGTGCCATCAATAAGTCTCTCTGCAACTCTGGTTATGTTCGCCACTCATGCGAAGGTTGGTATTTCTCCTACCTTCCTTTCAGACTCGTTGCAGGTATACCAGAGTAGGCCATGCTAACTATTTTTGTACATCTATTTGTAACTGCTGATGTGTCAACAACTGGAATAAGTAACTTAATTATATTAAATCTTTAATTAAAGTTTTTGAAAATAAATTAAAGTGCGTGAATTTGTGTCTTCAAGAAAACACTAACATTTTCAACATCTTCTTTAAATAAACAAGTTTTATGTTAATTTTGTTTCTTACTTCATAAGTAAGATTGTAGCAGAACATTATAACCATTTGCTGGTGCTGCCAACTGAATTTCGTTTCTTAGCGTATTTCTGCCTACCCAACGGCTGTGGAGCGACTTCTTGATATCATTGTATTTAGATAAGGAAAAATTTAGAAAGATAGTTAATTTAACACACCACCAATTGATACTAAGTTATTCATTGTCATCTGTACTTCCCATTACTGCTAATTTCTCATAAAATTTTTTCACTGCACACACTTTTACACATGGTCTCAGTACATTACATTTCTTCAAAGGGAAAATTTACAGGTGATGTAAACATTCTGCACAGAAGTGTGATGATTCAAAATCTAGGTACTGCAGCTTTTCTTGAGTAATTAGGAGTTACATCTGATTCAATGAAATCTAATTCTTATTTGTGCTAACATCTATTTTGCTCTTAGTGAATTATTTCCTCTTCTATCTTTGTAGAAATTTGGTGATGTTTTACAAAGCCACTATTAACATGGTAGGAGAACATGATACAAGTTTTTCTAACACTAAAGCAAAAATCTTGAATTAACAAAAAAAAAATTAGTTTCTTATGGATATGCAAGAATTAGACATTCCAGAAATGGAAGGTACTGTTTACATTTCTGTACATGCTGTTTAACTGCATATTTATAAGATTCAGCCCAAATTATTCAATACATTATACAATATGATTTTTTTTTTTTTTTTTTTTTACTTTTTTTTTTTTTTTTTTACCTAGCATAAATACCAAGGTAGGCATTTTATTCCTTAAAATAAAGCCTACTGTATAAAGGTCAGTTTTCATTGTGTTAATATACTAAAAAAAAATAAGCCTGCAATTTTGTTTAGTTTAGCTTTATTTATACACATTTTAACTACGTATCGGTCGTATCCTAAATCTTTTTTGGGTGTACCAATCAATTGTATAACTATTTATGTTCATCTTTTCCATTGTTGTGGTTTATATTGTTTATTAACTGATATTTAATTTAAAAGATTATGAAATTAGGTGAAATAGCAGAGATATGACTTGTTAAGTAAATATTCCATCCAATATTATTTCACGTAGCAACTGTGGACTACAATAAAAACCCAAGTCAAATTAGCTGCAATGGGGTTTGATCCCAGAACCTTCTATTCATTTTGTAGTGCTGCTTTCTTGACACCATTAAGGAAACTTTCGAACTTTGTTTTTTCCACCTATTAAGGATAAGACAAAACTAAAAAATTCTACTTAACATCCATTGGCTTCTAAAAAAATTTGAAAGATATTCAAAGAATTCGGTATCACTTAGATAAAAGAAAGTAACAATAGGCTGTGTCAAAACTTAATAAAAACTAATCATATTGACAGCATATTTCTAGGCAAAAAGTTAGAAATATATCAACTTAATTGAGAAAATCTTGAAAAAAAAAATAGGAAAAACAGAAATAAATATTGATACAAGAATAAAAGATTATATGAGAAACATTAGATAGTCAAATTGAAAAATCGCCTGTTGAAATGCATTTTTGGGAAAATGATCATGACATTATTTGTAAAGAATCAAACTTATTAAAATCAGTCAAAAATTGTAAAGATTTGGACATTTTAAATTAAAAAATTTGAAATCTCATTGATGAATTTTGATATATTGGAAGAAGACAATCTGATCAAGAATTTCATAAAAAGTCCACCAGGTGCACATCACAGTCTTCCTGAGAAGGGTTTGGCAGTTGACAATATACCGTACTTAAAAATAAAGGTGATATTCCTTGAAACATGTGCTAACAATAAAGCGTGTACAGTCGGCTCATATATACAGTAATAGATCGATTAAACTTCCCTTATATTTCAATGCTAAAACTTGTCCTGCTTTAAATATTTGTCCTGCAATTTATTGCAATGTACAGAATTTACCCAAAATATAATTGTCTATTTACATGATCATCTATTTATATTGTTTTTCTGTACAGACCTCGCATCCAGACTGAAAATGGCCACTTAATGCTGATAAGTGGTAGGGATAGGAATATTACTTTTAAGACATCACCTAATGGATATGTCAACATAAATGGAGAAAATCTTGTACTGATAGCTAAGAAGGTGAGTTTTTCCACTTCATTAGAGATTATATTATAGGAAACTGTCATAAGAGAAAAAAATTCTAAAACGATTTTAATTAAAATCTGAAAAAACTAATGTTAATAAATCAGGGGAATTATTATATATGTTTCATTTCTTCAATGAAAATAAATATATTACTCCCTGTCTTTCGCCAAAATAACACAAATTTTAACATAAACAAAAATTGATTTGTGACAATATAGATCAAAATTCTGTAAAATACAACTTATTATTATTTAATCTATAGAAACTCTATTTTACCACAGAGGCATGTTAGTGTTGTAGTTTTGAAACCAATTATCAACATTAGATATAAGAAATTATAGTTGATCATAAATATAAGTTATAAATCTGATAAATTATCTAAAACTCAGCTTTTAAAAATAAATGGAGACATGAGTTGGAAAATGGGTGGTATGCATAAAATCGTAGTCAACGCTTTTACTTTACCTGTAGGAAAAGGTAAAAGGGAAAGCATAAACTTCATATCGTATGCATAAAAACGATTCTTCTGCTACGAAGTGAATGATGCGTACTGTAGGTTTTACTTTGCAATAATAATCAATTTTACGCTCTTTGGGCATTTCTGTTACTATTCACGACTACCCAAATGCTGATCATGATTGTGACAAGAAAGCATTAACCATAAATTTAATTATTTTTTTCATCTAGTTTCTAAATTCCCCATGACAAAGCCTGCCTAAGTCGTGCCTTCGCTAGCTAAACAAAAAGGTTTCTCGTAAGTACAAATGTCTGCGTTTATGAATATCCGAAAAAGGAAAGTCTACAATCCTTTGTTTGTGGAAAGAAATTTTACCCATACAAGGGTTTTTCCTGTAATTTTACCAGAGAGAGCAAGAGAGAGAGACAGACGGACAGAGAGAGAGAGGCAGACAGACAAACAGAGAGAGACAGACAGACAGAGTGAGAGAGAGAGAGAGAGATAGAGAGAGAGATAGACTTAAGTTTAGTTCTATTTTACTTGTTACTTATTATATTTGATATGTTCTCTCGCATACCGTAACTAGGCCTCAATTACTGCCATTTTATGAAAATAAAAATGTAGGTCAGTAATTTGTAAAGCAAATGCAAGTGCAAAAAAACAATTATGTTAAGCATATTTACATTTTCTTTACATACAGACACTGTAATGCAAATTTCATTTTCAAGGTGTAAAATACAGCTCCACGTATGGTTTTTATTCCTTTTAAAGAAATTAAAAACAATAAAAACAATACTTTTAAATAGTACTTATATAAAATGGTAAGCAAGAACGATATTCCAAATGAAGTGATCAAAAGCACCGTGCATGACCTCGTCCATTACAAGTTGCACAACTTCGTAAGGTTAAATCTCAAACATCTTCAGAATATTCTCAAGTAAAGATAATGGTATTCATCTTCCTGTTATAAAATGTTATTTTATTTATTCCAAATTAATGTATTTATCACTTGATAACGTATGCAAAAATTATCCAACTCTCATCTTTATATCTAAAGAAAATTTACCTTTTGAAAATGAATATGAAAATAACACCAGCTGTCTCACAGATGATGTTTCATGATTCCAAACCACTCATACCACCATTCAAAAGGAATATCAGCACAAATCAAAACAATTTATTGTTGAGGGTTGGATCATTTTTGCACACATCTTTCAATTATGTACAGTGAATTCATGATAGAACAATTTTGCATGAACCACAAAAAGATATTGTGTTGTAGAGAATGTTATTGTTATACAGAAAGTTAGCATAAATTGTTCTAATTTTGATGGTATATAGGGAACCACTAAACTATTTAAGAAAAACTATTATTTTAGCATATAAACGTCTTACTGTACACTTAAATTAGTACACTATACACCATGTCCACTCACTTTTGCTCATTTTGAGTGAACACATTTCATATTACAGTAACAGTCAAGAAAAGCATGAACAAATGGGATACGTTACATTTTATTTTTGGCTCTCTTGAAAAAGTTGAAAATTACAATCTGTTTCACTCTTTTCATGGAGAAGGACACACACAAAGACCTTATTGTATCAAGGGTCACTAAGTAACCTTTTGGAAAACAAGGAACAATTGATAGAAACTTCTGTAGAACTTTGCAAGAGGCAGGGTTTCTAATGTGTTTAAGGTTGGTAGATTCACACTTTGTTCTTACCTCTCTCTTTTGCCTACTTCTTCCTTCTGTTAGTTTCTATTTACACTTTTGCGACCTATTTTATTGTTGTACTGGAAAAAAGAATGTTACAGGGATTCTGAATGTATTCATAATGGAGAGGTTTATCATTATTAAGAGTATCGTAAAATTGAGAGGAATTTTCCATTATTTTAATGGAATAATGCCAGGACTATAATACGTTAATGTTATAAATAGTATTATCATTATATCGGTAATCGTTGTACAGAGATTTCACTGTATTTTATAATAGGGTAAGAGCGGTCTCACCTTTACATTAATAGCATAAGTGTTGAGTGCACACTATATCATACTTGGTTTATATTGTAGGCCTATCTTAAAAATTGTTAAAAATCAATTTCAGGCTAAAGAGTCAATAGCTAAGGTGCAAGATATACGTAATAAAGTACTGACAAGAATGCAGCAGAGTTTGGACAGCTTATCAAACACTGTACTGGGCTCACAAGGTCTTCAGCAAAAAGTGCTAAAAATTGAAAGGAACACAAGGAACAATACCAGTATGGTAAGTGGCATATCTTTTTTTCTAATGCTATTTAACTATGTACATATGGGATCATTAGGTACCACATCCGTCCCCTCAACAGTATCGCCCTGGATGACTTACTGCCTTCAGATAGAAAACAACTGTGTATATATACTCAAGTGCACGAAATCTTTCCAATATAATGCACAGTGGTTCATATTGGAAAGAAAATTATTCTAAACCGGTTCCTCCACTCCCACTCCTCACTCCTGCCCTTACCCTTTTTCTTGCAATGGCGTATATGCAGCTAAGAGCCTTTAAATTAATTGAGAGAATATAATCATTTCAGAATTAATCTTAACCTTGCTTGATAAGAGAAATTCCTTTGGGTTTGTTGTCCATGTCCTTTGTTCACTTCAAATGACTGTATGTGTAATATTGAAGACAATTCCATCCAGTCCTCTACTTATTAATACAGACTATCTTGGAGAACACTCACTACTTTATTAATATTCATTACTTAGTAGTAACCAGTTTTCAATAGGACCTCCCTGTCATTGTCGTAATATTAATGATGTAGTGAGTGTTCTCCGTCCGCCGGCGTGATCTTGTGGTTAGCGCCGCTGACTACAGATCCGTCGGCCCGGGTTCGATCCCCGGTACCTCGGATTTTTCTGAGGTAGGGAGGTCTGGTAGGGGTGCACTCAGCCTCGTGATTCAATTTGAGGAGCTACTTGATAGAGAAGGCTCTGGTCATGAAAACCACCATTAACTGCCATGGGTGTCGGCATGCTGACCACATGCCCCCCAATCCTGCCGTCTGGCTATGGTAGATGTCGCAGCGGTCGGGTGGTAGGCCTTATCCCTTCAGGGATGTAGCACCACGGAGTTTTTTTTTATTTTTTAAAGTGAGTGTTTTCCAGATAGTGTGTTCCAATTGTTCCACTTCATTATGTCATCCCATTCCAAGTGAATTTAATTAATTCATTACTCCACTTATTGTTCATCTGATTCCCCCTACTCCTTTGCTCAATGTGAAACATTGTCCATAGGGTAATATTTGAGTTCCAGACTTTTGACATCAAACTAATTCAAGTTGGACTCATCCAGGGGTGTGGACATTCATTGTGACTCACGCCTTTCAACCACTTAAATGAAATGTTTCCATTCCCCATCCTCTTTCACTGCTCATCTAGGCCTGAGTGTTATTCATCGATTAATGCATGTGGTCAGACTTTAATTCAAACCAATAAGAGATTGGTTAGTCTCAGGGCTAATATGTAACAGGAATTATAAGGAGATTCAATGCCAAAATAAAGAAAAACACTAAAAGAAACTAGAAGCATTGGAAAGTTTCAATGCACTCGACTGTATTCATTAAAGCTTTCATTATGTAGACAATTTTAAAACAAGTTCCATCATTTTTACCTTTGTTGAGAAGAATGTACAGATTGAAAAAAAACTAAAGTTAATTCCATGGCACTGCAACCCTGAAAGGACTAGATCTACCATCCAACCGCTGCATCATTTACCATCGGCAGATGGCAGAATGGAAGGCATGTGGTCAGCATGCTGATACCCATAGTCGTTAAATGACAGCTTCTGTGACTGAAGCCGCTACTTCTTAATCAAGTAGCTCCTCAGTTTGAATCAAGAGGCTGAGTGCATCTGTTGCAGATCTCCTAACCTCAGAAAAATCATAGGAGCTACTGGGGTTTGAACCCAGACCTGTGGATCCGTAGCCAGCAATGCTAACCACGAGGCTTGCAGGTGGTCATTTACAAACTGAGGCATGAGAATATAATGACAACATTTCTTTGGCTATTTAAACTTAGAGTTTAATTAAGGATGGAATTTTGTACATAATGACTTCAGAATTCAGCTTGTTGCTGTGTCAGATTGGGATTTCAGAGGGTGAGGTTTTCAGGAGTACAGCTTATAACAAATTTTGAATACTGACAGAAGTTGTGCAAAGAAGATTTTGAATGGAGTGATTTTCATAATTTTCTATGTACATGTACCAAGTCAAAAATCTTTGCGAATCTTGACATTTGTCAAGAGTGATAGTACATTTTTTATTTAGCATGAGTCTCTGGGAAGGAGTTTAAGTTGTAGTCTGCGTCTCTGAGATTGTAGTTTATTAAAGAACCTAAAGGTTGAAACAAGTGCCTGAGTAACTTAGTTGCATTTATTTCCTCAGTAAAACTTTAATTCATGTGCAGGTCATGTGACATCAGCTAAGGTGTTTCTTTCAATAAAATTGTACCTTAAGTTCACATGACTCAGTAGGGTCTGTAGATGCAATTGAGGAATGAACTTGGCCACAAAATGACCTTCATATAATTGTTTTAACAGTGAAAGCAGATGGAAAATCCTGTTTGTTAATTCTTGTAGTTATTCAACAAAATAATGGTATTGAAGGTGATTTATTCCAGCTTGATTTTTGGGAAATACAAGTGGCATGGGAAGATAATAATGATAGTCAGCCTAAATTCCACACCTTTTAAACTTGATAATATGTTCCTAGCAAGCAAAAAATAATAATATGAGATGTTCACTGAAAATTTTCAGAACAATAAATTGTGTATCTTAAATTGTGTATTGTTTCATATTACCAATTACAGTGGAACCTCGATAACACGATTTTTATGGGACCGAAAAAAATAGACGTCTTAAACGGGAAAACGTACTATTGAAAATTTAAAAAATCTAAGGGAATGTCTAGATACGTTTTCTAAGTTACTCAATACAGCCTAAAGTGCACCCAAATGGCTCACAATTACCCACAGTGACCTACAGGAGCTTCTATGCCCAGCCATTAGTTACGAGCACCGGTTACGAGAGATTTATATTATATAAATGAATATGTAGGCCTAATAATTTGATTTGAAAAAATTAAACAAAACTTGCTGAAATTGAAGGAATGTATGAGAGCCATATTTAATGAAAAACCAGACGAAATTAACAAAAAGCATCCACTTTATTCTGAAAGATCACACATGAAACAAGTTGCATTCCACAATCTATTAACAAACATAAAATAAGTGGAAGTGTAAATTATTGTGCAAAATTTCACACGTGTCAAACATGGTAAACAAAGTCACAGTCACAGCCACAGAAAAAAATTGCTAATGAAATGCAATCCAATATCCACATGAGAAGCACGATCTGCTTTTTTGGCCTACATTTCTTCTAGATTCTAATATTTCTCTACACACGTACCGTAAACTGGGCCAACTTTAGCCCTTGGGGGCAACTTTGTCCCACACAGAGGATAAAAGTTAATATTTTTTTTTGTAGAGGTTACATAAAAGATGACAGAATGAACTGTGGCATAATAACTTTGCTATTTTCTGGAGAATCTATATGGGTCACTAGGAATATTTTTCACTATCCTTTCGTGGTGGTAGCACTGTCACAATCAGAATCAGCTGTTTTGTGGAGGGAAGATTGTGTGAAAACTTTATAGTATGTGGACCTGGATTTGAACCAAAAAATTGCAGTAAGTATCAAATTATTTACTTCATTTTAAATATATTTTTTTCATATTCATTCTAATTCATACCATGTATCATTTTAGAGGTTATTCGGGACAACTTTGTCCCGGGCCAAAGTTGCCATAGTGTTTTCATAAAAATTGTGTTGTGCTTGTTTTTAGGGTTTTTCTCTCAAAACACATTCCAGAACAGCAGAAATGGGGAAAGAGAGGAAGGGAAGCAGGAGAAAGCTAGGGAGTCAGGAATAGAAAAAACTATTCTGACGATAAGTTACAAAAATGTTTGCAAGATATAATGGAAGCTCGTCTGTCACAGAGGTAAGCAGCAAAGCATTGGAATGTTGAGTCTGGAAAAGGAATCACCCCTGCAGACTTAGATAACTTACTGGTATTACTATTCCATTGATTGTCTTAGAACCAAATAAGAAGAGAATGAGAGGAAGGCTGAGGATACTGGTAGTGGTAGATGACATCTCCTCTAGCGAGGACTCTCATTTCAGTGTTGATGACACTACAAGCAATGATTCGGAATGTTAGAAAGAGGACTTTGACCATGAGTACCCAATTCATGAAGCTGATGATTTATGGAAGGAAAAGCTAAAGGAAAATGACTATGTTGCAATCATCTACAGAGGGGGACTCTATCCAGGCAGAATTGTTGCTTTTGCCACATAAGATGGGATAAAAAAAATTAAAGTGAAGTGTATGGAAAAACCAATGAAGTTCTGGAGATGGCCACAAGAAGGGAAAGAAGACATACTGGCTTATGATTTTTCTGATATGAAAACAAGGATTGATGATCCCATACCAATTAGGAAAGGATACTATTCTGTCGCTAAACTGAACAGTTTCATTTCTTTTTATAATTT
This sequence comes from Ectobius pallidus, assembly GCA_964059195.1. Classification (NCBI taxonomy): domain Eukaryota; kingdom Metazoa; phylum Arthropoda; class Insecta; order Blattodea; family Ectobiidae; genus Ectobius; species Ectobius pallidus. The sequence goes on along the minus strand of CAXKWD010000008.1, from coordinate 71,690,419 downwards.
TGTAAGTTTTTAGTTTTTATTGGGCTGTTTTTCATGTTTCACTATTCTAGTTACTAGCATTTCAATAAGTACTGTACTGTATAATTTTTATCTTTCATTATAGCCTAAGCATTGTTTTTTAGATTATTTTCTCAATAAAACGTTATCACTTTTTGAATAAAATGTTGTATAAAATTTATTTTCCTATTTTTTGTGTGATACTATCACTTGTAAAATGTCAGTTAAATGGGTCACATTTTCACTTATGCACAACATTGGTCCAGTGATCAAAATGTAGTCTTCAAAGAAGAAAAACTGTAAGTGGGCTAAAGTTGTCACGTAATGGGGCAACATTGGCCCATTTAAAAAATATTCATAGAAAATATAGGAAACAATTGTAACCAACCAATGTGTATCAATGTGTATCAGAGTGTATCAGAAAACCCTCACTCTTATTTCTGATATTCTTATAACTAGACTTCAGATTTTAGGTAAAAACCTATTTTACTCCTTAAGTGATATATGGACGAAAACTTGTATATGCATGTTTCATAAGTGACTATGCCAAAAACTGATACTTTTATGGGACCTAAAACAGCCTATTTTTACGTTACAGCCTAATATTGCCTTTTTGCTTGTTTTTCCTCTAAAGTTCAAAATAAGTCATTTTTTGTTATAAATTCTAGCATTTATTTGTAGCAAGATTGAGATCGGAAATATACACACAAAACTTCACTAAAAAGGTATATTTACCCAGAATGATCATTTCAACGGGTCTTCCCGCCATCATCAGCTGATTCCGACTGATCATCAGCTGAGTCGGAATCAGCTGATGATGGCGGGAAGACCCGTTGAAATGATCATTCTGGGTAAATATACCTTTTTAGTGAAGTTTTGTGTGTATATTTCCGATCTCAATCATGCTACAGATTTGAACACTTCACTGTAAATTTCCATCTAATATTTATATTGATCTAGCATTTATTTTCAGTTCGTACTAATTTTTTTAGCTCGGAATGTGCAGTAGGCTACATGTCACATTTGTGACGTGATTAGATAGTAAGGAACGTTTCGTCTTCAGTAGAAAAATTCCTTTGAATTCCCAATAAAATATAGGGGTTTTCTCCCGACTCCCACATCCAGTAAAAGTAACAAAAACAAAAAAAAACAAAGCAAAAGGTTCTCTGAATCACTGAGGGATACAAGGGGTTGAATATGCTAGCGTGAGTAGCTTCTGGGCTCAGGGATTAGGTTTTCACTGTTATGGTAGTAATACAGGCCCTAGTAATAGGTCTACATAATTCTGTGTACCATAGGCCTATATCTGTGTTTTATCATGATTATTGATTAAAGGTGACTTCAATAAATATAATATTCTGCATTGCAATTGAGAAATTTCAGAAAATTGGCAACTTAACGATTTTATAAGAGACTATTTTACGATTTTTAGAACCTATTTTCCAATTTTTAGAGCCTATTTTGGGTACCTAAAACAGCATTTTTAGTGACCTAAAAGTCCGAAGTCTACTTATAACAAATAATACAGGAGAAGAGAGGCTTATATATTTTGAGAAATTGAAAAAAGTGGGTCAAAGTTGGCCCAGTTTACAGTACGATACGAAATTTAAAACATATTTCATTACCTAGAAAACAACAAAATTATCATGATAAAAATGGCGGCAACAGCTGATGCTGGAAAATCCGCACGAAGTTAAACTCACCAATGAGAAGCAACTCCAAAGGATCAAAATGGCTGACGTTTGGTCCCATAGAGCAAAGTTTGAGATTTGGACACCAGAGTACAAGAATTCTGGCATCGAGAACACCCGATCGGATGCACAAACAAGGTTTGTGTTCGGCAACATATGGTTGCCGAGCCTAATACGAATGTACTAAGCGTGAAACCAAAACATGTTAAAGAAACATTTAAACATGTAATTATTAAGATTGGGACCGGGACTTCCAAAAATCGACGTACTATGCAGGAAAACGTGGTAATGAGGAACGTGCTAACGAGGTTCCACTGTATTGTAATGACACAATAGCTAATAGTTTTCTGATAGTTTCATTTATTTTAGCAAGCTTCACTTGATACTTATTCCAAGACTACAGGTACAGAAACTGTTATTTCACAGGTACATGAGCTTAAAAGTGAAATAAGATTTTTACAGAAAATCATTTGTTCAAATAGTATTTGGCTTGATACGAGTACGGTAATATTCGTTGTTAACTCCAGAGCATTAGATACACACACACACATATTCACATGTGTAAAATATAATGAAGCCTTCCCACTGGTGAAGGATTTGATGCAGAAATGGCAGATTCAGCATATACTGTAGGCTTTATTCTGTATACCAGATATTAGATTAAAAATTTATTTTGATTGATTTTGGATTAGAAAATGGTCTACTGCAGTAGAAAGATCTCTAAACATTAAAGCCAAAGTTATTTAAGGAAGGCTTGATCAACATTTCAATCCATTTATCAGCAGGACTTTTATATATGATTTTTGTTAAACAGAAAATACTTTTTCTTCTAACATACCGGTAACACAAAACATAAATACTGTATTTAAATGTATTACTTAAATTAGTTTTTGGTAGTTTCATTTTTTATTTCTTTAATTGCAGCCTCCTGCATTTAATAGGAGAATCATTGGAATGAACAGAAGGGTAAGTCAGTTTCTAGATTTCAATAGTAATAAAAACATTGTCATTTTTCCTTATAAATATATGGTGAAACATTTTAAATAGCAAGGAGTTCTTTCTTCATTGCAGATAACAGTATTAGAAAGGCAAGTGCGTCGTCTTCAGACTCTGCTGACAACCAACGAATGTGCAAGCAACCCCTGCCAAAATGGTGGTACATGTATTGATACCTACAATGGATTCTTCTGCCTATGTCCAAAGTCTTGGGAGGTATGTATATTGTAATAAACTTCTTGTTCAATCATACTATAATACGCTTTTTATATGTGATGTAACTGTCTCATAATGATATCCACCTTGATACAGATTTTCATTATACAGATTTTGATACAGATTTTTATGGTATTGATTATTATCAAACAATGAACAAAATCTTCAGATCAGAAAATGAAACTGCATAATAAACAGTCTATTTAAAATAAAATGATTCTGTTCGTGTTAATTTTAATATTGTACTAAATTCAGTTCATTTCTTCTTCTAAAAATGTGCTCAATTCAAGAAAATTTCCAAGAACAAGCTTTGACTTGACCATATGCCATAAAATGCCATCTATTGCAGAAGACAAGAACTATGAGAACTTGCTAACAGCTGATTGCCAAGGTCAGCTGATTAATTTTTTTATGAATCTAAAATCTAAAAAATTAATTATTCAGTTATAGTCAAACAAAACAATCATATGAATCTTTCTTATAATGCTAATTAAAATAATTGAAAATTATGAAATGAGCAAAGCGAGGTTTCTAGAAATATGTTCCCAATTTTCTAGCTGTAGCCAAAAGTTCAATTTGTTTATCCTTTGCTAATTGTTTGTATTTGGCTCCACTAAGATGTTTCCTGCCATTACTCATGGCTCAAATAAGATAAAACATGTATCGTAACACTAACATGATATTTAACATTGACTGCTCATTGCTTACAATATATTTTCACCGATATTATTTCACTTCAGTTTAAAGTTTAACATAAGAGAGCGCTTTTAATTAATGATCAGATACGTCATATGGCATGCTTAAAACTAATTGTCTCTTAGCAAGGCACACTATGTTCTTATTATGTGCGCATTATCAATTCACGATTGGACAATTGGTGATATCCATTGTTGTTCCATCATGAAACAATGAAGCACCAGTGCAAGAAAGAATGAAATGTTATTGTTTTGTTTCTATAGCTTAGGTTTCAGATAGCAATCAGCTGTCGTGTGCGTATGCATCATTAATGCAAAGTCAGCATGAAAAAGAAGGGAGCTTTCTGTTGTCAGGTATATATTCGGTTCAAATCATTGTATGCCAGATGCCCCCTTGATCATGGAAATGTAAAACTGCTGCCCTTAAAAATTTGCAGCCTACTATAGCCTATTGGAAGAAATGGTTCTCTATATAATATGGTAATTGATACATAACATGATGGGTTGAACAGCCTGAAAGATGTGAGAATCTAGAGAAGGAAGAGTATGAGGTGAGAACCAAGGCCAGCCCCCAGCAACTAGGCAGGGTGGTTTGTCACTGCCTCCTTTAGGGTGGAAATGAAGGGACATACAACACCCAGTCCTGAACCCAGGAAGGAAATTATCCAGATCTGAAAGGTCTCCAATCCAGCTGGGAATCAAACCTAAGTCATCGGACTCACCCATGGCAGCAAATATTTTATTTATACCCTTTTAAAAAAGTGCTGTTCATCTTTTTTTTAGGGTCTACTGTGCAGTGCTGATGTCAATGAGTGTGCACATTTTGCAGGAACTGATCTTGGATGCCAAAATGGTGCAACTTGTATCAACAGACCTGGCACTTATGAGTATGTATGATTTTCACGAGAATATTTAAGAGTAAAAAAGTTGATCGAATGCTAACAATTTTTTAAACTTTCGCTGACATAGTACAGTCATCAATAAGTTGCTCTGCAGCTTGCGTTATGTTTAGGGATGGTAGATTTTAGCAACTAAAAAGTAAAGATATAGCATATTAAAAATAAAATTTAACATTTCATATGAAATTTAATGTTAAAATTTACCATTTTGTAGTGATTTGGGATGAAACAATCTTATTATTGTAAAATTAGGTTTTACAAATTAGTGCGTTATTAAGTGCATTTTATTGATTTTCCAGTTACAACAATTTCAAGTGTATAAGCAGGCATAAAGCAACACAAACTTCTAGTGAAATTGTGAACACTAAAACACACGACAAATTACATGCACTGCTAACTTGTATTTGCCCAAATGCATTTAAAATCAGCATTCATCACATACATTAAAAATTTAATATTGAAGCAATTCCAATAATACTCTCCTTAACCTGTTTCGGCTATCTATAACAATTGAATTGTATTTTCTGAAAAAGCGTTCTACATCCACGCTATTGGTAGGTGACCAGATTACCTATTTGCAGGTGACCAGATTACCTGATAGCTGCTTTGGCAAAGAGTGGAAACTTTATTTGCATTGCTAACAAAATTTGCAGTCAGTCAACTTCTTAATTGTCTCTTATACCGGTTACCAAATGTTTTTGAAATTTATCATAACCACATAAGAAACTTAACATGGAATATGGAGTCCTTCTCTTCATATCGAACACTGTCTTGTGAATTATGGTAGCCTACTCATCTGACCAGCCACTGTTGGATTAATGAGCTCATTAACAGCTTCATAAAGTAGATTTGTTTCATTTCCTGTCATATTATTTACATAAATGAGCCTTACAATACCAGGAAGAGGACTCTCGTTAGCCATGGTGAAGGCAACCATCTAAGGGATGAAAACCCTGACAGAAAATCCTGAAGCGTCTGACCCAGAATGGGCGGTTTCAACCAAAGAAACAGGGGTAGACAGAACTCCGTAGCCTTGTAAAGCAGTCTGTCTAGGAGAAGGTGACTCCAAAATACAACTCTGGCCCTCCAGGTTGGGGGTTGTGCGGTTGGGCTGGTAACCCACCCAAGTAAAAATAAATTACTCAGAAGTCTCAAGTGAGAATGCGTAACCCGGACAGATTTAATGGATACGACCTAAGCAATGAAAAGGCTAAGCGATTTGGATTAACGGATATGGTTAATATTGCAACTTCGAATGTAAGAGGGCTTCATACAAAAGAACAGGAAATACAGTCAGAACTAAAACATAAAAGAATTAACATAGCAGTTTTAACAGAAACAAAAAATAAGTTGCGAGGAACTAAAGATCTAGAAGAATACACAATTCTTTATAGTGGGGTAGAGCAACATGTACATGGGCAAGTCGGGGTAGCTATAATGGTTGATCAGAAATGGAGAAAGAAAATAATGTCATACCGACACGTAAATGAAAGAATAATGGTAACAAGATTTAAAATACCAAGAGGGCAGCTCACAGTTATAGGAGTCTATAGCCCTGAAGACGGAAGAACAAAAGAGACGGAAGAATTCTATGAAAAACTACAAGAAACCTATAACCAAATCAACAAAACGGATATGATATATATAGCAGGAGATTTAAACGCAAGGGTAGGCAAATTGCCCATAAAAGATGTAATTGGTACTTGTGGAGAAGAGACCCTCAATAGTAATGGTACTCTGTTAAGGCAATACTGTACATATAATAAGTTAAAAGTAATGAACACCTTTTTTCGTATGAAAGAAATACATAAATATACATATAATAAATGTACATATAATAAGTTAAAAGTAATGAACACCTTTTTTCGTATGAAAGAAATACATAAATATACGTGGAGTAATAGAGGCCATCGTTCAATTATAGATTATATAATCGGCAATGTAAAGGCAGCTAAATTTACTCAGGATATACGGGTTTATAGAGGAAGTGACATAAATAGTGACCATTATTTAGTCATGGCAAAAGTAGGCTTGATTGAAAGATGGAAAAATGTTACAAATAAAATTAATCAATCAAGTAAAGTGGATAATACAAGATTTAAAATAGGACTGTTAAGAAATCAATCTATTAGAGATTTGTACCAGCAAAGACTTAATCAGTACTTAATAAGAACTGAGACTGTAACTGAAATAAATACAGAATGGGAAAACATAAAAAATTGCATTATTAAAGCGGCACAAGAAGCGATTGGAAAACAAAAGAAGTGGAAAAGAAAAAGAGGGTTAAAAATTTGGAACTCAGATATAGAAAATGCAATCCGAGAAAAGCCAAAAACATACAGAATATACCTACAAAAAAAGATGAAGAATCAAAGGAAAACTACATACAGGCCAGGAATTATGCAAAATCGATGGTTCAGAGAGCACATCGAGAGAGCTGGGATAATTTTATAGGGGATGTTGAATATGATGTATATGGAAGGCAGGATTTTGCATTTAAGATATTAAGGAACTTAAATAAGACAGAGAAAGATACTGCCAATATAAATGTTATTGAACCAGAAGTATGGAGGAAACATTATACACAGCTATGGTTTGATGAGAATGAACAGGTTCATACCCCAGCAAACAAAGCAATTGAAGGATTTGATCTAATCACAATGGATGAATTAGAAACATCAATAAGAAAACTGAAGTGCAGAAAAGCTCCCGGTCCCGATAATATAAATGCAGAATTATTGAAGCATGGAGGCTTATTGTTAAAATTAAGGTTACTACATACGAGGGCTGTTCGTAAAGTAAGTTCCGATCTCTCACAACACGCGAATGAGTGGCGCTAGCATCGCGAACTGTGTTCCGTTGTTTAGCTTGGTTCATTACGTTCACGGCAGTATAACTGTGAGATTGTTTTCGGCCATTTATCTCAACAATACAGGCGTTTGAAATGTGCGCAGCGATAAGAGATCCCGCCAAGTGTGAGGTATATGGAGTAATACGATTTCTGTGAGAAAAACAAATGGCACCGGCAGCATTTCATCGTGAGATTACTGAAGTGTACGGGAACATTATGAGTGACAATAAGGTTCGACGTTGAGGTCGTGAAATTCGTGACGAACGCACTAACGTCCATGATGGAGAACGAAGTGGCCGACCGTCTGTTGTGAATGATGAACTTGTTGCAAAAGTGGATGAAGTGGTCAGAGAGAATTTCCGTTTCACCATGTCTCCACTCTCAGAGCATTTTCCACAAATTCGTTGGACTGTCGGATCGCAGCGATTTCAAACGGATGAGGAGCTCAAGGAGAGCGTCAACGGGCGGCTACACGCACAGGCGGCAGAGTTTTATGCAGAAGAAATTTCGAAGCTTGTGAAGCGGTATGACAAATGTCTGAATGTTAGCGGAAATTATGTTGAAAATAGCTGAAAGAGTGTACTGTTCACTGGTGTGTAATAAAAGTCCCTACAATAAAGGGTTTTCTGAAAAAAAGATATCGGAACTTACTTTACGAACCGCCCTCGTATTTTTAACATGTGTTGGATAAACAAAGAAATACCCAAATTATGGCTTATAGCAAATGTGATATCTATTTTCAAAAAAGGAGAGAGGGATAAAACAAGCAATTATAGAGGAATTAGTATACTCAACTCTACTTTTAAAGTTTATGCTGGAATATTAAATAACAGATTAAAACCTATAGCTGACACATTGCTTTCAGAAGAACAGAATGGCTTTAGACAAGGTAGGTCATGCTCGGACAGTATATTCATTATGAGACAGATAATAGAAAAAAGGCGAGAATTTAATTTACTTACATATCTGGCATTTGTAGACCTTGGAAAACCCTTCGATAGGGTTATAAGAAGGAGATTGTGGGATATAATGAATACAAGAGGATAGCCTATCTAACTTATAGAGGGAATAAAGAGTCTTTATAATGGCATGAAAATTATCCTTAACTCGGATAATATCGGAGATGAAATTTTAACAAACCAAGGTGTATGACAAGGGTGTACATTATCACCTACATTGTTTAATATATATTTTGACGACCTGATAAGGAAATGGAAGGAGGTAAGCCCAAAAGGAATAAAAATAGATAAGGAAATTTATATGAATATTTTAATGTATGCAGACGATCTGGTGATTATTCAGGAGTCTGAGGATGATTTGCAAAGAGCTCTTTACAAATTGAGTCAATTAGGACGTGATTATAATATTAAAATATCAACCTCAAAAACAAAAGTGATGGCTTTTCAAGGCAAATTCCCAGTCAGAGCAAAAATAGTAATAAACAAGGAAATAATAGAACAGACATCACATTTCAATTATCTTGGATTTGATATAACTTATAGTTATGACTGGGACATACAAAATAAATTAAACCGCTATCAAATGATGTGTGGTACTATAAGAAGAATTCTCAAGAAAACTCGGAAAGAAACTCAGCTCAGATTTTATAAGATAATGGCAGTTCCTGTTCTATTGTATGGGTCTGAATTTTGGGTATTAACAAAAAAAGATATATCACATATTCAAGCCACTGAAATGAAATTTTTAAGATCGGTAAAAGGTTGCTCACGTATGGATAGACTCCACAATGATTCAATAAGACGTGAACTAGAAATATTCTCTATACAAGATAAAATAGAGGAATATAATAACCAATGGAAAGAACATTTGTACAGGATGGAAAAAACGAGATTACTTAAAATAATCACTTCATATAAGCCATACGGGAAAAGAACGCCAGGACGACCAAGAAAACGATGGACTTGAGACCGGAACCGGTCGCATTGACCTAAACCCTGAAAGGAATAAGAAGAAGAGCCTTACAATGTAATTTTGCACTTATTTTGTAGAAATACGTGCTTTTTGCATTTTATTGCAAATTGAAAAAACACAATAATAGACTTCATATGCCTCAAAACCACAATATTACTTATTTTGACAGCATTTGGGGACATTTTGCAATTGCAAAATTCCACCACCCCTAGTTATGTTTTTAACCCACGTGAAGGTTGGTATTTCTCCATGCCTTCCTTTCAGACTCCTTTCAGACTCGTCACATCTAATGAACAGTCCTTCTCAAGTCTGTGTAATATGAATTTGAATGCAGATTTGAATAATTTTGATAGGTTTGGGCTGGTGTGTATGTGTGTCAAGGTGTCAATCATAGAGAGTTTTCTGCAAATTTGTGTTCTAATTGTTGTTTTTTCAGATGGTGAAATCTAGGAAGTTAGCATTACAGTACCCACAGTTTAAGTTTCTTTTACAATGAAATGAGCCTGGAGCTCAGTCATGTTTTTCACTTAGAAATGAGAAGTCTCAGCAGGGGCGGATCCACGGGGGGGGGGGGGGGGGGGAATGGGGGAAATTCCCCCCCCCCCAAATTTGTAACATTAAGCACAAATTATTCAAAATTTATCAGAACATAACCCAAATACTTAAATTAAAGCAACGACATTCATTATTTTGAAATACCTTTGTAAGAAAATGCTGAAATGTTCTATTTGTTTTCAATTGTGTACTGGGAATAATTAATTTTTATGAGTAAAAACTTCCTCTCTACTTTGGTTCCCCCCCCCCCCAAAATGTCTCTCTGGATCCGCCCCTGAGTCTCAGTGCACTTCATTAATCTTTTATGCTTCCTTTAATCATTTATATGAAACATCTGGAACTTAAGCTTCTGAACCTATGTAAGGAATAATAATAGGATTTTTAGTAGTATTGCCAGCCAAAGAGAAGGAAAGGATATTTTAAGAAATATTAAAATTCATTTTAACCCTTTTAGAGCTGAATTTATATTAATACAAGCATTCTTCAAGTGATACCAGCTGGTTTATAAGTTTGAAATCAATTAAGAAAATTTTAATGGATTAACTTAGCTGGTTTTTATGAATAGCAATTCTAACACGTGGATAAAATTCCTTGTATTGTAACATAAAACATTACTCTATTAATTATATATTTCTGCATGTGTGCAAATTTTTTGTTGACATGTGAAAAGGTTCAAGCTTATGGTGCAAGCATGTAGACCAATATTATTGTTTTGATTGTAACAAGAAGACTATATAGTTAGTCTTGAAGAAAAGTGTTACGAATTATAAAGTTGCTACTGCTGTTGGTACTGCTTCCTACTAAGTTACCAGCTGATGTCTTATCAATCCAGATGGAATTACAAGGTTCAAAACGTGCTTAGGCCATAATATTGTGAACCAACCAGTTTAAATAGACATTGGACAGTAAAAGGGCTCTGACAATGCATGTTATGCCTGGTAATGGGACTTAGGATAAATAATAGTGATTAAAAAATAATTTCAGAATTTGGTTGAGTATAAAACTTATGAGGTGTCGAATTCTTGTTTTTACATGTCCTGAAAATAATAATTTTTTATTGCTTAGGAAACAGGTTCCTGATAATATGGAAGAAATCAAGATGGTTGGCAGCCTTAACTTTTAGATTTTGTTCATTTAACAATTCTATTTAGATGGCAAAAACCCAACAGAAAATTGTGTAAACTAAGCTTACTTATATGTTATTAAGTTATTATTGTATAAAATAAATGTTTTGCAATATTGCAGATGTGTTTGTGCAGCTAATTGGTTTGGCCTCCATTGCACTCAGCGCACAGATGATTGTTCCAGCTCTTCTTCTGAAGAACTGTGCGGTCATGGTATTTGTGTCAACACCAAGGCATCTGGAGGGAAATCCTATAAATGTATATGTGATCAAGTAAGTTCTTTCTCATTTTACGTATGTAACAAAATTTGCAGTCTTGGTAAAAATCATTTTATACAGGCTTCCACCAAATCATGTCAATAAGTTGCATATTTTTGCTTTAAATTTTGACTGCTAGTTGGCCAGGATGGCACAGTCAGTACGACACTGGATTCCTGTGCCAAAAGTAAAATTCAGTCCAGGATAGCTTTTTTGGCATGTTAGCTCTGAGCGGTGAGTTGTTCTGTTGCCTTACCATACATGAAAGCTGGGCAAATTTTACATTATTTCAAATTTTAAAAGATTTATAGTTAAACAAAAAACACTGATATGGTTTGAAAGTTTGAAATGTTCTTTTTTATATGGTGTATAATGATATCAAATGCGTGAACAGAATCTTTACCTCCAATAATATAAAAACATGATAAATAACGATAAAGAAAAAGTTGAACGAATAAACTGTAAAATTGAATTCTAGATTAGAAGTTGATGCCAGGCAGTTGGGTCTTACAAGTTAGCTCCACACTTGTAATCATAATGGAATACTTACCCTATAAGTTGCCTCAGCAGCTTTTCATCCACGTAGGTCTTGTTGGGTTTAAGCAATGGGATATCTTCCAGTTTTATCAGGGTAGTGGGAGGTAAATTGGGACGACACAGAAAACTATCAATATTAACTTTAAAATGGACACTGAATTTATTAATATTGTAAAAATGTATGTTTACAAACACAGAAATTAATAACTACTTAATTACTGTAACTGAAGACTGTGGTAGGAGTGTAAAGATATTCAGGTTATTAATAGTTGAGTTTACATCTGAGGATAATAATTTATAGAGTAAATCCTTTTACTCCTAATATAAAATGTCTAAGTCCAATGCATAGCACACACATCTGTTCCATACTCAAGTGAGTATGTTCAAGTCTTGACAAAGGTCGAGCTCTTACTACTCTCCTAACTTATATCAGAATGCCCTGATATCAAATAAACTCTGCCTATCATATCTTAAAAACCAATAATGATAACATTTAGGGTTAGTTATCTGTTATCGGCTTGCCCTAGGATATACACTCCGAAAACATCCGACTTTCCAAAAATAAAATCGTGTTTAATCGTGATTAAACAGGTATTTTAACAATTCCCATGCCTTCATCCCTTAAAATTTATAACACTGGAAAATAAGTAGCATCTGCAGACTGGTGTCTTATGTATTCCAATTTGCAATTACTCTGTCAGTAATTGTACTCAATAGATTTCTTTAGATGATGGATTTATTACTTTATTCATCTCAGACATTTTCAATACACATAAGTAAAAGTTTTTGGTTTATCTGAGAGCAGATTTACAATAACCAGCTCATTGCTTCTTGGAACTATCGGGAGAGTGCCAGCAGTATTGTCCAAACTGCAGTTAGGCCTTCTTCTCAGAATGAGCAGTACACCTGCACACTATAAATATGTCACCTTTCTATTCTGCAAAGAATGAGTCCTTCCAGCTTAAGCGAAGTTATATTTATATTCATTGCAACTTATAATGTTACTTGCTTATTAAAAATTCCATTGAACCACAATAATTTCAACAAAAATTGTTGACATTTAATCATTAGAAAAAACATACTGCACATGTTCTGAAATCGATCTGCCACACAAGCTAAACAAGTTGTTACATAAAATGAATGGAAAGTATGAATGTGTTTACTTTTAAAATAGCAAAATCGAAATGTTTGTTCAGATACCTACATTTTGTGGGCCCCTAAATCCCTTGGGGGCCATCCCTGCATGATGGTCTTAGCCTATGCCTCTGATTTACTTATCTTATCACGATTCTCCAACATATTCTTTCAACTGCATATTAGGCATATTCTTCAAATATTCCAGATATTTATACATATCATTCTCTCTACCTGTTTGTCTATGCATAGCAGAGACTGAAAGTGATAAAATTAAAAAAAAAAATATTGTATACTAGGGTTTGGGCTTTGCTTGTACTTAGAAAATAATCTTTTAAAGAACTTTTAATTTTATAAGTCTAGCTTCTAAGTCTAGATATTCAGAGTTCAAAATGAGGAAGAACGACTTAGCATACTCAGGTTATGCCCTCAAAAAACGCTAATTTTTTATTTTTATCACTCCGAACATTCCGGAACAGGAAGTACCTTTGATGGTCCAGAACGGCTTGGAACATTACGAAACCGGAAGTCCCTTCGAAGGTCCGCTAGGACAGTCTTGAACATTCTGGAAAATTATAGAACATTATGGAACATTCTGTATGGAACATTCTTGAATATTCTCAAACATTCAGGAACATTCTGACCAGTCTCGGCCACTTTGTCACTCAATTTCCAGCTGCTTCACTGACTTCCCACAAGAAATCCATTGGTGAGATGTCCTCTTTTGACACCCATATCTCTGAACCCAACCCCTGCAGTTCCGAACTGAAACCTTCTTCATGGATAGGGGATGGAGGGTTACCATACCATGGGGCTGCATGGATGGGTTGCGGAGTTATGGTGGCATGCACGGCCAAACCATGCTTACATTTATTGTATATATTGATTTGAGTATAATTCAAATATCTCTTTGCCACCAATGTAGATCCACTGAACATCTTCCGCTTTTGTAATTTTGTTGAAAATAATTATAGTGAAATTGTTTACTTGTGCATTAATTGCTTTTATTAATATCCTTAACTTTCATTCTTTTGACCAACTTTAGCATTAAATAAAAATCTTTAGATATTACTTATAAATCTTTAGCAGTGTATTGTGTTTAGGCCTACTTTGAAAAATTGACGGCCATTTTATCAGTGGTGTTCTCGCAATATCAATTTTAGTGGTATTAAGAAAAAAATAAAAATAAAAAACTGTGTTCAATTGGAATATTGACCTACGTCAAGGCCTATTCCTGGAAAGTTCATTGTTTATAAATAATTACCAAGTTCATTTAACTTTTAGGCAATGCAGACAAGTTTCAGAACACATTCCCTCTTATGCTGTCTCTCACTGTCTCTAGTCTGTCCTGAACTCTCTTTTGCCCTCTCCCCTATTTCTCTCTCTTCTTTTGCTTTATTTCTACCTCTCCGTCAGTTTCTCTGTCTCTGTACCTTATTATTTTTATTTATTTATTTCTACTTCTCTGGTTCTGCTCTTTCCTATGATTATCTACCATCATATATTTATGTACAGTATATTATACATACAATATATAATATGTGTATCCCATCTCCCGCTTAATGCCTCCCTCCCCCAACGTTCCTCTCTACCTCCACCTCCTTTCCTCCTTATGTTCTCCCCTCTCTCTCTAAACATTCTCGTTCTTCTTCTTCTCCTTCTCCTCCTCCTCCTCCTCCTCCTCCTCCTCCTCCTCCTCCTCCTCCTCCTCCTCCTCCTCCTCCTCCTTCTTCTTCTTCTTCTTCTTCTTCTTCTCCTTCTTCCCTGTCTTCTCTCTTTCTCTCTCTCTCTTTCTCTCTCTCTCTTTCTCTCACTTTCTCTCTCTTTCTCTCTCTCTTCCTCTCTCTCTTTATCTCTCTCTTCCTCTCTCTCTTTCTCTCTCTCTTTCTCTCTCTTTCTCTCTCTCTTCCTCTCTCTCTTCCTCTGTCTCTTTCTCTCTCTCTTTCTCTCTCTCTTTCTCTCTCTCTTTTTCTTTCTTTCTTTCTCTCTCTCTTTCTTTCTTTCTCTATCTCTTTCTCTCTCTCTCTCTTTCTCTCTCTTTTTCTCTCTTTCTCTCTCTCTTTTTCTCTCTTTCTCTCTCTCTTTTTCTCTGTTTCTCTCTTTCTCCCTTTCTTTCTCTCTCTTTCTTTCTCTCTCTCTTTCTCTCTCTTCCTCTCTTTCTCTCACTCTCTCACTCTTCCTTTCCCCCACCCTCCCTCCCTTCCACCCTCTCTCCTTTTTTTTTTTCCTGGATTACAAAAACTCATAGTGAAAATATGAATATTTCTTTGCTGGTGATATTTGGTTTGTTGGTTAGTTGGTTTGTTTGTTTGTTTATTGTGGTTGGAAAAGCAGAGCGTCATTCAAGGTAAGAGGATAGATATTAGCACCTAAGGTGCTTTGCAGATGACAAGTCCTATGTCCTTCAACTGCATAGATACGCGGTCCAATCAGAGACGGCGAGACGGAGGGAAGACTCTCATTGCTAGCGGCAGTCTTTTAGCCCGTACACATGATTGGCGGTGAAGGAAAAGACTTCTCATTTGAAAAGTACTGTAATATCCCATCACACATCAAGCAAAACCCATCATTCGGACTTTTTGTACAAGAACAAGGTTATGTACGCCACAACAAATTAATACAAGTTGCTGAGGGTTAAAGGTTGGCTAAACTGGATTCTCCAGCACTGGAAGTGACGCACTGCAGATAATTACACGAACAGTTGGAACAGCAAACGCCATCTCGTGGAAGCAAACATAAGGAGACAGGCGAAGGAGGCACTGACGCATACCGCTCCTGGTGGTAAATCTCGAAAACCATGACAGTGCCGAAGGTGCAAAGCGCTACCTAGCAGGGAAGCAACACACCACGTCAGCTGACAGTAGGGGGTCACACCATAATACGGGAAGGACACGACACCTGCTGTTAAATTCCGACAAACGCCATCACTATGGGGCCTGCAGCTCAGTCCACAAAGAGGAAGAGTAGACGGAGAGATAGGGAGCGAGACATGTCAATCTCAACACCAGGGAGTGCCGAGGAAGAAGAGCAACTGTTAAAATTACACACACAAGGATCAGAGATCAAGAATATGTTTTCCGAGATTCTGACTGAACTGAAGAGCATTAAAAAACAGAGTGATGAATTTCGACAAGAAACGAGAGAAGAAATTTCGTCTATTAAGGAAGAGCTCAAAAAAAGGGAAAATAAATGGGAAGATAGATGCAGTGCCTTAGAGACGAAAATAGCTAACACGGACAACGTAACACAAGAAAAAATAAACATGCTCTTAGATAAATGTAAATACTTAGAAGAGATGGAAGAACAAAGGGCAAAGAGAGAAAGAAAGAACAACATCGTTATCAAAGGCAAAGAGTTAATGCTTGAGAATGACAACAGAAAAGAAATAGATACAAAAACCAAAGAAATCCTAGGAAAGATAGACGCCGATGTTGTAGCAACAAACATTACATACATTGGAAAGGACTACAACAACAGAGGGATAGTGAGAGTCACATTCAATTGCTTTGAAGACAAACTAAAAGTAGTGAAGAACAAATCAGTCTTAAAAGGATGGGAGGTATATATAGATGACGACCTCACAAAGAACGAAAGAGAAATCCAAGCAGCCCTAAGACTGAAAGCTAGAGAAGAGAGAGAGAAAGGCAATGTTGAGGTGAAGGTCGGCTACCAAAAAATCCTTATGAATGGCCAATGGATACTCTGGAAAGACTTGAAACCAAAAAACGAACTAAGGAATGCCGAGACAACTGTAGCCTAAAGCAACCAACATACAACAACAATAAAGAAGATCTAATTTTAGCTACATGGAACATAAGATCCCTCGGCACACAAGACAAAGAATTGGAACTACAAAATGCACTACTCAACCTGAAATTCGACATTCTTGGACTAAGCGAGGTAAGGAAATTAGGAGACGCCATTATTGAAAAACCGGAGGGGGACATTTTCAGTTACATAGGAGAAACTAAAGAAGCATATTCTACATAACATAAAAGAAGTGAAAGGAATTTCAGAGAGGATAGCAGTCCTGACACTAGACATCAACAGCAACAAAATTGTAATAATACAGGTGTACGCCCCCACGGAATCAAGCACAGAAGACGAACTGGAAAACTTCTACAATCTTCTAGACGACACGATTAATAATTACAAAGCCCACAGAATCTCTGTTATGGGGGACTTCAATAGTAAAGTAGGATACAAAGAACTCAAAGAAGAAGAACCGATGGGGCCTTATGGATATGGACAAAGAAATGAAAGAGGCAACAGTCTCATCCAATTCGCACAGGGTCACAAACCAAAAATCCTAAACACCTTTTTCAAAAAGAACAGCAAATGGACATGGTCGCATCCAAATGGAAAAATAAAAAACGAAATAGACTTCATACTCTCCAACAAAATGATGGGCATAAAAAGACATTCAAGTGATCAACGGTTTAAAATTCAGTACAGACCACAGAATGATATGCCTGATAACCCATATCACAAAGACCTCAGCAAACCAAACCTGGACTTATCAACCCAGAGAAATATAAAGAGGAAATGAGGATAAAACTTGAAGAGTTAAACAGAGAAAGGAACCTAGGAGTTCAAAACTCCTACACCAAACTAGAGAAGTACATAACACAGGCAGCAAAAACATCCGTAAAGACAGACAAAATCATGGAGAAGAGGAACAAGCTAAAGGAGAACACCAGGCGGATGATCGAAGACAGAGAGAAACTGAAAACAGAGGTGGAAACCAACCCACAAAGGAAAAAAGAACTCGAGGAACTAAACAAGCGTACAAAAAGAGAAATCCGGAAGGACGTCAGGGAATACAACACAGAAGTGATCAAGAAAGTCATGGAAAACACGAAGTCAGTAAAGAAGATTAGAAAAGAACTGTCTGAGGACAAGCATTGGATGCTGGGAGTTAAAGACAACAACGGAAACAGAATCGCCTCAAGGGAAGAAATAAATAGACAAGCTACGGAATTCTACAAGAGGCTATACTCTAGCACACTCACGCATGAGAACTTGCTCCAGAGCTACACAATCCCAATAAGAAACCAAGAATAGGAAACCAAAACAATTATTCCCAGTGAGGTAAGGAGAGCCATAAAAGAAGCGAGAAACGATAAATGCCTAGGCATAGATGGTGTTTTCAACGAATATCTGAAAATGGGAGGAGAAGACCTAGTGCAGAACATCACAAAACTATTCAATGAAATAATCGAAACAGAGGAAATCCCGAAAGAATGGAAGGAGAGTACAATAATCCTTCGCCACAAAAAGGGAACAAGAGATGACATCAATAATTACAGGCCAATCAGCCTGCTGCCGAACATGCTCAAGTTGTTTACAAAGATCCTAACCAAGAGACTGACAAGAAACCTAGATGAAAACCAGCCGGTTGAACAGGCAGGGTTCAGATCAGGATTTAACACACTGGACCATCTTCAAACAATGCACCAACTTATGGAAAAGGTGCAAGAATTCAACCTAAAACTGTTTATTGCATTTGTGGATTACAGCAAGGCATTCGATTCCGTGGAACACACATTCGTGTTACAAGCCCTACAAAATCAAGGAATCCACAACAAATATGTCAGACTACTAGCTAAACTCTACGAGGGAAGCCAAGCAAGCATAAGGACAGAGAGGGAGGGAACAAAATTTGTAATAGAGAGAGGAGTGAAACAAGGTGATCCCTTGTCACCTAAACTATTCACATGCTTGCTGGAAAACCAATTCAGGAAACTAAAATGGGGCAACAACTACGGCATCAACATAGACGGACGGAGACTAACCCACCTAAGGTTCGCAGACGACATTGTTCTACTAGCCAACTCGGCACCTACTCTAGAAAGAATGCTAACAGAACTGGACGAAGTCAGTCGGACAACTCAGGAACTCAGGAAAAACTAAGCTCATGACAAACACAATAGAAGTGCCTGTCCACCTAAATGGTAGACCTCTAGAATATGTGCAGGATTACACATATCTAGGACAGAACCTATCCTTTCACAACAACATGGAAAAAGAAATAAAGAGGCGCATAGGACTAGCATGGAAGAAATTTTGTTCTCTAAAATTCATCTTAACAGACAAATTCCAGAAACTAACACTAAAGAGAAAAGTTCTGGAGACATGTGTGATGCCAGTACTCCTATATGGCTGCCAAACATGGTCATTAACCTCGAAGCAAAGACAAAAGATTCAGATGTGCCAACGCAGAATGGAGCGTAAAATACTTCAGGTATCCCTGAAAAACAGAATAAGGAATGAAGAGCTACGAAATAGGACAGGCATGACAGACGCCCTCATCACGGCCGACAGACTCAAATGGAAATGGGGAGGCCACATGGCAAGACTGGACCATAAGAGATGGACGCACGCGCTAACGATGTGGGACCCCAGAATTGGCAAGAGGAACGTGGGACGGCAAAAGACCCGTTGGGCAGAAGGTTTCAAGAAGACGGCGGGGGCGCAGTGGACCAGAAGCGCAAGAGACAGACAATTGTGGAAGGATCTGGAAAAACTGTATATATAGTGTATGATCTGAGAGAAGTGAACTAGGTTAAGTATTTGAACAAACTCCTTACTCTTTAGGACTAGCCCACCTAGGGAGTCAAACTAGAGGGCTTTTCCCTGCAACAGCAGGAGGCCATGGCCCTTAAGGGATTCTGAAGGCTAAAATTCATTCATTCATTCATTCAATAATGTTGTGCCACTGCTTGTACCATTATTATTCTTACTGTGCCATTAGTTTGTTTTGCAGAAGTTCTTTTAAATATTTGTAAATCTACAGACATGGTATCTATTTGTGTATTCAAAGAATGAGAGAAAGTTATCAGTTTTGACAAACAGTTTTGATCCAAAAAGTATTACTCACACAAGAATGCAGCATTTTTCTTCAGAGAATGGATCATTTTTGCTTGATTATTCCAGGGCTGGACAACTCAAGGAGGAACAGGACCCTGTACAGTAGATGTGAATGAATGCAACAGTAATACACACCCAGCTTGCTCTGTCAGTCCTCCAGTCCAGTGCATAAATGTGCCTGGATCATTCTACTGTGGAGCATGTCCTCAAGGTATTCATACTTAAATATCCAGCACTATTTGAACCATTTCAGAGCCTAATTTATACATTGGTAATAAGGCAGTCATCAAGTGAAAACATTAGTGGGCTCTAAGTTTGAAATCAATAAGGAAAATGTCAATGAAAAGGCTGGCTTCCAGGAATGACAAACATAACGCTTGAATTAAAATCCTCATGTTTTACATAGAGCATTCCTCCATTTATTTTATATCTGTCCTTTTATTACCATTACTATAAGTGAAAATCTTTTGTTACTATCATTTCTAGACTGAAATGTTTTTTACACTTCAAGAAATGCATAATGTTAGTGTAAAATTTTTCTTTTTTGAACGAAATTTGATATTCAGGAGGAATCTTGAGTTTTAGAAAGGTATTTTGTTAAAAGGATTTATGTGATACCAATAATTATGTTTATTGAAAGTCAAATAAATAAATGAGTAGCAGGCATATCAGTGATTGTAAATAGATTTTTTGTGTTTTGATACTCAGTAGTTTATATCCTCCATGCAACCTTGATATGTAGATCAAGGAGATTGCATTACACCAGTTTATCTACATGGCACTCAAATTTTAGTAGTCAACTGGTAGACCAAATAATTTGTTAAAATTTACAAAATGTAAGGCTAAAAATCCCTTTATTGATGTGTTTTTACAGATATAAGCAAAAAGTTGCACCACATGCCCCATATGTCTATTTGGTTTTCATGCCAAATAATACCAAAATTGTATTTCTTTATATGAAATACCACCTAAATTAACCCAATCTTTGTACTGAAATTTAACATTTTTATTTACCCTAAAAAAGTGTATTTGAGTTATCATGCCTTTCTAATATACTACCATAAAAATAGGCACTAAATTAGTCATTACTCTGATACCGGTCAACCGATTTGGCCCAATAGTAATAGGCTTCTTCTCATGGATGTTATAAATGCATATACCAAGTTTCATAAAAATCCGATAAAGCGTACTTGAATTATCGTGCATACACACACAAGGGAGGATAGACAGACAAACTTTTCCCGTCCCCACACACAATCTCATAAAGTATCATACTGGCATTTAATAATGATAAACCTCCCCATTATGATTACGTTCAGATCCCTGTAATATACCTTTTTCACAGTACAACGATAAAATAGGTTGTGAAAGTGTAAATTAAAATAAAAGGCAGAAGAAGAGGAAGAACAAAGTGTGAATTTACCAACCATAACCATATTAGCAACCTCTTGCGAAGCTCTACAGAAATTTCTATCACTTGTTCCCATGTGTTCCTGAAGGTCATTTAATGACAGTGATGAAAATAAGATCTTTGTATATTGCCTTCTCGATGGATAAAGTGAAACTGACTGACATATCTGACTTTTTCAAAGAGAGCCAGAAATAAAATTTATTCCATTTGTTCATGCTTTCCCTGACTGTTACTGTAATGCAAAATATGTTCGTTCAAAAAGAGTAGAAAATTAGAAGAAGAAAAAAAAAAAAGGGGGGGGATGTGTTGTGTATTCATTTAAGGGTAGAATAATCTGTTCATGTAGTAGAATTGCATTAGTTTTCTTAAATAGTTAAAAAATATTTCAATTATGGGAGTGATTCCCTACATACCATCAAAATTAGAACCCTTTTTGTAAATGTTCAATACTGTATAACAATAACACTCTCTACAACAATATTCTTTTCTGGTCCATGTAAAATCATTCTATCAAGGTTTCATTGTATAGCTCACAATACAGATTCAAACAGGTCACACTCCCCTAAACTTTCTTAATATCTGTGGGATGTTTGAGAAAATACAAGAAATGAAAGGCCACAGAAATATCTTTGTATAATACAGTTAACACATAATTTATTTTTGTCTTTTTTTTTGTCTTTAGGATTCACTGGAAATGGCTATTACTGTGTTGATATTGATGAATGCTCAACTAACAATGGGGGCTGTAGTATGAATCCAATGGTGCAATGCATCAATACACAGGTAATGTTACTACATATTAAGTAAGAGCAATATTTATCAATATATCGACTAATAACTGTTCCAAATGATTGAGAAAGTATCAAGGAAAGAACCACATCCGTCAACGTGCAGTGTTGTGTGCATACTTCAAAAGTGCTGGGGGGAAAAAAAAAGCAAAATTTGATTTCTGCTTGCATTTGTAATGCCTGATGCTCATGGTCAAATTGTTTCGTTAAATTTATTGTACAACTAATTTAACCAAACGTGTAGTCAAATCCACCTTTGCTAACGGTAAAATGAGTCATCAAATGCATACTAGCAAAAGATTCTCCCTCTGTGTACTAAATTTTGCAACATCGTAGTATTACCCTGCCACCTAGTGGTAGACTCCTGTACTCTAAATATTGAGCCACTCATACTCTGCTGCTAATGGTAGTTTGTTGTATCGTTTACATTAAAAGACACCAATTATCCAGATTAATTGGGATGGGACAAGATCCCATTATTTAGATAATTTACAAAATTTTTAAATAATTTATTTCAGTGTTATGATATTATTAAAGGTGACCTTTAAGTCTGCCGTACATTAATACTTTAGCTATTTATAATTATTATTGTAATTTTGTAAATTTCACATCCTGTTGTAAGATTTCCTTTGCCCTGAGTATTTGAATTTTTTCTAAAAAAAAGAAAGCAAACAGTGTGTGAAGCCTTGAAATATTAAAATCATACATTATTTATGATCATTTAAAATAATTATGGAAGTAAAAAAAAATTTACCATACTGGGAATCGAACCCAACACCAGTAACACCACAGTCTAGCTTGTTACCACGAAGCTATCAAGGAATAATGGAAACAAGCGTGAATCGTGCATATACAAGTACGGCTCCTTTGTCTTCTCGCTTCGCATTTTCATTTCGTTGCTGTATGTCAACGAGTCGTGTTCTCGTCATGTTTTTTATACTAACCCGTTCGGAATAACGGTATCTACACAGGCATATACCCATGCTATTTTGATGGAGTTGCAATGCTAGAAAAAGAAGAATATGTGAGAAAGGAAAATGGCTGCACTTGCAATCTTTTAGCTTGTAGACAACAAGTTCTCCACATTACCGCCGGGGGTGCGGGCAGTTCACGTTCGTTGCGCTGATTGGCGGGTTCGACAAATTATTTGCTGGAATTAGAACATGTCCTTTATGCCGAAACGAATAACCAAACGTTTGCCGAAAGGCGAATTTGATCGTTAGCAATACCAATTTGTTGAAAAGTGATAGTTGTGCAATAAATTTAACGAAAAATTTGACTGTGAGCAACAGGCATAAGATACCAAGTGAAGTGAAAAATCACAAGTTTTACAAAAGAAACACATTTTAATCAAATGAAATTTAAATTAGAGATAGTGTAAAATTTACTAGCCAGCTGAGCATATTAAGATGTAATTTTTTCATTACAGGGATCCCGAATATGTGGACAATGCCCTCCAGGTTACCAAGGTGATGGAAAGGTGTGCACTTACCAAGGAGTTTGTTCCATTAACAATGGAGGTTGCCATCCTTTAGCCACATGTGTTAGCAATCCAAGTAAGTCTTCATTATTTTCTTACATAAATTAATTAAAAAAAAAAAAATGACAGAAGAAAAGGTCGTTCTTCAGACCTGTAAGTCTCAGAAAATAACTGGTCAATCAGTATGATCATTGAGATTTTTCAATTGAAAAACTCCAATTAACTTGAAGAGTTTCAGGTGTTACCCTTAAGGTGAAGACTACACCATGTGCATAACCTTTTCTCTTTTGTAAGTCATATAGACCTTTGTTCACAGAAACTAGTTCCTTAAATGAGTGAACAAGAAGGATATTAACAAACGTGCAGCATACCCTATTTTATTTATTCCAGGAGAGAGATCTGCTTACTATAGGGAAGGTCGAATGGTCTTAGAAAATACTGAAAATCACCAATTTAGAAATTCTTTCCTTCCCTTGAGGTTCTTCATAAATTAAATTACTGTATTTATATTTTGTATGTATATTGGTACTTGGTGCCATGAAATTACTAGCCATTATTTATTCAGAAAAAAAATACAGGTTTTCATAATAATGAATGTAATAGATTTGGAGTAGGTCTACTATTAATTGTACAAAATACATTTAATTTATTTTATAGGAATTAGTGACACGTATGTGGAATGTATTTGCCCAGCTGGATATGTAGGATCAGGTATGGGACCTTCAGGCTGTGTACCTTCTTCCAGTGGAGGAAGCATACCAAATGGAGATAGTGCTTTGACACCAAACCCTTGTGCAGGAGCTCAGTGTGTGCATGGCACTTGCATGTCCACCTCGACTACAACCTATAGATGCATCTGCCAACCAGGATATACAGGTACTTTAGAAATGCTATACATTTCAATTTATGAAATAATTTTCTGTACCATACTTCAGGGGTTATCAGCATGTTCTTCAGAAGTTAGTAAGTACAGTGGAACCTCGTTAACGTGTTTTTCTAGGGACCGAAAAAAATAGACATCTTAAACGGTAAAACGTACTACTGAAATGGAGTTGAAGCATCTTCCGGGCTGTGGGCCGTGGTCCAAAGGCAAAATTACAAGTCTCGCCAGACGTTTCGCTCCCGCTGTGGGGAACTTCTTCAGTGGCTGCTATCTTGACGCTGACTGGACTGCTTGGAGAAACGGAGCTGCTTATATACTCGCGGTGGGCGTGGCTTAGCTGGTTGTGGTTGCTACCGTCGCACCAATGGTGGCGTTCGACGCTGGCTGTTGTATTCCTTCTTGTCTAATACGTGATTTTAAGGCCGGAAACCAAGCTTTTGGAAGTTTTAGCCCCTCTTCTTTTCTGTTGAAATTGTTTCTAAACTTGAAAATTTCTATAGCTTAACAGAGAAGCTATAGAAATTTTCAAGTTTAGAAACAATTGAAAATTTCTATAGCTTAACAGAGAAGCTATAGAAATTTTCAAGTTTAGAAACAATTTCAACAGAAAAGAAGAGGGGCTAAAACTTCCAAAAGCTTGGTTTCCGGCCTTAAAATCACGTATTAGACAAGAAGGAATACAACAGCCAGCGTCGAACGCCACCATTGGTGCGACGGTAGCAACCGCAACCAGCTAAGCCACGCCCACCACGAGTATATAAGCAGCTCCGTTTCTCCAAGCAGTCCAGTCAGCGTCAAGATAGCAGCCACTGAAGAAGTTCCCCACAGCGGGAGCGAAACGTCTGGCGAGACTTGTAATTTTGCCTTTGGACCATGGCCCACAGCCCGGAAGATGCTTCAACTCCAAGATTCCGGCCGTGAAAGCCTCAGATTAACTAGTACTACTGAAATTTTAAAAAAAATCATAAGGAATGTAGATATGTTTTCTAAGTTGATTAGAACCACCCAAAAGTGCATCCTAATGGCTCAGAAATACCCACAGTGACACACAGGAGCTTCTATGCCCAGCCATTAGTTACGAGAGATTTATATTATGTAAATGAATAAATAAGCCTAACAATTTGATTTAAAAAAAAAAAAAAAAACTTGCAAAAATTGAAGGAATGTATGGGAGCCATATTTAATGAAAAACAAGACGAAATTCACAAAAAAGCATCTATTTTATTCTAAAACATCACACATGAAACAAGTTGCACTCCACAATCTATTAACAAACATAAAATATCGTAATTGTGCAAAATTGCACACGTGCCAAAAGTTTCATAAACAGTCAGTCTGACATAGAGATTACACAAATTGCTAATGAATGTGATCCAATACCGATGTGAGAAGCACGATCTGCTTTTTTGGCCTACATTTCTTCAAGCATTCTAATATTTTCTTCTCCTCACCACACGAACCGTAAGAAATTTAAAATATATTTCACTACCTGGAGATCACATCAAAATTATCACGATACAAAATGGCAGCCAAAACAGCTGATGCTGCAAAATTCGCGCTAAGTCAAAATGACCCATGAGAAGCAAACTACAATGGTTCAAAATGACTGACGATTGGTCCCATAAAGCAAAGGTTAAGACTTGACACCAGAGAGTACAAGAATTCTGACATAGAGATTACACAATCGGATGCGCGAACAAGGCTTGTGTTTGGCAAAATGTGGTTGGTGAGCCAGATACGAATGTATTAAGCATTAAACCAAAATGTGTTAAGAAACATTTAAACATGTACAGTGAGTCCCTCTCGACTGGAGGCCGGGCTAGCGGCAAAAATGCATGCGACCGCCGAGTCGTCACCCTGCGCCCCGAGGTGTAGGAACTGCACGGCACTTCTCTTGCTTCTTTCACTTTGTTCGTGCATGACCATGAAAATAGCGAAAATAGGGACTTACCTTATTACAGGAGATGCTGAAAATGTCCTCCTCCTTCATCCACACATTTTTGGCATCGAGATAGGAAACTCTCATTCACACGCAGTAGGTGCTGTTCTGATATTAAGTTTATTTCTGTTTGGATATAATTTTTTAGTTTGTCTAATGTGTGGGGATTTCTTTCATACACTTTATTTTTTAAGTATCCCCACAAATGAAAATCGCAAACAGTTAAATCTGGGGACCGTGATGGCCATAAGCCACTTCTCTGCAAGACTCTGTTTTCACATAATTATCGTACATAAATACCCTATGTTGTACTGTGAACACAGATCGAGGCATAATGATAAATGTGAACTAAGACAAAGACCACTCTATAACTTTATAACACGAGAGCACAGGCCGTGTTTGACCTTCACCTTCACAAGCATGCACCCCAACTGCTGGCCAAGCGGAATGTTGCAATATCTGACTCACTGCAGCAGTCACGTTTCACTGCTCGCCCGGCCCCAGTCCAAGAGAGACTCACTGTAGTTAGTAAGATTGGGACCGGGACTTCCAAAAACTGACGTACTAGGTGGGAAAACGTAGTAATGAGGAACGAGCTAACGAGGTTCCACTGTTCATCAAACTCCTGATTATCCTTTGCTGGATTATTCAGTTTACAGATTATCCATTTAAGGTTCTTTCTTCCTTTTTAAATGATGTATTGTATGATGTTATGAGCCATCATGCCTTGTGGCTGAAGGGGAGAGTGTATGACGGCTTTCAGCATGCAGGTGTCTGTTACCACTAGGCAGGCTTCATCAGTGACAAGAGCCTTGCCGTTCAAGGGGAAGAGTGTCTGGTGACTCTTGGTGTGCACGTCTCTGTTTCCACTAGGCAGACTTCATTGATGACACGAGCCAGTGACTTCGAGTATTAACACGTGTTTTGACAAATTTATTAGCATATAACAATCTCTTAAAATCACATTAGATTGTTTGTGTAACCCAAGATAACATTGCCTCAAGTTAGGATAGTAATAATTCTAACATTTGGATTATCCGTGTTTTTCGATTATTATTTGTGCATGTCATGTTCCCAATTAATATGGATAATTGGGAGTTTGCTGTGCTAGGAAATTAATAGATTTTTTAGTTGCTAAAAATACATTATACAGGACTTTATAAACTGCAATTTAGGACCAGCATATTAGGCCTATTCTTGTAATAAAGTCTGCCATAAATAACTTTATGTTCTTTAATATTGAACAGGACTGTAGAGCCAGAATTGTTGAGGATTCACAACCAAATCCCATGGTCCATGGATTGCCAATCTGAATGT
Source organism: Ectobius pallidus (assembly GCA_964059195.1). Classification (NCBI taxonomy): domain Eukaryota; kingdom Metazoa; phylum Arthropoda; class Insecta; order Blattodea; family Ectobiidae; genus Ectobius; species Ectobius pallidus. The sequence goes on along the minus strand of CAXKWD010000008.1, from coordinate 71,662,847 downwards.
GAATTCTTTTTTCTGGACTTTCTCATAATCTGGTGGATTAGGTCTTACTATCAAGCCACCTCTCCCATGGGGACTTCATGGGCTAATACTAGTACTAATACTAATATTCCTATTGTAAAGACAAATGAACATAAATATACAGACTCTCAGCTAATTGATATCAGCCTTAATAACCTAGTTGTTGAGAATTTTTAAACCTTCATTTATAAATTTAAAATTGTTCTGATTGATGATAATGTATGATATAAAGAAAAATATATGAGAGAATGTAATGGTGTGTGAGTTACTGTGAATGCCTGCCATTTTTACAGGAACTAGATGTGAACTACAAGTGGATCCTTGCTTAAATGCACCTTGCCAAAATGGAGGCACATGCATGCGTCAAGGTGGTGGCTATGTTTGTACATGTGCTAGGGGATTTACAGGGTTCAATTGTGAAGATGAAGAACAAAGTAAGTACCATTATTTTTCTCCACGCAATTAATAATGTTGTACTGAAATCTGTACAAATTTTCTGGAAGTTTTACACTTGTAAAGATTGTGTTAAAGAAAGATCTGTTGGACAAAATTGATTTTGCATGTCCTATTAAGATCCTAATAACTGAGAGATCTGCTTTCTGTATTTTTATCTGCTGGATAGTAATTACCAGTATGTTAGTGAAACAGTTGTATTTCACAGTGATGTTGCATCACATGTTTAATGATTGACCAGGTATTATTTACCTAGGTATATTTATTTCTGTACTAAACAAATATATCAGAGAAATACATTGTGCTTGCTTGTGTATCACATTTTTTAACCCTTGCTGACCCCATGACCATTACAATAACTGTAAACAAAATTTGGGTTTTTGAAAATAACTTATGTAACAAATTTAACAGAATGAAGGAGATAGATTCATAAAATTTTGATGTACTAATTAAGAAACATAATAGAATTTTGGGGGTCCTAATGGCAAATTCATAATTCGGGTCTCAAAGGGTTAAGTTGCCTTACCTGCAGGATGTGAACAGGTTGGTAGACAAACATACAGTATGTTTAATGTAAGATTTCACAGATAAGTTAGTTAGCATTGTATGAAAAATGTTTTAGGAGAAAAATTCCCTCTGACATTATCAGCCTTAAAATAGATGAGACCTCTGCAAGACGTAATGGAGAAATTGCTAAATCATCAGATGCTCATGTTCAATACCTGAGCTACCCAGAGGTGAATTAAACTCTGGGCTAGTTCGGTTGATAGAGCATCAGCACAGAAACGCAAAGGTCATGGGTTTGTTTCCTGGTATAAGAGGGAATTTTTTCTCCAAAAATATTCTCATAAAGTATGTTATAATCTTAGCAATCTCAGCCAGGGACATACAAATAGTAATAAGCTTTTTGTGAATTGAAGCTGGTAATAACAATATTAATTTATGTTTGATGATGAAAGTGATTTCTTTGTGCAGCTCCATTGTTGAACTATGTATTTATTTTGAGCATTAGATTGAATATTAATATTACAGGAAATCCCATACTGAGGTGCTTTTCCACTTTCCCCAGTTGAAAAGGCAAAAGCCAAATTTGATATTTACTTACCATAAATTGTTTCCGCTATTTCATCCTGTATCATGTTCATTAAAATTAATATCAGTTCAAGTTTAACAGACTCTAATATTATACACATAAAATAACAGTTGCACATCAATAGTTGCATGATCTACTGGGATACATATTGAACATGAACTCTGGCTGAATTAAAGCAAACAAAAAATCTTTACAATAGTATCTCTTCTGCATTCCTGAAACTTCAAGGTCAATAACTCTCCCTCCCAGTTGGCTCTCCCACAACCCCCCCCCCCTCCGAGATTGTAGAAGAGCAGTCCCTTTTATTAATAACCTTACCTCATAAAACTATTAAAACAACCTATTGATTTTATATTCAACTTCTTACAGGCTGTGGAGGTGTCCTGTCTCATTTATCAGGAACACTGGAATTCCCTAGTTCTGGTATTGTGCAATATGGAGGAAATTTAAATTGTCCATGGCTTATTGTTACCAACACATCAAAAATCCTCCAAGTGAACTTCACTAGATTCGACCTGGAAGATTCTCCTAATTGTGAATATGACTTTCTTCAGGTGAGCTAATGATATGATGCAAATTCTACATTTCTTTTCTTATATTTCTTTCCTTTTCCTATCACTCAGATTTGAAGTTAAAATTAGTTGCTGGGAAGTTCAATGTACAGATCGGAGTCCGTAAACTCGGAATGTAATATGAGTTGAACTATGACACTACGCTTAGTGCATGGGCCTGGCATGCAAGTGGTCCTGGGTTCAAATCCCAAGGCAGGCAGGAGTATTATTCGTGGTGGACGAAGCCATGACTTTGGGGATTTTTCTAGGAGATCCTCCCATTTCCCCCTTTCATTCATTCCACCAATACTCTCCTTTTCAATTTCCTTTTGCCCCTCATTATCATCCCGTTCCCCTTTACTGGTTTTCGGGCCAGCTCCTGCTGCAGACTCTGTTACGGGCCTCCCTCGTCCTGCCCCGTTGCTTGTGGTCCAAGAGTTTCTGGTGGTGTACCGTGCCATAGGTCCTACATCCCCTGAGCCACATTTATGCTTCAGTTACCAACTTTCTGGTAGTACATGTTTCAATAACCCTCGTCTAGGGTTACCAGATGGTTATGGATGGAAAGAAGGATATTTGAGGCTAGTAACACAGGACAAAGCAGGAGACTTTAAATTTATTGAACTGCTCTGTTTTTCTGGCCTACATTTTTCTAGCAGTCTTAATTTAATGCATCTGGGCCTGTATGTACATTCTTATCCATACAGCTAGCTTGAGATACATATTTATTTGATGACCAAATCTCATTCAGTAGACATTTGTTGGCTTTCAGGTAATCATAAAATTAAGTAGCCTACATATGAATTCTTTCAGAATGAACTTCACAGACACCAAATGCTCCATGGATAGCAACAGATACAAAAGTCCTAGCTCTGCCAAATAAACGCTGTTTCCTAATCACAACAGCTCTTTTATAAGCATTTGTATCTCATCTTCAGCTCAGCAATAAACTTGCATTTTATTTTCCCCATTTATGAACTGAACACATAAAATAAAACTCAACAGCATAATACAGTACTTAATATTCCATAACATTCTGGTCATTATTATGCTCACACTTTATCTTGAGCCGAAAAAATGCAGGGGTGAGGGGAGCTGATATTGCATACAGTATAAAAGATTGACTATTGCAGAAGGCGGTGAGTTGAAATTGATGTCATTTATGAAGGGTGGCCAACTACTAGAAAATATAATGTATGTAGTTTTAAGCTGGTACACAATGGAACTCATTGTAATTCGTAGCAATTTCAACTCTCGCTCCAAACTAAAGAGCTTTTATTGATGCAGATATTATAGTATAATCTATCGCTGGAGAAAGGAATTAAGTAATACATTTCTTTACACAATCTTTCTCCCAGTCTTCAGAATACAGAAAATCGGTTTAAAAGTCGTAGAATTGTACATGTAGGCCTATTTGAATACACATTTTCACATGCCTGAATGAATAAACATAACTAAATATCTTTCACGAGAGTTTATAGGTAATTAATACAACTTTCTAGCAAAATAATCAAGACTGACTTGTTCTATTCTCCAACGACAGATTCAGCTTAAAACACATTAAATTGCTTTTCCTTCCAATTCATTTATTTGGTTTATTGTTTATTCGCTGATGTCCGACACTTCTTGGTTTAAAGAATCTTGATTTTTAACTGTGTTGTCACTTATATCGACCATTTCCACAACACCTTTATTCTAATGTCCTGGGATTTAATTATGTAATTTGCAGAATAATATGTCGTAAACAAATAAAACATAGACGGTAGTTCAAGAATGCCGCTACGGGATATTTTTTGGGTATGGCAACACTGGGAACGGGCCGCGATCTTCATTTTTTCGAGCGAGGCCTTCTTGATATGAACTGTTTTTAGCATTATGGAGTGTTTAGCTCAAGATAAAGTGTGAGCATAATACTATCAAGAGCTGAATCTAAATTTGAAATTTCCTCCAAAGAGATTATAACAAAGGGATTTATACCAGTAGGCTAATAATAAAAGTGAAATGCACACAAGTGTGCAAAGAGATTATCATTTCAGTAGAAATTAGATTGTGATACGATGCCCAGAGACAACTCTTGCTAAAATCTGAAAACAAAAGCATCTTTCTTCAGTTATTGGAAAAAAAAGCATTGCTTATAAAAAAAAATACAGACATATTGCAGGTTTTGAAGAAGAAATACGGATGCCAGGACCTCCTTAAAATATGTGGACACATTCTGCTAAATACAGACACCTGTTAACTCTATCCTCGTTCCATTACTTGGTTGCTTGTCAACTGGAAAATCCTTTTTCTGAAAATTCTGATGTGCACCAGGTTCACATTCTGTGGTATTTTGAAATTCATCAGTCTACTTTCAAATTTCTTTATATAGATCTGCTCCAAAATATCCAGATCTTTTGGCCAATTCACTGATTTTAACAATTTTGCTTCTCTATACATTATCTGGTCATTGTCCCAAGAATGAGTTGGTGCACATCAGGATTTTCCAGTTGACAAGTAGCAGAGGATGGGGACGAGGGTCCTTAAAACATGTTCTACCAAAAAGTTAGTAAGTGAAGCAAAAGTGTTGTAGTTCAACTCAATTATAATTAGGGATGGGTCGATACCAGATTTTCTCGAAACTCGATACTCGATACCGATACATGATTTTTCCTCGATACTCGATACCGATACATGATTTTTCCTCGATACTCGATACCGTTAACATTTCCAGTTTCAATAAATAGATACATTATAAATTAAAAGTAGAGAGAATTGTGTAATACCAACTAAATTAATTAAGTGTGCATATTTAATGAGACAAAATTTAATATAATCAGTAGCCTATAATTATTTTTAAACTCTACATTAAAACTAAAATGAGTTTTTGAAACAGTCCACTTACAAGTTTTTGTTCAAAAATACTAGCATCTCTTCTTTTTGGATTTTAAAAGTTGGAAAGTCTTTATTTATGACTAGACAAAAGTCACATTGTGGTTTTCTCCATTTCAAGAAGAAATAGAACTATTTACTATATTTAGTAGACTACTAAAAGCAGAAAGAGATACCACATTTCCTTAAATTGCAGAATTACCAAAGTATCGAAAAAGTACTGAGCGAGTTTTCTGAAGTATCGCTCGATGCCGATACCATTCAAGTATCGAGAGTATCGAGGTATCGAAAGTATTGAGGACCCATCCCTAATTATAATTATTCTGTTATAGTTATTTCACTGTTTAAATTTCTTCAATTTAATGATATAATAAACTGAGTTGACTTTTACACACTTTGTTGCTTCACTTACCAAATCCTTGGTAGGACATGTGTAGACCATCTTCAGCTATGTAGTGATGGGTCGAACCAGTTCATTTATGTGAACTACTTCACTATCTCTCACTCTTCACTGTGAACGCTTCAAATGAAGTAGTTCGTTCGTGAAGTACATTTTTCCTCCTGGCCGGCCTCACCCATAAAGCTATCTTTTCTTTCCCACTTTTTTGTATGAACACTTCAAAAATGAAGTGTTCTTTGAAGTGTTCTTTCACACACATTTACCTGGGGAAAAATACTTTCGTAACAATACCAAGAGATGGCATAAGCATGTCCCATTGCTTTTAGGCTTGCATCCAACGCGGTTTGGGAGCATGGTTGTTTCAGACCGAAGGGGGAGATAAAGATACATGACTTGACATAGAACACATGACTTATTTGGTATGTAGAAAGGGAACATCGCTGTTTCCAACTTCGTGAATCTAAAATTTCATATGGTTTTAAAAAACATATTTTTTTTAAATTATACGTTACTGCAATAAAATAATTTAATTTGCAGGATATCTTAATCGGCAATTCATTAATTTTCATTTTCATTTCATTATTGATAGAAACATGTAGGCCTACATACTGACTTGGTTATCATCTTTAAAAAAATTAAATGTGTTTTTAGCTATTGGCATTGCCTGAAAGCTCCACGGTAACCCGAAGTAAAGAATTTGTAAGGGGGTGAATATTTGTTTAGTCTGTTTCCTCTTACAGGATGGCTAGCATTTTATGATCGTGGAAACAAAGTGATATTTGGGGTTTTTATGCCGATTTAGGTGATGGAAAAGCTAAATGTAACTTCTGTTCAAAATCTTTGTCATTCAGAGGGGGGAATATTTTTAATCTGGCACGTCATGTTCACATGGTACATCCGACAGTGTCTTTGTCTGCCCGGCGATTAGCACCTCCTGCACCTGCCGCCGATTTTTCTTCCGAAATTAATCCAGACGATCCAGAACCTGCACCAACTATTCCAATTAGATCGCAGCAACCGTTATCATCAGGTCAAGAAACCACCTCAACTGCACCATCTAGACTGCCCCAGGCCCAAAATACATTGGCATCATATTTTCCGAAGCCTCTATCCAGTAAAAGAAATCAAGAGCTGGATTTCTTGTTGCTGGATACAATTGTGAAAAATTATTTGCCATTCAGTATCGTGGAAAGCAAGCAGTTTCAAGATTTCATACAAAAGCTGAATGCCTACAGGTAGGTCTTACAAAATGCCTACTAGGAAAACCATTTCCACCGTCCTACTACCACAGCAATACACCATGCTGAAAGAAAAAGTTAAGCTAATTGTTCATTCGGCAGATGCAATAGTACTGACAACGGGCGGGTGGACTTCTGTCACAAATGACAGCTATTTGTCAGTTACAGCACACTATATCAAGGACCTTGCGATTTAATCTTCCCTGCTAGAGTGTGTCAAATACGACAATAGACACACTGCCGAAAATCTGGCTGAAGAACTGCGGCGTGTTGCTCAAGAATGGAGAATTGAAGACAAAATCGTGTGTGTTGTCACTGACAATGCAGCTAACATTGTGGCAGCAGTAAGACTCACTACCTGGAAACATATACCATGTTTCGCACATATAATGAATTTGATTGTTCAGAATGGATTGGAGCACATTCGACCCTTACAACAGCGGGTAAAAAAAATTGTCAAATTTTTTAAAAGAAGTTCACAGGCCTGCATTAAGCTGAAGAAGATGCAGGAGCAGTTGGTGAAGCAACTCTCGCCCTTAAGCAGGATGTTGTGACAAGGTGGAATTCGACCTACGATATGATGCAAAGAATTATCGAGGTAAAAAATCCACTGTTGTCGGTAATAACGATAAATTATCCAGAATTGGAAAATCTAACGAGCGAGGACCTTTCAGCAATAACAGATGCATGTGAATTGCTTAAAGCGTTTAAAGACTGCACTGTGGAAATAAGCAGCGAAAAGTTAGTCACTGCTTCGAAAGTGATCCTCCTCAGTCACTCACTAAAAAGTTGGTGTACCAGATTCATCAGTAAAAATGATATCAATAGTGATGTGCGGGATATGGCCGAGAAACTCCTGGAAGAGTTAAACTGACGATTTGCTCAAGCTAATACGAATCCCCATACTTGATTTAGATATTCAATTTATTCTCACCATCCTGAAAATTAAGTAGTTATGTAGTTTTTTGATTGGACTTACTCCAAGAGCTGATATTCATATTCTTATTTTTTTTGGGGGGGGGGATCCAGCGTTTCAGGATCCAAATTTGTTGTATAGGGATTTTTAAAGATTCTAAAATATTCTTCAAGCAACTGGTTAAAGTATCCAGGATGTAAAAAGAGAGGCCCGATAGAGGAGGAAGCAAATACTGACAAAAGAGCAATCCACCATTGATAAGGCGTTCCTACCCTATGATAATTGTAATGGACCACATTAACAAATTGTTGGCAACACATCAAGACAATTTATAGGCGAACAAAGAAAATGAAGAAATTTTGAGAACATTTAAGGCTCCAACGGAGCCACTGTCTCCATGCGGGGTGCACCTGACTCCTGTGGAAAATCATACCTTGGAACCATTGAAGTGGCATATTTCCAGAATAAAGGAACATAAAATGAACTGCTGCCTGGTACATGTAGATAGGTCACCCATGGCAAAACATGCTTTTAGAGATAGGGACCGTATCATCAGGTCTGAGGATACCGACACTGAAATATTGGTTAGAACTAGTGATGGGAAAAATCGAATGATTTTAACAATCGAATGATCATTCGAATGCAGAACTAAACATTTCGAATGAATATTTCGAATGAAATCATTCGAAGTGTTTTATTCATAGAGGGATAGTTACATGCAACCTACGAGATGTTCATTCACTAGCTTCAATATTTTTCGAATGAAATCTTCCGTTCTCACTTCACTTCATTGGCATTCGAAAGCGGGTAGATTTAAATTTAGTGCGCACATTTCCGGCAGAGAACAATGCGGCCAGCTTACAACAAACACGGCCTCCAGAGATGTTTATTATATTAGTCATGTAGTCTCGAACAAGTGCTGTAGTAAATACAGTAAATTAGGCCTAACATGAAATTTCTTGAAGTCCTACAAATATAAATTGCTTAATGCAGCAATAACCAGGCAACTTCGTAGTTATTATTTGAATTTGCATATCTGTGGTGTTTAATAATAACAAGCATAATACAATCAAGTACAAAATAATATAACTTTTCAATTTACGAAAAAGTAAAAATTATGTAATTTCAAGACACGTTCTTAAAGCTTTAAATCAATCATAAATAACATAAAATCTGTTCATATTAGTTTTCTCTTTGGACTTACAATTTTAAATAAAATACCAGTCAATCCTTTTGTCTTGCAATAAAAGCTCATATGACTTTCCTAATAACAAAAATAAGTTTGCATCATTATCTTTGACTATAAAAAAATCATTTGCCGTAGGTTAATTTTAATATCCCATTCACAAAGGATTGAATATTTACTTATCACGACTTATCGTTACTATTCACCTAATAATATTATCATAATCATTATAACTGTATAGGCCTATCAATCCCAATGAATAGAGAACATAACGACAACAGAAACAGTTTATTATTATTATATTATTATTATTATAATTATTACACGGCTTATTGGTATACCCTAAGCTCCTAATTAAGCGATGTAATATGTAATATAAGTTAAAGCATGGAAGGATAAATATAATACACAAAAAGACAATAGTAGGCCTAAAATAGATAAATATATTTTCACGACCAAATTTGAATACAACGAAATGAAATGTATATAATCTTAGTATTAGGTCCATTCAAATTTTCAAGTTTAATAAATAGTAATTAAGGTAAATAAGTTATTAAATTGATTATGTATAGTGTATTCTTCAGTTTATTTTATTACGTTCGGAAATCCGAATAACTATATTGTCAGTTATATGCGATGCTGTAAAGTAATTATATCTATAATTCGATAAGATCTCCAAATCTATTTAAATCTGAAGATTTCAAATTATTATTTAATAGGGTAGACATCGTTCGTTTAACTAAGAAATTCAATAACACGTATGTGAGAGCATATGTGAAACAAATTTAGTACTATTTATTTTATTACTGTGAAACAAATTTATGTGAAACAAATTTAGTACTATTTATTTTATTACTGTGTTATACTAGCATACTGAAGGTAGTGTTACGTCATATTGCAGTATTTTTGCATAAATGCAGACATAACTGTTCAAAGACAACGAATCAAAACAAGACAAGAAATAACACGAACATTTCAGTTAATAAACAGTAGAATAAAGTTTAGTACAATGCTATTTTCATGCACTATAGAAGTATGTTTGTTGTTTTATATATAATTTTCTTGTATAATTAGGAACCGACAAAAGCAATTCAAGGTATCTGCAAAGCCTGGCCGAAGAGTATTTCCGCCTGAGTAAACTGAGCCGTGATTGAGCACATGTAGGTTGGCGATGGGGTCTGGTTTTTTTCCTTCCTTTCTTCCTAATTTTTCCCCTTTATTAGGATGTGGAAATTGAAAAGACTACAAGTCCATTCACCTTCTGAACACAACCCTTTAGGGGTGGATGATTTTTTTTTGAAGATTTTAAAAGGGAAAAATGCAAGCATTCCCACTTTGGTGGCAATACCATTAAAATAAATTAGATGTTGCCAGTTCTCTGACATGTTGGAACACTGCAGCTCTTTAGACAAAAACAGTAGAAACAACAGAAGTGAAAAGGTTAAATTAGTATACCCATAGGCCTATTATAGTTTGTCGCGGAAAATATGCTCTTACTTAGATAATTTATAAAATATGAAGGTAATTGGAACATGTCTCAGTTAACTAATTCAACAGTTCAATGTGGTATAGAATTATTAATTATGATTGATATCTAAATGGACTCTAAACAACATGTTGCAATGTTGCCTCCTGATTAAGTAATCTGATCTCGAGTCAATAATTAAAGTATATTAGAATATTACTTTTGACTGGTATAATTAACTTTGTAAGATTGTAAATACTCATAGCTTAGGTTGTTGAAGATATGTATTTATGTAAATAGCTAATGTTGGTACTGCTTAAAAATCTTATAAATGTATCAAATATAAAAATTTGAATGGCTGTATTTAATATCATAATTCATAACATACGGTAATTAATCAAATAAATAATCCATTTGAAAATGCATATGTTTCATGTAGAAGCTAATGATGGATGTAAAATAGGAACAATCTGTGAAAAATTGAACTTTTTAATATTCGAGAGAACGGCTATTTTATTGTCAAAATATATTTTGTAGCCTGGGGTTGAAACTAGCTCTGCGTCATGCCATCCCCGCTTGGAATGGAAGTTACCGAACGCTTTGCTAACTGGGACACGATGGAACACGAAAACAATCGAATGAACGAGAGAACGAACCGAGAAGCCGGATTCCGAGAGGTTGAAGAAGCATTCGAATGAATTCATTCGCTTTCACACTTCAGTTCAGTAAGCGAAGCGCTCTACCCTAGTCTGGAGCAGAGCAAAATCATTCGAATGATTTTTTTAACATCTCGAACATTTCGAATGATTTTAACAATCGAATATTTCGAATGAATTCATTCGAATGGTTCCCATCACTAGTTAGAACATCTCATCATTCCTGTCTCATCAGAGAAGCTATTGAAATATTGCTGAGGGGGCTGGAGATTGGCAGGTCTCTCTTTATTGAGGGAGAAAAGAGATTGCAGGTCAGCAGAGCATCGATAGTAGAAAGTCAAATCATTCCCTCTAGCTCCCTCAGTAAATGAACGCACCAAATTGTTGGCTCAATTCACTATGGTATCTCATTTTTTATAAAAAAATTTGTTGAAAATTGTGGGCTTGTACCAGTGAATTACAGTGAACTATGGAATCTCAACAAATTCACTTTTGGTCTTTGTTGAATATTCTAGATTCATGATGGAAGGACTTCAGGAGCTCACATGCTGGGAAGATACTGTGGAAATAACAAACCACCAAACATCACTTCAACTCACAACAAGCTATACTTATGGTTCCGCTCTGATTCGTCCCATTCACGTGGAGGATTCAGTCTTACTTGGAACTCCACTGACCCAGGTAAATGCAGGCTATTTTTAGAAATAAGGGGTGTATAGGAGGCTAGTAGATGAAATGGTAGATTGGAAATGGAATTAGGTAAGAGTGGACTGTAAAGTTCTGAAACCTTCGCCTTGCCTATACATGAAAGAACAAGAATTTGTAACCTTCTGGTTAATAAATGATATTTATTTTAACACTAAAAACTGAGATTATAATATACACTGAAAGATTGTAGAAGTTGATGCTTGAAGAATGGAAGATCTTGAAGAGATGAAATTTCTCGATGCTGATGATGATAATTAAAAACTGTAGCAGTTTGTACTGAAGTTGAAGTTAAAGTTCCAAAATATTGTTTATAAATTGATTATGATGAAATATTTCTTAAGTAATAAATTACACTTAATAATGTGTAATGTGTTGATTGTCTATAAATCCTGAAGTTAGATGGATAAATTAAAACACTTTGAAATGTGTTGGAAATGTTTCACAAAGGAAAACGGATATGTTGAAATTGCAGGCGTCTATATGACGTCACCTTGGCGTGCCTATGCTGAGCGTCACCAAGCGAAACAAAGAAAGTTTGTGAAGTTCCTTCTTCACTGTAGAAATTAGTTTTTAATTAATTGAAATTAGGTTCAATTAAAAGTAGATGTGAAATTGAAGATTTTCTTCAATTAGTAGATATAAGAAGTAACTTAACAAGATATACTAAGCGTGCCCACGCAACGCTATTGTTTGAGTGATGTTAGTAATCAAATTTCTTATCTGAAATTGATGAGTTAAAGTTGAAAATTAAATCCTGCTGGATTGAAGATTGTAGTAGTAGTTCAAGCTTCCAGTTCCTTGGATACTGAAGGCTGATGATGATTGATGTTATTGAGAAATACTTTCCCAAAACAGGAGTGAATGAGAACCAACGTCTGCTTTCTTGAGACACGACGTGTGAACTAAACTAAATGAATGCTTTGAACATTGTACTGACTTTAAAAGGGAAATCCCCAATAAACTTAGCAAAATTATATTTGTAAGAAAATGCGTCACAAGTAAATTTGACGTGAAAAAATACTAACAAATGCAATGGACAATAACACCATGGATTTAAAGTATAAATCAAATATAAAAACTATACAAAAAATCTATTTAATAATAAAAACTTGCATATTTGTATGAGAAAACTATATGAGTTTTTTGTTGGAAATTGGCAGCATTGAAAATCGAAGCGAGTCAGTATCGATATATTGTCGGATCGAAATACACTCACGAACGATTCCACAATAACAAAAGAATATCACCAAGCGAAACAAACATGTAATAACTATTTTATTTCTTTTAATAAACAAATAATGGTTTTAAAGGAACAATATTAAATATGTGAGGCTGTGAGTATGATACCAGACACTTTAACATTATTCTAAAGTCCGTGGAACGTAAATATCAAACATGAATATGCACGTTTAAAAGTGGGGTTATGTTGCTTAAAAAACTATCTTATTTAGATTGAGTAATATTAATTATGATAGATTATACAAGACTAAGTTCAGAATCGCAATCTACGTGTTGAATATTAAATCTGAACATAAATGTGGAAAGATCTAACTTTAATGTGATGTCGTAATTTAGGCCTATGTTTGGTTACGAAAAATCATAGTTTTACTTCAAAGTTTTGTGTAATTATACATATTGCCCGCAATAATTATGCAAATAATTATTCAAACAAAGAGAATGTATAATGGAACAAAACTATAATTATTTAAAGTTTCTACAAAAAACAATTTTAGGTTATATACAATTTATTAAGTATAATTAATCTTCTCCATTTATGGGAAGAGGGGCGAGTTTCACTATTGGTCTTTTATATTGACCTGAAGAAGTTCTGACAGTAGCTACTCTTACGAGACCGTCAGATCCAGTGTGAATTTGATCAACTATGCCTAAAATCCATTTAAAGGGTGGCACATTATCTTCAATGAGAAGTACTGGTGTACCAATGGATACATTGTGAGATTTAGAGGTCCATTTTGAACGCCTTTGGAGTGTGTGAAGATAGTCAGAAGACCATTTCTTCCACAAATCAACAGTAAAATTATGCAGTGTTTTCCACTGAGAGCGTAATGTGTAACTTCCAGACAAGTCTGGAGATGGCAATGAAATGAGTGGTTTGCCTACAAGAAAATGTCCTGGAGACAAATATTGGAAATCATCGATCTCTTCATGAAGTGAGAGCAATGGTCGTGAATTAAGGATAGCTTCGATTTGGATCAACAAAGTCGATAGCTCTTCGTAGGTGAGAGTGAGATCTGAAGCCATTCGCTTCAGGTGATGTTTGACTGAGCGTACTGCAGCTTCATGCAGTCCACCCATATGAGGAGAATAAGGCGGTAAAAAATGCCAGTTAAGGCTAAGATGTGAGGTAGCATCTTTAACAGTATTTTGAAATTCAGACGAGGACAACAAGTCACTCAATTGTTTCAAATCATTACAAGCTCCAACGAAAGTTGTTCCGTTGTCGGATGTAATCGAATGGGGAATGCTTCTGCGGCTAGTAAATCTAGACAGAGCAGCTAGAAATGCTTTAGAAGTGAGTGTGGTTACTAACTCTAAGTGTATTGCTTTTGTGGACATGCACACAAAGAGAGCAATATATGACTTGGTAGTAATTTTAGATCTTGGACCACCATACTTTATTGTAAATGGGCCTGCATAATCTAAACTAACATTTGTAAATGGTGGTATTGGAGTTATTCTGGCGGCAGGCAAGTCAGCCATTTTTTGTTGAAAGGGCTGTGCTTTAAAGCGGAAACATGTGTTACATTTTCCTATCACAGATCTTATTATTCTTCTGATTGAAGGAATCCAGAATCTTTCTCTGAGATGAGCAATAATAAGTTGTGGTCCTGCGTGATACAGTTGAAAATGTGTATAGTGAATTAAATGCTTTGTGAAATCATGATCACATGGCAATAGCATTTGATGTTTTGATTCAAATGGAAGATTAGATCTTTCTAATCGTCCGCCAACACGTAGGATGTTGTCAGAATCCAAGAATGGGCATAAATTAAGAATTTTACTGGAGGTTGGAATTTCCTTTCCAGCTGACAATAGTCCTATTTCTTCAGCGTATGCCTGACGCTGGACATTTTTTACACAGCAGTGCATTGAACTTGTTATCTCATCAGGAGATAAAGATCCACTAAGGCGTTGGTTATTAGGTTTTGCATTATGTATGAATCTTAATACATAACCCATAATGCGGAGAGATTTTAAGTAAGAAAACTTGGAAAACCAAGATTGAAATGTACTATCAACAGTAGTGATATGAGCTACTACCTTGACTTCTGGCAGTGGTTCTGAGATAGCTTGTGTGTTATTGGTTGGCCAGTATGAGGTGTCCTTGGACAGCCATTCTGGGCCAATCCACCACAAATCGTTATGAATTAAATCCTCGGGTGTCGAACCTCGAGATATCAAATCAGCGGGATTATCACTTGATGATACATGTCTCCAAATAAAGTCTGCAGTATACTCTTGTATATCCGCAACTCTATTTGCAACGAATGTCTTGAGTGTGGTTGGAGAGCGACTCAACCAACTCAAAACTATATTGGAATCACTCCACAAATTTACTGAATTAATGTCGAGCTGTAGTGTAGGCAAAACATTGTGTGTGAGTTTAGATAATAAATGGGCAGCTAACAATTCTAATCTGGGAATTGTAACCGCTTTGATAGGTGCAATTTTAGACTTCGCACATAGTAAAGATACTTGAGTTTCGCCCTCTTGATTGGTAGAGCATAAATAGATGCAAGCGCCATAAGCTTGCTCGCTAGCGTCGCAAAATCCATGCAAATCTATTGAAATTGCGTTTGGAATTAATGCAAACCGAGGAATAGCAATTTGAGAAATTGAATGTAGTTGGTTGTGAACCGTCAGCCATTTTTTGGCGATCGATTCAGGTATAAGTTGATCCCAGGAGGTAGTTTCCTTCCATAAGGATTGAAATATGATTTTGCAATGTGCAACTATGGGAGATATGAGGCCTAAGGGGTCAAATATTGACGCAATACAAGAAAGTAGTGTTCTTCTTGTGCATTTAACAAAAGGTTTAGAAGAATCTATGGATGTTTCTACTCGCAATAAATCATTAGATGGTTGCCATATTAAGCCTAATGCTTTAATAGAGCTGACATCTGAGTCACCAAATGTGCGATTATCAAGAGTTTCTCTTGACTCGACTGGTATGTTTTCTAGAAGTTGTGGCAGATTTGAACTCCACTTTCTAGGTTGGAATCCACCCATGGGAAGCAAAGTGTTTAATTCAGAAATCATTTGCTGGGCTTCTTCAATATTAGCGGCGGTTGCCACTATGTCGTCGACATACGTAGAATTATTTATTATGTGTGAAGCTAGTGGAAAATCTTTACCCTCGTCAATTGTAAGTTGTTTAAGGGCTCGAGTTGCTAGAAATGCGGCTGGTGCTGTGCCATAAGTCACAGTCTTAAGATTGAAAATCTTGATGGGCTCTGAAGGTTGTTCCCTCCAAAGTATTTGTTGGAAATGCTGTTGTTCAGGAGATATGAGTACTTGTCTGTACATCTTAGCGATGTCAGAAGTAAAAGCAATAGGATTCAGTCTGAATCGTAATAGTATGGAAAATAGATCTGGTTGGACTGTAGGGCCTACATAAAGTATGTCATTTAATGACTTTTTGTTTGTTGATTTAGCAGAGGCATCAAATACTACTCTTAGTTTAGTAGTACTGCTTGACGGTTTCATCACCGGGTGATGAGGGATTATGTAATCAAAGGTTTCAGGCTGTTCAGATTCCGCAGGCTCCATGTGGCCTAGGGTCTGATACTCAGTCATGAAATCACCATATTGCTGGCAAAGTTCAGCATCATTTGCCAAACGTTTCTCGAGTGAGTTGAATCTTTGATAGGCTTGCTGCTTGGTGCTACCTATTGATTCTGGTGGGGCATTGAAGGGAAGCTTGACGACATATCTTCCGTCAAGATCTCTTGTGGTAGTTTCTGTGAAGTATGATTCACAGTGTGTGTCTTGAGGGAAAGGTGCACTATTTGCTACACTTTCGAGTTCCCAAAACTTAGATAGTTGATTGTTTATTGATTGATCAACATTTAAGAATGCAGAATATTGTTTATCATTATTTGCATTAGCATTAACAGTTTGATTTGTGCGATTTCCTTTGACTCGCCTTGGAGAAGAAGAATTGACAAGTCGTCTGACATTGTCATTGCTAGATTGATAGAAGTTGTCATCTTGATGACTTGAGGTTAAATGCATTTGCCTAGAAGCGTTAAGTGATGGTAACCTTCCAGAAAAGGTCCATCCTAATTGAGAATTCTGAATTGTGGGATGATCAGGAGCACTGATTATGCCATCCTGCATTATTTGTGAATAAACTTCTACTCCTAAGAGTAAGTCAACACACTGTGGTGTGTTGAAATTTGGGTTAGCTAGGGGGAGATTGGCTGGAATTTGCCAATTCCTAATATCAATGTAATTATCTGGCAGTTGGCTGGCAGAGATTTCTGGAATTACAATAGCCTGTGTATCATAATTCCATAGCGTAGTTCTTGATTTGATTTTGATGTTTGTAGTCTTGTGCATATGAGCTTGAGACTCTAAGATGCCTTGAAGTGGCACTCTTTTGGGTAAAGCTTTCAACTTTAATTTGTTGAATAAGCGATTAGTTATTAAATTGCAACTAGAACCAGTGTCTAACAGGGCTGTTGCTTCTACAGGTTTACCATTTATGTCTTCCACAATGATTAATGCAGTGGGATGCAGACATTTTGGGGGGTCTGGTATTGAAGGAAGGTGCAGCATGTGTGTTACATTATTTGGTTGTGCGTTTGACCGCTGATTAGAATTGTGAAGCATTGTACTATGTCTTTCACCACAAATGTGGCATTTGAATACGCCGCATACACTACTATGACCTTTAGTTTGAAGGCATACTTGACATGCTTTATGAGTATTGACGAATCGCATTCTTTGCTCATGAGACATCGTTTTGAAATTGTCACATTGATACAATTCATGGATAACATTTTGCCTGCAGCAAATACAAAGAGGACGTGAATTATACGTTCTGGAGTTGTTGTGATTATTTTGATTGCTGTTATTTGAAACAACATTATTATTAGTAGCAGGTTTTTGAGGGGGGCGATTGTGTGTAAAATTAGTGTTGTTTGTAGAATTAGCTTTAGCTTGAGATCCTATCGCTAAACTTGTCATCTGAAGGACTCTCACTTTCGACTCTAGGAAACCAAATAGTTCACTTAATGTGGGTAACTGATTAGGTTTAATAGAACTTTCCCATTCTTTAATGAAGGCTGGAGGTAATCTATCTAAGATTAACTTGGAGACAATTAAGTCTGTTAGGTTGACATCAGTCTTTAAGGACTGGAGAGCGTGCATCGTACTTACAAAATGGTCAAGAAATTTTTGGAGAGAATTTGCTGAGTCTCGTTCAATAGTAGGCGCAGTAAACAAATGATCCAAATGCGTGTTCATGATTAATCTATCATTGTCAAAACGTTCCGTAAGTGTTTTCCATGCAACTTCAAATGTGGCATCTGACACTGGAATATTCTGAATTATACAGAGTGTTTCTGTGGTGAGGCATGATTTCAAATATTGAAATTTATCAATATTAGTAATATGTTTATTACTTAGAATAAGTGATGTGAAAGTATCCCTAAATTCTACCCAAGCT
Organism: Ectobius pallidus; assembly: GCA_964059195.1. NCBI lineage: Eukaryota > Metazoa > Arthropoda > Insecta > Blattodea > Ectobiidae > Ectobius > Ectobius pallidus. Next base: position 71,644,598 of record CAXKWD010000008.1, on the reverse strand, counting down.
ATTGGATTGCCATCAAATTGAGGCAGTTTTATTTCTGGGAGTTTTGGAAGAATTGTTTGAGGTTCTGCATGATGAGAACCTTTGCTCGAAGAGTGCCTTGAAAGTGATTTTTCTGGCTGATATTTTGGCTTATTTTGTGAAATCAAGGAATCAAGAAAACCTAATGCTCGATGATAAGCTATTTCAATCTCTCGTCTCTGGACGTCTATGTCTTGAAAATCATCAGGGGTGACTTGCAAAGCTGAATCTTCATAAGCATCAAATAAATGGAGAAACATGGTTCTCATACTGATTGCTTCATGAAAATTTGCTTCATTTTGAATTTCAAACTCATGAATAGATTGAGCATAGGACATGAACTGGCGATGTAGCCTGTTGATGTGATTGATCTTTTGCTGTGTGGTTTTTTGTGCTGCAATTTCCTTAAACTCGGCTTCCGCATCAGCCTTAGATTTAAGATAACTAGCTTCTAGTTTATTTATGTGTGAAGTGGCTTTAAGAATAGAACCTTCTACTTCCTCTCTATATGCCTGCTCTACGTCTGAAAAATCTAACTCTTCTATGTTAGTCTGAACATCTTCAAATCTAGCAACGAGTTGTGTTAGGTTAGCTTTCCTATCTAAGAGATCATTATAGGTCGCTTCATCATTTACAAGTAGTTGAGGTATGAGGTTGCAAAGACGTGTGATTCTTGCCTTTACTGGAGCGCGCTTCGCTCTGAAAGCTGCAAGGGTTTGCTCTAAAGTAGTCATTTTGATAATTCAAGTTGAGCTTATTTGATGAAATTGAAATTAAATTAATTGTGCAATTTTGCCCGCGTTTTAAGATTGAATTAAGAAAAGAAACTTCAAGATTTTTAGTACAAAATAATGTGTGGTATGTTGTGTTACACTTTTCACTGTTTTTGTGTTTGTGTTCATGCAACATAAAAAATGAGTAGGTGTTGTGAAACCCTTTTTCACTGTGTCTACTGTATTTCTCAAATACTGGTCGTGCCAGGAGGATGGTTTGACTTACCTTACGTTACAAATTCTTGCCCGCAGGTTTCAGAAAAAATTAGGAAATATTTTCGGAGGACCACTTAAAAGAAGATTGATAGATTTTTAAAGTTCATAGGTCACTATGGGACAGATCCCGGTTCGGAAAGGACCAAATGTATAGGAGGCTAGTAGATGAAATGGTAGATTGGAAATGGAATTAGGTAAGAGTGGACTGTAAAGTTCTGAAACCTTCGCCTTGCCTATACATGAAAGAACAAGAATTTGTAACCTTCTGGTTAATAAATGATATTTATTTTAACACTAAAAACTGAGATTATAATATACACTGAAAGATTGTAGAAGTTGATGCTTGAAGAATGGAAGATCTTGAAGAGATGAAATTTCTCGATGCTGATGATGATAATTAAAAACTGTAGCAGTTTGTACTGAAGTTGAAGTTAAAGTTCCAAAATATTGTTTATAAATTGATTATGATGAAATATTTCTTAAGTAATAAATTACACTTAATAATGTGTAATGTGTTGATTGTCTATAAATCCTGAAGTTAGATGGATAAATTAAAACACTTTGAAATGTGTTGGAAATGTTTCACAAAGGAAAACGGATATGTTGAAATTGCAGGCGTCTATATGACGTCACCTTGGCGTGCCTATGCTGAGCGTCACCAAGCGAAACAAAGAAAGTTTGTGAAGTTCCTTCTTCACTGTAGAAATTAGTTTTTAATTAATTGAAATTAGGTTCAATTAAAAGTAGATGTGAAATTGAAGATTTTCTTCAATTAGTAGATATAAGAAGTAACTTAACAAGATATACTAAGCGTGCCCACGCAACGCTATTGTTTGAGTGATGTTAGTAATCAAATTTCTTATCTGAAATTGATGAGTTAAAGTTGAAAATTAAATCCTGCTGGATTGAAGATTGTAGTAGTAGTTCAAGCTTCCAGTTCCTTGGATACTGAAGGCTGATGATGATTGATGTTATTGAGAAATACTTTCCCAAAACAGGAGTGAATGAGAACCAACGTCTGCTTTCTTGAGACACGACGTGTGAACTAAACTAAATGAATGCTTTGAACATTGTACTGACTTTAAAAGGGAAATCCCCAATAAACTTAGCAAAATTATATTTGTAAGAAAATGCGTCACAAGTAAATTTGACGTGAAAAAATACTAACAAATGCAATGGACAATAACACCATGGATTTAAAGTATAAATCAAATATAAAAACTATACAAAAAATCTATTTAATAATAAAAACTTGCATATTTGTATGAGAAAACTATATGAGTTTTTTGTTGGAAATTGGCAGCATTGAAAATCGAAGCGAGTCAGTATCGATATATTGTCGGATCGAAATACACTCACGAACGATTCCACAATAACAAAAGAATATCACCAAGCGAAACAAACATGTAATAACTATTTTATTTCTTTTAATAAACAAATAATGGTTTTAAAGGAACAATATTAAATATGTGAGGCTGTGAGTATGATACCAGACACTTTAACATTATTCTAAAGTCCGTGGAACGTAAATATCAAACATGAATATGCACGTTTAAAAGTGGGGTTATGTTGCTTAAAAAACTATCTTATTTAGATTGAGTAATATTAATTATGATAGATTATACAAGACTAAGTTCAGAATCGCAATCTACGTGTTGAATATTAAATCTGAACATAAATGTGGAAAGATCTAACTTTAATGTGATGTCGTAATTTAGGCCTATGTTTGGTTACGAAAAATCATAGTTTTACTTCAAAGTTTTGTGTAATTATACAAGGGGAATGTTCAGTCTTGGAAAAAATGATATATGTTTCTTATCATAGGTAATTCCACGAGAGATTATGAGTTTATTGTTATATTTACAAGTGTGAAGTGCATGTGAATTTATCTGATGAAACTCATACCAAGTATTTCAATTTTCAAATAAGTTATGTTGTATAAAATAATGTGTTTTTATCCTGTTCAATGGCAGCAATACAGATATGTGACACATTAATCACAGGTTCCCCCACAAAAAAAATTGTTTGGAAGTGCCATATTCATTAGATATTGCCTGCTTGCTTGAAGCTACTAGCTAACTTATTAGAAAGTTGAAGTAGGCTACTATTTCATATGAATGCCAAGCATGCCTTCTCAGTTTTCTTGCCAAGCATGCCAGTTCATTTTCTTACACATGTGGCTCTTCAGTATTCAGGGGTAGCAGGTGAACTGGCACTTTATCGATATTTTTATCTTACCAGACTTATTTTTCAAGTTTATTTTTCTTGTCATGTCTGTTGGTTTTTACTACAGTGTGTTTCATGTACGAGTTGGCCAATCATGCGGGTTTCTGCATTGTGGTGGCCACAGCTCGAACTTCCAAGCGATCGGGTGAAATATCTACACAAATAAGCCGCTAACGGTGTAATGATTCAGGTTCTCACAGTTACAGTTAAAATTACAAAGAAAATAACCACGTACCTAATCACAAGAGATGTTCTCCTCTTGCATCCACACAACACTGGTATCTTTTTAGGAAATTTTCTTTTACTCTCATAAGTTCAGCTTCCGAGATAAAGTTAATTTCTCTTGTGACATTGTCTATAAGTTCTTCTAATATATTGGGGTTTGAACTATACACTTTATTTTTCAAGTTCAAGTTTGGGTGAAATATCTACTTAACTGAAAGAGAAATTAATTCTATCTTGGAACTTACACACATGAAAGAAAATTTCCTAAAAAGGTGCCAGTGTTGTGTGGATGCAAGAGGCAGACATTTCCAACAACTCTTGTGATGAGGTATGTGGTTATTTTTATTGTAATTTTAACTGTAACTGTACAAACCTGAATCATTACATTGTTAGCAGCTTTATTTACATAGATATTTCACCCGATCGCTCAGGAGTTAGAGTTGAGGCTGCCGTAACACAGAAACCTGCATGATATGCCAATTCATATGTGGAACACACTGTATTTCCCTATTTGGGAAATATTTGTATTGTGCAGTAGTCTGTTGTGGTGATAATTTTGACTAGGTGTAGAATAGCCCCACTACCAGAAGGTCTGCCTCCTTGCCCCTACCATGCAGATCTTAACTGGGTGGTAATTATGACAAACATGATGTCATCTGCTTCAGTTTGTCTGTAGAAAGGGGTTGCAGTGAGGTAGAGAACTTTAGTCTCCCTACTTCCAGTGTGAAATCACTGCTCATGTTTTGAATGAACAAGTGCATTCTCCCAACACATGGCTCTGGAGCATCCAAACCAGCAGCAAGCGGTGGAGTTGTGGTATCTCCACCATAAGGTCTTGATCAGGAATTCAAAGTAATTGTGGGGAATTGGTTTATTTATATATGTTCTAGCATTATGAAATGTTTTTAACAAATGTAACACTAACCTAATATAACTTACATCTAAACAGTCATGCCTACATTTTATGTATTGAGATTTCCATAAAGTATCCATAGGTCTTATTCACTTGTGTTTGGGCATAATAGCACAAAAATTAAAGACATATCGTTTAAACTTAATTTTAATATGCAGTGGTAATCTAAAAAAAATTACTTAAGATTCCTTTTGGACAAGTTTTACTTTGATAGCATTTTTGTTTGTTTGTTTTCTTTTGTTTTTGTTCTTGGATTTGTTTTCTGAAATTGTATGGAAGCTTTAACTAATCAGTACATTCTTTTTGAATCCTGCTTATGATATAGTGTGTGTTTATAAGTTGTATGAGCAAGTGTAAATATATTTTTTCTTTCATACTAGCTCTTCACCTAATTTTTCAGCCACGAGCTGTGCCACTGCTTTAGTATTGCAGTGTACTAGAGGAATTTATTCTAACATAGAGTTTGGTGTGTTCCAGTATGTGGATCATACATCCAGTTCACCACTCATGGTATATTGAAATCACCAGGCTCACCTGGTCGTTACCCTAATAACAGAGATTGTTACTGGACGTTGGAAGCTCCTTATGGTCGTCGCATTCAATTACATTTCTTTACAATGCAGATTGAAGCATCTGCAAACTGCAGCAATGATGTCCTTGAGGTAAACCAGATTTAATGTATTATATTATCATTAACAACACGGGATTGCACAATTAGATTTATTATCAAAGCATTTGGTTCTGATAGGTGATTTAAGTTCATTTTTGTTTCCTCTTTCTGAATCTTAAGTCTAATTTTATTATCGCGTAAGAATTTTAAGTCTTAGTATTGAAGGAAGCAGGAATAATGGAGAGAGAGAATTGTTGCTTTATTCTTCTTTTCTTGTAGATTACTGCTTCTCTTCTTACCTGGAGTTGTATTAGGTATAGACCAGTATTTAATAGTACTTGCTATTTTACTAAGTAGATTTCAGGAACAACTGGAGTTCGCTAGAAAATACACTATGTTTTGTGCTTTGAAATACTAAATGTAAAGTTCTTTATTTTGATCCCAAATGGTTACAAAGTCTTTGGAATAATTGAGCTGTACTGGCTCAAAATACTACTGCAGTATACTCTATCTGTCAGTAGGGAAAAGAGAAGCTGCAATTGCTTGCCAAAACTTCTTAACTTTATAAAAGCTGAATTGCTTTTGCAAAAAACCACTAGTTTGCTAGACCAGTCTTTGGTCTTTGTGAAATATTATAGTTTATTCAAAACTACTACGGCAGCATATTTGGCTTGCACATAGAGGAAAAGAGGAGCTGCAAGGATGCCAAAACTCCTTACATTTATATGAGCAGATTTACTTTATAATAATGTAAAGATGCTAAGCCTTACTTGGCTTTGAGAGTTAATACATGGTTTAGCTTGATTTACTTAACTTGTATTGCGACTACATCTGATGAGAATATGACTGCATTTAGCCGGACTGTAGTTAAGGGGTGTACAGTTATTGAAGCTGAAGTTCTATGGTGCTGTAGTCCATCCCAAATAGTGGCCAGTAGCGAGTCCTTCCATGGCTACAAGCTACGCTCCACGAAGTTCTAGTGATGTCCTAGAATCCACCTCCTGGTAGATTAAGTAGTGGCTGCTAATGCTGGTTCCATGCGTAGTTGTATGTAGAAACTGTACAATAATATATTCAGACTTGTGGTCTGTTGCTAAATTGGGGCTGTGCCCTTACGAAGCGACGATCGGTGAGAGAGTGAGTAAAGTCTAACGGCCAAAATGCATTCACATAATCATCTTACAAAGAGTCAGGTTCTAGAATCCTATGGAAGGCTCTTCTTGAAGTTTCCAGTAGCTTCCATCCAGAATAAGAGTACATTTAAAGATAATAACTTGCTGTAATTATTCTGTAACATAAAGAATCTGCATGTGAACATTTGCATTATAATTGTAATGTATAATTACAGAGAAATTTAATAATTTTAATGTGGTAAATAATCGATCTATTCATAAAGCTGCTTCTACAACCAAGTGCAATAATCGATATGACGCTTCTAAGTGAGCTAATGTATTCTGGCTGTAGCGCCAAGTAAATGTTAATGAGCTGTCACTCGACTTATCGATATTAGCTCGATGTCAGCAATGTAGCTTTCTGTTGCTAATTAACATTCATTATTTAATCTAATGATAATAGCTAATAGTAACAGGAATGAATATGTAAAACTATTCCTTATTTTATTACAATACAGAGTATAATGGATATTTTCTTTATCTAAGTGTAAATAAATAGATACAAGCGTGCCAAGAATTCAGTGGCATCAGTGCCATCTAGTGACTTGTATTAATACTTCATTACTAGTATTTGCTATAAAAGTATAATAAATGGGCTCTAAGCTCCACAAGCTTACATACTGGGGGGGGGGCCCAAGAAAAGAGAAAAAAATTACTGAGCAGGCAGTGGACACAGCTTAGATATAGGCCTTTTTAGAATTGAATTAGCAGTTTTGACTGTTGCTACTCTAACTTTACCATCTGGCCCAGGATGAACTTCTAGAATCCTAGCCAGTGGCCAATTCATAGGAGGAACATTGTCTACCATTAATATAACTAATTGATTATTTTTCAGATTTTGGGTTTCTGTGTTCCACTTATGTCTTTGCTGTAAAGTGTTCAAGTATTCTTTGACCCATCTGGTCCAAATACATTGAAACTGTTGCTCTAACAACTGATATCGTGACAGCCTGGATAGGTTTATAGACTGTAAATCTGGGTGAGGGATAGAATTCAAAGGAGCACCAATGAGGAAGTGACCTGGGGTCAATGCCATGTAGTCTTGCGAGTCGCTGCTCATAGGCGTCAGTGGTCTGCTGTTGATGATGGCTTCTATTCTGCATAGAAGGGTGCTGGCTTGTTCATAGCTGTAGATAGTATCTTTCATCACCTTGTATAGAATAGTTTTCATGCTGCGGTTAGATCTTTCTACCAGTCCTGCCATATGGCTTGCCCTTGGTGGCAGAAAATGGAATTGTATATTTAAATTTGCTGTAAAGTTCATGATATCTGTGTTAGCTTGCTCTGTCTGGAATTGCTCATAGAGTTCACTCAGCTCTCGTGAGGCTCCTACGAAACTCCTACCGTTATCTAGGTATAAGTGAGAAGGTAGTCCCCTTCTAGATACAAATCTTTGTAAAGATGCAATGAATGCTGCTGAAGTGGCTGCTGTTACCAATTCAATATGTACTGCTTTGGTACATAGACATATGTGCATAGATATATAAGCTTTGTATACTGTTTTGCCTCTACCATGATCCTTTAAAGAGATAGGACCTACAAAATCTATGGCTGTGGTGTCGAAAGCTCGGTTGGGAGTAACTCTGGCTTGGGGCAAAGTTCCCATGATTTGCTGTGCTTTAACAGGGCTGTGTCTAAAGCAAGTAAGACATCCTTTTAATGCTGATTTTACAGTTTGAACTCCATGAATGGGCCAATACTGCTGCCTTAGTGTGTACAGTATGCCTTGAGGGCCTTCATGTAAGTTTTTTAGATGTGTGTCTCTGACAATTATGTCTGTTATATGGTGCTTGGCAGGTAATATGATTGGATGTTTAGCATTGTAGTCTAGATCAGTATGGTGCAGTCTTCCACCAACTCTAAGTATGCTATCTTTATCTAGATAAGGATGCAATTGCAGTAGTGAACTGCTTCTAGAAACACAATTATTCTTTCTAATATGAGCTATGTCTTCTGAGAAGGCTTCTTTCTGAGTAGCATGTATGATAACATCATGAGCTTTCTTCAGCTCTTGCAAGCTGATAGGGCCAACAAATCTATCAGACTTGTGTAGACGGTTGTGTTTGAATGTGAGAATGTAAGCTGTATTCCTGATTAGCTTTCTAAAGGAGGAATATCTATGCAAGTATTCATTGTGTGTACTTATAGTCATAAAGGCTTTTGCTGTCTTCTTGGTTTCTGGTATTTCTTCTGTCTGAAATACATTGTCAGTGGTAGGCCAAAAACATTCATCTTGTGTTAGGAATTTTGGACCATTCCACCATAGAGTTTGGTTATGTAGCTTGTTAGGTGAGACAGGTTTAGTGATGAGATCTGCAGGATTCTGCTGTGTTGGCACATGTCTCCATTGACAGTTTTCTGTAGCAGCTTGAATTTTGGTTACTCTGTGTGCTACAAAAATGTTCCATTTGTGTGGAGGCTGTGTGATCCATTGTAGAGTTATAAGACTGTCCGTCCAGAAATATACTGCTGATATTGTGATCTGCAGGGATAAGCTTACTTTTTGGTATAAGCAGGCTGCCAACTGAGCTGCACATAGCTCCAGTCTGGGCAAAGTAATCTGCTTGAGTGGGGCTACTCTAGATTTGCTTGTTAGTAGCTGAATTTGAGTGTTATGGCTCTTGTCCTTGGATTTTATGTAGCAGGCTGTTCCATATGCCTGTGGGCTTGCATCACTGAAGTTGTGTATAAGGACATTCCTTGGGATTCTGTATAATCCTGTGTGCTTCAATTGTAGGTACAATTCATTCCAGGCCTTCTGTATGTCGACAGGAGCTTGCTGGTCCCAGCCTATGTCATTTAGCCAAATCTGTTGCATAATACATTTAGCTGCAGATATAATAGGTGCAATTAGTCCCTGAGGGTCATATAGAGTACAGATGGCAGATAGAATCTGTCTCTTAGTAGTGGCTTCTGGCAAAAACTTCACTGTGTACTGTAGCAAGTCTTGCAATGGATTCCAGTGTAATCCTAGTGTTTTGACTGTATTCTGCTCTTCTAACTGAGTAAGTGTAGCTTTAGAGAGCTTTTCTTGAGGCAGTGCTCTCATAACTTCTTGTGAGTTAGAGCAAAACTGTGTTAAGTTAAATCCACCTGCCTGTAACAGTTGTGATACTTCTGTGGCTGCTAGTATAGCTTCTTGCTCTGTAGAAAATGATGCAAGGAGATTGTCAACATAAAAGCAAGTAGATAGCAATTTGGATGCTGTGGGAAATCTGTTTCTCTCATCCTCTGCCAACTGGTTGAGTACTCTGGTTGCTTCAAAAGCTGAACAGGCTTGTCCATATGTGATAGTGTTAAGTTGGTATATCTTCACTGGAGTAGATTTAGAATGTCTCCAGAAAATTCTTTGGAAGTCTCTTTGCTGTGGCTGTACCATTACCATCCTGTACATTTTCTCTATGTCAGCACTCACAACATATGGGTGGTATCTGAACTTCAAAAGTATGGTGTAGAGATCAGGTTGCACACAGGGTCCAGTGTAAAGAATATCATTGAGTGATGTACCTGTAGAAGTTTTGAATGAAGCATTGAAGACTACTCTGAGCTTTGTGGTCTCTGAGTCTTCCTTTAGGACAAATTGGTGTGGAATATAATATGCTTCTGGGCCATCCTGGTAGAAGCTTTCTTCTACTTGGGTCATGTGACCTAGGGCTTCGTATTGTTGCATGAAGTCTGAATACTGTTGGAGTATAGTAGGCTGTTTATGGAGTCTGGTTTCATTAGAGAAGAAACGTTTCAGAGCTCCACTTCTGGGAGCACCAAGATTGTCTGTGGGGTTCTTAAATGGTAAGGTTACTGTGTAACGTCCATCTCTGTCCCTCTGCACTGTTTCTTGAAAATGTTGCTTGCGTATGGAGTCTTCTTCAGATCTTACTGGTTGGATAATTTCTTCAATTTCCCAGAATTTCTGCATGTTCTTGTGGATTTGTTCTGTTATGCTTAAGTGGCAAAGTGGTTCTTGTCTTCTACCCTGTGCATAATGTATTTGGCCTGAGAGGATCCATCCCAGTCTGGTCTCTCTTATGTATGCTTTATGTTTGTTGGTTTTGTTGATGGGTATAGTGTGTCCCATTAACAAGTTCCAGAATACATCTGCCCCTAGCAAAATGTCAATGCTACCGGGTAAGTGAAATCTGTTGTCTGCTAGCACAATGTCATTAGGAATTCTCAAGCTGGTGACATCTATAGGTGCACTGGGAATGTCTTTGGCAATCTGGTTAATGATGAGGCACTGTAACTGTCTTCTATAGCCATTGCCATGGGCGTCCCTTATCTGTATATGTCCAATTTCCAAGATATTGGAGGTGTGTAGGTTTACACCGGTCACAGCTATGGTGGTAGGCTTGGTTTGTAACTGTAGCCTATCAGCCAAATCTTGGGTTATGAATGTATGAGTGGCACCTGAGTCCAATAATGCTCTGGCTTTTATGAGTCTGCCATTCTGAGCTTTGACTAGTATTTCTGCTGTGGCAAGAAATGTATGAGTTTTAGGAGTGATCTGTGCATTATTAGCAAATGCTGAGCCTGTAGCATTGCTGCTGGTAGTAGTTGGAGATTGTCTAGTACCATTGTGGCTTTGGTTTCCGTTCTGTCTGTTGTTAGGCAATCTACTAGTGTATTGTGTAGTTGCATGTTGCCTATATTCATTGCTGCGAACCTTGTCTTGGTGTAGCAGAGTGTGGTGGCGTTGTTGGCATTTATAACAAGATGTAGATGTGCAGTTTCTGACATTATGTCCTGCTCTGAGACAATTACTGCATAGTCTATTATTGTTTACAAAGTTCCATCTCTGTGTGTTGTTGAGGTTATGGAAGTCTTCGCACTTGTGTAGCGGGTGATCTAGCCTGCACAGTATACAATTGTTGGCTGCACGGGCAACAAAGGTACGTGGGCTCACTTGTCTGTGGTAGATAGGCTTATTCTGTGTATTGGGTACAGTTTTAGGCCTGCTGGAGCTGTCTGGTGTCTCCAGAGCTTGTCCCCTTTTCTGTAGGAAGTTACAGAGTTCTTTGAATGTGTTTAATTGATCTACTGTGCCCTCTAGGCTCCATGCTTTGAGCGTAGCAGGGTCAAGTTTAGACGTGAGAAGATGAGTGAGCATGTAGTCCCATCTAAGGTTCTCTGGTGTGATAGATTCTATTGACCTAACCTGTCTGGTGAAGTGGTCAAGTAAGTCCATTAATTGACTGGATGATTCCTTAGGGATCTTGCTATAGTCAATCAAAGATTGTAATAACTGTTGCAGTATAATTTTGTTGTTCTGAAACCTTTCATTGAGTAAGTTCCAGGCAGTTTCATAACCATTAGCAGTTAAGGGTAGTGTGTCAATAAGTTTATTGGCTGAGCCTTGCAATGCTATTCTCAAATAGTGAAACTTTTGAACTGGATCAAGGGAATTGTTGCTGTGAACAAGCGAGATGAACAGTTCTCTAAATGGTAGCCAATCTGAATGCTTGCCATTGAAGTGTGGCAAATTTATCTTTGGTAACTGAACTCTAGGAGTGCAATTAGCTTGAGTGTTAGGTTGAGTTGTGTCTTGAGGCTGAACTTGTGTCATGTTAGCCTGTGAGTACTGTGTTTCATAGTCCCTAATTTTTCTGCGAGCCATGCCTACAGTTGTGTAGTATGTCTCTTCGAAAGCTTGTCTTTCTCCTTCCCAATCCGGGTCTGTGTCACATATTTTTATTTTGTCCTGTATTTCCTCAAAGTCCCTTAATAATGTATTATCTTTAGATAGTCTATGTACTATTTCTTCGATATTGTCTTGGTCGACTTGAACTGACAAAACATATTGGTAGAATCTAGTTAACTTTCCTTTGATGACTGCCCTCTTCTGCTTGTAGTTCTTAAGTCTGGAGGCATCTGTGGCAAGTTCTTGTGAGTCTGGCATTGTGAGGGGTGGTGTATGACAGTGTGTTATAAGGAAGGCTGTCACTTACCTGATTATCCAGTAAGACTGTTGTCCCTTGCACTGCTCTACCAGAATTCTTGCACCTTTTCTTACCACTAGGCCTGCTATGACTGCTCTTAGTGTGTGATCCAGTCAACATAGGCTGAAAATACAATAGAGTATTAGAATTGTACAAGTACAAGATATGTTTTACAAACAATATGCACTGTTGGTATGAGGAGTGGACAAAGTGATTATCCAAGGTGTGGATAGAATCCAGGCTCGTTGAGGATCAGAAATGTAGTTTTTTGGTCCGAAGAGTAGACGAAGTATATTTCCACGGCGTAGGTAGAATCCGGCCCGGCAAGGACCAGAAAATGTAGGCTAGTGTGCCTAACAGAATTTGCAATAGGATTTTCGGAGGACCACTGGGAAAACCCAGAAAATATATATGCTTAGAAGTGCAGGAATATTGAAGGAAGCAGGAATAATGGAGAGAGAGAATTGTTGCTTTATTCTTCTTTTCTTGTAGATTACTGCTTCTCTTCTTACCTGGAGTTGTATTAGGTATAGACCAGTATTTAATAGTACTTGCTATTTTACTAAGTAGATTTAAGGAACAACTGGAGTTCGCTAGAAAATACACTATGTTTTGTGCTTTGAAATACTAAATGTAAAGTTCTTTATTTTGATCCCAAATGTTTACAAAGTCTTTGGAATAATTGAGCTGTACTGGCTCAAAATACTACTGCAGTATACTCTATCTGTCAGTAGGGAAAAGAGAAGCTGCAATTGCTTGCCAAAACTTCTTAACTTTATAAAAGCTGAATTGCTTTTGCAAAAAACCACTAGTTTGCTAGACCAGTCTTTGGTCTTTGTGAAATATTATAGTTTATTCAAAACTACTACGGCAGCATATTTGGCTTGCACGTAGAGGAAAAGAGGAGCTGCAAGGATGCCAAAACTCCTTACATTTATATGAGCAGAGTTACTTTATAGTAATGTAAAGATGCTAAGCCTTACTTGGCTTTGAGAGTTAATACATGGTTTAGCTTGATTTACTTAACTTGTATTGCGACTACATCTGATGAGAATGTGACTGCATTTAGCCGGACTGTAGTTAAGGGGTGTACAGTTATTGAAGCTGAAGTTCTATGGTGCTACTTGTGGTCTGTTGCTAAATTGGGGCTGTGCCCTTACGGAGCGACGATCGGTGAGAGAGTGAGTAAAGTCTAACGGCCAAAATGCATTTACATAATCATCTTACAAAGAGTCAGGTTCTAGAATCCTATGGAAGGCTCTTCTTGAAGTTTCCAGTAGCTTCCATCCAGAATAAGAGTACATTTAAAGATAATAACATGCTGTAATTATTCTGTAACATAAAGAATGTGCATGTGAACATTTGCATTATAATTGTAATGTATAATTACAGAGAAATTTAATAATTTTAATGTGGTAAATAATCGATCTATTCATAAAGCTGCTTCTACAACCAAGTGCAATAATCGATATGACGCTTCTAAGTGAGCTAATGTATTCTGGCTGTAGCGCCAAGTAAATGTTAATGAGCTGTCACTCGACTTATCGATATTAGCTCGATGTTGGCAATGTAGCTTTCTGTTGCTAATTAACATTAATTATTTAATCTAATGATAATAGCTAATAGTAACAGGAATGAATATGTAAAACTATTCCTTATTTTATTACAATACAGAGTATAATGGATATTTTCTTTATCTAAGTGTAAATAAATAGATACAAGCGTGCCAAGAATTCTGTTTGCTGGTAACTGGCATCAGTGCCATCTAGTGACTTGTATTAATACTTCATTACTAGTATTTGCTATAAAAGTATAATAAATGGGCTCTAAGCTCCACGAGCTTACACTTAGTATTTTCTGAATCTATAGTTCGTTGTATTTCGAAACATGTAGGAAATATAGTACCCAAAGGTAACTGTGCTTAAATAAAATCAATGTAGCAAACAGTAGATTTCTTTGATCATCATAAGATTAATATTCAGTATTACAAGCTTTCAGTCTCTCAAACTCACTTCCTTTTGCTGTGGTAAGGCAATCCTTTTGGCTGTCTTTTGTGTCATGGCTAATAGTCCCTCTTCATATACCAGCAATAGTGACTCATAATCATTGCATTCCACCAGCCTTGAGACCCATTCCGAATGCATTAAAATGTACACTCATGGAATTGCACTCAGAAATGTTGTCAGCAAGTGCAGTTCCAAATGGACTCCTAAGCCTAGTGCAGGTGTGGGTGCAAGTGAGATTGACTGAGTACTGACCGAAGTAGACTCACTGCGCACTTGATGACAGCCTTTTTGAAACTGAGATGTTATTTTAAGTGTGCACATAGAGAACTAACCATTCTGCATTGTTTTAGACTATACAGTATAAATGCTTATATAATGGTTTTCAATATTTATCCACAGAAGTTCATAGGAAGTTTGCTTTATGTTGAAGGTGGTGCATTCTAATCTCCACATCTGGTTAGGGTGTTCCAACGAAAATTAACAATTTTACCATGTAAAAACCAGAATCACGATTCAAGAAGCGGGGGAACCAAGAGTGGATGCATGAGGGGGGTGCACGAATGCAAATGAGATATGCACACTTACCTTAAAAAATTCAGCCTTGATAAAACTGGCAGCATATCTTCCACAGGTTTCTTGAAATCTGGGGTTTCCTGTTCCCACATTCTTGAACCCTGTCTTAGCCAGTCTTATCTCATTAGCCATCAGATTTCTGAAGTTTTTGCCCTTGTGTAGGGTTCAGTTTTAAGAGAAAATTCCTCTGACATCAGGATTCGAACCTGTGACCTTTGACCTTTGACTTTCCACACTGATGCTCTCCCAACTGAGCTAGCCAGAGTTTGAGTCATGGTGCCAGATGGAACCTCTCTCCTATAATTACACTTATTGGTTATCTTCACTGAAATACATTACAATACATTATTGTGAGGCACACTAATTTATTGATATTATGATGATCAACAAAAACAATATTCTGTGGTTTCCTAAATACATATATACATCTTAAATGTTACTGTATAATAACACTGATAACCCGGTCATAAAATCTCTAAATTAATGTGCCTCACAATACTGTATATGACGTAAATGTGTTTTAGTGAGGATGAGCAGTAAGGGTAATCATAGGAGATAGAATCTATTTAGTGCCATGAATCAAACTCTGGCTAGGTCAGTTGGGAGAGCATCAGCATGGAAAGTAGAAGGTCACAGGTTCAAATCCTGGTGTCAGAGGAATTTTTCTCCTAAAATATTTCCAATACAGTAAACTGTGGGTCAGGAACACATAATTATTTACATATAGATATCTGTGAAATTTGTGAAATTTGCAAGTTGCAACAACGTAAATTGTTCTCAATTCAGCAAATATTTGTGAAATTTCATTTTACTGCCTTCTTTAACCCAAAAGACAGCACTTCTGAATTGTGAAATAATGCAAATTTCACATAATAGCCCGAATTTCACCTAATAACACGAATTTCGTATAATAATGTGAAAAGTAAATTTAATTAAAGTTTTTTATACAAATTTCCTAACAGGAAATGAATACAACGGCCATAATAGCATAAAATAATATTTTCTCATGGAGAAGTAGGTGAACAGTTTTTCACTCCAAAAAGAACAGCTCAATGAGAAAGCCAAAGAGGAAGAAATTTAGGATCAACATACCAAGTGCACTTTGCTCCATAAATTCCAAGCTCTTTGCCAATGCCAATTCTTTTTTTTTTTAAGTTGAAAGAATATAAATTCAATTGAATTTTTAAATTCATGAAGACTGTCTATTAAGAAAATCCATAACAACTACAGTTCAATTTTCAAGTAATGTTTGTTTCCAAAATCCTAGCAGACATTATTCGTTATGAACTTACTACAAAATTAAAACCAATATTTCCTATAACAAACTAAACTATAATGGGCCATTCAGATAGAAACTTAACCGTAAGATGGACGCCATCTCTTGTTCTGTTCTCTGATTGGTTGTATCGTTATTTTTCGCATAAACGTAACGCAGAAGCTTGTGTTTGCAAGGTTCTACGTTACGTTTAATTTTACGTTTAAGTTTCACGTTTGCGTGATGCATTGTGAATGGTCACATTGAAAAACTTGGCCCCAAACTTTTAAGTTTACGTTACGTTTACGGTTAATTTTCTATCTGAATGGCCCATAAGTGGTGGGATGTTCAACTTAAGTTGAGAGTGACAATAGAAATTACTTGTGTAGTTCATAATAACTGTAATTGATGAGTGATAAAACTGAGATTACATAATATACATAATTTTTAAAATATCACCACCAAATTAAAAATAACACTGAATTATTACAATTTTAAAACAAATCTTCTATAAAAGTAATACCACTTTCACGGACCTCTATGTACATAGTATTGCAACATACATGTTGATCTAATGATGTTTCTGTTTATCTACAGATTCGAGATTTTCAATATGGTTCCAGTGGCAGTGTATTGAGGCGATACTGCAACACATCACATCCATTACCTTTAACAACCCCAGGTCACAGGGCAGTCTTGTACTTCCACTCCAATGATAGAGTGAATGATGCTGGCTTCCAGATCTCTTACACCAGTGTAGAAAGTAAGTACACCTAACAGTTGTCATATCTTTTTCTTTACCTGGGGCTGGCATGTCACAGCATTGTCTGTATTTCTGCATCTTCCAACATGTCGCACTGATGCATACTCTTCTACTATGTAAGGAGAGTACAGCCATATGTTTGTAAGCCCTTACAGGAAGTTCTGTACAATGAAGCCATGCAGCATCATAACTGTTTGCAGCTGGGTCCCCCCAGCAAAATATTTTCAAATGTGGTTTTGAACGTCTACAGCAGCCTGTTCCAACTCTGTTTGGCTGAGTGCGAGTACACTCAAGTACGTAGTAAGAGTGCTCAGAGGCTGACTGGAGAAAGAGCGTGATAGCCAATACGTCACTAGGTGAAGATCATAGCACAAGTGACGTGACGACAGCTTTCCCTAGTGCCTAAAAGTGTTGCATGCAGGCTGACTCCTGCGAGACATGAATACTACACTGCTCACTGGCGAGCACCAAAATTGGAACAGACTAGTCTGCAGAGTGTGATTGATATTGATGTAGCAAGTAGTAAAACTAGGATTATATTCGGCACTGATCTGAACATTGGTGTTAATAATGTACTTTAACAATGTTAATAATGTATTTTTAGACATTTTGGTCTTGCATTTTGCTCTCTTAATTTTAAAGCATTCTTTTACATTTTGATTGATTTATATGAAGAATGTTTCAATTATGTAGATATTAAACCCCTCTCCTAAAAAAATGCTGAACTCAACTCTTGGTACACTTCCAGGTTACATACTCTGCGAGACTATATTTTACTCTTGAAGAATATTAACAGAGGTTCTAATGGTAAACAGATAATTATCTGATTGCTGATGTGAAAAAAAAAAAAAGAGTGTAAATATAGTGTTAAATGTTAAAGTGTTGTTAAAGAAGTGGTGTGCACAAAAGATTAATTTCGTGCGGTGATGTATGTTTGATGATTTTTATGTTGTTGTTAGACTCTTAATTATGAGTCAACACAAAAAATAGACTCAGGATTTTAAAATATAGGAAAATTGGAGAGGAAAGGTGAAAAACAAAAGGCAGTTCTGAAAAATGTTTTAAATGCAAGGAGGAAGATCTTCGAATAGAAAACTACGTATGCCACCGAGTTAGTTACAATTACTTGTTCACTACTGTTTCGCTAAACTGTTCAGACTTTGTTAATTAAATGAGATGGTTGACATTTAAACACTTTAGACTTCACTTTTACTTACATTTTTGCAGAACGTATGTTACATGAGTTGACTAGCAGTTGAAAATGTGGGCAAAGCCCATGAAATGTACAGTCGGCCAAATAAAAAACGTCGGGACTCGTATGCAATTAAAATTAAAGTTTTAACGCATTAGTTCACAAGTTTCTTATAAAAAACATAAAATACAGGACATTCTCGGAACATATGAGGCCATGCGACAAGAGGGAAACAAATGAACATCGAGGGAAAAAATGAACTAGGCGGAAAGCGCAACACACGATATTCAACTTAATGTATTGTCATAATTCATTTTGCTGTGTGTCGTCGCGCCACATAGGCCTACAAATGCTAGCTTGAAAGAAAGTGTAGTTAGGGCTGTAACTGACCTGCATTTTTCGGTTCCATATTTCTTAATGCGACCGGAAGTTTTCATAGGAAGCGTGGATCTGGAAGCCGCGTATTTCGATGCTAGATTGGTTGCAGAAATTGAACGTAAGTTATTGGTTTTGCACTACAAGTACCGGTATTATAAAATAAAATTTTTAAAAAATGCTCCTTGAATAATCATATTCCTTGCGAATTTATTAATTATTAATATTATAAGAATTTGCAACCAAGAATATGGCGGATGTGAGACATATAGCCACAGCCTTCTATACATGTTTGTTTTGGAACAAAACTGACTAAATAATCAATAAAATACATGGAGAGACAAGAGGCAGGTATGAACCTAACCTTAAGTCTTCCTGTACATGCGCATATGCTCGTTCGTGATACTTAATCAAATACCGCCCGACGTTTTTTATTTGACCGACTGTACGTTCTGAAAAAAATGTAAGTAAAAGTGAAGTCTAAAGTGTTTAAATGTCAATCATCTCATTTACTTAACGTAGAATATTGCTTCACCGTAAAAAAGTTCCATTATTTTAAAGTGTTTTAAAATCTTCATACTTTGTTTATTTTATAAATAATATTGCATATCACTAATAGCATTTGATATTATCACTTGAAAGCTAGTTATAATTAACTATTTCATCATTGCAAATTTGGTCAATAAATTCAATGATTTAAATGTTTTTGATGAAACAAAACATAACATAACAATGTTTAGTTTCACTCAAAACATTACTTATGGCCCTCTTTTGTCTTCATTCATTCTGCAACTCCTTATCATAGCAAAGGAATTTTCAATATTAATTGGTAGTAGTAGTAGTATCTAATGCCCAGACACTTAGATGATCTCCATTCGTCTTATATTAATTGGTTACTTGCCTTTTCAATAATTTCAATAGTGACATCCATTTCTTTATAAATAGATCATGATTCAATCTTTTCCATAGAATTTCTGGATTTAACTGTGCCTTGTTTTTAACAAGCTGTTGCCAACCAAAGAGCCTGAATTCTGCTACAATATGAAACTTCTATTCTAAGCATGAGCAAAATGAAATTACTTTCGTTTTAAAATCTACAATTCAAAATAACATAAAATGTTGTACTCATTAGTACTCGTTTTGTTAACTTTGTGCTCAAATGTTAAGTTTTATATTATGGTTTTACATCATAAATGTCTATATTGTATCCCTGATTAGTGTTAGTTTTAATGCATTGTTTTGATTAATCATAATTTTGCTTCATCAATTTGTATTATTCCCTTAATTGTACATCTACTGCATTTCAAAATAATTGCAGGTTTCCCAGGTTGTGGTGGAGTTTTATCAGCACCTACAGGAGAGATACTGTCTCCTAACCACCCCAATACATACCGTGATGGAGTGACCTGTGAATGGCATATCCAGATGCCCCTTAATGAGAGGATACGCCTTACGTTTCTAAGCTTCTCAGTAGAGTCTTCCCCGGGCTGTATGTATGACTATGTTGAAGTAAGTTCATTTTGGTGTTAATATTCTTGTCAAATTTAAAATCTATAGAACTGTTAGAAAAATATTAATGAAGTTATTAAGTGCCAGTATGGTACTTTATGAGATTGTGTGGGGGACGAAAAATGTCTGTCCGTCCGTCCGTCCGTCCGTGTGTCTGTACGCGCTCTAACTAAAATACGCTTTATCGAATTTTAATGAAACTTGGTATACGCGTTTATAATGTCCATGGGAAGAACCCTATTGAAATTGGACCAAATCGGTTCACCGGTACCGGAGTAAAACCCAATTTAGTGTATATTTTAAAGGCGCCATAACTCACATACGCTTTATCGGATTTTCATGAAACTTCGAATACTTATTTATAATGTCCATGGGAATATGTCTGTTGATATTGGACCAAATCGGTTGGCCGGTACCGGAATAATACCCAATTTAGTGCCCTTTTATGGTATCATATAAGAAAAGGCGCGGTAACTCAAATACGCTTTATCGGATTTTCATGAAACTTCGTATACTTATTTATAACAATCATGGCAATAAGCCTATTGAATTTGGACCTAATCGGTTGTCCAGTACCGAAATAAAGAGTAATTATCAGTCAAATTTATTATAATATTTTGGTTCATTTCGAAGCATTTTGATTGGCTCGCGGCCAACCAATCAACGGGCGAGTCCCGTAACTAAGGTAAATAAAGGGGAATTCTGGAACAAGCCTTCAATTCCTGTCGAAACCTTCTTTAGTAAAGGAGGGTAAAAAGAAGGCACCTTCTTCAAATGCAAAATCAAATTCTCAGTTCTTTCTTATAGCGTCATCAATTAATGACAGCTTATAAAGCTTCCTTCAGTTGCCATGGACAGTGGACATCTACATGAAAAACAAATGTTCCCATATGTACGATTATAGATGAAATGCTGTTGTATAATGACTAATTATTTTGCTAAAATTGATTACAATTAGATTAAAGCATTGAATTTTACTTCAGCCTATGTCAGATTTATAATCCCTGACCTCTTAATAAATAAAAACATTAACTTCTGAGAATTTTCATAAGTTGGTACGCTGCTTTAGTGAGGGCCAAATTCGCATTTATGACTCGAATATCGCGAATATTATGTTGCCAATGAATGAAATTATTCTATATTGTAACATAAGAAAACTAGAAGGCTCGAAATATAGCCTAATTTCGAAATACGGTGATTTTTGTTTTCTGTGAGCTACGACGAGATAGTATTCTTTGGTATTGGACACTCAAAAGTCGCAGTGTGGTTTGGTCTTGGGGTAAGATGCTTGTCTAGCAATCAAGAGATATCACGTTCGAGTCCACCCTGAAGCAAATTTTTTTTTTATTATTCTCAATTGTGTTAAATTGAGCCTATTCCATTCTTGTGTCCTATTTTGTCAATGTGCTTAAATAAGTATTACATTTTTCTTTACAAAAAACTGGGAATTCATTGTCTTTCATTGACCTACATCATTCCTAAATAATAACATAAGCCTATAAATGTTATTTCACGAACAGAAACTAGCTTTAAAGTTATTGCGTTGCGTTAAAATTGCATAAGCCTATACTCAGAACAAAACTGCATACCGCTAGGTGGAACTATCCTCTTCTTATTGGCTTACTGTACTATTTCATTGTCAATGCATTTTGTAAAATGTTTACATATTTTAAGAATTAGTATATCAGTGTATACCAATATGAATTAAGGTTAAGAATCAAACTTTAGACCTTTGTTCTTCCGTAAGCCCTGCTTAATGAATCGATCTGGAGTTTAACTCGGAGATCTATTTAAAAAAAAAAAAAAAAAAAAAAAAAAAGGACTTATTTTCTGTATATCATAACTGCAATTATTACTGATTAAAAAAGCATACTGGCACTTCGTTATATCAGTTTACCTGATTTTATTTAATTTGCTGTTTGTAGCAAGTTTGAATATGGATGTATAAAGAAGTTTTTAGTCTTATACCCTCAAAATAAAATACTAAGATATATGAACAACACAAGAAAGAGGGGACAACCTTTTACAATATAAATTGTTATAATATAATTTGTAAATTATAAATCAATAATATTTTATTAGTTGATTCTTACATTGTATGATATATGGCAACTTGTAATTAAAGTTAGCAAGATAAAATTCTAAGATTAATATTGGATTGGCTATACATAAAACATCTATATCATATAGTCAAGAGTTAAAATTTTTTGATCAACTTATATATTCAAGTGATTACATATGTGCATAGTCCATATAGTTGAATTAATATATGAGATCAATATATAGGATCAACTTTGGATTGTTATAGCTGTTACATTAATGGTTATAATGGTTAATAAAATAAGTAGCAAGAGTAATTCTTGCATGTCATAATGTTAAAATTTTAGTGATTACATATGTGCATAGTCCATATAGTTGAATTAATATATGAGATCAATATATAGGATCAACTTTGGATTGTTATAGCTGTTACATTAATGGTTATAATGGTTAATAAAATAAGTAGCAAGAGTAATTCTTGCATGTCATAATGTTAAAATTTTAACATTATGACATGCAAGAATTACTCTTGCTACTTATTTTATTAACCATTATAACCATTAATGTAACAGCTATAACAATCCAAAGTTGATCCTATATATTGATCTCATATATTAATTCAACTATATGGACTATGCACATATGTAATCACTTGAATATATAAGTTGATCAAAAAATTTTAACTCTTGACTATATGATATAGATGTTTTATGTATAGCCAATCCAATATTAATCTTAGAATTTTATCTTGCTAACTTTAATTACAAGTTGCCATATATCATACAATGTAAGAATCAACTAATAAAATATTATTGATTTATAATTTACAAATTATATTATAACAATTTATATTGTAAAAGGTTGTCCCCTCTTTCCTGTGTTGTTCATATATCTTAGTATTTTATTTTGAGGGTATAAGACTAAAAACTTCTTTATACATCTAATATTTCCCTCAAAGAACCAAGATGAAATTTATCAATAATTTGAATATGGAAATATGCTCACTAACTTCATTCTCAGGTAAATTTACACAAAACGATCATTTCAGCGATTATCCCCATCACCATCAGCTGATTCTGACTTGTGGTGGGTGAATGAACTTGTTGATAAGAGTTTCCTGGATGCTCACTGAGGTGTCAAAAGTTTAGCAGCTCTTGCCCACTTAGGTTTCAGAGTTTAGCAGTTCTTGGCAGTTCTTTTGAATGAATATTTTCTCCCATATCATGAGCTCTAGCACTGCTAAATTTTGACACCTCATTGGGCATTCTAGTGGGCATCCCAGAATTACCTTACAGTATATCTAGATTTACCATCACATAAGAAAAATTTGAATAGGTCATTACATTGTACATTTAGTTTATTCTTCATATCTTTAACATCAACATCAGGTATGAACCACACAGGCATATCATTATACACTTCACTGTGTATTTCCTTAGCCATTTAATATTTATAATTGTGTTTTGGAAAATTCAAATGGACCTGAATATGCTTACTGCATTGAAATAATCATGAAAATGGGGATTCAGATTTATTTTCAAGGTCAGTACACCTAAGAAGTTAGTGGGATCCATCTGGATTGAGTTCATATTCAATTACATGAAAACACTTCAGATCAATCTCATTGTGCTAGGCACATGTTTCATTGGTCCTCATCTGCCATACTATTGGATTCTCTTAAGGCGCAATTCCACTGAAGCAACACTGAACGACATGTGGCATGCTACTTGTATCCTAGTGTTGCCTGATTGTAGGCGTGCGACAATGTGCCACAAAAATTCCATATGCCGCATGCGGCATTTGTCTCCCCATGTCGAATGCGCTTTGTCGCCTATGCGTGTAGCATGGAACTAAAACGATTCAACTGAAGCAACTTCAGTCTGGTGCAACATGTCTTTAATAATACCATATACAATACCCATATTTATATACAACACCATGGGCTATTAAAATGTCTGAATAGCTGGCAGACACTATTTAATAAATTACCAATAATTTATCAAAATTTACCTGTAAATTTCTTTAAGATAAGAGCACATGACTGGTTGGCCAGGAATCCATCAAGAGGGACTTTTGGTATAATTGATTTTAGTTACTCCACTCTTGAGAATCGTATCAGAGAATTGGCATATTCAAACCCCATTTTGTAACATAGATGAATTTTTTAATAGTAATATAACGTAACACTGTAATCCTAATATTGTCTTATTTCTATTTAGCATCAATCAGACTGGACTATAATCCTTATATTTTAATTTTTTTAAATTATTTTTTTATTTTCTATATTATTGTGTCTTGAGAATGCGCTAACTTGGTGTATTGACAGTTTATGCAATAATTGTAAAAATGTAAGATTCTTATGGCGTAATACTTAGCTTGCTGTCACTTTGCATAGTTTACTTTACCTGACTTTGTCTATCGGGGGGGGGGGGAGCTCCTGTTTCCCCTGCAATACATCATTCTACCAGTGCTCATTCATCATGATATGACCATTGGTTGCAATAAAGGAATTATTATTTTTCAAGCCTAATTTCGAATGTATATATGTAACAACTACTTTCATTGCTGCTTCCCATTTCAATTGAACTACTGTATTGGCAATTATTGGGATTTGAAGGAAAAAAATTATTGAAGTTTTAAAACTTCAAGGAGACCCGATATACAGTAAGTACTACAGTAGTTATTTTCTTTCTCCTCCTTTATGCTGACGTGGCTGTGATTTAAATGCTCTGCTCTATGAAGACCCTTGTTTGTTTGTTTTCATAGCTTGTTTATGCAGGTGCAAGCAGCCCATGTCGCATGCTACATGTCGCCCCGATCCGCTGGCTGTTGGATAGCGACGACACTGTTCGACACGAGGAATTTTGTCGAAGGGCGACAAAGGCGTCCTGGCGACAACAGTCAACTTGTAGCATGCGGCAAGGAGACTTGTCGTTTGTCGCTTCGTGTTGCTGCAATTGAATTACTGTGTGTAGCATGCGGCATTGACGCATGCTACATGTTGCCCAAATGTTGCCTCAGTGGAATTGCAGCTTTAGGAATGTTGTGTTACCATATAAAAAATTGCATGATAACAGGAATATTATTCAGTACAGTAATAAATTTAAATTCACCGTGAAAACATAGAAAATGTTGTTATACATCTTCACCCTTTAGTATGTCTATAATTAATATTCCTTGAACATAAAACCATGAGTTAGAACATACAGTATGTCCACAAGCTGATGTACTTTTTAAGTTTTTCATATAGCCTATAATGATTAGAAAATTCGAAAAACATTTTAATAATACAGTACCTTTTTGTAGAGTACCGGTAACTCAAGAATATTCCAGACGTTCATTCGCATTACCATTTTTAATTCAATTAACCTGTTGTATAAATGCATCACCTTAAAAATTGTATAAAAGCAGAGATATAGATTAATAGCCTAATGTTTTGTGTAAAATATGAGGATTTTTATCCATGTGTTAGGATTGTCATTGTGGCAAACAGTTATGGCATGAAAATTTTCCTTCATTGGTATCAAAGTTAATGCCCTCTGATGGAGTCATTAAAGTGTCTCATTGATATAATTTAATATTGTGCATAAAATTGTGCAGCACAGTAAATATTTTAATTTCTATAAATTTTTAAATCTTATGTTCAGATTAGATTGGGTGTAGACGATACTGCACCAGTTGTCGGTCGTTATTGTGGAGAGGTCATTCCTTCTACCTACATATCTCCAACAAGTGATTTGGTTATACGTTTCTCTTCTGATTATTCAGTTTCTAGTGATGGATTTCGCATCAGATATGAATCATGTAAGTATGAAATTTTTATTACCTTACCGGTATTTCATTAATCCAATTAAATAATGTAATGAACAGTGCCATCTGGTCTCTTAGTAAGCTACATTTAGCCAGTGTGTTCTTTCTAGTTTCATGATTAGTTTTCATTTCCTGCAGGCTTTAATTGCCTTCTATATTTTTTATTACAGTAGCATCTATCTATTCAGAACAATGGGAAGAGAAAGACTCAATTGTTGTAATACCAGCATTCAGAAATAAATTATAATATCAACAGATCAATTCATATATGTGACAAAGCCTTGTAAACCTTTTACATTTGGCTAATAAATGTTAAAACTTAAATCATAGAGATAGTTTAGTTTAACGGATTCAACACTTTGCTGAAGTCAGAAGTTTAAAAATAAAAGTTCTCTTTTAGCCCTTAGACTCACCACATTTTTAAAAAATTTCAAATTTCTCACATTTTACATTTGGATATAAATTATTTTGTTTAAGTCAGATTTGTAGCATACAAACCTGGGGATACTTTAAAGACTTTTTGACTTTGTAATAGAATTCCAGATATGTTTTCAAATTCATTACTTCTTTTTCTCTTTCACCAAATTAGGGGGATCAGGGAGACTAAATGGTTACACTATTTATTGGTTCTGGTACATCAGTTTTTAATATTAAAGATTTTGAAAAGACGTGTTCTGTGTTTTCTTGAGATTAGTGCTGTGGTGTAATATAGTGGTGGTAGGGGGAATAATGCTGGTGCTGGTAGTAAGTTGAAAGTTAGGTTTGAAGAACTCAGCGCAGCGAAAACCCTACCAAGCCAATCCCCCTTGGAAAAATGACTATATAAGATAATTAAATGTATATATTATATCCAAGGATGAATAGGGATGGCAGACCACACACAGACTATAAGGATAAAAAGTGGAAGGTACTGGAATAGTTAGCCCAACATAATTATATTTACGTAAGGAAAATAATTAAATTTCAATATGTATAAGTTTATTACAGAATAGAGAAATGACAAACAATAAATAATATAATAGAAAAATATCTGTTGAATGGAATAGCATAACAGGTTTTATACAGAGAACAATATTAATGACCCATATTTTATATTACTGCAATATTTGATATTACGATAGACAAAAGTATTCAAAAAATTCAGTGAGTAAGCAAATCACTATTTATATTTAGAAATATATAATTAGAAATTATTAGATTATACAATATGGCCAGAATTAACAGATACAGAACAATGAGTAAGCAGAATTCAGAATAGGCCAGAATAACAAAATTTACGGTAATGAGAAAAGTTATGTAATTATGACTATTAATGACTTTGGCTGGATAATTAATTTATATATATATATATATATATATATATATATCGGTCATGACTGGAATGAAAGAAAGGAATAGAAAAACGGAAATACTAGAAGAAAAGAATTAAGAGAGAAGAAAGTAGTCGGCGAAACATTCATTCATTCTCATACATACGTCCCAGACACACCCATTGTCTTCATGATAAAGAATAAATTTAGAATTGAAAAGCCAAAATAGAACATTATTGAAATGTCAGGTGAACGAGCAAAAACATTAACTTTATGAAATAGACAAACTTTAAAGAGAATTTACTATACAAAATACAAATGGTTTAAAGTGAATATAAATGAAAATATACAAAAATAGAAATAATTTAAATACAACATGAATAATGAAAAACTTTACATAATAGAAAAATATACTTCGCTCACCTGACGACCAAACATCATGAAGACAATGCCCAGACACGACGATCCATACACGCAGAAGAAACTAGGGCAGTCGCCGACGAAGGATAGAAGAAGAATAGATCCAGCCAAGTAGCGTTAAGCGCTCACGGCAACTCTAGCAGCCAGGCAAAATTAGTCGCAAAATAGTACACACAGAAAAAGATGGCACCACTAGCGTATCAAGAGTAAGTAATATAACTAGATTAGTTTTGCCTGGTATATACAGAATGACAATAGAGAAACAAAATGCACGTGTACTCAAAATATACGATTTAATTGTCAATAATAATAATAACTGTTCAGTTCAGAAGAAAATAGGTTGCAACCGCAACATTAGGGTTACACTGAACATACATTAAAATCTACTTGTGTATAAAAATACACTGCATATGATCAACTATGAACATCAAATTTTCATTTTGCAGAGCTGTTACCACAGTATTTTTAATTCTGTGAGACATTCCTCTAGCTGCTGACACTAAATTCCCCCACCAGTTGAATCCTCCAGATCTAGTGGGAAATCTGCTAAATTTGGTGCTGTCAGCCATAAAGATAGGAATTCCAAACATCAAGTGACATTAGTGCCAAAATACTCTGAAGTATCATACAAAGCATCCTGACTAGAATTGTTCCTCCGTCTATTGCAGAGAAAGTAAAATGTTCATAGCTTCCACCCATGTCAAGTAATCCCAGTTGACAGCATATAAAATCTTTTAAAATCAGATATCAAAGATAAATATATTTTAATAGAAATTCAGGCATATATGAAATTAAATTCATTTTAGACTTCTTTGGGTAAGGACCTACCTCAGATCTGTACATCCTATTGTGAAGAGGCAAGAACGTCAACACATACTGTATCCTATATAAGTGAATTACCTATTAGCCCAATAGTAATGCATGTTTTAATTCATTATGTAATTGTGTAACTCGTTTTTCTCCGAAATTATACAGAGTGTTAATAAATAGCACCGAAATATTTTACCTGTATATAGAGGGGACTTAGACAAGCAACTTTTATTAGGAGATTTTTTCTCTATGACGTAAAATGTGTATGGTACAGGGCATTAAAGTCATTATTATTTGGTGCTCATAAATCAATAATTACGCGAAATAGGGTTAAAATGTTCATCAAATTGACTTCATGCCTTCCTAGTGATCAATAAAATCCTGACTCTTAATCATTCGTCAACAGCTATATCATAATTTAGTGTTTCCATAATCTGCAAAATTTCCAGACTAATCACATGACTGGTCACCACTGCATCAGTCTTTTTTTTATTCATAACTACTTACTACAGTGTTAACAGCGAAGTTCCTTTGTTTTGCATTTTTTTCTAATGTTAGAAGTCAGTGGCGGCAGTGCCTTGGGAGATTTTATCCTGTAACAGGAAAAATTGAATCCATAGAGCAAAAATCTCCTAATTAAAGTTACTTGTCTATGTCCCCTCTATGCACAGGCAAAATAATTCGGTGTTATTCATTAACACCTTGTATAGGACTACAGAAAACCTTACAGTATTTTTTTATCACAATCTTAATGTACAAAACAATTGTATTGCATGATCTTGTTTGCAGTATGTGGAGGTGAATTCGGGGAATCTAATGGTATAGTGAAATCACCATTTTATCCCAATCCATACCCACAGAGTCGAGAATGCATTTATGAGATTGCTCTTGAAGCTGGTCAAGCTGTTCAGCTCTGTTTTCAAGATTTTGAAGTAGAAGATACATATGCTCCCCCGTGCAGATATGACTATCTCGAGGTGAGTTTTTTCACTTCATAGAACATTATTGAATTTGAAAGAATCACAGAATGCACTATTCAAAGGTAGGACTTTATATTATGTAAGATATTATGTTTTTTGTTGCATAACATAGTGCAGCTATTCTTTGCAAGAAACAGTGTTAAAGTATTAACACATGATTCAATTTATCAGCCTTACTAATAAATGTTGCTTATGTGGCCGTT
The DNA here is from genome assembly GCA_964059195.1 of Ectobius pallidus. Taxonomy (NCBI): domain Eukaryota; kingdom Metazoa; phylum Arthropoda; class Insecta; order Blattodea; family Ectobiidae; genus Ectobius; species Ectobius pallidus. The sequence goes on along the minus strand of CAXKWD010000008.1, from coordinate 71,615,266 downwards.
AAATGGTTGTTTGGTTGTTAACTGTGCAAGTTCTGCATATGCTGTGTCACTAATAATCTTTGTGTAACCGCTAAGAGTTACACCAGGTATGTGTGTGGCATGTCATATGGTTGATGTTCCTTGCATATTTGGCATAATTCTACCTTGGGACTGACAGATATCTCCAGAAGGTAAAGGAGTTGAAAAACTTATCACTCGATGGGTTGGAAGAAATGAGAACCAGAATCCCTCCAAGAGGCAAAGAAAGCTGAAAAAAAAAAAACATATTACTCTCATGTATCTAAAACTGCAACTTCAGATCCTTAAACCCCAAGGGCTAGGAAGCCTGTAAGCCTGATGACACGTGACTGTATTTTGATTCACTATGGATGTTTCTCCCTCCAACCCACTCCCTCACTGCTCTATCCGTCCCCTATTAGGAGCGATTGTAGGCCTACATTAAGACATGATACATGCATAGGAGCTATGCATGTAACATGTCTTAATATACAATCATATTTTCACTGCTGAGGTAATGTAAGCCCTACTTTACTTTTATGTCTTATATTTACAGATCAGAGATGGACACAATGAGAATGCCACACTTATAGGAAGATACTGTGGTGGTCAAAGTCAGTTTCCTGATTGTATTACATCTCAATACAACTATTTATGGATGAAATTCAAAACTGATTCTTCTATACAGAACAAAGGATTTTATGCTAATTATTCTTCCATTGACATCCGTAAGTTCTCCAAATTTTTCTACATGAAGTGCATGTTTAGCGATTAGTTTCAGTACCTGAGAACTGCTCCTTTCTTTAGCAACACAGGCATCATAAATTTTTGGTCCAATTTTGTTATTTCTGGCTAAATCTGTAACTTGCAATATGTTAATAAATTAATAAATAAATTTGGGCATTTACATCACAAGGTTTGACAATACTATGATAAAAATCTATTAGTTCATTGAATTTTTCATACCACTAGTTAACTGTGCATTCGTTTTTAAAGTGAACTTGGGTTAGAAAAAAATGCCATGACAGTTCATAAGGATCTGAGTTGGCTTCACAATCACTGCAGCAAGCATGAACAAAAAAAAGCGAAAAAGGTGCTATGTGTTTGCTTAAAAAGAAATGGTATCGGTATACAACAACATGATTTATTTAAGTAAGTTTAAACAAATTATTTGTCCTCAACTAAGGTTGAATTGAAGATCAGAATTTAAAAAAAATTGCATACTTTTGTTTAATTACAGATTATTTTAGTTAAGATTCCATGGCATCTCACTGTTTAAGTATCTTCAAAGTAGTTCTCCATGAATAATATGAAATATAAAAAATCAAATGTGCAATGCAGATGTAGCCTACTATAATAGAGCAATAGGGTAAATGAATTAAATTGAAAAATAGGCACTAACCTTAAAGTAGGTAATTGTAGGCACTATAAACTAAATCATATCAATAGGCCTACTTATAATACTACTTGTTCCTCTGCACTCTCTCGGAAAATAAACGTAACAAACTTTGCATAGGTAACAGAAACCTCCACTTGGAGGCCCTTCACCCCAAACATAGGGGATATAGGAAGCCAGATACAGATACTTATAATACTATAAATCATGATTATTTAAACCTAAATGCTAATAAAAAAACATAACTACAATAGCTCAAGCATATATCTGTTATAGAGAAAAATATTCTTTTGACTGATGTCCACTGGCTATGATCAGCTTCCATCATTAAAAATAGTCAACTTAAAAGTAGGCCTATTTATTGTTCCACTTACTTATGGGTCATTCCATATGAAATCATCCAAATTTTTTTAAAATGGTTGCATGACCATTTTAGAAAAAAATAATTTTTTGTATATGAGTTCATACATGTTTCAAGATATCAAAACAAGTTTTCAAAAAAATCTTTTGTTCTTGGTTTCCCAGGGGTGTCCATTTTTCAATCCTGGTGTAACACATTTTTTGCGAATGTAGCTGATTACAAATATTTTCATAACTCAACAGCCATAAGAGTTAGAAATTTGAATTAAGAACCATTTTGTAAGTAATGAAGCGTACTTTCAGAAATACTTTATTGTTTTCTTAAACACAAAATTTTTCGTATGAAAATATGAGTTTGAAATTCGGGTAAATTTTTTCAAAAAAATCACTTTTTGGGCCAAATTTTATATGAGAAGGAAGTGATTGAAAACGTTCAAATTTTTGTTATGTTCAAACCTGCATGTGATTTGTCTGTGAGGAAAATATCAGAGTCTAAAAATACATCCCTCATTCCTAAACTGGCCTCAAATATTAGAGTTTTTCCGATAACACTATCACATATATGTAGTTTCTCCCAAATACGCTACCCTAAAAAGTGTGATAATTCAGTTCTATGAAAGTAATAGAAGGAGTTGTTTCTAGAAATAGAAATTTTAACTGTGTGGTAGGCACATGAAAGGCTTCTTTTATGCAATTTTTCAGATTTTTTGAAGGGTATCCATAAGAGATATTTAAGCCCAAAAATAGTCAAAATCTGAAAAACGCTAATATTTGAGGCCAGTTTAGAAATAAGGGATGTATTTTTAGACCCTGATTTTTTCCTCACACACAAATCACATGCAGGTTTGCGCATAAAAAAACTTTGAATGTTTACAATCACTTCCTTCTCATATTAAATTTGGCCCAAAAAGTGATTTTTTTGGGGAAAAATTTACCCGAATTTCAAACTCATATTTTCATATGAAAATTTTTGTGTTGAAGAAAACAAACTATTTCTGAAAGCAAGCTTCAATAATGATAAAATGATTCATAATTCTTATTTGTAACTCTTATGGTTGTTGAGTTATATGTAGTTTCTCCCAAATACGCTACCCTAAAAAGTGTGATATTTCAGTTCTATAAAATTAATAGGAGTTGAATCAAAAAATAGAAATTTTAACTGTGAATTAGGCACATAAAAGGCTTCTTTTATGCAATTTTTCAGATTTTTTGAAGGGTACCCACCAGAGATATTTAAGTCCAAAAATAGTCAAAATCGGAAAAACTCTAATATTTGAGGCCAGTTTAGGAATGAGGGATGTATTTTTAGACTCTGATATTTTCCTCACAGACAAATCACATGCAGGTTTGAACATAACAAAAATTTGAACGTTTTCAATCACTTCCTTCTCATATAAAATTTGGCCCAAAAAGTGATTTTTTTGGAAAAATTTACCCGAATTTCAAACTCATATTTTCATACGAAAAATTTTGTGTTTAAGAAAACAATAAAGTATTTCTGAAAGTACGCTTCATTACTTACAAAATGGTTCTTAATTCAAATTTCTAACTCTTATGGCTGTTGAGTTATGAAAATATTTGTAATCAGCTACATTCGCAAAAAATGTGTTACACCAGGATTGAAAAATGGACACCCCTGGGAAACCAAGAACAAAAGATTTTTTTGAAAACTTGTTTTGATATCTTGAAACATGTATGAACTCATATACAAAAAATTATTTTTTTCTAAAATGGTCATGCAACCACTGTTGGATGATTTGGCATGGAATAACCCTTATGCCAACGTAAATGGAGCTATAAGTGTTTATAAGTTAACCATTTTTAATACTAATGATTACATAGCTTTGCTGTTTATATCAATTCCTTTTTTTAATTGTTATGATAAGCTTGTTTCATTGAGATTGTTTTTACAATATTAAAATTCCATCCTTTTAGAACTGTAATATTATTTTGTAGGATGTGGAGGCATCCTGAAGGCAGGAAATGGGACAATTCAGTCGCCTGATTTTCCACTTAGCTACCCAGATGACCATCAATGCAGATGGGTTATAGCAGGACGACCTGGCACTGTTGTGAAGTTAACATGGGAATCATTTTCTCTTGAGGGTAGTGGGTGGTCATCATCAAGGAAATGTTACTATGATAAAGTAGAAGTGTATGACAACAGCTCAACTACAGGTCATGGTGGATTAATGGGCACGTAAGTACAGTACTAAAAATTAATTGATTTAAGTTACGTGTTTTCCCCCATTTTAGAAGCTGTAATTGTACAGTTCTACACATTTTCCCAAAGCCAAGATATTATGTTAAGAACATAACATATAATTTGAACATTTGTTGAACATATAATTTACGGACTTATGGTACATTCCCAACTATGGTTTTTATTCACGTTATGCTTTTATTAGATTTGTCTCTACAAATTCATATTTAAATCTTAAAGTCTGTGGATTCAGAGATATTTAGTTATGCATAAATGCAACAGTCCAACGTTTGAAAAATTGACTGTAGAATAGAATAGAATTTTATTAACACATGCTTTTACATACATAGTTATCTACATCCACTTTTAAAAATCTCTTATCTATAAGTCTAGCGCTACCCATTAAGAATCCCTGGGTTTAGTGAATGAATGGGGATTCTGGTTAACTTACCACACCTTTCTTGATTATTTTACCCTTGATCTATTTCCTAATTTTTCTCATCCACTTCTCTCTCATTTTTCCTAAATACTCCCCAATTTTCTTTGTCTTTTCTTCTCTGAATTTCAACATCTTGATAGTTATTATCTCATTATGAAGTTTATCCCACTTTGTCTCCCAGATTTCTTCCCTCCACCGTCTTACCCCTTCACATTCTGTTAAGTAGTGTGATATTCCTTCCTCTTTATTACATAGTACACAACCTTCCTCTCTGTCCTTCCTTAACCCTTTCAGATATATCACCCCTGTTCTCATCCATGCATATCCCTCTCTTCCTTGCTTATCACAACAATCGACATATTTCTCCCTTCCCCACTCTGTTTTAATTACTCTGTATAATCTTAAGGAACTTTTGTTTACAAAGCTTGCCCAGATCTCTTGTCTTTCCATGTCCTCTACTCTTTTTCTTAGTTCCCTCCAAAATCCTATCTTATTACCTTCTCCTCTTTGCCAAATATCCCCCCTTCCAACTTCTTCCGGTATCCTTTTAATTTTTTCCACCCAATTATCATGCCTCCTACCTTCATTTAAATACTTTACATTCTTTCAATGCGTTATCCTCATCCATAATATGGATAATAATATTATTATTAATAATAATAATATAAATTAATAATGAAATACCGGTAATAATATTATATTATAATAAATATTTATTATATTGCGATACCAATATTTCAAAATTCTTTCTACTATTATTCCTTTCCTTCCTACCCTTCCTAGCTCTGCTAATGCCACTCCCATTGGTGATCCCCTAGGTAGGCCTAGCACTTCTCTACAAAACATCCTATGTACAAGGTCAACTTTCAACCACCCCTTTGATGCCCCCCATATTTCAACCCCATATAACATTTTTGCTTCCACCACTGCCTCATATATCCTCTCTAACCATATAACTGAAATATTTGGAATTTTATACATACATATTCTAACCGCTCTCCTAGCTGCTTTACCTACTACTACCATTTTTTTCTCATGTGCCTCCCACCCTCCATTTGCAGACATTCTCATCCCCAAATAGTCAAATTCCTTCACTACATCCAGAGGTTCACCATTCATATACCACTTCTCCTGCTTACAGCCTTTTTTGAAAACCATTACCTTTGATTTTTTAATGTTTATTCTTAAACCCCATTCTGAACAAAATTTGCTAATTTCATCGATTGCCCGTTGTAGGCCTATTATAGTTAGCCTACTGCTCCAACTACCAAATCATCTGCATATAGGAGACCAGAAATTTGTCTTTTTCCGATTACTGGGCAGTGTGGATTACATTCTTCTACTCTTTCCAAAATATCATCTATAAATAAATTAAACAATATTGGACTTAATTTGCATCCCTGCCGTAAACCCAATTGTTGATCGATCGATTCCAAAATTACATTTCTTTCACATCTTACACACATTTTTATTCCTTCATATAACTTTTTAATCCCAGAAATAAATTCTTCGCTCACACCTTTAGCTCTTAATTTATAAGCCAGTGCCTCCCTATTAATTAAATCAAAAGCCTTTTCAAAATCTGCAAAAAACATGTACCTAGTATACTCTTCCTCTTTTTATACTCAAATATTTACTTACAATAGTTTGCAAAATCATTATATTGTCGATTGACCTCCTTCCTTTCCTGAATCCTGCTTGAAACTCAGACAATTTACCCTCTGCTTCAGTCCACATCTGCAGCCTTTGCGCCATTACACCTGTGTATATTTTGCTTAATATGGATAGCAAACTAATACCTCTGTAATTCTCTGGCTTTTGTACCTCTCCTTTTCCCTTGTATAATGAAATTGACTGTATGTATCATAATAAGTAAAGTAAAGTGATCCCTATACAGGCCATTGAGGCCCAGAGGGTTCCAGGAGGTTGAGGCTCCCAGATTTTGGACATTCGGCACGTGAAGGTGGTAAGGTTGTCAGCTTACGCACCGGCCGCCTTTACTCCCAGGATTGCTCCTGGTACTCATTTCTGTTAGAGGCTGAGTCGACCCCAGGGCCATAGTGCCACCAGAAGGATTAGGCCAATTGAAAAACTCCAACGACCTCATTGGGAATCGAACCCGCGACCTTCCGGTTTGTAGCGCAGCGCCTCAACCACTATGCTACGGCGTACCCCATGTATCATAATTCTGCAGAATATTCCAGTGAAGATTTATAAGCAGGCCTACATTATCAGTATACAACCTCATTAAGTAAGAATAAAGTCTATGCACAGACTATCCAGAAGAATGGTCTTGTGTCTACTAGGTTATGTTAGCATGTCTGCATGTTGCTAAGACAAAAACAGATGTCGCATAAGTCATTTCTGTGTCAAGTTTCAGATAATGAATAAGACATTGATACTAGCACACCATTAGGTGATATTTCAAATTTAGTGAAGAGAAGTGAAGTGTCGGTAGTTCACTCGCTAGAAATGTCAACAGCACTTTCTGCTGTTAAATTAACATACATAAAACATTGGCCTGATGTCACATTAGTTGCAACCATACTGCACATGAGCTGATCATCCTTTACAGAATTTAGTAAGGAAATTGATAATTAGTTATCAATAAGGAAAGTATTCATTTACTGATATCAACAGATGAGATCTCACCTGGATGGGCCAAGTTCAAAATCTATGTAAAATGAAATATAGTATTGTGTTTGAAAATAACATTATACAAGGAACAGAAAACAAGCTGTGTTCTGCAGCATTGCATCACATTAAGAGAAACCATCCCTGGGAAGAAGATGATCAATAATTTTTTCCCAAGGTCCTTCTGTTTCACTGAAAGGATTCTTTACACATACACATACGACAAATTACTTTATTAGGTAGATTTCTAAGAAAAATCTACCTATTGCAATGGATACCATGTCATGATTTTCGAAAAATTCTTTCATATCTTTACGTTTCATGCTCCCCTAAGTACGAAACCACCGCCCGTTCAAAAATTTTTTTTGTGATATTTATATATATATATATATATTTATATTTATATATATATCTTTACACGATAGCGGCCGTAATTTTGAAGATATTTGAACCAAATTTTATTATGTTATTTCTAGGCCCAATAGTTCGGACAAGTTCGTTAATGGGCAAAATTGGCCCAAGGGGGTGGTCGGGGGAGGGGGTTGAAATTTTAAAACATTTATATCTCGGCCCCTATGAAGTATAGAGGGAAACTTTGTTTGAATAAATTAGAGTACTCCCTATGGAGTTCACAGTGACACCAACAATTCGGGGGTTTTTGGGGGTACGAGTGGGGGTGGGGGTATGGAAATTCGAAATTTTTGAAACCACGTCTTGTGGGGTATCGTTGAAAAGCTCTTGATGAGTAGGCCTACTCCACAAATCAATAACTAGTTTCTAGATAGCTCTCATATGACGCGAGATTTTAATGTTTGAAAATAATAACACTTAAAAGAATTATTATAATATCATAATTTTGTCTTGTTTAGCGGCTTTGCTAATTTTATTCATTGCTGATCTTGCGCATGGCCTCCCAGAATATTATATCCTATTCTTGTCGTCAAAACAAATGATTGTAGTCTGTTCCTCTTTACCGAATTCAGTTCTTATTACTGCGGGTTTGCCATGCCAAGGCTAAAAAAGAAGCGTGCTGCGCAGCGATAATAAATTGAACCAAAAGCACTTTGAAATCTACCTCAGCCTGTAGGCCTGCCTAAAGGGATTTTTTTCCTTCATTATTTGCATTTTGATTTGCAAACTCCAGCCTAATTTCACTTTACAAACCTTGGAACTGGTTGAAAGTAACTAATGAGAACATGTGTTATGAAGAAAATTGGGTTGGTTGTATCAGGTATGCTGCCATATGAAGAGCACAGGAAAAGAATGTGCTTTGTCTTCTTTAGCAAATTTGTCATGGGAGCAATTTGCATGTTTTAAACTAAATTCCATGGGGAAAAATAAATAAATACTTGAGTCAAATGGATGGACGTGTTATAATACTGAAGTTGAATTTAAGTTCATGTCATTGTTGTTGAAACTTTAGTTTTACTAATTAAATATGTAGCCTACAGTAATGGTATTAGTTACACAGAAAAAAGTGCTTCTTGTGAATGGTGGAATTACTTTTAAATAAAATAGTAGCCTACTAGTAAATGTGTTTGAATATTTTGAGATAAAAAGATATAAATTTTACAAACACAGAGTTGACAAACACTGAAACGATATTAATGCTCAGCATTTTCTCTTTGGTGCTTATTTTCTCAAAAAACTTTTATTCATAGTTGCAGTCTTCTCCTAGTTCATGTGATGGAACTCACCCTCGAACTCATGTTTTTTTGACATTGTTAGAAGCTGAAGGTCTCTGTGTTTCATCTTCAGAGGGGGTATTCATTATTCAATATTATAACAGTATATTGACAAAATCACCTTTACTGGTAAACTGATTCAACTAAAAAGGAAATGTTTGTAAATGACTTCTATGTGGCAAGAACAAATACCAACAAGAAACAACAATGTATTGGCTTTATTTTTACTCCATTTTCCTGCTTCATGCATGATGTTTGTCAATCCAAGAAGAAACCTTATACAAACAGCTGTGGACAAAGCACATTCTTTCTCTGTATTGTGAGGCTTTAGCACATTGTTTCCCTGTATGCCAAATCTAAAATCTGCAATAGCACTTGGACTATTCACATTATCACACTGTTTGATTAATAGGCCTACCATTAAACTACTCCACACAGCATGCATAACTCATTTTTGGAAAAAAGTGGCCAAAGCATGTTTTTGTTCCTGTACTCTTCATATTATGTTAATGATTTCTTTTTGCAATAAATAGAAAAGACAGGTCATGTAGATTCGCTTCAATTAGGTTGTAGCCTACCAGATGTTTAGACAAAGTCCGCCTATATACCACTAGTATAATTGAAAACAACAGCTGAAGCCTACAGGAGATATAAGAGACCAGTTAATTAAAAACATGTTTTTAAAAAATTAACTTTTATTGTATTATTGTGAAAGTGCCTTGGGTGTATTAATTTGTCTATCACTTAATAAAAGAATAAAGTAAAATAACACTGAGCTCAATGTATTGTCAATTGAATATTGTTTGCAACGATAAATAATAAAAATCTTACAAAGTTGACATTAACACAGTAGCTAAAGTATGACTTAAAATTAAAATCACACATGGAGGTGATTTCAACAGCAAACATCCTAGATGGGGCTCAAATCTTGCCAATCCAAGAGGACGCCTACTTCATGACGTTGCATATCAGCTATCCTTAGATTTTATTTATCCAGTAGAACCTACCTATTATCCAGACACAGGCCATGTTCCAGATTTATTGGATTTCTTCATATCTAAGAATGTCACAATCTATTGTTCTGTACCATCAGTAATTCATGATCTTAGTTCGGACCATCTACCAGTAATTCTTAACTTATCATTAAATTGCAGCCAACAAGAACGCCCTACTTTAATAAAATATCCTTTCAACTGGGAATGCTATACAAATACACTTCAAGAAATTACAAATTTAAACATGCCACTAAAAACTTGCAATGATATTGACAATGCCATCAGTACTATAACTAGAAATGTACAGCTTGCAGCCGGTAAAGCCAGTAACCGGAACCAAACAAGTACTCAAACCTTTAATATGAGTAACAAAAATGCACTAATATCACCTCATGTTCGTCAACTTCTTTATGAAAAGAGGGCTTGTCGTAGTTTATGGGAACGCTCTAAATATCCTCCCCATAAGTCAGCTTTTAATAGAGCATCTAGAGAATTGACAAAAGCTTTAAAAGAAGAAAGAGAGGCTGCTCTAAATAGCCAGTTACTTAAATTAAAAACTTCAGACTGTTCTCTATGGCGAAAAACCAAATTTCTAACGAAACAAGTAGAACGAATACCACCCCTAAGTGTTGGTAACACATGGTACACAACACCACAAGAAAAAGTTAACTTATTCTCTAACATTTTACAACAGCAGTTTAAACCAAATCCAAGCTTTGATCCAGAATTTACAGAAAAGGTTTCACAAGCAATCTCTATGCCACTGCAGTTGTCACCATTTACGTATCATTTTAAGCCAGCACAAGTCAGAAATGCCATAGACAGAGCTGCAAATAAGTCTCCTGGCTATGACTTGATTGTTCAACCATTACTGAAAGCATTCCCCAGGAAAACTCTTCTATTATTAACTTACATCTATAATGCAATGCTACGTCTTGCTTACTTCCCTCAAAAGTGGAAACATTCTATAATAGTAATGATTCCAAAGCCAGACAAAATTAAAAAAGATCCAAACAACTATCGTCCTATCAGCCTTCTACCAATCTTCTCTAAGATCTTTGAACGTCTTCTCTTACCTCAACTTCTTATTCATCTAGAAAAAACTATACCTGAAACTCAGTTTGGATTTAGATCGCTTCATTCCTGTCCTCAACAACTTCATCGGGTGGTGGATGTCATTCTAGATACCTTTGAAGAAAAGTTTGTCTGTCATGGCTTATTTTTAGACACAGAAAAAGCATTTGACAAGGTCTGGCATGAAGGCCTACTATACAAAATTAAAGACCAGTTACCAGACACCTACTATAGGATTCTGCAGTCTTACCTGACTAGTAGAACATTTTCTGTAAAGTGTGAAAATTCACAATCTCAGTCTATCGAAATAAAATCAGGAGTTCCTCAAGGAAGTGTACTCGGACCTTTCTTGTACCTCATGTACACCTCAGATTTTCCAAGAGATGATACATTAACAATAGCTCAATTCGCTGATGATGTTGCAATTCTCAGTAAAGGAACATGCGATTCTTCTGCAAATAAACTGCAACAGTACGCAAATAAAGTCGAAGTATGGAACAATAAATGGAGAGTTAAAATGAATCCAAACAAATCAAAACTAGTGGTGTTCACATATAATTTAAAAATTTATCAGCATACAATCAGACTACATGGCATGGATGTACCTCGGGTCGACTCTGTAAAATATATAGGACTGATATTAGATAGCAAACTAACTTGGAAATCACATATCAATGGACTGGTTCAGAAAATCAGAAACAGAATTCACCAAATAAAATTCCTGATCCAAGGCTCATCTCCTCTTCCATTGAAGCTCAAGATACTCATCTACACAACTCTCATCAGACCTATTTGGATGTATGCCTGTGGGATATGGAGCTCTGCTTCAGACACCCAGATAAGAAGAATACAGATACTACAGAATCGTATTCTCAGGATATGTACCGATGCACCATGGTACGTTCGTAACACGACCCTGCATAATGATCTCCAAATTCCCGAAGTCTCAACTGTTCTAACTACCAATTATACCAGGCTTCATAATAGCTTCATACAGCATCCCAATGTTTTGCTGAATCACATACCTTTACAGAACCAAGTGACCCGAAATCAGAGAAGACTAAAACGCAAAAGACATGCTGATTCTCTTCAATAATAATAAAACATGTCATAATTAGCCCACACATAATGCTGCTGAGGACTATCAATGGATAGCAACCTCAATACAAGTTACATGTGCATTTTATGTCTGTTGCTGTCTCAATTGTAATATACTTTTGTATAGTAAAGTTATCGATATTAAAAAAAAAAAAAAAAAAAAAAAAAAAAAAAAAAAAAAAAAAAAAAAAATGGAAATTAGACTAGTAGAATATTAAAAATACTTGTCAGTTCTTGTTAAAATACCAAACATGTCTCTATGTGTGTCTGTATATACATGTATTCTTGGAGAAAATACACTATGCTGCTCTCTTCTTAAGTGTTAAGGAGCTATTTACTATAAAAGTAATTATAGATTGTCTAAGTTGTAAAATGAATGTAGTTTTGGTGATCCTTCTTCTGAGAATAGTTCTTGATTCATGTAGAGATTTATCTCTTGTAGCTTCAGCTTTCGTTGTTTATATTTTGGTGAGATGCATTTCGACGTTCGGACGTCATCATCAGTCATGCCAAAAGTGTGGAAGAGGTGAACATGCTGTGGTGAATGCTTGAACGCTAATATAGGCGGACTTTGTCTAAACATCTGATCTATAATTATTACCACTTGAAAATATGAAGCTAATCAACTATTGTAGCCTACCATTTAGTTAATATTTTAAAATGAATATTGCTATTTTTTAACATTCTTTTTTTCTGTTAAACTCGTAGAGGCAGAATGTTTACTCTTGTTTCATATGTTGTAGCCTACTATTTCATTAATATGCTAAAATTAATATAACTATGTGGGTAATATATTGTGTTCTATTGACTGTCAATGCAGAAAGTCTAAACAGTTATCCTCTTTCAAATAGCAAAATCTTTAACAACAAATAGAGCATAATTACTTATTCAAGAACAGCACTGTTAAATGAACTTTTTCATATCATTTTTAAATTGGGGAATGGTTTGCAACAATAGCAAACAACATAGGAATAATAAGGGCTATTACTATTCATGAACTTGTTTCTTGTAGTATGTGTTTAATTGAGGATTTGCATCATTAATGAAGATTGATATTAAGAATTGATAGCCTTCGATCCTCAGTCATCTGATGGGCATATAATCGATCCAACAGTAAGATTCAAGTCCCATGGAGATCAGCCAGAGGAGGTGAATGAGGAGAAGAGACGAATAGCCTATACGAACCCACCATTAAGTATTACATCTATCATCCATAAAAGTAACTGGATTAATGATGGAGTACATAGTACCATCCCAAAACTACTGTTTGAGTTCTCCAAAAAGTTCAGCCTGCACAAAACCATCCTTGTAAAAATATCACCGGTGGCACTGAAAGGGTCTATTGCCATTTTTTGCACTCATACCTGTGGACCATGACTTCTAATTTTAAGTTTTTATTTATTGATATAATAATTGTTAAAACTTTAATATTAATTTTTTTTTTCTTTCTTTCTTTTTTTTTTTTTTACTGTATACATATATCCAATGTTGTTGGTACTCTCTGTCATCGGCAACCTGCAGGGGTGTTGCAGGAAGAAATAAAATAATTTTCTCGCAGCATTTACCAGCAGCTTACCCATGCCACACCGGTTGAAAAACGCTGATCTACACTGTCAATTTCTGTCTCAGTGCACTGCTTTTTGAGTTCTCATGTGCTCAATCATGGACCTGCAGTAACACTTGGCCTCTGCACATCTTTTTCCTTAATATGAAACAGTTACCATCTTAAGATTGACAATGCAGGAGATTCATGATGTCTTTACATTAACACATTCACTACTCACTACCTGCCAGCTCTTTAAATGCCCCAGCCCAGGGATTTTTAAATGGCCATTTAAGCATACACGTGAATTTACAGTACCTCACTATTTTCAGCTTTTCTTGAAAACTATATGAAATTATTGCATAAAAATTTTACATACTTTCAGTTAGACTTCTGTGTTTGTTGAGTGGCCGCGTAGCTGCAGCAGACGGGATTAATTCAACACCACAATCATTGTTGAATAATAATTCGTCTATATCCTCACCTGATAATGGCCTACGCCTATAATCACATTTTTCTCTTTTGTCACTGCACATGGAATTACCACTAAGCCTAATGCTAACCATTCTTCACACTACTGACCGGCGTTGCGAAACTGGTCTTGAAAAGCACATGGAATTCTTTTGTTGTCAGGAGGTCAACAACATAATTTTAGGGTTTCTGTAAATCCAGCAAGTGGATTCACCCACCATCTATTGCCTTAAATGGAAACTAATAAGTGTATTCACCCCCTATCTATTGCCGTAAATGGAAACTACCACCTTCACCATTTCCTTGAAGAAATATACAAAAAATTGGCGCGGGCGCTTAAACGCCAGCTGGCGTGGACGGGAGGGAAGTGCTGGCTTTTCTTCCACGCCAAATGGCGTGCACGGTAGCGAATGTGTTAAAATAATACCAGCATTTAAAATAATACTTACATGTGCTATTTTTCCCTTTATTTGGTTTCATAAATTCTGTATATTGTTTGATTTCAGGTATTGTGGAGGTACATTACCCCCTGTTCTCATTACATCAGACAGTACCATGACAATTGTCTTTACAACTGATAGTAGCAGTTCTAGAGAGGGTTTCTCAGCAAAATACACTCTCCTTGATGCATCTACTTGTAAGTATGAGCTTTAACTATTCCAATTTTTAATTTTTTTTTATGTGGAACATGAGGACATTATCCATAACTCAGAAATGTATTACCTTCTCTACCATACCACAAATACTATAGTTAGACAAAGTATTGTGTTTGAACCTGAAATTCAATTTCAAGTTTTCATCATAAATACACATTCTTGACTTCCCATGAGTCTAAAAATACATTTTTCTGAAACATGTCTCTGTGTGTGAACACCTAGCTCAAGAACAAAAAATTGTATCCAAACAAAATTTTATATTCGGTTTAGATATCATCGGGATTTAACACTAAGATTGATGACGATTTGCTCATACTTCACTTTACATGAAGAAAATTTTGCTGTTTTCTTAAAAATGGCTGTATTAATTTCCTTTAAATTTTGTACATAAGGTGTCTGTACTAATATACATACTGTACTATACTTTTACTTGAAATATTTTTCCAAACAATTCTCTACTTTTTTCTGAAACATGTCTATGTGTGTGAACACCTAGCTCAAGAACAAAATATTGTATCCAAAGAAAATGTTATATTTGGGTTAGATAACATCTGGGGATTTAACACTAAGATTGACGATGATTTGCTCATACTTCACTTTACATGAAGAAAATGTTGCTGTTTTTTTAAAAATGGTTGTATTAATTTCCTTTAAATTTTGTACACGAGGTGTCTGTACTACCCATGTGTGATTTCTTGGGCGCTCGGCTCCCTAGTCCTCATTCGGTAGGTTTCATTCAACTTCGTAGGTAAAGCTGACATCATTGAAACACGGAGTACGCTATACACCCTGACATCTAGTGGCTTCAATACTAAGCTTTCATTCTGTCTCAGGATTCTTATTTATTTATTGACATTATCTTTTCTGACGCATGGAGTTATGGGGAAAAATACAATCTTTCGAACTGCTGATTTCACAAACACTTCATTGTACATCCAACACTTTACTCACCTCTTTAAGAATTCCGCATGTGCTAATTTCTGATGATCCCGTGAACTCTTATGTCAATTTCATGGACTGAAAGTTGAGCGAACTTTTTACAATTTGTATTAAATACGTTTAAAATTAGGCCTATAGCTTTCTCCACTTTTAGATGCCTTACCTCGCTTAGTTTTACAACACAAAATGGTGAAGCATGTTCTGCTAAGACTCTTCTTTATGCTTAAAATTAGTCATCCAGTGTAAAAATATTAAGCCTATATTATGTACAGGGTGCAGCAACATAACTTCCTTTTTTCAAAATGCAATGAAACCTATTTTAGGAAACATAACTTTTTATTTTATTTTTTTATAATGTAGGTACATATGTAAAGTTTTGTTTTACAGAGTTTTGAAAACCATATCAGGTAGGTGACGCTCCCATTGTCCATACACTGAATAAGCCGATTTCTGGCGTTTGTCATGACCCTTACCAGCATAGCAGCGGGTATGTTAGCAATTTCTGCCCGGTTGTTGGCCTTCAGATCTTGTAGGGTCCTTGGATGGTTGACATAAACGTGGGATTTCAAATAACCCCACAAAAAATCGCATGGAGCCAAATCTGGGGAGTCGGCAGTCCACTCAAAATCCGTGTTGAGATGAGGCGCTGCGGGAAGTGTTCCCTCAAAACTGCCATCGATGCCCGTGAAGGGTGAGCCATTGCTCCGTCCTTTAGGAACCAAATGTCCCCTAATTCCAATTCATAAAGTCGTGGAAGAAAAAATTCCTCCAATATGTTCACATATCGGATGCATGTTTGCACGCAGAACGGCATGGGGATCGCAAGATTCAAGCTCTCACTGCCTCAATGTTCTCAGATGATCTGATGGGCCGAGGGACTCCAGTTCTTCGTCTTGTCACACTCGCGGCTTGCCTGAACGTAGTGACCCATTTAACAATTGATTTCTGGTCCGGGACAGGGCCCTACATTAAAGCGATTTCGGAAGGCGCGCTAGGTTGCGACCACAAAACATACGTTTGAAAATTAGGCCTCGACAGCAAAGGCACGCTGCTCACTGTTCCAATGCATGATGGCGACTGACGTGGAAGGGAACAAAACTTTAGAACCACGCCAGTCAAATGAGACCTCTTCCACCCCGCAACGACCCCTACAGCCTGAATGGCACGCATTTCAAAAAAGGAAGTTATGTTGCCGCACCTTGTATAATATTCTTATTTGATGACTTATTTGATAACCAAATGCTTATGACGTGTAATTAATTGTTGCGTAATACCATCACCACGTTATATTGTTTGACTGCATTAAAATCGTTGTATATTAAAGTCACTACATAAAATACCATAAGCGCAATTTTGCTGAAACGTTATTTGTTTGGTTGACAACACTGCAGAAAGACTGGCAGACTAGCTATGTTTTGTTAGAGACCGCGCCGTATAAATTCTTATTTGATGACTTATTTGATAACCAAATGCTTATGACGTGTAATTAATTGTTGCGTAATACCATCACCACGTTATATTGTTTGACTGCATTAAAATCGTTGTATATTAAAGTCACTACATAAAATACCATAAGCGCAATTTTGCTGAAACGTTATTTGTTTGGTTGACAACACTGCAGAAAGACTGGCAGACTAGCTATGTTTTGTTAGAGACCGCGCCGTATAAATTTGCCGCGATATGTACGGGACGACTAGGAGGAGGAGCTATGCAGTGAAAGCTTACGGAGTTTGTCGATGATTTCAGTCTACTTGAGACATCCTACGGGAGAGGTTCCTTCACAGAACACAAACTTATTGGTTCCTTGTCAGCTGACAACAACAACAATAATTTATTATGCTTTAAAGAAACTTTCATTACGTACCTTAGTTCACATCATTGCGAATCTGATAGAAGTTCCTCAACCCCAGACATATCCTCACCAGATTCGCTGGAATCAGATTCAGAGCTGTCATTAATTATTAATGGTCAAACGGCAATGCCGTCTTCATAGTCGTCTATAAATCCTTCCTGCTCTAAATATTCCTTTTCGGTCTGCTGCACCCGACGACATCTTGAAGCCCATTCTTCTGCTGTTATTTGGCCAAATTTTTGTTCTGTTAATTTCATAACGTCGTCCAATTTAAATGTCACATTACGGGAAGCAACCCAATTTTTCGCTAGTGCCCAAATCCCCTCAATCGCATTTAATTCTGGGTGATAAGGAGGGAGTCTCAGAACGGAATGCCCATGTTCACGCATTACTTCATCAACACGGTAAAAAATGAAGTTGGGTTTATGCTTCAGTACAAGGTCGTACAGTTCAGGTTTGGTAAAGTTTGGTGGAAAATTAATATTTTTTTCTTGAAGCCACTTTTGCATATCTGCCTTTAGTGAATTTGAGGTAGGGGAGGGATTTGTTTGAACATTGTGATATGAAGCATTGTCTAATATCAGAACAGAAGATGGTGGTAAATTTGGAATTAATTGTTCTTTGAGCCATTTCATGAAATTCTGATGGTTCATGTCATCATGATAGTCGCCTGACTTTGTCTGGGATTTGAATATTAACAAAGCATTTGGGACAAATCCAGTCTCTCCTCCCGCATGAACAATCACTAAACGTCGCCCTTTAGAAATAGGGACATGAAACCCTCTACCCGAATCATCTGACCAGGAAAGTGGCGCCGTATGAGTACTATGAATATATGTCTCGTCTGTATATATTATAGGTCTGTTTTCTTGTCTGTATTGTAACATCTGTCTTAAAAATGTTGTTCTCTTGAATCGAATGTCTTGTTTTTCAGTAAGTAAAGTCCTATTATTCGGCGTTCTTCTCCACTTAAAACCTAATTTTTTCAAAAGCCGACGCAACGAGGTTTTACTGCCGGTATATTCTATATCTTCAATTAATCGCACATGGAGTTTTTTAATAGTGGGCATTTCACTTTCCTGCAGAGCATATTCGTATATGCGTCTACGAATGACGTCCTCATTAAATTGGTCCACTGTTGACTTAGGCGTGGGTTTTTGTCTTTTCTTACCAGGGGTAGAAAATGATGTAGAAGGACCTTCTGCAGATTCAATGTTTTTTCTTTCTTTTACAATTTGCCTAATCGTACGTTCATTAACGCCTGTAGCTGCAGATGCTCTTTTACCGAAATTCTCAATTTTTATGCGAACGCCTGTTTCAGCTTCTTTCATAAAGGCGTGCACATTTGACACTATTTCCCTAGCTTGACTATGAAGAGTTTTAAACTGTAATTTACTTAGCACAGGGGGCATTTTGAACAATGTGAGGCGCACTTAAAACTGCTAACAATATAAGCTGTAACACAGCCCAAACACTCATTCACCGATACCAACAAAAGGAACGCCTACACTCAAGACTGCCTTGCAGAACGAGTGAGATATTCTTAGACGGTGATTCCCCGATGGAACACGTGGTAATAATCAATAAAATGCGGGGAGGGGAATGATGACGTGTTGGGAAGAAGGCGTGACTTCATGGTCTTCTCGTAAATTGGTTACTGCGCTTCGGCAAATTTATACGGCGCGGTCTCTACCCCTGACCCTCACTTCCCAGTAAATCCAGTGCCCAAGAAGTGGCGCATGGGTCGTACTAATATACTATACTGTACTATACTTTTACTTGAAATATTTTTCCAAACAATTCTCTGAAGGGTAGTTGTAAACCAGTCATCTTGTGCACAAACTCAGGCTTTATAACTTGCATGGTGAGCAGAAAACTTTTGCTTGGGTTGATACAGCTGAATGACCACTTCATACTACAGTGTAATCTTGATAGTATAAAGGACCCCAATTTTGAGTATTTTCAGTATTAAATACACATTTTAAATCCCATACATTATAATAAAAAGATACTTCGTTTTTACAATTCTGTTCTTGGTTGTGCCTGAGCGAACTGTTTGATTAAAAGCAAGGGTTAGGAATAATGGCTCTCACCGCTCACATCTCCAGACAAAGGAAAATATAGAGATGAAAAATACAGCAGTTTATTGAACCTTTCATAAACAATTGATAAATACACAATAGATAATATACACTTCACAAAATTGTAGTTGTAGTTGCTTGATTTAATAGTTATTTACATAAATGAACATTAAAATCTTGAGGTTTAACAGGAAACAATATTGAATGTGCAAAGCAATTTATGATATTTACTTTGTTCACCAAATATGTGTGTTAAAGTAATGTCCAAATGATGAGTACAAGAATATATTCTCTCTCTCGAATCCTGTGCCCCCATGTTGTGGTGAAGGGCCTCCAAGTGGAGGTTTCTGTTTACCTATGTGAATTTTGTTATGCTTATTTTCCTAGAGAGGGCAAAGGGACAGGTGGTAAGCCCATTGCCTCTCAACCCCCCTCCGGAAACTAAGGTATTACTTGGATGTGAAAGGGCCGAGTAATTTTGTTCAGAGGCTCTAATTTAGGCTTGGAGTTCTTTTACGTGCTGTAAATCTACGACACGGGCCCCCCAGCTTAAAGTCCCTCCCGGAGGACTCCGTGCCCAGGATTTTTACATCCTTAAAAACCCATTGACTGCGGCCGAGTTTGATCCCGCGACCTTCAGATCTAGAGGCGGGCATGCTACCTCTTGACCACCACAGCTGAAACAAGAATATATTACAATCAATTAAGTTCATGTTTCACACATAAGAACCAGAGGACCAGCCACACGAATGCAGCAAATAAGCAATTAGAACAGTGAAAGTTGTATATCTTTTAAAGTTAAACTGTAGAATCCAAGTCTACAATAATTCAGTCATAAATCATATGAATTTATTCACTATCAGCTTGAATTTTGATTGTATTAAAATTAGGTTCACAATGACTGAGCACAAAATTATATTTAGTTTAGCACTGTAATGTCTGAACTAAGCACAATTCTTGAGACAGCATGGGAGACAGCCAATATGAAGGCGGCATCACATACCTTATTTGAAGATGATGTGCAGCTTGTAGAGTATTTACGACTCCTTAAATAGAAGATGGATGTTTTAGCTTGAAGTAACTATGTAGGAAATATTCTTCCAAATGGCACTAAGTTAAATATATGAATAGGGCTGACTAGGTCAGGAAGATGTGTGTCTTCTAAGATGGTTGACTACAAAGTAGTGAAGATGACACTAACGGAGCTTACCAGGCCAGCTAAAGAGCTAGACTCCGATTGGTGCAGATAACCTGTTAGCATGAAAACATGTTACATAATAACTTAAGAATAAGTAAAGAAAATTCACAGTAAAATGTTAGTTTGAGATTAATTCATAATAAGAACAAAGTTAAAAAATATTAATTTAAATCAGTCTTGTATATATGCAATTACTTTAATTAGTATAATGAGAGACAAACAGACATGAACCTATATTTGGAGAGATCATGAAATGTAATTGTTGAAGCGTGATATGCAAAAAAGGTATGACCTTCATTTGTCACAAGAGATGTTGCTGTGTAGTAATCTAGTGGTGGTAGGGGGAATAATGCTGGCGCTGGTAATAAGTTGAATAGTTAGTTAGGTTTGAAGAACTCAGCGCAGCGAAAATCCTACCAAGCCAATCCCCCTTGGAAAAATGACAGGCCCGGTTGCATAAAAGCTCCAGATATCTTCTAGACAGCTAATCGTTCTATACATTTATAGACTCGATAAACACATTCCCATTTCCGAAAGCGAATTTGCTCAAGAAATAGCTAATGCCAGATAAATGAGTTGAGCACTTTGTCAATAGATGGAGACACGGTGCTTACTCTAATATCAAGTTGGCCGTGATTGACTAGCAAGCAATCGGAGCGCTTCTTGCTATTCTATTCAAAATGGCTGAATTATCTTTCTGCTTTTTCTTGTCTGCTGTTTCTCTGCTAAAATGAATGTAAAACGTGAGATAAACTTCGGCAATTTCGAATTCTAGACTTGTGCATTAGAGAAAATGTCGCCCATCACAATCTGACAACATAATGCGTAAAACGTAACACATTAATTAAGTTATAGCTAATTTACCACAGAAAGGAATGCTTCGATGGTTGTTCCCAATTCTAATGATGGGCAATTTAACGCTGAAAAAGGCATGCTTGCAGTTGTTCCTTATTTAATATGATGGCCTATTTATCCATAGGTCATTGCTTTGACAGCCTGATTTTTTCCGAAACTCAATATCGTCAAAGATCTAATTCTTTCAGGGAATACTTTTTGCTTTACACATCTCTAGGCCTAATTATTGCCTCAGGATGAAGATGACGAGAAAGATGATGATTATGTATTAATATTCGTGCTGTAAAATGGCAATATTTTCTTCATAAAGTGTTGCATCAGAAAATAAAATTAATATACTTAAGCTAAATTTTTTCCGAATCTGAATATCATCTTGAAAGGATTGCTGTATTTCTTTCAGGGAATATTTACTTCTGTATAGACCTAGGCCTTATACGATCTGGCATTGAAGATGACCAGCAAGAAAATATGATGTGAATTAATATTCGCGATGTTTTCTTAAAGTATTAACTTACAACAGAAAATGAAATTAATACAAATAAACGATGGATACATTAATAGCCTAGGCTATAACAAAGTTCATCTAACCGATAATATACAATTTTTCTAGTACAGTATTATGAATTATTTCACACACAAATTAATAACCAATGCCAGCTTCATTACTACTTTTAATTTTAATACCATAACAAGCTAGTAACATCATGTAAGATAAAGTGCTAACATAATAACAAAACATACATCAACATAAATGTTTCGCATTTCCGCCATGTTGCGTGTTTATCTACCGTTTCGTCAGATATCTAGTGATTTATGGTGCGATAGTTTGTAGGGCGTTTTATCGAACGATTAGCCGCCATCGAACGTTTCAGAAATGCTTACGGATTGAATAATGCCATCTAGTAGATATCTTACGTTTCGGAAACCCGGCGTATATAAGATAATTAAATGTATATATATCCAAGGATGAATAGGGATGGCAGACCACACACAGACTATAAGGATAAAAAGGTGGAAGGTACTGAAATAGTTAGCCCAACATAATTATATTTACGTAAGAAAAGAATTCAATTTCAATATGTATAAGTTTATTACAGAATAGAGAAATGACAGAAACAATATAATAGAAAAATATCTGTTGAATGGAATAGCAAAACAGTCTTTATACAGAGAACAATATTAATGACCCATATTTTATATTACTGCAGTATTTGATATTACGATAGACAAAAGTATTCAAAAATTCAGTGAGTAATCAAATTAATATTTATAATTAGAAATGTATCATTAGAAATTAGATTATACAATAATGAGAAAAGTTATGTAATTATGACTATTAATGACTTTGGCTGGATATTTAATTTATACATATATATCGGTCATGACCGGAACGGAAGAAAAGAATAGGTAAACGAAAATACTAGAAGAAAAGAATTAAGAGAGAAGAAAGTAGTCGGCGAAACATTCATTCATCATCATACATACGTCCCAGACACACCCATTGTCTTCATGATAAAAAAATTAATTTAGAATTGTAAAGCCGAAATAGAAAATTATTGAAATGTCAGGTGAGCGAGCAAAAATATTAACTTTACGAAATAGACAAACTTTAAAGTGAATTTACTATACAAAATACAAATGCTTTAAAGTGAATATAACTGGAAATATACAAAAATAGAAATAATTTAAATACAACATGAATAATGAAATAGAAAAATATACTTCGCTCACCTGACGACCAAACATCATGAAGACAATGCCCAGACACGACGATCCATACACACAGAAGAAACTAGGACAGTCGCCGACGAAGGATAGAAGAAGAATAGAACCAGCCAAGTAGCCTTAAGCGCTCACGTCAACTCTAGCAGCCAAGCAAAATTAGTCGCAAAATAGTACACACAGAAAAAGATGGCACCACTAGCGTATCAAGAGTAAGTAATATAACTAGATTAGTTTTGCCTGGTATATACAGAATGACAATAGAGAAACAAAACACGCGTGTACTCAAAATATACGATTTAATTGTCAATAATAATAAAAACTGTTCAGTTCAGAAGAAAATAGGTTGCAACCGCAACAATGTACACAGCATGGCATGCCACAGCCAGCTGTGCAGAGATGAAATTTAACAAAGTTGGCAGAGTAAGGCCACCTATGAACCAATACAATACTTAACATTACCTTTCAGAATTGAATACAAAATAAAGAAGAACATGAAAAAATTATTAGAGGAGGAAATCCTGTTAGGATAGCTGCCTTAAAATTAAGGGTGCCAATATGACACAGCCAAATGAAAACACTAAACTTGCAAAACGGTTCATAATTTCCACTAGTTGATGATTTAAAAAATGTTGAAGAAAATTTACTCTTAGTGGATAAAATACCTTAAAAATTAAGCACGACGTTTCAGCTCTTCCACTGAGCTTTCTTCAGGTGCGCTCCACTCAACGACTGACTCTCTGGATGAAGAAGACGCCACTCGTTCCGCCGTCCTGTCACTATCGATCATGAAAATCGTGCATCTCGAATGTTTATCGATCCATTCAGGTGGAATGCTGAAATCCAAGCCTGCCACCACGTTTCCTGGTAATGCTGGAAAAGCAACTGTTGTCTTATCATTTCTTAATCTCTTAACTAAATCCAGCCACTCATCCCCCAAATCCCCGTCATATCTATTCAAACTTGCAACCCTATTTCCCACAATATTCCACGCCTCACATACTTTTCTCCTAACCTTGTTTGGCTCAATTTTCACGATACTGACTTCCCCAAAGTGATGTTTGTGTTGTATCATGTGTTCACTTAACCCTGTTGCGGGTTTATTGTGCTTTATGTCCCTTTCGTGTTCTTTTAATCTAACCCTGAAACTTCTTCCAGTTTCCCCAAAATACAAAGCCTTACAGTCACTACAAGAAACAGAGTATACTCCGGGCATCTCCATAACATCGTTCTCTGTTTTTCCAATTCGTTTATACTGAGAAAAGTATTCCCCTAATGTTTTTCTACTTCTGTAAGCTGGATTGATCCCGTGCTTACAAAATACCTTTGCTAACCTTTCACTAGTTTTAGGGACGTACAAAAGACTTGCAAATTTTGCATCACTGTTGTTTTTGCTTTTTTCCCCTTTTTTCATATTATGTATTTGTTTACTTGCCTTATTCCAAATTTCATTAATCCTTCTTTCCTCAAAACCATTCACCTTGGCTAGTCTTAGTACTTCTTTCCTTTCGATTTCCAAATCTTCTGCGTTATTACACAACCTCAAAGCCCTTTGGGCGAAATTTCGCCAAATGTTATTTTTAATTATCCGGTGGTGTGCCGACTCGTTATGAATGTACAAGTCCCCTTTGTTTTGTTTTCTGAACACTCCCAATTTAACGCCAGGTTCTTGTAACTTTATTTTTAAATCCAAGTAATTTATTTGGTTATTCACAGATTGCTCCATGGTCAAATTTACCCTAACATGTTGTTCGTTAAACTCATCTAGTAATTCCCTTGATATATCTCTCTTAGCTATCACCAAAATTTCATTGACGTACCTCATATACACCACAATGGCCTCCATTCGTTTCGGTAGGATTTGTAACTCCAGGAAATACACAAACACATCCGCCACAAAGCCAGATACGGGGTTTCCCATCGCAAGTCCTTCTGCTTGTTGGTAAATCTTATCGTTGAACTGGAACACATTGTAATTAGTACAGACATTGTACCACCTTACGTATTCATTAGCCACTATGCCATCAGTCCCATGTTCAGTTAGCCACCGGAACAGGTAATCCCCCACTAACTCTCTCGGGACACTCGGGTATAATGATATGACGTCCAAGCTGAACATGGAGTGGTTTTCTTCACATTCGGCTTTATCCAAAATATCTTTCGCTTCATAGGAGTTTCCAATCGCCCATCTCGTTCCTTTCTTTATGCCAGTCATTCTCTCTACCAACAATTTAGCCAAACCAAACGCTGGATACATAGGTACGATAGGTCGTAAAGGGATCCCTTCTTTATGTGTTTTGGGCAGTCCGAAACATGTTGGCAGATCCGATTTCACGTTTACTAACTTTTCCATTGTATTCTGGCTGATGGTTATACTGCTATTGACTACCCTGTTAACCTCACTCTTTATTTTCTTTATAGGGTTCTTTTCTAATACTATGAAATCCGGGGGTTTGAAACAATTTTCCATTTTTTCTATGTATGCCAATGTGTCGATGAATACAGGTTTATTTTCCTTATCACTTTTTGCTACCAAAAATTGGAAAATTGTTTCAAACCCCCGGATTTCATAGTATTAGAAAAGAACCCTATAAAGAAAATAAAGAGTGAGGTTAACAGGGTAGTCAATAGCAGTATAACCATCAGCCAGAATACAATGGATAAGTTAGTAAACGTGAAATCGGATCTGCCAACATGTTTCGGACTGCCCAAAACACATAAAGAAGGGATCCCTTTACGACCTATCGTACCTATGTATCCAGCGTTTGGTTTGGCTAAATTGTTGGTAGAGAGAATGACTGGCATAAAGAAAAGAACGAGATGGGCGATTGGAAACTCCTATGAAGCGAAAGATATTTTGGATAAAGCCGAATGTGAAGAAAACCACTCCATGTTCAGCTTGGACGTCATATCATTATACCCGAGTGTCCCGAGAGAGTTAGTGGGGGATTACCTGTTCCGGTGGCTAACTGAACATGGGACTGATGGCATAGTGGCTAATGAATACGTAAGGTGGTACAATGTCTGTACTAATTACAATGTGTTCCAGTTCAACGATAAGATTTACCAACAAGCAGAAGGACTTGCGATGGGAAACCCCGTATCTGGCTTTGTGGCGGATGTGTTTGTGTATTTCCTGGAGAAACAAATCCTACTGAAACGAATGGAGGCCATTGTGGTGTATATGAGGTACGTCAACGAAATTTTGGTGATAGCTAAGAGAGATATATCAAGGGAATTACTAGATGAGTTTAACGAACAACATGTTAGGGTAAATTTGACCATGGAGCAATCTGTGAATAACCAAATAAATTACTTGGATTTAAAAATAAAGTTACAAGAACTTGGCGTTAAATTGGGAGTGTTCAGAAAACAAAACAAAGGGGACTTGTACATTCATAACGAGTCGGCACACCACCGGATAATTAAAAATAACATTTGGCGAAATTTCGCCCAAAGGGCTTTGAGGTTGTGTAATAACGCAGAAGATTTGGAAATCGAAAGGAAAGAAGTACTAAGACTAGCCAAGGTGAATGGTTTTGAGGAAAGAAGGATTAATGAAATTTGGAATAAGGCAAGTAAACAAATACATAATATGAAAAAAGGGAAAAAAAGCAAAAACAACAGTGATGCAAAATTTGCAAGTCTTTTGTACGTCCCTAAAACTAGCGAAAGGTTAGCAAAGGTATTTCGTAAGCACGGGATCAATCCAGCTTACATCAGTAGAAAAACAATAGGGGAATACTTTTCCCAGTATAAACGAATTGGAAAAACAGAGAACGATGTTATGGAGATGCCCGGAGTATACTCTGTTTCTTGTAGTGACTGTAAGGCTTTGTATTTTGGGGAAATTGGAAGAAGTTTCAGGGTTAGATTAAAAGAACACGAAAGGGACATAAAGCACAATAAACCCGCAACAGGGTTAAGTGAACACATGATACAACACAAAGATCACATTGGGGAAGTCAGTATCGTGAAAATTGAGCCAAACAAGGTTAGGAGAAAAGTATGTGAGGCGTGGAATATTGTGGGAAATAGGGTTGCAAGTTTGAATAGATACGACGGGGATTTGGGGGATGAGTGGCTGGATTTAGTTAAGAGATTAAGAAATGATAAGACAACAGATGCATTTCCAGCGTTACCAGGAAACGTGGTGGCAGGCTTGGATTTCAGCATTCCACCTGAATGGATCGATAAACATTCGAGATGCACGATTTTCATGATCGATAGTGACAGGACGGCAGAACGAGTGGAGTCTTCTTCATCCAGAGAGTCAGTCGTTGAGTGGAGCGCACCTGAAGAAAACTCGGTGGATGAGCTGAAACGTCGTGCTTAATTTTTAAGGTATTTTATCCACTAAGAGTAAATTTTCTTCAACATTTTTTAAATCAAATGAAAACAATTCTAAGAACCATGTATTTTATTAATATAAGAATTTATTTGTTCTAATTTTCAATATTTATGTATTTTTATATTGAATTTTAAAGCAGCTAACAATAAAGGACTCCCTTCCTATATAACAAATGCAAATTATTGCTGGCGGAACTCACACAGTGAAGTGAAATCATATAACTAATCAGAGATTGACTAACACACTATATTCTTCACTAGGACCTCTTCTCTACATAATATACACTAATGATCTGCCAAACTGCGTGAAAGATAAAATAATAATGTATGCAGACGATACGTCAGTCTTACTAAAAGAGAAAAGCGAGGATAAATTGTCACTCAACACAACGGAAACTCTAACTACAATAAAGAAATGGTTTACCAACAACGGACTAAAACTAAATACTACAAAAACATCCATCATGCAATTCAGTTCTCAAGGTAAAGGACATGAAAACAACCCTCCAAACAACACAGTAAACCACACACACACTGAAAAAATTTTAGGTGTCTACGTAAATAACCAATTAAAATGGGATGACCACATACACTATATCAGAAAAAAATTAAATAGTGCCTGTTTCAACATGCGCTGCTTATCGCAAATTACTAACCTTGAGACTAGAAAACTTGCATATTTTAGTTATTTCCATTCCGTAATGTCATACGGTATTATTCTGTGGGGAGGCGCGACAGGATGGGAAACAATTTTTAAAGCTCAGAAAAAAATAGTCCGCATAATAACACAGGTAGATCCAAAAGAATCATGTAGAACTTATTCAAAAAATTAAAGATATTAACTCAACCGTCACAATACCTATATGAACTTAACAAGTACATACATGCAAATTTTGATGATATATATAAATCACAAAACCAGCACTGTCATGAAACCAGAACAAAAAATAAAATATAACCTCCCATGCACAGACTGAAATTATATGAAAAAAGTCCACTGTATGCTGGTATTAAGGCCTATAACAAACTGCCTGACATGATCAGGGACATTACAGAATTAAAGTTATTTAATAAGAAAGTGAAGACCCTACTCTTAGATAAGGCATACTACTCAGTTGCCGAATACATGGCAGACAACTTACAACTGGTAGTGTAGTGTACCCTGAGGATGATGTCACTATTCAAACAATTTGTAATTACGGACTGCAAAGTAGTCTACAAATATTTATATTTTTTGTTATTATAATGTTTGTCCACTATTGTATTTCCTTTTCTTTTCTTTTCTAGTATTATACATTTCCTTTTTCTTTTCTAGTGTTATACATTTCCTTTTCTTTTGTAGTATTATATATTCTAATCTGACGAGTCATCTGTTTACTTGACCAATGCTCAACCAACTGTAAGCGTTTATGACAATAAAGTATCTTATCTTATCTTACCAATTATTTTGGTAGTACGTGTTTCGCAGGTCCTTTGCCTGCATGGTCACCTACATGTCAACTACAGTGCTCGGAGTTTCTTCCTGTTCCCCTGGTGTCGGTTTTATGTACTTGGCTATCAGGTTATCTTCATTTGGAACTTTGAAGTTCATTAGTCTATTTTTGAACTTTCTCATGTAGATGTTCTCCCAAATCCATAATTCCCTAGGTGTCCTCACTGATTTTAGAAGCTGTGCATCCTGACTAGTTTTGTGTTCCTCTTCCCAATGATGTGCAGCTATCGCTGATTTCTCTATCTGTTGTAATCTAATGTTTCTGAACTGTTCTTTAACTCTAATTTACATATTTCTTTTTGTCTGTCCTATGTAAGTTTTTGGGCATTGTTGGCAATCTCTTTTATATATTCCTGGTCTTTTGTCCTGTGGTAGATCATTTTTGTACTTATTAACTATCAAGTTTTTTATGCTATATCTGTTGTGATTGGCTGTAGTGATCCCATACTCTTTGAAGATTTACTACCAAAATAATTGGTAAGTGAAGTATGTAGTGAGTTAGTCAATCTCTGATTAGTTATAAGACTCCCTTCCTATTTATTAAAATATTCTGAATACAAATGGTTATGGACAATATGGAATGAGTCTTGAAGTATGTTTAAGGCCAATTCCTGTAATGTGGCTGAAGATAGTATACCAAAACGTTGGAAAAAATTGACCCAAAATTTCGAAATTGGCCCTCTCACCTCAAGTAGCAACCCAACCACTTCCCAATCTCTTATCCCATACTTCTTCAAGTTTCGGCAGCATGGATGATATGAAGTTTCTTTCCGTGTCTACCTCCTTTGCATGGTCTGCGTCCTCAAAACACACTGTCGGATCAATAATCAGTCCACAGTTCTTCTGCCTGTTGATCACAACAATATCCACATGTTTGAAGGAGCCCTCCATCGACTGGCATACCACCTCCTCAAACACTTCACAATCCCCTCTCTTCCTAAAGAGCTCTGGAATATTAGATGTCACTTTATGGTGCCTATTATTTCTAAGTAGCTCTCTCCTACGATAGTAACCAAGAATATGAGGTAAACAATTACAAATATAACAAATTCCATTATTTGCGATAATTTCAGTATTAAGTAAGAAAATTTAAACATTAAAAGTCAATAACTGACTTTAACATCTTTCTTTTGTTACATATTTATTAAGTTATATTGATATATTATTTCTTTAGGTATGCTGTTTTGGCAAGAACAATGAATCGTATTTACTTCAAAAGTACAATAATCGATAACGAGAGAATACATATCCTCCAAGCTCGAAGTGTCACATCATATCTACTGTATACTGTAGCATCTTCAAAATTAATTCTTCATGTTCTTCTAATTATTGAAAACTAGGGATGTTACTGTTGTGTTGTGTGCATTAAAAATAGAGTAGGCTACTGTATAGAGTACACTATTTGAACTGTATATTTGTGAGACAGAGAAAACAAAGCGGTTTACCATAGAACAGAAGGTAAAACTCATTAGAAAAGTAAACCAACAACAGTGTCAACTATGTTAAAGGAAAGAAAAATCCTTCAAACATATAGTAATAGTGTGTTGTGTAATAACTAGACTTCGGATTTTAGGTAAAAACCTATTTTAATCCTTAAGTGATATATGGATGAAAACTTGTATATGCATGTTTCAGAAGTGACTATGCCTAAAACTGGCACTTTTATAGGACCTAAAACAGCCTATTTTTACGTTAGAGATTAATATTGCCTTTTTTACCTGTTTTTCCTCTAAAGTTCAAAATAAGTTGTTTTTTTGTTATAAATTCTAGCATTTATTTTCAGTTCGTACTGAATTTTTAGCTCGGACTGTGCGGTAGGCCTACATGACATATTTGTGACGTGGTTAAATAGTAGGCCTAAGGAATGTTTCGTCTTCAGTAGAAAAAATCCTTGGAATTCCGAAGAAAATGTAGTGTTTGTCTCCCGACTCCCACATCCAGTAAAATAAAAAATAAAAAATAAAGTAGTTCTCTGAATCACTGAGGGATACAAGGGGTTGAATATGCTAGCGTGCGTAGCTTCTGGGCGCAGGGATTAGGTTTTCACTGTTATGATAGTAATACAGGACCTAGTAATAGGTCTATATATTTCTGTGTACCATAGGCCTATTTTTGTGTTTTGTCATGATTATTGATTAATGGTGACTTCAATAAATATAATATTCTGCATTGCAAATTGAGATATTTCAGAAAATTGGCAACTGAACGATTTTATAAGAGACTATTTTACGATTTTTAGAACCTATTTTCCAATTTTTAGAGCCTATTTTAGATACCTAAAACAGCATTTTTAGCGACCTAAAAGTCCGAAGTCTAGTAATAACTAATAAGTCTAGGGATAGGAATTTTTCGCGATCGCGAATTTAACGATTTTTATTAAGAACTGTATTAGGAATGATAACTAGACACAAACAACAGTAGGCCTACCCTGAAAATTTTTTTTACTCACGAATTGACGCGAATTTTGCATGAAAGTGCGAATTTTTACTCTAAAATGCTTTTTTGGCACGATTTTTTTTTTTTTTTTTTTTTTTTTGCGAGAAAGAGGCCGAAAACGAAAAAGCCGGTTGATCTATCGTAGCTGGTTACCCTCTTCCAAGCACCACCACCTGTCGATCATCTCGAATCGCCAGGACTATCGATATATGAATCGATTTAACTTCTAAAATATATCGATTTTAATTGAAGCATTTTATAATTTTGGAATTGCGCACAATGTGCATTATCTTAACCTACTGACAAACACCCAGTCCTGAACCCGGGAAAGGAATTTTTCACTACTGAAAAATCCCCGACCCGGCCGGGAATCGAACCCGGGCCGCCGAAGTGGAAGGCAGGCGCGCTACCGACTCACCCACGGCGACAATTGAAGCATTTTAAAAATGCGTAAGCAAGTGACGTTACAATGGCCTGTATAGTGTTTACTGATCGGTCAAAATATATATTAAAAAAAAAGTGATGTTAATTTTATTATCTATGTTTTGCACATTTTGTCACTTTTTATAGCAGTATTACATAATATGCGTGTTTTATGAGTTGCTCAAAAGTAAAAAACACGCTGTAACATATGGGAATGCAAATAATGGTAACCAAAAGTGGTATGAAAAATAGAAAAATCGCGCAAAATTCAACACTGAAGGTCATATGAAGTGTCAAATACAGATTTCGGTTTTCTTTTCCGTCAGTTTTATTTAATTTTTAACTTAAGTCAGCTGATACTTTCTTTTTCTTATTTTGAGCCTATTTCAGCTAAGAAATGTGTTACTTTAATATTATGAATATGAGGCAATTTATTGTTTCACTTTGGGGCTAATTTAATTATTTTTCCTTTACTTTACTGTTAAAAAGGCAGGTGCGGCTTAAATTCATGGGTGGCTTATATTCGGATAAATACGGTATTTGGATTTGATTAGTATTAGTATGACGTATTTAGTTCTTCTTGGAGTTTGGCGTCATGGATGCCGTGTGCAAATGCAGACTGCAAAAGATTTTTTTATGCATCCACTAGCATATTGAGTGACAGGCGCCATCGTTTGTCACAAGAGAACATTGAACTTTTTAGTGAGATGTTCTTTGAAGGATAAACTTTACTTAGCCTTGTACATATTGTGTCTTGATTGAGTTTAAATGTGTATTATTTAGCCTTTTGTAAATATTGTGTCTTGATTGGGTTTAAATGTATATAAGTTAATTGGATTGTATGGTTTAAGCACATAAAAGGTATGGTTTCCCATAAATCTGTTTAAAAAGTACTGAAAAGTTCAATTGAAACCACCAAATTTCACATTTCAAAGTACCGCTTTCTTCGGTTTGAAAGCACCTAAACATTCCTACCTCTACTAATAACTCTTAAGTTACCAGTATCGCATTATTTACTGTAGAATTAAATCATTTTGTATCAACTGGTTAAGCTGTTGCATGTTTGGTTGTGACAGGTTTTGCTTCTTTCAGTATAACATACTTTTCAGAATAAAGTATATAATTTACAAGATATAATATTGAGTTGAATGTAGCATGTATACTTCACTTTTTGTATAAATAGCTGAACTAGTTTTGAAGACCATTGTCATTCATAATCATCAGAGTAACATCAACTGCCAGCTGGATGTTTGTATTGCTCTCTCGGGGAAGTTTGCCACATTTGACAATGAGACCTTCATCTAATGGAATGTTGAAGTTCACAATGTGTTCTTTATGTTTCTGGATGAACATCCTGTCCCAAACTGAAAGGTTCTTGTGTTCTTTGACACATTTAATTCATTTTGGATCCTGGTTGATGTCATGATGTTGTATTTATACAAATAGTGAAGTATACATGCTAGACCCAACTAAATATTATATCTTGTAATATAGCTTCCAATATATTGTTGATTGATTATATATATATAATTTGTTTTCTGATGTATTTTCTACTGTGATTTCATTGTATGCAGCCTCTTATTAAGTGCCAGTATGGTACTTTATGAGATTGTGTGTGGGGACGAAAAAATGTCTGTCTGTACGTGCCATAACTGAAATATGCTTTTTCATAAAACTTGGAAAACACATTTATAAATGTCCATGGGAAGAACCCTATCACCGGTACCGGAGTAATGCCCAATTTAGTGCCTATTTTAATAGATTATATTAGAAAGGCATCATAACTCAAATACGCTGTATCGATTTCATGAAACTTGATATACGCATTTATGACGTCCATGAAAAGTATCCTATTGAATTTGAACCTAATCTGTTGACCGGTACAGGAGTAAAACCCAATTTAGTGTCTATTTTAAGCGCGCAATAACTCAAATACGCTTTATCGGAGTTTTATGAAACTTCGTATATGCATTTATAATGTCCATGGGAAGACGTCTATTGATATTCGACCAAATCGGTTAGCCAGCACCGGAATAATGCCCAATTTAGTGCCTTTTATGTTAATATATAAGAAGTCGCGATAACTCAGATATGCTTTATTGGATTTTCCTGAACCTTTGAATACCCATTTATAATGTACATGGGAAGACGTCTACTGATATTGGACCAAATCGTTAGACCGGTACCGGAGTAAATCCCAATTTAGTGTCTATTTTAAAGACGCAGTAACTCAAATACGCTTTACCGGATTTTTATGAAACTTGCAGTGATGGGAAGTAATTGAGTAAAAGTAGTTGGATTACAGTAACAATTCATTTTTTGGTTCCATTTACTTGTAATCAATACTTTTTTTAAATGTAATTTCTACTTGTAATTTACTTCTGGAAATAAAATTGTAATTGTTACAATTTAGTAGTCGTTAGTATTAGTATCATTCTCGCTTGCTATATCGTCATCATTACTGTTTTTGCAACTAACATCCAAATTAGAGTTAATATTAACAAAAAGTTACTCAATGTTTCCAAAAATATTCTCAATGATATATTTGTTTGTTTGTTCATTAATCGTTTGAGCTTGTGCTCAAAACAAACCAAAAACAAGGAATTTTTAGGTACTGCCATTTTGTAAAGTAATTATAAATGTAATTGTAATTTTACTGATTACTTTTTGAGAAAGTAATTTGCAATTGTAATTAAGTAAAATGTCTCTCGGGTAATTGTAATTCAGCCCAATTACTTTCTTTTTGTACTTTTCCCATCACTGGAAACTTGGTATACACATTTATAATGTCCATGGGAAGACGTCTATTGATATTGGATAAAATCGGTTGACCTGTTTCGGAGTAATGCTCAATTTAGTGCCTATTTTATGGTAATATACGTATTCGAAAGAATTTATGAAATGCAAATCAGTTATCATGACAACATAGCCCATTGTTTTACTGTGATCTTATAAGGCTTTGGAAATTAAAATACAGTTTATAGCAGTCCTGATGTAACCGACCAGTATGAAATAATACAAATTTAATTTGTTCAGCAATTAAATGATAAATAATTACTAAAGTGCGATACAGCTTGTTTGGTATCAAAATACGCACAATTGGATGAATAGTTTATTACTTGTACTTATAAATCTCTTGAGTCTTTTAAAATGGATAAAAAGCAAAGAATGGAATATTTAAACATTCTGTTAAATGTTTAAACATTGACACCTATTTGCGCTGGTCTAAGGGTAGCCGGAAAGTCCAGTTCCATGGAATCGCCCAGCCGCTAACTAGGTCACGCGGCAAGCCCGACTATAATGTGTATTTCCAGACCGTGGGTTTCCCACTCTATTGAAATCTAGGTATAAGGGTTATTTCGTACAATGGCAAACTGATGTTATCATATCGGCTTTCTGTGAATTTGTCTAAGGGAAATACAGGGTTTCTGAGAAAGGATTCGGGAAATACTGAATTTCGTAGTAAAAGTGAAAGTAATGAGTAGTAGGCGGACTTAAGATTCACCCCATTCTATTGGCCACGCGTCATAGGGTTAACTTCCAATTAGATATAGGTTTATTGTCACGTGGGGTATGTAGAAAGGGAATAGTGGGCTGTCCGTATAAGGAGTTTAGTGGGTAGTTTAATTTAATATAGAGCGAGAATAATCACTTACTCTCCATCACCAGTCGGAGGGAGACTTACTCTCCATCACCAGTCGGAGGGAGACTAACTCTCCATCATCAGACAGAGGGAGACTTACTCTATCTTCAGTCCGCGAGGAGTACAGGAGAATACGGGACAGGTGTTCCCACAGTATCGCGAGGAGTCGCGAATTCTAATTAATTGACTTAGAAAATTTCTCAGCGGTCAATTTCGACACTCTAACATCTTTACGGATCTTATTTTATTAACTTAGAAGAATTTACTACAATATAGTATTCAAGTTTAATTATTACGAGCGAGCATATCAACCGGGCTTTAATACATCATAACGCCATCAGTTTGCTACGTACACATATATCAGGAACATTTTATTATTACAAGTGTAAAGCATTGTATTATTGTCAACTTTTTGTATCCACACCAATACTTCGGGATTTCAAATAAAAGTTTGTAACACAACCAAATAACTTTATTTCGCAAGTGGAAGAGTCTACAGCCTGCACATCACCATTCCCGCCCTGTTAAGAGAGAGGACTGCTTGTAACCGGCTAGGAGCTACCGGAGGATCGGCAATTAGTATTAGTGAGATAGCATCGACTATTTCTGGCGCCCAACAAAAACATTAGTTATATTATATAAAGAATTAACAATTTTAAATAAACACCATCAACCGATCAGTTGCACATTTCGCCAGAACGTGGGGCTCGAGAGGGAGGAATCTGCACTACCAGAACTTCAAGATCGTCAAGAGTAGGCAGCCTAAATATACCCAGTTACGGCGTGGAGATAGCAGGACTTCGAGACCTTCCAACTGGAACGTGGTACAACTATAGTAGGACTTCGAGACCTTCCAACTGGAACGTGGTACAACTATAGTAGGACTTCGAGACCTTCCAACTGGAACGTGGTACAACTATTACAGGACTTCGAGACCTTCCAGTGAACGTGAAACCACATCGCCAGGACCAGAGGACATCAGAACCAGTAAAAACAGTCAGATAAGCAAATTAAAATTAATTAAGTTCCAGAATAGAGGCCTTCAGCGTTTTTTTTTTATAGTAATAAATTAGTTAAAAAGAGATAACTTTATAACAAATTTTGGTATTGCTAAGCATATGTTTAAATCAGTCAGAAAAGCAATTTAATAATTCTGGAACTCAGTAAAATTCATTTAATAAATTGTTTAAATACTAAAGCCAGTAAAAATTTATAGAGCGTGATGTCATTATACTGTACCGGGTTGTAATGTATTAATGTAAATGTTGACCATCACAAGGTAAGATAGTCTTAAGAGTGCAGTTCAGTGTTTATGTGGCTGCGAAGTGGGAAATTAATTCGGAATATGGAGGGTTTGTATAGAGAGGGGCAACAGACTAATAATTATGTTCAGGTTGAGGAAGCTACGGAAAATTCAGGAGTAGCGATACGCACCGTGGCAACAGAGAATTCTAACATGGATTATTTATCAGAGGAAGGGCAAATTGCCGGTGATTATGGAGGTATTAATGATAATGTACAGGGTGTAGGTACTAATATTAATCCGGAAGGTGGTAATATTGTCGGCGAAGTCAAACAAAGGGGTGAGCATATTGTAGTTAATGAGGATAGGCCTAGCCAATTGAGCACGCAGCAGGATATGTTAAGAAGGCTGTTAGCGGAGATGCAGGACAATATAAGCAAAGAAGCCCAGGAAAATAATAGGAAAATGCAGGAAAATCTAAGCAAAGAAGCCCAGGAGAATATTAGGAAGTTAAGTAGAGATATTCAAGAAAATTGTAGGGAGTCTAGGGAAGGACAAAAGAAATTAGAAATTGGACTTCAGGAAAGTCAAAATAAATTAGATAATGCTGTACAAGATATACGTAGAGAAAACCAGGAATTTTGCAGGGAACTGAGAGAAAATAGCACTGTTCTTAGGGAGGAGCTTGCAGAAAGACACGAGAAATTAACAAGGGAACTAAACAAAACTGTAAATGCATTAGACAATAAAATAGATTTACAGGGTAAAAAGATTGACGAAAGGGTGAACCATAAAATTCAGGTCATTCAGGAGAAAGTTAGTAATACTGAATCCAAGCTAAATAAACAGGTCGGCGAGGTGAAGGTCGGGTTGGAGCATCTATCTAATGAAGTAGCAGTTAATTCTAAGAAACTTGAAGAGAATGTTAACAATAAAATCTCAGTATTGGAAAATAAAATGTCAGAAAAGGTAGGCCTAATCACCAAGGATATTATTTCAAAGGAGCTAGAGGGTATTAGGATAAATGCACCAACGTATGAGGGAGTAGGCCTAGTAGGAGGAAATGTACAGATTCCGACCAATTATTCAGCTTGTTCGCCTGGAAGCTTAGGTAGCGGCAGGGATAATTTGTGTAGGACACCTATTGAAAATGCAAGTTCGCATACGGCGGATAATGTGATTATTCCCCCTATAAATCCTGTGACATACGACGGTAGGGTTAACTTAAGTCAATGGATAGGCGGAGATCTAAGTGTTCCAAAGTTCAGGGAAGCAAACATGACCCCGCAGAATTACTTGAAAAATCTAGATAAATATTTTGAAATCAGAATGGTCCCATCACAGTATAAAATGCCGCTAATTAGCCACACGCTAGAGGGGAAAGCCCAGGAGTGGCATGACCTCACCATAGAGCCTAATTGTAGCTACGAACAATTCAAAGTGCTATTCTTGGCTAGGTTCTGGAATGAGGCTAAAAGATCGCAAGCACGGAACGACCTATACAATGGACAATTTCCAGCGAGAGGTAACATTAGTCTTTCAGACTACTTCTTAAAAAAAGCTAGCTTGGCTAGATTATTAGATGAGAGGATGCCCGAGAGGGAAATAGTAAAGCTCATAGCATGCCATTACTCTACTGATGTGTATAACCTTCTCGTAGTCTCTGAACCGACAACATTCAGTAGGACAATAGAATTGCTGACGAGTTTCGAGTTAAAAGCGCAGAGGGGCAATGCAGGGGAGATATATAGAGGAGTTGGGACCGAACCAGCGTATAGGCCTAACGAAAACAACCGATATGCCAATGACAATAATTATAGAAATGGATGGCAGAGGGACAACGAGAATAGGAATACAAATAGGGATAACCCAGGGGACCGACAGAGAGATAATAGGCCGGAACAAGCATATAGGCCTAATGGGAATCTAGGTAACGGAAATAATGTGCCGGATAGAAATCAGGGGCAGAGAAATGGATATGACCGGAACCAAGGATCGAACAGAGGACCGGCAAGTAACATCGCTACTCAGAATAGAAAAGTTAGTAGCAGGCAAAATCAAAATTCAAATTGGAGACAGAACAATAGCGGCCAAGTTAATCATGTTAGTGTGGCGGGGAGAGTGCCCGAACGCAATACGCAGGAGGTGAGATTTATTGCTCAGGATAATGGGGTGGCAGAGTCTTTGAATCCCGGGGCAAGTAACTTTGCGCCTGGAACGAGAGAAGTACATAACAGAAATGCTAATGGGGCTGGACCAAATCAGAGTGGAGATTTAAACTACTAGATGACGCCAAGATGGGACCGATTGACGTCACACACACAGATGGACCAATAGAGTTGGGAGGACCCGCTAAATCACAGGAGATGAACAGGGAGCTGCGGAATGCAGTGTATTATAATTCGTTATTAGGTGAGAATCCAAGCGAAAAATCGCAACTCACTATGCCTCCGCTAATAAGCGTAAAAATCAAACACATAGGAGCTAAAATGTTAGTGGATTCTGGAGCCACATATTCGCTAATAAGCGAGAGATTCTATGAGAATTTAAAAGCCAATAAAATCATGATGCAAACCCTTAAAGTACACTCGCTTTACTGCAGGACCGCCGTCGGAGCCAAGGCCTACAAGATCGAGCATCAGTGTATGATTCCGATACAGATAGGGAAAATGGAAATAGATATTTACTTCTTGGCTGTTAAACACTTAGTACATGATCTGATTCTTGGGTGCGATTCAATGTCCGATTTTAAGAGTAAAATAAACTTTGGAGAGGGATCTGTGTCTATTATGACAGAAAATAACGAAGAGATACGTGTACCATTTTTACATGAGGAAGCTGCCGTACAAAACCAGAAAGAGGGTGAGGATGAAAATGAATTGCTTCAGGAACCATTTATTGTAGAGAATGTGGAGTTATTAAGGGATAATGGCAGTAACGAAATGAGGCCGAGGGAATATAGACCAGCCATTTTCATTCGTTACGAGGAAGAGGAACGTGAAGTCGGCATAGAGGCCTACGGAGATTGCGATATGGAACAGGAATGGGTTCTTGATAATTATTGCAGGGAAAATGATTTTCAGGAGAGTTATGGCCTAGAAGAATTAGATAAAAATGAGGTACACGTAAATTCTGTAAATGTCAGGACAGACAATCTAGAAAAAGAGAGAGAGCGCGACATTGAATCGATTTTGAGAGAAAAAGTGGATGAAATTGATAATATTTCGGGAGATCAGAAACAAGTGCTATATGACATGTTATATAAGAATAAGTCCGTGTTCAATTCTATCCCGGGGCTTTGCCTCGCTTATGAGCACAGTTTCAAGCTGAGTCAAGAAATACCGGAGCGGCGATACAAGAGTAGGCCTATTCCAATAGCTATCAGGGAAGAGGCGGATAAAATGATTAAATCCATGTTAAATGAAGGCATTATCGAGGTCTCGGATTCAAAACATATTAGTCCTATATGTTGGGTGTATAAGCCCAATGGGAAGCTGAGATTAACTCTAGATTCGAGGTACACAAATCAGTTTATCGAACCGGACCAATTCAGAGCCGAACCGGTAGAAGACCTCCTAGCCAAAATGGGGGAATCTAAATACTTCAGTAGTATAGATCTCACCTCAAGCTTCTACCAAATAGGCCTTAGGAAGGAAGACAGACAGTATTGTGCTTTTAACCATTGCGGAGAAACCTACGCATTCCGACGATGTGCATTCGGGGTAAAAACCTCCGGTAGCGCCTTGTTAAGAGCATTGAAAATTATGTTTCCCGATGGCAAAGGTGATTGTGTGACGTCATTCGTGGATGATTTTCTTGTAAATACGGTGAATTCCGATGAACATGTGAAACAATTGGATCTGGTACTTAGCACGTTTTTGAGATACGGAATGTCGGTGAACCCCTCAAAAATAGCCCTAATGAAAAAGGAAGTGAAGTTCTTGGGGTATATTATTTCTGAGAATGGAGTAATGGCAGATCCAGAGAGGATAGAAGCCATTCAGAAAATACCTAGGCCTAATAGCGTAAAACAAGTGAGAAAACTATTAGGAATTTTTAACTATCAGGCGCGGTTTATACCGGGATATGCCGAGTTAATCACACCTATTAGGAGCCTGCTAAGTAGCAAGAACAAGAGATTTAGATGGGGAGAGGGGGAAGAAAAGGCATTCCAGGAAATTAAGAAGGCATTTCAGGAGTCCATTTTATTAGAAAGGCCTAAAGATGGCCTACCGCATGTGATTTTCACGGACTCGTCTTGCAGCGCCATTGGCTGCGTACTTATGCAAGAGCATGAGGACGGCAGCAGACACATAATTTCTGTAGCATCTAGGGCACTGAGCGAGATGGAATCCCATGGATCAGTTACATTGTTGGAAATACTGGGAGTATACTTTGGTCTTACTAGATTCCACCGATATATATTTAATCGGCATGTAACAGTATATACAGATCATGTAAGCCTGACGTTTATTCACAAATGTAAACTCAGTAATAGTAAGATCAGTAGAATAATTCATGAGATAAGCCAGTACGATGTAGAGATAAAACACGTGCCGGGGCGGGAGAACCTACTCTGCGATTTTGTCTCAAGAATGAGGTGTGAGATCCCTGAGAGACAACAGTCTTCCAATAGTCAAATTGACGTAATGCCTATAGTGCTTGCTAGAGAGCCTTCACTGAAAATTCTATTTAAGAAAATGGCAGAATTGCAGCGCCAAGATCCCGACATCGAACATATTAGAAACAATTTGGAAATGCATAGAGAGAGAGGCGACGATATGCAGACACTTAAGTATATGTGTAATGAAGGCATTATTTATAAATTATGTGGTCTGGAAGTAAAGAAATGGCAAATGTATGTTCCGAAAGAAATAGAAACCACTTTGATAAAAACAGTACATACTGTATTAGGCCATAGCGGAACCGTACGGGTGTCCCTATATATTTCCTCTCGAGTATATGTTAAAAACCTGGGGAGAAAAGTAAGAAAATTCTGTAGCAGCTGTGATTTATGTCAGAGGGCCAAACCCCTGAATAAAAAGTTCGACAGGCCGCCCCTAACCATTACGAGGGAAGAGAAAGGTAGCCTAATAGCGATAGATTATCATGGACCTATTCCAGGTGGGAAATTCGGCATGAAATATTTGTTCATTGTTGTGGATGTATTTACCCACTTTGTCAAACTTTATCCTGTCAGAAAAGCAGATACGGCCCAGTGTGTTCGGAAGCTGGTAGGACACTATTTTCCTTTGTTCGGTCCGGTGTTGAATCTGATCTCAGACAATGGATCTCCCTTCGCTAGCGAAAGATTTAAAAATGCAATGCAAGGAGCAGGGGTCAATGTGTATAAGGTCACTAAATTTCACCCGGAAGCTAATGTTAGTGAAAGAGCACTTCGAGATGTTTCTCTGTACTTAAGGGCGTTGTGCCACAAACGGCATACGGCCTGGGTCCAACACTGCGAAACAATTGAAGATATCTTAAATTGCACTATTCACCCAGTGACCGGAGTGGAGCCATATAGGTTGATGGTAGGCCAGGAACCTAAAAAGCTAGTTAAAGGACTCCCTGATGCCATAAATTATGATCTAAAAAGCGAAAGTCTTGAAGACGCATGTAGGCGGGCGGTCGCTAGAATCAGGAAGAAAGCGGAGCAACGGATGAGGCGGGCTAAAAGACACAAGACAGTCTGGATCCCTCACGTTGGCCAAGAGATCATGATTAAGAGGAAAAACATATCCAGTGTCCTTAAGAAAGAGTACGCAAAGATGAACTTGATTTACGACGGACCATTTATTGTCACTCAGGTGTTTAATGAAATATCGGTGGAGGCCTACGATCCCAAGAAAGATCGGCTTATAGGCCGATACAATTTGTCATTCATTAAGCCATACATAAGGGCTGAGTAAGTAGTTTGGAGCATGTTTTAGACTGTGATGTGACCCCTGTAATTTACTATTGAGGCAGAAATTTTTCTGGTATTCTATGTGTCGGGTTACAGGATTTATGGGTATATATGTTCCACATTAGGGCCAATATAGGAGGTGTGAGGCATGAGGTATGATTAATGCCGAGGGTGTTGGCAAGCTATAATGCCATCAAATATTGTAATCACTGGTATTTTATGAACGTTCTGATGTGAGATTGTTGGCGTCATATACTTACGCCAAGAAGTGATTATATATATTTTGTTCTTTTTGTGCTAATATGAACAGTTGGAGTAGATTTACCTCTGTATATTATGCTTTTATTCGAGTCAATTTTTGTTGTGCTAATATGAACAGTTGGAGTAGATTTACCTCTGTATATTATGCTTTTATTAGAGTCATTAAGTTAAGCTTTTAAACCCTTTATTCGAGTCAAAACTAGTTGTTAAATGGAAATAAGTTGTTTCGCTTTTAATGTTTTGTTTGTTATAACATGTGCGTAATTAATTTCTTTTGTATATGGTCGATGAAACGGTCCAGCAAATATGTGTCCAGTAGTGAGGTGAAAGCGTAGTATTCTTGCTAGCAGGCATGGAAAATGTAAAAATTCAGATTGGGGGTGTCGTTCCCAACGAGATACCATACAGAGGAGATAAGTATGTATAAGAGTGGGAGATGAGTATGAATAATACTATGTATAAAGTGTGGAAGTCGCCTTAGTTACTTTAACTTGTAAAATGTGGAACATAATAGGGGAAAATCATTGCAATTCAGCACTGTACTTTAAGGTTGCCACGGTGGTAGGACTAGGGTAAGCAAACTGTGGAGGAAGATGAATTACGGAGTATCAAATTCCATCACAAGTAATTGTAATTGGATCCTCCATATCTCAGGGCATATATAGCAGTCCTGATGTAACCGACCAGTATGAAATAATACAAAATAATTTGTTCAGCAATTAAATGATAAATAATTAATAAAGTGCGATACAGCTTGTTTGGTATCAAAATACGCACAATTGGATGAATAGTTTATTACTTGTACTTATAAATCTCTTGAGTCTTTTAAAATGGATAAAAAGCAAAGAATGGAATATTTAAACATTCTGTTAAATGTTTAAACATTGACACCTATTTGCGCTGGTCTAAGGGTAGCCGGAAAGTCCAGTTCCATGGAATCGCCCAGCCGCTAACTAGGTCACGCGGCAAGCCCGACTATAATGTGTATTTCCAGACCGTGGGTTTCCCACTCTATTGAAATCTAGGTATAAGGGTTATTTCGTACAATGGCAAACTGATGTTATCATATCGGCTTTCTGTGAATTTGTCTAAGGGAAATACAGGGTTTCTGAGAAAGGATTCGGGAAATACTGAATTTCGTAGTAAAAGTGAAAGTAATGAGTAGTAGGCGGACTTAAGATTCACCCCATTCTATTGGCCACGCGTCATAGGGTTAACTTCCAATTAGATATAGGTTTATTGTCACGTGGGGTATGTAGAAAGGGAATAGTGGGCTGTCCGTATAAGGAGTTTAGTGGGTAGTTTAATTTAATATAGAGCGAGAATAATCACTTACTCTCCATCACCAGTCGGAGGGAGACTTACTCTCCATCACCAGTCGGAGGGAGACTAACTCTCCATCATCAGACAGAGGGAGACTTACTCTATCTTCAGTCCGCGAGGAGTACAGGAGAATACGGGACAGGTGTTCCCACAGTATCGCGAGGAGTCGCGAA
This sequence comes from Ectobius pallidus, assembly GCA_964059195.1. Taxonomy (NCBI): domain Eukaryota; kingdom Metazoa; phylum Arthropoda; class Insecta; order Blattodea; family Ectobiidae; genus Ectobius; species Ectobius pallidus. Next base: position 71,570,816 of record CAXKWD010000008.1, on the reverse strand, counting down.
TTCTAATTAATTGACTTAGAAAATTTCTCAGCGGTCAATTTCGACACTCTAACATCTTTACGGATCTTATTTTATTAACTTAGAAGAATTTACTACAATATAGTATTCAAGTTTAATTATTACGAGCGAGCATATCAACCGGGCTTTAATACATCATAACGCCATCAGTTTGCTACGTACACATATATCAGGAACATTTTATTATTACAAGTGTAAAGCATTGTATTATTGTCAACTTTTTGTATCCACACCAATACTTCGGGATTTCAAATAAAAGTTTGTAACACAACCAAATAACTTTATTTCGCAAGTGGAAGAGTCTACAGCCTGCACATCACCATTCCCGCCCTGTTAAGAGAGAGGACTGCTTGTAACCGGCTAGGAGCTACCGGAGGATCGGCAATTAGTATTAGTGAGATAGCATCGACTATTTCTGGCGCCCAACAAAAACATTAGTTATATTATATAAAGAATTAACAATTTTAAATAAACACCATCAACCGATCTGTTGCAAGTTAGCTATGACAAATAACACTACATGCGCTTATCCAACTAGACCGTTAAACTGACCCAAGTGGCCGAGATGGTAACGTCCTGGCCTCACATTCTGGAGTTCCCTGGTTCAAATCCCGAAACCGGCCACTTTGACTTTTTTTTTTGTATTCTGCATATCATAATTGCAATCATAACTGATTAAACAAAAACATACTGCACTTTGTTACGTCAGTTTACCTGATTTTATTCCAAATCAGAATATGAAGTGAGAAAGTTATATTGGCTATGCTTAGGGATGAGTTATGTGAGTGTAATAATCAGAATTGTTTATTACTTGCTAATATGTCTGTTTTAATGTTCTAGTATGCGGAGCAAACTACTACACTGCTAAAGGATCACTCACATCACCCAATTATCCAGGCGTGTACCCTCATAACAGAGATTGCACATGGATTATATCAGTTCCCACTGGTCAACAGATCAAACTTAACATCACTGACTTTGATTTGGAAGGAGGAAACAGATGTATTTATGACTTCCTGGAAATCAGGTGAGAAATAATAAAGTGCTGTAGTAAGAAGTGAACACATAACCACTCTCAGATAGTTTGTCAATGTTTTCAAGAAACTATGATTGCATGTATTGAAATTTACAAACTTACACTTCATGTTCATCTTGTACATCATATTCCTTCAAAAATAAAATAAATTTCATTATTTTTAAAAATAAAATCAATACTGTATATTTGATAAAGAATAAAAATTGTCAGGGGTACAGGGGTTTTGAGGTTTTCATATGAATTTCTTACAATATAACTGTGAATAAAAGTATTCTGGAAATTATTATAATAATAATAATTATTATTATTATTATTTTTAATAATTTTATAATATATAATAATTTTATAATAATTATCATTATTATTTTTATTATAAGATTATAATTTTTACATTATAATAATTTCCTGGTATATATACCAGAAGACGGCTAAATTTTAATTTCCGTAATATCCTTTTTACAACATATAAAAATTTTGATTTTTGCATGTTAAACTCATTTTTCATTTTTCATTTTTGTTGCCCAGTTCTTTATACACAGCTTTATCTTGCTTACAAATGTGTTAAGCATTTATGTGAAGAATTATTTATCTTGGTCTTTTCTTTATAAACACTAGCTTTTTCATGTCTTATGCTGAAGTATCTTTTAACACTATAAACTTTCAGGGCTCACCCATACTCATGTGTCTGCACTAATCAGGGTTATGAGCTCTTTTGATACCGTATTGGCCCGAATATAAGACAATGTTTTTTCCCTGAAAATGTGCTTTTAAAAACTATAATCGTCTTATACGCGCAACCTAAGACTCAACAACTCTCCATTCCTGAATGCAGCTGTGCACGTGGGCAATGGGTATCCCCAAGCAAGCAAGTGACATGCGTCCGACTCAAGGTCAAAGCCGCGCAAAAATTACCGAACTTTACCGAACTTCGTGCTTCTGTTTGTACTTCACCATGACCTTCTGATCCTGACTGCACTGTTATACTTGCCTGCGCGTCTCTATTATCCAGGCGTAAATCTTTTTTTTGACCACCAGTCATGGCAGACGATGTGGAAAAGAAAGCATCTTCATTGTCTCAATGCGTAAATAAAGGCGAGAGAAGCAGTTACGACATGAACTTCAACATTCTGTTTTATGTGAAGCAAAATGTATTAATAAGCTATTTTATTTATTTTTTCGTAACTACCCTTCAAAAATTCAGGGTCGTCTTATATTCGAGGTCGTCTTATTTTCGGGCCAATACGGTAATAACATCAACATTCTTACCATGATCATGCTAATAATGTCCATATTAAGGAAATTTTAATAATATACAATGTACTCTTGATTATCTGTGGTAATGGATGGAAGACTAAATTGGATAAAGCAAAACTTGGTACATGCATGATGGCCCTTAGATCCTTATCATACGTAGCGGTGACACAGATTGCTAACATAAAATAGAGTGAAGACTTTGTACAAAAGTATGAAGGACATATTTTAAATTATCTCAGGGATTAGGACGTTTTCTTCACTTGCTTGTAATTATGATGTTGTGTCCTTCACTTCCATCACTCCACATGTGGCCAAGCACGACTCAGGTCATTTGTAAGAGCATGTATCTCAGGTTGCTTTGGATGACTTTGAATAGGGCCTATCACTGAATATTATGTACTACTAAAATAAATCACACAATATTTAGTATGATCTTTTCTTATATTGAACTTTAATTATCACACGCAATATATAACAAGCACTGTATTTGCGATGTTAGTATGAATACTTGCTATATGTAGATAAAGAAAATAATTGAGATTACACCACCACTGTTATGCATCATTAAACAATACTTCTTGATTACATATATTGTATAAATTATTACTTACTTTTAACCTTATTGTGTAACTATATTTTCTGGTAAAGTAACTTGGCACAGATTTTCTTATTAGTCCTACAAATATGGTGATCAATAGAACACCGCTGAATGACTCATTCACTGTTTTTAGAAATAGCGACTTATACTTATAGACAATACCGTTTCCCTCAGAATAGACTGAAGAGGTGGCATTATTTGTGACATATTAATCGGTGATTGGGTAAGATTGAAATGCACGGTCTCTGCTTGCTTGAATATCCAGTTTGTAACAACTCAACCACCACCTGTGGCTGGGAAGTTAGGTGAAGAGTTAGAGAGTAGTACAACTAGGAAGATGTCTGGCATCCATGAGGGTGTGAGTGAGTGAGTGGAATGGAAGTCTACCATTACATTGCATTGCACGGTACCAAGAGCGCATACATAGGTGAAGTACCATTTCACCTACTTCACCTGAATAGCCGCCTCTGTCACCTGCTACTTAGGGGCTTCCCCGAAAAATGCTGTAACGGAGTCTTGTTGATTAAATTCAAATTTAATTGCTAAGATGCTCACTAAGACGTCATTGTCTTCGATTTAACTTGCACATCAGATATAAAACATGAGAGAAGGACTTTTAAGAATTCTTTCTGAGTTTAGAGTACCATAACTACTTTTTGGTTAGTGAATTTATGACATTATTTTATTCATTATAATATTTTGGTAAATTCAATAAGGATCCATTACCAGCACTGTAATGGTGGGTAAAATTTGGGGATTATAGCACTAGTACTTGGGTCAATTTTTTTCCCTGTGAAAACTGGCCAAATGTGATGTTCTTCAGAACATTTGGTATCCATGTATATATGCACCTTTTCCTTGTTGAACAATTCTAAATGTAAGTAAAATGACAAAGAAGTTGACTCAAGACTATCATAAAATGGCAATGTGAAATGATAGGTAATCATGTAATTCGTGTGCTGGTCACTGGTGCATTGCAGGTAGAGAACGCTGAACTTTGTCACAACAAAACAGTGATGTCAACCTGATGGTAATAGTGCTGATCTTGGGTAGCATCCTTACACGTTAAACTTATTATTACGTGGGGGCTAACATAATCTAATCTAATCTATTCTAACCCTTCATTGTTGTCTGGAATTTAAAACTTGCCCAGACATTGCACCTGTTTGCATGGCATTGAAAAGCATGATGTTGGCAGCATCATGCGAAAAGGGAAAAATGATATACAGATCATCAGAAGCCAAAGGAAGTGTTGACGGACAAAACCTCTGAGCCGATAGGAGGGTTAGCTGACAACCTATGGGCTGAGTAACAACATAGAACAGTACCAGTGCTATAAAACCCTAAATTTTTTTCTAAATATGTTAAAGGTATAAAATATCTCTAGATTGAAATGGTTTAAGTTAGAATGTGCCTGTTTTTATCCATGTTCTAAAGAAGTAACTCATGAATCACAGCAGTTGTACTAAACTTTTCTCAGTTATTTCAAAGATTTCTTCAACTGGTGATTTATTGTAGGATATGCACTTTATATACCCCTAATCGCAAGGCTCCTAGTATGGGTGAATTGTGCTTTCACTGGCCAAGTCAGTAGCACGATAATGCCTGTGATGGCTGTCACTGAACTACTGAAGGGTTTGATATAATGTTGAGCAGAGATTATAAATGGAGACTCATTCTGTTCTCACCAGACCAGGATAGGCAATGGCTGAGTTGGGAGGATCCATGTAAACGGAGAAAGCTTTGGTTTAGAATTGGCATTACCATGCTTTCATACACCTGTTTTGCTATCTTAAATTTAGATTTTTGAAATTTTCAATAATACTTCTTTAACTCGTATGTATAATAAAAACTAGTAGCAAAAGGGTTAAACACTTAATGAGTCACAGGCTAATGACACTGATTTTTTAAAAAATTACCTAACAGGAATGGTGGTACGATTCTAGCACCTTTAATTGGGAAATATTGTGGAACTAATATTCCAAGAAGCATTCCATCTTTAAGCAACCAGTTACTACTACACTTCAAAACGGATAGCTCTGGTAGAAGAAGAGGATTCAAAATAACTTGGGATGGAACTACTACAGGTATACGTTAATTTCTCCCATTTATTTGAAGCATGATTAATTATTGTAAACACTTTTTCTCTTGTATGAATCAGATTAGCCACAGTTTTTTAAAATGTAGTTATTCAATAATGAATAGAGTTCAAGAAATAACAGGCTTTAACGATGCAGATGGGTCTTCAGTTAGGTTGGTATAATTCTGTATGCTGGATTGGTATGAATAGCACAATATTTTTACTTCCTCTGCCCGTACCGTAGGTACTATAGGTAGTACACCTTAATCATATGCAATGTATGAGGTCCTCTGAATCCGAAAATACTATTTTTGGAAACATGTCTGTGTGTGTGTGTGACTGTGAACAGTCTGGCTCCAGAACGGAAAATCATATGAAAACAAAATTTTGTGTTTTGGTACCTTCTGAGGACGTGACACAAAGATTGGCGACAACCTTCTCTTATTTTTAAGGGAACTTTACATAAAGAAAATGTTGTTTTCTGCAATTTTCTCTAAGACGGCTCTAACGATTTTCTTTAAATTTTATACATAGGATTCTTATACCAAGAGCTAGAACTTTTATTTAGAAAATTTTTTGAAAAAATTCTCCGAAGGTATATTATAAGCCACCCACTGCCTTGTCTGGTGAACAATAAAGCTTTGCATCAGGTTTGAAACAACTGAATACACGCTCTTTCATGACCTCTTATTCTGTATCAGAATGTGAAGTGAGAAAGATGTATTGTTGGCCATGATTAAAGTAAAGAAAATGACACGAGTGCAAAAATTAGATTTTATTTGGGTTATGTATCCTTTGGGGATGCAATACAATATGGTAACAACATTTATTTATATATTTCACTTCATTTATATAACCAATTTACATGGAGAGAATGTCATACATAATATATTAAGAGGCAAGTGGGTACACTTATAGTGTAGTGGTTGAGGCACTGTGCTACAAACTAGAAGGTCACGGGTTCGATCCCCGATGAGGTTATTGGAGTTTTTCAATTGGTCCTAATCCTTCTGGTGGCACTATGGCACTGGGTTCGACTCAGCCTCTAACAGAAATTAATACCAGGAGCATTCCTGGGGGTAAAGGCAGCCGGTACATAAGGCTGACAACCTTACCACTTTCACGTGCTGAATGTTTAAAAATCTGGGAGCCTGAACCTCCTGGAACCCTCGGGGCCTCCATGGTCTGTATAGGGAACACTTACTTCACTTTACTAGGAGGAAAACTTTATTTGGGCAGAGCTATGCGTGTTTTACATCAGATTTTTTTCTAACTCTGTCCAAGGGTGCTGATTGAATGGCTTTTGGCTTGGACTGATAAGTCTTGGAGCATATCTTTGCAACAGTATGGGTAAAAACAAACTAATGAATTTTGAAAGTCCTCAAGAGGAAAATTTAATGATAATATACCTCAAACCTACAACTGAGGCACAGGAATCTCCAAACAATGATCTTTGTTTACATAGTAACTGAGGATGTGGAAAAGTATTCCATGAAACATATTTTGCTATTTGTAAAGTAATGTAAGTAAAAATATTGAAGTCTGCAGTGTTATAAACAATAATTGATTTAAATAAGAAATTCATCTGCCACTCTTGAGCACCCAATAAATTGAAGAAAATGTTTGTTAGAGAAGTATCACTTTGTCCCTATCAATAAATGCAGGCTAAAAGAACTTACAAATCTGAGATACGAAAGACAATGTACCACTGATTAAAAATTCAGGCATTCATGACATTCAAGTGTAATACTGTTAAAAAGTATATTTTGGTAATACAATAAGAAGTATATTTTTGTAATGCAATACAATGAACAATAGTTCAAATCTAAGATCACTTCATAAATGTTAAATATCACCAGGCAGAACAACTTTTGGTACTGAAGCAAATAATTTCTGCATTGTACCACCAGATGTCAGTAATGAAACTCAATGAAGGACATTTTCATCATAATACACATAATACACATTCACTAGTGGCCAGGTTCCCTCTATTTATTGTGTGGTACCATATAAGATGTATGTAAGCATTCATACTTCCACAGATTGACATAACTTGAGAATATTCAGGGAGAAAATGGGTTGCCGGAAAATGTTTTACTATGACACTTTGATAAAGAAACCCATGTTTCGTGTTAATAAGATCCTGAAAGAGACAAAACAATGGAATTTAATACCAACAACTCATTGTGCAGGTGCTTTTCAATACCTTGCTTGATTTGCTAATCTTAGACCTTGTCTGCAAATAATAGATCATTCGGGTCTAGGCTCCGTCCTTTCATTATAATAGAAAAGATACATATTATTGATCTTTTCTCCAATAAGAGTAAATAGGGTAAATTCCATTCTGGCATTTTTTGTATGATGGGGAAAACCTTAGAAACTTAAGATTGGTGGCATGTGACCTCTTAAATTTAAGCCCAGATGTCAGCACGTTGACCAATCAACTCAATAACTTAGTTCCAGAATGAATATGAGTCTCTTGGGCTTAGAGTTGGGTGAATGGATTTAGACATTCTGAGCTTATGGCTGCTAAAAACTCTGCAGCCATCTTTTCTGGGAGGAAGTCTTTCTCGTATGACTTGAGACTCTCATCCATTCTCGTCGGGAAAGTCTCAAGTTATATGATAGTTTGAAAAGATTTTCGTATTCATTGCATTGAAATTATAACAATTCCTTTTGTCTGTTTAACCATACTTCACTATAAAACTTCCCTTCAACATGAACGTGTAGTAGAACCTCTGTTAACCAAAACAAAGAGGGGGAAGATGGTTTCAGATAACCAAAATTTTGGATAAAAACTAAAATGTTATTTTTAGAGGTTAAGAATCAGTTTTTAAAGTTTTAGGTGAAAGTAGACGAAGACAATGCATAATATGTTAAAGCGGTTTAATAAACAAGTTGCATAGTGCATACAGTACTGTTTTTTTAAGTCTTCTATTTTCTTTTCACATCATTTTCTAGCTGCTATGTCATTTACACTAAATCTCACCATTTTTAATTCTTTTAGTGGCTTCTAACTTTTTCTATCATTATCACGACCCATTTCTGCATTAATGAAATGATGCACAATAAAACCAATAAAACACTTCACAAAAATGTCCGTTCACCACTGCATGGACAAGTACTATCTTATGACCAATGTGAACAAATTAATTTAAAAAAAACAGTGTTGTCTTTACGTTTACAATAGATAAGGGATAGAGGCAGACAAGGTCACAGTCCTTGTATTGTTACTCATCCTTGGGACATGTCTTTTCTCACTTGCTTTCTATTCATACAAATAGGTTGACAAGAGGATGGGGAGATTTCCCTCTCCCGTCAAAGAATTCCTTCCCTGTTTGGCAGCCCAAGTGTTTGAAATGTAACTTACATACAGTACACAATATATCATAGCAAACAATTTTTTGTTCTTTCGGTTAAACGGTATTTCAGTTAATGTGTTTCAAATAAGAGGTTCTAACTATTCTATGTATTTACACTGGAATAGGTTGTATGTGCAGGCACAATTAATGAATATTTAGTTAATAAAAGAAACCATATTAAGTCCACTTTTGTAAACTGTTCGGGAGAGAAGAAAACTGTTTAAATGTAAACTAAGGGATGTAAGAACACTTAGTTTTATGCATTATTTTGGAGGGGATTTAATTAAGTTAGATGAAAACAGACTTCACAGGATGATAAAGCATACTCGGAACTCAGAACTAACGAAATCATATAAAACTCATTTTCCTCCATGGGTAGACTTAATATGGTTTGAAAGGTACCTCCTCAAATAAAATAGTGTCAATTTGTTGTAGGTTGTGGTGGCAAATTAACTTCACCTTCAGGTTCTCTTATTTCTCCAAACTATCCACAGCCATATGGACATTCCAGTGAGTGTTTCTGGAAAATATCTGTGAGTCAAGGAAGTGTAATTCATCTTGTGTTTGTGGACTTAGAACTGGAAGGACCAAGTTGTTATCATGATTTCATTGAAGTAAGTACATAACTCATAGGCCCATTGTATACTTCATTTATTTCTATTCCTGGTTGTTATTTATTTATACAATCTTTCTGCACAACACAGATTGCCTTACAAACAAAGAATACATGAAAAAAATATACACTTATACATAAATTACATTAATCTTCAGTTAAATCTTTCAAGTTTTCAAAACGTTCAATAATTACAGGAAAATTAAAGCAATAAAGTAAAACATTCAAATCTAAGAAAGGAAATCTGTTCAGCTTAACTTTTGTCATTATATAGGTGGTTTCTCAATATTTGGATGGATCCCTTATGCAATAACAATGCCACTTCAATATACAGATCTTGTGTCAATGAGAAACGTTTACAACAAATTAAGAAATAACTTTGTTATTGTTGCCCTACTACCAACCATTTAACCAGTGATTTCAACATTTATCAAATCGTATTTGTTCTTGAAATACTCAATGGTGGTTCATATATCTTCTTTTTTTCATTTTAACTGCTCAGGTTGATCTTCTTCAGTCTCAAAGCGGACTGTAGGGTCTGTTATGAAACCAGATGTTCAGATTTTGTCCATTGCATTTGTCTTCATGTTCCTCCATCCATAGCAATGCAGGGCACCTCCTCGTAGACATTGTAATTCAAGTCTTCCACACTTATACTTACCAAGAGGTCCACTCCTAGAAGATGTGTGAACACTATATAAATGGTACTAAATTTTGAGGATTCCTAAGAGGGAGCATGCAGAAATGAAAGTTAAAATTTTGGTTGCAAAATGTAGACATTTAATATATTTAATCATTTTTGTCTATTACTGTTGATAGTTCCTAGATGACACAGAATTCCTGCCCTATTGTTGGGAGGACTATTAATTTAAAAATAACAGCATTTTGCACTCTTAAAGGAATCACTGTAAGTGTTTAAAATTCTATGGTTTAGACCTATTTTAAATGTTTCTGTTCAAAGAAATTCTTCTTCTTTCTTGGCGCTCTAGGTGAGCTTTGGCCTCCTGTACAACTCTCATCCATCGTTCAAAGGAATTTCATAATTTTTAATTCAATATCCTAAATATAGATTGTATTTATTTTAATGTTTTGAAAAGTGAAAAATTATCACAGTATGTAGGCCTACCGATCTCTAAAATGTGGAAAAGTATGAACAAGCATTTAACTATACACATATTGAAACACAAAGATAAAAGAAAACACACACACAATTTTAGCTTCATAAATACACTGGTCAGCAAAGAAAACCGCTCACTTAAAGAAATGTTTAAAAATTAAGTTTAAATAAAAATGATGTAGTAGGCCTAGTGCTTGAAATAAAATTACTGCAATTGTATATGTTTTTAAGATTAAAATGTAATGACACATTTCACACTTAATTCCCCAATTTTCCTCTTGCACCGTGGTGAATGGTGAGCCTAAGGTTGCAGGGGCATAACGGAGGCTGCATCCATCATCAATTTTAGCAACAGCTTTGGCAAAGTCTTCAGGACTGAGAGACATTAATTTCAACTAAACTTACTGACAGAATCACTGCGGTGCGAAGGGAGAGAGTTTCCGTTCAGTTTGGAAGGAAATGACGCAATACAACAATGAAACACCTAGCAATGTGTACGACAAGCTAGTGCTTATAATCATATTGGAATCACCGTATTGCGACGTTTCTTTTGTTTTGTTTGGTGATAAATTCAAGATATGAAGAAAGCAGATATGCTGTTAAAAATAATAATTAATTCTCAGCAAAAACAATGTATAAACATCCAATCAAAATTATGTTTAATCTTAAAAGTACAACAAATTTTACAGTGAACGTTTTTTTTTGCCGGTCAGTGTAGATATGTCCAAATAAATAGAGAAATCAAGAAAGCTAAAGAGCAATTTTTAAAAATGAAAATGGAAACAATAGATGAAAAATTTAAGAAAGGAAACCTGGAAATGGCATATAAAGAAGTAAAGAACTTTTTAGCGAGCATAAAAGGCAGTGGAATAAACCATAAGACAACAAAGGAAATTTAATTGATAATGATATTTTTATGGCTATGAAAGAATATATTATAGAAAACCTGTATTAGGGAGAGGAGCTAGAAGAATTAATAGAAAATATAGAAGAAACAGAAGAAGAGAGAGGAGATCCTATATTAAAAGAAGAATTTGAGCATGCATTAAAGAGCTTAAAAGATGGAAAAGCACCATGGAATGATGGAATCACTGGGGAAATGCTAAAGTACACAGATGAAGAGTTAAAAAGGACCCTATACGAACTAATATTTGATATATGGGACTGTCCATTGTTAGTATCAGGACACTTTGGTTGAAATTTAAACTTCATAATTTGAAGTACAGTGTGATATTTGACTTACAGAAAACAATTTTGCTGTATACATCTTGAACACCACTCTTAGTTTCCCAGTATCTTATTTGGGATTGATGGCAAAAATATACTGCTTATTGTTCATTTTTGTTTTGTTAGTATACGGACGAGGAAATAAGGTTAAAAAATTTGGATGAATTAATGTAAAAGTTCCTCCTAATTTACTGCATGTATTCAAATTTTGCTTAAAGCAGTTGAATCATACACTATTCAAGACTCAGTTGGTATATTTTTTTTTATGGATTTTTAATTTTAATACTTTGTAATACTAGTAATTGTAACTGCATGTGCGTTAGTATCCAGACAGTTAGTATCAGGACAAAATGTCTTTCAAATGGATGAACATATTACAGTCAAATTATAATTGTAACTAATGTCATTATTAAGTGCCAGTATGGTACTTTATGAGACTGTGTGTGGGGGACGGAAAAATGTCTGTCCGTCTGTCTGCTGTCTATCTGTCTGTCCATGTGTCTGTACGCACCATAATTCAAATACGCTTTATCGGATTTTCATGAAACTTGGTATACTGTATGCATTTATAATGTCCATGGGAAGTACCCTATTGATATTGAACGGAATTGGTTCACCGGTACCGGCGTCAAACCCAATTTAGTGTTTTTATTTAAAAGCGCCATAACTCAAAACCGCTTTATCGGATTTTCATGAAACTTGGTATACACATTTACAATGTCCATGGTAAGACGTTTGTTGATATTGGACCAAATCGGTTGTCCGGTACCGGAATAATGCCCAATTTAGTGCATTGTTATGGTATTATATAACAAAAGCCCCATAACTCAAATGTGCTTTATTGGATTTTCATGAACCTTGGTATAAGCATTTATAACGTCCATGGCAAGAAGCCTATTAATTTTGGACCTAATCGGTTGACCGGTACCAGAGTAACAACTAATTAAAGGTCACATGTTTTTTAATTCTTGTCTAACGGTATAATTTGACAGTTAACACTATTCCTTCACATACGCTTATCAAACAACACGGTCAAACTGACTGAGTTGGCCAAATGGTAACATCTTGGACTCGTATTCTGGAAGTCCCCGGATCAAGTCCCGGAACCGGTCAATTTGACATGGATATTTTTTTTTATTTTTTTAAATTTTTATGTGAGTGCGCGATTGTCAAGGTATCACAAATCTGTAGTTCTGCTGACGCTGGTCGATTTTAATCTGATTAGAAAAACTTATTTTCTGCATATCATAATTGCAATTATAATTGATTCAACATTAACATACTGGCACTTTGTCATATCAGTTTACCTGGTTTTATTATTACCGGTATATAATATTAATTTTTTTAAATAGAACATAACAAGTTGTATTAAATTACATTGAGGCCAACGTTACGAAGTTACAGAATACATGTTTACAATGCAATTGTATTGTTATTCAGGAAAGGAACACACTGCTTGTCTTGAATATGAAGCTAAAACAGGAACTCCTTCTATCACAGTGAGAATAGATTTATATGAATAACATAAAAGTGATGAACACTTGATAAAAACACTTAGTTATGATAGTGGTTAAAAGATCGGTTAAAAACAATAAAAAACACATAACACACAAAACACTCAATAACTATGAGGGTGATTTGGGGGAGCCATGGCTAAGCATTATTAAGAATTTGCGAAGTAAAAGACCCTTACCTAAATTTCCCTGTATTTCCCCAAGATGTGAAAATGACTTTCACATTCCCAACGCGTGGATACAGGAACACTATAGAAGCAACAGATACAGAGAACGTGAACCTGAGGACAATACAAGCAACGACGAACAACAACAACAACAACAACAACAGTTGAACAACACGACGGTTTGTGAAAGAAGTGATCCATATAATCAGTCTGACTGAGGAAGGCCTGGAGGGCAGGCTGAAACGTCTTGTGTTATGTGTTTTTTATTGTTTTTAACCGATCCTTTAAGATTTATATGAAATTGTATCAAAGTCATATTTTGACTTTTATTGAGCAGTAGGTTATTCTAAAATTTTAAGCAAGTTTATATATATATATATATATGCCACTTTTTCTAGAACTTCATGGCATTGCTCTTTCAGTTCTTTTATAGGCTTTACCAACAGCAGATGGTGAAAGCTTTATCTGCTTGCTTTTTAATAGCATGGCTTAGTCTTTTTCTTTCTGCCTCCTTTCCTTAATGTTGCTTCTAGTGCTGTTATTTCTTTTTCAGTTTTTTCACTCTGTATAATTCTTTATTATGTTCTTTCTCTTCAATTTAAATTTTTCATCAGTCTTGCCACTTTCCATAAATAACTTCTGCCTTTCACAATTTGTTTTGCCCATGTTGTTGAAAAAAGCATACGTACAGCTTATAATTTCAAGGAAATAAAATATTTTTGGCTTGTAAATATATTCAGAAGTATATCTGTTTGTTGACAGATATGTGCCTACAGTTTTCTCTCTTGAAATTATATGAATATATTGAAAATATGCACACAAAAGCAGTCCAACAGTGTGCACTTTAGAGTTTCTCTCCTGAAGTCGTTAGTTTCAGGACATAATACAAAACATTATAAAAAAAATTCTAGATGATTTTTTTTAAATGTGTCTACTGCTATCTATTACCTGGGTCATAAACTAGCAGTTCCTAGCATCTTGTACACATAGCCTCAGTGAAAACATTATAACACAACTTTTTGTATTTTCTGTTAGTATCAGGACAGCAAATACTTGTCATTTTTCAAAGTGGGGTTTTCTGCATTTTGAAAAATCTTATGCTGAAATAAATGTTATTGAACATGCCTTAAAAACACAGAGAAACATTCAGAAAATGTTTTTGTCCCATGTCTTGGTAGTTTAATTAAAATATAATTTTTTTTAGTATGCAAATTTTGTCAAGTAGGCTACTTGCTGCAAAATTCAAATGTAAGTTTGGGCTTCAAAAACATGGAGAAATACCCAAAATAACATATTTTAAAATTGAGTTATCAAAAATAGTGTATTATAGCTTTCTTTTGGTGTACCAATCAACACTGTATTATTACTTTCAATTTTTGGAGAATGTGGACCTCTTCTCATGGACAGACCCATATATGAAACAGGAACTAAACCTGAGGATTTCAAGAACTGCAAAATGATACCAATACCGAAAAAAGTGAAAGGAGAAAACTGTGAACACTATCGTACCTTAAGTTTATTATCACATGCATCTAAAATATTAACTAAAAGTATGTATGGTAGAATAGAAAATAAACTCAAAGAATATTTAACAAATGACCAGCAGGCACAAGAGAAGCAATTTTAGCAATGAGACTAATAATAGAGAAAAGAATAAGGAAAAATAAAAGTGCACATATAGCATTTGTAGACATAGAAAAAGTGTTTGATGTTGTGAATTGGGAAAACAATATATGAATATTCTCAATATTAGGAATTAAATCTAGAGATATGAGAATCATATGGAATTTATATAAGGACTCGCTTCGCTCATTGTGGGCTCCGCCCCAAACCCCCGCTGAGGTTCTCTGGAAAGGTTTTTTAAAATGATCTATGGAAGCAGTGCATATATACAAAGAGCATTAAATGAAGTCACTGAAGAAATAGACATGGTCATAAAAATACAGGGATTTAAACTTAATATGCTCTGATTTGCAGATGACATTGCAATTTTAATGGAAAATAAAAGAGACTTAGAAGTTTTATTAATAAATTGGAAAACATTCAAGAAATAATTATCACTTAAATATTAATAAATTAAAAACAAAAGTTTTAACGTGCAAGAGAAAAGGAATTAATAAAACACAAATTAGATTGAAAGGAAAATTATTGGATGAAACTGAAGAATTTCAATATCTAGGCAGCAAAATAACAGCTGATGGGAGAAGTAAAAAAGGAATTATTAATAGAATAAATTAAGCAAAACTTGCCTTCAGTAAGAAAAATAAATTATTCACATCCAATAATATTAGTTTAGAAATTAGGAAGAATGTATGTATGGCGCATTGTACGGGCAAGCTGAGAGCAAGCGGACTGTACACAAGATTCATAGGACGTAGCACTTCTTGAGATAGAGACTTAAACTATAAATAGATAAGCCAAACTTGCCCAATACATTTTAGATAGATTTCTCTGGTATGTAACAATTTATTGTCACAAACAACAATACATAAATCATGCTCAGTTTATAAATTCTGGATTCCTTGGACGTATATAATATTATTATTCATAAACACTGATGAAATTGTAGATATCACAATGTTTAATACAAATTCCTTAGTTAAAGGTCATAAATATCTTTGAGATGGCTTAATCAGTTCGATCAAAACCACACGTATATTAGTTCAATGATGAACTTACGTCCAAATTGTTCTTCAAATAATTAAGTAGTAAATGACATACCTTTGAATTAATTAAATACCATCTTTTGATAGTTGTTAAAGATGTTAGCTTGAGATCTTGCGACGCCAACACCAAAAGGAAGAAGACTCGATGAATCACACGATGGGTGATAATAGTATTTAGATCGTTAGTAGTCTTCAGAATCAATAAGGCATATGAAACCTTAATGTGAATCGAAGAGCTGATTGCTTCAGCTATTGAAAGTGAACCACCAGATCTATCTGATAGGTAAAGATAGGCATTGATAAGCCAAGAAGAAAACTCATGTCTTTATGAGTAGTAGTTGAATTGATTATGAAGAAGAATAGGCATTTAAAGCCTAGAAGAACTAATGTCTTAATGAGACACAGTTGACTTGAATTGATGAAGAAAAAGAATGAAACTAAAGTAAAGCCTTATTGGCTATCAAAACAATATGACAAAATATCCAGTCTCTGATTGGATACAAGACACAAAAAGAATATAATTTTGATATTACAATACCCATAAATAAAAAATATTTGAAATTCATTTGTTCAATTATAAATAAAAAACAAGATAGCAAGCAAGGCCTGCTAAAAACGAATTACAGAAGCATGACCTACTACGAACTAAAACATAACGGAACATATTGCCTGCAAATTATGACACTTGTGGCATAATTTTAAAAAAAAATTACATGTGGAGTTATGTCACTTAAAAATAAATTAAAGAAGAGAGGAAAAGAATAAAAAATAAAACAAACATGAGAACAAATAATTAAAATGAATTGAAAAATATGAATGCAGAGAATGACTGAGCTATTTGTCATCTTCTGAGAATGGCATTGGTGCCAAATTGACAATTGGTTGCACATAAAGATTCGTGGCAGTACGAACCTTTGCAACTTGAACCAGACTGACCCCGCCAGGGTGAATTTGTCATGGTGTTTGAAGTCCTTAACGCTGGGTGGTAAGTTTTAATGTAGTCGGAATTCTCGTTGGAAACCTGACCAACGGATTCCATATGTCCCAATTTCAAGTGTTTGGACATAGAATTCCTGTAAGCCTTAGCTAATACAGGATTAGAAAGAGAATGTCTCTTAAGAGACGTCAATCTTGAACTTGCTTGGCGAGATGCATTAGAAACCCTTTGCAGGTTTGAATTTACTAAGGCTGAATAATGCATATCTAAGGTATTAGATTGGCAGGATAAATCATTAGGAAGTCCATTGCTAAGATCCTTAGATTTATGAAGTGTAAGTTTGTTGGACCTACGAACAGACAACCTAGGAGAAGAAGGTTGGGGCAGCTTGCCCGCAAAGTACCAACCCAGTTGAGAGTTATGAATGATGGGTAGGTTAGGAGCAGAAATGTTACCCACACAATCGATTTGCGAAAAAACCTCAACACCCAACACCAAATCTACAGAATTAGGTGTGTTGAAGTCGGGATTGGCCAGTTGAAGGTTAGGCGGAATATTCCAGTTAGCGACATTAATTGGAAATCTTGGAAGCTTCGATTCTGAAATCTCCGGAACAACAATGGCAGCAGTATTACAAGATCATCGAGTTGTTCGGGACCTGATTTCTATAGAAGCAAGCTTATGTGTGCTTACTTTAGACGACAATATTCCAGTCAGCCTTGCTTGCTGCTGACAAGGAGATAGTTTTAAATGTTTAAATAGCCTTTCACTGATTAAATTACAATCAGAGCCGCTATCTAAGAGGGCAGTGGCCTCTACGGGTTGACCATACTTGTTTATCACAAACACATTTGCAGTAGGAAGTAAGCAGCTTTGATGATTATGAGAGGCTGACATAATCCCTGCAGTATTAGATATTTGTGACTCGTTCTGAGCACTATAATCGTGAAGAAGAGTACTATGTTTCTCTCCGCACACTCTGCAAGAGAACGAGCTGCAAGCCTTGGTATGACCTCTTGAAGAGTAACATACACGACATAAATGGTTAGTCCTAACAAAATTGCTACGGCTTGCAAGACTCATTGCCTTGAAAACATCACATTGGTAGACTTGATGCGAATCTTTTTTGCAACAAATACATTTGTTGACAAACTGAGCTGATTTGCTCTTAGCCGATATAGGTTGCGAATTCTGTGAAGTTGAAGGCTGATTTTTTAGAGCTGAATCCGTCATTTGCAAGACCCGGACTCTAGTCTCCAGGAACTTAAGTAGTTCCTTGAGTTCAGGCAGTCTGTCAGACTTCAGCGATGATTCCCATTCTCTAATAATATGAACTGGGAGTTTGTCTAAGATCATTTTGGAAATAATTAAGTCGGATAAATCGACATTAGTATTTAAGGAGTGCAATGCATGCACCGTGCTTATGAAATGATCTATAAATCTTTGCAGAGAGTCTGCAGAATTCTTTTCAAGAGAAGGTGGTGAAAATAATTTGTCAATGTGACTATTGGCAATCAGACGGTTGTTGTCAAATCTTTCTGACAACGTTTCCCAGGCTACATCAAATGTAGCTGAGGATACAGGAATATTCTGTATTACAGTCATGACTTCTGGCGATAAGCATGATTTTAGATATTGGAACTTGTCCATGTTAGAAATATGCTTGTGTTGAATGACAAGGGAATAAAATGTATCCCTGAACTCAATCCACAATGCAGGATCGCCTGTGAATTGAGGAAGACGGATCTCGGGAAGTTTTGGGAGTGAAGGAGTCAATTCTGTAGATGACTGGTGTACTACAGAAGTTGAGACCTGATCAGGGTCATAGAACTGTTTACTTTCAGCAATAGAACCATTTAGAAGACCTATTGCCTTATGAAAAGTAGTTTCAACTTCTTTCCTCTGAAGTTTAATTACTTCAGTCACTTCTTGCGGACTGATATTAGAATATTTGCTCTTATATTCATTAAATATGGCTTCAAATGCATTACGCATACTAATAGCTTCGAAATATGAAACCTTGTCTCGTATAACTAACGTTTGAATAGCTTCAACGTAATCATAGAACTGAGCTGCTACAATATCAATAGAAGCTAGTTTATCCATAGATTCAGCTTGAGCAGCTCTTTGCTCTGCTTCTGCCTTTTCTTGTCTAGCCCTAGCTTCTGATTCTGCTAATTCTAGTCTAGTCCTAGCTTCTGCTTCTGCAGCTTCTTGTCTAAGTTTAGCATCTACTTCTTGTTTAAGTTTAGCCTCATAAGCTGTAACTAAAGAGTTTACACGAGAAATGGCTGCAAAAACAGCCTTTTCCACTTCTTCTCTATAATCTGCTTCAGCTTCTGAATACTCAATTTGGTCAATCAGAGACTGAACATCTTCATATTTGATCAGGACTTCATTAAACTTAGCCTTACGGGCTATAACTTCATTATAGGATTCATCATCAAGATCTGTGAATGATAGAAAGGTATTGACGTGGCGAGTGATCTGTGCCTTTATAGGAATTCTCTTGGCTTTAAGAGCATTAATGTTTAACTCCTGATTAGCCATCTCTTTAGATTTACAGCTCAGATTACAATGAATATCAATAATTGCCCGCTCTTAGGGCCAAAATGACAATAAATACAATGCCCGATTACGG
Source organism: Ectobius pallidus (assembly GCA_964059195.1). NCBI lineage: Eukaryota > Metazoa > Arthropoda > Insecta > Blattodea > Ectobiidae > Ectobius > Ectobius pallidus. The sequence continues at coordinate 71,551,586 of CAXKWD010000008.1, read as the reverse complement.
ATTAAGACAAATCAGTACATAAACGTCCAATGCAATGGACGTTGAAACAATACAATATCAGGTGTGATATGTGTACTAGTGTAAGTGTTGCTGCCTGTGTAGGTTTTACAAGCATGTAAACTTATAACACTAGTTTAACAATAGATCCTCCAGCCTTCACCTCAAACATGCAGAAGACATGGAGGCAGTAACAATATTAATTATTGTTTAGTTATTGTTATGATGAGAACAATTCTGGTATATATTACAGTTCAATTCACCAGATAATAGTCCAGTTATGATTCAAGATTCGGCAATAGGAATCCAATAAATGGTCCGGAAATGATTCAATTATCCGGAAACTGGAGGACCAGTAAAATGTACGGGCAAGCTGAGAGCAAGCGGACTGTACACAAGATTCATAGGACGTAGCACTTCTTGAGATAGAGACTTAAACTATAAATAGATAAGCCAAACTTGCCCAATACATTTTAGATAGATTTCTCTGGTATGTAACAATTTATTGTCACAAACAACAATACATAAATCATGCTCAGTTTATAAATTCTGGATTCCTTGGACGTATATAATATTATTATTCATAAACACTGATGAAATTGTAGATATCACAATGTTTAATACAAATTCCTTAGTTAAAGGTCATAAATATCTTTGAGATGGCTTAATCAGTTCGATCAAAACCACACGTATATTAGTTCAATGATGAACTTACGTCCAAATTGTTCTTCAAATAAATTAAGTAGTAAATGACGTACCTTTGAATTAATTAAATACCACCTTTTGATAATTGTTAAAGATGTTAGCTTGAGATCTTGCGACGCCAACACCAAAAGGAAGAAGACTCGATGAATCACACGATGGGTGATAATAGTATTTAGATCGTTAGTAGTCTTCAGAATCAATAAGGCATATGAAACCTTAATGTGAATCGAAGAGCTGATTGCTTCAGCTATTGAAAGTGAACCACCAGATCTATCTGATAGGTAAAGATAGGCATTGATAAGCCAAGAAGAAAACTCATGTCTTTATGAGTAGTAGTTGAATTGATTATGAAGAAGAATAGGCATTTAAAGCCTAGAAGAACTAATGTCTTAATGAGACACAGTTGACTTGAATTGATGAAGAATAAGAATGAAACTAAAGTAAAGCCTTATTGGCTATAAAAACAATATGACAAAATATCCAGTCTCTGATTGGATACAAGACACAAAAAGAATATAATTTTGATATTACAATACCCATAAATAAAAAATATTTGAAATTCATTTGTTCAATTATAAATAAAAAACAAGATAGCAAGCATGGCCTGCTAAAAACGAATTACAGAAGCATGACCTACTACGAACTAAAACATAACGGAACACGCATAATGTTGTATCGACGTGAAACTTGATCAATACTGAAATCAGAAAGATGAAGAATAGAAGCATCCTGAAATCAGAAAGATGAAGAATAGAAGCATTTGAAACATGGTCCTACAGAAAAATGCTGAAAATTAGCTGGATCGATAAAATTACCAATGAGGAAGTTTATGAGAGAGCAAAAGCAGTGAAAGAAATTTGGAACCAAATAAGAAAAAGAATAATAAAACTCATAGGGCATTTACTAAGGCATCAAAGTCTTTTAAAATTATTATCGAAGGCACAATTGAAGGCAAGAATAGCAAAGGAAGAGCAAGACTACATTACATGGAACAAATTAAGGATGACATGAACTGTAAAATGTATGAAGAATTAAAAGGAAGGCAGAAAGAAGAACAGAATGGATAATCGCTGCAAACCAATCCAAGGATTGAAGACTAAAGAAGAAGAAATAAATATGTATGTAACTTACATATACCATATTTCACTGCATAATCGTCACATTTTTTAGGCCTTTTTTTCCCATGTGAAAACACAGTGTGCCCATTATGCGAGGAAAGGCTGGAACTTAACATGTTTAAGCCTACAGTAGACATACCTTACAAGTAAAGAAAAAATGTATTATTAAACTACCAGCGCACTTTATTATTTACAGTTACAGAATTATTAAACTGCATGTGCAATGAAATTACGTCAATTGTCATAACAATTTGGGGAAAGATGATCAATCTGCGAAAAAGTTAGAATTACTTTGTGTTTACCTGTAAATTTTACAATTGTGAAAATTTATTGGACATGATGTCTTGAAATACTATGTACTTCCGCAACATTATTTTATTCTTTTTTGTCCAATGATTCCTGGCTGGAGCCAGTATCGTGCATCTTTAATGCACTGTTTTCCCTCTAGTTGCATCACTATCTTGAGATCGGAACCCCGCCATCCACACCTCATACCGTCTGTTGGAAATCCCCATCTTCTTGAAGCTCCCCATCTTCTTGAAGCTCCCCATCTTCTTGAAGCTCTTTACACTGATTTTTTCATGAGAGATGTGCTTCCAACTTTGAAATGCACATGAATAAATAAGTCCCAGTGATGTGCGCTGCTGATTGTGATTGCTGTTTTATTTTGCGTCAGTCTTGTACAAGTTTTTCATTCACTGAAAACTCCCTCTTCTCAGCTCTGTTTCCATTTTCTTCTGCAAATGCTATTACTTGCAACTTAAAATTTGGGGACGCAAAAACTCTTACAGCATACTTCCTATATCTTCCCATTTTCTACAGTATACTACAAGTAACTGTAGTGTACTGAAACTGACCTGAATGGTCTTACCGCAATTCCACATGAGTTGCACCCTTATCTCTTTCTATTGTGTCAAGCTAGCGGCAGTGGTCAGCACATTCCTTAAACTTGAATGCATTGGGTGGAGGATAGCAGTGCTCTAGATTGCAGTAGTAGCGTGCCAGTTGTAAATTTCCGAATCATCATGAAAGAAATGTCAAAATATCCCTGCGACTATTATGCGAAGAAATTTGTATACACTATTTTTGGACTGAAAAATCAAGATGTGACGATTTTGTGGCGATGATTACACAATGAAATACGGTAAATCCCTTCCCTACTCATAAATAAAATCAGGTAAACTGATGTAACAAAGTGCCAGTATGTTTTTGTTTAATCAGTTATGATATCAATTATGATATGCAGAATGTTTTTTTTTTTAAATTGATTTCCAAGTTAAGCTCCAGATTTATTCATTAAGCAGGGCTTACGAAAGAACAAAGGTCTAGTTTTTTTTAATCAGATTAAAATCTTCCAGCATCAGCTGAACTGTACTTCTTCTTCTTCATCTTCCCCATGATGCCTTTAGAGCGTTGGGGGGTCCTCGATTAAGGCTTTCCACATCCTTCTGTCCTGTGCCATCCTTTTCAATTCTGATTTGCTTTTGGAGATCTTTCTTCCCATTTCCTCTATGCAGTCTTCGTATGTAGTTCTTGGCCTTCCTCTTGAGCGACCTCCTATAGGCCTTGCTTCCATGAATTGTCGTGGCTTCCTGTTCTCCTCCATCCTTGTAACGTGTCCAAACCATCTTAACTGTCTTTGGGCCAGGCGTTTTTCTACCGGGGGTTGCTGAAGTCCTTCTCTTATTATTTGATTCCGAACTAAGTCACGTCTTGTTTTCCCTGCGATTCGTCTTAAGTATTTCATTTCTGCTGCAGTTACTCTTCCTATTTCTTCCCCTCTTACTGGCCAGCTTTCACTTCCATATAGTAGTACTGGTTCCATTACTGTTCGGTATATTTTAAGTTTTGTTTCTGTCGTCAATTCTGATTTTCCAAAGATTGTTTGATTTAACTGATAATATATATTATTACATCCACGAACCCTATTTAAGACTTCATGTTTTATTTTCCCGTTTTGATGAATTATTGTGCCCAGGTATTCATAATTTCTTACCTGTTCGAGTTGTACCCCGTTACATTGGATATTTAGTTGTCCTACTGTTTCATCTGTCCTAGCCACCTGCATCACCTTGCTTTTCTCTACATTTATCTGCATTCCCTTTTCCTTTAGGTTTTCTGTCCACTCCATTACAGCCTGCTGTAATTTTGTTTCCATATCTGCTATTAACACTATATCGTCTGCATATATGAGTACTTGGCACTGTATTGGTTTCATCTTCCAGTTTCCAATTATTGTTCTATTTGTTCTTCTCTTACATACCTTAAGTACTTCATCCATTAACACTATAAACAGTAATGGGCTTAGACTATCCCCTTGTTTTACCCCTATTTCCATTTTAAATATTTCCGATTTTCTTCCTTCCAGTCTGACCACTCCTTCTACTTGTTCATACATTGCTTTAGTCAACTTCTGAAGTTTTGAACTGACTTTCCGTTTCCTTAGTGTTTCCCATATCTCTTCCCTAGGTACACTATCAAATGCTGCCTTCAGATCCAAAAACGCCAAATTAATTGCTTTCCCTCTTGACGTTACTTTCTCGCATATAGTTCTTAATATGTAGATCCAATCTTGCGTTTGTCTTCCTGGCCTAAATGCCGCCTGTTCTTCTTCTAGTTTCTCTTCTATCTGCCTTCTCAGTTTCATTTCCAATATTCTGGTAAATATTTTAGATATTACCTATGTAAGACATACTGCTCTATAGTTATCACACTTTGCCGAATCGCCTTTCTTATATATGGGCACTATGATGTTTCTTCTCCAATCTTCCGGAATACGTTCTTCTTTCCATATACATTTGAAAAGGTCTGTCATCTGCCTTATTACTGCTTTTCCTCCTATTTTTATGAGTTCAGGTGTTATTTCATCTTCCCCGGCTGCCTTTCCATTTCTCATCCTTTGAGTTGCTATTTCCACATCTATTTCATCTACTTCTTCTCTATCCGTCTCTTCCTCTTCTGTTTGGTTTGTGCTATTTCTATCATTTCTACCATTCCCTCGTCTTTCTTCTCTCTCTTTAAATTTTTCCTCATAATGCGTTCTCCAGGTTTCTAATATTCCCTCTATATTTGTTTGTAATTCACCATCTTCATTTCTTACATTCTTTATTCTTTTCCCTCCTTTACCTCTTAAATTTCTTATTGTGATCCAAAAATTTTTCTGATTTTCCTGGAAGCTGTTTTCTACCTCCTTCCCAAATTCTTCCCAACTTATTTTTTTTGCCTCTGCAACTATTCTTTTCGCCTCATTTCTTTTAGCCTTGTATTTTTCTAGGTCTCGTCTTGTGCCTGTATTAATATAGCGTTTCCAAGCATCTTTTTTCTCTTTGACTGCATTTTTTACTTTCTCATTCCACCACCTTGTACATTTCTTATTTGTTCCTACCTTTTTCTTTCCACAAATTTCCTCACTTGTCTCCTTTATTATTGTCTTAAACAGCTGCCATTTTGTTTCAACATCCTCTTCCATCCTCAATGGTGTTTCTTCAAACCTTTGTGCTAGTCTTCTTTGGTACTCGTCCTTTTTCCCCTCTTTTTGTAATTCCTCGTACTCTATCCTCTCATGGTAGTTCTTTTTCTGTTTCCGAGGCTTTCTTAATCTGGTCTCTGCCACTAGTAATTTGTGATCCGTATTTATTTCTGCTCCTCGTATCACTTTTATGTCTCTTATGCTTTTATGATTTTCTTTCTGGTATATAATGTAATCTATTATACTGTTTACATTCCTTCCATCTCCTTCAAATGTTATTTTGTGTATGTTTTTATGGTTGAAGAACGTATTCCCCACCAGTAATCTGTTTTGAACACAAAAGTCTAATAGCCTTCTTCCATTCCCATTGATTGTATTCTCCCCATTGTATCTTCCCATTACTCCGTGTCCCAATCTATAGTCATTTCCAACTCGTGCATTGAAATTTCCTATTATCATTATCTGATTTTGCTTTATTTCTGCTTTTTCTACCTACTGTTGGAGTATAAAATAGAATTGTTCTTTTTCTTGTTGGATGTCATCTTCTGTGGGTGCATATACTTGGATAATACTTATTCTTTATTCTAATTCGATTTCTATGGAGATGATCCTAGAATTTACTGCCGACCAATTTATTACTTTCCTGTCTATTCTTTCAGAGACTATTATTCCAACTCCTTCTTTTGCTCTTTCTCCTCTCGGAACCCCTGAGTATCTAAGCACATAACCTTTGTCCAAAATATTTTCTCCACTTGTTCTCTTTCTCACTTCACTTATTCCCAAGATCTCCATTTTGTACTTTTCCATCTCCTCCACTATCTCTACCTCTTTCCCATTTATTGTTTTAATGTTCCATGTTCCTAATCGTATTTCCTGATTCTTGCTATGTCGTCTCCATTGTGTCTTTCCTATTCCGAGGCCCTCTATATTTCTCTGAATCCTGTCTACTCTGCGTGGGGGATTAGCCCAACGGCAGAGACCCGGTGGTTGGACTTCTTAGCCTCCGGAGTCATTGCTAGATTTTCTCTCGGGGTTTTCTCCCCAAGCCTTTACAGAGCCAACTGTTAACTACAAGGCAGCAGTGCTGATTTTGGTCTGCCCCGGGTATTTTATTTCCCCGGTACCCACCATATCTGGTGAGCTTTCCCCTATCCACCACCCGGGGAGGCACCCGATGGGAGATCAGCAACTCCACACGGGTGAACTGTACAGATTTGTGATATCTTGACAATCACACACTCACATAAAAAAAAAAAAAATCAAATTGGCCGGTTTCGGGATTTGAACCATGGAACTCCAGAATGTGAGGCCAAGACATTACCATCTCAGCTACCTGGGTCAGTTTACTTAAACCTTAGAAACCAACATTACTTATGAGATAACCTACTATTATACTGTGTTTTGAAACGCCTTTTTTTTTTTCCATGAACAAAGGCTCAACATAATGTTCTACATAATGGCACAAAAACAGCACAGTGTAGTTGAATATGAATTTTTTTGGTAATTTCCTAAAATGACTGTTCAAGTTAATGGCAATAATAAAATCATGTGTACTAGTTTATAGAATAAATACATATATCAAATATCAAGTATATTTATTAATCTATATGCATATTAAGTTATAATATAGTCTTGTGGTTGTTTGCTCATCTGTTGTTGTGGATCATACTTTTGTGGTCGAAATCCAGTCACTCCATATCCTGAATAACTCCATAACTGTATAACTCTTGGAACCCTTAGTGTATAATTTAGTTTGTGCTAAAATAAATGATTTGATGAATGGAATTAACGTTGCAGCATCTCTTTTCTTCATTTGTAACACAAAGCATTCTTTGGTTATCTGTCATTACCTCTGAATCCCTAGATACCCTCTTTTTTTTATAAATTAATAGTTTTCTGGTACAGTATTTTTTTATGTATGTATGTTACCGGCAATGTGTGAAATCCGGCATTCTATAGAATGCCTAGGTAATGTATAGACTGCCAAAATCGAACATCAAAATATGAAATGATTGATATTTTATACATTGCCTAGGCACTGTAATTTAGTCTCAACAAATTTAAGGTAAAAATAAAAAAACAATTATATTACAGTACTTAATGATCAAATTTTATAATTTTTGCGTCTTTCCCAGACATGAACTTGCTAACAGAGCGGTCAGCCGAACAGAAACAGTCATAAGCAACTTGCCTATAGACCTAATGATAATTAAGATGCTTGTATGAGAAGTATGCATATTAATTAATAAAAGCTTCTCATGTTGTGCCCTTTTAACACTTTGGGTAAATGGTACTGGTCATTCTGTATAATGCCTAGGAATTGTATAAAATGCCTAGGAAAAGTGTGTAACATTTTCACAAAAAAGTGTATTTCATAGTTTGCCTAAAACTATCAGGCATTGATTACTGGGATTTCACACAATGCCGGAAACATATGTATGCCTTCATCTAGCTCAACTGTATGACCGGAACCATCTATAGTTTCAACTGGTTTGCAATAATAACACATTATTTGCATCTTCTTGCACTTCCATCTTTTAGAACTGTTGAAATCACACTGAAAGCTGTATACCACTTGGTGGCACTAGTAGTACTGATTATATATTCAGTATTATGAGTTGTCTGCAGGGCGCAGGATCAAACCCGGCCGCGGTCGATGGATTTTTCAGGACGTAAAAATCCTGGGCATGGAGTCCTCCGGGAGGGACTTTAAGCTGGGGGTCCCGTGTCGTAGATTTACGGCATGTAAAAGAACTCCAAGCCTAAATTAGAGCCTCTGGACAAAATTTCTCGGCCCTTTCACGTCCAAGAAATACTTAGTTTCCAGAGGGGGGTTGCGAGGCGATGGGCTTACCACCTGTCCCTTTACCCTCTCTCGGAAAATAAGCATATCAAAATTAGTATAAGTAATGAAACCTCCACTTGGAGGCCCCTTCGCCCCACCTGGGGATCATAGGGTACCAGATACAGAGATACAGAATACAGATTATGAGTTGTAGAATAATAAGACTTTTTTGTTGTGACTGACTGATTTTTCATCCCAAAAGCAAACACTGATTCCCATAATTCTCCTCTTATTAGTGTATTCCATCTAAACAATAATTATTGCATAAAATGGACAATAGAGATATATTTAATATGGAAAATAAATGGTTTAAAAATACTTGTGATCAAAACTTGTGTTTAAAAAAGGTAGATAGACTAAATATAGGCTACACATTGACTAATTGCATGAATTCTGTTGGCTAAATGGTAATTGAAATGCTCCTTGTCATTTTTTTTATTTAAATCTTTCATTTTTACATGTCCTTTCGTAAATATTGTACTGAATTTTTTCTTTGTAAAGATCTGTTCTCATCATTATGTAATTTTTATATTGTGTGTGTTTTCTGTTTTTTATATCAGTAGGCTTTAGTATTATTTAAGTATTTAATATTAGTATTGTAAGGATGTTGTATTATTATAAGAAAGATAATATTGTAACTAGGCAATGTGCCTGTTGTGTTGTCAAAATAATAAATAAATTTAAAATATATAAAATATAAAAATTGATTGGTCATATCATTAAAATATTCAATCTATTTCCAGGTATATGATGGCAGAGATACTTCTGCAAAGAAGTTGGGTCGTTACTGTGTGAATCCGCCTTTACTACTGAAGTCAACACAGAATCATTTGTATATTAAATTCAGATCAGATTCATCATATGAGGGTCGAGGTTTCTACATACGTTATGAGACAGGTACTGATTATGAACGGTTAACAATTTTTTTTTTCAGACTGGTACACTCCAGTGCATGGAATCTTTCTGATATAATAGGCATATTTTATGTTGGTAAAGGAATATACAACTACCTTGGCTAGGCCCACTCCCCCTCCTGTGCATATCCTTTTTTCACATTGGCAGCTATACAGTAAAGGCTAATCCTCACCTCACTCCTTCTGCCCTGAACCTGAAACCAACATGTGTTCATAGGTTAACGTTTGAGTGCCACGCTTTGTACATCACACCTGTACAAGAGTCGGACTCGTCCAGGAACTGGTGTGGACTTGCATTGTAAGGCATGTCCTCCAGCTACTGAAATGAAATATTTCCATACTCCACCCCCATTTCACTGCACACCTGGCTAGGCCTGAGTGTTGTTCATAAACTAATGCATATGATCAGACAAACTAATGTAATATTCATGTTTTACTTTTCACAGTCTGCAATACTGAAGTCAAAGGTCTTACAGGCGTTATTGAGAGTCCCAACTTCCCTTCTAATTATCCTGATGTCTTGGACTGTACATGGAATATTACTGCACCAAAAGGCAACAAGATCAATGTGACATTTTCACATTTTGAACTTGAATCTTCTAACCGATATTGGTATTCGCCAGTACAGGAGCAAGCCACTAATTGTGACCATGATTATCTTGAGGTATGTATACTTAGGCATCGAAGTTGATGAGTCATAGAACTAAATTAAATTTTCTTGATTTTTCACTGCTGGAAAATTTATCAAGCACCATTTCAAGCACTGCTTGCTTTGCTGCTGTAGCTGGCAGGGACAGCACTGCCAACTTGATCAGCTGTTAGTAGCTAAGCAAGCTAAGCTATGCGTTCATGCCAGCTTGAGCTGCATAGGCAAAAATTCAGTGTTAGTTTTGTGTATACTTAGACAAAACAGTAATGGCATTTCGGTTTTGCGATTTTCCTTTCGCATTTCATGAGTCAGGATATTCAATTAAACTTAGCAATATTTATGATCAGACTTGGTTTAGTAGGATGTAAGTGGAGGTATTTCTCACTAAGTTTTGTGCATTGGAAAAGTGGAAATTATATTTTAACATCAGTCATTTGATCAGTTTCATGTTTGGATTCTGTAGAAGTATTAGAGCTGCTTACTTCTAAAAGTGATTAAATATTTTCATATATACAAATCTTGGGATTTTGTTTACAAGGTTACTAAGGCAAGTATTAATGAATTTCATATCCTCTAGTGCTGATAAATATGAGGAATATAAAAGTTTAAGTTTCAGCCTTAAGCACTAGTACAAAATAAGAAACCTAACACGATATTGGAGCTGAAGACGTAGAAAGTATATAGATTTATATTTTACTGTTATTTATTGTTTCATAACTGTTTTTGATATACAATATAGTCATAAGGATAAAATTACATATCATTGCATATAAAGCTTAGTAGCTTATTTATAACTAAATTTTGTTATGCAATATAGTCGTAAACACGTTACATTTACATTAATACATTACATTAATAATAAATAATATTGTTATACAAGTCTATTGTATTGATATAATATATGAACATAATTATATCAATATGTCAAGTAATAAAATTTAATATTAAAATCTTACACAATTAATCACATTTAATTGCAGTCAAGTAATAAAAAAATTTTTATATTAAAATCTCACACAATTAGTCACACTTAATTACAGTCAAATAATAAAATTTTCTATTAAAATCTTACACAATTAGCCACACTTAATTACAGTCTCATCAAAATATGAGTACAGTAAAATACTTAGTTTTCAAATAACTTATCTTTAAAAATTGTGATATATTACCTACGAAGGTTAATATTTATTGGATAATAGATTTTTACTGTTTTTTGTTTATTCTTATACTTTCATATTTCATTGCTTAGTTCAATTATAGTGATGGAATCATAAGCAAATCTATTAAATGGATGAACTATAAGGTTGTGATAGAGTTGTTTTTGTAATATCACTACTTCACAATTGAAGATGATTACATATTCAGTATATTTTTTAATTTTAGATAGTCCAAATATCTTTATATTGATAAGTAGTAGGTGTAAATTAATACAAGTTTAAGTTGTCTTGAACTGTTGTATTTGTATCTAGTTTTAACTTCGTTCTCAGCTCAATATAATGTGTTGGTTCTTTTAAAAATCCAAAATCTTGAAATGCATTTCGGCATCAGTTATGCCATCATCAGTCGTAATATCCAACACTAAAATTAAAAAAGTTTATTAACAAGTTTAGAAAAGTAGATCACATGTATGCCTTATTAGATGGAATAATAAAAATGTAGTTATTAAAGTATTCTGTGTAGTGTTAAATAACACTGCCCAACAAAAAAACATTTTTTAAATGTTTCCTTCACTTCATGAGTCAATTCTTACTAATTTTGGGTTGAGAAAAACGAATATGACAAAGAAAATCTTTTATTAGCTCTAGTTTCTGAGATAAACAATAGGTGAAAGGTTTTAATTTTAAAGGATTAAGAGAAAAGGGTAGATTTAACATTTATAAATATTAATTATATAATGTGCTAACAACATTAAAAGTGTGACCGTTCTTTTATTAATAACAGTTAACATCCTAAATTGATTAAATAAAACCTACCATGCCGTTGGATCTGCAGAGAATCAATTGGTTGCTTCATGAGATCGCTGTCTTTTGGCTTTTTCTCTTGTGAGTTCAGGAGCATCCCTACACACAAACCAGCAGTAATCCGCAAGCATTAGGGGCACTGATATCTCCGTTCTATCACAGAAATATCCTGATGGAGCCTTTCTCCATGCTCGTCACTGACAGCTCCACAACTAGGTGGGAAAAAATTGAGATCGGAGTGGAAAAAATGCATTTTTTGGGACATGTTGCATCTGAGTTGATGGTATTTTTGTAGAAGTACTGTCGCCAACTGAGTGTAGTCGTCATCTCTTTTACTCCCTAAAAATCCATGCATAACTCCCTTGAGAGCTTCCCAAGCTGCCTTTACTTCCCCTTCCAAAAGTAGGTCGAACGCAGGAACCTTTACAAGTTGATGTATTTGTGGCCCAACAGAGATGCTTTCCTTGACTTTTGCATCACTTAATCCAGAAAATTTCTCTCTAAAATATTTAAAAGCCTGGCCTTCTTAGTTCATGCCTTTGACAAAATTCTTTATCAAACCCAGCTTGATATGTAGAGGTGAAAGAGAAACATCTTTTGGATCCACAAGAGGCTCGAATGATATCACTCAACTCCGATTGGCTCAATCTGTGCGGTTGATCATCTTTCACTTCAAAATCAGGATCATGGGGTGTTGAAGGCTTGTTGAGTTCTTCTTCTTCCACACTGCCTTCATTTTCTATTTCCAACTCATAATTTTGGGGTGGAGTAGGAACTGGTAAACTGAATGTGGAATAGGTCGAATAGCCCATGCATTATCCTGGTCCCCTACCTTCATACCAAAATAATGTTGGTATGCAGTCTTCACAAAAGGCGTCAGTTTGCGTTTCTGTGACAAAAATGTTATTTCACCACAAATGTAACAAAAATTCTTCACTAAATTTACACATTTCCATGGCATGTTGATGTAAAAAAATTTGCTCTTTAGAACTCTCCAAAACAAAAATTCTGCACTAATTACAACAGCTACTCCGAAATTCACTGTCACAACAATGGTGTTTACGTTTGTAATCTACCCACAGCTAGACTACTGTTGTATTTTGACAGTTGACAATTGTGCCAACATCCAAAAACAAATTTTCTCGAAACTGAAAATTTTGACTATAGAGAATATAAAATGTCACTGTATCTCCAAAACAAGAGCTAATCGGTAATTTCTATGGTGATTTCTGAATTCAGCAGGTGAAAATACATAAGAATCAGCTATTTTCGAGCCCGAAACATTTCCATTGTTGGGCAGTGTAATGCAGAGGTGATGTTATTGCTGTAATTATTGATATCTAGAATTTAATTAGTGTTTATCTATTCTTAACTGTTTTGAAATTTTACTTACGTTATTGTGGAACTGTTGAGGTGTGCTCTATGAGTAAGCAGTTTAGCTACTAGTGAGAGTATTAGAGTGTGTGGGTGAAGTCATACGTAGGCATGTTTCAAAAAGTTCATTTTGGTTAACTATGTTTTCGTTAATCAAGTTATGTTTATGTTTAAAAATTTCATACATTTCTAGCGTGTTTAGTTTATGGCTTTTGTTCTGTAGGTGTAGTATTTCTAGGGACGAATTTATTGTACTAAGAGAATGGTTGTTTGAATTTAAATGTTTAGCATAGGCGGATTTTTCTCTATTAAATTTGAAATCACTTACGTGTTCTGCAAATCTTTTCTTGAATGTTCGACCTGTTTGTCCGATATACACTAAGTTGCAATCCGTACATTTCAGTTTATAAACACCACATTGTTCAAAGGGATCATTATTATTATTAAGTTTATTTCGTAGTAATCTTTGGGTATTTTTATTGGCTCAGAAACTGATTTGTATGTTATCGGATTTTAATGGTTTTATTATTTTGTGTATTTTCTGGTCTGTGTAATTGAAAGTGATATATTTTTTAGAGTTAGCTTCCTGTTGTGTGTCTGGTTCTAAACGTGATACTGGGTTTTTACTTCTTAGGATTTGTTTCTTATTCTTATTTAAAATATTGAATACAGTGGATTTTTTGTAACCATTATTAATTGCTATTTGTATTATGGTTTGTAGTTCTTTGTTATAGTCTTTTTTATTCATGGGGATATTCAGTAATCTATGAATTAGATTTCTTATAGCAGCTAATTTTTGATTGTAAGGGTGGTTAGATTTGTTGTTAATAATATTATCTGTAAATGTTGGTTTTCTATAGATACTGAAACTTAGACATTTGTTCGTGAATTTTATGCTAATATCAAGATAGTGTAATTCTTTATTCTTGGCTGTTTCAAGGGTGAAATGCAGGTTACTATGCATGTTATTAAATTGTTGTAGAATTTGATTAACGTTTTGAGTTTTGCAACATAAAATCAGATCATCTACAAATCTTCCATAGAAAGTTACGTTATTTTGGATTATTTTATGTATGAGTGTTTCTTCAATTTCTTGTAAAAAGGTTTCGGATAAAATACTGGATAGGGGAGATCCCATAGCTAGTCCATCTGGTTGTTCATATAGTTTGCCATTAAATTCGAAATAATTTTGATTCAAAATTGTATTAAGGAAATTTGTTAATTGATCTGCATACTGTGTGCTATCTCCGTTATTAACTAAACGTTTGTGTATAATTTTGAATGTTTCTTGGATAGGTACATTTGTATATAGATTTTTGATGTCTAAAGATATAATTGTTTCATCGTTATTAATTTTTATGTTTTTTATTTTATTTACTAGGTCAATTGAATTCTTTAGTGTGTAGGTATTTTTTAGTTCTAATTTGTGTTGTAATAGTTTTGCTAGTTTCTTGGAAACTTTATACGAAGGAGCATTAATGAAGTTAACTATTGGTCTAATTGGTTCACCTTCTTTATGTAATTTAATTTGGGCTTTTAGGTTAGGTGGTTTTGGATGCATGGTTAAGCAAGATTTACGTTCATTGTCATTGAGAATGAGATCATTTGTTTTGATGGCTTTTTTAATTTGATTGTAATATTTTTCAGTGGGATCTTTATTAATTTCGTTTATGTTATTTTCATTGAAGAATTTTAAGGTTTTTGTTATGTAATCGTCTTTATTTATAAGTATGATGGAATTTCCTTTGTCAGCTTTTGTGTTAATTATATTATTTTGTTTCATTTTTTTATTCAGGTTGGTGATTGTTTTTAACTCTTTGTTTTTATTGTTATGGGTATCTATAGTTGTGTACGCTTTTTTTAAATTATCAGCAACAGTAAAATATAAATCTATATACTTTCTACGTCTTCAGCTCCAATATCGTGTTAGGTTTCTTATTTTGTACTAGTGCTTAAGGCTGAAACTTAAACTTTTATATTCCTCTTACTAAGGCAAGTTTATTGAATGACCAGGTAAATCTATAAGGTTTTCTTGCCTATTCGATGCAAAGATTGATTCAAGAGACTCATGTCATCTGATATTGCCAGTCAATCTACATCATCAGATAAACCAGCGGTTCCCTAACTTTTTTATCCTGGGACCCACCTTCACCTAGAAATTTTTTTCGCTACCCCTACTACATAACGATAATCAATATAGGCTATATAAAATACAGCACCTGTTTTTCATATGCCTTTCAATAGTTTTATTGTGTTCAAATGCCTTATATTCCCTATATTGAAAACAAGTTTAATTTTCCTGCCCTTTTTGCGGCCCACCGAAATTGCTCCCATGACCCACCAGTGGGTCGCGACCCATAGTTTGGGAACCACTGAGATAAACCATCAACTTCAATTACCTGCTCATTATGTGGAAAACATTTCACTACTAGAGGCATTAATATTAATTTAGCTAGGAGCCATTCATCTTCACAAGACTCTTGTACACTTGATGAGGATGAATCAAATTTTAGTAATATCTCCACAAATATAACTATACAGATTAACTATGATAATAAGAGGGTTTTACCCATATTAGATGAATCAGTTTCATGCCCCTACAGCAACAAAATGTTTGTAAGTAATCATGGAGTAGCTATCCACATTAGCAGAGCTCATCCTGACATTGACAGAAGTATACTTCTAGATAAACAAAATAAATCGTAG
The DNA here is from genome assembly GCA_964059195.1 of Ectobius pallidus. Lineage (NCBI taxonomy): Eukaryota > Metazoa > Arthropoda > Insecta > Blattodea > Ectobiidae > Ectobius > Ectobius pallidus. Next base: position 71,535,848 of record CAXKWD010000008.1, on the reverse strand, counting down.
ATAATGGGAGAATAACAGTACTAATGCTGAGGAACTCACATCTTGCTCCTCTAAGACTGGAGATTTATATAATTATAAGCAGGAATTTATTCAATCGAAGCTGAAGTTTTCAAGCAGTTCCGATATAAATACATTTGACCAGGATGTCAACAGTTTTACACAATTTCTAGCCATCGCTATATCCAGTTTACCTGGACCCGAACATCCAGCCACAAAGTATTACGATGCAAGGATTAATAAAAGAAATATAAACACTTAACGTAAAAATGCCAATTGCTCGAATCCAGAAAGGGCAACTAAGAAGGACCGAGAAAAGCTTCAAAATAAATATAAATACCAATTGACTCAGTTTAACTATTATAATCAAAGGCGAAAGGCAATTAGATCCATTATTGAAAATGATAAGCCACAATGTAAAATTAATACCAGGAAGTATATGACACTTTCTCTTCACATTTTTCAAATAAAAATAATAATATCAGGAAAGAATATGTTAGTTCTTCATCTGACCGAGAGAGGGAAGATGACCTTTTTGAAACTAAAGTGTGGAAAGAAGAGATTTCATCTGTAGTTTCTGCTATGGCTGTTGACACTGCCTGCGGTCCTGATCACATCTTCATGAGGATTATTAAGGATGATATGGTTATGGAGATAATTTCTCTTATTGCTACATATATGTTAGACTCTGGACATGTACCATCAACTTTAAAAAATGCAAGGACAATACTTATTTACAAAAAAGGCGATGTCAATGACATTAAAAATTGGCATTCAATTACTATATATTCTGTTGTTCGTAGAGTTGTTGAGAAAGTATTAGACAAACACCTACAAGAATGTGTGGCATTTAATGAAAATCAACGGGGGTTTAATAATTCACCTGGTACTTTAATTAACACCTCCCTTCTTAAATGAATTCTAGCTGATGCTAAACTTAAAAAACAAAATGCCACCATTGTCTTTTTGGATTTAAGCAAGGCATTCGACAATATAGGTCATTTGCATCTTTGACACACCCTACAATCTCTACCACTGTCTATTTTTGAAGACGTTCATATATCTTGTGTTGCTGCTGTTATATATGTTTCCTATCTGGGTGTTAATTTTGCCGACTCTTGCATTTTTGATCTGCCCTCACATCACTCAAGACGAAACTTCATTTATTATGGACTGCTACACCACTGCTACATCCTGACCAAAAATTCAATATTTTCAATTCTTCCATTTGTCCATCATTGATTTATACATTTCGAACTGTTAAAAATAATACTTATTTATTGAATACAAACTGAGAATGAATACATCGAATCCCACACAATGCACATTCTTACAGAACCAAAGCAATGACCCATCTCTCTTGTGCTTACACATGCACGCTACGAACTACCATCTTGATCTTGAAGACTCTCTTGCATTCTTCGTACTCATTTCTCCTTGACACTCAAACATTCTCGATACTCGATCACTTACGATATAAATGTACCATAATTCAACAGAAACAGCTCCGCTTGGTAATATACCTCAAACCTTCCTCACTAATGCTGACAAAATGATAAGGGGCGCATTGAAAGAAATACTCTAACTAACAATAGACACCCCCGACTCAATGATATATTGTCATAGAAAATTCGAGGGCCTTGGTTTATTCAGAGCTACATGGGAGGCTGTTCTGCAAGAATCAGTGGACTTAGATGTTTACTTAACAGTGGAAATCCATATATAATGAATACCTGCTCTGTTACTGGAAAATGTCGTGATTGTTTACATCAGTTAAATGTGTTGCCACTGGAGTCATTTATTAGCAACAAAGATCATTTCATCGATCCTCATAAGTTAAGGATAGCACTTCGAGATGAAGAATATAAGGCTTGGTGTGAGCTGTCTTACAAGGGTAAAGGAATAATTCTTTACAAAGAGTATACACTCACAAACAAGTGGATATGGCATCATAATGGACTATCCAGCTCTCAATGGAAGGATGCTATAAAGATGATGTGTAATGAGCTGCTGTGCGAGCTGTGCCAGGGAGAAGTCAGGACAGTAACCACCGTCGGCGTTGCCACAGCGAAATTGGAACACTGTCTCACATCCTAGGCTTCTGTCAGCATGGAAAGGCTCTCAGAAATTCGCATCATCATACCATTCAACACATTCTTGCAGAATCCCTCCAAATGGCTGGATACATAACACACGAAGGAGTTCCTGGAATTGCTACTCAAGGGAGCACAAGGCGTATAGATATAATCACCTTTGGGCCTGGCTCAAAGAAGGCTTATATACTGGATCCAACCGTTCATTTTGAGACCAGTTCAGCCAAACCTATAGAGGTTAATGAGGAAAAGAATGGCATTTACCAACCAACAGTGAAGAGAAATATAACCAAAATGAAATTGAAATTTTTGGGCTCCTTTTTGGTGCTCGAGGAACTATTCCTTTGTTTGTGGTCAACACTTGTTTTAAGCTGGGCATATCCATGGAAACAATAAAACAGACCAGCCTTTTAGCATTAAAGGGTTCAATAGCCATTCTGAGGTACCATTTGTATGAAACTATAAATAATATTTTATACCCGAAGGAAAATGTCTTATTGTATATCTATTAAGTTTTTTAACTTTGTTGATTGTTATTGTGTAATCATTTCAGATATATCATTGTTAATAGTCTTGTCTAGATGGTAAGCTTTGTCTTTTCGGCAGCCTTGTAATCAAGGAAGCATTTAAAATAAAAATCTGTCAAATTAAAATATTCTAATGTGCAACGCATTAGAATGTTTTAATATTTTGGGAGAGGGCTGTAGCCCCTGGTGTGTCTTCACTCCCCAAGAAGCTTCAGGAACTTTGTTGTGGAACTGATTGACATTTATTTCTGGTGAATTTCTAAAATGTTGCACAGACTTATAAAAAACCCTGTGTTATAGTATTATTTCTGTCCACTTATTGAAAACAAAACACATTAAAACTAGATTTTGCTAAAAAGCTAATGAACAGTTAGCATAAAATGGGTGTTCTGCTGATCAGTCTAAAAATCTTAGAAAATAAATTGGCAATGTCATTATAAATATGTAATTTTTTTTTTATGCAGCTGAAGGAAGGTAATGGATTCTCTCCACCTGTAGCAATGCTAATGGAAAAGAAATGTGGAGCAGTAATTCCTCCACCTATTCATTCAAACATGGATCATGTGTATGTTCACTTTAAGACAGATGTTTCACGTTCTGCCTTAGGTTTTAGGCTAGAATGGCTCATAGATGGTAAGTACTTTATCATTAAATTTTTTGTAATTATAAAGTACAGTAAACTCCTGATTATTCATGTGCAGATTATCCTGTTTCCAGGTTATTCTTACATTTCTTTTTTCATTGTCTTTTATCCTCTCATTTTTTGTTTAGTTGTGAATTATAGATAGATATACAGTGAGTCCCACGCAAGAGTTGGCCAACGACGCGGGTTCCTGCGGCACGGCGGGCACAGCTCCAACTCCCGAGTGATCGGGTGAAATATCTACGGTAATAAAGCCGCGATCGGTGTAATGATTCAGGTTCTCACATTTACAGTTAAAATTACAATGAAAATAAACACGTACCTTATCACAAGAGATGTTGGAAATGTTCTCCTCTTGCATCCACACAACACTGGCACCTTTTTAGGAAATTTTCTTTCTCACGCATAAGTTCAGCTTCCGAGATAAAGTTAATTTCTCTTGTGATATTGTCTTTAAGTTCTTCTAATGTGTGGGAAATTGGCCTATACACTTTATTTTTCAAGTTTTCCCATAAATAATATTCACATACTGTTAGAAGAACTTAAAGACAATATCACAAAGGCCTATCACAAGAGAAATGAACTCTGTCTCGGAAGCTGAACTTATGCACGTGAAAGAACAATTCCTAAAAAGGTGCCAGTGTTGTGTGGATGCATGAGGAGAACATTTCCAACATCTCTTGTGATGAGGTACATGTTTATTTTCATTGTAATTTTAACTGTGAATGTGAGAACCTGAATCATTACTCCGATCGCGGCTTTATTAGCGTAGATATTTCACCCGATCGCTCCGGAGTTGGGTCTGTGTTCGCCACGCCGCAGGAACCCGCGTCATTGGCCAACTCTTGCATGGGACTCATTGTATTAGCATTCATGAACCACAGATTATTGTCTCTGTTGGACATTACATTTGAGTGCCCGACTTTTGACATTAAACCAATAAGAGATTGGCTCACCCAGGGTAGATGTGAAACACATAAGAAAGGAGCATCATTGCCAACCTTAAATAAAGAAAAAACACTAGAAGAAGCCAGAAGCATTGGAAAGTTTTCATACACTTGACTGCATCTATTTCAGTAGGGATGAAAACAAAAACTCACATTCATTACTTTTTAAAACATTGTCAAGTGCCTTCCGTTTTAATGAACCACATTATTTTTGAGCATCAATGTCATGTCACATCTAAATGCCAGGTTGCCCAAAGGGGTCTCTTTGGTCTGCTCTTGGACATAAAGCAGCTTGCCCCTGCTATGGCTAATCAGCTGTACAGTGTCATCAGTTAAGATGAAACACCTTTTATCCCTAAAATGGCATTTTCCAGGAGACAAAAAATAGTTACATGCAGGATATCAATGAAATTATATCATTGGATCTGTAGTCTCAATAGCACTACATTGAAATTAAATACAGTGAACTCCTTCTCATTTAATGCATTCATTGAAACTAGAATAGATACATGATCCCATACATGATTAATTGCCACTTCAGTCGGTAATTTGTTTCTTCTGAGTTTACATTACAATTTATTACACCACCAAATTGATTATTTATTATTCACATACGAAACTTCACTAGAAACATATTTTATTGAAATTCCACAACTATAATTTAAAAATCCTTAATTTTGGAGTTTTCTCTTCTTAACCCTGTCACATCCTTGTCAGTGTTTAGACTTTTAGAAGGCACTAGCACACTGAAAACTGACTTTATTAATTTATTTACTTACTAATTTAGTAGCCGTTAATTCAAATTTTACAGCTCTGATTATGAGAATGCTGTATTATCAAGACTCGGAATATCGAGACACTACTGTACCGAGAAAAATGTTTAAATTCAGAGCATACACAATCTACTTATATTTTGATAACACTGATTTCTCCTTCAGGTTGTGGTGGAGTCCTTCGAAAACCAAGTGGAACATTCTCGTCACCAAACTACCCAAGAGTATATCCAATCAACACAGAATGTCAGTGGACAATAATAGTAGACTGGAATCACAGCATTGAATTGACAATTAAAAATTTCAGCATGGAAACTAGGACTAATTGCAACTTTGACTCTCTGTCGGTAAGTCAACCATATAATACACACCTTCCTTAGTTATATCATATGGGAACAAATGGCTCACAAGGTGGCTGGCCGGTGTGCTACACCCACTGAAAGTGAAACTGATAACTTGGAAACCACACAAAGTTCTTAAAATCAAAATATTTATCAGTATAATTACCTATAATGGTAGAAATTTTTTACATTTATGATGGTAATGGAGTTTTGAGCTTTTCTTCATTGAATAATTTTTGTAGTTATAATAATTTATTTTGTTTGAGAATAATTATGGCTTTTTGGTTAATAATAATCACTTGGGATATTGTATCCACATCTCCACAGAACTTTGCATTTGGTCCCCAACTATTTTAATTTTTAATTTTGCCCATTTTGGTGAATTTATTATGTCATAATTCCAAATACTATTACAGGAATTATTTATCTTGTGTTATCCCATGATAGGAATTTATGGATAACCTTGACTTTGTATTATTTCATTTTTCAAGTTTGTTAGCTCGCCTTGCTGAAATTAGCTTCACATGTATTTCCGCCTGTGGTATTTCTTTAGGAGTGTGTTTGAATCTTTCCCCAGTTTTGTCTAGTTCCTCTTCAATAAGTGCACATCATCATAACTTTTGCTTCTTGTTGAAAACAAATGCCATTTCATAAATTTGTCTCAGTTTTCCATACAGTTTTCCTATTTGGCACAAGTGTCCTCATAATTATTTTAAAAATCACTTCCTACATTCCCGGAAAAAAATCATTCTTTGTTGTAAAGTGTTCATATTATGCTGAGTTATTCCTAAAACTACAGAAAATAGCTAATATCTGAACAAAACACTAATAACAATAACATAAGGTAAAAAGCACTAACATAACAATACAGCACTATAGCAGGTTCTAGTACTGGTACATTAAACCATGAGCAAACTGAACTCTAGATTCTGTAAGACTGACAAAAATTACTAGTCATGCATAAAGCCATGTGAATCTGCATTCCCTTTAAGCTGGTCTGCCGTCACCCAGATTTGGTGAGCATAGAAGGAGCCTGCTGTATGGTAATTTGAATATGTTGTAGGAACAAGATAATAAAAATTATTTATAGGTATAAAACTGCAGAGAGAAAAATTCATTAACTCTGCTACAGATAGACATAGCACCACCGTCTGTCTCATTTTATAGAGGAAGGATGAATGTTTGTTCCATTGTTGTTCTGGTATTTGTGGAGGCACGCAATGTGAACCTACACTTTTTTACTGTCCAAATTTGAAATATTTCTATTAAACAGGATCATATCTCAGAGACTGACCATCTAATCTAAGCGAGCAAAGTGTTGTTTGAAGAGGAATAGGCCCATATGTGTTACAACTCTTCATGAGCTCTAATGCCCAGTTCCAGAAAAGCAAATCAGTTTTGATCAGAGATTGATGGGAGTTTGACCAGAGTTTGATCGGCGATCAGTTACAATCGGGTTGCACAAACAACAATCAGTGTTAACAGGTGATCAGATCTCTGGTCAGAATTGATCACCCATATTTTGCTGGTCAAATAATGATTCTCCAATCAACTTTGCTGGTAATGTGTTTGTAAACAGAGCTAGGCCTATGAAATCTGTTTGTATGCTTAATTGAATAGAAAAATACGCCTACGGTATATAATATTCCTTTCGCCAAAAGATCGTGTTCTACACACGATTCATACAGAATTCATGTGCAAGGGGAATAAGTTACACACAGCACTGTAAGCAAAGACTCCTTATCTAAACAAGGTATGCAATACGTAAGTAAAGATAAAAACCACAATAGCCTACTTTTCCATCATAATTTCACTTGTGCATAACAACTCTGTATATGGGTATTATCCAAATCTCACTAGGCATATACTTCTTACGTTCTAGGCCTTTCTGGACTGCATCTACTGAAATCTGAAGCAATGTTTTACCAGGCATTCTCTTTCTGCTTTGCCCAAACTGCATCGGTCTTTTATTTTTATTGATGCTCGTGTAACCTTCTTAAATATTCAGCAACAATGCTTTCTCATTCCCGCTCAAATTTGGGCCCCTTGATATCCTTCTTGGTCAGACATTTTCACATACGCAAGGAAAGTAAAAATAATTAAAGCACAGGATGTCAATACGTATATGTGCAACACAGGGAAAATGGCTGCTAAAACAACTGAATGGTGCACTGTGACCTGCTTTAGCGTTGTTGCCACATATGTTTTTCCGTCAAATCGAGAATCAGTTGACCGTAGTGACTTGATCGAAGATTAGCCTTTCTGCAACTCAACACTGAAATGATTGACAATCAAACTAATCATAGATCAACTGATTGGCGACCAAGAAGCGATTTTCTGCAACCGGCCATTAGTCTCAAAAACTCAAAAGATTCAAGGCTGCGTATTTGAGAAAAAATTGAAAATTTTCTGAATATATATTTCACATCCTATTTTACACTGAATAGCAATTTCAGACAAATCCTTATATAGTTGTGTTTATTTATTGTGTGATTTTTCTCGATTTTCATCTGGCTCACTTATATTTACATTTTCTTAACTAACTTTGCAACACTTGATATAATTTTCTTTTTTCTGAAAAAAAAAACACTATCTTTCTTCTTCCTTTAAAATGAGGAATCTTATTCTTTCTGTCCTTTCAAATTCATAGAAGGAACAACATTCTTTTTTAAAACTCAATGTAATTTACTTTTAAGAAGAGTGGAAATACCAGACAAGGTTGTTCATATTGTCTTCAGTAAAATGGACAGAGAACTTATTGGAATGAAGTCTTCATGATTCACTCCTTTTAACCATGCATTGTATTTTTCCATTGATCTTTCCCTACCAAGGAATTTGTGAAAACTTACATTACTGCTCTGACTATGTGCAGCCAAAAACACCAAACACAGTCAATAATAATTATAATATTAACACAACACACTGCAATATGGTAACCAAACTGAGAGAGATGCGCATTACAACTGAATGCTAGGCTGCTATGCTGGGTAAGGATGATATCATTATAGTATGGCAAGGAAATTCAACAGAAGATTGCTAGAGAACTAATAATGACATTTGGATTTTCAGCACACTTATTTTGAGAAAGTAATTTTTTCAATTAATACAATTTTAAATTTAACTGTGCAAGGCCTTTAAGATGTACATAAGAGACGATTTTACTTCATCAGTGATTAACACCAGAAAAGCATACATGTGTGTGTTTAAGAGGTTTAATTGAGACAATAATGCCTAGGTTTCCATGGACTCAATAATCTGATTTTAAAGTGTACAGATGAGATGATGCACTTTGTAAGTGATTTTTTATAACATGATCACAAAGACATTGTGCATATGAATTCTTAAGAGGATTCAAACATCACTGTGCATGGTTTCATGGATTCAGTGATCTGGTTTCAAGTTACATACAAGAGAAGCTGGATTTGTGGAATTTTTTGTATATCAAAAACACCAAGAAGGTATACATGTGTGCATTTATAGAAGAATTAACTGAGACAATATTGCCTAAATTTCTATGGGATCAGTGATTTGATTTTAAGGTGAACAGAAGAGAAGATCCACCTCATAGGTAATTTTGTATTAGGAAGCATACAGGACACAAATGTTGAGGAGGATTGAGACAATAATGCTTAGATTTCCATGGATTCAGTGATCTCATTTTAAAGTGTATAGAAGTGAAGGTGGACTTCATAATAATTGATTTCTCTAGAAAATTTAGAGTGTGTGTGTGCATATGGAGATTGAGATAATAATGCCTTCATTTCAATGGATTCACTGATCTGATTTTAAGATGTGAAGAAGAGAAGATTGGCTTCATAAGTGATATCTCTATACTGTGAACACCAGGGTAGTATACATTTGTGTGCTTATGAAGATTGAGAAGTAATGCCTAGGTTTCCATGGATTCAGTGATTTTCCCTCCACTCCTATGGTCAAGCCCTCACAGAATAACCATAACACCATTACTGAAAGCCAATCCACTCCTCACACCAGTCCATCCACTATGCCACAGTATCTCATGATCAATAGGCTCACATTCCTTGATCTCATTGCTGAGCTCAGCAATAGTATAAAGGCTATCAACTAACTCTACACAACTAACCTAACTAATTTACTTCAGAAAATGAAAGCCTCTACTCATAATCACGACTAATGACTCCCATCCCTTCACTTACCATTCTTCAATGGAATACCCGAAGTATTAGAAACAAGACCCATGAACTTCAACATTTCCTTCTCGACACTCCGACGGACACTATCATCATCAATGAAACATGGTTAAAACCGGCCCATAAATTCAAGATACCTTCCTATCAAACTATCCGACATGACCGGTTACAACATGGGGGTGGCATCGCCATACTCACTAAACCTCATATTGAATATTTATGCAATAGGCTACGTAAAGTCATTTATAAATTCGTTATTCTCCGTTCATCTTTACCAGCTCATGTTTTACGTACGATTTATTTAGCCCTAATTCATTTTATTATTCAATATGGCATAATTGGGTGGGGAGGAGTTGTAAAAACGATCCTCAGCCCTTTGCTTTGTCTTCAAAAACGCATCATAAAGATTTGTTTATCTAAGCCTCCTGACTATTCTTCCAAATTATTATTTTCACCATAGACCAAATTTACAAGTACGTCATACTGGATTATTTTCATAAACATCGTGACAATTACAAGTCAGAATCTCACGTATATAACATGCGAAGGAATCAATTTAATTTATTACTTGAACCAAAAAATGTTACAACTGCTGGAGCTAAGCACTGTTCAAGTTTTGGCCCAAGACTATACAATTCATTTATTACCAACCATCCTGATCTAAATAGCTTAAACAACAAACAATTTAGGACTAAAATTAGAAAATTTATATAATTATTACTTCTGTTTTCTACTATTACTGTTATAACATTTTTCATATTAAACTTTAAAATTTGGATAGAACTTAATTTCTTTGTTTTTACTAAAAATTGAAGAAATAATTGTTATGTATTATTATTGTATTACCTCGTACCTTTGTATTGTAAATAGAACATGTTCTAACCTTTTATACGTAATATTTTGTCATACTTTTCCAAATTATATATGGTTTTAAGTAATTATTTAGTATAAGTTTTTCTAATATATTGAACTGAACCACCTCCGAACACGAGCTCTGCTTCTTCGGGTGGTGTATCAACTTTTGTATGTATTTTTCGTGTAATTTGGAGCAATAAATTGTAATTGTAATTGTAATTGTAAAACAAAAAAATTACCAAAACATGATACATTACCAATTACAATCATATGTTCCATGTCATTCATATTACAATCCCGCATCTGGACATCATTGCAGCTTACAATACCCACAACAATCACCTAACTTCCACCTACTGGTCCAATACTTTTCCCATCCCCCTCATCGGAATGTGCTTATTTGTGGTGATTTCAATCTGCCACTAAGCCCACAACAAATTCACACTTACACGCTTAATCGTACATTTATTCGGTTCTTACAAACATCTGGGTTATTGCTACTCAATACTCATCATCCGACACAGCTTGGCAATAGTAACCAACACCACACCAGTCCCAACTTAACATTATATGAGAACACTGCCCCAGTAAACAACCAACCCTCCCTACTAGACGCTTTAAAGCACCATGGTGGTCACCTGACTGCTCTCATGCTGTTGCCCAGCACCATCTTGCCCTAACATGATTCCGTCATTACCCGACTCTTCAAAATATGTCATGCTCAAACACCAAATGGCACTAACCACAAAGACACTTAACAGGACGCGACAACAAGCTTGGAAAGATTACTGCAAGACTGTGACACAAACCACTACTACTCAAATGGCAAGGCGAAAAATAAAATGGTTTACCAACAAAAAACAAAAATCACTCACAGTATACACCACAATTCTAACCCTTCAACAACAGTTTTTACACAGCATTACACTGTATTCTGTTACACCCACACTCTGTCCAATTAATTATCATCCTCATGCACCCCCACTGATCCTCTTGTCACTCCCATCACATCCACTGAATTTCACGCAGTCATCAGAAGGAAAAAATAATCTACTGCACCGGGACCGGATGCCATCACTTATAATATGATTGACCATCTTCCTGACATAACTATTACTCTACTGATAAATATTTTTAATAACATCCTTCATACATCATACTTTCCACACTCTTGGCAACAATTCTATGTCATTCTGATATTACGCCTCTAGTTACCGACCTATTATACTCAGTAATACTTTCCGAAAAATCTTTGAAAAAAATCCTCACCCATTGATTAATATTTCACTTAGAGTGGACAATGGCCATTACATCAATACGGGTATAGACGAGACCAAGGACCAAACCATGCTTTACTATATCTTCTTACTGAAATTTATAGCGCATGGACACAACACAAAGCACTCTTGGCACATTTCTTAGAATTACAAAACGCGTATGACTCAGAACTTCTCTCCACACTGTTAAACACTCTCATGACTCTCCACATTCCGTAGATTTTCAGTCATACCATTCTGCGACTCCTAACCAATAGACAAATATCTTTCCCCCCATTCTTTTCCTATCAGCACTCTCGTTTCACCTCCATTTGCTTGCCCCAAGGATCCTCACTCAGCCCCATTCTTTTTGTATCGGGTCTTCCAATAGGGACTTCCGAACTTTGACAGTTGGTAGCAGCCATGTTGTTGAAGCTACGTCTGTCGAATTTGCTATCATTTATTCAGTCTGTTTTGCCAAATCACCATGGACGAATATAGCGTTCAACAACACGTGAAAATGATAAAATTGTTGTATCAAAACGGATGTTCTGTTCGGGCAACGTTCCGCGTGCTTCGCCCATTTTACAGTCACCATAATCATCCTACCGAGAGGACTGTTCGTAGTGTGGTGGATCAATTTGAGTCCATTGGTTCAGTAACCAATCAACCAACACCCGTACGACAACGAAACGCAAGATCTGCTGAAAACATCGCCGCTGTCCGTGAGAGTGTGCAGGAGAATCCGAGGCAGTCGATTTCACGTCGCTCATAAGAACTAGGCCCTTCGCAGAGCACAACTTGGTGAATTTTGCGTCGTGACTTGGGCCTGCACCCGTAAAAAATTCAATTTACCCAGGAGCTGATGGTAAATGACCATAGACAACGATGTGTGTTCGCTGAATTGGCTCTGCAGCAGTTGGAAACTGACCCTAATTTTATCGAAAAATCATCTTCAGCGATGAGGCCCATTTCTGGATGAATGGGTACGTCAGCAAACAAAACTGTTGAATTTGGGACGATACCAGTCCAGATGAGATCCAAGAGTGTCCAATGCATCCCGAAAAAGTCACTGTTTGGTGTGGATTTTGGGCTGGCGGCCTCATCGGTCCATATTTCTTTCAGAACTAGGGTCAGAATTAGGGTCTTTCTGACCCTAATTTTATCGAAAAATCATCTTCAGTGATGAGGCCCATTTCTGGATGAATGGGTACGTCAGCAAACAAAACTGTTGAATTTGGGACGATACCAGTCCAGATGAGATCCAAGAGTGTCCAATGCATCCCGAAAAAGTCACTGTTTGGTGTGGATTTTGGGCTGGCGGCCTCATCGGTCCATATTTTTTTCAGAACGACGTTGGCCAGGACATCACCGTCAACGGCGAGCGCTATAGGTCGATGATTACCAACTTCTTTTCGCCTAAATTGGATGATATGGACACCAACGAGATGTGGTTTCAACAGGACGGCGCTACGTGCCACACAGCTCATGCCACATTGGACATTCTGCACGAGCGAATTGAGGGCATGGTCATCTCACGTGGAGGTGATGTGAACTGGCCACCGAGACCATGCGATTTGACCCCGTTAGACTTTTTCTTCTGGGGTTTTCTTAAGTTGCAGGTCTCTGCGAATAAGCCACAAACTACAGTGGCCTTCAAAGACAACATAACTCATGCCATCGGTCAAATTCAGCCTGATTTATGCGCCAGAGTCATGGAAAATTGGACATTTCGGATGCGCGCCACCCAGCGAAGCCGCGGCGGACATTTGCAGGATGTTATATTCCATACATAATGGCATCGATAGGCCTTTCAAACGAATAAAAAATTTTGATGATATCTCACACATACTTTGTTTTATTTAACTTTAAAGATAGGAAGCGCTTAATGAAAGACCCTATATTATACATTCACAGTCTCACCCACACTCCCTATAACAGAAGTCAACTACTTCTATATGCTGACTATATGAATTTGTACTCGAAAGTAGATAGCTCACTTAAATATAATTATACCACGGAACAAAAGGATCTTGACACCCTGATCTCTCAGGTTGAGCATTTGGGATTTACAATTAACCCTGAGTAAAACCACACCATTCTTTTTCGTAAAAGCAAAATGATTAATCAACCTCACCTTCATATTAATCATATCCCAATACCAATTACACACACCACCAAATACCTAGGAGTACATTTAACACACAATCTTATATGGAATGTGCATTTTCAGCACACACATGCAGCTCTTCAATCCACTAGTTGCATCTTTAAATATATTGCTGGGATAAAATGGGGTTTCCACCCCAGCCATACGCTACATTTATACCAGAACCTCATTCAATCAAAAATCATATTCGGCAATCTCATTATTACACGTCCCTCCAAATATTAGCAAAACAAAATCCAATCGCAAATTTATAACATTGCCAAACACATACTTGGTGTCTCTGGCAATCCCAAAATGACAAGGCTTTTTCATGAATTACACTTACATCCTTATACATACATACAACAAATCACATCTATTAAAACTATTGGACACCTTTTCCATCACACGCAAACTCCGCTATACAATAAAGTACTGCACTTGCATCACAAAATTATGCAACATCTCCTTCCAGCATTTCTGCAACTACCACCTTTTCTCTCAATTCTATGACAATCAACATATTCAAAAATTTCATCGACCTCCAATTTATTTTCTAGACTATGATGTCCTCTTTCACCCTGTTAATGTTCATCTGGATGCTTTCCACAAAACTGACCAGCAACTGGAATGCAAATTTCAAAATTATTTAACACACTATCATCAGTTGCATGATAATCCCAATATATATATATATATATATCTCTACTTTACTGACAGATCTAAAACCCCAGAGGGAGTAAGAGCTGCTTACTACCACCAAAATACTAACACCACACAACAATACCCTCTTCGTCCCGAATTTTCCAACTACACGGCCGAAGTTATTGCTATGCGTCAGGCACTAATTTCCATCAATACAACTAATGCCCACATCTTCATTTGTAAGGACTCCCAAAGTGCCATTCAAAACATAGCAACCTGCCACACTCACGCCCAGCTGGGATGGTGGGAAACAAACTGAAAATACCTAATACATAAACAATCACACCAACGACATAATCACATCACATTTTTCTGGATTCTGGCACACCACAACATTAAGGGCAATGAAATTGCTGATACACTTGCTAAGGCTGCTACACGTCAAAACACACTCCACACTTTTCTTCTCCCCATTTCTGATGCAATCATCGCTTCCACTAAATCACTCAAAGCACACAACATCCACTACAACAGTAACCTTGGTTTTATAATACTCACACTCACAATTTCCAAAATCAAATTTCATGTTGCCAGTACACCACAATAATTGTTCAAAATTAAAAAGAGAGCCATGCCCCTCTGTGACTGTGGTGACATAGGGGACGTTAATCATATCCTTTTAGGTTGTCCACAATATAAACAACAAAATGATATTTTTTATTCACAAGTTTACAAAACAAAGGGCTTAGGTCCATGGCATATTCCTTCCATTATATACAAAGACGAGAAAAACATGAGTCGATTAATACATAGACATATAGTAAATTGCAAAATGAAAATCTGAACACACCCACTATCCACTCCTACTACCACTTTCTTCTCACACCTTTCTTTATACTCCACGAAGATGCAACTACCTGAGTGTAGAGAGGCTTCTCTAAATAAATCAAGAAGAAGAAGAAAAAAGAAGAAAGTAGTGCCTACATTTTCATGAAAATAGTGCTCTAAATTTGAAGTGTACAGAAGAGAAGATATACTTCCTATTGTTTGCTCTATATTGTGAACAACAAGGACGTACATGCGTATGTGTGTGTGAGGACTGCGACTATAATGCCTACATATCCACAGAATCAGTGACTAATTTTAAAGTGTATATAAGAGAAGTTGGACTTCATAGTACATTTGTCCGTATTATGAACATCAAGAAAGTATACAAGTGTGTGCTTATTAGATTTGAGCCAATAGTGCTTCATTTCCAGGGAATCAGTTACCTGTTCATCTTTAAGATGAACATATGACAAGATGGATTTCATAAGTGATTTTTCTATATTGTTTACCCAAGAAGGAATACGTGTGTGTGCTTATGATAATGTTTGATAGTGCTAGCAATCTAATGTTAAGTTGTAAAGAAGTCAAGACTTACCTTCTGCTATCTTCATATTTCGTACACCAAGAATATATATAAGTGCATGCTTATTTGATTTGAGCCAATAGTGCTACATTTCCATGGAATAAGTTATCTCACTTTAAGGTGTATATGGGAAGATACACTTCCTAAGTGATTTCTCTTTATTGTGAACACCAAGGAAGTGACACAAGTGTGTGTTTGTGAGGATTAGGGCAATAATTCATTCATTTCCCAAGAATGAATGACCTAATTTTAAGGTATACATAAGAGAAGTTAAACTCCAAAAGAGCCTTTTTCATATCATGAACAGCATGAAAGAATACAAGTGTGTTCTTATGAAGATTAAGACAATAATGACAAAATTTCCATGGAAATTGTGATTTGACATTAAGGTATACATAAGAGAAGATGGCCTTCATGTATGACTTTTCTTTATACTCAACACCAAGAAAATATCAGTGAGCTTATGAAGATTACTGATTACTTGAGATAATAAGAACTGTGTTTTAATGGAATAAGTTATCTGATTTGCAATTGTATGGAAAAGAAGATGGGTATTGTAATGTTTCTATTTCATGAACAGCAAGAAAATATACATGTATGTGGTTATAAGTTTTAATAGAGACCATAATGCCTAAATTTTCATGGAATCAGTAGTCTGATGTTAAAATGCACACAACAGAAGATGACCTTCTCAAAATGATTTCTTCATAGCATTAATACCAAAAAGGTATACAAGTGTGTACTTATGAGGACTATGCCTACATTGTCACGGAAATAGTGTTCCGATTTTAAGGTGTGGAGAGAGGAGCATAGACTTTGTAATAGGTCTCTCTATAACGTGAAAACCAAGATAATATACATGTGTGTGCTTATGAGTAAAAATTGAGACAATAATGACAACACCTCCAAAGAATCAGTGATCTGATTTTAAAATGTAGAGAATAGGAGATAAACCATTTAAATTTTTTCTCCATAACATGAAACACCAAGAAAATATAGACGAGTGATTATGAGGATTATTATGGCAATAATACCTACATTTAAATGAAGCTAGTGATCGATTTTTAAGGTGTAGAGAATAGTAAGTGATTCCACCATATTGTGAACACGCATAAGGTATACAAGTGTGTGCTTATGAGGATTGAGAAGATAATGATTGCATTTGAATGGAAACATTTGTCTGAATTTAAGGTGAATAAAATAGAAGAGGAACATCATAAGTGAGTAAGTATACAAGTGTTTGTTTATAGGAATGTCACAATAATGCCTACATTTCCATGGAATCTGTGATCTGAATTTAACGTGTACAGAAATGTAGATGGACTTCGTGAGTCAGTTTGCTGTATTGTTACTGAATACCATAGAAATATTCATGTGTATGTTTATAAAGATTAATTGATACCATAATGCTTAGATTGTCATATAATCAGTTGTCTGATATTAAAGTGTACTGAAGAGAAGATGGTCTTCGTAAGTGATTTCTCCATATTGTAGAAAACCAAGAAAGAGTATAAGTGTATTCTCATGATAAATGAGACAAAAATTACTACATTTCCATGGAATCTGTGATCTGATTTTAAGATGTAGAGAAAAGAAGATGGACTTTGTGAATGATTTCTCTATATTGTGAACACCAAAAAAATTTGTGTACTCTTATCAAAACTAAGACAAAAATGCCTATATTTGATGGAATTAATGGTCTATGGTAATTTTGGAGTGTACAGAAGAGAAGATATACTTCCTATTGTGTTTTCTCTATATTGTGAACACCCAGCAAGTATACAAATGCGTGTTTGTGAAGACTGCAACTATAATGCCTACAATTTTAAAGAATTAGCGACCTGATTTTAGGTGTATACATAGGTTGTAACTTTAATTGTGGCAACTATTTATTTAATACTAGTATATAAGTGACACACCCATGAAACTTCTACAGTCCTTCAATGTAGTACCCAGCATTGTCTACAACTCGTTGCCAACGATGTGGAAGTCGTAGTATCCCTGTAGCAGCCCCTGGTCTGTTGATGTTTCTGACGGACCACCCTACAGCCTGCAGAATCTCGGGAACAGTCTGGAATTGAATGTCTCGAAGTGGTTCCTTCAGCTTAGGGATTAAATCATAATCACAGGGGCTTAAGTCCGGTGAATGTGGTGGATGGAAAAGCACTTCCCACCCCCAGCGACGGTACAGATCAGCTACAGGGTGTACCGTGTGCGCCCAAGCATTATCCTGCAAAATGATTGGAGGGTTCTGCAAAAAAATGTGGGCGCTTCCTTCGCAGCGCTGGTCTCAGGTTATTCTCCAAAAAATGACGGAAATACTGCGCATTAACAGTCTGTCTTTGCGGGACGGCATGCGTTAGAATGACGCCATCACAGTCGTATGCAAGAATAACCATCACCTTTACATTTGTAGAGGTACGACGCACCACCGTTTTGCGTGGTGACCCCTGATGACGCCACTCATTGGATTGGCGCTTAAGTAGAGGCTCGTATGACCTGGCCCAGGTTTCATCAATTGCAATAATGCGCCGTAAGAAGGCCTCACCATCATGACCATATCGCAGCCATAGCTGAGCCTCTGTCAAATTCCAGGGAACCCACCGAGATGCAATTTTTCGCATTCCCAGGCATTTCTTGAGAATTCGGAAAACAGTCATATGTGACAGTCCCATCTCCAGGGCTAACTCACGTACCGTCTGTCGTCGATCCGTGTCTAGAAGTGAGGAAACAGTTTCCACGTCCTCTTCACTAATGCTGGGACGACCTGGCCTATCCATGTGTTCCACGCGGTCACGCCCCTCGTTGAAGGCTCTAACCCATCTCGCCACAGTCCTGTATGGCAATGCTGTCTCCAGACATGGTTCCACAAGACCTTCATGACATTGTCATGCTGTACGACCACGGGCACACTGAATTTTCAGCCAAGTTCGCTGTTCCTGCTTTGTAAACATGGCGAAACACAACACAACACAACAGCTTAGAGCGGCAACTAACAAGAGACTAACTTCCTCTCTCCAAAGCTCATGCGCTTTGAGACGTACGGACGAGTCCATTTAATATGGGGTAGGGCAGACACACATTAACATGTGACAGAAGTTACAACAATTAACTCCGTCTGGTTTCGCTTGCACAGCAGTGTTGCCACAATTAAAGTTACAGCCCACGTATAAGAGAGATTGTACTCCGTATTAGATTTCTCTGTATCATGAATACTAAGGAACTATACAAAGTATGTGCTTATGAGGTTTAAGCCAATAATCATAATACTGCATTTAACTCCAATTAGTGATCTACTTGTAAGGTGTAAAGAAGGCAAGATGAACCTCAAGAGTGTTTTCTAAATATTGTGTACACCAAGAAAGTATACTAGTGCATGCTTATTGGATTTCAGCTAATAGTGCCACATTTCCGTGGCATCAACTATCTGACATTAAAGTGTACATACGAGGGTTGGTCAATAAGTAAGGTCTCCAACACTCTAGCCCAAGCTCATAACGTCGGACGAGAAATTTGCCGCCACTGCCATGTCCCGCTATCTCCCCTTTTTCAAACGAGCCATTGCTGCAGCCGCTGAATTTTTTAGTGTCCTAGATAGAGCTGTTTGAAATGGATCTCCCGATTTCCATCCCCGCCAAGTGCGGCCTCCGCGAACCCACCTTGCACAAACCTTATGGAACATCAATTTGTCACTCAAAATGGTCTGTATGGAACCTTTATAATGTCAGGAAGCAATAAACAAGTTCACGAATAGTTACACGTCGATCTTTCGCACCAATTTATCAACTTTTGCCCCCATCTCATCTGTGACGGCTGTTGTTGGTCTCCCACTTCGTTCTCCATCATGAATATTTGTCCGGCCCTGTTTAAACTCACAAACCCATTTACGTGCATTTTTTATGTCCATACATCCCTCTCCATAAACTTCGCAAAGCTGTCTGTGAATTTCAATCGGCGGAACATTTTTTGCAGTAAGAAACCATATGACTTCGCGTAGGCGCACTTGGCGGGGACGGAAATCGGGAGATCCATTTTAAACAGCTCTATCTCGGACACTAAAATGTTCAGTGCCTTCAGCAATGGCTCGTTTGAAAGAGGAGAGATAGCGGGACATGGCAGTGGTGCCAAATCTCTCGTCCGACGTTGTGAGCTTGGGCTAGAGTGTTGGAGACCTTACTTATTGACCAACCCTCGTATATTAGAAGATGGACTTCATAAGTGATTTCTTTATGTCGTGAACACCAAGAATGTATATGTGTGAGCGTACAATTATGTTTGATAATGAGTGATCTTTTTTTGAGGTTTTACAAAAAGAACATATACTCCCTAAGTGATTTTTTTTTCGTGTGAACACCAAGGAAGTGACACAAGTGTGTGTTTGTGAGGATTGGAGCATAATTAACTACTTTTCCAAAGAATCAGTGACCTGATTTTGAGGTAAAATAAGATAAGTATGACTCCTGAAGAGATTTTCCTACATCATGAACAGCATGAAAGAATACAAGTGGGACTGAGACAACAATGACTAAATTTCCATTGAAACTGTGATTGGACTATGAGGTATTCATAAGAGAAGATGGCCTTTGTAAATTATTTTTCTTTCTCATGAACACACGTGTCAACGTATGAAGGTTACTTGAGATATGAATGTAATCAATTATATGATTTTTAATTGTACCGAAGAGAAGATGGATTCTGTAATTTTTCTGTTTCATAAACACCAAGAAAATATATATTGGCATGCTTATGAGGATTAATTGACACCATGATGCCTAAATATTCGTAGAATGTGTTAAAATGCACACAATGAAAGACAGACTTCACAAAATGATTTCTCCATATGACTAACACTATAAAGATATACAAGTGTGGGTATATGAGGACTGATTGAGACAATAATGCTTGCATTTTCATGGAAACAGTGATTTTATTTGAAGGAGTACGTAGGAGATCATGAAATTCAGAAGTGATTTTTACATATCGTGAAAACCAAGAATGCTAGAAGTGTTCTTATGAGTATTGAAACAAAATACCTACTTTTCTATAGAAATATTGATTTGATTTCAAGGTGTAGAGAGAGGAGGATTAGACTTCGTAAGATGTTTCTCTACATCGTGAACACTAAGATAGTACATATACATGTGTGCTTATGAGGATAAATTGAGACAAAACTACCAACATTTCCAAGGAATTAGTAATGTGATTTTAATGTGTAGACAATATAGCAGATAAACTTTTAAAATGATTTCTCTATATCTTGAACACCAATAAAATATATTTGTGTATACTTTTGATGATGAATTGTGTCAATAATGTCTACATTTACATGGAACTAGAGATCTAATTTAAGGTGTAGAGAAAGGAAGATGAGTTGTAAATGTTTTCACATTATTGCAAACACCCAGAAAGTTTACAAGTGTGTGCTATGAGGATTGAGAAGATAATGATTACATTTAAATGGAAAAATGTATCTGATTTTAAATTTAACACAAGCGAAGAGACTTCATAAATGATTTGTTCATATCATCAACACCTAGTAAATCCCAGTATACAGTATAAACAGTATATAAGAATAGAGACAATAATGTCTACATTTCCATGGAAACTGTGATTCGGTTTTCATGTAAACACAAATGTACATTGACTTAGTGAGTGATTTCTCTGTATTGTGAACACCAAGAAACTATATGTGTATACCTATTTATGAGGATTAAGAAAATAGTGCATACACTTTTATGAAAATAGTAATCTAATTTTCAAATGTACACTTCCAAAGTGAATTCATATGTTTTGATAGAATCAATAACCTGATTTTATGTTGTAAGGAAAAGAAGATGGATATTGTTAATTCTCTGTATCGTAACTCCAAGAAAGGACTTCATGATTTTTCATTATACAAGTGTATTCTTATGAGGATTGAGAAGATAACAATTCCATTTAAATGAAACATCTATCTGTTTATAAAGTGAACATAAGAGAAGAGGGACTTCATAAGTGATTTCCCTTCATCATCAACACCTAGTTAATAAGTAGGCCTATACAAGTGTATTTTTAGGAGGTCTAACACAATAATGCTACATTTCAATAGAAACAGTTATTTGACTTTGACTTTGGAAGTGATGTCTTTAAATAGTGAATGCCATAGAAACATACATGTGTATGTGTTTGTAGATTAATTAAGGCCATAATGCCTAAATTCTCAAATATAATCTGTAGTTTGACATTAAAGTGTATGGAAGAGAAGATGGACTTCGTAAGTAATTTCTACATATTGTGAAAACCAAGAAAGAGTAGAAGTGTATGCTTATGAGGAATGAGCCAAAAATGATTACATTTCCATAGAATCTGTGATCTGATTTTAAGGTTCGCAGAAAAGAGGATGGACTTTGTGAGTGATTTCTCTATATTAAATACCAAGAAAGTATACAAGTGTGTTCGTTATGAGGATTGACACAAAAATTACTATGATTTTCATGGAAACAGTAATCTGATTTTAAGGTGTAGAAGAGAAGATGAACTTTGTGTTTTTCCATATCATAAACACAAATTTAGTAGTCAAATGTGTGCTTATCAAAGAAGTAATCAAGTGTGTTTTTATGAGGATTGCGACAATAATGCTGACATTTTCATGGAAATAATGATCTGTTTTAAAGTTGTACAGAAGAGAAGATGGATATTGTGATCACACAATATTGTTAACACCAATAAAGTATACAAGTGTGTTCTTCAGAAAATTGATAAAATAATGACAAAATTTTCATAGAATCAGTAGTCATATGTTAAAGTGTACAGAATACAAGATGGACTTCGTAAATGATTTGTCTATATCATGGATACCAAAAAAGTATACAAATGTGTGCTTATGAGGACTGATTGAGACAATAAGGACTGCACTTCCATGGAGTCAGTGATCTGGTTTTAAGGTGTACATAATAGATGGTGGACTTCAGAAGTGATTTCTCCATATCGTGAAAACCAAGAAGGCATAAAAGTGTGCATATGAGTATTAAGGGTCATTCCACCTCAATTCATCCAGAAAAAAAGTGAAATGTAACCCTCCGGTCTCAGATTTTGATGAAAATTTGTAGTGTGGTTCCCATATGCATGAGAAACAAAGATCTGAATTTTTAGCTTCCTGTCTGTTATAGATTTGGAGATACACTTCTTTGAAAACATCGTGTTTTAGGAAGAATAGAGTCGGGACAGGAGTAGGTTTTGTGTGCAGACTGTTACATTTTTGCTTGTACCATGCCTGTGAATGTTAGCAGAACCATAACACATGGTCATTCCAATGCAAAAATGACTGCTGAGTTCAAATCTTGTGTCAGAATTTGTCTAAAACTTACAGAAATGTTGTTATATGCATGTAAACTTAAAAATTGAAACTATAAAAAGGCAATCGCGCCTCCTCACAAAAGCCATGATATCTCAAAAAGTAAACTAGATACAGCTGAATGCTTTGCGCCATTGGAACGAGCAGGAAATTTCCATCTAGATCAAATAAAAAAACTTGTGGGACTTTGTTAGGTGATTTTTTTTCTGCACATATGTAAAAATTGAATATTTGAGTATGGATTACATACTTATGTTGAACAGAGTTTCCAGATAATTATGGAGCTACAGTCTTACAAGCCAAAGTAATTCAGTGTTATAATCAGTTCTTACCATTAAGTGCACAGAAATCCATTACCACAATTATAACACTTTTACACGGTAAGTTAAACATAATATTTTTGCAGTAGACCTGTTACATTACATTCATTTGTTAACAGCTGGATACCCAAATTATTAAGTGTACTGCCAATCCAAATATAAAAATAGACCACAGATGTCATTTTATTTAGGCCTATAGATGTGCTATACATCAAGTATTGATTATAAAAGATATTTATGAGTGGTGATAAGTAAATATTCACAATTAATAGATATAATAACATGCCTATTACATTTGTAAGGACAATTTAAATTGGAGCTAACAGATTGTTGCACTGATTTATAATGATCTGTTACTCTATAAGAGTTAGGCTACTTCGTCTTCATGAAGTAGTAGGCCTACGCATCACATTTAGTAGTACAAACTGGGGATGCTACACTGATGTTCCAACTGAGGGCCGGGAAGGAATTTGTTACATAGAAGTCTTTGCAATTGTTCTATTTTTCCTGAATTTCAGCAGTACATTTATCAGATATGTGGTACTGCTACCTGTTGCAGTATCTGGAATGGGTACATGTAGTAAGGCGTGACTGAATGGAACCCAGCACTTATCTTCTTTCTCTGGCCAATGATATGGTGTAGATGGGCCATTAGGATGCATGAATATTATGCTTGCATCTCCTTCATCTGTATCTACTTCATTAACTAAACCAATATACCATTTTTAGTCGTATACACAACAAACAAAACTGTTTAGTTTTACAGTTTCATGTACTGTAAGTTCTGCATCTGAAAACTGGAAGACTAAAGACAAATGATCATCTGTGCTCAGACGTTTTGCTCCCAAAATGTTACAAGATAGAGGTATGAAATGATGAAAACTTTGTGTTCCTGCAACCCTACTTGCTGCTTTGGATTTTTCACTCTGCAGTTTGTGAACATTTTCCACTTCTGCTGCAGATATAAATTGAAATTTAATTTTTGAGAACTGCTGGCTACAGAACTCAAACATCTGCTTTGGCTCCAGTGTTTGTTTTTGTACGGCCGTTGCATTCTAGCCTTGGTGGCAGTTATCTTGACAGCATCTTCAACAGACTTGCCGTAAATGTACTGCTGAAATTCAGGAAAAATGGAACAAATATATCGCAAAGACTTCTATGTAACAAATTTCTTCCTGGCCCTCAGTTGGAACATCAGTGTAGCACCCCCAGTTCGTACTACTACTAATAATAATAATAATAATATTTTATTGCCAATAGAACTTGAAAATACAAGTTTTCTGACATTGTCAAAATTATATCTAATTACATAGGCCTATTTCTAACTAAAGCTATACATAAAATTCCTTAAGATTATACAGAGGCATGCTTAACAAGTACTGCTTTAACACGGATTTAAATCTTGTTCCTTGGAGTGTTTTTATGTCTCCAGGCAGCTTGTTGTATAGTCCTATTCCAGTTGTGTATGGATCTTTTTTCATAGATTCTTTATTGTACTGTAAATGGTGTAGATCTAATTTTCCTCTGGTGTTGTAAGTATGAATGTCTTGATTGCTCTTGTTCCTTCCACTACACCTGATTAGCAAAATCACTCTATATACATACAATGAATAAACAGTAAATATCTTCTCAGTTTTGAAAACATCCCTACATGAGTCCCTGTTTTTTAGTTTATACATTTGTCTTAAACACTTTTTTTGCAATATTAGGATTCTACTTAGTTCCCCACTATTACAGCCTCCCCAAACTTCTATGCCATACAGTATATGTGGAAAGATAAGTCCATAGTACACCAGTCTTAGTTCAGGAATGTCTGCAATTTTTGACATTTGTCTTATCACATACAACCCTTTACTTATATTTTTGCACACATTTTGTACATGTTCCCTCCATGTCAGATATTTATCTATGTAGATCCCTAGAAATTTATGGCTGTAGCCTTCTTGGGCTGTGACACCCATGGAGTTTAATTGGAATGAGGTATTCCTATTTAATTTACTTAATTCAAATTTAATGATACTCGTCTTGTTAGGGTTACTTGCAAGCTGTATTGAATTAAAATATTCATGAATACTATCAGACTGGGCAGTTGTGATTGCCTGTAGTAAGTTGTCATCCTCTACACTGCAGATTATTGAAGTATCATCAGCATAGCTAATAATCTTACACATATCCAATGGTTTAATGTCATTAACGTATAGTATAAAGAGAAGAGGTCCCAGAACAGACCCTTGTGGAACCCCGTTTTTTACAATTCCCTTTTCTGATTTTATTTTTGTAACTCTTCCTTCATTCTTGAATTTTATTTCTGTGTACTGAATCCTATTTTCTAAGTAGGAAGCTAGTAGGTTTCTAACATTTCCCCTCAAACCATAGTTTTCCACCTTATCCAGCAATTTATTGTGATTTACACAATCAAATGCTTTGGACAAATCCATAAATAGTCCAACCACTTTTTCCCCTTTGTCTAACTTGTCCAGTACTATATGTATGAATTCCGTTATTGCAGTAATAGTTGATCTGTTAGATCTGAATCCATGTTGGCTATCATTTAGACAGTTATTGGCAACTAAGAATTTTATCATTCTATTTAGCAAGACTTTTTCAAACAATTTTGCTATGACGGAGGTCAATGTTATTGGCCTGTAGTTATTTGAATCTTCCTTGCATCCTTTCTTGTACACAGGAATGACAGTGCTTAATTTGAGGCAGTTTGGAAATATACCTTTGTTCATTGATTCGTTTATTAAATATGTAAGCAGTTTACTTAATTCTACCTGACATTGCTTTAGTAGTGTAGCCGTTATACCATCCCACCCGCTAGATTTCTTATTTTTCATCCCTTTTATTATATTGGTTAGTTCTTCTGGGGTTGTCTCGTATAAGTACATAGAGTTGGAAGTGCCATTATTTGTACATATGACATTATGGGTAGTTCTATTTGTGTTTAATGAATCAGCTACATTTAAGAAATTATTGTTAAGTATATTTGCCACGTTTGTAGGTTGCCTTTCTATTTTGCCATTGACCCTTAAACTAATGTTTTCAATATTGCTAATACCTTCCTCTCTTCTTGTACTGTTTAACTAAAATGTGATGCTTAGGCCTACTACTTCATGAAGACGAAGTAGCCTAACTATTATAGAGTAACAGATCGTTATAAATCAGTGCAACCATCTGTTAGCTCCAATTAAAATTGTCCTTACAAATGTAATAGGCATGTTATTATATCTATTAACTGTGAATATTTACTTATCACCACTCATATATATATATATCTTTTATAATCAATACTTGATGTATAGCACATCTGTGGTCTATTTTTATATAAGGTGTTGCAAAATTCCATACACAAACTGCTATGGATTGTAGAGGTGACCAAAACAAAGTTGTTTTGTTATATAACCATAGGCTGGAAACCAATAGTTACACCAGTAGTCACCTTCGAATGGAAACATGCCGACACACAATGAAGGTATGGTGACCATTTGAGCTGGTTGTGGTGAGGTTTATTTACAGATATTGTTCACATGTGCGGCCTCCTGCTTCAATACACGATCTGCAATGACACAATACTGCTCCTCTCATATGGTGAAATACTCCAGGGGTATGTTGTAATTGGTTGGCAGCTACAAGAATCCGTGCAACAAGATCCTCCTCTGACACAGCTGGTGTTTCATACACTAAACTCTTTAAATGTTAAGTGGGGTAAGGTCAGGAGAAGTACACCCTGGCCAATCCAATTTTCACCAAATGTGCCACGTAGATGCCCTCGAACTTGAAACAGAAAGAAATGTGCGAGGATATTGTAAACGCTGACCAGGATATCGCCCAGCATAGAGACATTGTGCAGCTGTGGAATTGCCATTGCATGCACCATAATCTAGGTGGATATTCGCGAGTTCAACAAAACTGTAATCTTCCATCGTCCTTACTCAATGCCTAAGAACAAGCAGAATGAATAAAAGCAAACAGCTACCTAAACTGTGTACAATCTGCAACATGTCACGTGTTTGTCATGCACAGGGATGTTTGTTTCTACTCAACGATGTCTGTCTTCGAAGGTGACTATTGGTTTCCGACCTATGGTTATTTAACAAAAAAGTTTGTTTTGGTCTCCTCTACAATCCATAGCAGTTTGTGTATGGAATTTTGCAACATTCATGTATTTGGATTGGCAGCACACTTAATAATTTGGGTACTGAGCTGTTAACAAATTAATATAATGTCATGTATCAGGTCTGCTCCAAAAATATTATGTTTAACTTACCGTGTAAAAGTGTTATAATTGTGGTAATGGATTTCTGTGCACATAATGGTAAGAACTGATTATAACACTGAATTACTTTGGCTTGTAAGACTGTAGCTCCATAATTATCTGGAAACTCTGCTCAACATATGTATGTAATCCATACTCAAATATTCAATTTTTACATATGTGCAGAAAAAAAAATCACCTAACAAAGTCCCACAAGTTTTTTTATTTGATCTAGATGGAAATTTCCTGCTCGTTCCAATGGCGCAAAGCATTCAGCTGTATCTAGTTTACTTTTTGAGATATCATGGCTTTTGTGAGGAGGCGCGATTGCCTTTTTATAGTTTCAATTTTTAAGTTTACATGCCCATAACAACATTTCTGTAAGTTTTAGACAAATTCTGACACCAGATTTGAACTCAGCAGTCATTTTTGCATTGGAATGATCATGTGTTATGGTTCTGCTAACATTCACAGGCATGGTACAAGCAAAAATGTAACAGTCTGCACACAAAACCTACTCATGTCCCGACTCTATTCTTCCTAAAACACGATGTTTTCAAAGAAGTGTATCTCCGAATCTATAACAGACAGGAAGCTAAAAATTCAGATCTTTGTTTCTCATGCATATGGGAACCACACTACAAATTTTCATCAAAATCTGAGACCGGAGGGTTACATGCCCTGGATGAATTGAGGTGGAATGACCCTTAATCCAACATTCGTACATTTCCATGGAAACAGTAATCCAATTTCAAGGTGTAGAGGAGGGTAGACTTTGTAAGAGGTCTCTCTATATAGTGAACACCAATATAGTATACTTCATTCCAATTCCAGTTCATTTATGGACCTCAATCTCAGTGTTTTGTCATCCGTGTATGTGTTACAATAGTTGTTGTTACTGAGTAAAAATAATGCTCATTAGCCCCATTATCAGTTTCATTTTGCAATTATACAGGCATCTTGATAGTGTGCTAAGCTGCTTTGTATGGTTGTTCCTCAGTAAAGTTTGTTAAGTTCCAAGGTTTCTATCCATATACTGTTCGAAGTTTGTCATAAAAATCATTAGGTCTAGTATTAACTTCTGGAAAGGAAAAAAGTATGTGTTCTATGATTCTTAGTACACCGCAGTGACATTGTGGAGATTCCTTCTTTTGACCCTATGTAAGTAGTAGGGTGAAGGCCGTTTTTAATTCCATTGTATATAAGACAGACAGTTCAAAATGAGAATCTGGAACTTTTATGAACCAGGGCTTATTTTGCTTCGGAGGGGTATGGTTTATCTTGCTTCGGGGGGTAATCCTTTGTAAAATTAGGCAGTATGTTCAGTAGGTGTTTATCCTGTGCATGGAGTTCAGCAGCCTGTTTGGTTAGTTGGTCAGCAATTTTGTTGCCTCTGATATTAAGATGTCCAGGTACACAAACAAATCGGAGTGAATTAGTAGCTAGGATTCCTTTGTTCATTTGTTTAATTCCAGTATGTGAATATTATTTATGGTGAAACTTGAAAATAAAGCGTATAGGTCAATAACCCATACATTAGAAGAACTTAAAGACAATATCAGAAGAGAAATTAACTCTATCTCGGAAGCTGAACTTATGCGCATGAAAGAAGATTTCCTTAAAAGGTGCCAGTATTGTGTGGTTGCAAGAGGAAAACATTTCTAACATCTCTTGTGATGAGGTATGTGATAATTTTCATTATAAACTTAGCTGTAAATGTGAAGACCTGAATCATTACACCAATCGCGGCTATATTTGTGTGGATATTTCACCCAATCGAATGGTAGTTGGAGCTGTGCCTGCCGTGATGCAAAAACCCGCGTCATTGGCCAACTCTTGCGTGAGACTCACTGTATGTGTATGTGCCTATTTATGAGGATTAAGAAAGTAATGCCTACATTTTCATGAAAATAGAGGTCTAATCTCATCTAATCTAGAGGTGTAATCTAGAGGTCTAATCTAATTGTACATAATAGAATCTATACTTCCTCAGTGAATTCTAATGTTCTGATGAAATCAATAATCTGATTTTAAATTGTACGGAAAAGAAGATGGATATCATAAATCCTCTATATCGTGAACTCCAAGAAAGTAAACAGTAATGCTTTACTTACACAGAATCAGTTGTCTGACTTTAAGTGTAGGCCCTACATAAGAGAAGGGGAACTTTGTAATTGATTTCTCATTGTCTTGAACACCAAGAAATTATACAAGTGTGTTCTTATGAGGATTGAGAAGAAAACAATTCCATTTAAATGAAACATCTATCTGATTATAGTGTGAACATAAGCGAAGAGGGACTTCATAAGTAATTTCTCTACATTAACAACACCTAGTAAAATATCCACGGTTAAGGTCATACCTAAGCACGGAAAGCAAAATAAATATACAGCAAACTGTCTTAGACCAATAAGCTTATTACCAGTTATGGGAAAAGTTCTTGAAAAGCTTATTATAGATAGAGTAATTTTTAATCTGTATAAAAATAATAGTTTGCATCAAAATCAATTTGGATTCATGCCATCTAAATCTATGGAAGATGCGGTATATAAAACTGTGCAGTGGATGAATTCTATTTATGTTCAAAAAAATTTGGGATTCTTGTATCTTTAGACATTTCTGGTGCGTTCAATACAGCATGGTGGCCAAAAATTCTATATCAATTGAAAGTTAAAAAATGTGCAAAAAATTTATACAAGCTCATACAAAACTACTTCACAAATAGACGTGTACATTTGACTATCACCGATACTACCGTGGTTCGAGAGGTCGATAGAGGATGTTCAGAGGGAGCTGCTTGCAGCCCAGGGTTTTGGAACATTCTTTATGATGACATTCTGCGGCAGCGAATACCGGAAGATTGCACACTTATTACATATGCAGATGATGCATTATTACTTGTTAAAGGGAAAACAACAGATGCTTTAGCAGAAGCTACAAATGAAGCACTGACAACTCTTTTCAAATGGGGTAGTGATAATAAACTAACATTCAATCCTTGAAAACTCTTGCAATGTTGGTTACAAAGAAACGTAAGTTCCAAATGCCATCAATTCAACTGGATGGTCAAGATATATCTCTAGTTAATGAAATGTCCTATTTGGGTGTCATCCTGGATAGCAAGTTGACATTTAGGGCTCATTTTAAGCATCTGGAAACAAAGGCTATAAAACTGTACAGAAGTTTATCTATGGCAGCATGACCCACATGGGGGCTAAATTCTGAAATTTTAAAAATCATATACCGTGGAGCAATTGAACCAATGGTTCTATATTGTGTTAGCTCCTTTGAAGGGGTCCTGCACAAGAAATGGGCTCAACAGAAGATGGCCCAAATTCAGCGAGGATTTGTTTTACGTATAACACATGCTTATCGAACAATTTCTACTGATGCGGCTCTTGTCATAGCTGACATTGAACCTCTTCATCTTGCTGGAATTTATAGAGCCACTCTCACAAATATTAAAAAGAACAGAGATGATTTTGACATTCCTGATATGGAAATTGAAAGACTTGCTCACCACACAGCAGTAGGACATCCGGCAGAATATGTTGCTTCCTTCGCTCAATCTGAGTGCCACAGATCACATAATTATCATATCTTCACTGACGGTTCACGCCTTGAGGATGAAGATATAAAAGTAGGATGTTCATTTATAGTTTACTAGCTTTAAAAGCCCGGCGTCGCTCGGGTTTTGTATTTTGTAAATGCGAAAATAACTTATGAAGGACTTTCGATTTTCAAACTATATCTTTATATAGGTATTTAGAATTTGAAATGAGGAAGAACACACAAACTATTCCCTCAGAAAACACTATATATAGCTTTTTATAGCTTATAGCAGATCCCCGCGGCTTCGCCCACGTTAATTAATCGGAAATTAAAAAATTAAGAGCAAAATAATTAAAATATTATATTTATTAACTCCTTGCACACGAAGCATTCATAGGTCTAAACTAAACGATTGATAGGCCTAATTAATGAATCAGCTATAAATCCGGCTTTGAATTCAATTCCACGATTAGAAAGCGCAGCATGGGAAAAATAACCTCAGATTTGAGTTCCCTGGCCCAAAAAACCCTGCATAGTGAGTTTCGTCCAAATCGAACAATGTTTGAACATTTAGGCCTGTATTCATTATTATTCTTCCGTCTAGGGTGACAATTTCAGCTGTCTGCGTGCCTTGACATTATAAACAAATGAATCGGCCAGGGTGGGCTTACAAAATTCAAACGATCGCGATGCTTTTATTTCCAAGGTATGACAAAAGTAAGCAAAGCTATCTGCAATTGATTTGACAACTGAAATGTATTACTGAAAACTGATGCTTTGAAAGCGCAAAAATGCACGTTTTCTTCCCGTTCTTCACTCATAACTCATGAACGAAAGCTAACATTAAAAATGTACTATGCCAAAAACCTTCGTGGGAGTGTACTCAACTTCCCCAAGTTTCATGGCAATCGGAAGAATGGTGTAGTAATGCATAAAGGACAGACATAGACAACGGTTTATATAGATAGATTACCTGTCACGCGTTGCTGCGATGTCAGAAGAAGGAAATTCAAGGAAACTCGTTATGATAAGAGTCAATTTACATTGTGTCATTTTTATTGAAAATTATTTATTTTCATATGGAAAACATTTGAAAGTCTTCTTCTTCTTCTTCTTCTTCGTTCAGGGATTAAACCTTATTGGTTCGTTCCGGCTCCAATTATTAAAGTTGTTGTTTCCATCTCTTCCTTGGTCGTCCCTGGTCTCTCTTTCCACCTCTCGGTTGATAATTCAGACCTTTCCAAGGCATTCTAATGGGGTCCATTCTACAGACATGTTCATGCCATTTTCTCCTATACTCTTCTATTTTATTTGTAAGGCTATAGTATATTTCCAATTCATCACGAATATCTTCGCTTCTTTTTTTATCCATCAATGTATATCCTGCCACAAATCGTAGATATTTCATTTCTGCAGCTTCTATTCTTTTCAGTATATGCTTATTCAGAGTCCATATTTCCGCACCATGCCATAATGTAGGTATAGCCAGTAATTCATAAAATTTTAAGTGTGTATCCCTCCTTACTTTCTTTTCCAATGTTCTTTTCAGGGTGCCACATATATATTGAAATCTTTGTAATTTATTGTTTATGTCTTTTTCCCTATTAAGTCCTATGGAGACACCTAGATAATTAAAATCTTTTACTTGTTCTTGTGTTTTTCCATTCAGCACTATATTTGTTCTTATCATTTCTTTGCCACACTGGGCCATAACTTTTGTTTTTGTTGGAGAAATTTTTAGGTTGTAATCATCTGCAACCCTACCTAGTTTGAAAATGGCTCTTTGTAACTCATCCTCTGAGAAGGTCATTATAGCTTGGTCGTCAGCAAATATAAGTGTATCTACAGGGATTGTATTAAAATTATCTGAAGCCAGTTGCCATTTCCTGACAACATCGTCAATATATAAGTTAAAAAGAGTGGGTCATAAAGGACACCCTTGTCTTAAACCCTGATTTATTTCGATTACATGTTTTGATTTTTTTGTTCCCAGTCTTTATTTTTACATTAGTATTTATATATAAGCTTTGAATAGCCCTAATAACATGTTTTGGAAAGCCTTTTCTCGTTAATATGTCCCAAAGAGTTTCTCTTTCTACCCTGTCAAAGGCTTTTATATACCTAGGTAATGTATAAAGGCTATATATAAAGGTAAATTGAACTCTTGTCTCTTTTCAATTATCCGTGCTGCTGTGAATATACAATCTAGGAAGGATCTTCCCTTTCGGAAACCATTTTCGGTTATCTTCTTTATTCGGTTTGTTAATATCCTTGCGTACAGTTTATAGCAACTATTTAATAATCCCTCTATAATTGCTACAATCGTCTTTACAGCCATTTTTTATAGATAGGTATGACAATGGCTGTTCCCCATTCATCGGGTATACTTCCCCTTCTCCAACACATATTAAACAGTCTCAATAATCTGTCATGTAAAGCTTGTGGTGCATATTTTATCATTTCTCCATTAATTTGGTCTATTCCCGGAGATTTCTTGTTCTTAATTTGGCTTAATACTTCTGTGTATTCTTCTTTAGTAATAGGGTCCACGTTCTCATCATTTTCTGCCAGCCAACTTTTAACTTATTTTTTACTTGTCCATATTTGCTTATAATGGTCTTCCCATTCATTAATTGGGATTGGGTTAATTAAAACTGTGTCTTTTTCCAATTTATTTAATTCCTTTATTATCTTATAAGCCCTATCTTGATTGCCATGTACATCATGTTCTACTGCCGCTATTTGTTGATCCCAGTTATTTCTATTTATCTTCCGAATTTCTCTTCTGACTTCTGCACATAATTGTTTATATTGTATTCGATTTTGGTCACTTTTATCATTCAAATATATTAAATATTTATCTTTTTTCTCTTCACTAAATATTGTCGTTTTAATTCTGTTTATTTATTCGAGTGCTTTTGGATACACGATATTTTTTGTTTTTCCATCTCGTGCGTACACGAATAAATCGGAAGGTTTTCCGACGCGTGAGCTGGCCACATACAGTTGTCCATGTGAGAAGCACGGATTCTCCAAATCTAGCCCACACACTTGCAGCGATTGTCCTTGTGCTTTGTTGATGGTCATTGCAAAAGCGAGTCGCACCGGAAACTGTAAACGTTTGAATTCAAATGGCATATCTGTTGGAATCATTGGAATACGTGGCAACAGTACATCTTCCCCCTTGAATTTCCCATTCAAAATTGTAGCACTGATGACATTTTTCATCATATTTTTCACCGAAAGTCTTGTACCGTTGCAAAGTCGTGGTGGATTGATGTTTCGGAGGAGAATGATAGGCACGCCAATTTTCAAAGTTAAAATGTGCGGTGGCATACCTGGCAAATCGAGTGAATTCAAAAATTCCGTTGGGTAATTGACAACTTCGTCTTGATTAATCACAGTATCGATGGACTTATACGTTGTCGCTACGCCTGGTATTCCGTTTTGAATACTAAAATTGATGGCATTGACATCGTTGTTCGTAGCTGCTAATATAGCACGTGCACTGAGCCACTGAAGATTTTTGTAATTCCGCGCCATATTTGGGAAAACCTTTTGAATCAATTCATCTTTGGTCGATGTCAGCACACAAAAGTTTGTTGGCAGCGTGATACATTGTGTAGATCTGTCGATTGCCATCTTCCCATTCCCAATATCTAGCAATTGTTTTGCGAAACATTCGGCGGATTCATCATTTTGTAGTTGAACACGCATATTGGTTTTCAAAGTCAATTTCTTTACATGTCGCCATAGAACTGATGATTTGAGACATGCATTAAGTTCATCAGCGGGAGTTGAACGTGGTATAACTGGCAGAGTTTGTCGAAAATCACCAGACAATAAAATGAGTGCTCCACCGAAGGGCTGTCCATTTCCCCTCAAATCTTGCAGTGTACGATCAAGTGCTTCCAATGCTTTTTTGTGAGCCATTGTGCATTCGTCCCATATGATAAGTTCACATGTTTGAAGAACTTTGCCTATTCCGGAATTTTTGGTGATATTACATGTTGGCATCTTGGTGGTTTGCAAATTCAACGGCAATTTCAGTGCTGAATGTGCTGTTCGACCTCCATCCAAAAGTGTTGCCGCAATTCCAGATGACGCAATTGCCAGTGCAATTTTATTTCGTGATCGTATGGTTGCCAAAATGATTGAAATAAGAAAAGTTTTGCCTGTACCTCCGGGCGCATCTATAAAGTACAATCCGCCGCTTTGATTTGCAATTGCTTTCATGATTGTATCATATACAATGCGTTGTTCTGGAACCAATTTCGGAAGATTCTTTTCAAGAAATGTGCCCAAATCATCGACATCGAACTGTGTTTCACGTTGCAAGTCACGATCATAAGCGTCATTTGCAGATCGATTCGGTGCACACATTCCCAACTGCACCAATCCTTTGTTAGCGATTGCCAAACATATATCGTCGATCGAAACCAACGCCTCATTATACACGTTTGGTGTAAAATGCATGTCAAGATTAGTTGCTCGCAAACGACGTAGGATGTCTTCACTCATGTAATCTTTGTATTTTTCCCAAAGATCTTTCGGATTGGATGGAAAACACGATGTCAATATGATAGCAAATAACGTGCGTATTTGGTATGGTTGAGCAGAATTCGATGCATCAGCGAGTGCTGTGTCCCAATGGGCATCGTTTTCAAGAAGATTTAATTCTTGGCAAGCTTCTCGATAGGTTGCACATACTTTACCATTTACTGTTCTCAGTTCTTGGAAGGATTTCGGTCCACGCACGTTAACTAACAGTAATCTCAAGTAAAAACATTCATGATTTTTTGGATGAACTGTATACAGACGGCCTAACGCGTCGGACGAATATAAATTCGGATGTCCTTCAACTGGTTTCCCCTGTTTACGACGATGAAACTTTTTCGCTGATGCATTCCATGTATAGTATTTTGGCACTTCTGAGTAAAGTAGCGTTCTTGCGAACAAATCATCCGTGCACAATGAGAAGAACGCAGTTAATGTTGTTTGCGGTGGCGAAAATGCTCTTGCATGT
Organism: Ectobius pallidus; assembly: GCA_964059195.1. NCBI lineage: Eukaryota > Metazoa > Arthropoda > Insecta > Blattodea > Ectobiidae > Ectobius > Ectobius pallidus. The sequence goes on along the minus strand of CAXKWD010000008.1, from coordinate 71,499,553 downwards.
ACATTTTCCGTTGTAAAATACACGCGCTGTCCATTTTCAAGATGTACTGCCAAATGAACAACTGTTGGATGACGCTCATGAATTGGAAATGAGAAAATACGCCAAACAGCTTCATTGCTACTAATGTAGCGTCCCAATTGATATCGTTCGATTTCATCGATTGGTGCAGATGCATTTCCCACTCCAAAAACTGCCATATCGCTTCCTTTGTTGACATATTTGCAAATGTATTTTATCGATTTCACTGAATTGCAATACTCGACGTTGATGTGTGCTTTGAACATCTTTGAGAGTAATGGTGAATACGGCACAACCCAACGGTTATCAACTTCTATGCCATTGTTGCGCACTTTTAGAGTTGTGAATTTGCCACCATCTTCAGTTGATCGTCGACGATATTGTGGATATCCATCATTTCCAGTGATAGTTTCGGCGTGTAAGTCTCTTGGATATCGTTTCGTGCATTTTCCATCCTTCATGCACGGAGAATTATTGTTGATCGCGCCACATGGACCATGAATCATGTTTTTGGTAACGACATCGAATAAGCCAGGATCAATGTCGACATCTGGTATTTCTGCTGAGATTACTTCATCAATTTTGTCTGGTGTAATTTTGTTGATCAACCAAATCAAAATGTGTGCATGCGGTAATCCTCTTTTCTGCCATTCAATGGAATACATCCAACAGCGTGTCTCCCCAAAAACATGATGTTTGACAATGCAATCCATCATAGATCTCAATTTTTGTTTGAACACACGTGCGATGATGTCATGGCGATCCGAAGACGATTGTCCAGGCAACAGAAGTTCTTTAATTTCATCCCACGTAGGATTGCACGTGAATGTTATGAAAAAATCAGGACGACCGTATGCGCGAACATAAGTCATTGCATCTTGTGCGTATTCATGTAAGTGCCGTGGGCTTCCTGTGAATGTAGCCGGCAGTATGACCATTTTCCCCAGTTCATTGGGATTGCCATCAGTAGCAATTGCATCCCGTAAATGAATATATTCTTCTGAGCGCAGTTTGGTTTGATTCAACCGAATGAAGAGAAGTCGTTCGGTCTCGATTTTTGCATACATATCGACAATGTATTGATGGAACAATTGCCGACATTTCAAAATGTGACTGTCTGGGTTCTCACGAATCATCAATCGATATGAATAGTAATTCATGGCACTGACTTTCTTATTGGTCTCCTCATGTGTTTGTGGATTTCTCATTTTGATGTTGAAATGATATCCATCTTCTCCTTGCCAGAATAAAATTGGATATTGCAACGCATCGTATGAGCGATGAGTTTCGGCGACTCGCTGAACATTCCCATCTCTGCGATGAAGAACTATATCACGCGAGTTAAATTCTTCGCCAACTATGACGATCGCCACTTCATCAATTGTTGGTGCGTTGTATTGTCTTTCGTGTTGGCCGGCTGGTGTTTTGTCAGGTCTAATGACAACAACGTAATCATCAGCTGGCATTCGCTTGAGGGCCGTCCTGAACAGTCGAACTAATTCGTTGTGTTGATCGAATAAATTTTGTAATGCAGCAACAATTTCTCGATTAGTGCTGTTGTTGAATCGACAACGTTGATCAACTTGTTCATCAGTGGTTCCCATGAAATAAATTTGGAGAAATTTGTGATCTGAATTTGGCAGTGGTAGAAGTGATCCAGCACGATGATAAATTTGCCCTTGGACTTTGAACGTTGGCATGTAATTGTCACGTATGATTTCTGTTGCACCGAACGATGTCATTTGGAAACATGAATTGTACTTGCGGATGTTTTCCAAGAAATGTTTCGACTGGCTTGTGTCACCTGATACCAACGTTGATAATGGTTCGGGTGGTAAATGCAATTCTGGTAATTTCACTTTTCCACCTGCACAGCACATTCCTGGAGTTTCATTCTTGAATTTCAATGCACGACAAAATTCGCATAACTTGTCCATTTTTCCAATAACGACACTTGGATGAAGACTGTAATCATAATCAGCATCGTAATGGAACGCAGCAAGATTCAAATCAACGTCCAGTGTCCGTCTGGATCGAACATTGCGTTCTCGATTGGTTGCCAGTCTTGCTCTCCGTTGATCAATTGTTTCATTCGAACGGGCATAAGAAGTGCGTTCTCGATTGGTTCCTAGTCTTGCTCTCCGTTGATCAATTGTTTCATTCGAACGGGCATGAGAAGTGCGTTCTCGATTGGTTCCCAGTCTTGCTCTCCATTGATCAATTGTTTCATTCGAACGGGCATGAGAAGTGTGTTCTCGATTGGTTTCCAGTCTTGCTCTCCGTTGATCAATTGTTTCATTCGAACGGGCATGAGAAGTGCGTTCTCGATTGGTTCCTAGTCTTGCTCTCCGTTGATCAATTGTTTCATTCGAACGGGCATGAGAAGTGCGTTCTCGATTGGTTCCCAGTCTTGCTCTCCGTTGATCAATTGTTTCATTCGAATGGGCATGAGAAGTGTGTTCTCGATTGGTTTCCAGTCTTGCTCTCCGTTGATCAATTGTTTCATTCGAACGGGCATGAGAAGTGCGTAATCGATTAGTTTCCAATCTTGATTCTCGCTGCTCGTTCGTTTGAGAAGAACGGGCTTGAGCAGTTTGTATTCGATGAGCTTCTAATCTTGCTTCCCGTCGCTCGTCTGTTTCTGAAGCTCGTAATGCCTTTTTATTTTTTGCCTGAGATGTAGATCGACCAATCGATTTCCGTTTGGGGGGCATAATTGCCGACGATGCTTGCAAATTCGCTGAAAAAATGATAATCTATTAAACTCACGATGAAAAGAATGTGTGTAAATGTATTTGACAGACGGACATATAGGGTAAAGGCACCTAATATGAGACCCTCGATTTTCTCAGAAAATAAGAGCTGGATTATTTCGACAATGAGTGGAATCTTTAGCGGTTGACAGCTAAGCGTTTCTATGAAGTTGGCTCCACCGGCTCCGGTCACGGAAACCACCATTAACGACTGTGGGTGTCGGCATGCTGACCACATGCCCTCAATTTTGCCATCTGCCTATGGCAGATGACGCAGCGGTCGGGTGGTCGGCCAAGTCCCTTCTGGGATGCAGCGCCACGGAGTTTAGTTTAGTTTTTAGATAGTCCAGCTAATAAACGGAAGACATGGGACAAACAACAGATGAAATTTCACCCAAAGTTGTACCTCCCCCTTAATGCTCTGGATTTGTCATGTCATACCTTTCTTTTTTACTTCATTTGTAGTAGTACAGGTAGAGGAATTATTGTGTTCGACCCATGAACACTTTGGAGCAACTGTTCCAACATTCTTGTGTCCAGCATGTGTCAAGAAACAAAATAAACAGAGGGTCTCATATTAGGAGACATTTTTCAAACTACGTGATTTTCCCATTTTTTTATTTTTCACAATTTTCTTTTAAAAACAGGGCTTGTTAACAAAACTTTATTTATGTACCTTAAATTGAATAAATGTAGAAGGTTACCTTTGTGTTTTGAAACATTTCTGACTTTTGCGTGCTGAGTTATTAAAATTTAGAAAAATGGGTCTCATATTAGGTGCCTTTACCCTATTCGTTTTTATTTATATAGATGAAGAATGGAATAAGCCTACTGAGGCCATAGTTTCTATATTCATTTGTCCAGACTTATAATTCCGTTATATTTCAGGCAGATTTAACGACCCTACATAAGCGATTTTAATTATGATTACATATAGAAATGTTGTAGCCAGGACCCCGAACTAAGCAACCTCCCCGGAATGTTCTGTAAACCATCTTTCAAAAGGAGCATATTCCATGTTAAATAAATGTTTAATATTACCTTATCAACCTCTCTAGCTTTTACAACACCATGAGATTTATCAATAGCCTTCCATATAAACAAACTTTGTTTTTTTCAACTCAGAGTCCCAATTTTTCTGTAAACCATCAAATCAAATCTCTTTGTTCCCATTAAACAATACATAACAGAAGTAATGATTGTATAGGCGTCGTCAAATGACAGAAGAGAAAGTATAAGTACACATAAACAAACATTGTTAATATATAGAGTTAGATAATTAATTTTGCATAATACCAATATGGAAAATATTATTGAAATTCATAATTTAAAAATTCCTCTATGGTGTAAAAACAGAACATAGTTAAGAGATTCTTTAATGTAGTTTTGAATCTGGATGTACTTAAAGATCTAACTGAAATGGGGAGTTTATTAAATAATTTTATAGAAACACATCGGAAACTTTTTAAGGTTTTTGAATATTGACAATAAGGTTTGTTTATATCACTTTTATGCCTAGTGTTGTGATTGTGAACATCAGAGTAAGATTGAAAGCTGTTCTCGTGTTTTTAATAAATAGTAAACATTGTAAGCTGTTCTCGTGTTTTTAATAAATAGTAAACATTGTAATATACGGTAATGACATAATTCTTGCTGCAATGAAAAGTGGTTTACAATGACTTCTCGGAGGCTTATTGAACATTGCTCATTCTTTCATAAGAAGCATATAAATATTTAATATTACCTTATCATAAACTTATCTGGCGTTTACAATAACTTGAGTTATCCATAAATAAATATTTAATATTACATTATCATAAACTTCTCTGGCGTTTACAATAATTGCCTTCCATAGCGAACGCGATGCTTTTTTTTTCAAAGGTATGACAACAGTAGACAAAGCCTTCTGCAATTGATTTGACAGCCTACTGGCATTGAAATGTATTACTGAGAAATGATGCTTCGAAAATGCAAAAAATACACGTTTTCTGCCCTTGTTTCATTCATAACTCAATAACGAAAGCAAAAACTAAAAATGTAATATGCCGAAAACCTTCCCGGGAATGTACTCAACAACTTCCCAAAGTTTCATGGCGATCGGATGAATGGTGTAGTAATGCATAAAGGACACACACACACACACATACACACACACACACACACATACATTCATTTTTATATATATAGATGAAAGTGAACAGGAAATTTATAATGAACAAATAAAATTGAAGTCGCACTGCACTGTGTTTCAAGCTGAACTGTTAGCTTTATCGATGACTGTTGAGTGGTGCATAAATAAAAATGCGAGTGCATATATTTCTAGTGACTCACAAGCAGCATTAAGTTGCCTAAAAGATAAGTACAATTTGAACATGCTCGGGGTAACAATTAGAAATAGCATATTAAATTATAATAATCATATCTGTTTTCACTGGGTAAGAGGTCACTATGGTTTGATAGGAAATGAACGTGCGGACGAAGTGGCCAAACTTGCAGCCAAATCAGACTTACATGCACAATACAAAAAGTGTCCAATATCACATATTAAAAGAACGCTCAGAAGTGATACATACACTCGTTGGAATGTGCTTTGGCAAAGTAGTAGAAATGGATCATTGACCAGGGAGTTGTTCTTCCCCTCAGTGTATGATCGACAGAAATGTCGATTCATGAAGTGCAATTTTATACAAGCCCAGATTATGTCAGGGCATGGTAAATTCAATGCATATTTTGAAAGATTTAAAATTCCTACAGCAAATGGTTATCAATGTTTCTGTACAGAGGATAGGCAGACTATTGAACGCCTCCTATTTAAATGCCCTGCTTTTGAACGAGCACGTTATTGTTTAAATTTGCACCTTATGGAATGTAGGATTCACTTACAAAAGCCTTTATTTGAGTCGATTATTTCCAAAACTCAACATGTCCATGATAATCAAAGTCAAGAAAAATGGAAAAAACTATTAACGACATTACTACTGGAATGAAAATTATGAAAAAAATAGGCTAATTAGAAGTAAGTGATATAAGCTGATCTACAATAGAAGTAATAATCCAGAGTTACACTGAAGATATATATTAATATATGTTCTGTGCACATAATGAGTTTTGGAACATATTACAGGACATGTTTAGTTTTGGAACAAACAGTAATGGACAAACTGATTTTAGAAATGGATTATGTACTAAACCTCAGTTGAATAGAGCTACTATATTTTATGTTTTTATTTTTAGGATACTCAAATAGACTATACCATAATTATGTAGCCTAAATAAAGTCAAGAGGCTATAACATGTATTTTAGACAATGTCATTTTTTAAATAAAGGAATTAAATTTATTCCATTTTTTACTAAATAATATTAAAGTGAATCAGTATCAATCATTGGTTCTTCTTTTTCACAATAATAACACAAAACAGTGGAGGTTCCTGTGTTACATATTGAAGTATGATAGGATCTTAACAAATTTTATTGTGAGACTGATGGAAGCGTCTGACATCTTGCATTGAAAGGCCATTACATTTAAAGCCAAATCTAGGTGAGTGGTTGCCGTTAGGTTTCTTTGGTAAACATTTTGAAGATTGTCTGAAATATACAGAAATAAATTTCTTAATGTTAATAATTGAAGAGTCCAGGGAAAAAAGGATGAGGGTCCAGTAAACAGAGTTTTGAGAAAACAGCAGTTTTAATTTTAAAACGAAATAACTAAATCCTAAACAAAAAACAATAATTATTATGATGTTACACTGATAAATAACATATCTGGCACATTTTTATTATGTAGATAGACCTTTTGCATTAATGTAGTAGGCCTATATAAAAATAACATTTTAATTGATTCATGTCACAAAAATGTAGGCAAAAAGGATGACTGTCCATTCATTTGCAGTGAAATCTATGAATATATTGTTTGTGTGGTAGTTTTTGAAACACTTAAAATGTCACCTGATATAAATTGGCCTACATCATTACCTGAAACTAAAAATAGGCTTCTTAAATACACAGTACACTTCACAAAATTTGTGAATCCCTCATTTAATGAGGGAGTGATGCATAAAATTTTTGGGCTTTAACAGAAGAAAATTTTGCCAGGTGCTGAAGGTCATCAAACTTTGCTTTTGGAACAGGTATAGGTCCATCATATGCTAGTTCAGGAAGGTGAAAGCAGCCTTCAGGTAGAGATAAGATTTTCCTCTTCGGCTTGGTGACAACATTTTCATCATCCATACCATTGTAGGTTTGCTGATGTAAGATCATTCTAGGATGGTGACGGACGATCTTCAGTTTCCTCACTGGACGTGTTTTAAAGGGACATTGTTTTACATATAGTGGGGAAAGAAAGATGGTCCACGATCTGAATATTTCTTGATTGGCTCAAGAAATTACTTTAAATGGTCTTGGTTTGTTTCTCGAGTTTTCGAGAACTTCGTTCCACTCAGACGGAAGTTCAACCACAGACTTCTGGTTAACAAAACCCATGTTTTTATCGCATTCTAAATATGAATGTCCTCTTATTGGAAAAACCATTTGTATTGTATCTAGGCGTTTGGTGTTATGTACAATGTAATGTAGCATTCTAAACACAGAGTAGTTCTTGTTTTGACCACTACACGAGTCACAAAAAATTGAAAGTTCTTTTACTTCAGAGTCAAGATGATTAAAAATGAAGTCCCGCAGCGTGGAACAAACCTCATCTCCTCCTTTTTTGCCGGAGGTTTGAGGATAGGTGTAGAAAGTAGCTTCAGAATCTGATAATTGGTGTATGTTAAACATGTAGAATGATAGTTGCCGTCGATAGTAAACATCGTTTGTGCTGATATTTGGAAGAGGCAGGTTTTTCTGAAAGTCCATGGCGATTGCTTCTTTGGTCTTGTCTTTTTGTGCTGCAAGCCTAGCATTTTTCTTTAGTTTGTAAAAAGAATCAGCTCGCTTTAAGTGTAATTCTTTTTCTCGTAGTAGGTTCTTTAGTTCATAGTTAAGTTTTACCGCTTCATTCTGAGTAGTAGTAGGCAGATTCTATTTTCACAGTAAATTTGTCACAGGTGCTACAGGTGTCACACCTTGGATAGCCAAAGGTCAAATTAAATTTGGTATTAAATATTTCTCTGTACTTTTCCAGTGATATTTTATTGTCTGGGAAAGCCTTTTCGTAGAGACAAAACATTTTACTCACGTTAAGTTCCTCTGGTAAGTAGCGTTTTTGAAACTTAGCTAAACCATAGTGAGACTTTCTGGTTTTAAATGACTGAATGTGTTCAATTACAGAATTTACAACATCGTCAGGAAGCTTGTTAGGCCTAGAGCTGTGTTTTCCTCGCCTATCCAATGGTGGTAAACCTGTAGTTTTAAGACTCTGTTGTAGAATTTGCAGCCTTTTAGCTGTAATGCCATGAAGTGATAAAAATGATTTGTAACATACAGGGATTTCACAAACCTGTTCATTCCTTATTACTCTCACCTTATAAGATTATGAATATGTGTGAAAGTCAGCCTCAGATTCTGGTTTCCTAGGCCAATGACGAGTGACAGGAGAGCACTGTATTAATCCACAAAGATGCATCGACTGTTTATCATGTAATTCAATCTGATTAAACTTTGAAATAATATCACTTCTTTCACTTGCACTGATGTTTTTAAAACACTCTAGTTTTATGCACTTACAGTCTGGTCCTGTTTCATGGCTACTTAACCTCAACTTTTTCATTACACTTTGCATGCGGCCAAAGGATTTTCTTTTCCTTGAACTATTTTCAAAGATTGTATCCTCTTCATTTTCACACATTTTTATTAATATGTTATAGACCAAACCTGAATAACAACCAATAACAACCAATAAACCAACACTGGGGTAACACGCTTCATTAAACCACCAACAGCTGGTTGAACTGAATGCAGAGCACTCTGCTGTCAGCACAGCCTACTAGGCCTAAGTGGACCCTCATCCTTGTAGCTCACATACAATGGCACCCTCATCATTCTTGCCTAAACCACATATTTTTGTTGGCTGTGTATCCACAGACATTCATCGTTTTTGCCTTCTGGGAGTTCAACATATTCTGTTGGGTTTAAACTATACAAATTCACTACAAGCTCATTTTTCATAAAAAAAGTGGACCCTCATCCTTTTTTCCCTTGACTCTTCAATTCTGTTACCTGTAAATACTACCCTGAATTGAAAAACTAGGAATTATGGCTAATAATATAAAATTTAAATATTAATCGTATATATTATTATTATCATTATCACTTTTCACGTTTCTGTTGATTTTTTTTTTCCATGTGAGCACATCTCGCTTTCGTTTTCTACTATGTCCTGATTATGTTTCACAAATGTTGTTTTCACAGGCTCTAACACTTTCTTCCACATCCATTTATGTGTTTAGTACTGAACGAACTGACGATGATAATCACTGTCTATTGTGTATGTAACATTCCAACAATACAAGAATGAATTATTGACTAACTGCCATTAATAATTTTTCCATTTTACTCATAATGAGAAACTAACGTAAAATATTTCCCTCAATATCCATCTGGCAGTAAAATACTCCCCTCAATAACCATTGGATATAAAGAGTTTTGGAACAGAATGTTCTGTGGACATACAAAGTTCTGGAACAAACCCCAGTTTTTAATAGCTAATAACTCTAGGATAAAATGAGATATGGAACAAAACAATGTACCATACAAGAGAAGATACTGCCAACATTGTGGAACTTGTATTATCTCATTTTTTAAAATTTGTGGACATGTTGAGTTTTGGAACTAATCGACTCATTTTGCATATATTGTAAAAGATGTTGTTCATCAGAATTCTTGAATTTTGTCCAGCATATTTTTAAACATTTATAATTTTGTTACATTAGTTGAAATAGTTTTCTATTCTTTTGCCTTGTTTTTATTCTATGTAAAACTGTTTAAATGATTGTTCTTCTTTAAGTATGCATGTCTGTATTATCTACAACCCTAACAAACCTTAGGGTAAAATAGGGTTTTACAAATTGGAGATTAATAAATAAATAAATAAATAAATAAGTATAAAAGTGTATGTTTATGATGATTGATTGAAACCATAATGCCACAGATTCGCATATGATCAGTAGTCTGATATTATAGTGTAAGGAGGAGAAGATGGACATCGTAAGTGCTTTCTCCAAATTGTGAAAACTAAGAAACCAAGTGGGTGCTTATGAGGAATGACGCCAAAATGATTCTAACGTGTACTTATGAAGATGGATTTTGTGACTGATTTTTCTATATCGTGTACACTAAAATAAATGTGTGTGTGCTTATGAGAACTAAGAAAAAATGCCAATATTTGATGGAATTAGTGGTCTGAATTTGAAGTGAACAGAAGAGAAGATATACTTCCTATTCTTTTCTCTATATTGTGTACAAAAAGGAAGTAAACAAATGTATGCGTGTGTGATAACTGCAACTATAATTCAATACATATCCACAGAATCATCAAACTAATTTTAAGGTTTATATAAGAGCTTATATTCAGAGCTTGACACATTCCAAATGGATGTTACAGTACTATCAGAAACCAAACGAAAAGGCAGAGGAGAAGAAGAATTAGACAACTACATACATATTTGGAGCGGGGTATCAAGAGGAACAAGAGCTAAGGCAGGAGTGTCTATCATGATTAACAAGAAGTTGAGGAAGAACATCACTAATTGGGAATTCATAAACGAACGAATTATCACAGTCGAAATGAACTTATTCTCTAGGGAGGTGGTCATAATTGGTACATATGCTCCAACAAATAATACGCGGGACCAGGAAAAGGATACATTTTGGACAACACTCAGAGACACTCTAGAAAAAATTCCAAGACGGAAAGAAATAATCATGATGGGGGATTTAAACGCAAGAGTAGGAGTTCAAGACTCCTCTCCAGTGGTGGGAAAGCATGGTGAAATAGAATACAATGATAATGGAGAACGCCTAATTGATATATGTGAACAATTCAATCTACAAATTACCAACACATTTTTTCAGCACAAGGACATCCACAAGTATACCTGGCAGCAGAACACTAGGGAACTTCGATCCATAATTGATTACATTATCATCAAACAAAATAGTACATTTAAAGCAACTGATGTAAGGACATATAGAGGTGCACAGTGTGGATCAGACCACTATTTGTTAAAAATGAAATGTTTCTGGCCATGGAGAAATAAAGGAAACAGTAATGAAGCTTCACCTGGAATTAATGGGAAGGAAAAGAGTGAAGATAAAAAACTTAATATTGACAGCTTACACGATGAAAGCATAAGGAAATTACTTACCTGTCGAATGGATAATACATTGGACGAAACATTTGATGGATCCGCTGAAGAAATGTATGAGTATATAAAATTAAACATAATAAAAGTAGCACAAGAAGTACTAGGAGAAAAAGAACATAAGAATCGTAAACAGAAAACAGAATGGTGGTCAGAAGAGATAGAGCAAGCCATCCAAGAAAAAAGGATTGCCTTCAGCACTTGGTTAAATATTAAGACTGAGGAAACAAGATGGTTATACAAAGAAAAGAAGAACATAGTTATGAGGAAAATAAGGAAAGCAAAAAATGAAACCTGGGAAAAAACTTGCGCAGATGTGAATAGTAAGTTAAGTTTCAGAAGATCAAAAGAGGCCTGGTCCGTACTTAAAGGACTTCGGCAAGAAACCAAAAGAAAAGCGAACATCCAAATAATATCATTACAGGAATGGGAAGATTATTACAAAAAATTACTAAATGAAGACAGAGAGGAATTTGCAGAAGAAGAAAGTGAACATGCATTTCAAGGAATCGAATTACAAATATCTGAGAAGGAAGTAATGGACGCGATAATGTCAGGGAAAAATGGGAAATCACCAGGACCAGGTAATATTAATCTGGAAATCATGAAATATGGTGGTACTAAAATAATAAAATTAATAACAAAGTTTTTGAACAAAATATTTTCTGGAGATCGAATACCTGATGAAATGAAACTAGGATATATAACTTCGATATTTAAAAAAGGAGATCGCAGAGTCTGCTCAAATTATCGTGGAATTTGTGTGTTGAACTCACTGATGAAAATTGTTGGAAAAGTAATCCAAAGGAGGTTAGAATCTATGTTCCAAACCCAAGAAGAACAGTGTGGCTTTACAGCAGGTAGATCTTGTACAGACCACATATTCACATTACGACAAATTTTAGAGAAATGTACAGAGAAAGGAGAAAATATTGGACTAGTTTTCATAGATTTGGAGAAAGCGTACGATACCGTTCCCAGAAAATTTCTATGGAGGGCATTACACATGGCAAACATAGATGTTTCCTTAATTCAATTTTTACAGGAAATATATAGAAATAATAATTGCCAGATCAAAGTTGGAAATACATTATCACCACAATTTAGAACAAGTAAAGGACTACTACAGGGTTGTCCTATGTCACCAATACTATTTAAAATTTATATAGATATTAGTCTGAGGCAGTGGTCTCAGAAATGCAACAGAATGGGACTAGAAATAGCAGATGGAAAATATATACATCACTTACTTTTCGCAGATGACCAAGTGGTTATTGCACAAGATGGAGAAGATGCCAACTACATGTGTAACCAACTATTGAAGGAATACAAAAAATGGGGTTTAAAGATCAATTATAAAAAAAACAGAATACTTAACCAATGATACAGATGAATTGTACATCGAAGGGGAAAGAATAAAAAAGGTTAACAACTTCTGCTATTTAGGCACAATCTTGGAAAAAGGGGGAACATCAGACATGGATATCAATCAAAAGATAAATAATGGGAGGAAAGTAATTGGAATGTTGAACTCAGTCTTATGGAGCAGGAACATCATTTGTAGCACAAAGAAAATAATATTTAAGTCAATATTGCAAAGTATAGTGTTATATGGAGCAGAGATTTGGACAATGAACAGAAAACATATGAACAAACTGAATGTATTAGAAATGGATTTTTGGAGAAGATCAGCCAGAGTCTCACGAAGAGACAAAATAAGGAATGCAGAAATACGAAGAAGGATGGAAGTGGAAGAAGACATTAACAATACTATTGAGCGGAAGAGACTACAGTGGTATGGTCACGTACGAAGGATGGAAGAAGGATGGATACCAAAATATATATTTGAATGGGAAATTGGAAGGAGAAGAAGAAGAGGGCGTCCTGCGACTACATGGATCAACAATGTACAGATATCAATGGGAAGAGTTGGTGCAGTGGAAGACGATACACAGGACAGAGAAAAATGGAGACAGATTATTAACATATGATGACAAGCTCAGAAAAGTGTATTGATTGTGTTGAAATGTTATATGTGGATACTTTGTTTTAATTTGTTTGTATTGTTTGGTTGGAGGACAGCCTCTGTATTGAGGGAAAACTCAGAATGTATGTATGTATAAGAAAAGTTGGACTTCATGGTACATTTCTCAGTATTATGAATATCAAGAGATTATACAAGTGGGTGCTTATTAGATATGAGACAATGGTACTACATTTCCATGGAATCAGTTATTTGACTTAAAGATGAAGATATGAGAAGGTGGACTTCATAAGTGATTTTTCTAAGGAAGTATATGTGTGTGTTTATGATAATGTTTGATATCATTAGTGATCTAATTTTAAGGTGTAAAGAAGTCAAGACAAACCTTCTGTTTTCTCTATATTGTGTACACCAAGAAAATATATATAAGTGCATTCTTATTAGATTTGACCCAATAGTCATGGCCGTACGGAAGGTGGGGCAGGGTAGGCTGCTACCCCTCCCTGGAAATTGTTTACACATAAACCTCTAAATTAAATGACTATAAGCAACTAATGTGAAGAGAGGTTTAATTTTCCAAATATTGTTGTACTCTCGTTGTTTGGATGAAAACGAGCTGTAACAGCTGACTAGAAATTAGCTTGTAGGAATAATTACTTCCCCTAAACTTGAAACCATTTATACCCAAATATTTTATTATAATGAAGATAAGGCAAGAAAATGTCGCGTTTTTTGTTTCATATGAATAGAACCTATGAAATTGTAAGGTGTATGAAAAGTCATGTGAGTGTATACATCACATTTCTTTTTATATATGGCCATAGTCCAGCTACAGTAAATGAAAGATGTTGATTATATAATTACATTATTAATAGGCCTAATAATAATAATAATAATAATAATAATAATAATAATAATAATAGCAATAGCAATAATGTGAATAGTAATAATAACAGCAATGATAATATGAATGGTAATAATAGTAGCAATAATAATAATAATAATAATAATAATAATAATAATAATAATAATAATAAAAAAATAATAATAAAGTGGTTGTAGTAGCATAGTAATGGTGGTGGTGGCAGTAGTTTGTTCATTGGCCCCCCCTTGACAAAATTTCTGCGGACGCCCATGCCAATAGTGCTACATTTCCATGGAATCAATTATCTGACTTTAAGATGTAGGTCTACATATGAGAAAATACACTTCCTAAGTGATTTCTCTTTATTGTGAACACCAACAGAATCAGTGATAGAAACACCAACAGAATAAGTGATTTCTCTTTATTGTGAACACCAACAGAATCAGTTAAGCTTATATGACTTTAAGGGGTTCATAAGAGATGGTGGACTTAGGAAGTGATGTCTTTATGTAGTGAATACCATAGAAATATACATGTGGACATCGTAAGTGCTTTCTCCATATTGTTAAAACCAAGAAACCAAGTGTGTCCTTATGATGAATGAGACAAAAAGACTACATTTCCATGGAATCTGTCATCTGATTTAAAGTGTAGAGAAAAAAGGATGGACTTTGTGAGTGATTTCTCTATATCGTGAACACCAAAAAGATATGTGTGCTCTTGTGAGAACTAAGACAAAAATGTCTACTTTTGATAATAATAATAATAATAATAATAACTTTATTGCACAGACATTAATACAACGTATGGCAATCGTCAATTCAAGCAATATCATTCACAATGAGTCATCACAGCCTTAAAATATAAAAATCTTGAATACTATATAAAGGATTGGCCTTCAAAGTAGATACAATAGTGCTTTTAAAGCTTGAATAAGATAGATTTCTGACACTATTGGACAAACTATTGTAGAGATTTAAAGATAAGCTTTCATAACTATTTTGAGTCACACAGTACTTGCATTTATTGATATATACATTTGATCTATTGCGTGTTAAGTGATCATGAACTGCAGAACATTTTGTGTAATTATTAATGTTATTTTTAACAAAAAGAAGACATCTCAGAACAAATAATGATGGCAAAGTGAGGACACCAAGTTTGACAAAAAGTGATCTACAAGTGTATCTAGGGGCAACCCCACAAATTATTCGAACAGCCCTCTTTTGTAAGATAAAGATTTTCTTGGCATAGGAATGACATCCCCATAACAAGACGCCATAACTTAAGTGGCTATGGATATGAGCATAGTAGACCAACAACAGAGAGTTTTGATCTATGCTAGAACAGAGTACTCTTAACATAAATAAACCTTTACTTATTTTATTAGCAGTATAATCAATGTGTGATTTCCATTCTAAGTTTGATTGAAGGTAAAAGCCAAGAAATTTTAACGTAGATGCTTTTTCAGTATATTTTCGATTAAGACTGAATTTCATATCAATTGTTTTATCTTTATTGAGACTTAAAAAGTTGGAATTGCACCATTCAACTATTTTAATAGCCACATTTTCAAGAATATCTTCAGGATTATATTTTTTGGAACATGATATATTGAGTGCTAAATCATCAGCAAATAAGTATGATCGGAGACATGGATCCTGTATACTAGAAGGCAGATCATTGATGTATATTATAAACAGCACAGGCCCCAGAACAGAGCCCTGTGGAACACCGTACTTAACTAATTTGTATGTAGAATTAGTATTATTCAAATAAACAGATTGATGTCTATCACTTAAGTATGAATACAATAAGTTGATACTTGAGTTACTAAAACCATAAAAAGCAAGCTTCTGCATGAGTAAATCATGTGATATAGTGTCGAACGCTTTTGTCAAGTCAAAAAAACGGCTAATGACCAGGTCACAATTTTCAAGGCCTTGTACACACCTCTTAGTAAAATCTAAAACAACTTCAACAGTACTGTGTCCCTTTCTAAAACCATATTGACTAGAAGTAAAAAGTGAATTGCCCTCAAAGTAGGTTAAGATTTGTTTATTTAGTAGTATTTCGAATACCTTCGATAAAATAGGCACTATACTAATTGGTCGATAATTACAATATTCAGACTTATCGCCCTTCTTATATACTGGTATAACTTTTACAAGTTTAAAAGTAGATGGAAAAATACCATAATCAATACAATAATTAAAGATGTGAGCTAGAGGTTCACATATAAATGCGCCAGCATATTTTAATATTTTAGAGTTAAGACCATATACATCAAGACAAGAACTATTTCTCAAATTAATAATAACAGAAAAAACATCTTCAACACTGAAATACTTAAAACCAAAAGTAGTTTTAGGCTTTATTAAGTTGTTCATAAAAATCATTGGATCAATATTACTCTGTATGTTATTAATGACGTTATCAACTTCATGAATAAAAAAATTATTCATTTTATCAGCATCTAGGTCAGTATTATTTGTCTTATTTTCCTTGTTCTTTAAAAGGTCAGATATAATTGACCATGTAGTCTTAGATTTATTTCCAGAATAATTAATTTTACTAGAATAATAGTTAACTTTAGCCGTTTTCAGAGCCTTCCTATATACTTTCTGTAATTCTATGTATTTGTCCTTACATTCGATCATGCCATTACGAAGATATAATTGATAGTAAAAAGTACAATTTTCTTTTAGCTTGCGAAGATCATTATTATACCACATATTACTATGTTTCTTTAGACTTCCTGTACGACTACGTACAAGAGGAAATGCCTCATTAAGAAGTTCAGAAAATATACCTAAAAAGAAGTTCACTTTATCATTTAATTTATTTAAGCTATATAGAGCTAGCCAATTTATTTTACTCAATAAAAGTGTAAAATACCTAATGCTACATTCATTAAAGTTTCTTTTATAATTATAAATAGGATTATTTGATGAAGATAACTCACCATTGGCGTTTACAGTGAAAAATATTGCGTCATGGTCAGACAGAATAGTAGGAATTACTCTTGCAGAGCATGTCTGATTACTAATATTCGTAATAACATTATCAATTGTGGTTCCATTTGAATCATTTATTCCTGGACGGGTTACGTCATGAATTACTGGTCTGACACCAAAGCTTTCAAATAAGTTATGAAGGTCATCTATTTCATTGCTTTTAATACTGAAATCAATATTAAAATCTCCAGCTAAAATAATCTGTTTATTGAAGTTTGATTTATGTACTTGACTAAAAAGATAGAATTAATGGTCTAATTTTGAAGTGTACATAAGAGAAGATATACTTCCTATTGTGTTTTCTCTATATTGTGAACACCAAAGAAGTACACAAGTGTGTGTTTGTGAAGTCTGCAACTATAATGCATACATTTCCATAGAAGCAGTAACCTTATTTTAGCTGTATATAAGATAGGTTGAACTCGGTATTAGATTTCGTTGTATCTTGAGTAATAAGAAAGTATACAAAATATATGCTTATGAGGACTAAAACAACAATGATAAAATTTAACTCCTATTAGTGACCTAATTTTAAGGTGTAAAGAAGGCAAGATGAACCTTGTGAATGTTTTCTAAATATTGTGTACACCAAGAAAGTATACCAGTGCATGCTTATTAGATTTGAGCCGATAGTGGTACAATTGCACAATTGGTAGAGCATTCGCGCGAATAGCCAAAGGTCCTGGGTTCAAGTACCAGTGTCGGAGGAATTTTTCTCCTATAGTATTCTCCATGGAATCAGTTATCTGACTTCAAGTAGTACATATCAGAAAATGGACTTCCTAAGTGATTTCTCCATATCGTGAAAGTATATATGTGTGCTTATGATAAAGTTTGATGGTATTAGTAATTCTAATTTGAGGTGTTACAAAAACAAGATATACTTCCTAAGTGATTTCCCTTTATTCTGAATAAGACGGAAGTGACACAAGAGTGTGTTTGTGATGACTGGGGCACTAATGTCTACTTTTCTAAAGAATAAGTGACCTGATTTTAAGGTATACATGAGAGAAGTTAAATTCCGGAAGAGATTTCTTCATATCATGAACAGGATGAGAGAAAACAAGTGGGTTCTTATGAGGATTGAAACAATAATCACTAAATTTCCAAGAAAACTGTGATCTGACTTTGAGGTAAACATAAGAGAAGTGGGCAGTAAATTTACTTTTTCGTGAACACCAAGAATATAGCCTATGTGTGAGCTTATGAAGATTACTTGAGATAAGAATACCTATGGTTCTATCAGTTTTATGATATTCAAGGGAAGACGGATATCGTGATTTTTCTAGATCATGAAGAGCAAGAAAAATATACCACAAGTGGGATCTTATGAGGATTGATACAATAATGATAAAATTTCCATGGAAACTGTGATTTGACATTGAGGTAGGGTGAAATAAAGGGAATATCAGACAGAATTGCAGTACTATCCATGAACATCGATGGCAGGACATTAACTATAATACAAGTATATGCCCCCACAGGGGAGAGACCAGAGGAAGAAAACGAACACTTCTATGATCTCCTAGATGAGACAGTAGCCAAATACCAAGCAGAAAGGGTAATAGTGATGGGAGATTTCAACAGTAAAGTGGGACACAGAGAATTCGATGAAGAGGAGCCAATGGGTCCATATGGATACGGCAGTCGTAATGAAAGGGGAGAGAAACTGATCCAGTTCGCACAGAGAAATAGGTTAAAAATCACCAACACATTCTTCAGGAAAAACCCATCAAGCAAGTGGACATGGATAGCTCCCAATGGCATCACAAAGAACGAAATTGACTTCATTCTCACCAACCAACTGAAAGAGGTGAAAGATACCCAAGTAGTCAATGGAATAAAATTCGACACAGACCATAGAATGGTACGCATAAGAATAACTATCCAGAGGAATAAGCGACCATACATCAAGACAAAGAGACCAAAACCAGAAACAATCAATGCAACAAGATTCAGCCAAGAACTGAAAATTAGAATAGGAATGATCGAGAAAGAAAAGACGCAAACAACACAAAGACAATATGACGATTTAGTAAAATGCATTACACACGCAGTGGAGAACTCCAAAATCTCAAACAAAAAGGAACAAAAGCTGAACAAGCTTAAGAAAGAGACCCAGGAAATGATAGCAAGGAGGGAACAGTTAAAAACGAGTATGAAGGACAACCCACAGAAAAAACAAGAATATGCAACAATAAACAAGAACACAAAAAAGGAGATAAGAAAGGACCTGAGAGATTACAAGTTAAAGACAATCCAGAATATCATAGATTCCTCCAAAGTAACCTCGATAAAGAAGATAAGAAAACAGATGTCAGAAGGCAAGCACTGGATGCTGGGGGTGAAGGATTCAGAAGGAAGAAGCCAGACAACCAGAGGAGACATATCAGCTCAAGCCACCAAATTCTACAGAAAACTATATACTAGCACTCTGAAAGACAGCACACCAGACCAATACTCTGCAACCGCAACCTCAGAAATTGAAGAAATCCCACCAATCATACCCAGTGAAATCAGATCAATAATCAAGGAATTAAAAAATGAAAAATGCCCAGGTGACGAAGAAATCTATAACGAATACATCAAAATGGGAGGAGAAACCTTAATACCAACCATCACAGAATTGTTTAATGCAATAATCCAAACCGAAGAAATCCCCAAGGAATGGCTAAAAAGCACCATCATTCTGTTACAAAAAAAAGGCAAGAAAGATGACATAAACAACTATAGGCCAATCAGCCTCATGCCAATCATATACAAAATGTTTATGAAAGTTCTCACAAAAAGAGAATGACCAACAGATTGGATGAATGCCAACCAGTGGAACAGGCAGGCTTCAGAACAGGCTATAGCACAGCAGACCATCTACAGACACTCAACCAAGTAATCGAAAAAGTACAGGAATTTAATCAAGGAATCTATATCGCCTTTGTTGACTTCCATAAAGCCTTTGATTCAGTGGAGCACAAATGCGTACTTCGAACGCTGACGAACCAGGGAGTTCCAACCACTTACATCAACATCCTAGCCCAAATGTACAGAACAAGCCAAGCGAGAGTGAGGACAGAAAGAGATGGGGAGTGGTTCCGTCTAGCAAGAGGAGTCAAACAAGGCGACCCTCTATCCCCAAAACTTTTCACTAGCCTATTAGAGAACCAATTTGCAAAGCTCAACTGGGACGACAAGTACGGTATCAACATCAATGGTGTCAGGTTGACAAACCTCAGGTTCGCAGACGATATTATCCTGCTAGCAGAATCAGCAAAAGATCTAGAAGAAATGCTAAAAGACCTGGAGGCTACCAGCAAAGAGGCAGGATTGCACATGAACCCCACAAAAACTCAAGTGATGACCAACAAAGAAGAAACCCCCATCCACATCGGCACTACACATCTAAAGTACACCCAAGAGTACATATATCTAGGACAAATGATCTCGTTTGGTAACTGTATGGAAAAAGAAATCAAAAGACGGATCGGCTTGGCGTGGAAGAAGTTTTGGTCATTGAAGTTCTTACTGGCTGACAAAAGACTGAAGACAGCAATGAAGTCTGCGGTCCTAGAGAAATGTGTGGTTCCAGTACTGCTCTATGGGTGCCAAACATGGGCGCTTACTGCAAAACAGCGGCAATCATTACAGGTATGCCAGCGCAAAATGGAGCGATTTATCCTCCACATCTCATTAAAGGACAAAATCCGCAACACAGAAATCAGGAAAAGAACAGGTATGAAGGATGTGGCAAATACAGCGGAACAGTTGAAATGGAGGTGGGGAGGCCATGTGATGCGAATGAACCAACGAAAATGGGCACAAAAAGCTACAATTTGGGACCCCAGAACAGGCTGGAGAAGTGTGGGGAGGCAAAAGACCAGATGGGAGGACGACTTCATCAAATCATCAGGAAGACTATGGTCTCGAGTAGCGAGGAATAGAAAAGAGTGGAAGAAAATGGGAGAAACCTCCACCCCAAGTGACTAGTGGAAATACAGAAGCAATCCAACCATGCACAAAAACTCTCGCTAGGATTAGCTCACCTAACGAGAGGTATAGGAGCTTGCCCTGCAATCCACAGGAGGCCATTGCCCTTTGGGATGTCTAGGCTAATTTTATTTATCTATTTATTTATTTATACCTAAGAGAAGACAGCATTTGTAAATGACTTTTCTTTATCCTCAACACAAGGAAAATATCTGTGAGCTGATGAAGATTACTTGAGATTGTAATACCTATGCTTTAATGGACTCAGTTATCTGATTTTCTCAATTGTATGGAAGAAAAGATGGAAATTGTGATCTTTCTATATCATGAACAGCAAGAAAATATACATGTGTGTAGTTATGAGGCTGAATTGAGACAATAATGCCTAAATTTTCATAGAATCAGTAGTCTGATGTTAAAATGCCCACAATAGAAGACGGACTATGCAAAATGATTTATCCATAGCATGAATGCTAAAAAGGTACCGGTATACAAGTGTATGCTCATGAGGATTGAGAAAATAATGATTAAATTTAAATGGAAAGATTTATCTGATTTTAGCATGAACATAAGAGAAGAGGAACTTCATAAGTGATTTCTCTAGTAAGTATAGAAGTGTATGTTTATGAGGATTGACACAATAACGCCTACATTTTGATGAAATCGGTGATCTGAATTTAAGGCGTACTGAAATGTAGATGGACCTCATGAGTCATTTCTCTGTATTGTTTACACCAAGAAAGTATAATTATGTATGTGCCTATTTATGAGGATTAAGAAAGTAGAACCTCATTCAGTCAAAACTCACATATGGCAATCTCATTATTACAAATCCCTCCAAATATTGGCAAAACAAAATCCAATCACAAATTTATAACATTCCAAACACATACTTGGTGTCTCTGGGAATCCCAAAATGACAAGGCTTTTTCATGAATTACACTTACATCCTTATACATACATACAAAATATCACATCTATTAAAACTATTGGACACCTTTTCCATCACACGCAAACTCCGCTATACAATAAAGTACTGCACTTGCATCACAAAATTATGCAACATCTCCTTCCAGCATTTCTGCAACTAAAAACTTACTCCCTTTTCTCTCCATTTTCTTTCAATTCTATGACAACACATGCAAAAATTTCATCGCCCTCCAATTTATTTTCTATGTCCTCTTTCACTCTGTTAACATTCATCTGGATGCATTCCACAAAACTGACCAGCAACTGGAATGCAAATTTCAAAACTATTTAACACACTATTGTCAGTTGCATGACAATCCCAATATATATCTCTACTTTACTGATGGATCTATATCCCCACAGGGGGTAAGAGCTGCTTACTACCACCAAAACACTAACTCCACACAACAATACCCTCTTTGTCCCGAATTTTCCAACTACACGGCCGAAGTTATTGTATTCATCAGGCACTAATTTCCATCAATACAACTAATGCCCACATCTTCATTTGTATGGACTCCCAAAGTGCCATTCAAAACATAGCAACCTGCCGCACTCTCACCCAGCTGGGATGGTGGGAAACAAACACACCAACGACATAATCACACCACAACATTAAGGGCAATGAAATTGCCGATACACTTGCTAAGGCCGCTACACGTCAAAACACACTCCACACTTTTCATCTCCCCTTTTCCGATGCAATCATCACTTCCACTAAATCACTTAAAGCACACAACATCCACTACAACAGTAAGCCTTGGTTTTATAATAAACTCCGTGATTTGCTGTATCTTTATTTTCCAAAATCAAATTTCATGTTGCCATTACACCACAATATTTGTTCAAAATTAAAAGGAAAGCCACCCCCCTCTATGACTGTGGTGACATAGGGGACGTTAATCATATGCTTTTATGTAAGATTTGAGGCTTTCCTGGCGAATCTTATGTAGAAAATCTTCTCGAGTTTGCAGCCAGGTGAGAAGTTTGTTGTGGTCCAACGTTTCCGAGGCTGACGCTGCCTCCATCCTCAGGGTATCTGAAGTGTCGAGTTTTGAAATGTAGGGGATATATATACCAACCCGAGTTGGGCAGAGTTGACCAATCAGGGAGCAGCTGTTCTGTTTTCGGTCCTTTTCCGGGCCAAAATGTTCCTTTTACCTTTCAGGTCCTGAATGCATTTGTTCCAGGCCTGGTTGATAGTGAAACCTTCATCCCTCTTGAAGTTTGTGTCTTCCAGTCTAATTTCAATTGCCTCTCTGATGATCTGGTCCCAATAGCGTGTTGTCTTGGCAAGTACTTTTGTGCTTTTAAATTCTATTCTGTGGCCCGGTCCAGAATTAATGGTGTGGTCTGCAACTGCTGATTTGTCCGGGTAGAAGAGTCTAATGCATCTCTCGTGTTCTTTGCAGCGTTGTTCAATTGTGCGTGAAGTCTGTCCGATGTAGGCTTTACCGCATTCACACGGAAGAGCTGGCCCGTTTTTCCAAAATCCAACTTGAGGAAGGAGGAACGAGCAGCACTAAGGACCTTACGCAATGACACCAACACAGTAGTCCTATCGGCCGACAAGGGAAATGCCACGGTGCTGATGCATGCCTTGGACTATGACAACAAGATCCGAGAACTCCTGAACGACCCCACCTACAAACTCTTGAATCGCGACCCTACAGGTCCCATTGAACGCAAGACTGTGTCCTTGATTTCGAAGTCCACATTACTGGATGACATAAAGAAAAGCGTGAAGCCGCATGGGGCAGTACCCCCTAGACTCTATGGTCTGCCTAAAGTTCACAAGACCGGGGTACCTCTATGACCCATAGTCAGCGCCATAGGTTCTCCAACGTACCGGCTGGCTAAACACCTATCCAGCTTATTAAAGCCGCTAGTGGGCAGTTGCCAACATCACGTCAAGAATTCCATGGAATTCATAAACACTATCAAGGACATCAGAATCAACGACGGAGATCTACTCGTCAGCTTCGATGTGGTCTCCTTATTTACAAGAGTGCCAATCGAAGACTCACTACAGCTGCTGACACCACACTTTAGCCCGGACGTAATCCAGCTCTTCCGGCATACATTGACTTCGACCTATTTTCTCTATCAGAACAATTACTACGAGCAGACAGACGGAGTAGCTATGGGGTCGCCGCTATCACCGGCTATCGCAAACCTGTACATGGAACACTTTGAACACAAGGCTCTGGACACAGCACCTTTACAACCAGCTCACTTCTACAGATACGTTGATGAACGCTCATCATTTGGCCCCATGGACATGAAACACTACCGGACTTCCTGAATCACCTCAATAGCATACATCCTAACATCACCTTCACCATGGAAATGGAAAAAGATGGCTGTCTTCCGTTTCTGGACATTTTAATCCAGAGGAAATCGGATGGAACTCTAGGACATAGAGTCTACAGGAAACCTACACACACCGATCTCTACCTTAACGGCAACAGTCACCACCACCCTGCCCAACGCAGGAGTGTCCTTCATACACTTACCAACAGAGCTCTCGCCATCTCAGACACAGACAGCCTACCCGGGGAAATAAATCATCTTAAGAAGACCTTCAAACAGAATGGGTACCGGGATGCTGAAATCCGACTGGCCCTGAAAAGGACCGGTTCTCAGGAAACCACCGACCAAAGAGAAAAGACTAGAACTGCCTACCTGCCATACTTTGGAAACCTGTCCAGGAAGCTAGAAAGGATTCTAATGAAACACCAGATCCGTACAGTGTCCATGCCACCCCCCAAAATTAAGAACCTCCTACGACCAGTGAAAGACAACATGGGACTTAGAACTCCGGGTGTTTATCGCATCCCGTGTAAATGCGGTAAAGCCTACATCGAACAGACTTCACGCACAATTGAACAACGCTGCAAAGAACACGAGAGATGCATTAGACTCTTCTACCCGGACAAATCAGCAGTTGCAGACCACACCATTAATTCTGGACTGGGCCACAGAATAGAATTTAAATGCACAAAAGTACTCGCCAAGACAACACGCTATTGGGACCAGATCATCAGAGAGGCAATTGAAATTAGACTGGAAGACACAAACTTCAAGAGGGATGAAGGTTTCACTATCAACCAGGCCTGGAACAAATGCATTCAGGACCTGAAAGGTAAAAGGAACATTTTGGCCCGGAAAAGGACCGAAAACAGAACAGCTGCTCCCTGATTGGTCGACTCCGCCCAACTCGGGTTGGTATATACGAGGGCAATCCAGAAAGTAGATTACGTTTTCGTCTGTGTCCGCTAGAGGCGGGGCTAGCGCGGCCATTTTGGGGTCAGAGCGTTGCGCAGCTCAGTCGGCATCTAGCGGTGCTAGTGAGAGGTTCGTGCTGTGCTCTGTTCAGATACTGTGACGGTTTAAAATGTCTGCGTTAATTGAAAATCCCGCGAGCTGCGAGGTGCGTGCAGTAATAAGGTTTCTGACTGCAAAAAACTGTAAACCGATAGAAATCTATCGGCAGCTTTGTGAAGTGTATGGGGACAACATTATTACTGAAGGTGGAGTGCGTCAGTGGGTCATAAGATTTAAAAATGGCCGAACCAATGTTCACGACGAAGATCGAAGTGGGAGACCCAGCATAGTGACTGCCGAACTTGTCGAAAAAGTCGATGCTAAAGTCCGTGAAAATCGAAATTTCACAATAACGGAACTTTCTTTGAGTTTTCCACAAATTTCGCGAAGTTTGTTGCACGAAATCATCAGCGATAAGCTTGGTTACCACAAGTTTTGTGCAAGATGGATTCCAAAAATCTTGACAGAGGACCACAAAACTCAGCGAATGGCTGCAGCGTTGAACTTTTTGGACGCTTACCATAAGGATGGTGACTCTTTACTCGATCGCATCGTTACTGGTGACGAAACATGGGTGAAACACGTGAACTGTGAAACGAAATTGCAATCAATGCAGTGGGGGCACACAAGTTCTCCCAAAAAACCCAAAAAATGCATGCAAACAATGTCGGCAAGGAAGATGATGGCGACTGTTTTTTGGGACAGAAAAGGTGTGATTTTGGTGGACTTCCTGGAAAGAGGCACTACAATAAACTCTCAAAGGTATTGCCACACTCTCCAAAAACTCAGAAGAGCAATCCAAAACAAGCGCAGAGGAATGTTGAGCTCTAAGATCTTGTTGATTCACGACAACGCCCGGCCCCACACGGCAAATGTCACTCGTCAACTTCTTGAATCTTTCACGTGGGAGTTGTTTCCTCATCCGCCGTACAGTCCCGACCTGGCACCGAGCGACTTCCACCTATTCCCAGCAATGAAGAAGTGGCTGGCTATGCAGCGTTTTGATGACGACGCACAGCTGCAAGAAGAGGTAACGAAGTGGTTGAAGGCGCAGGCGGCCGAATTTTTCGACGAAGGAATTTCCAAGCTCGTACATCGCTACGATAAATGCCTTAATTTGAATGGTGACTATGTAGAAAAGTAGTATGTGAGTGTGGCTTTCATCTGTATATAATAAAATTTGTTTCCTATACTTTGTTTACTTTTTATTCCAAAACGTAATCTACTTTCTGGATTGCCCTCGTATATCCCCTACATTTCAAAACTCGACACTTCAGATTCCCTGAGGATGGAGGCAGCGTCAGCCTCGGAAACGTTGGACCACAACAAACTTCTCACCTGGCTGCAAACCCGAGAAGATTTTCTACATATGCTTTTAGGTTGCCCACAATATAAACAAAATGATATTTTTGATTCACATGTTTACAAACAAAGGACATAGGTCCATGGCATATTCCTTTCATTATACACAATGACGAGTAACACACGAGCCGATTGATACATAGACATATAGTAAATTGCAAAATGAAACTCTGAACACACCCACTACCTACTCCATACTAACACTTTGTTCTCACACCTTCCTTAATACTCCATGATGCTGCGACTACCTGAGTGTAGAGAGGCATCACAAAATAAATCACGAAGAAGAAGAAGAAGAAGAAGAAGAAGAAGAAGAAGAAGAAGAAGAAGAAGAAGAAGAAGAAGAAGAAGAAATCCCATACTTTCTTGGTGTTGAGGAAGTCCATCTTTCTTCTGTACACCTCAAAATCAGATCTCTGGTTCCAAGGAAATGCAGGCATTATTGCCTTAATCCACATAAATGCACAATTGTATACTTTCTTAGTCCTCATGGTATGAATAAATCACTTATAAAGTCCATCTTCTTTCCAGCACACCTTAAAACAGATCACTGATACCATGGGAATGTAGGCATTATTGTCTTATTGTCTCATTCCTCCACCGTCATCTCGAGAATTACACGAGTAATACAGTCTAGAAGGCAGTGCATTCCTCATAAGAACACACTTTTATACTTCCTTTGTGTTCAAATCACTCATGAAGTTCATCTTCTTTTATGTACACCTTATAATTACTGATTCCTGATTACTGATTCCATGTAAATGTAGACACAGTTGTGTCAATCAATCCTCATAAGCACACATATAATTTCTTGATGTTCATGATATAGAGAAATCCCTTATGAAGTCCAACCTTTCATCTGTAAATATTAACATCAGACCACTAAATCCATGGAAACGTAAGCATTATTTCTCAATTAATCTGCATTTATTTTCTTGATGTTCACCATATAGAGAAATTGTGTATGAAGTCCATCTTCCCTACTGTACACCTTAAAATGAGATCACTGTATCCACTGAAAATTAAGCTTTATTGTTTTAATTAATCTTTGTAAGCACACACATGTAGGCCTACACTTTCTCAGACTTCACAATATAGAGAAATCACTTCTGAAGTTCATCTTCTCTTCTGTACACCTTAAAATCAGAAGTGATTCTAAGGAAAAGTAGACATTATTGTCATAATTAATCCTAACAAGCACACATTTGCTTTCTTGCCATACTTTCTTGCTGTTCATGATATTGTGAGATCACTTACAAAGACAATCTCCTCATCTGCACTCTTTCAAATAAGAAATTAGGCATTATATCTATATTAATAAAAATGAATTTTCAAAAGGGTTGTTGCCGCATCACTTGAGAACGGTTCGACCGATTTGGCTGATTTTTGTTTTGTTGTGATCGTAATTGTCTGGAGAAGGTTTGTATGAAAGAAAATTTTTGGAAAATCCACGGGGAAAGTCGGAAATGTGATGAAATGAGGCAAAGTTAGACAAAGTTAGAGAGTTCTGCTGTCAATTGTTTACATAAAAAAAAGATTAAAAAATTGAAGTGTGACAAAAGAAGTGTGACATTCACAGTTTGAGAGTTCCACTTTCACATGTTTTCATAACAAAACAAACAAAAACAAAAGTGAGTCTTGCAAACCAAACCAAATCGAAAGTGTGTTATCCATTCATTTTGAGAATGCAAGTCCGTGTAAACAAATGCACGTTATTTGAACCCCACCACACATCATGCTACAAGACAATATAGTGCGGTATTAGATTTTATTTTTATAATAGTAAAAGCTCATAAAATGTGACGAAAATTTTTAAGATAACAATATCAACTTATTGCAAATGTTTCAATGTATTGCGAAACATGGCATTCATGATATAACCCTCCAGTTTGCGAGAGTCATTGTTGTGAATAATGTAAACATACAAATTTCAGCGAACAGCGAAACGTGGTGTTTATAATTTATAACCCAGTCTGTGAGAAGCATTAAACATAATGACTGAAATTCAACCAGTCCCAAGTGGCATAATTAAAAATAAGATAGGTAAATCTTTGCGAAGTGGACAGAAGGAAATTATATTGAATGTGTTTAATGGGTTAAAAAAATATATATATATCCAGCACTTGCAATTGAGGACGTTGTAAAATTGACATCTGAATTCACCGGTATATGTACCAGAAGTATCTGGAAAGTGCGTAGTGAATACAGAGACTCTGGTGTAGTGAAAACTCCCCCAAGAAAGGCTGAAAAGCTGCATAGTGTTTTAGATAACATTGATGACTTTGTGAAAAGTGCTATTCGAGCAAAAGTTCATCAATTCTTTTTTGATAACATACCTCCAACTGTGGATAAACTTCTTTGTGCTGTCAATGAGGACTCCGACCTACCTAATTTTAAAAGAACAACAATTTATAAGTTATTGTTGGACATTGGAATGAAATATGTGAAAAGAAGTGAGGTTAATGTTATTGTATATCGTGATGATATTGTACTTTGGAGAAGATGATATCTTAGAGCTGTACGGCAATACCGAGCAGAGGGTCGAAAGTTTTATTACTTAGGCGAGACATGGGTAAATGCAGGACACACCACCCCTAAAATTTGGCATGACACTACTGTTGAATCAAAGGAAAAAGCTTTTAGGGCAGGATTAAGTCAAGGTTTAAAAAATCCTATGGGTAAGGGGAAACGCCTAATAGTTACGCATATAGGTAGTGAAACAGGCTTCGTAGATGGGGGTTTGCTCATTTTTGAGTCAAAGAAAACAGGTGAGTACCACAAAGACATGAATGGAGAGGTATTCCGTAACTGGTTTGCTAATGTTTTGCCGAAACTTGAACCCAACAGTTTAATAGTTATGGACAATGCATCATACCACAGTGTGAAACTCTATCAGCGTCCAAATACTTCTTGGCGTAAACAAGATATTGTGGAATGCCTACAAGAAAAGAATGTAGCATTTAATGATAAAAGTGTTAAGGCAGAGTTAGTTATCTTAGCACAGGAATTCGCGGACAAAGATGAAAATAAATATGTGGTTAATGATATGGCAAATAAAGTGGGCCATCAAGTACTGAGGTTGCCCCCTTATCATAGCAATTTGAATCCAATTGAACTGGTATGGAGTTTTATCAAAGGGTTTGTGGCCAGAAATAACAAAACTTTTAAATTATGCGATGTTAGGAAACGGTTTGACAGAGCAGTATTGATGGTGACGCCAGAAATGTGGCAAAAGGAAATCAAGCATGTAGTGGCTATATCTAGCGTTTTCTGAGGAAATAGTTTAAGTGTGATAAGTCGTTCTTCCTCATTTCAAGTTCTATGTAGGCCTACAAATAGAAAGTCCTTCATAAGTTAATTTCAAATTACAAAATAAAAACCCGGGCGACGCCGGGCCTTTTAAGCTAGTATCTCAATAAATCCTTATAAGCACTCACATATACTTTCTTTGTGTTCATGATATAGAGAAATCACTAACAAAGTCCATGTTCTCTTCTCTACACCTTAAAATCAGATCACTGATTCTATGGAAAAGTAGACATCTACTCACTCAGTGCTTCAACTACTTCATATATAAAAATGTTATTCCAAATATCTGGAACATAATCAATATTATACCCATTCCTAAACAGAACAAGGATCCAAAGGTCGTAATAAATTTAAGACCAATTTCCTTACTCTCAAATCCAAGGAAAGTTTTATAAATAATTTTGGTCAATAGAATTCTACATTATCTGGAATTTTAAAGATTATGGCCATCAGATCAACTTGGTTTTAGAAGAGGTTACAGTACTCTTCAGAACATAGCAATGTTGACAACTGATCTAGG
Source organism: Ectobius pallidus (assembly GCA_964059195.1). Taxonomy (NCBI): domain Eukaryota; kingdom Metazoa; phylum Arthropoda; class Insecta; order Blattodea; family Ectobiidae; genus Ectobius; species Ectobius pallidus. The sequence goes on along the minus strand of CAXKWD010000008.1, from coordinate 71,469,150 downwards.
AATATCTTTTTACAAAAATGAGCATTCTTTCTAGGCATTCACCAAGCCTAAGATAATGTACTTGTGAACTTGTTGACAAAAGAACTTGAGGAAACTAAACTATCCTCAAAACTATTCAGGTTTCTCGTAACTCTTCTATTGGATCCCAAACTTATCTTCAGTTATGATGTAGAAGATACATAATCCAGGAGTTGAAACATTGGTCTACCTCAGGGATCGCCATCGAGTCCAATTTTGTATGCAGTTTATATGTCCAGACTCAACTCTCAGCTAGAAGAGGATGTTAGATCATTTCATTACGCTGACAATATCACATATATAAGGACAAAAAACAAGGACTTACAGAACAATCATTTTCCGAAAATAATTTACAAACTCGTTGACTGGATGATAACACAGGGCAACAAAAAAAAACTTTTGGAAAATTGTCCAGGGTTTTTCAGCTGAATTAGACTAATTTTGATGCCCTGAGTCCGAAAATGACCTTGGTTTTGCTCAATCAGGTCAGGATTTTTTTCTACAGAAATATAAAAAAAATCTGTTTTTCGTAAGAAAAACTCATTTCTGCTGATAAACCCCTGACGATTTTTACCGTTTCCCTCAAGAAATAAAAGTCAACGTATCCAAATTAATTCATTATTTATTTACTACATGAAATTTGATAAGCATAATTATCACAATATAATAAGAATGAGCGTTACATGACACAAAAGTTCAGAGTTCAAGGCAGATTTCGGCGTTTCTTCGATTTCCGTGTGTGAGCAGCTGCTGGGTTGTCTCTCTTCAGCGACCAGCAGTAGTCCGCCAGCATGACTGCGTCCCACCTCCCCTGGTACCTCTCCTCCATTTGGCGCATGTCCTGATGGAACCTTTCTCCCTGCTCGTCGCTCATCACCCCAAGGTTTTCAGGAAACTTGTCCATGTGTGAGAAGAGGAAATGCATCTTTATACTCATCAAACACCCGAGTTTTTGGAAGGCCTCTATCATGCTGCTGATGAGTGTGGCGTGGTTTGCTGCCTTCGTGTTCCCCAGGAAGTTGTTCACCACCTGCACAAACGATTTCCAGGCGGCGCACTCAAGCGTGTTCATGGAGTTTTGGAACTCAGTGTCCTTTATGAGCTGCCGTATCTGTGGGCCATCAAAAATGCCGGCCTTGAGCTTCTCAATGGTCAGTCGAGAAAATGCTCGGCACATGTAGTTGAAGCACCTCCCATCCTTGTCCAGAGCGCGCGTGAACTGTTTCATTAACCCAAGCTTCATGTGTAGCGGTGGGATCAATATCTTCTCCCGGTCAACAAGAGGTTCGTTTATGATGTTTCTCGCCCCAGGTACTAACTGCTCTCGCGCCGGCCACTCTTTCTTTACATAGTGCTGGACTCTGTCTCGACTGTCCCACATACATATAAAGCATGGGTACTTCGTGAACCCGGACTGCTGACCTAGTAGAAAGTTCACCATCTTGAAGTCGACGCAGATCATCCATTGGTGCTGCTTATATTGGATTTTGTCAAGCACATACTTCACTGCTTCATATTTCTCTTTGAGAGTTGTGGAGTGCGCAAGAGGGATTGAGGCGATCTGGTTCCCGTTGTGGAGGAGCACACACTTCAAAGAGCGCTTGCAGCTGTCAATGAAGAGTCGCCAATCTGTCGGATCGTATGTAGGAGCGCCAAGTTTATGAAGAAGACCGGCGACATCTTGCCAGTACACGAGGTCTTCCTCCTGGCAGAAGTAGCCCATGTACTCCTCATGCCTTCTACGGAAGAAAGTGATATGCACGTCGTCGCCAAGTAGATTTTTCTCTTTGAGTCTGGAGGCCAACAGCTCTGAGGAAGTCTTCGACAAGCTGAGATCCCGAACCAGATCATTAAGCTCACATTGTGAAAAGGGCTGCGGACCGTCTTGTGTTTCATACTCCTGTTCTGTATCTCCTACGTCGTCTGAAGTGGTGGCCTCGTCGTCGATGTGAGGAAGCTGTGTGAACGCTGGTGCAGGTATTTCTTCGCAGTGAGCAACTGGACGGCGGGCAGATGGAAGGTCGGGGTACTGAAGGCTGTGCCGATTCTTCCGGTTGATGCCAGTAGTATTGATGGCGCAGAAGTAACAATCCAATGCATGGTCAAACGGCTCCCTCCAAACCATCGGAATCCCAAACTTCAGTGAAGTTTTGGCGCCCTTAGTCCACCGCCTGAGGTATTCCACGCACGTCTTGCACACCGTGTGCGGTGCCCACGACTTATCTTGGTCACCTAGCTTGACTTTAAAGTAAGCCTGGCAAATCTTGTGATGTTCTTCCTGTCCGCTGACAGCGTGTATTCTCCGCAGATGTAGCAGAAAACGTCAGGATTATTCCTGCATGAACGTCGCGCCGAAGCCGAAAGTAATAATAAAATTATTATATTATATTATAATATTATAAAATAATAATAATATTAATAATAATTGTGATTATTTTCCTGCTAATTTTTATGCAGCGAATTTAGAGAAATGACTGAACTCAAAACCCGATATTAGCATATGTATGTATAGCTCGTCAGGCAGGTTTATGGCTGTATCTCAAAAAGTTGACCTGATTGAGCAAAACCAAGGTCATTTTCGGACTCAGGGCATCAAAATTAGTATAATTCCGCTGAGAAACCCCGGACGATTTTTTGGCTGTTACCCAGACGATTATAATCAAAGGATTAGAGTTAAATGCAACAAAGAGTCGGTATATAATTTTCTGTAAACGGACTACCCAGATTATGAACATCCATGACTTAACAGGAAATAACAAAGCAATACGAGCTACTTCACAAGTGAAATTTCTTAGAATGATATTGGATTCACATTTAACATGGAGTTATCACAAAGAGTTAATCTCTACTAAAATCAGAAAATCAAAACAAATATTTTATTTTTTCGTACAAGCTACACGTATAGTGTTTTATTATATTCAAATGCCCACTAGTCTCTTCCCGCTAGCTGAATCAGCAATTCTGACTAATTTCACCACCTTGTGAAACCGGCAGGTGGTACCTACGTGCCTCTTTCATGCGTGATGCTCTAAGATTCCATGCTCGCTTGCCCTCAGTCATTAGCCAGCCTTCCAACCGTTCTGACGTGTACGAATCTGCGCTACAGTTCGCAGGTTTTTCAGCCACCATGTGTATTAAGGCTCAACACAATTACCGGTGCTCTGCAATATCAGTTTCTCTGCAAAACTACAATCATTAAAGTTTTGTGTGCAGAAATGAGCAAATCACTCGCTAGCCGTTGCTACAGTGTTTCAATAATTTCAACTTATACACCTCTGTGTTATGCTCTTACTAGGCACTTGGGGTCGTGTGCAATCCTTGGTTCACAGTGCAGTATCCAATCCTAGTTCAATTCAAGCCTAATATTGATATTGCAATCAATTCTCATCAATTAATTTACAATATCAATTATTACGAGTGCTACAGTGTATTATTCAACATAATATGTTATAAATTACGCACATTTATAACCACATGTTACTAATTTGCGCCATTTCTAAATACTGGCTATTTCATTTATCATTCTGCATATTTCACTTGCTTTCGCCAGTCATTCAATCTTACATTCCTACACACTTGTCTCTGAAAAGTTCCTAAGCTTTCTGACATGTTTTAGTGGCTTTTCAGCAATACTATAATTCTGAATATATGCCCGTCTTGCACATCCTACATTGCTTACAGCATTTGGTTACTCCGGTAGCCGAATCTTAATACTTGTTGATATATATTGCATTGCACGTGTGTGAATAGAGTTTGCTTAGTTTTAGGACATGTTATAAGTTGTTTTTTCATGTAAGATTCATGGATCCCTGTATGCAAGTACATCTATGTGTCTACTGCTCTCCATTTGCTAAGATACATAGCTGGTCCTCCACTCTAGTTCCAGAGGCTAGATCCTTTTAACCTATTACCCTACATTATTATTTATCAGGAAAACGGTGGGGATCCTCCATCAAAGTCCTCTTATTATTTTTTAAAAGTCTCGAACAGTCAATATTAGATTATGGTTGCTGTGTTGTGTGTTTAAACAACAAATTGTTACAGAAGATTCGGTCTCTTACATATGGTATTTTAAAATTAATTACTGGAAATATTGGAAATCCATAGCAAGAGCTTTAGAAATTGAGACCTTGTGATATTAGAAACAAAAGACTTGCCATTAATTTTCTTACAAAAATGTACACCTATATGGATAGTAAAATTATTCCCCGTCTGATTTATTTGAAAGAAATAAGGCAGTTGAATCTCAGACAGCTAAGTGGAACATCTCCGCTAATGGATGCCTTCACCAAACTAATTAAATATGAAGACTCACTAATAAAGTTACCTAAATTTCCATGTTACCTTCTACCATGGGATATCACCATTTCTTCTGATCAGTTTTCAATTTAAACAATAAACAGTGATTTTATACAAGACAAATTAAAATTTCATATATGATTACAAGAAAGTAAGTTCAGTGGTCAAAAATTTAACTTACTCTTCACAGATGGTTAAACAAAAATTCAGATGGTGTGGGAGAAGTCTGGTTCTATGAAAATATCAACATAAATAAGCAATTTAAACTGCCCATTTATGCATCTATCTTTATGTCAGAAGCGTTCGCAATTCGCAAGGCGTTAGTATATATAAATCATATGAAATCAGTAATAACATAGTAATTTTGTTTGCTTCTCAAGGAGTTCTGAAAGCCTTAAAATCGCAATAACTTCCACCTCAGGAAAGTTTGTTCATTACAAATATAAAAGTACATATGCTAAAACATAGAAAGTCAACATTGCATGGATTGCTGGTCATGTGGGTATCGCTGGAAATGAAAGTGGACAAATTAGCCAAAGAAGCTGTTTACAAGGGAATAAATTACAACATTTTACTACTACCAAGTGATCTAAAACCCATTATTTCAAAAGAAATATTGAATCAGTGCTCCCAACAATGGTCATTGTATTCTCAAAATCATGCATATATTATAGAAACATTCAGACATCTGCCATTTGTAAACTTTGGAACAAGACAATTATTCCTAGAAAAGTTAGTACTGCAATAATTAGACTGAGACTTGGAACTGCAAGAACGCCAGTACAGCTATTTAAATCTAAACAGAAAAAAAGGATCCTTGTGAATGTGGAGAAGAAGGCACATTAGATCATATTTTTTTTTTTTTACATGCTCACACAAGAAAGAAGAAATTCTACAAAGACCTCCAAACACTGAAGTTAAACTTTCCCATCAAGATTACCATCTTGCTAACTAATCCATCCCTATGTATCCAGAAAGCTATGTTCCGTCATATTTCATGATGCAAAATGAAAATTTAAGAAGCATACATACAAAAAGAAAATGAATTAATTCTAATAGTAAATTATTCGATAATCACTTCAAATTAGTAATATATCAACTGACATCAGAAGATGCAAGACCATCAAGGGGGTCTTTCAATAAAAGCAGCAACAACAAAAAGGTAGACTGTCTTAATTAATCCTAATAAGCACACATATGCTTTCTTGCCATACTTTCTTGCTGTTCATGATATAGAGAGATCAATTACAAAGACAATCTCCTCATCTGCACACCTCCAAATCAGAAATTAGGCATTATATATCTCAATAAATCCTTATAAGGATACAAGTGTACTTTCTTGGTGTTCACAATTTGGAGAAACCACTTCTGAAATAATCTTTTCTTCTGTACACTTAAAATGAGTTCATTGAATCCATTGAAATGTACGCATTATTGTCTCAATTATCTTCATATGTACACACACACACACACACATAGCCTATATGTTTTCTTGGTGTTAACCAGTGATGGGAAAAGTACAAAAAGAAAGTAATTAGGCTGAATTATAGTTACCTGCAAGACATATTCGCTAAATTTGAGAATAAGGTGACCGCCATCTCAGCCAGGCCGTATTGAGTGGGACCAAGTCTACAATGTCGCCAATATTAGAAACATGACTACATGCCGATAGAATTCGGAAGATAAACGATGGTTGTAACTATGTTTTATGAAAGATGTGGAAGGGTAAAAAAGTTTCTACAATAAGGCAAGTAGTGACAACTAAATTCTAGGTCAATGACAGGTTATGTTAGGTTAGGAACAGTTATGTTAGTTTAGGAGCAGTATTTTGAATAGCGTAAAACAGTGTCTACGTTAAGGCAAGTAGTGACAGCTAAATTGTAGGTCAGTGACAGGTTATGTTAGGTTAGGAACAGTTATGTTAGTTTAGGAGCAATATACTGAGTAGCGCAGGGTTTATTGTGTCACATTAAATCTCTTTTGCGACAGGAAATTTTACCCTTGCACAAGTTATTCCTCTGCGGTTCCGATGGGCACGGTCGCTACGGAGTTTACGAATCTCTGCGTTTAATCTATCCCCACCTGCCTTGATTAATTCTGCTGGAATTTGGTCATCTCCTGGAGATTGGTGAGTTTTTAGTTTACCTATAGCTGTTTCTATTTCTGTGAGAGTTGGTACAGCAACCATCTGCTCTGCTGTGAATATTTCACTTTCTACCCTTTGGACATTGCAACGCTCCCACCCACCAAAACCCTTTTCCTCTTCTTCGCCTTCTCGATCAGATGTGAAGCGTGCTGATCTCAGCCAGGCCGACCCTATATAAAACAACTTAGGGTGTAACGGACAGGTGAAGGAGGCGTCACGTAACGAAGGGCATGTAAAATAGTTTTAAATGCCCTTCGCAGCTGAGAATTGAAAGTTAAGATGTGAAAGCTAAAAGATTTTTTATTAATTAAAATAAATTTCATTAAAGCCTGATGGGCCATGGGGTATAAAACAAATATTTACAATCTTCCCACAAGAGGGATTAATGATGCGAAGCTAAATAATTATTAAAATAAATTCTTTTTACTGCCTGATGGGCCACACAAAATAATATATTACTCTATATTACAACATAGGCCTGATTGACCTAAATCAAATTATGATAATAAATTACATTGTTCCCGTAGAAGGGATAAAATTAAAACATGTTACTTACTTAATTTCTTTTACATAGACAGATCTCGGCCCAACAAATTATTTAAACATTAGTTTAACACACTAAATTAAATGGCCGATAATAGTTTTAAAATAAAAGATACATTTTGTTAACTTACATATACATATTTCCGCCAGACATCCCTGGACAGGAAATATTGGTCCGGGTTGCAATCTGGTGTCACCAAAATACTACATGGTAACGTGTATCAACAGCCATCATAAATAAAATAAACCAATCGAATGAAAAGAGCACCAGATTCTGAAGAGTCACTATTTAAGTGAAATAATATCTGACAATGCACTGTATCCAAATTCAAACTCAGCCAAAACAAGAATTAGAAATAAAAAAACACAAGGGTGAAGCCCAAGAAAAATATCTATGTACACCGCATGTTTACTGAAACTAAATTAACCAAAACAAAATACAAGAACCCGTCCTTTCTAATCTCCAACGGAATACTAGGTACAGTTTAAGATTGAATAACTAAAATGTGATACACGTACCTCAGTAATCCTAGCATGGCTGTCCTTCCAGACGCCATTGTGTGTTGTTTTTCCAGCTTCATGGCGACACCAAGGTTGCAGGCCCCGACCACAAGAAGTATTGAAATAATGAGTGAGAAGGAGGCAAATGTTACCTTCCTTTATATACTGAAGTCCCCCTCTCTTCTCTTTACCGGGTTACAGGTAGTACCAATCAGATTAATGATAACATTGTTAATAAAATAAATGACTGATAAAAATTAATACGACGAATAGAAAAACAAGAGACAGAGCAGCGCGGAGATGCTCCCTAGCTTAGCGCTGACGCGCATCTCAGCCGCACATCAGCATTGCGGAGGAACAGAGAACCCGCTTCCCCTCAAAGCGAGGCGACCACCCCTACGTGAGCGAGCGCTTCCGAAGCATAACGAAGTTAAAGACAATAGAATGGAAGTCTCTCTCTCTCGCAACAATGAACTGAAACATTCTTGATTAAAACATCCCATACTAATCACTCCCATACTATTAATTAAAACTTCATTATACTTTCATTCTGTTATAATTCCTTTGAGCCAATAGCCTGCCTTACAAAATAAATATTATTTTTAATATTGGCTCAACATCTCCATGTACATTTAATAATTGATTAAAGACTTTTACCATCTATTCAAAATATTATTCGGAGCCGCGAGTATAGTGCCATCGTTGTCCTTAATTATATTTATTCTTGAACTCGTTTATTCAATTGTAGAGATCCCTAACATTTTTGTCTTTACTATTTTCCTCTAATTCATTTACTTTGTCTTTGAGATAGTTTCTTTTCTTTGTTGTAATGGTTCTATAGGTTTCTCATTTAGCATTGATGAGATTTTTGACAGTACTCTCATTCGGATTCTGCAACCACAGTACTTTCGCCTGCTTTCTTGCATTCACTAATTTATTGCACTCATCATCGAACCACAGTTTATTTGGTTTCAGTTCAAGCGAACCAACTTTTCTTTTGTGGCTACTTTAATGATATTGATGGTGATAATGATATTATAAAAAAATCATTTACCAAGTCCACCTTCTGTTTTGTACACCTTAAAATCAGATCACTGATTCCATGGAAATGTAGGCATACAATTCAGTCCTCATAAGCATACAATTGTATACCGTCTTGGTGTTCATGAAATGAAGAATTCCCTTACAAACTTAATCTTCTCTTCTGTAAGCCTACACCTTAAAATTAGGTCATGGAGTGTATGGATATGTAGGCCTAATCATTATTGTCTCAATTAATCCTCATAAACATACCTTTGTGTACAATAATTCTTTCCCACTGGCTGTGTGTGTTGGCTAAGGTGGAAAGGTAGAGTCAGACTGAAAAATTCAATGCCATGGCCAGGATTTGAACAAGGAACTTTGGCTCTCCATGCCGCTGCTCTACCATTGAGCTATCATGGCAACATGCTGGCACAACATTAAATTTTCCAACTGACTCACATGTGCTGGTATACCAGTATACCCTTGTATACCTTTTTTTATGTTAATTATATGGAGAAATAACTTAATGAAAGTCCATCTTCTCTTATGTAGGCCTACACCTTAAAATCAGATCACTGATTCCACGGAAATGTAGACATCATTATGTCAGTAAATCATCTTAAGCACTAACATGTGTAATTTCTTGGTTTTCATGATATAGAAAAATCAACTATTGTACATCTTCTCTTATGTACACTTTAAAATCAGTTCACTGATTGTATGGAAATGTAGGCATTATTGTCTTAATGCTCATAAGCACACACTTGTGTACTTTCCTGGTGTTCATGATATTATAAAAAAAAATCATTTACCAAGTCCATCTTCTCTTTTGTGCACCTTAAAATCAGATAATTGATTCCATGGAAATGTAGGCATTATTGTCTCAATCTTCATAAGCATACAATTGTATACTTTCTTAGGGTTCATGAAATGAAGAATTCCCTTACAACAGTCATCTTCTCTTCTGTAAGCCTACACCTTAAAATCAGATCATGGAGTGTATGGAAATGTAATCATTATTGTCTCAATTATGGAGACATCACTTACGAAATCTAACTTCTCTTTTGTACATCTTATAATCAGATTTTTGATTCCATGTAAATGTAGGCATAATTGTGTCAATTGACTTAGTTGGCCATCTGCACAAAGGGTAAATGATCAGCTGAAGCCATTTTTGTGTATTGTTATAAGTAGACTTCGGACTTTTAGGTCGCTAAAAATGCTATTTTAGGCACCTAAAATAGGCTCTAAAAATTGGAAAATAGGTTCTAAAAATTGCAAAATAGTCTCTTATAAAATTGTTAAGTTGCCAATTTTCTGAAATATCTCAATTGCAATGCAGAATATTATATTTATTGAAGTCACCATTAATCAATAATCATGATAAAACACAGATATAGGCCTATGGTACACAGAATTATATAGACCTATTACTAGGGCCTATATTACTACCATAACAGTGAAAACCTAATCCCTGCACCCAGAAGCTATGCACGCTAGCATATTCAACCCCTTGTATCCCTCAGTGATTCAGAATACTTTTTTTTTTACTGGATATGTGGGAGTCGGGAGAAAAACACTACATTTTCTTGGGAATTCCATGGAATTTTTCTACTGAAGACGAAACATTCCTTACTATTTAGCCACGTCACAAATGTGTCATGTACTGCACATTTCGAGCTAAAAATTTAGTACGAACTGAAAATAAATGCTAGAATTTATAACAAAAAATAACTTATTTTGAACTTGAGGCAAAAAACAAGTAAAAAGGCAATATTAGGCTCTAACGTAAAAATAGGCTGTTTTAGGTCCTATAAAAGTATCAGTTTTAGGCATAGTCACTTATGAAACATGCATATACAAGTTTTCGTCCATATATCACTTAAGGATTAAAATAGGTTTTTACCTAAAATCCGAAGTCTAGTTATAAGTTACGCATCACAAAATATTAAAATGGTTCATCTCCATTGTTTACCACTTGTGAATTACAGAGCTCCAAAATAACTCCCTAATTGAAGTGTTAAAATATACGTGATGTAGTACTGTTGAGCTTGATCAATAAAATAAAATGTATAAATAAAATGTATACCGGTTTAACTAAAGCCTTCAGCTCAAAAATCTCTATTATATACAGCCTTTTGACACTTAACTTATGTCATCCTCAGGGCATCTTGTCATGCTGGTGTTGATTCATTAACAATTAAAAATTAAAATAACTTGTAGTTTTGTCATATTGATAAAGTAATTAAACTCTTCAAAAGGTTCTATTAAAACTGGTATCTCAAAATTTTGGAGGTTTTGGAGGTTGTTTCTGTAAGTTGATCTTCTCCCATAAGCTCAGTTGAATCGGATGTTGAAGATTTTAAAGTAGAAATACTTTACCATGTCATGGTCCAAATTCCATTAGTGTGCAGCTACCTCAGGCTTTTCAATTTCCCTTTGTCTAATATTTCTGAAGTGCTCTTTTCATCTTCTATTGGGGTTCCTTTTTGTTTTGCTTATGTATACATTGTCACAATCATTACACTTTATCTTGCAAACACCTGATTTTTGTCCTGGAGGAACTTTGTCTTTTAATTCTGATGTTAGTAAAGTCTTGAGTTGGAATTTATTCTGACTAGCTAACTGCATAAAGAACATAATATATGGTTGGCTCCTCAGAATAAATTCAAAATATAAAGAAATCACTTCTCTTCTGTACATCTTAAAATCAGATAACTGATTCCGTGTAAATGTCATTACTATCCTAATTAATCCCCATAAGCATACACATGTATACACTCTTGGTGTTCACAATATAGAGAAATCATTTACAAAGTCCATCTTGTCTTTAATTTAATTAAGATTAGATCACTAATTTCATGAAAATGAAGGCATTGTTGTCTTAATTAATCCTCATAAACAAATGCAATAATACTATCTTAGTGTTCACGATATAGAGGAATCACTTACAAAGTCTTCTCTTCTGTACACCCTAAAATCAGATCACTGATTCCATAGAAACGCAGGAATTACTGTCCCAATTAATCCTAATAAGCACATGCATGTATAGGCCTACTTTCTTGGTGCTCACAATATACAAAACATCACTAAGATTTTGTGCCCCTTTCTAAAATAAAAGTACATAAAAAAAAACTGAGTGTCCCGGGAACATAGCCAAATTATTACTGCAGTCAAAATATTTTTGTGATGTATTAATAGTAACTCTGGTCTTATTCAAGTGACTGCCATCTTCATCCAGGCTAACTCGCTTACCTACTGTATTTTTAAAGGAAAACATCCTGGGAAGGGCAAAGTACCCTATTGTTACACATTTAGATTTTTTTAGCTCGCTATTGTTTATAACACTACAAAGACAAATGTGTAGAATTTGGAGAAGGAAAACTGAATGCCGAACTTTCAGAACATAAAATAACAATTCTTTTGGAGTTGACTGGGTCCTATGCCCATATAAATAAAACAGGAAAACAAATGGACATTCTCTGAAAGAAATCCAGCGATGTGGCTAAAGTTATTTCATCAATTCAATACCACACCAAATGAGTTACTGTTATTATAGTGTGAGAAATCACTCCTAAAACTATCTATTCAGGTACACTATAAAAGGATCACTTCTTTCCATAATAAAACAAAATTCAATATTAGTCTCTATTTAAATAGTCCTAGTATAGCATCAATTCCTCTTACATTCCATCAAGAACATCGAAATGGGCACCATATTGTTAGAACTGCTACATGATCTTTTCGAAATGAATGCTTCATCACAAACAGTCAAGTTTTCCATCGGTCAAGTACTACGTTTAAATTATTTAATTAGTACTATGCACTGGAATCTGAGGATGCATAGGCCTATAGTGAAATGTTAACTTTACAGCTGTAAAATTTTGACCAAGAATGGTTCACATGGTCATGGTCTTCTCTTTAGCCCAGCTTAAAATCAGATCACTGAATCCATGGAAGCCTAGATATTATTGTTTAATAATAATCCTCATAAGCATTCACATCTCTATTGTCATTATGCTCATGATATAAAAAATAAGATAAAAAAAATTATCCAGTCCATGCTCTCTTCTGTACACATTTTAGAAACTGTGGAAAGTTAAATATTATTGCCTCAAGCCCTGTTAAGAATTCTCATCTATACTGCTTGATGCTCATGATTTAAAAAATAATCATTTAATGCCATCATTGCTGGGGATCGAGCTCATGACTTTGGGCAAAGAAAGCATGTGTGATACAGACTGTATCATCCAGGCCAACTCCAATATTGTCTGAATAGTTACAGACATTTGGGCTATACTTTCATGGTGCTTACAGTATAGAAAATATCACCTATGAAGTGCTTCTTCTCTTCCATACCGTGCACCTTAAAATAAGATTAAATCCATAGGAACTAAAGTAATATTGTCCCAACTAATTACTTCAGGTATAGGCTTCACATGTATAGTTAAGCTCATGCTCACAAAAAAAATCAATCAATAAAAATATTACTTACAAAGTGTATGATCTTTTCTACAGATCTTAAAATCAGATCACTGGATCCTTGGATACTAAGGTTTATGAGTTTTAATTGTTCCATTTAGTATTAACATGTATTCTTTCTTCATATTTACGACATAAAAATCACATAATTATGATACGCATAATCTTTTCTGTGAACCGTAAAAGAAGGTCACTGATCTTTTTTGCCTCGTTTAATCCTTCTAAGGATTCACATGTATAAATTCTTGGTGCTCATGATGTAAAGAGAAATCAGTAAATTGTATCTTCTCTTCTCTACATCTTAAAATAGAACACTGAATCCATGGAAACTTAGGCATTATTTTTTCATTAATCCTCTTATTATGCACATAATGCACACCTTCTTGATGCTACAATATAGAAAAATCACTAATCGATCCCATAGTTTCTTCTGAACACTTTAAAACCAATTCATGAATATAAAGATACGTACCTATTATTGTCTTACATTATCTTGTGCTCACAATATTAAAAAAGTCATCTATGAAATGCATCATTTCTCATGTAGGCCTACACCTTGAAATCAGTTCATTGTATCCATGGAAATGTAGGTATTATTGAACTACAACCTTTAATTAGGTAGATTTCGAAGAAAAATCTACCTATTGCGATCGATACCATGATATCATGATTTTCGAAAAATTCTTTCATATCTTTACGTTTCATACTTCCCTAAGTACAAAACCACCGCCCGTTCAAAAAAAAAAATTTGTGATATTTATATATATATATATTTATATCTTTACACGCTAGCGGCCGTAATTTTGAAGATATTTGAACCAAATTTTGTTATGTTATTTCTAGGCCCAATAGTTCGGACAAGTTCATTAATGAGCAAAATTGGCCCAAGGTGGTGGTCGGGGGAGGGGGTTGAAATTTTAAAACATTTATATCTCGGCCCCTATGGAGTATAGAGGGAAACTTTGTTTGAATAAATTAGAGTACTCCCCAGTGGCGCCGACTCCATGGGGCCTGAGGGGGCCCGAAATTCGTTTGGGGGGGCTCCGCCCCCCCAATAATTTAAGAAAATTATTAGTTATATTATGCTTTGTAAAATCACAAAATTATGTTGGTATTTTTTATTTTCCTTGTTTGACGATAGTTACCTTTTAAAATACATTCAGTAATGAGTTAAAACAAATAATTATTACGGTAGTAAGCAGGTTAACTGAAAACGAGTGGTGTGAATCATGATAGTGTTACGGTGCTGCGGGCACACTTAGAATTTGTCCTGGTGCGCGAACCTTCGTGTAAGGTCTGGCGGGCCAGCGCTGCGGCCGCGGCGACATCAAAAGGACTGAAGCAGAAGTGCCTGGAACCCTCCACCTCGCGTCGCCTTGACGCTTCGAGACATTACGACGCCGTGGCTATATAAAGCCCACCCTGCTGGAGCAGTCATTCAGTGTGGATAGTTTCGTTCAGTGCATGCTGCAGACGTGTTTAGCATTCCGACTTTAGTGTTTAGTGGACTCTTTTATATGACTATATTTTATTCGTTTACTTTAGTCTCTTAGTGTATTGTGAATTAAGTTTGTAATGGATAAATTTGTTACCAAAAAGGTGCGCTTGGAAGTTGATGATACTGCAAGTCAACCTCCGACAATAATTGTGTCGTCAATTGCTTCGTCGTCTTCAGGCAAAAACTGTTCACAGCCAAAACCTGGACAATCCGGTAAGGGAAGATCATTTCAGAAGTCTTGGTTGATCAAATATACATGGCTAGAATATGAAGCATCTACCGAAAAAGTTTTTTGCAAAACCTGCAAAGAGGCAGATGCTAAAAATCTATTACAATTTTCTTCAAAAAAAGAAGATGCATTTATTTCCGTAGGGTTTTCTAACTGGAAAAAGGCTTTGGAAAAATTCCGTCTTCATGAAAATACGTTTACGCATAAAGAAGGTGTTCTGAAACTAAATGCCATCACTAACCGAAGTGTGGCCTCCCAATTGAATGAACAGTTAGATAGTGATATGAAGAAAGGCCGTTTAGCTCTTGAGACAATTTTTACTACCGTGCAATTTCTATGCCGACAAGGCCTAGCAATTAGAGGGCACGAAGATGTAAACTCAAATTTTTTTCAATTGTTGGAACTCCGAAAGAATGACGTACCTGAGTTAAAAGATTGGTTAGGGCGTTCGGGGTATAAGTGGACGTCCCACGATATTCAAAACGAGATCATTGATCTACTAGGAAAGTCTGTGTTGAGAAAAGTATTGGCTTCAATCAAGAAGACTGAACATTTTTCTATTATGGTTGACGAAACAAGTGATTCTTCGATTCACGAACAAGTGTCATTTTGTATTCGTACTGTCAATGATTCCTTAATTATCAACGAAGACTTTATTGGCTTATACGAGACCCCCAACACTGAATCACAAACTCTGTTTAGTATTTTAAAAGACGTATTTGCTCGTCTTGATTTGTCAATGAATAACTTAAGAGGGCAGTGCTATGATGGTGCCTCGAATATGAGAGGTAAGTTCAAAGGACTAAAAAAGTTAGTTTTGGATATACAACCAAAAGCACGTTATGTGCACTACACTGCTCACAGTTTAAACTTGGCAGTTGTAGACAGTCTCCGCCATCTTACGTCTATGAGGGATATTATGGCCTTAGCCAAGGACTTATAAACACCGTAAGGGAATCCAACAAAAGGATGGGACTTTTCAGAAGCATACGCTGTGAGAGCACCAACGACCAAGCTGGTCTACGACCCCTTTGCCCGACTCGATGGACTATGCGAGCTTCTAGTATCTTGAGAATATTGAAAAACTTTGAAGAACTTCTAGAGTATTTGAAACATTTTCTGCAGAGGACAAAACAGAGGCAGGTTACAAATGTGCAGGCTACCTTGAGTCAATGTTACAATTCAAAACTTATTTCTTTTTATGTCTTTATTGCCATGCAATGAACCCAGTAGAGGATGTCAATGAAAAAATTCAATGCCCTCATCTAAGTGTTGCTGATCTGGAAAAAATATATGAGGGCTTGATTTGTATATTGAATGGAAGGCGTGATAGTTTTGAACACTTTTGGGAATTGTGTTTAAAAGAAAAACCTTCACAAGTTGATGATCCTTCGCTTCCTCGGAATCGACGTATACCAAAGAAGTATGAAAACAACGAAGCCAGCTCACCGCACACTTTCAAAACCCCAAAGGAATACTACAAAGCTATTTACATTGAAGTTTGTGAAACGGTGCAATCTTGCATTACTGAGCGGTTTGCATCAACTGGACTCACACAGGTCATTGCAGTTGAACAAGAGTGCTTGCTTTTAGTAAACAGAGGTGAAACAAATTTTGAAAAATCAACTGAGTTTTTCAAAAATGACCTAGACATTGAGAGACTGTGCTTACACTTGAATATGTTATCCGATATCGCTAATAAAAAACAACTGGTCTTAAAAAACATGCGTGATGTGAGAAAGTACATTACACAAGAGCCTGCAGTTGGAGAAATGTTATGTGAAGTAGTGAAGTGCATTAAGCTTCTCCAAGTAGTTCCAATCACGACAGCAACAGCAGAACGGTCATTTAGCGCCCTTAGACGTCTGAAGTCATATCTCCGATCAACAATGGGACAGAAGCGATTGAACAACTTGGCTGTTCTTCAAGCCCACCGAGATGTTTTGGATGAATTGGATATCCGACCAGTCATCAACGACTTCATATTCAGTAATCCAGTCAGACGGTCGACATTTGCACCTTTCTAAAGACACTCTAGCCCTAATAATGGTATTTAGAGCAATATTAAAAATCTTTATAAAATAGAGAATTAAATACATACAGAATGTTAAATTTTCAGTTTTGAAATATTAGTACTAGTTTAGTACTGTATTTCTATATTACTATAGTACTGTATTAGTTATTTTCAAATACTTAAATATTTTTAGGGTGTAAGACCCAATTAAAGCCCGTTATTTACATACTTTTTGACTGAAAGTATTAGGCAAACTGTATTAACTTTATTAACTGTATTAAAGCATTAACTTTGAGATATTGTTTTTATTTAATGAACCCTCAGCCTTATTCAAAGTAAGCTTAAATTAGCTATTTCACTTATCAATCAAAGTGCTATTACTGTGTGACAGCAATATTTTATGTTTTATTCTTTTAATGATAGTTTAGGATTTATTTAAATATAATTTCAGTCTTTTCAGAGCTATATATTCACTGCTCTGTAATAGTCTATAAGCATAATTATTACTGTAAATTAAATTAGCTTTTTACGAAAATACCGTGCGTGTTTATGTTTTGTTTCCTTTTTCAAAGCCAAAAAGTGTTTCAGGCTTGTCGAGTTTCCTGGAGTGTGGAGTTATAGAGAGTCGAGTTTTCGGGGTTCTAATGTTGATCATATGACTCTAAAATACTTAAAAAAAACTTTAAAACTCACTAATTTTCATCTAAAATTTAGAAAATTTCCCGGGGCAGGACCCTGGTATGGGCCCCCCCAATATTTTTTATAGGTCGACGCCCCTGGTACTCCCTATGGAGTTCACAGTGACACCAACGATTCGGGGGTTTTGGGGGTACGAGTGGGGGTGGGGGGGATGGAAATTCGAAATTTTTGAAACTACGTCTTGTAGGTTATTGTTGAAAAGCTCTTGATGAGTACTCTACGATAAATAACTAGTTTCTTGATAGTTCTCATATAAGGCGAGATTTGAAAGTTTAAAAAAGTGCTCTCTCCTCTTTTTTGTAGTTATTATTGCAGGTTTGTCATGCCAAGGCCAAAGAAGAAGAGTGCTATGCAGCGACAGTAAATTAAACCAAAAGCACTTCAAAATCTACCTCAGCCTGTAGGCTTGCCTAAAGGGATTTTTTTATTAGAATTAGAATTAGCATAACAAACAATTTTTTAAATTATATTAGCGAATTGTAATGGTATACTTTGTGTATTCAAGCATTCCCTATTGTTGGGAAAGTTAGCCTATGTTGTTATTATTGATTAATTATAAAAGAATAAAATTTAGAAAGTTTTTTTTTCTTAAGAAAAGTACTTACTTGAGACAAACATTTTATTTGTTTGTTCCTACTGAAGAAACAAGTTGTTATAAAGTCTGCTCAGTTATACTACTTGCACCCAGTATATTTTTTGGTGTATAATTTTTTCCTCCTTGGATCCTTGGAACTTTCAGGTCATTCAAAAAATTAAAGTTAGTTTTCATTTCCTGTAAGCTTTTATAAGTTTTCCAATAAACAAAATACAAATGTTTTAATATCTATCTATCTATCTATCTTGCTGTGTATCCCCACTGTCGGGGCATTAGGGTGGAGGTTACTGCTACCGATGCAAATTTTGTTACGCTTGTTTCCCAAAAGAGGACAGAGGGACAGGTATTGCCTTACAGACCCTTCAGGAAACCAAGGCATTACTTGGACATGAAGTTTTGTCCAGAGGCTGTAATTTAGGCTTGAAGTTCTTTTACATGCCATAAATCTACGACACAGGCCTCCCCAGCTTAAAGTCCCTCCTGGAGGACACCGTGCCCAGGATTTTAAAAATGTTTTAATTAATGGGCTATTATAACTGCCAATGAATTAAGTAAACCTAATATTATTGCTGAAATACATTATAGAAACATCAATCTTAATTTCATGTGAAAAACACTGATTTTTTGGTTATAAACACCTCAAGCTTAATAGGGAATGGCGTCATGCAGTAAATTTCCACTATTAAGTTTACTGCACATCCATCTGATAATTTATTCATGCTACAGCTCACTTACTTTCCTGGCAACACACAACTGCTAGGAAATCTTGGTGGAATGTAAGTTTAATCAAACAGAATCATGGCTTCACACTGCTGAGACACCTGTAATCGATGAATTCACGATGTGTACATGTGCCTAGCATGTGATAATGTTTTATGCCTGTTACTGGAACAGATGTTATATCATTTTTTTCACATACTTCATTTTATTGATTAAGTTTTATTACAAGTGTTTTATGCCTTTACTTAGATGTGGATAAAAATAATAAGTGTCTATTTAGGACGTGCAATTCTGCTGTCACAACTGCAGACGCACTGACATTATTGTACGTGTAAGATCACTGTTCTTGATATAGAGGAATGTGCAAATACTTATTGTTCATATAATAAATGACTTCGTTCTTATGAGTTACAAAATCACATGGATTATACTGGCCAAGGTTTCTTATAAAAGGATTGTCACTTTTAAGGGTACTGTCATAAAAATTATAAACTTGTTTCCGTAAAATTATATGAAGCATTTTCATATTTAAATCATCATGAATCTGGATTGTCCTAGTATACCAATCTGATCCATGTATAATCCGCAAGGCTTTATTTTGCACAGTCTACAGTGATTTGAATATTGTCTTCGGTAAATAACACCAAGCAGGAGAAGCATATGTAAGAATAGGTAGGGCAAGTAATGATTCACTAATTCCACCTTGTGTAATAAGTTATGAATAGTTATGTAAAGATTTTTTTTTATTGTTACAGTTGTATTCAGGCACTGATGACTCTGGGCCATTATTACATCAGTTCTGTCATTCAAATGATCAAGAGGAAGTATTCACTTCAAGTGGTAACTCTATGTTCGTGAGATTTGCCACAGACTATTCTATCAGTATAAGAGGATTCAAGGCTTCTTACAGAACAGTACCCATAAGTAAGTGCTGTGGATGAAGAGTGTAGTCCTTGTCTCAGTAAATTATTTTCATCTTCCTGTGTGGCTTTTAGTTTATATTTTTAAGTTATGTCGTTTTAAATAGTTTTCCAAATTAAAATTTACAAAAAAAGTCAGCTTTTAGCTATAGTTTTTTTGTCAACTTATATCTCCTTTTTTGTTCTTGTAGTTCCTATATGGACTTAACTCTGTTGGTGTTTATTTTCATTTATTTTTCTGTTTCGCAGTATCATTGTATTCCAAGCTCTTCGATACTACTAATGTTTACATAGAAATTTTAATCTTCATTTCTATGGTGCTTTTAGTTGGTACTAATTGCGATTTCTATTAATTGTTCACAAGTTTTACCTAGAAATTGATCCTACAATGTTGACAGATTTTTAATCTGTTTAACCTACAATGACCTTGTTGTTTTTTATTTTAAATGTAATATATGAATTTAAAGGAAAATTATTGCAAGTTTAAATTTAAAATATGTAAAACCAACTGTGCAAACCAATGTTCGAAAGCAATGTGTTCTTAATGTTAAAAATAATAGTACTACTGTCAGTGCAAGCTTTTCTACGAGGGCTATCCAGAAAGTAAGGAACGTTTTGGAATTAAAAAAACCGAGTACAAAAAAAACATTTTATTATATACATGTGAAAGAGGGACTAAAATACTACTTCTCAACATAATCGCCATACAAATTCAGGCACTTATCATAGCGGTGGACAAGCTTTGAAATTCCTGTGTCATAGAATTCTGCCGCCTGTGATCTCAGCCACTCAGTGACGCGTACTTGGAGCTCCTCATCGTCGTCAAAACGCTGTGTTGCTAGCCAGGTCTTCATTTTCGGGAACAAGTGAAAATCACGGAGCAAGATCAGGACTGTAGGGGGGATGAGGAAAAACTTCCCAGTTGAATGAGTTCAAGAGTTCTTGCGTACGGTTTGCCGTGTGAGGTCGGGCATTGTCATGCAAAAGCAAAATTTGGGATGACAATTTTCCTCGGCGCTTGTTTTGGACAGCTCTCCGAAGGTTTTGCAATGTTTGGCAGTACCGCTCAGAGTTTATTGTTGCACCACGCTCGAGAAAATCAATAAGAAGAACACCTTGCCTGTCCCAGAACACTGTTGCCATGATCTTTCTTGCCGAAAAAGTTAGCAGAAATTTCTTTGGTTTTTTAGGGGAACTTGTGTGCCCCCACTCCATGGACTGTAATTTTGTTTCACAATTCACATGTTTCACCCAGGTTTCGTCTCCTGTTACGATTCGATCCAGTAGTGCATCACCATGACTGTGGTAGGCCTCCAAAAACGTCAAAGCTGCCCCCATTCGTTCTTCTTTATGGTGATCTGTAAGCATTTTTGGCACCCATCTTGCACAAAATTTGTGGTAGCCTAGCTTCTGTGAAACAATTTCAGACAATAAAGATCGTGAAACTTGTGGGAAACATAGAGAAAGCTCAGTTATTGTGAAACGGCGGTTTTCACGAATCTTTTCATCAACTTTGGCGACCAGATCGTCGTCACAATGCTCGGACGTCCACTCTTCTCTTCATCATGAACGTTTGTTCGGCCATTTTTAAACTGAATGCACCACTTTCTGACAGAACTTTCACTCATTACGTTGTTCCCGTACACTTCACACAGTTCCCGATGAATTTCTATTGGTTTTAAGTTTTTTGCCAACAAAAAACGAATCACAGACCGCACCTCACAACTGGCGGGATTTTGGATTGCAGCACACATTTCAAATTTGAATATTAAAAAAAGGGGCAGCGCGGAGATGTTCCCATTGTCACAGCTGGAGACTGACTGAGGTGCCGAGCACGAGCCCAACAATGTATATGCTATTGGCGGCATCAGGTGGAAACGTTCCTTACTTTCTGGATAGCCCTCGTATTATTTCTATTCATGTCTAGTGAATGTTTCTATTCAAATGCTCGCTTAACACTCCCGCGTTGAGTCAGCTAAATTTAAGCGCAATATTACATTATCTTTTAGGGCCGTGTGCAAATCGACAAGTGCAGTGTTTAGGACTTGTGACTGTTCACGGCGTCGCTTCAGTTAGTATAATCTCAGCAGCTACACGGTTCGTATGTGCTCAAGCACTGTTCTAGTTCCCGCGTTTACAGACAAAGGCAGCATTGGCCTTTAGTTCTAAAACCGAGAAATTTCTATATAAAACTTAAATTACAAGTTTTATTTATTCACGTAATTATTCTGCAATAATTCACGCAATTTTCAATATCAAGGCTTTCTAGATCCGTCTTTTAAGCTTATAATAGTCTGTGAGCATTGTGAAACTATCGTTTCTACAGTGAAGCAACTATTCAGTGCAATTATTATAAAGATCATTACTTTATAATAATTCAAGTAATTCTAGACAGAATTACAAGTGTTTTTATGTATATATGTCATCAGTGACATAAATTATACATTTATCATCACGTGGAGCAATCTGCATTACGCACCAATTCATTGTATTGTTCTAACTATTAAAGTGTTACATCATTTATTATTCAAGTTTCTTTATCTAATTAATCGTTATCTTTCACGTGTGAATAAATTGTGTATTGTTAAGTTACATGTCTTAGATTGCTAATCCAATAATAATCTGTGGATCTCTGTTCCTCGACCTGCGTTTAAGTCCTTCTTGCTCTCATAGAGTGGTCCTCCGAACTACCAGAATTTATTGTAATACATCCTATGTATTTCCTATTGTACCTACATAACCTTTTCATTTGATATCCTACAACTACAATTAACAGTAAAAAGATACAACACAATAAAAATTTAGAATAATTTATGAGAATATTGTGGTTTTGGTAAAATTCTTTTCAGTGAACTCCTGATTATTCATGTGCATCACCTTTTTTCTCCTTAATTTTTTGTTCACTTGTGAACTAGACAAGTTGAACATAGACTCTTGTGACAGCTTTCATCACATGTTGCATGAAGACATTGTGAGCACAGCAACAGGTGATCTTCTGAACGACTCATCCAAGGCTCTTTCAGACAAGGGAGAAACCACAGAGATTTTCCATGTTTACTTACTTTAACCACATCAGATCTTTCAATGGCTCTGTAAAGTAACTGAGACCCCATCAGTATTACTATTCAAACATTTGTTTTTTCCTTGTCCTTCTAATACAGTATTTACACTTTCATGCTTATTACCATAATTTACAAATCGTAGAATGTGGTTTGAATTTTGTTTTGGCTCTCCCATTACTATACTTTACTATACTTACTAGAGATAACTTTTATACTCATACATTGTTTTCAACAGCTTTGAGAAGAACAAGTTCAGGTGTTTTTCTTTCTTTGAAAAAAAAAAAACAATTAAATGTGGAGAGAAAAATTTATTTTATAAAATAAATTACATCTTCAGAATTAAAACCCAAATATTTTACATTTGATTTTGTTATACAGGATGTGGAGGAAAATTTACAACACCAACAGGGAGCTTCCATTCTCCTAATTATCCAAATAATTATGATAAAAAAGAAGATTGCCAATGGCTTATAGAAGTGGACAAAAATCATGTCGTGTGGTTGCAGTTTGGAGATTTTGATATGTACTCCTCTCAAAATTGTGAACATGATTTTGTAAAGGTAAGAATTTTTTTTAAAAAGATTTTTAACATTATTATTATTCGAATCTAAATTATAGCTACTCTCTTTGTCCTTATTCTTATAAACGAAGAAAGATGTGGGACAATCAGTGGCTATCTAGTGTTAAAGGAACAATTACAAAAGAATTATTTTTTCCAAATATTGAAACCCGACATCAAAGCAAAATTGAACCTGAATTTGTATTAACTCAATTCTTGTCAGGTCATGGAATTTTTGGCTCTTACTTTGAAAGGTTTAAAATTATAAGGGAGAATGTATTTGTAAAGAAAAATAGACCGTACAACATCTACTTTTTCACTGCCCACTTTTGAAAGGAAAAGATTTTCGTTAACAGGACACTTAAACTATTGTAGTGTTAAATATGATGAACTACTCTTAAAATTTTTTAGCAAGGATTGTTGTTGTAGACAATTCCATTATTTCATATGTTCTGTATTTAAGAGTTTACAATAATTTTATTTAAACTTTTGCAAAACAGGCTACTGTAGTATACAAGAAAACAGGTACATTATACATTGTAATTGACATAAAACTACAGCCCTAATGTACCTTATGGTGAAATAGGGCTAAAAGAAATTGTATATTAAATAAATAAATAAATAACATTATTATTAAATCCCATAACTAGCAACCAGAGATTTATAACCAGATTATGAAATATTTCAGTTTATATAGTAAATTCTTTATTATAACTTCTTGCTTTCATTTCCTCACATATACATAGTAGTAAAGTTTGCAAAACATTGAAAATGTCTGTCAAAATGTTTAATGATGTAAAGAAACCAATAAACGTGTTTACAAAATGATGTATATCTGTCAGTCTCTTTGTTCATCTGAGCAAGCTTCTTGTCAGTATATGGTGATGATGAGAGTTTGCCCGGAGGTAGGTCTCCACCTGGAATGAAGCCATGGGATGATGACCACGACTCATCCAAGGCTCTTTCAGGCAATGAAGATACCACAGAGATTTGCCATGTTTATTACCTTAACCACATTAGATCTTTCAATGGCTCTGTTAAGCAAATGTGAGACCCCCTCAGTATCACCTTTATTTAAGAAAAATTAAATCCTCATTCTAACATATTTGTACCTTGATCATTCAGCATTAAAGTAGAGTTATTGTTATTATTCTTTTCAGTTCACACATGACGGGTGTAGGGGAGGAAGGTGGAATGTCAATAAATCAAAGTTTTGCAGGAAATTATTTTTGAAGTTTGAGTATTCTAAACGTAGATGTATGAAATCAATAATGAATACATTTTCATTCTGTAACTTAGTAATAATAATGTGTTTTATACACGTGGTGTGAATATAATGTTCTGAAATTAATTCAAACATGTAAAAAAAATCGTAGAATGCAATAAAATGTTGAACGATACAGGGGAAGAAGGCGGAATGTCAATAAATCAAAGTTTTGCAGGATACGATTTTTAAAGTTTGAGTACACTAAACTCAGATGTATGAAATCAATTATGATTACATTTTAATTTTATAGTAACAATAATGTGTTTTGTACACATGGTGTTCTGAAATTAACTCAATCGGGTAAAAAAATCATTAAATGCAATGAAATGCACACAAATTTTGAGGTACTAGGTGAAAAAGTATAGTTATGTTTTATGTGGTTATCGCCTACATTTTTACATAACTTTTAAGTTATTAACATATTAACATATTAATTACATTATGACACATTAATTACATTAATTATTCCTTATGAGGAAGAGACTGATAGAACATCTGAGCTGTCCTTTAACAAAATTTCTTCAAATGGTTTACATCTGCGTACTTCTCCTTTGAAAGTGGAATAAAATCTAAAACAAAATAAACACAATGCAGGTAATAATTAGGTTTATAAAAACTAAAGGAGTAAAAAAGATTTTCCTTCAAATTTAAGGAATTACTGATTTTTAGTACAGTCAAAAGTCAAAAAAATATTTCTTCATGTAAACAAACTGTGGGTTGTGTCGTTAGTAAAATAGAAACACTTAGGCGCATAAAATAGAACATAATGATTAATTTTTAATATCATTATTGGGCCCGGATTTTTAGGTTTGTATAAACCTTGTTTTAGTTTTTCAAACATATTAAAATAGTTTAATTTTACTTTTTTACCATTTTCAGACAACAGTTACTAATAATGGGATCTGGATAAATGTAACATCACACCACCTAGAAATTAACGCACCAAGCTGTAATGTCATTTTCCTGTCAGCATTTACATTTGCGGTCTACCGGATTATATTATTGTTTGCTGAGAGCAAATCCAATCAGGTGGCAGACTCTGTTGCCAAATTAATCTAATAACAATAGTAATATAAAGCAAAATTTCAGCGTTTCTTTGCACTCGTTTCTGACTGACACTTAGCAACATTTTGCAAATATACTTCAGCATGCGACTATTGACCAGTAGGCCTATGTTCTTGCATTAAAGAAACAACATTTAAGGACAGCACCAGTCCGGTGCTTCGGATGAGGCATTTTGATATAAGGAACTTTTGGTCTACGCAGCATATTTACTGATGCTTTTTTGGCGTATGATATTTTTATTGATAAATTATCATTATGGAATATGTAAGATGATTTCTCTTCATAATCTTTGCTCCAATGACATAGTCTGATGGGAAAATTAAAAATTAATTTTCATTAAACAGTATTTTGAAAATTATGGGCATTCTTGTTTTGGTAAGACTGGAATTCTGAGGGAGTATGTGTTTCACCGAAGCAAGTTCGTGTGTTTATGTACTTAACACGGCCAACTATCGTTATACGGAAACTGAATTCCTCAATTTTAAATAATGAAGGCTTATGTAGTGCATTGCTCGTTCGTTGTAATCTAATAAAACTTAAGAGTTAATTCTTATTTTTTATACATTTTAAATAACAGTTTTCTTATGTAATTATTGAAAGCAGTAAATAAACATAAAGATCTGAAAGTGTGGGAAAAGATTTATATAAAAGAGTTTGAATTTTGAAATACCTCAAGAAGAAAACTTGATCAAGAAGTTCATAAAATCTACACTAGAGACACATCAGTATTCTCCAAGCAAGAATTTGACATTTGACTAGGAGTTGAAAATGTGGGCAAAGCTCAAACATACGTTCTGCAAAAATGCAAGTATAAGTGAAGTCTAAAGCGTTTAAATGTCAACATCTTATTTCATTTACATAGTATATTGCTTCATTATATAAAAATACAATTACTATATTGCTTTTTAACAGTTTTCTTATTAAACATTTGGATCAAATTACTGAGACTGTTTCTTACCAGGTAAGATTAGCTTTCATTATGCTTTGTATGTAAACTGCAGAATACGGTCATTAGTTACATACATTCAGTAAGTCTTTATGGATTTTCGAGCATTTCAATATTGTGTTTGAGTTGAAGTGATATCTTGTAACATTGCAATGGTATATCTCCCTTACGAGAATTTAATTTTAGAAGAAATTGATATAAGTAACTTATGACCGTATTCTGAAGGCCTATTTTGTTCTTAATATAACCTATACTGTAATTTACGGGTTTCTCATATTATTGTTACATCTGCAACACACTGTCAACTGTTTTCACTACATCAGTTGGACATCTAGTCAGATGCGAGCAAACCTTTAACACATTTTACACTATTGTGTTGTATTTTGAATCCGTAGACCATAAGTTCCTTGCATCGAACTGTTTGTCTGAGTCCACTCTACAATCCCTCGAATTTTTTTGGTTGAATTTTGGGTCATTCTATGTATAATTTTTTTTCATATGAATACACACTATTAAGCCATGCAAATCAAAACCTGTACATAATAATTATTTGTATAGAACATGATATTAAAAATGTGAATTTTTAATTTTCTCCTTTGCAGATTTATGATGGAAATAGTACCAATAATAATACGTTGCTGTTCCATGATTGTAGTAGCAATATGCCTTCACCGTCAAATTTCACTTCAACTGGAAATCAGTTGCTGGTTCATATGAGAACAAGTGATTATGCAACTGCTAAGGGTTTTCGAGCTAATTATAGCATTGTAAGTATGAGCATCTTCAGAAAATGCAGTTGTCTTATTCATTACTAGGAACATGGTTTTGTGGTGACTATTCCTCTTATTTGCCACGTGTTTGATATTCCTTTGATATAGACCAATCACGATCGTTTATCTTATAAAATGCTTGCTAATAATACGAGGATGGGGTTTTACCTGATGAAATCAGCAGCTTGTTACTGGACACATAAACATCACTGTGCCATGATTAATACATTACATGCTACTATTAAGCAGCATGAAAACAGATTATTTTATACAACATAACATGTTTGGAAATTAAAATAATATAAATGTACATTGATTAAAAACACAATTTCAATTCGGTGCAGGGCAGTTCGTGTGCTTTTATTCTGTTCTGCTGTTAGCTTGCCTGAATTAAGTTAACTATGTCTTATATGCACCATTGGTAGCACTAGTCACAACATGGTAACTCGAATCAATTCATGGATGGTTGATTCATAGTATGTCGTGATCTCACAGCTGTTAGTTTTGTTTTTATATAACAAAACACGAAAGTAATTATTAGATGTATAATCCGTTACATTTTTATTCATGGAATAGTCTTAATAAATCCAACTGAAGTTAACGATAAACTCATAAACTCTCGTGGGATTACCTATGTATAAAACTTGTGAATGTGAATATAAAATTGGGCTCAAAGCAGGGTAAAAGGGGTGAAATAAAATGCAAAATATTATTGTACTAATTTAAATTCCAAATGATCAGATAAACTCATAAACTTTCATGGGAATTCCTATTAATAACACTTGTGAATGTCGATATAAAAAATAGGCTCAAAGAAGGATAAAAGGGGTGAAATAAAATGCCAAATATTATTGTACTAATTCAAATTCCAAATGATATATTTAGCCTGTTCTTTTATTGGACAAAATACATTGCTCATTAAAAGGGTTCTTTCACAGTCAACCTTTGAAATTGAAATGTACATCGACTGAAGATGCTTTAAACCAGGTGTTGTATGCTCTGGTACTAATCCTCATACAACTTGCTCTACATCACTTTCCTGACAGGCTGATCTTGGCAGCCTTTGCAACTGTGTGTAGAATTTAGGAAAATTGTGAACATGTACATTATCAAAAAGTGAGATTTAAAAAGTTTTGTCTCCTGAAGAAGAATCCACTACAGAAATTTATTTTTAACTTTGGCAACTGAAACAATGTGAACCTAAGATGAGCAGAAGGCCGAGCTGGTGGCATAGTGGGGGTAAGACAGAGATAATTAAATGCAAATGATGGTAAGGTAGTGGGGGAGCGCTAGCTCGGTCTTCAGCTCACCGCTAGACAGTACAAGACTAGGAAGCAACGACCTTGAACTTGACCTTTCATCTGGCTCTCTATGTTGTGGAAGATGAGACGACTTCTTTTTAATTCTTGAAATAAGATGCCAGTTTCACATAATATTGCAATTAATTATTCATTACATGATAAATCGTAAATAAACGTTTTGTGAGTTGAGTTAAAATTTGCAGTTAGATAGTAAAAGTTACTAATTATGGGGACAGTTCCATATAATTAATTCCGATACCTTTTTATTGTATATTAAAAAAAAACTTTCATTATTGCGATCCACCCAAAAATTGTGTGTCTTTATTCATTACAATGTGTACAGTATATTTTATTTACTTCTAAAGAATTAGAAGAGATTGTTATTACCTTTTGAAGTTACATAACTTGACCATTTTTATTTTTAACTTATAAAACGCTCATTTTTCAGCAATTTCCTCCCCTCTCAGAAATTTCAATGATGCATTTTGCATCTTAACTAGGCTGGCCAGATGTCCTCGATTTACATATGTTTTCCTTGGAGAATAAATGTCCCCTGAATCATCCCGGAAAACCATTCTTATCCCTGGTAGTGCAATACTTTTTGTTCATGCAAATGTTGACTCAGCTGTGCATTATATTGTTTTTAATGTTGGCATACATGCCTATAACTCGGGGGGAAAGAACACATGACAAAGAAAATAGAATCTTCAATCCACATTTTACTGCTTTCTTTTTTAATCCTTCCACAGTCAGTATCATAGTGGTAATAATAATAACAGAAATAATTTATTGATAATTATTAATTTCCTTAATAATGTAAAAATTAAGAAATTAAAAAAAGTAAGATATGCCCAATTTTTGTTTCCTGCAGTGTTGTTTCAGGAGTTCTTTTCTGTGACACTCTGTTTCTTGTTGGAGATGGGATCTTGAAATAACTTCTTTTCTTTGTTAAACTGTCATCTTCCATTTATGTTTATTACAGTGAGAGTATTAAATTTTCAAACAAACTTCACATTAATTTATTGTTGTCCAAAGCAAAGGGCTTCCCTGTGAGGAATGCGAGGAATGTGACCTTTATACACACAAGCAAGCCAGCAACCAACAAGGATCTGACTAGCCACCTGTGATAGTACCCCTCACTTCCTCCTCTGCCACCGAAGCCATGTACCTCCCTCACTTCCTCCTCTGCCACTGAAGCCATGTACCTCCTCTCACCCCTCTACACATCATTGCACCCCACAGGGAAATTCTTTGCTTTGGACTACTGTATTGATAAATTATCTATCATAATTTTCATTTATTTAACTAAATTACTGAATGACAACAAGAATCAATATAATAGAACTCATTTATACAATACATTATTATTATTATTATCCGGTTTTACAATGTACTTCCATTTACATTTTCTGATAACCCAAGATTACACCTTGAATTTCATTTTCATTCTCCATTTCTGTCTATCTGCCCATAAATTCTCTTCAATATATTTCTTCTTCTAATTGATGTCTGAATTCCTTGTATCCATGTGGTCGGCGGTCTCCCTCTTTTATTCCTTCCTGGTGGTTCCCATTCCATAATCCTCCATGGTAGTCTTTCCTCTTCTGACATCCTTTTTGTATGTAAATACCATAAGAGCTGTTTTTCTTCTACAAAATCAATGATCGAATTTGTGACATCCATTTTCTTCCTGATGACTTCCTTTCTGACTCTTTTCCATCTAGATATCCCTGCAGACCGCCTCCAAAAGTTATCTGCTCTAAAATGTGAGAGTCAGAGAAAATAAATGCATAACTTAATCAGTTCAGTCTAACTAGTGGATTTAGAACTTAAAAATTCTGACAAAATTCTACAGAACTGCATAAAGTTTGATGAAACTGGTCTAAGATTTAGCATGTTTAAAAGATGTGATGTTGTATGTTGACAATACAGAAGGGATGTTTTATATGTGTACAGGCTTGTGGAGCAAGAATTCAGGCTGAAGACACTGGAGTTATTTCTACAAGCAAACGTCTCATCGGGGAACACAATTACAATTGTTCTTGGATTATTGCTGCAGCAAACCCAGGTACTGCATGTCATATATATATATATATGATTTTTAAAAATCTACATGTACAAAGAATAGGTTACTTGAGGAATCCTGATTTTTATTTTATGGTTTTTGAATACCAAGGCAGATTTGAATCTCTTCTGAAATGAAATTGTCTCCTATTGTTTTCATCTTTCTAAATTTTATAAAGTTTCATCCAGGAGTTATGAATAAGGTTTTTATTGTTATAGAAACAATATTTCTACTAAACTTTTTTTTTCTTAGATTCAGCTGCATTTAAAGGCTACTCCTTTTAACATCAAGGTCATATGAGTTCAGAATCTGTGTCTATACAGGCCTTGTAACTATTGATTGTCAATTATTTTGTAAAGTTAACATATTTTATGTTAGTAAATTTCAACTGATATTAATTTAAATGAATATGGTTTCGATGAAATAGCGAGGATGAGTCATGGTAAGTAATTATCCAATATGTCATTTGCCATTACAACTGGGGAAACCATGAAAAAACCTATGTCAAATTGGCCAGCCTTGTGATTTGGACCTGGGACCTCCCGAATGCAAGTCCAAGACGTTACCATCTTGGCCACCTCGCCAGGTACATATTTGTTACTGATATATGCTAATATCTCATGGCCTTCCCTTTCTTCCTAAATACTTTGAGCTGTGACACATGAAGGAGAAGTATTTTCTGCTGTTACCACTCACATAATTATGATAACTAATTGAGCAGGTATATGTGACAAAGGGGAAAAAATTCACTTATGCATTAATAAAAACCAAGAAAAGTGGTAAAATTTATTAATGTGTTTTGTATCTGTAGGCTATTCCATAATGTCCTCAGATTCTTCGAAGAAAGTTGGTAACTGTTTCTTAAGTAATGGTGGATTTTACTATAACATTAAAGAGTCATAGTGCATTTTACTATTTATTTTATTGTCTCTTAAAGATTGAAAGTTTGATCTATACAAGAACAATTAGTTTGTAAACATAAAAGTGAAATTTGAAACATGTAAGTATTATGACAAATTTAGTAGAATTTACAGCCTGTTAAAATCACCTTAGATTATATATATTCCACGAAATTAATCATAAATAGCATTATTAAAAACCAAACAGTAGAAATATTCAGAACTAAAAACAGTAATAAATCCTGGTATCCCATTTTCTCCAAAAATGATGTCCCAGAATCACCAAGACATGAAGCCGTAGCGCATTTTCAGTTGATAACTGGACATGATTGCATGGCTGCTCACTTACACAAAATTGGCATATACCCTTCACCAAAATGTGTGCTCTGCAATGAAGAGGATTCACACATGGATATGGACCACTTGCACAAGTGCACAGCTTTAACCTCAACAGATTTGGTTTCAACTTCAAAGTATACTGGAAAGCTAGAAGACGAATGGAGATCATCCAAGTGTCTGGGCATTAGATACTACTACTACTTATGTGTAGCTCATGATAACCCGGCCTGAAGCTAAAATAGTAATAATCTTAATATGCTGATTATATTATGGTGATTCTGATTATGTTTTGTGGGTGTCTTAGTCCCAATAACATTGATAATTGGGATTTTTCTATAAATACATATGTTCCTGGATGTTTAAATATTACAAATTATAATTATTATCTTTCATTTTCTTTTTCTTGCAGAGGACCATGTTACTCTTACCATCACTATAATGGAACTTACACCAAACTGGGGCACTGAGGAATCTTTATGTCCATATTACTTTGTTGAAGTGAGAGATGGAGAAGACAAAGATGCCCCTCTTATAGGAACGTACTGTGGGTCAAGAGCTCCACCCCATATTACAAGTCAAGGATCAAAAATGTTTGTACGTGCAGTATCAGAGTATGGCCATTATGGAACATTTGCTGCTACATATTCAGTATTGAGTTCTGGTAAGTTCAGTTGTGATTGCTCATACTAGTTCTATTTCTAAACTTATTATTAAGGTAAATATTGCTAACAAGGAAACCAACAAGCAGTGGTGTACCAAGGGGGAGGCGGTCCACCCCTGTTCCCTCTTTGAACATAGGCCTCAAAATTTATTAAGTACCAGAATGGTACTTTATGAGATTGTGTGGGGGATGGGAAAATGTCTTTCCGTCTGTCTGTCTGTCTGTCTATCTGTCTGTCCATGTGTCTGTACACATGATAACTGAAATTCGCTTTATCGGATTTTCATGAAACTTGGTATACGCATCCATGGGAAGAACCCTATTGATATTGGACCAAATCGGTTGACCGGTATCAGAGTAATTCCCAAAACAATTCTGTAAATAGAAATAATAATAGTAGAAATTACTTCTTAAAGAGCATGCTTTCATTTCCAGTTTAATATAAGTATTAATTTTGTAATGGATATAACATGCTAGAACATTTAGCATGGCCCACGATGTGTTAAACATAACGTAACAAATTGCCAATCGTAAATTTATATTGTTAGCCCACTTTGTTTGATTCATTTCTTCTTAATGATGTCAGTGTCAGAAAATGTAAATAAAAGATTTAAAACACAACTAGCCGTTGAATAATAGATCATCCACTTAGTAACGTTGATGTTTACTCACTTCCAGATGAAGTAAAAACTTTAAATTTGGCAAACTTACAGCTTTTCTCCCATAACCAATAGGAATATTCCAAAAAGTTCATATTTGCAATTTTTTCTCCAAAATAAACTTGCAAATTTTATATTGCATATTTTGCATGGTTTTAGATGTTTTGACAAAAATAAAGGAATAGGCCTATTGTTGTATATTTTGTTCACGAATTGTACCTGTGACATACCATTCGCTCTTAACAGCTGATTGAGTGTGACGATGTTGCATCTTTCCTCTGGCCTGAATAAAAGATTTAAAACACAACTAGTTGTTGATTATTGATATAATATTCTGCATTCTGTCGATGACTACCGATATATACATTATATTGTATTGTGAGTATTTTTCTTGTTCGTTCCTGTGCAGCAATATATCTAATGAAATTCCTGACACGTAGATATCAGATTGACTTTTTATTCATTCATAGCCTATAAGGCTGCTTTAAACTTGAAACAAACATGTCAGTAAATCATAGGCCTATTGCATCATTAATATTATTGCCAGCACATTTTGATTTGGAGTTTAACTCAATATAATACAAAAATAACTTCTCTTCTGTATGGGCCTATATTAATTGCAATCATCACTGATTAAAAAAAACATCCTGCACTTTGTTTTATTTTATTTTATTAATTTTTTTACTATATAGGTATGAGTCTTGGATTGACTGAGTAAACAGTTGTCTATTAAAAATTATTTTTTAAACAACGAATTAACTAGAAAAAAAAGTTAAAAACAACCACATCGCAAGTACCGTTGGCCCACTGTAATAATATTATAAGCCCCGACGAGCAAGAGAAGAGAGGGCATGGTGCAGGAGCACAGAATGAGCCAACCATTACCCACCAACCTTTCTTAACCACACATCAATGCACTGTGTTGTGCGGTGTTCCGTCTTATGCAGAGAAAAGTACTAGAAATTTAGAAGAAAAAACAAATAGTAAAAGAAAAAATACAAAGAAATAGTGAGCAATATCTTGTGCTTAGTGCCACTTTGGTAGTTGGACAGTTCGAATTAATGTAAGCATTTTTATTTGTTCTGCTTTATACCTGAAATACAGGGTGTTGCAAAATTCCATACACAAACTGCTATGGATTGTAGAGGAGACCAAAACAAAGTTGTTTTGTTATATAATCATAGGCCAGAAACCAATAATTACAGCAGTAGTCACCTTCGAATGGAAACATTGCTGACAGACAATGAAGGTATGGCGAACTGGTTGTGGTGAGGTTTATTTACAGATTTACAGATTTTGTTCAAACTTGCGGCCTCCTGCTTCAATACATGATATGCAAAAATGTGATACTGCTTCTCTCATATGGTGAAATACTCCAGGGTTATGTTGTAATTGGTCGGCAGCTACAAGAATCCAAGCAACGAGATCCTCCTCTGACACAATTGGTGTTTCATACACTAAACTCTTTAAATGTTCCCACACAAAGAAGTCAAGTGGGGTAAGGTCAGGAGAACGAGCAGACCATGCAATGGGCCCACCCCGGCCAATCCAATTTTTACCAAACATGTCACGTAGGTGCCCTCGAACTTGAAGACTGAAATGAGGGTTTGAGCCATCATGCTGGTACCACATGCGATGTCGGATGTCAAGGGGAACAATCATTGAATTGATGACTGGAGATTACGAGTTTCTTCAGCTACCTAAACTGTGTACAATCTGCAACGTGTCATGTGTTTGTCATGCGCAGATATGGTTGTTTCTACTCAACGATGTCTCTCTTCGAAGGTGACTACTGACTTTCCTATTGATTTCCGGCCTATGACTATATAACAAAAGAAGCTTGTTTTGGTCTACTCTACAATCCATAGCAGTTTGTGAATGGAATTTTGCAACATCCTGTATAAGAAATTTCTGTGAACCCTGAATAAAATATTTAGTAATGAATTACCTAAATTGTTTTTCCTTATGGGATTAACATGTTTATGCATTAGGCAACTTTATGTTGTTATCATAAGTTTGCTTAGAGTACCAGTACTAGTACTGTCTTATGGACGAAGGAAATCCATGTTGAATGAATGGATGAATGAATTTAGCCTCTATCCCGTGAAGGGCTAGGGCCTCCTATAAGAGGGGAAGCTCGGGTAGGTAAAGTCCGCGTGGTGAGCTATTTCACACGAACGGTGCTTTGTACAGTCACTTTGCAGTTCTTAAAGTTTGTTCCTTTAGTTCGGTATAAGGTTGTTCACTTGCTGCCTCCACTCTTTTTTGTTGCGAGCGATGGTCGACCAGTTCACACCCAGTTTTTGTTGGAAGGTGTCTGCCCACCTTCTCCTCGGCCTGCCTGGTGTTCTCATGCCTATGTAAGGGTCCCACATAGTGGTTTCCTGCGCCCATCTGCCTTGCTGCTGTCTTGCTATGTGACCTCCCCACTTCCACTTTGTCCTGAGGGCTTGTTGTGCGATGCTCTTTGAAGCTGTGATTTTCTGCAATGCCTTGTTGGAGACTCTGTCTTTCAGTGTGATGCCAATTATCTTTCTCTCCATTTTTCGTTCGCATGTTTCAATACTTGTTCTTTGTCGCTCTCTGAGGGCCCAGGTTTGGCAGCCATATGTTAGAACTGGGAAGATGCAAGAGTTGAGGACCTCTAGTCTGAGCTTCCGGCTTATGGAGTTGTTGAGTAGGATGTATTTCAATGACCAGAAGGCTTTCCAGGACTGTGTTATCCTCCTATGTATTTCTTTCTCCGTTCCTTG
Organism: Ectobius pallidus; assembly: GCA_964059195.1. Classification (NCBI taxonomy): domain Eukaryota; kingdom Metazoa; phylum Arthropoda; class Insecta; order Blattodea; family Ectobiidae; genus Ectobius; species Ectobius pallidus. The sequence continues at coordinate 71,433,117 of CAXKWD010000008.1, read as the reverse complement.
ATTGAGTGAGACAGTTTGCCCTAGGTAGATGTACTCGTCCACACTTTCTATCTCTGTACCTTGGACTGTGATGGGTGTAGTAATTCTATTTGACATTATTTTTGTTTTGCTGTAGTTTATTGATAGCCCGATCGATTTGCTAAGATCGCTCAGTTCTGTGAGCATTTGTTGTAGTTCGTTGGATGACTTTGCAAATAATACAATGTCATCAGCGAATCTCAGGTTGTTTAGCCTTCTGCCGTTTATTTTAATGCCGTATTTGGTGTCCCAATTGAGTTTCTTGAAGACTTCCTCCAGTGCACTTGTGAACAGTTTCGGCGATATAGGATCGCCTTGTTTGACTCCCCTTTGTAGTCTAAAGATCTGCCCTTCCCTTTCTGTCTTCACCTTGGCTCTGCTCTGGCTGTACAGCTTGTGTAGAATTCTGATATATTTTGGCTCGATTCCTTGCTTTTCCAGTGCTTGCAGGACACTCATATGTTCGACCGAGTCAAATGCTTTGCTGAAATCGACAAATGCCATGTTTAGTGGAAGGTTGAATTCATTGGTTTTCTCTATAATCTGGTTTACGGCTTGGAGATGGTCTGCTGTGCTGAATCCCGATCTAAAGCCTGCTTGTTCATTCGGTTGATTTTCATTGAGGGTTTTTGTGAGTCTCCTTGTTATTATCTTGGAAAAGAGTTTATATATATTTGACATTAGACTTATTGGCCTGTAGTTGTTGAGGTCGTCTTTTGGGCCCTTTTTGTGCAGTAGGATCATTGTGCTTGTTGTCCATTGTTCGGGAATGATTTCATCTTGCAGAATTTTGTTGAATAGAATGGTGATTGGGCCTATTAGGGGTTCTGACCCGTATTTCAGGTGTTCGTTCCATATTTCATCTTCTCCTGGGGTTTTTCCATTCTTTAGTTCTTCAATTGCATTTCTAACTTCGCTCTGAAGAATAAGCGGGGGCATGGCAACGGTTTCTTGGGTGTCTTCAGTTGTGGTGCTTAAGGGTGAGTTACTTGTGAATAGCTGTTTGTAGAAGTTTGTTGCCTCTGTTGTGATATCTTGTCTGACAGTTGTGCGGTCTCCAGATGGTTGGTATGCAATAATGCCTTTGCCATGGTATTTACAGGTAGGTCAATTAAATAGTTGTGAATTGACAGTATTATTTTGTGAATGCTGAATCAATTGTTTCTAGCCTCAACTATAAGAAAAACGAGAATGTAAACTTTTTTTTTTATATAAAACCTAAGGTATCTTTTGGGCAAATTTCAAGGCAGGCAGATACTCAATTTCCAGCTCTCTAGCATTCTTCTTTTTCACTTTTTTCCATCCACTAGTATAATTGCATTTTATGTTTTTTTACACCCTCTGCCCCTACCATAGGTAGGCTACTATAGGCAGAGGAAGTATTTTTTTTACCCCCAAATTTGAAGTTCAGTTTTAACGTAAATACATATTTTGAGGTTCCCTGCATCCTAAACTACCATTATTGGCTGGTGTAAAATATTAGTTTGTTGTTTATAGAGAGTTCACTTTCTTACATTTCACTTGAAAAAACATGCAAAAATTTGACTAAAACAGAATTTTGATATTAGTCCTTGTCATTTGTAAAATATACAATTAAAATGTAAGGATACTTTTTCATTTCCTTTTTAAAGAACATATATGCATATATTTTTACAATGCAATCAACTAGTAAAATTCTATTTTAGAGAAAAATATCCTAACAGTAAAGTTCAGAAAAAGTGTCAATTTTAGTCTGTCAATGATAGGGAAAAAAATGGAGTTACGGGAAAAAGCAATCCAAGTTTAGCATGCATTTCAGGAATCTTGCTTTGAGACTTCCATAGCATTTTATTTCTAAGCCATTACCCTTTATGCCCACATCTTTCACTTGTGGTAACAATGGTTTATGCATTCTTCTACTTCTGTGTCTCCATAAACTATAATCCATTGTAAGTGAAGTAGTAATTTTCAGGGAAGGGAGACTTGCATAAGTAGTACCACAGTGTAAGTATTAATACAGTAAAGAAACTGTGTGTTAAAAGTCCTATGACAACATGTTGGCTGGACGACACTAGCGCTCCATGCGGAGATCAAGTAAAACTACATTCTCATCATATCAAATGACTTGGGAAAATACACAAACACATCGCAATATATGTTGTGTTAAAAGAGAAAAATACAGAATATTTTTATTTAATGCAAATCTAATTTTAAATTTAAGAAATAATAAAACGGATACTGTATTATGTTCTAGTTAAGAAGAGGTAAACAATACCTAAATATATTAAAACACATGAAGTCCAAGCTTTCCAACTGTGTCACTTATTTAAAAATTGCACACACACTAAAATCTTAAGACAGTGGATAAAAACAGCACATACATAACATATGGAAAAAAGCTATTTCAGAACAGATAAGTAAAGAAAAGAAAAATCTGACGGATAAATACGTTAGCGTTTCTTACAAACCTGGCGTTAGTCTACGTATGGGTAAAGTTCTTGGTAAATATGGTTTAAAACCTGCGTTTAAAGTTGAGCGAACATTGGAAAGGATTTTCTCTTCGCATAAGAAAGTGGGATGCAAAAAGAATTGTTTTGACGCCCCTGGGGTGTATTCTATTAAGTGCGATGACTGTAACGGGATCTATATTGGTGAAACTGGCAGGTCTTTCAAGGTTAGGCTCCAAGAGCACAATAGAGACATTCGTAATTCGAAAACAAACACGGGGTTAAGTCAACATATGGTTACGTTAAAACATAATATCAAAGACCTAGAGGTTGTAAAAGTTGAGAATGACCTTATCAAGAGGAAGATTTGTGAAGCCGTTCACATTGCGATGAATCATGGTAATTGTGTTAATAACTACGAGGGCGATTTGGGTGAGGAATGGATTGGTGTTATTCGCAGAATGGTTCATAATAACGTTGGCCTAAAAATTAATTGTCAGGTTGGTGAAGTTCCGGAATCTGAGTTCATGATTCCCATGGATTGGATCTCTAGATTTAAACGTTACTCTATGTTTCGTCCTGACATGAAACCATCTGCATCTGTGCGCATTCCGGGTGAAACTGCGCAACCCCCCCTCTCTGTTGATGACGCAGACGTAGAGGGAGTTTCTTCATGTGACCCAGCAAACCTTCTTACCAGTGCCTGAGGAAGATCGGCTGGTGCCGGTCGAAACGTAGCGGTTATGTATGTGCTGTTTTTATCCACTGTCTTAAGATTTTAGTGTGTGTGCAATTTTTAAATACCTAAATAGGCTACTGTTAAGGACTGTATCTAGGCCTAGTACTTTTCCTTTAAAATCATTAATATAATTTATAATTCAAATTATGATATTAAATAGCCTACGTATTAATTACGTAAATTATATTATAGGTCTGTCACGTTGTTCATCCTGCACGTCATTGTTGACAGTGTATTTTGATTCTTTGCCTTATATGGCAATATACGACTTCAATTTATTGTAGATCTGTGTAGCGTCAATTACTGCAGGATGGACTCCATTAAACAAAACAAAAAATTCTGGAGCATTTGGAATTGAAGACACCGTCGGTACAGCAGTTTTAATTAACGGGTTTTTTATAGGAATTCATAAACTGTCTGTTTTCGGCGTATGTCAAGCATAGATGGTAATTTTCACTCAAATATTTTACATATTTTGTTACTAGGTTTTCTTGTCGACCATTAATGACCTATTTTATACACCAGAAATCATTACAACAGAATAAAATATAAAAATATTACATTAAAGTAACTTGAAACATAACCACACCAGAATCACGAGTAAGTCAGTAGGCCTACAATAAATATTACTTATTTTCGTTCTTACCTTTCTGGATGTTTCAAGAAAATGAAGAAATGCAATTCAGGATTTTGTCTTTTATTATTATTGAAATTTACAGCAGAATAATAAGGTCCTTTCGAATATCGCGTGTTCTAATAAATACAACACTCCTATTTATTTACATACTTCCCGGAGTAGTTTCTGTAGTCTTACTTTATGGCCGCTACGATCGCTAGTAAATGCACGCGCATGCTTGTCTGGCAGAAAAACGGACTGAGTTTCTGTACTGTATTAATACTTATACTGTGGTAGTACTGCAAAAAATGGAGTGCAGTATCTTTAAAAAAACTGTGTATAAGCATCCAATAAGAGCACAGATATGAAATGCATTCTACACATATCTCTATATATATATATATATAAAAGGCTTTGTCCTGACTGACTGACAGGAATCAGCGTAGAGCCTAAACTATAATAGGTAGAGACTTGGAATTTTGACAGTACCTTAGTTTCATAATGTAGGTGCTCACTAAGAAAGGATTTTGAAAATTTTTTATTTTAAATGCCAAAAATCAAATTTTTTTGAGAATACTTAATCCCTTTTTACACAGAATTATCAAATCCAAATCACAACAGTGTATTGTTGTCACTGGTCTCAGATGGGTTTGGAAATAAATGAAATGTGAGTTTGACAATTTAGAAAAGCTATCAATATAATAATGTTATAAATAAATATTAAAGAATTAAATCCACGAAAATAATGCAGTCACATAACTTTCTCTAGCCTGGAAATAGAGAAAACAATACGAGGTAAGGTAATATGTTTTGGGAAGAGAAGTATGAAAGTGATAGTGCATTTCTGTTTATTTTCATCCCCAAAACGGTTTTATGGTAACATGAGAGTAAGAAATAAAAATTCTCTGCCATGATAATACAATTTTATGTTACCGGAATTTCTGTTTCTTCATTTCTGAACCCCTAACAGGCTTGCTGTGTAGCCTACTGTACAAGCGATGTAATGCAAAATTCTACATCCTCTATGAGCCATAAAAAGCTATATCAAGCGTTTTCTGAGGGAATAGTTTGAGTGTGATAAGTCGTTCTTTCTATTTCAAATTATAAATACCTATATTAGGACCTAGAATTTAAAAATCTAAAGTCCTTCATAAGTTAATTTCCAATTACAAAATAAAAAAACCCAGGCAATGCCGGGCCTTTTAAGCTAGTCGTATAATATATTGAAACAATTTTTTTTTTAATTTCCTCCTTTTTCACCAAAAGAAACCAACCTCTCCCCATAAGTTATATAAATATGTTTGTTGTTGCAGCTTGCGGTGGAAATCTTTCTTCTGAACATGGTTCATTTGCTTCACCTGCTTATCCAAACAGTTATCCTAGGGAGGCTGATTGTATTTGGTTTGTTACCACATCAGCAGGTAAGACAAAACAAAGCTTACAACACAGAAACCCATTTACTGTTATAAAAGATCTACGAACAGACAGAAAGTTACGAGAGAGGATTGATGAATAACAAATTTGATTAATGCACAGAAACGAAGAGAATTTGAAGGAGGGAGGAAGGGAGAAAAAGAGTTCTGAACATGAACTTCTACCATTTTAAATGCTCTCCACTATTTAACATACTTCTATCCTGGTGAATGAAATACTGTGAAGTACTTATTTTGAAAGTTGGTTCACTACAGTGTGGCCAGGAAATGCCTTTACATTGATCTTGAAATCATGGTGATGTACAGCTTATCTTCTTATTGATCCAGAATGTCTGTGTAGTTTCCTCTATATTCATAAAATAACTTTATACACCTCCAAATCTGGTTTTTCATCCCCAGTAGCACATTAGGGGTGATAATTTCAAACTCTGTACAAACTGCATCCTTCAGCAGCATGTTGCTGGTGTAACGGTCTTTTCATACTTCTTCCTTCACCTCTATACCAGAGTGCATTGTCATCGTGGTGAGGTCGAGGCTTCTTGTAGGCACAGGCAATGAAGTCGGTTATTGTTCTGACCCAAGTTCAGTCCTTCAAAATAATCAATTAAATTGCTAAACATGAATATTAAAAAATTTATAAGGCTTTGTAAATGTAATTTTTTCTCAAATGATAGATTGTACATTTCAGAATAATGTTTAACAGACTTTAACTTTGAAAATATCATTTAAAATATCATTTAATACATTAACTATTCTAAATTTTTTTGCTATTCTTGATCTGTCTCAGATTTCTTTATGTCATAGTATTCTACTTCTATCAGTCTGTCCACTTATTGAAGTAAAAATTAGAGGAGAATGTAGAGTCTTAATTCATATTTCAGACTAACTTCATATTTAAAAGTCCCCAAGGAAGACTAACTTTTATGTTCCAATGTTTGTACTGTTAATAGGTAACAGGGTGTTGCTAACGTTCAGTATGTTTGAATTGGAGACCAGTGAAAACTGCAATGAGGATTATGTGGAAGTGAGAGAGAGAGATGGAATGGGAACTCTTCTGGGAGTGTACTGCGGCACAGATATTCCAAGTAATCTCACAGCTTCTTCGAGTCTGTGGATCAAGTTCCACAGCAGTGGCACCGGAACTGCACGTGGATTTCTAGCGGATTATAGCTTAGGTGAGTGAAGCCCACAATGATTACATTTTTCAAATTCTCTAAAGATAGGCCTACTGTGTAGGTTATCAAAAACTAACATTTACTTTTCAGTTAACTGTATATTTTGTTGTCACATGAATAGCCTACTTAAAAGTAATATGAAAAAGAACTGTGTAGGTCTGTCTGTCTCTTGATTTATATGTGCATGTGGATATGTTTGACTGTAAGAAGTATTAAAAAATCAAAAGTTGAACATTTTGAAAGGATGAGAAATGTAGCATATTGACATCTTTCTCTTATTATTAAGAAAAAAGGTTGATTTTTAGCATTTTTATTTAAAAAATGATGCTAAACTAGAAATTGGGAATAGGTAATGGGATTCCATCTCCCTTTCTTTATATTGAACTGAAAATATTAGAGTATCTGTAAAACTGCTTGTAATTTTTAACAATTATTATTGTATTTGAATATAAACAATATTTACAAAAAACATTGCATAAAAACGATAGCTGCTGTAAGACAATTGTAACTTGTGTTATTTGCAGGCTTCAAATGTTCATACAAGGAATGGTTAGGTTTACTACGCATGTCCTATAGGAAGAGGTGGGGGAGTGTATCACACATACTTGAGGCGTGCACTGCTTATGCTGCAGAGTGACTGTCCATATGCAGTAATGTCATGCTTGGTACATGTTACACTAAACTTGAGTTTTCAGTCCCTGTATAAACGTTCGAAACCTAGTTTTATGCAAAGAATGAAGTAAATTGTTCAATTTTCAAAAAGGACATTTGAAGCCATAAGTTGCATTTGAGTAGCTATTTGATTTTATATGTTCTTTGCAGTCAAGCTTGACGAACATGTATAAAGTAGACCTTCCGACTCAATGGGTTGCTTTAGGCAGGCAGAGGAGGATAGAGCATCTATGGTATGCATATATTACATTGCAGTTAGAGAACATTTTACTCTTTTTGCTTTCATTGGGTGGCACTCTTATACACTGGACGACTTATGTTTTTACTTAGCAATATCTACACACCACAAAGACATATGCACAGTTAGAATTGCACAACAACTAACTCATGCACCCCTTCGTTTCCTTGTTTGTGTTAAATGTATGCTTCCCGGATGATTGCATCCTTTCACATCTTGTTGACACTGGCCATAGGTTCATGCCATTGTAGTCTATATATAGCATAGGCTATGTGTCTTCCATTTTCAGAGTTTGGAAGCAGCCACCCTACTGTTTACACTTTTTCCTCTTCCCATGAACTTCAGTGTAGGCCTATGTTGTGCAGTGACGAATCTAGGCTGTCCAGCTCCCGGGGCAAAAATGTAATCAGTGTCCTTCCAGTTAATGACTGCAATTGATGATACTAATCATAACTATGTAAATTAATACAAATAGAAGGTTTAATATGAAGTAGAAAGCATGATATAAACAATTTATTGTGGTTCCATTACATTCTTTTATTAATGAACAGGACAAAAGTAAATTGTTTAAAAACATAAACACCTAACAATTTTAATTTAACACAGAAAATTTTTAAGTAATACAAAAAGTAAAATATACAAAATATATGACTGACATTAGAACACATAGGTAAAATACTTAACAGGACGTAATTTTCTTTACGTAAACATTCAATCTTTATAAAAATGGGTGGAACTAGAATTACCGATTAAAGTATTAATAAAATAACAAAATTGGTTTATTTCATTTGTTTACCTCCCTAAATTCACAACGATAAAAATAACATTTTTGGCCATTTTGCCCCTACTGATATATGCGCCCGGAGCAGTTTGCCCCCCTTACCCCCCCACCAAGATCCGTCATGGATGTGGTGTCCACAAATGTTCTGTTGTTGATTTGTTCGGTGTTCATATTTACATATTTACAAACCACCAATCCTGATAATGTTGCTCTACATCTTTTAGCTCCTGATGGAACTTTTTTTTCTCACCTTGCACTTCACTGATGAAAATATTTTAGAAGAAAAATTCCCTCTGGCACCAGGATTCAAACCCATGACCTTTCTATATTTTCTGTGCCAATGCTTTACAAACCGAGGTAGCCAGAGTTAAATTCATGTGTGCTAGATAGAATCTGTCTCCTATGATTCCCTGAGTGATCAACCTCACTGAAAAACATTTATGTCATGTATAGTAATGTGAAGAACACTAATTTAGTAATTTTGTGACCAGGATACTAGTGTTATTGGACAGATGAAACCACAAGTATTGTTTCTGTTGAACATGACATGCGAAATATGGGTTGTGTTGATTTGTCGTCAGGGGAGATTATGAGAACTTGTTTCTAGCTCTATTTATTAAGATTTATATTTTCTGTGAGAAATCAAATTCTGGAAGTTCCAAAGATATTGTCAATCAGATAAACATAGTGTTTTGCTTCTTTCTTGTTGCAGTGCATGGAAATGACCTCACAGGTCCCACTGGCCAGATAGCATCTCCCTTGTTTCCACGCCCATATATACATGCAGGCCAATATTTCTGGAGGATTACTGTGGACAACGGACAGGCAATTGCCATCACATTTCATGACTTCTTCATAGAATCATATTCAGAAGAGTGCTATTCTTCTTACCTAGCGGTAAGATTTTTAAAATGAATAATTATGAACAAAATGACAGCTTAGTGAAAAAACAACTTTTTGCCTCCATCCTATGTTAAATATATATTGCAGCAGAACATTAATTTCTACTAGACGAATGTTGTTTTATTCACACATTTCACTTTTTGAGGTTGTGAAATAAATTAATTACAGTCTGGATAAAATTATTACACAACTCAACATGGAACTTGTACAGGGAAGAGAATTCTTTGTGTAAATTCTTATAGAATCCAATTGACTGTTATACATCTAAAGTGAAATATTCACTTCCTTCATTTTACATTTTGTCTACCAGTAACTGTCTTATTCCAATCTGCAAGCTATTACAATAGTAAAAAATTGCAAGAACTGAGACAAGTATGTTTTGTGTAAGCTATATTATCAGATCCACACATGAGAGAAGACAGTATTATCTTTAGAAACAAATCCATTTTAAATTCACTTCTAGAATACATTTGCATGTATTGAAGATCTGCATAGAAATGTTGTAATTTAAATTTCTACTATGTTTGTCATGCATTCCAAATCACATTCAAGATTTAATAAAATTAATTAACTCTTTAAAATAAAATTAAACCAACTTGATATTCTGTTTCATTCTAGTGTTCGTTTGAGTAACTTAACCCTTTCAGAGCTGAATTTATGTCTAATATAAACAATCATCAAGTAAAATCTTTACTGTGCTCTAAGTGTAAAATCATTGAGGAAAATTTCAGTGAAACAGCTGATATTAATGATAATCCCATATTTCTCTTTTTGCATAAAGCATTATCGATACTCTATTAGTCATAATTATATATGTGCTTTTATACAGCTTTTGAAGTAACAAATTTATTTTTCAGTAGGGGTGAAAAGATTAATATCAAAGCTGTAGTGCTTCTAGCAGAACAATTTAAATTTATTAAGCAGACCTACTCCTGCAGGTTTATATTAGGTTTTTATATTTATTTATTTAAAATCATCCCAATTACAATTCTGAATATGCTAACATCAAATTTGTAACTTTATAAAGTGAATTTTAACTTGAAGAACATGTCAGCTTTTGAAACAGGTGCCCATATGTTGATATCAGACTTCATGTATCATGTTCCTATTTCTCATTATTGAAATCTGACAACCCTGTAGGGTAGGCCTATATAAGTAAAATTCAATTGTGGTGTATAGCATGATTCTTCTTGTATTCAGTAATGCAAACAAACTGAAAAGTAATATGATTCTTACTGTATTCTTTTGAACCGCCTTTGGTGTTAATTAATTAACATTTTATATGTTTTGTTGCATTATGGGTTAACCTTTTTATGTTTTAATGCTTAAATCATTTTAATGATATATGAAAATTTTGCTTTAAATTTATAGGCTACTCAGCCATTCCACGAAAGAGAGCCTGAAGCGTCCAGACCGTAACAGCCTTTTAATATTAATTTAAATGTATATGTCATCACTGAAAAATTATGTAATTAATTTTCAGTACTAGTCTACTGAATAACTCATTCTGAAAATTAATTTTATATAATATATGATACATATATAATACATATATGTTTAAATTAATATTAAAAGGTTGTTGTGGTCTGGAGGCTTCAGGCTCACTTTCCGTGGAATGGCTATACTTCATAGTGTAATGAGATGTTTGGAGACTGCATAAGGTGTCAGTCTAATTTTTTTTATAGAACAATTTTGCTCGAGAAATTGAGCATGATATTACTTATTGTGTAATCCAGTGACTGACTACAGATATTAGGGATGGATCCTCGATACTTTCGATACCTCGATACTCTCAATACTTGCATGGTATCGGCATCGAGCGATACTTCAGAAAACTCGCTCAGTATGGAGAAAACCACTCTTTGACTTTTGCCTAGTCGTAAATAAAGACTCTCCGACTTTTAAAATCCAAGCAGAAGAGATTCTTAATTGTTTCGATTCCTGTCAAACGTTTAGTTTTAATGTAGAGTTTAAAAATAATTATAGGCTACTGATATTAAATTTTGTCTCATTAAATATGCACACTTAATTTAGTTGGTATTACACAGGTCTCTTAACTTTTAATTTTTAATGTACCTATTTATTGAAACTGGAAATGTTGACGGTATCGAGTATCGAGAAAAAAAATCATGTATCATTATTGAGTATCGAGAAAATCAGGTATTGACCCATCCCTAACAGATATGGAAGCCAGGGGGGTCAATCTTCAGTAGGCCTACCTTCTCATACTTATCCCAGATGTGATTCAATGTTGATAAAACAAAGCTATTGTATTAAAGCAAGGGAAACATCACCTCATCAATATATGAAATTATAAAAATATCTTTTCATATATATATTTCAGTCAGCTTGTGATCATGATCAGTGGTCTCCCATCATCATTATCATCACCTTCATCATCATTATCACCAACTTCATCATTATCATTTTATCAGAGTCCTGTGTAGATCAGTGATTGTACCATTTCCAAGTTAATCAGCTAGCCTGGAACTGAATTCAGCTGTGTGAATACTGCCTTCACTTCTGACATTTCGTGTTGAGTGAAGTGTTTAGGAAGCACAGATTCAGATTCTGCATTAAGCCTCATTTGTGGATGTAGTTTGTCCATAAAAGTGTCACTGTTGATGGTTGCAAAAATATCCTGCTTACAGTTCATGATAAAGAACTGTAGCAGGTGGCAGGTGATTGAAAGTAGCCTACTAATCGGCAAACCCCTAGTGCTGTCAACAACACACTTTCCGTCTGCAAGCCAAGGGGCACCCTAGGATTAAATTTACGTGTGAAAAGTCTGTGAATAGACAATTAAATTTTTTGGACCTAAGCATCAACATCGCCCCTTCTGAAGTGAAGTTAGGAGTATATAGGAAGCCGGGTAAAGGTGACCTGTACATTCACGAGAAATCCGCACATCACCACACAACTAAATTAAACGTTTGGCGAAACTTTGTGCAGAGGGCATTTAGAATATGTAATAACCCCACAGATTTGCATAAAGAGAGGAATGCGATCGTAACATTGGCAAGAGCAAACGGATACAGGGAGGGTGTAATTAACAAAATCTGGAGGAGAATGGAGAGTGCGCACGGTGCAAGAGGTGGAAAGGAAGTGGATGTAAAAGTGAAAGATTCCTGTGCGAAATACGTGAGCCTGAACTTCCGGCCCGGGACGAGCGAACGTTTGGGTAAGGTATTATGCAAATACGGGTTAAGGCCGGCATACAAGTCAGGAAGGACTATAGAGAACATGTTTTCGCAATATAAAAGGTTTGGGGTTGAAACCGGGAAAAATGAAAAACCAGGTGTATATGCAATAAACTGTAAAGATTGTGATGGTGTTTACATTGGGGAGACTGGGAGGCCGTTTTCCGTAAGGCTCCGAGAACATTAGCACGATGTAAGGAACAAAAACACCAATACCGGCCTAAGTCAGCATATGGTTGAAAACAATCATCAAATCGGCGGTTTTGAAGTTTTAGAGGTAGAGAACAACGTTACGCGGAGGAAGATATGCGAGGCCTTTCATATTATCAGGAGAACGGGGAAACTCCTCAACAACTATGAAGGAGACCTAGGCGATGATTGATTGGAAATCGTCAGGAGGTTCGCAAAGGGAACAACAACACCAAAATTTCCCCCCGTTTACGTAGCAACGCCCGCAGAGTACGAAATCCCGAGAGAATGGATTGAAGTACACCACAGGGATACCACCTTTATGTTACGCGCCGAGGGTATGGAGGATGATTGTGCACAGAGTGGTTTTCCGAACGTGCACGGGAGCACAGCAGAGACCCCTTCCAGCATGGACAACGTACCAACATGCGAGTAAACTTTAGTTCACCTGAGGAAGGCCTGGAGGTCAGGCTGAAACGTAGTGACCGTTTTAAAGGTAAAATTTTATCCACTGTATATAAGTTTTAATAACAGTTTTAATCAATTTTATATCCATAACCGGTGGAAAGAGTTGGACCTGGGTTGTGAATTACCTGATATGTTCTTAAAAAATGCAACTCGTGAAAATTTATAAGGACTTTCTCTCTATCATATTGGTCACTATGAAGTAGCCATTTTAGCTCGACCGTGATGCATCTACACGGTTGCCATTCACTGCAAAATCCGAATCCCTGCCGGAACCTCTGCTGGCAGGGCTTTTACAATAAGGAACTTCAAGGGGTGTGCCAGCAGGTGTGGGTAAGCCCCCATACCTGAGAGAGCTTTATAAATCCGAACCTAATTTTCTTCCACTGTTGTCATGAGGCAGGTGGAGGGAATTTGAGACCATCCATCCATCCCCTCCTCTGCCCTCTCTTCACAGAGTTGAATTTATATGCAAATGGGAATTATCTTGCATGTGAAAATTGCCATATTTTTCCGCAGTACATTTAATAAATGCCAATATAAACTGCCTATTACATTAAACAGCAATGTAAAAGAAAGGTAAAAAATCAGGTTGCCAATACTCAATTACTGAAAATTATTTTTTTAATATTTATTTTATTTTCTCGATGGGCCAGGGTACTTCCGTGCAGAGGATGCACCGAGAAAATTCCTGTTATCACATATGGCCAGTCTGAGCCTGGGTATTAGGGACTTTGTGCACATTCTGTAGCATTGATGATGATAATCATATGTATGTGAAAAAATATATATACAATATATCTTTCATTCTTGTGTCCGACTTTAGCGCTGTGTAACAAATAGTTGAATAAAAACACTTTCTTCAACGCACTTTATTTACCTTAGTAAACTTCTGGACGGCCGTTTCGCAGGTGGTGTTCCTGCATCATCAGCAGAGTGTCAACTGAGGTCTCTGGAGCAGGTGTTTGTGAGGGTGTCTGTTATGGTGGGGGTGTAGTGGAGGTGGGGGTAGGTGATGGGGGTTTGGTTTGACTGCCTGTGTGTATTAATGTGTCAAATAGCGTGTGTGATCTGAAATTGAGTTGGTTATTTAAAACTGATGTTGGGTGTGATTTTGTGTGTTTGTAGATTTTGAATTGTTCCAATGTATTTAATTTCTTGCTTTTGTGTGTGAAGTGTAGTATTTCCATATCTGTGTTTATGTTTTCGTAATTGTGGTCTGTTGTGATGATGTGCTCTGCAAAATTTGATTTGTTTTGTGCTTGGTGGATAGCTTTGATGTGTTCTTTGTATCTGGTTCGAACAACATAGACCTGATCAACAACATTCAAGACAAACACATCCCACACAATAGTACACTAGGCTCATTTGACATATCAAACATGTACACCAGCATACCAGTAACAGAAACCCTTACAATACTAGAAGGTATGCTAAAAGAAAACAAAGTACCAGACCCTGAAATAAAAGAAATTATAAACATAACAGACATCATCACCAAACAAAATTATTTCACATATAACAACAAATACTACACACAAACAGAGGGACTACCAATGGGATCACCCATCTCGTCAATCCTAGCGGAAATATTCATACACAACATTGAACAAACACAGATACTAAACGATAAAAATAAACACTCCAACAAAATCATCTACTGGTACAGATATGCAGATGATATCATATTCTTGTACAATGGAAACACCCGACAAGCTGAACAACTACACCAATACATCAACAACTTACACCCAAATCTAAATTTCACATTGGAAACAGAAAAAAACAATTCCATAAATTTCCTTGATCTCACAGTAGCAAAAAAAGACAACAAACACAAATTCAAAATATACAGAAAACCCACAACCACAACAACTCTCATACACAACACATCAAACCACCCTATACAACACAAACATGCAGCTTTCCACTCCATGACCCACCGACTAATAAGTGTACCAATGGAAAAAACGGACTACTACCAAGAACTGAACACAATCAAATATCTAGCGCAACAAAATGGATACAATCCCGAAATGATAAATTCAATGGTCAAAAAAGCAGAACGAAAAAGACACACACAAAACCCCCAACAAACACAAAAAGATAAATTCATCACACTGACGTACCAAAACAATAAAATGTACAAAGTCGCTACCTCATTTAAAAAACTGAAATACAATATTGCATACAGAACAAACAACACCCTGAAAAAACACCTCACAAACAAACACACACACACACACAGACAAATTTAATTCAACTGGTATATACAAACTCAAATGCCAAGACTGTCCCAGTTTCTACATAGGCCAAACAGGCAGATCATTTCGAACCAGATACAAAGAACACGTCAAAGCTATCCACCAAGCACAAAACAAATCAAATTTTGCAGAGCACATCATCACAACAGACCACAATTACGAAAACATAAACACAGACATGGAAATACTACACTTCACACACAAAAGCAAGAAATTAAATACATTGGAACAATTCGAAATCTACAAACACACAAAATCACACCCAACATCAGTTTTAAATAACCAACTCAATTTCAGATCACACACGCTATTTGACACATTAATACACACAGGCAGTCAAACCAAACCCCCATCACCTACCCCCACCTCCACTACACCCCCACTATAACAGACACCCTCACAAACACCTGCTCCAGAGACCTCAGTTGACACTCTGCTGATGATGCAGGAACACCACCTGCGAAACGGCCGTCCAGAAGTTTACTAAGGTAAATAAAGTGCGTTGAAGAAAGTGTTTTTATTCAACCAATATATCTTTGTTCTCTACAGGTATATGATGGTTATGATGAAACAGGACCCGAACTCTTAAAGAGCTGTGGCACCAATTTTCCAGAATCTATTACCACCAGTTCTAATATTGCCTACATAGAACTCAATTCACAAAGCTACAGAATTGGGTCATACTTCCTGCTCAATTGGTTGCAGATAGAAAGGCAGGTCCCTGGTGCAACTATTGTTACGCCTTCTCCAAGTAAGTACTTAATAATTATACAAAAATAAAAGATGATTTTTGAGCCAACAGACAAAAGTGCATTCCAGCTTAAAACTTGAAAAAAGAATCTAATAAAAATCATGACTAGTGATGGGAAAATTAAAAAAAAAAAAAAAAAAAATGTTATTGTGCTCAGTTACAATTACCTGAAAAACATTTTACTTAATTAAAATTACAAATTACTTTTTCAAAAAGTAATGACTAAAAATACAATTACAATTACAGTTACTTTACAAAATGGCAGTGCATAAAAATTCCTTTGTGTGTTTGTTTGTTTTTTGGGGTAAGCACAAGGGTAGAAACTACAGGGCTATTCTGTAGTAAAGCTGTTTGGGACACTCCCATCCTAGGCTGACAGTCAACCACCAGCCGAGGACGGGAGTAACACTCCTGAAACTAGTCCGATTTTATAAATTGACACAAGTGGAGTTAAAGAGTGTTTTTATTTTCTACTTTCCTCAAAGAGTAATTTTAATTTTTAGCATAACTCACAACTACATTTGTATGAACTAATTTCTAACAAGTCATAACACCAACTGCGCTGCAAATGGGATTGTGTTTCAGTGTGAAGAGTTGTTTTAACATTGTTACGTTGCATGATTTGTAGCGAAATCAGAAATATGTTAAATTTTAATTTAATTTTGTACATTTAGTTTCCTAATTCTAGATACAATAAACCGACAATCATTAATGTCAGGTAGTTCAAATCAACTCATTGTTGAAACATATTTTTCTTTTGATTTTTATATAATGGGGCAGTGGTGGCTTTTAGCTAAAATTAGTGAGGGGGCTGCTCCAGAAAATTTTCAGCCTTTGTTTTAAAATTGTGTAAAAGGAAACAGATATATAAAAAGAAAATTTATTCAGAAACCTGATAAAACCCTAAAAGGAACAAAATAAAAATGATTTCCTTACTTTAATGTAAATTGTTACAGTTCAAGCTTGTTCTTTTCATTCAAAAATGAAATCCATTCTTCTTGTTTTAATTTCCGTGAGAAGATCAATAATTTTCTCCTTGATCTGCCATAGTCAAAGTTTTCTGTTCATTAAAAGAACCGAAAAAAAATGAATCAAATAGAAAAGCTGGAAACAAGATAATAATCTAATTCTACACTTTATCACATTCAAGAATATGGTACATGGTTTTTTAGCACAACACATGCGGAGCCAAAAAAAAAAAAAATTTGAAAACACTACCTTTCACCAATATGCCGCGGTCAGAACTGTGGAAGCAACAGTGCTTTCTCTCCCTCGCAGCTGCGGCATGCACCTTCTTATGTGGGCATGTGCACAACAGTCAAACACCACGAAGTGTGAAGTGCACAGTTCCATACAAAGATTTTCTTTTCTCTTTTTAATAAACAGGGGGATGGCTACTGGCATTAAACTTAAGGATTATATATTAAGCAAGAAAGAAATTAAACGTTATCGATAATATCAAGTGGAAGTAACCTTATTTTGTCACTCAACTTCACTTTTAAGCGTTTACTTACATAACACGTTTCACAAGCGACTTGCTTGCATCCTCAGATGAGGTCCAGTGGAGTGGACCAGATGAAGTCCAGTGCGTTATGTGTAAGTAAACACATAAAAGTGAAAATGAGTGATAAAATAAGGTTTTTATAAGTTATTTTGTGTTCAGTGAATTATTAGAATTTCATCCAAATAAACAAGAAAATTAAACAGCGTAGGTCCTGTTTAGCATGTTTTAAACTCTCTTTAGACAATTCTATAACTACTGATACTGAGTACCAGTGAATACTGGCTCATCAAGCCCTACATTTAGGCAATAGTTTCCCTCAGAGCAGTTCCCTTGCACAGTGATCATATTTGCCAACGCTTTTCAAGTGTTCTAAAGCAGTGCTGGAAACCATTCACCAAAACCACTCTCAGCAATCCTGTCAAATTTGTAGTGACTTCTTCAGTGCTCAGGAATCATTCAGATGGCTATTTGCAAAAAGATGAAGAATCCAAATAATGACAAATCTGTAGAGTATACTACCCGCGCGCCACTTCTTGGGCGCTGGATTTATGGGGAAGTGAGGGTCGGGGGAACAAAACATAGCTAGTCCGCCAGTCTTTCTGCAGTGTTGTCAACCAAAGAAATAATGTTTCAGCAGAATCGCGCATATGGTATTTTATGTAGTGACTTTAATATACAACGATTTTAATGCAGTCCAATAATATAACGTGGTGACGGTATTGCATAACAATGAATTACACGTCATAAGTGTTTGGTTATCAAATAAGTCATCAAATAAGAATATTATACATAACTAGCTTAAATGGCCCGGCGTCGCCCGGGTTTTGTATTTTGTAATATGAAATTAACTTATGGAGGACTTTCGATGTTGAAACTCTATGTCCTTATATACCAGGTAATATGTATGTAGAATTTGAAATGAGGAAGAACGACATATGGCACTCAGACTATTCCCTCAGAAAACGCTAGATATAGCTTTTTATGGCTCATAGAAGATGTCGAATGTTGCATTCCATTGCTTCTACACACCATGCCTGGGAGGAGTGCAAATAAGAAGAAAAAAAATTCCAGTTACATAAGATTGTATTGTCTTGACAGAAAATTGTATTTCTCACTCTCATATTACCATACAACCGTTTCGGGGCTGAAGTAAAAAAGGTATTCAATATCACTTTCATACTTTCCTTCCCAAAAACCTGGGACATAATATACTGCGCGCGTAGGACTGAAAATGTTCCATCCCATTTTGTCTTCTTTTAGATGCTTAGGGCCTCTGATAAACATCCCTAGGCCTATTTCTCAACTAATACAAAGCCTACAGCTATGGGAGACGTGTATCAGTGGATAGGATTTGTTACCGACTTCCAATATAGCATACTCAATGGCACACACTTAAGTTGTCCCTGCAATACAACCGCTTATTCTACATCAAAATGTGAAGTGAGAAAATGATATTTTCCATGTCGAGGGTAGAGAAAGTTATGTGACTGCTTTATTTTCGTGGATTTTATTCTTCAAGAATTATTTTCACAAATGTATTAATTACATTGATAGTTTCAGAATTTGTTAAAGCCCAGTATTATAATATAGTTTCCAAAGCACTAAGTGAACACCGTAAACAATACTTTCATTATGTAAACAATTGACAGCAGAACTCTCTAACTGTGCCTCATTTCACATTTCCATTTTTTTCCGTGGATTTTCCAAAATTTTCTTACATACAAACCTTGTCCTGACAATTACGAACACAACAAAACAAAAATCAGCCAAATCAGTCGAGCTGTTCTCAAGTGATGCAGCAACAACCATTTGGTAATTCATTTTTATTAATATACTAGCTTAAATGGCCCGGCGTCGCCCGGGTTTGGTATTTTGTAATATGAAATTAACTTATGGAGGACTTTCGATGTTGAAACTCTATGTCCTTAAATAATATGTATGTAGAATTCGAAATGAGGAAGAACGACATATGGCACTCAGACTATTCCCTCAGAAAACGCTAGATATAGCTTTTTATGGCTCATGGAGGATGTCGAATGTTGCATTCCATTGCTTCTACATACCATCCCTGGGAGGAGTGCAAATAAGAAGAAAAAGAAATTCCAGTTACATAAGAGTGTATTGTCTTGACAGAAAATTTTATTTCTCACTCTCATATTACCATACAACCGTTTCGGGTCTGGGGAAAAAAAATCAATATCACTTTCATACTTTCCTTCCCAAAAACCTGGGACATAATATACTGCGCGCATAGGACTGAAAATGTTCCATCCCATTTTCTCTTCTTTTAGATGCTTAGGGCCTCTGATAAACATCCCTAGGCCTATTTCTCAACTAATACAAAGCCTACAGCTATGAGTGACGTATCAGTGGATAGGATTTGTTACCGACTTCTGATATAGCATACTCAATGGCACACACTTAAGTTGTCCCTGCAATACGACCGCTTACTCTACATCAAAATGTGAAGTGAGAAAATGATATTTTCCATGTCGAGGGTAGAGAAAGTTATGTGACTGCTTTATTTTCGTGGATTTTATTCGTCAAGAATTATTTTCACAATTATGTATTAAATACTTCGATAGTATCAGCATTTGTTAAAGCCCAGTATTATAATATAGTATCCAAAGCCCCATGTTAACATCGTAAACAATACTTTCGTTATGTAAACAATTGACATCAGAACTCACTAACTTTGCCTCATTTCACATTTCCGACTTTTCCCATGGATTTTCCAAAAATTTTCTTTCATACAAACCTTGTCCTGACAATTACAAACACAACAAAAAAGAAATCAGCCAAATCGGTCAAGCCGTTCTCAAGTGATGCGGCAACAACCCTTTTGTAAATTCATTTTTATTAATATAGACATATAGGCTCAATATTTTTACACTGGATGACTAATTTTAAGCATAAAGAAGAGTCTTAGCAGAACGTGCTTCGCCATTTCATGTTGTAAAATGTAAGAGAGGTAAGGCATCTAAAAGTGAAGAGAATTATAGGCCTAATTTTAAACGTATTTAATACGTTTTGTGAAAAGTTCGCTCAACTTTCAGTCCATGAAATTGACATCAGAGTTCACGGGATCATCAGAAATTAGCACATACGGAATTCTTAAAGAGGTGAGGAAAGTATTGGATGTATAATGTATAATGTATATTGTATAATGAAGTGTTTGTGAAAACAGCAATCCGAAAAATTGTATTTTTCCCCATAACTCCATGCGTCAGAAAAGATAATGTCAATAAATAAATAAGAATCCTGAGACAGAATGAAAGCTTAGTATTGAAGCCACTAGATGTCAGGCTGTATAGCATACTTCGTGTTTCAATGTTGTCAGCTTTATTTACGAAGTTGAACGAAACCTACCGAATGAGGACTAGGGAACCGAGCACCCAAGAAATCGCGTGCAGGTTTTGATTTGATTTGATTTGATTTATTAAGTCCATCGGAACATATGCATGTTATGGGACACGTCAATATAATTACAAATACAAATATAAACTTACAGTTGAAGAAATATGTACAATATGAAAATTTCTTTACAGAGTATAAAATATAGATATTAGCAAATTATTGACCTATATTAATTTATAGCCTAAGTACCAGTTTTATAATTCAGATAAGTAAAATTATAAAAAATAAAAATACAAATACAAATACAAATACAAAGGTGCTGAGTTATCCTGTTGTTTAATTATTTATATCAATAGGTTATAAATACTGAATGATCTCTTCTAGTAATAAAAATTAATAATTAGGAATAGGATAAATACCTGTTAATGTAGTATTCAAATAGTAACTCATAATTACATGACAATGTAACATAATGAAGGTAAATAAATAAGTATAAAATTTAGAACAGGAAAAGTAGATGAAGGTTCCTCCAGCCTTAGCGAGCTCACTCCACCTACAAAACCCTAGCAACAGGGAACCAGAGTCAACCAAGCCGCTCTCCGAAAGATTGAGCCAGTCCTAACTGTTGCATGACCCTATTACCAGAATAATTCAACACCTGTCCTAGTTCTACAGTACATGGAGATTTTAATGATTAAGTCATTTTTCCATAAGTCATCACTACATGAGGCCATTTGGTCCATATCATGTTTCACACTGTCACTATATGAACTCGTGGGTTTATCCGGCCGCAAATCCTCTAGCAGGCTATCTGAAATCAAGATAAATAAAAAAATTTGAAAAATAAAACTGCTTATGAATGATTGTGGTCAAAGAATTCATCCATTGAATAAAAACAGTGGCTGTGAAGAAATTCACATACCTTTCTTTTAAATTTACATAGTGCAGGTATTTCTTTAATGGATTGGGGTAAGGTAGTAAAGGATGCTTCAAAGTTATCACATTGTGCTTGGTAATCTTGTACCTATACTGACTGATGTACAGATTGTACGGTAGCCAACATTTTCAAAAATTATGAACAAATAATTCACAAACAGTTGTCATACAATATCAATAACACAAAATTTAAAAGGTTATGACCTTGGGGTCTCAGATTTTTGCACATTCTAGTGTGTGAGCTTTGGAAAATGAGATGGTTATGTATGAAAGTAATGTGATTGGTGGTTTAGCTGTTGAGATGGATGAAATTTTAAGTGTGTTAAGATGGTGCTACTAATTTAAAATATTCTGAAAAGCACACACTTCATAGTAGTAAAATAAAATGCATAACATTCTAAAAAAAGATTTCCATATTTTAAAACTTAAATAATTTTTTAAGGATGTTCGTCTAGAATAGCTATGAAAACTGTCAACAAAATAAATAAATATTTATATTGGGAAAAGGTACCTTTATTTGTCTACAATACTTTATTTACCATGCAATAAACACTTGCTTAAACTGCCATTTAATTTTCATGGCAAATAATTCAACTGTGAGTTTTGCGCTTAGGTTTCAAAATTGCCTGTTATATTACATATCAGAAGTTGTGTGACACCACCTTCTCACGGGATTGGCGTAGGCCAGCTGCAGCATGTCACAGTAATGCAGGGAGAATCTCTCCTCCCTGCAGTCATGACACCAAGTGTATTGTGTGTGAGAATATCTTGTCAGAATGAGAACATTTGAATTTATTACAAATTCATTTTTATAGATTCCATTATGAAACATTTACAAATTGCATAATGTACACTACTACTATTCCTTTATAAATTTCAAACTAATTAAGAGGTCTGTTTTATTACCATTATTTTAAAAGCATTTAATACACTTTCTGATTGAATATATTTTTCATTAGTATTTTTTTCTTTACATTCATATCTTCAAAAACATTATTTGAATTATGGTGAAGTCAAGTAAAATATCGGTAAATACAAAAGGTGGTTAATGAAAATAGGCAAATACTTTGAATCCCGTGTCATCAAAACTATTACTTCTAAATAGATATATAAGCATCAATATAAATATTAGATGGAACAGCTACAGATATATGTTGCTACTGATATATAAGATGTATATATCAGATACAGATATATATATCAGATACAGATATATATATCATGTTGCTACAGATATATAAGCATTCATGAACCACAGATTATTGTCTCTGTTGGATATTACATGAGAATATTATAGGAGAAAAATTCCTCCGACACTGGGACTTGAACCCAGGACCTTTGGCTATTCGTGCCAATGCTCTACCAACTGAGCTAAGCCGGAGTTCAATTCACAGTGCCAGATGGAACCACTCTCCTATGACTAATTGCCTTAATGGTCTACCTCACAGACAGACAGACAAGTTGTGTCATATGCAGTACTGTGAGGCACACTAAGTAAAATTTGTTTATAATAGGCCTACATATACCCTATTCGAATGAAAATATATTAAAATGAAGACAAATTGTGAACATGTTTTGCATGGAATGACTCAGCTATTATCTTGAAACTTGTACAAAAGTGTCATGAATGTAATGTTAGAAATCCAGTCTGGTAGTATTCGTTTGAACAAAAATACTACTGATGTGTTCAAGGAACTTTTTTGAAGCGTATGATATTCCATAATACTTTCGTTTTAGTCAGCCTTCACAAGATATTGGCATTCAAAACTTGCAAAGTACTAGTAAAGAAGATCTAATGATAGTGTATGATCCAAAGGAGAGATATTGTGCAAACTGACTTTCTAGTTTAACAGCAAATGATGTATAGAAATTCATTTCGTTTGAGTAGACTGGCTTCAATCAATTGTCTCACGTTTTTCCTGGATATGTCCTGTTTTGAGGGTCTGAGTAATTTTTCCGGGCAGATTTTTTAGATTTTTAAAAATGACTGGGAATTTGGCTTGTTTCTTTTTTCACTTTCCTTATGTTTATTATTTTGTGTTCTCTGCAAAAAATTTTCCAACAACATTTTCCAAGAAATTTTGTAAAATTCTGGTAGGTGAATGTATCACTTTGAACGATTAACTCAATGATTGCTTCCTTCCAGAGTGTCTCTCTATACTCTCTGCTTCTTTTTACATTTAATTTTGTCTGAAATCAGGTTTGGCAACATTGTAAATGCCATTTTTTACTGTTCCTGTCCCTTCTTGGAGTTCAAAAGCACACCAGAAGTGGAAAAAAAGATCTTGAGAAATTAGAAAGTTTTGGCTGTTATGAACTTTTGAAGATGGTTCAATACTTCTTTGCAATACCCTTCCACAAGGTAACCATGGAACGAATTTTTTCATTAATGCAAAGTCTGTCATCCAAGGAAAGAAACAGATTGTCTATGGAGTCTATTAAGCGCATACTTATTGTCCTGTATCATTTCAGACACATTTCCTGTGAGATTTTCATTCTGACTGAAAAATTGAGAGAGAAATACTTTATTCAAGTCATCTGCCTGGCAATCCAGGTGACCATACAGATCCAGAGCAAACAAAGAAAAAGAATCATACATTATATACCGTAATAACTTGAATTGAATTGAATTGAAACAAAACATAAGAACTCTGAGTAGGCTACTATATAAATGATTGTGCAATAAAAATAACAAAGCTTCTAAAACCCTAATACATATTATTTGAACAACAGTGTCATTAGAAATATTGAGAGACTGAAGAAATGTATTGACTTTCTGAAGAAATTGTGAACTACAGTGAAATATGCATGGGCAAATCAGGATGGGGCAGAAAGTGCAATAAAAGATGACCAGCAGCTGAAAACATTCACTTTCACATGTTCCTAATAAATTGTTCTGTCATCTCTTGGTAGCATCTTCCTTAATACCATCAAAAGTTTTCTTCTTAAAGTAATATCTTTAAAACTTGTATGTAACATTATAAAATTATAGATATAAATACCTCATATATGTGCAACAGAGATCGCAATCCATGATGCAAAAAACCATTTTATATCAGTTGAATCAATAACAACAGTAATGACCAAAGTAACATTTACAACTGTCGTCTCTATGACATCCTCTTTTTTTTTTTTTTTTTTTTTTTAAAGAAGATCCAATATGTTAGCCCTACTGTAAGGCTATAATTACTTATCAAGTCTTTTCCAAAAAATTGTGTCCTTTATCTTGGGAGTTTTGAAGAATGCCTTCTGCATTCATATACCAGTTTAAGGGTTAAAAAAGGTCCTGCATAAAAACTGAGGAATTAAACCTGTTTATCTAATTGAGAAATATTAATTAATTATGTGTGTTTAATTTTTTGTAAGTTCCAGGTTGTGGTGGAATCATTAATCTGGAGGTTCGACAACAGAACATAAACAATAATAATTCCCTTGAAACCTATACTCTCACCAGCCCAGGTTTTCCAAATGGTTATGGACATAACCTAGATTGTGAGTGGATCTTTGAAACATCACCTATGAATCACCTTAGTATTTATTTTGAAGCAATGGAACTCGAAACTTCTGAAAGTTGCTTTACAGACAATGTACAGATATATACAGGTAAGTAATAAAACTGGAATCTCTTAGATATATATGTATTAATGGATCAAACCAATAAATTTATTTTTATTTTTAAAGGATCTCTGTTAATGTTCGTTTGAATAAATGTGGTAAAATACAATAACTCTATTGGATGGTCAACTGATTTTATAAAACTATTTTTCTATATAAAATATAATTAACACATAGGCTCTACTTTAATACTAGGATTCATGGAAAAGTCTACTTTGCAAGCATAACAGATTTTTTACTTGCAATTTTAGAAATAGAAAGTCCTCAATATCTTAAATAGTTTTTTGCACTCCTTAACTAATAGTGGTACTTACGAACGTTGTTGCCATGGATCGTAAGTTGACATTCCCACACGCAATCTTGTTGCTATGTGCGGTAAGCATTTCAGTGCTGTTATGAATATAACGACGCACGTCATTATACAAGCCTTTATGGACAAGGCCCTACTCAGCACAAATATTCGGTTCCCATAAACAACAACAAATGCGAATCACTTTCTGAAATAAACATCAATCTTCAAGAATGTATATACATAATATTTTCAGGTAATATCACAATAAATATAATTAAATTGATATAAATAATCATCTTGCAAAAAATAGCATGCAATACACGTGCCGTAAGCGCATTACGGATCTTGGAAAATTGAAAACACTCGGCACGAGCGCCTCGTGTTTTCAAACTATTTCCTCGATCCGTAATCATGCCTTACGGCCCTTGTATCGCAATATACTATTGAGGTACTGGTACAGTTACGGTTCACAATACCACCATCACAGTGCCAGTACCACAAGAAGCATAATTTCTAGAAGCTCATTTTTGCATCAGACCTTATTGAGTAGTTCAGAACATGCCCTTATGTCAAACTATTTCTTATGTACAAGGTGACAGAGCAAAAACCAAACGAGATTACTCACAGTGAAGGATTAAGGGCATTGGAGATGGCGATAACTTACATGTAACAACAGTCACAGGCGGGCTTTTAATATTTCGGTGTTTTATTACATATTGCTTTGTTTTTCTGCATTTTCCGACATTTGCCCTTATCTGACCCCTTCCAGGTCCAGTTTAGGCCGGATAATCGAGGCTTTACTGTATGTGGTTTGGATTTCCTAGTTTGCCAGCGGTGGATTGAGAAAGAAGTGTGTCTACTAACCTTGAACAATTGCAACCCTTAAGATCTTTTTTCAACGAGAGCACTATTTTCATAGACAACTCATAGTTTACAATAGCTGTTATATGGAGTCAGATACTTGTTTTTCTATCTTCTTTGAATCACATATGTATACAAATGATCTGTTTTTTTTTTTTTTTTTTTCCAAATCTGTGTTTCGTTTTAATATTATGGGTGCTGCTAGAAATATTTGCCAGGAAAAACCAGATAAGAAGCTGACTTACAAAAAAATTAGGCAAGGATTTAATTTATCCTTTGATTCTATAATAATATTGTGGTAACAGCTTCCCTAACTTTGTACAGCATGCTGTACCACTCACCACTGCTAGCAAGTTTTGGATTTAATTTAATTTTCATTAATACCGTTATCTTTCAGAGAATGTGTCCTAACAAATTCATTCTACAGTGATCAGCAACTACTGTACCAGCTGCTAGTCAACTGCTTACTGGGTTGTCTAGCAGCTGAGAATGTAAGCAAATGACCATAAAACATGTTGTGTGTGAACATTGGTTAACACATTCGCTACCGTGCACGCCATTTGGCGTGGAAGAAAAGCCAGCACTTCCCTCCCGTCCACGCCAGCTGGCGTTTAAGCGCCCGCGCCAATTTTTTTGTATATTTCTTCAAGGAAATGGTGAAGGTCGTAGTTTCCATTTACGGCAAAGATAGGGGGTGAATACACTTGCTAGTTTCCATTTAAGGCAATAGATGGTGGGTGAATACACTTGCTGGATTTACAGAAACCCTAAAATTATGTCGTTGACCTCCTGACAACAAAAGAATTCCATGTGCTTTTGAAGACCAGTTTTGCAACGCCGGTCAGTAGCGTGAAGAATGGTTAGCATTAGGCTTAGTGGTAATTCCGTGTGCAGTGACAAAAGAGATAAATGTGATTATAGGCGTAGGCCATTATCAGGTGAAGACATAGACGAGTTATTATTAAAAAATGATTGTGGTGTTGAATTAATCCCGTCTGCTGCAGCTCCGCGGCCACTCAACAAACACAGAAGTCTTCCTGAAAGTATGTAAAATTTTTATGCAATAATTTTATATAGTTTTCAAGAAAAACTGAAAATAGTGAGGTACTGTAAATTCATGTGTATGTTTAAATGGCCATTTAAAAATCCCTGGGCTGGGGCATTTAAAGAGCTGGCAGGTAGTCAGTAGTGAATGTGTTAAAAAGTAAAGTGTTATATGTTAAATGTCAACTCACTGGATTAATAAGTATATTATATCGCTTTACTATGTCAAGTTCCACTAGGGGAACCCTTTATAACAAAATGTTCTGTTGGAAAGTTTTAGTCTTTATCTTTCTAGCCAGATCATTGTGATTATTACAGTCAGAACTATGTTAATCAATCTTTTTATAGAACAGACTTTGTTAATACAGAATTACAATTATTATAAAATTGGAATACTGATAACATACATATAATTTGAAAGATTGTTTGAAAGGTGTCAGATGCATACTCTTTGCTGAATGATAAGTTATTAAGTGCCAGAATGATACTTTATGAGATTGTGTGATGGATTGGAAATGTCCGTCCGTCCATGTGTCTGTATGTGCAATAACTCGAATACGCTTTATCGAATTTTCATGAAATTTTCCATCAGACAAAGCCTATTGATTTTGGACCAAATCGATTCCCAGGTACTGGAGAATGCCCAATGTAATGCCTATTTTATGATAATATATTAGAAACAATTTATCAAATGCAAATCAGTTCTCATGACAACATTTTGTTTTATAGTGTTCATATATGGCTTTGGAAGTTGCAATACAGTTAGCTTTAACAAATCACACTACCCACATCACCTTTTCATATATGCTTATCAAACTTTAGATCTTTGTTCTTCAGTAAACCCTGCTTAGTGAATCGATCTGGAGCTTAACTCAGAAAACGATTCCAAAAACAACTTATTTTCTGCATATCATAATTGCAATTATCACTGATTAAACAAAAGCATTCTGGCACTTTGTTATACCAGTTTACCTCATTTTATTTATTATGGTATTCGTAAGTGCCAACTTTGGGGATACTTTGCATTTTCAGCAACCCCAATAATATTTACAGTAAAGAAAATTCGAGATTTCCTGCGCCTGATGACAAAATCACAGAAAATTCAAAATGTACCTATATGCTGTTGTTAATCAACAAGCATTGACTACTCTATTGGCATTAGCAATAAACAAAATCAAGTATTTCAACTTCACCTTTGAGCCAGGACTTCTGTCCCGATATTAATCATTTAAACTATTTATTAAGATAGGTTTATATTCTATATAATTACAAATTCAATATTCGTTGAAACATAGTAAAATAGAAAAAATTAATAATTGAATTCTGTTACAAGATCAATTAAATATTCTTATAAGAACAAGCACATGTATTATTTTCTGACAGAGGTTCGTCTCGCTGAGTGCACAATATTAACAAACAAAGACTCCATTGTACTGTATCGATCCCATTGTACTGTATCGATCCCATTGTACTTTATAATATTATATGAGGACATTTTTCACCAATGCTTAACAAATAGATCCTAGTGTTTCAAAATATATCACTTGGTATACGTGATGGTATAGTGATGGTGCAGTGATGACAAAGGGAACTCAGGGAGTGATAATTATTCAACTCGTTGCTTTACTTGTACCCATATTATCTCAATTGGTTTCAAATCAGGGAGGAAGGTGGTGTGAGTGGGAGAATGTGAACAACATTGCACTTTTATGAAAGAAGCTTGTGAATTTGGATTAACTTGTGTAACTATAGTCTTCCATAAATGGTATGCCATGGAAGGAAAACCATTTTATCATCTCTCTTATCTCTCCCTTTTGGCTCTTGGAGTCAAATGTTTGCTTCCAAATAACACTGTAGCGTGGTGTGTTATCAATAACAAAGACAGAGGTGAGTTATTTAGGAACTAATTCTTCCTGGCAAGTGAGAAGGTTGGCACACGGAACAAATACCAACTGTAAAGCTTGTATGTGCTTATCCTTTAACATGACTACAAGTATGGAGGGGAAAATACTAAAGAAGTTTGTCGAACATATTTCAGTAATGGGGGGGGGGGATAGTGATGCCACACATTGTCTGTAGCGAATTAATCTCTTTCCATGGTAGGCGGATAGAGATGTATATTTTCTGCATTGATTTAGCAGCCTGGGGCTTGCAGGAAGCGAGCAGGGGGAGTCTTTAGTAATGATCACTATAGGAAAAGCTGAATTTTCTCAGCTGTATATACAACTATTCAAATTAGTGATACATAGGGATTGTCTGTGGTAGCTTTGGATGAAGTAGAAAATTAGTTCATCACTAGAAATGAAATTCGCAAGCAGACATTTGACACTTCGCAAAAAAAAAAAAAAAAAAAAAAAAAAAAAAAAAAAAAAAAAAACCCTTCTTGTGGCACAACATTCCTCAAGAAAATTGATATTGTTAAAACTTGTACAGAGTCAACATTTATTTAATATTTACACTTATTGCTTACATTTATTAAATGTAAGTGGAGCAATAAGTGTAAATATTAAATAAATGTTGACTCTGTACAAGTTTTACAACATGCTCTACTGTTTATAGTACTTCAGTTAATTATTTTAACACTTGGATTGTTATTGTTGTTAATGATGCAATAATTATTATGCTTAATCTGTCTATGAACAGACTTTCTATGTTTACCGGTTAATAGTATCGTTTGTTGTAATGAAGAATGACTTGCAACATAAATTATATGAAACTTATATGCAATTTTCCTTTTCTGGGTGGGCACCCCTAATAAATTTTACAAGTCAGCACCTATGATGGTATTACATTGCTATTATAAACTAGTATTTAGTTATATATTTAGTTATGTCCCTTCTGTGGATTTTGGAAACTTTTCTTTTTAATGCTTTGCCCAAGAACTTGGTTGTTCCCCACAAAACACTGTGAATTAGCTCAAAAAAGGAGCTTGAGAGCAAGAGGGAGAGTTAAACTCATTTCACTCGCAGATTTTGCATGATGCTATATGATTTTATTATTTTTTGCAGGTCAAGAAGGCAAGCCAGATTGGAAACTGCAGAACACTTTATGTCTGCCAAATACAACTTATTCTAGACCCATCTTTACAACTAACCTCATGAAAGTAGTGTTTCACACTGATTTTTATGCCAACAAAACAGGATTCAAAGCTCAAGTGAAAATAGGTAATTCACAACACTATCCTTCTAAGTATATTATAATAGATTTTAACACGTTTTAAGTTTCTTTTTACAGTAGGCCTTAGCTATGACTTATGGCTAGATTTTATATTCTGGATGGTTAAAGCCTGGCCTCTACCTCTATGCTGGCTCATTTTTTGCAAATTTCTAAAAACTATTTCTTGTTTTCTGATCAATTTGATGAAAGATTTATGATATGAGCAGCAACCTAGGTGTTTGATACTTACGGTATAATTTATGATTTAACTAATACATTCCATAAATTCAAAGTCAGTGACATGTCAACAAACAATTTGAGGATAGAGCAAGTAAAATTCATGAGTAGGCATTACTTCGTGCTAATTTATTTTAGGTAGGCCTATTATACTGTTATTATTAGGGATCCTATTTTATGGTGAACAAAAATTTAAGAATGTTAAATTTCGGTTCTGGGTTCATTTCAGTTTATTACGCATAAATCATGAAATTTCGGTGTTACTGTACATTTAAAACAAATAGATTTATAGCTCATGTGGTGTAAATATTGCATATTCTGCAAAAAACGTAATTTTGTAAATTTTAACCGTTCTTTCAAGTGACTCTTAATCCTTGCCTATAGTGCAGACAGACTGATATTTTTCATATTTTATTTGTTAGACCTTTAGGCAGTACAGACTGCAATCGGTCATGTAAGCTATTTACATTAATACTTATCAACAACATTAATACTTACGTTAATACTTATCAACAACAACCTAAGCTAAGCTAATTCAATATATAATTATTTACAATCTTATAAACATATAATTATACGAGTCAATTGTTATACTAATACTATAACCTGAGTGACACTAAATGAACAAAGTATACTTATAGTTTACACTAATTTCTTACCTTTTTACATCATGTAATTATTTGCACTAAGTTGTTCTATTCTATTTGCATGTCTGATTCTAGGTATTCTTGAATATTATAAAAAGGATTTTTTTGAAGCCAGGAATATAGTTTTTCTGTAAATAAATTTGGGGACATTTCTTGAAGTTTATCTGGTAATTTGTTAAGCTTATATAATGTTATCCCAATATTGTTATGGTATCCTTTTGTTTTGTTTAGCCTACACCTAATTAGATCAAATTTATTGTGATTTCTAGTCTGATATGTATGTACTTGACTTCGTGTTTGATAGTTTTCTATGTTTTTTTTTACTAATGACAAGACATCAAAAATTTATAAATTTATTATGGTTAGTATACCAGTCTCTATAAATAGAGGCTTGCAGTGCTCTAATTTTTTAGCATTAGTTATTATTCTAATTGCCTTTTTCTGGATAACTAATACTTGATTAATTCCTACCCCATTACCCCATACTACTAGACCATACCTTATTATGCTCTGAAAAAATGCATAATAGGCAGTCTTTACATAATTTAAAGATACACATTTCTTTAATCTACTTATTAAATATATTACACGTGAGAGCCTTTTACAAACCCCTTCTGTGTGTTCTTTCCATGACAGATTTCTGTCAATGGTTATTCCTAATAATGTTGCATTTTTTTCAATTTCATGATCATTTTCTGGAGTTAGTGTGACAAGTAACGATTTAGTTTTTTCCTCATTCAAATATAGGCCATTATTTTTGAACCAGGCTGCTGCTTCTTCCAACGAATTTTTTGCTAAATTTTTTAATAGGTTAAGATCTTTATGGGTACTTAGTAAAGTTGTGTCATCTGCATATATTAATGAAAATGTATATAGGTTTATGCTGATATCGTTAATCGTTATTAAGAATAAAATTGGGCCCAACACTGAACCTTGCGGGACACCATATCTAATATTCAATATCTCAGAATGTTTACCATTTATATCTACCAACTGTTTTCTGTTTTCAAGATAAGATTTTATCATTAATAACTCATTTCCTTGTACACCATAATGATTTAGCTTACTTAGAAGAATATCATGTCTGACACAGTCAAAAGCTTTGCTTAGATCACATAAGGTGATCTCCGCTGAACAGTTATCTTCTAAGGCTACAAGCAGTTGTGTAACTAGACTATCTACAAGACTTGTCGTTGAGCGTCTAGTTCGATACCCATATTGACTATCATTGAAAAGTTTATACTTTTCAAAATATTATAAATTTGCTTTTTGATAATTTTTTCAAAAATTTTAGCTATTATTGGTATGCAGGAGATTGGTCGATAACTCCCTGGTATTTTAGGATCTCCTTTCTTATACACCGGTACTACTCGAGAGAATTTTAAGGGTTGAGGAAAAACTCCCTGTGCTATGCATTGGTTTATGCAGAAAGTCAATGGTTCAAGAATCATATATATAATTTCTTTAATTACCCTGCTAGTTAGGCCATAGACATCTCTAGAATTTGAATTTTTCAGAGAATTTACTACCTTACAGACTTCTTCCTTAGTTACAAAAGTGAACTCACAATATACATCTGGCGGTTTGATAGTTTTCTGCAGATAACTATAACTGATATAATACAGTCTCCTTGATCTACTTAAATCAAGGATGCATTAAGGATATAAATTACTGGTCACCAAAGTAGAGTTATTTTTATGGTGAAATAAAATACAAAATAAATTTACCTTCCTAAATTCAAATAGGCTTATACTGAAGCAAAAATCGCTTTACATGAACATCTGTATACATCAGATTATTTTCATTTTAATTGAAACAATTGAAGCATTTAGATTTATGAGGGTCTAAGTGCCAAAATCATAATTGTGTAGAAAACAAGACAGACCCACAGAAAGATGTGCCAGAGATAGATCCAGCACTATATCTTGGAATTTATTGCTACTAACATGGCTTTCCCTGGACCTTGGACCCTTCTGAAATTCATTGGTCTGGGTACATAGATCCTTTTAAAATTTTCAGCTGAAAAAATTATGATTTTGGCACTTAGACCCTTATAAAACTAAATGCTTCAATTATTAGTTCTCTACACTTATATCATAGATATACCTGCCAATTCAACATTTACTTGATTAAGAAATATCTATTGTACTATAGCATGATTTTTGATAAATAAATAATTTATCTCCTTTTTAAAATGCCTTCCTAAAACTCTAAGATTTCCCTTGAAAAATAATATTCCATTTAAAATATTTGCAATAAAATCGAAAATTTCCTAATACACAATTTTGTGTTTTTTTTCTTATTCTTCTTTCTTTGATATAAGACATTTTTTATGAGGAGAGTAAATATTCAATGAACCAAGTACATTTTGAGTTAGCAGGTATGTCAGTGATACTTATTTTTCAATTATAATTAAAACAATCTAATTTATAGAGTTGTTCATGTACCGTATTTGATTTTTGCTACAGCATAAGCTTATCTGAATTTAGCACAGTTAATTTATTTTATCTTTTATTTCAATGCAGATGGAGCTGTTTTTTAGTGCCCAGTTTTGTAATCCTCAGTGCACCCTCATATAATAAGTAAGAGATTGTGTTACACCAGTTTATCTATAATACTGGTAAGTATTAACAGACAACTGGTGAGAATTGGTAAAAACACTCAAAATAAAATGCCTAAAATCCAGAAATATGCAATATTTTTCACCACATGAGCTGTAAATGTATTTGGTTTTAAAGCTAAATAACACCAAAATTGAATACTCTTTTGCGAAATTACACCAAAATTAACCCAAAATTGTAAAAAAAATTACTGTTTTTATTCACTGTAAAACAGGAACTTTCCTCCTTACTCCGTGGGAGTATAACATAAGATCGAATTGAATGAACAACTGTATTTTTCAGAATGTGGAGGATCTGTGCTTGGGCCTAGTGGAATCATTGACATGAGATCTGAAAGCTCAGCTCGCCACTGGGTGCAACATTTTCCAGTTCAGTGTGCTTGGAATGTGACAGTGCGACCTGGAAAAACCATATCTATTCAATTTCTCTACTTTAACATACCATCCCACAGTGTGACACATTGTGGTGAGAGCAGTATAACTGTGAGTACTATGTGCACTTATCATAAGCTTCTTCATTCTTGTACATTTAACCACTCCCGTTTAAGAAATGTCCATATTTAACTGTTATAGCCATATCTCACTGCAATGTTGCAAAAGAATGTTCTCTCAGTTTAATTATTTGGATATAAATGCATGTCAAGGCAGTGTATGATGTAATCTTCTTGATGTAAACAACAAATGTTAACCCAAAGTAAGTGGTGCAAGTTCCATTACCATTTCCTCCACTCACATTTTTCCCATGCCCATGCCCATGCCCAAGCTCACTGTATTTGTCTCTATGCTGTGTGTTGTTTGAGGTTGTGTTCTGTTGAGTGCATTGTTCGTTGTTCTAACTTCTAATTTATATCAGAGTTTTTTTTAAATTAATTTCAGCTGTGTTTAAACTCCTTTTAGCTTCGAGACTGTATCAGAAGTTCAGGATCTGTCTGTACAGTAGGGTAGGCCATGGAACTATTACTTGCCAATTATTTCTATTTTCAGTGTATTTAATGGAGTAAATTTCAACTGATGTTAATTTAAATGGACATGATACAGGATGAAATGGTGAGGATGATTCATGGTATGTAAATATCCAATTTGGCATTTGCCTTCATGACTGGAGAAACCATTAAAAAAACCCAGGATTTGAACCTGGGACCTCCTGAATGCGAATCCAAGATGTTACCATCTTGGCCACCTCGCTGAGTTGTTTTCTGATGTTCTGAAGAAGGAACAAAACACCTAACGGAATACTATACAGCCTAAAAACAACAGACAAATACAGTAATCCAGGACTGTACAAACTATGATGTATGTCCTGAATTCTAAATTGCACAAACAGGCTAAAACCAAAAGCTTGGATGTTGTATATCCCTTTACTCGGCTTATAGCCTGTGAAACCATTTTCAATTACAATTCATATCACATACACTGTGTGACAAAATCATATACACAAACATCTTCCTTGGCAACGTGTAAGTCAGTTGGTAAAGATGGCTGCCATACACCTCTGAAAGCACTCCGACAAGTCAATCCACATTACCAAAAGCAGTAGTGAGTGTCTATAGAGTTTAATGATAGTCTTCTGTGCATTTACAGGAAGTATGAATCCCTGTTACTAAATTGTCTGTGGTGAACAATGTTAATGAGGTGCGTCGATTCAAAACATGATTAGTCCACTTCCAGTCGTAATTTAGTTTGAAGCAGATTTCTACTCTATGAAGTATTTTCCATGAAACTACAAAACATTTTTGTTTCAAATCATAACCTTTCACCACTAAATTTGAGCCTGATGTTTGGGTTTAAAATTCAAAAGGTGATCAGTTCAGCTCTTGGTTCTGAACAAAACGTGGTGTGTCTATCTTTTAAGACACGACCAGTTGTGAAACAGGTGTTGCAATAACAGAGATTCTATATCCCTTTAAACAAACTCTCTGGACATTGTGAGCATTCCTTTTTTCATTAATATCCATTTGCATTGGCCTCCAACAGTGCAACCTTTGCCCAGGCTTCCTATTGGTGAGGCATATTACTCGAAGTATTATTAAAGTAGTGAGCCGTGAAATTCGGCTCAAGTGGTATAAAGCGCCCCTACGCTTGTAGTTCTGAAACACTAAAAACTTTAAATGTCTTGGGTTTTATGCGTCCGTGTTTACCAATGGTTTCTTGTGGTATTTCTGAACGTGGTACGCAGAAGCGAGGGCCTGGAGCGGCGATGTTACGTGCTTCAGTTGGGAGCTGACTCGGACAGCGCGAGCATGTAGTGCTTTGTACAGTAATTTGGTGGGCGTGTACAGCAGTTTAGCGATGGATCGTGTCTGCTGTTTCAGTGAGATTGTTCTTTTTCTATCTTAATATAAATCATAAATTCTGTTCAATTCTACATCTCACCTGATTTTGGATCTTCTAAATTTACCGTAAAGTATATATAGTTTGATTATTTGTTAAAGTTTAGATTATTAATTTTCTCGGTATTTTTGGCTAATTGAAATTTCACCCACATTTAGTAATTTAGATATAACAAGCTTTTCATTTTTCTTCGTCCGTCCGTCCGTCCGTCCGCCTAAGTATTTCTCCAGTTCTCCTGAAGCTAATACCATGTTCATCTGTTTTTCTAAATTAATGGCTAATATTTCAAGGAAAATAAAGAATGTCCGAATCTGGGTACATTTAACATAATCCAAGCAGTTGTCAGAAGCAGGATTCCATGTTGAAGCATTTCAAGTTTAAAATAGAATCTATGGCACACGTCAAGCACAAAATACAGAGTGATATTTCATAACTGGTACAATCATTAAAGTGCTGGGAATTAGACTTTGATATTACCAAAGCGCTTGCAATAATTATTTCAAGAGTAAAGTTTAACTTTAAATCAAAGGTAGAATTATTAATTCAAATCTAAAATACAGAGTCATTTGTTATTACTGAGTCAGTCATTAAAAGGCTTGGAATTAGACTTTGCTATTACGAAAGCTTTTGTAATAAGTATTTCACGAGTATAGTTTAACTTTAAATCAAAGGTAGAATTATTAATTCAAATCTAAAATACAGAGTCATTTGTTCTTACTGAGTCAGTCACTAAAGGTGCTTGGAATTAGACTTTGATATTACGAAGTGCTCGTAATAATTATTTCATGAGTAAAGTTTAACTTGCAATACAAGATAAAATCATTAATTCAAATTCATATACAGAGTGATTGCTTTTGCAGGAAATAACTTTATACATAATTTGGAAATAACCTTGTATGCCACAAATGTGTATAGACTGAGTAATTTTAAGGGAGTAATTCCTTGGCTACTGGTTAAATTGGATAACTAGCCATTTTGTATATATTTGCTTTTAAATTATTTATTAATATTTATTTAAATTATTTGCATATTTATTATATCTGAACAGCCATACAGGTATCAATAATCAATACCAGTTGTTCAATAAATCTGTTAATTAAACCTTACCTTTTGCTTCTTAATGGTATTTGTAGTCACCCGAGGTATTCCAGAATTTGTCCAATCTATTTTCAGAGTTATATTTAGGGATAATGGGTCACAGTATGAAGATTCAGCAGGGCGTTTACTTGTTTTAGCTAAAAATGGTCGAAACCAAATCTACTTTCACAATCGTATGTTCAGCTTCCAGCATACGTAAATAGTGTCACCCGCAAGGGGGTACAGTAGACAATTACCTCATGGACAGGATATCAGGCTGGGTGAGGAGCAATTGATATGGTGCCTGCATTGATTAGTTATTTATCTAAGTGTGATTTTGAACAAAAAATAATTCCATTACGGCTTTCTGTGATGGATACGCGGGGCAAAATAGGTATGCTCACGTGGTTCATACACTTTTATTCTGGCTTTTAAAGAAATCCCCAGATTCAATGAAGGAAGTGCTTATGACATTTCCAGTGTGAGGGCATTCATTTTTGCTTGCAGTCAGGATGTATGGCCCATACAATCAATCTTTGTATTATATGAGGGGGGGCCCTAAAATAACCGGAACCGATCTGTTACGCGCGAATGCTTTCTAGTTACGAGTTGTGCTGTTATTTGATGTTATTTGGGGGTCTCCCACGACCGTTAGTGAGCTGATGTCAGTCTGAGTTAAGTGGCTTGGTTGTGGTGCGTTGTTGTGTGCGTTCGTGTTTCAACCCGTTGGCGATTAGCAAGATGCCCGACTACAAGGAACAAAGAATGTGTGTGAAATTTTGTTTTCTGTTAGGGAAAACTGCAGCCAAGACCGTTGGGATGATTACTCAATCCTTTCATGATGATGCTTTGGGGAAATGACAGGTCTAAGAGTGGATTTCCCGTTTCAAATCTGTGCAACATGTCAACTGAAGACATGCCACACCCTGGGCGTCCTTCGACAGGAAGAAATGACGAAAACATTGCCAAAATCAAACGTGCAATTGATGAAAATTTTTTAAGAAAATTTGGATCGTTCTGCACTTCGCTCTTCAAGTCACGGCAAACATTCACGCTGTTTTCTCTTTGGTCATCTCTGAGCAAGCGAGGAACAAATTTTGCAAACACCAGTCTCATGTTCAAACCTTCGGTTAAAATTCGCTGGACCGTGCTCCATGACTCGTTCGTTTCCTCAGAAATTTGGTCAATGTTCTTTCGACGATCTTGGCAGCAGTTTTCCCTAAAACAAAAAATTTCACACGCATTCTTTGTTCCTTGTGGTCGGCCATCTCACCAATCACCAACGGGTTGAAACACGAAGCCAAACCACAGCGTACCACAACCAAGCCACTTAAGTCAGACTGACGCCAGCTGTTGGGAAAATAAGGGGCGTGAAGGGGGTTTATGTCGGCTAGAGTGAAACACACGTTAAATGCTATTGAATTTAATCAACCCCTTTTAGACAACACAACAGATTACACTTCACAGTAATAATAATTCTCACGTCTCCGACGGGGGGCGGGCGGCCGATCCACACTACCAACCTCTGGGCTGGTAGCACATTAAAGTTATTTCTAGGAGTGCCCAAGAGAGGGCACTTGTCTACAGTCCGTGACATCCTCCCCACCCTGATCCGTCCCGATCTCCAGCGGGACGATCAGCTGAATCGGTCGAGTGATGTGCGATCCTTGGGTAGTCCTCAGCAACACCGTCCGTACCTTACCATCTCTGCCTGACCTCAGTTCTTCTATGCGAGCAAGCTTCCACATATGACGTGGAACTTGATCCTCCTGAAGTAAAACAATTTCTCCACACTGAAGCTCTCTGGGTTTACTTCGAGGACTGCGAAGTGTATGGAAGCTTTTAAGTTCAAGGAGATAGTCCTTGGTCCACCTTTTCCAGAAGTCCTCAGCAATCTTCCTTTTGTGTCGATATAGCTTAGTCAGGTCATTTGTTGCTGTTGATTCTGCTTGTCCTGATGGTACTGTAGTTAATTTCTCTCCAGTTAAAAAATGAGATGGCGTCAAGACAACTTCGTTCTCTGCTGGTGTTAACGGTCTGGAATTGAGGGCGGCTTCAATACTAATAAGCAAAGTATTAGTCTCCTCCTCGTCAATCTGAAGTTTGCCAAGTGTTTTGCGCATACAGCGTTTCACAGAACCAATCATCCATTCCCACCACCCTCCCCACCAAGCCGCTCTCGGGGGAATGAACTTCCAGGTGACATTATGATGGGAGAGATATTGGTGAGTCCGGGAGTCCGCCAACATGGAATGAAGGCCTTGAAGTTCTTTGCTGGCAGCTTTGAAGCTCTGAGCGTTGTCGGAGTATAAAATCTGTGGGAGTCCTCTTCTACCGACGAAGCGCTGGAAGGCCATGAGGAACCTGTCCGTGGAGAGGTCCGTAGCGAGTTCCAAGTGAATTGCCCTTGTTATGGCACAAGTGAAAAGAACAATGTAAGTTTTCTTTGTAGTATTTGCTGATTTGATATACAGAGGTCCAGCAAAGTCGACTCCAGACACTGAGAAAGGCTGTGATGGTTGAACTCGATCCGCCGGTAAGGGGGCTTCGATGGCGTCTCCTCGCTTGTTTCTGGCTATTTTGCAAGACAGACATTCGTAAAGCACTTTCTTGATGGCTTGTCTGGCTCTCAGAATCCAAAATTCTTCCCGCAGCTCCAGCAAAACTATTCGTGTTCCCAAGTGGTGAAGTCTCACGTGAGTGCTCTTTATCAGTAATTTCGTGAAGTGATGGGCGCCATCTAGTAGGATCGGATGCTTCTCGTTAGAAGTCAAACTGGAGAACTGAAGTCTACCACCCAAACGGATCAGACCATCATCAAGGAAAGGGTGGAAACAAGCGATCTTTGAACCTTGAGGCAATGGGGTCTCCTCCTGCAAACATTTCATTTCTTCAGGAAAACATTGCATTTGGACTGTGCGTATCCAGTACTTTCGTGCACTCTGTATCTCATCTGCTGTCAGATTTGCCGATGGTCTTTCGTTTCCTTTCAGGATGCGGACAAACCTCATGGCCCAAGCCGTGATGTGTAGGATCTTGAAGTAGGAACTGTAGTTAGATGGTTGAAATAGAGGCTCCTGAACAGAGACCATTAGCACATGTTTCTTCGATTGTCTCTTTTCCGGGAGTGGCTGGTTCAGGAAGTCGGTGTCGTTAGGCCATTGCGGCTCAGGCTGTATCAGCCATTTAGGACCAAACCACCATAAGTCAAGTGAAACAAGCTCATCTGCTGGTAGGCCGCGAGATAGGATATCCGCTGGATTACTTTCTCCAGGGCAGTGCCTCCATTGACTCGGAGTTGTATACGTCAGAATCTCCGTTACCCTGTTACAGACGAACGTCTTCCAGTTATTTGGATCCCCTCGAAGCCATCCCAAAGTCACCATGGAGTCGCTCCAAAGTGCAGCATCCTGGATTGAATATCCAGTTGCTTCACAGAAGTATCGGAGTAGTCGAGCTCCCACAAGTGCTGCAAGAAGTTCCAGTCTGGGAAGCGTAACCCTTTTCACTGGGGCGAGTCTGCTCTTGCTACAAATCATTTGCGTTGTGTTGGTTTCACCAATGGTCATCCGACCATAGATTACAGCTCCATAAGCCCTCTCGGAAGCGTCGCAAAATACATGAATTTGAGTTTCTTCACGCAAAGTGTCCACATGACGAGGGATCCGGATGTGGGATAAGAATGGAAGGGTAGATTTCCAACGAAGCCATTGGAGTGCTAAGTCGTGTGGGATTAGCTCGTCCCATCCAATTCCTCGGCACCAGGTATCTTGGAATAGGAGTTTTGCCAAAATGGAAGTCGGGGAGAGGAAACCAAAGGGGTCATAAAACGTGGCAACGGCTTGTAGTAGTTGTCTCTTAGTAGCCGGGCTGTTTGGTATCTTCTCTGTAATATCCCTGTGACTGAAGGGAAAACTGTCTGACTCCGTGTCCCAATCAATTCCCAGTACTTGTGCCGTTTGTTTGATTTCTCGCCCTTCAGTTGTCCAGATAGTTTTCAACTCCTGTGAATTTGTAGCCCATTTTGCCATTGGCATTTGAATCCGTTTAGTGATAGAGACAATCTGGTAGTAGAGGCTAATTACTTCTGTGTCATTCTGTCCCCCTCCTGTGAAATCATCCATATACATGGTTTCGTCAATGAGCGCGGCTGCTTGGGGATACTCATCTTTGTACAAAGTTGCGAGCTCTCTCAGAGTGGCACAAAGCAAGAAGGGACTGCAAGTCAGTCCAAAAGGTAGCCTTTTAAACCGATAGGTGATAACATCCTTAGTAGGTACGTAGCTTCCATCGTCCATTTTTTCAGTGCGATACCACAGGAAGCGCGT
This sequence comes from Ectobius pallidus, assembly GCA_964059195.1. Taxonomy (NCBI): domain Eukaryota; kingdom Metazoa; phylum Arthropoda; class Insecta; order Blattodea; family Ectobiidae; genus Ectobius; species Ectobius pallidus. Next base: position 71,391,242 of record CAXKWD010000008.1, on the reverse strand, counting down.
AAGGTCTCTATCCCGTCTGTCCAAAACTAGTTGCAGGAAGGCTTGACTGGTGTCTCCAACTATTGCCATTGGATGTAGGCGAAATCTGAGCAGTACTGATAGCATCTCAGGAAGAAGATTGGGACCCATCTCCAGAGTAGAATTCAGAGATGGCATATTTCTTTCACATGCCGATCCATCAAACACAACACGCCATTTAACACTACCACGTTTCTCCTTCTTGACTAAATGGTGCGGTAGATAAAAGGTTTCCTGCGACTGCTCTGTAAATGGTTCAGCTTCCACCTGGTCACGTCGTACGCATAGTGCAAAATGAGGAACTTATAACAGAACCAACAAAAATAGCTAATACTTTCAACGATTATTACACTGGGATAGCACAGAATATAAATAGGTCCAATGACTTGAGACATAATATCCAGAACTTAAGTATACCTTCAGAACAATGTAATAGCATGTTCTTGGAGCCCGTTACAGAAAACGAAATAATTGGTATAATTAAAAGGATGAAAAGCAAAACCTCAGCTGGTATTGATGAAATCTCGGATACTATTGTAAAGAAATGTTATTTGTATATAGTGAAACCTTTATGCCATATAATAAATCTCTCACTTTCAACAGGCACTTTTCCTGACAAACTAAAGATAGCGAAGGTTAAACCTCTATATAAGAAAGGATCAGAAAATGTAATAGGTAACTATAGACCGGTCTCTTTACTTCCAACATTTTCCAAAATTTTTGAAAAAGTCATGCTTATCAGACTTAACTCATTTCTTAAAAAATATAACATAATAGTTGATAAACAACATGGGTTCTGCAAAGGCAAGTCCACAGATACAGCAATAGCAAATTTTATTAAATCTGTCTATGATTCACTGGACAGAAAAGAGCTAAATGTCGGATTATTTTTAGACTTGTCAAAAGCTTTTGACTTAGTGGATCACTCAATTTTGTTAAAGAAATTGTTAGCGGTTGGAATACGAGGAATAGCATACAACTGGTTCAAATCATACTTATCTGCTCGTCAACAGGTTGTAGAAATCTCTTACATACAGGAACAAATGCATGAAATTAATGCCTCTCTTTCATATACTAGGGAGATAAAGTATGGAGTTCCACAGGGTTCAATTCTTGGCCCTGTGCTATTTTTAATTTACATTAACGACTTAGATTCCTCCATCAAGAATGGAAATCCAACTTTTTTTGCTGATGATACTAGTATTTTTATTACAGGTCTAAACTCAATTTCTCTGCAGTCAAATTTAGAAATGACAGTAAATCAGTTACTTGAATGGTTTGCACAAAACAGATTAGTAATAAACACACAAAAGACCATAGCAATATCATTTCACCATATACAGAACATTAACACGGTGCATCCAGCAGTAACATTTGGGGACAATAATGTAACATACAATGAAAGTACTAAGTTTTTGGGATTGTGGGTGGACGAAAATCTAAAATGGTCTCTTCAAATTAAAAAAACAGCAGAAAAACTTAGTAAAATATGCTTTGCACTGTATACAGCCTCAAAAGTTATGAATGTTGAAAACGTCCTCCCTATATATTATGCATACTTTCATTCTGTATTATCATGGGGGATAATATTTTGGGGAAATACAGCAGGAGCTCAAACTATTTTCAAGCTACAGAAAAGGGCTGTTCGGTCTATGCTTAAAGTAAAGAAAACAACCAGATGCAGAACATTTTTCAAAGATCTAAATATATTGCCTCTGCCTTGTATTTATATCTACGAAATAGTGACATTTGTCAAATCAAATTTAAACATGTATACCATCAACTCACAAATACACTCCCATAACACAAGAAACAGAGAAGAACTTAGGATAATTCCGCATAACACAAGCTTGTTTGAAAAGAGTTTTATATATACTGGCCTCCAGCTTTATAATGGCCTACCACAATATCTAAAGGAAATCTCTGTACTGCATAAATTCAAATCCTGTGTAAAAAAGTTTCTAATAGAGCACTGTTTTTATAGCTTAGATGAATTTTTTGAAACTGTTAGATATAAGTAAATTAGGTTACTAGTTATAAAATAAGTTAGTAGCTATAAGCACTTTGTAAATATTAATTTTAACTTATAGGTAATATTTTCAGCATTTGCAATTTTAAATTTAAGAACTAGCATTGTATACTTTAGTAATTATGTTATTTAATAATTAATATAGTCATGTAAGAATCTGACGTGTCCGATATCATGTAAAATGATCAAAGGATGAATAAATATACATACATACATACATACATACATAATCCAACATCTGTTCGTGATAAATGTTCCGTAGATTTTCGTCCTTGTCCAGCCGTTTTTCCAGTGATCGGAATCGTTTCTCAGTGTGTAGTAGATTGTCCGGTAGGGGCACCTGATCTTTCCTGATAAGTGAAACTACTCGACGTCCTTCTTCCAAATTGTAAGAATCCTTGAAGTTTTTCAAAATAGATGAATCTTTGGCACTCAGTGGTCGTGACTGCTCAGCCAATATTCCAAGCGTTTCAAGGTCCCAGAATTGCCGGAAATTATCATCTTGTAACAAAGCTGTCTGCTTCAAATCTATGAAATTTACAGTGACTGGATTAACCGTTACACCCGAACGGTTTCCGCTCAATATCCAACCCAACCTCGACGGTAAGAGAACTAGTGACTGTGAAATCCGAATGGGGGCAGCGTCTTTGATGATACTCCAGTAATGATCAGCTCCTATGAGGATTTCAATGGGTACGTTGTTGGATTCATCCTTTGGGTCTGCCAGTTGTAGCTTATGCGTTTTTCCTAGAAGATGGATGTCATAGGGAACGGAAGGGTGTAAGGAGAAGGAGTGGTTACTCTCAAAGGCAGTAACTGGTATGCTGGAATTAGTCCATATTCCACCCAGGGTAAATTGGACTAGTCTTCGTGAACGGGACTGTGGTGGAGATGCCTCGAAGGAGGTGACTGTCAGGCATTTATTCTCCAACGTCTTAAGCTGAAGGTCTTCTATGAGGGATTTCGTGACAAACGTAGACTGACTACCTGCGTCGAGGACGCATCTTGTAAGCTTGCTGATTCCGTTCGGACCAACAACTCGAACCCGTGCTGTTTGCAGATAAGTAAATGCATGAGGGATGACATCAATCTTGCTAACTGAAGTGTTCTGGGGCGTGTTAAATGCAGTTTGATTAGAATCTTGGCAGACTGACCTATGATGACTCCCTTTACATTTTGAGCACGACGCTCTGCCTTTCTTGCTGCACATTCGAGCAGAGTGACCACGATTCAAGCAAAGAAAGCAACGATTAGTCACCTTGAGTTTCTCTATGCGTTCTTCTATTTTGCTCACAGTTCTGCAATCCTGTCCCCAGTGTCCTTGGCGCTCGCAGAAAACACAGAAAGGCTGAACCTTAGCCTTTGAGACAGTCTTTCCTGTCTTTGAATGAACATAGAACGATGCGAGCGTAGGAGTGGAGTGGATTGACGTTTCCCCTCGGATCTTCTGAGCAGTTAAGGCTCCTTCGACTTCTTCATTCAGAAAGGCCATCAATTTGGAAATGCTGCTTTCAGAAGTGTTAGTCCTCTTCGAGTGCATGATCCATCGACGGCAGAGTTCATCGGGGAAGGCTCGTAGAATTTTGGGTGTCAACATTCTACCGTATGCGTCAACGTCTTCTCCCAATGCTGTAAGTGCTTGGATGCGCCGATTGCACTCTACATATGTTGTGTTCAGTGCTTCTGCGCACTCATTACGGATAGGCTGGAGATCCTCTAAGAAATCTAGATGGGCCTGGATAATGCGATTTTTATCTCCGTATTTGGATTGAAGAATCCGCTTTGTTTGCTCATACGTGTCACCATTCACTGCTATTCCGTCAACAAGGCGTTTGGGTTCCCCCTCCAAATACCCGCGTAGGAACACATGTTTGTTTACAGCTGAAAGGGTGGGATCACTGTCGACCGAAGATTCGAATTGCTCCCAGAAACGAGACCAACATTCGACATCGCCGGCGAAGGGATCCAATTTTATTGGTGGCAGTTTGACGGAATGAGTAATCGGGGTGATCGAGGGTGATGTAGCGTAGGACGTTGTTTGGACAGGTGAAGCTATCTGTCCGTCTGTCTCATTTTGTTTTACCTCACGAGCAGCCTTTTGTATCGCCCGCTTTGCCGTATCGATATATTCTTCACATATGGGCACATCCGCATTGTAATCCTCGTCTGGTAGGTGTTCGTGTATCTCGTCATCAAGCTTCAGCAGGTTGTTCAGGGTGTCTGCTAAATGTTCCTTAAAGTGCTCATAATCATAAGGTGAAATAGCATCCGTGTTTGAATTAACGGAGTTTGCAAATCGTGTAATGTTTGATCGTTCTCGTGCACGCCTCCTTTTTAACTTGCTCAATGCGTCTTCAGACATTGTAGTAGCCATCAGTCTACAGTAGTGTCCTTGTCTTGAGCGATATAGCAAGAGCAAGCGTTTCGTGCAGTGTCTGCTAGAGTGAAGCAGCAGTAATCTGGCCGGTAAGCTGTATTACCGACTGAGATCCTTAAGTGAGTTGGTAGCACTGATTTAGCGCTCAGAAAGTTATGAAGAAGACACAATGGCTTCCGCTGTATTAAAGATTCCAAGATGGCCGTCAATGATTTGCAAATTCATACAAATAAATAAATGTGAATTGTATACTATTGATCTACATAAATTTTCAACATATGAGTCGTGGTATTTCAATTATTGTACTCATCTGTTATTTTCGGGAATGCGTGGTCTCCGTACAAGGCTCCCTTGTTGATACGGTGAAGCCAACCTCTCTCCTCTTCAAGCGACGTTACTCAAACACTGCCGACATAATATTTCAATAATCTCTTATTCTCCTGGGTTTCGGCACCAGAAAATGTTGGGAAAATAAGGGGCGTGAAGGGGGTTTATGTCGGCTAGAGTGAAACACACGTTAAATGCTATTGAACACTAATTTAATCAAACCCTTTTAGACAACACAACAGATTACACTTCACAGTAATAATAATTCTCACGTCTCGGCGGGCGGCCGATCCACACTACCAACCTCTGGGCTGGTAGCACATTAAAGTTATTTCTAGGAGTGCCCAAGAGAGGGCACTTGTCTACAGTCCGTGACACCAGCTCACTAACGGTCGTGGGAGACCCCCAAATAACACCACCTAACAGCACAACTTGTAACTAGAAAGCATTCACATGCAATAGTTTGATTCCGGTTATTTTTGGGTCCCCCTTGTATTTTCGTAACAATACATTGAAGTCCATTATTTTAATAAAAGATGTAAGTAAAAAGAATGATTTAGTACATCCAGTACATCTAATTCTATGTTAATTACTTATTTTAATCACATAAAGAATTTGCAAGGTCATTTGCTAGTTTGGCCATGAACAGTTTTTCATTATTCCTGAAAAATAATGATTCATGGACTAATCACGTTTTGATTCGACACTCCTCAAATACTCTCATCTACTTTTTACACTTACTTTTTACTCTATGTAAATTGGTTGAGCTATTGTGGGAAGTAATGTTTCTGAGTTTATACTGTTATGTTTCAGCTAAGAAATGGATTATCAAAAAGTTCCCCATATCTCGGCCAGGGCAAATATTGCGGTGAAACTTTCACAGATAATCTGGAGACTACAGGCAATCACCTAAACATTATGTATAAAGCTCTCACATCTTCAGTGGTAAGTCTTGAAATGTGTAGCAGTCTTACTACTAATCCATGTGTAATATTGCACGAATGTACACAGCTGAGAATGAAAATATTACTAAGGTAATAGTCCCTACATGGGTTATTCTCCAGAAAAGGGCAGATTCATGTCGCAGTTGATTTTCTGGCGTAAAATAAGTGTTTATGGATTGTGAATTATTATGATAAGTTAGATTGATATAAGGTCTATTTGATCCCATATTCCACTTTTTAAACAAAATTTACAATTTTCTGCATTTTAGGGCACAGTATGTGAGATCTCACCTCCTTGGCATGTCCCGATGCCTGACTTGTCATTTTCATTCTTTCATAATTCAACAGACTTTAATTGTTATTCCATTTTAGTGTTATAACAAGAACAAACAGCTCAAAAAATGAGTCATTAATAACTGAAAAGAAAATATATCATTTTGTAAAGACAATTTTTTGCACTAAACATGCCTGTCCCAAAGTGAGACTTCACCTCCGTGAAACAATATAAAAGTTCAATTATTTCCACAGAGATGGCACTGTAGTCTCTATTTTCCTTGGACTCCAACTTTTGGCAGTTTTCTTATCATTTATATAAAGCCAAGCTGTCAGTGTTCTTTTTAGTGTTGTTTTGTTTGTGTAAAAGGGCTAAATGCAGAGTTGGTAATTGGACTTCCTCACCTCCGTTACCTACACCCAATGGTAAAGTTGTATTTACTTTTGCTATAAATTATAATAATAAGGAATGCAAAGTTAAACTCTAAAACTGAGATTTTCTAACCTCAAATGTTCCCAAGCTGTTTGACAAATTAGAGAAAAATCTCACCTCCGTTACCCTCACCTCCATTACTGTTACTCTCGAATACTATCCATGGAGGTGTAATTAATGTTGTAATTGATGACATATTTAACTGTCTGCATTTATTATTTTTGTTTAAAGAAGATACTGGTAGCCTATAGCCTAATAGTTTATGACAATATATCATGTTTTGATTTAAAGTTTTGATTGTAAGGTGATAATCTATTTTAACATGGATAAAAATAAGTAAAAAGTTGTGTGTTAATCCATTTGCATGGTAATAAATATTGTTCTTTTTCATGATAACATTTAATACAGTAAAGTAGGCCTAAATCTAATTCTCACATAACTTATATATAATTAGGCCTACTATTTCTTACTATTTTCTCACCTCCGTGAATGCGCCATTTTCTAACCTTGTTAATTTAATGCAAAATACCACTCGGTTGTAGGGCAAGTACCTCAGTAGTACTCTGCAGAAAGAAATATTACATAACAAAAATTACATGGTCCAAAATAAAAAATAATTTAAAAAAAATTCTAACATTGAAATCTGCCCTTTTTTGGAGAATAACCCACATAAACAATTGATTGTGTGCACCCTCAATATTGGCAGGTTGCATTCATTTTACACAGTTTCACATCCTAGTTTGAACTATACTGAATAAAACTTTAGATTTTATTCAAAACAATAACATACAGGTATACTGAAGTAGTACAGTTGACTGATATCAGTATCAACCAAGTTGCTTGGCAGATGTGTATGACTGAATTTGAAGTTATGCATCCATTTTTAAGGCAGTTATAAGAATCATCATTAGGTGCTTTTAATGTATTACCAGTATTGTTTCTTGGTTCTGGTCTTCTTTTCTTAATTTTATTCATGATTACAGCTTTCTAAAATCAATTTAATGGAATACTGAAACTAGATTTTTTCACAACATATTGCTGACTCAGTTGCCAACCCAGAGATGGCTGTGACTAAGCCCAGTGACATGTTTTTCTTCTTCACTATAGTCAAGAAACTGCTTCTTGCTTCAATAGATTTTCAGCCTAAGAGAGTCATCATTGTATATGCTTCTCTAGGCTTTTTATCCTGTTTATATATAAACAGAAGGATAATACCTAGTACGTTGGCACTGGCACTGAAATTTCTACTGGCAAAGTGCAACACACCAAAACTCTTTCCAAGGATCAATATGGACCAGGGGCGGATCCAGAGAGACATTTTGGGGGGGGGGGGGGGGACCAAAGTAGAGAGGGAAGTTTTTACTCATAAAAATTAATTATTCCCAGTACACAATTGAAAACAAAATGAACATTTCAGCATTTTCTTACAAAGGTATTTCAAAGTAATGAATGTTGTTGCTTTAATTTAAGTATTTGGGTTATGTTCTAATAAATTTTGAATAATTTGCGCTTAATGTTACAAATAATTGTTGCCATGACTTTTGAAATAACCCTCGTACATAACTTCACAAATCAAGAATTAACTGAACATGTTTTGAGGGTTCTTTAGCACTCCTCCTCATGTGTGCTCCACCTGACAGTTTGGCGACAACAGCATCCTCCAGTGGGCACTTAAATAACTTGTTGATAAGATCATCTACTGCTGTTATTTCAGAATTCCTTCCTGTTCTTATGGCTATAAATCTCCTCCCCAAGTGTTAGTCGCTTGTATCCTTTGACTCATATTTTGTGACCTTTTCCCCCACACATGTGCAGCAAATGCTGATTTTTTTATCCATTTTTTATAATATGCTTAACATGTTATTTTATTTTATTTTTAAATTTTTCATTTTTTTTAAATATTTGGTAACTTTATTGTATATAATACATTACAGTTTTGCTAATTACTGTAGAAATAAAATAACTTGACACTTGTTTCCGGGGTTCTGCCCAGCGACAGTCCCGGTTGTATTACATATTTAGTTCTAGTAGACTTCTTTCAGTATCCCTCTGCAATTTAGATTAAAATCTTCACAGTTAAACTGATACCGTATATTCCCAATTTTCAGCTAACTGGAATTTTTTCTAGGTTAGTAGATCTCAACATACAATAATTACCGTATTTGCCAGCGTATAAGACCTTTTTAATACACATTTTTGAAGGATAAAACTTTATTACTGATCATTATAATGAATTTACAGTATTTTAAATATAAAGTAATACTGAACTCTACATAACTGTAATATTCCCACACTCCGCAAGGAAACAAGAAAAAATTCGCATACTCGTATATACCCGAATACTACCTGCCCCCGAATAATACCCGCACCCAAATTTTTCGAAAGGAAATTTTGAAAAATTTATAGGCCCAAATATAAAATTATTTAGCCAGTTTTATTCTTAATTAAACAGTTATAATTAACATTACATATCAACATTATATTACATATCATAAAATTATATGGTAGGCTAAAATAACGTGCACGGTAATAGCCAGCCGAAATCTCGCTGTCTTAGACGCGCAGCATAAGACTTTCAACAACAACACTCTCAATTCAGCTGTTCAGCGGGAATCCACACACGATGACGTGCGTCCGACCCAAGGTCAAAGTTGCATGGAAATTCACCGAACTTTCCCCGAAGTGGTTCTGCTTATACTGCACTGTTTGCTTGGCGTCTGTACGCGTAAAGCTTTGTTTCAGACTGGCGGACCATGTGAATAAGAAGGCATATTCTTTGTCACATTTTCCTTTCATTCCAGCTTCACTGCTGTTATATTATAGGCTACTGTGGGGCTACTACAGAGCATCGTGTTATATTTAGCCGATATGGTTTAAAATGTCGAAATTCAGATGAGAGGAGTCCAGTATTCAAATAAGTTAATACCTGCACCCCAGTTTTTCATCTGCGATTTTTGAAAAATTACATGGGTAGTATTTGAGTATACACGGGGTAACTCCGAATAGAGGAAATTTCCAGAAATGAATGTAATCAAAGCTGAGTATCGACATATAAGACGCATCCCATTTTTCAGACCTATTTTCGAAGGAAAAATGTGCGTCTTATATGCCTGCAAATATGGTATTAAATTATATATTTTGACTTCTGAAACTGTAGCAATATTGTATTCTTCCAATATTTCCATGTATGGTAAATTATTTTCTGCAAGATCAGGTTTCTGTGGAATCCATCCATTGTTTTAAGATATACAGATTTGTTTAGTTCCTTCCAAAGACAAATGGATATTTAAAAAATAGATTGTAGGTAAACATATTAGGGCTAACACTGGTTTTATACTTTCTGAAAATCATTTACACCCATTCTTTCAGAACATATCAATGGTCTTTTATTCAGGGACGTTTTTCTTTCTTCCGAACAAGTAAATTTGGGAAATTGCTTTCTCTGCTTCTGGCTCAACTCTTGTCAGACTGATCCATTTGTTTGATGCACTGTACTTAACAGCACTATCTGGTCTAATTTTTATTCTGGAAAGTCATGGTAACATATACTTATATACTTATTTAAAAATCTACTGTTTCATCTGTCAGTATCGATTTGTCACAAAAATAACTAAGCTGTTAGAGCTGAAATTCTGTGTGAACATAGTTTTTATATCCGGAAAAGATAGGAATATAGTCATTCACACACACCTAGTATTTCATATAACATCATAATCAGTTAAAATAAACACAAGCCATGACAGAATAACACATGAACAGATGAAATCAATGTTTTCATTGCCTAGAGTGAGCCTAATATAAGTAGATAGGACATTTACTTGAATATTGTATTGAAATAATTCCACAACATATAACATTCATAAAGTGTTATGTGGTTTTATATCACATCATTATTCGCTCTTGTGTTATTAGGCCTATAATTGACTAGCTACTTATCCATCTTTCACATAGGTTAACAAATATGTTGCATGGTTTTTAGCCTTATTCGAGAAACATCACAAGGAAGTAAGAGTTGTTTTGCTAGAGCGTTGGACAATGAGTCGTATAAATAAAACGAAGCCACTGCTACCAAGCCGTTGCTTATGAGAAGGTTGAGAATCTAGCACCCGCTGTCTGTTTCGTATAAATAAAAACTTCCCCTCCCTGCCAAGCCGTGGCTCAGGCAACTGGTAGCAAGTGCTTGGACACCTGCATCCCATATCGCACGACACATAGCAGCTGAGTAAACAAACATGCCATTTGACTGTCTGTGCAGCGATTTAAAATTTAAAGTTTAATATAATGTATCAGAATGGTTGAAGAAAATAGTGTATTTCAAAAGCAGATCGTACAAATTGTGAAAATGCACAAATGAGTACTGAATAAAGCTCAACTGCCAGAGTGCAAAAAGAAAAAAATCTCTAGCAGTAACTGTTTTCAAAAGTCAGCTAGAACGAGAATGTAACGTAGTGTTAACTGAAAACCAGATTTTAAGAAGTATTAGTAATTTGAAGAGCAGGATAAAGTAAAATTCGACCTGAGACTCACTGCGAATAAGCCGATAGTCTTAAAAAATTGGGAGAGAACCCGAGAAGAAAAGGAAAAATTAGAAATATAAGTACTGAATTTAAAGAAAGAAAAACTATTTTGGGAGAAAGAAAAGAGACAAGAGAGTGAGGCCCAGTATATAAAAGTCCTGGGTTCAAGTCCCAGTGTCAGAGGAATTTTTCTCCTACAATATTCTCTAGTATTCATGTTTTATTAGCACACCTTGATTTTAGGGCACTAAAAATTATGTTTAGGCTTGTAAATTAATATATTAAGCATTTAACTAGGACAGTAGACAGATACAATTATACTTATTTCTAATAAAAAAAAGTTAACATTTTATACTAATAAACACATTTCATACTTAACAGTGTCCCACATTAATATATGTAGTTCTTTTATTAATATTTCATTAGTTCCCATAATTAATTAATTTATAAAATACGTTCGTTTTGAATCTGAATAATAGATAATAGATTCGAATAATAGATTTGAAGTTAACCTATTTAGTTTACAGTATTACAATTTGAAATAGCGTTTTAGTATATTGCGATACAATTGCCGTAAGCTGTGCATACGGATCGAGGAAAGAGTTTGAAAAAACGAGGAGCTTGCATACTGTTTTTTTGCACAATGAATATTTATATCAATTTATTTATATTAATTGAGATATTAGCTGAAAATATTATGTATATACACTATTGAAGATGGATGTTATATTTTAGAAAGTGATTCGCATATGTTGGTTGTTATGGGGACCGAATATTTGTCCTGTTAAAGTCGCCTTGGTTCCGGTCTTCCATAAAGGCTTGTATTATGATGATTTTACTTACGGCACTTGTGCTTTTTGTAATTTTTACCGTACGGAGATTTCTTTTGTTTTCATAGCAACCAGATTGCGTGCGGGAATGTCAAGTTACGATCCATGGCAACAATATTCGTAAGTACCGCTAATTAGTTACGTCGTTCAAAAAAAGAATTAATCACGTTTGAAATATTTTAGTTCATATTGATACCAGTAAAATATGAGAATGTGTTAGACCTATAATTATGTATTAATTTTGTGATTATTATTATTATTATTATTATTATTAAAAAGAAAAATAACAAAGTTAAGTTACACATGTTTTACAATTTTATTGTACAACCGGTTCTTTACATCTGTGCACATCATAATCCATACGTTCCTTATAAATTACTCAAAAGTTAAAAAATCACCCCCATGAACCCCGCCAATACTATTAAAAACTTCACTTGAGCAAGCTGAGTCCGCAAATGAGGTACAGTCGGTCAAATAAAAAACGTCGGGACTCGTATGCTGTTAAAATTAAAGTTTTGACGCATTAGTTCACAAGTTTCCTATAAAAAACACAAAATACAGGTCATTTTCGGAACATATGAGGCCATGCGGCAGGAGGGAAAATATGAACAAGGAGGGAAAAAATGAACATCGCGGAAATCGCAACACACGATATTCAACTTAATGCATTGTCATAATTCATTTTGCTTTGTGTCATCGCCACATACAAATGCTAACGTGAGAGAAAGTGTGGTTAGGGCTGTAATTGACCTGCATTTTTCGGTCTCTGAAGCAGCGAGAAGGTTCCATATTTATGAAAAGAAGCTCAGAGGTGGGAACGTTACTATAATGCGACCGGAAGTTTTCATAGCAAACGTTGATCTGGCCGGACGCGTATTTCGATGCTAAGATTGGTTGCAGATGCTGAGCGTAAGTTATTGATTTTGCACTACAAGTACCGGTATTATAGAATAAAATCTTTAAAAAATGCTCCTTGAATAAACATATTCCTCGCGAATCTATTAATTATTAATATTATAACAATTTGCAACCAAGAATATGGCGGATTTGAGGCATATAGCCACAGCCTTCTATACATGTTTGTTTTGGAACAAAACTGACTAAATAATCAAGAAAATACATGGATAGACAAGAGGCGTGTGTGAACCTAACCTTAAGTCTTCCTGTACATGCGCATATGCTCGTTCGTGATACTTAATCAAATACCGCCCGACGTTTTTTATTTGACCGACTGTACCTCAGAAAAAAGCAAGCCGCTGCTACCAACAGAGAGCCGCGGCTTAGTTTTATTTATACCAAATCCCAAGCAGTGGCTAAGCTGTCAAGGTTGTTGAGCAACGGCTAGGCAGGTGGCTGAAGAAGCCGCGTTTTATTTATACCAGACCAAGCAGCTGCTAGGAATTAGTGAGTTTTGAGCCACTGCTTGGTTTTATTTATACCACTCAATGTGTCCTGCAGCATCTAATTCTAATCTCTGTTGTCGGCTATGGGCTGGAACACCTAACTATTGATTTCTTAGGAATATTTATTAATATATTTTTTTTTTTTTCCCTCCAGGGTTTTAAAATGAAATATCAGGAGGTGTCTATGGCTTGTGGCAATAGTTACACTCTGACAGGAGAAGAAGGTGTGACAATCTCATCACCAAATTACCCTAATGTTCCACCACCACATACAGAGTGTGAATGGGTGATTATGGCACCAGCAGGAGAGCGCATACATATTGATTTTCTGGAACGCTTTGACATCACACCTTCTCCTGAGTAAGTTTCCTTAATACTACATCAAATTAATTTATTGTACATCAGAATAATTACTTCTAAACCATAAGGAATAAGGTTATTAATTACATATCATCTCAGAAATTTTGATGCTCACAAATTGCAAAACATTAATATCAAGTACTATAGCAAGACTTGAGCAAACAAATCTAATATTTTGGACAAGGCCGAACCAAGTCTGAAATACAGGAAGAGTCCTCTAAAAGTTTTTGCTAATGTGGTGTATACCATAATTTTTAATAAAACTTCTCTGATTTTATTAGTAGTGAGCTCAGTTTTTCATTAATTTTCAATTATCCTGCGTAAAGAAAGCAAATAGATATGGTGCTTGTACCAATAGTGCATGTTTTTATAAAATTTAAAATCCTTTAAAAAAATTGTTAAGATTATAATTTTGATAAATTAAACTAAGTTTATAATTGAAATTACACATCATTTTTATAATATTTTCCACAACAAAACTTATTAAGCCTTACAAGATATAATATTGAGTTGGGTCTAGCACATGTACGAGGGGGATCCAGGAAATAACGACCGTTTTGTTGTAGTAATTAAAAAAATCATATTTATTTGAAAAAACAAAGTCTGTTACATAACTGAAGCTTCCTTTACTTCTCTACATAATCACCACCCACATTTAAACATTTGTCGTATCTGTTCACTAGCTTTAGAATTCCCGTGTTATACTCCTCTGCCGCCAGTTCATTAAGCCAGGTTTTCACTGTCTTCTTCAACTCTTCATCACTTCCAAAACGCGTACCACCCAGAAAGTCTTTCAGCTTAGTGAAAAGGTGAAAATCGCTAGGAGCAAGGTCTGGACTATAGGGCGGATGATCAAAGATTTCCCAACCGAATTGATCCAGCAATTCTCGAGTTGCAGCAGCAGTGTGCGGGCGGGCGTTGTTGTGAAGAAGCACAACTCCTCTCGAAAGCATTCCTCGCCTCCTGTTTTGGATGGCTCGCCGTAGTTTTTGTAAAGTCTCACAATAACGATTCGCATTGATCGTAGTGCCTTTTGGCATGAAATCCAGCAAAAGAACACCTTTGCGATCCCAAAAGACAGTAGCCATGACTTTTTGTGTTGAGAGAGTCTGTTTGAATTTTCTTGGTTTCTTGGGTGATGAGTGATGATGCCACTCACGTGATTGGCGATTTTCACCTTTTCACTAAGCTGAAAGACTTTCTGGGTGGTACGCGTTTTGGAAATGATGAAGAGTTGAAGAAGACAGTGAACACCTGCAACACAAAGTAAAAGTGCTCTTAAACCCCGAATTTCTTACAAAACTACAATTATTAAGTTTTGTTCTGTACACTAGCATTGCATTTGCTAGCATTTGCTACATTGTTTCACTCATCAGTTAACAAATATCTTTGTTACGCAATTTCTAGGCTTGTGTGCTATTGTGCAATCCGTGGTTCACAGTGCATCATCCTATCATAATTCTACTAAGCCTAATATTGATATTACAAGCAATTCTCATCAATCAACCTACAATATCAATTATTACGAGTGCTTCAGTGTATTATTCAGCATATGTTGTAAATTACATACATTTGCAACTACGTATTAATTAATTTCTCGCCAATTCTGTATATTGGCTATTTCAGTTTTTATTCAGTACATTCACTTATTATTTCTACATTCATTCAATTCTATATTGCATCACATGTGTGAATAAAGTTTCCATAGTTTTAGGACATGTTATAAGTTGCTTTTCATATAAGATTTGTTGGATCCCTGTGTCCAATTGCACCTATGTGTCCACTGTTCTCCTTTCACTCCCGGAGCTGGTCCTCCACGCTAGTTCCAGAGGCTAGATCCTTTTTCCTTAAATTTTAACCTATTTTTTCTTGTGTGCTCCCACACGATGTTAGGCAAAATGCGTATTCTTAACCGTTATAGGTATCATAAAAATGACTTAATGTAAGTTCAATCCACTAACCTTAGAGCTGTTTTCATATATATAAATCTGCCTATTTTTGCCTATTTCAACTTACAATGCCTATAAATGCCTAATTCTGCTTTTCCAAGGAAAAAACGGCTATTTTATTAAAAAACTTAGATAAGAATGGTTCAAACGCATGCAATTTGTATCTCCTGAGTTCATGACATGTTGTACACAAAGATCGCAAAACGTCGATAGGCCCAACCATTATACAGAAATTAATGTACCAGACTGCATAGCAAAAATACGTAGATGCAGGAATGATCTGTTAAAAGAGTCTAAAATAGTAGAACTAACAAAAAAATTTCTATGTGAGAAATACACGTTTTCCAGATTAAAGTGTAAAGTAAAATAATAGAATTTATAAGAAAATATTTAGCAACTTTTCATAGAGGGAATTTCACAGAAATTGAAGGGCTTTCGAAGACTTGGCTAAAGAATGAAGGACTGCCATCACGAGACAGCTTGTACAAACTATACATCTGGTTCGGCATGGAAAGAGGGATTGGAAAAGATAAATTACTTTAAGATCTCATAGCGCTGGGTAACCACTTGTATAGCTTAAAAGAGGAAAGGATTCACAAAGAAATGTTAAGAAATATAGATTGAATTATAGATTGAAAAAATAGGTCATAAGGGATATACTTTGTAACAAATTATTGTAAGTAGTTTTATTTAAGGGCCCCAGAGTGTAATCTAGGGGGACCCACTCAAGGCAACAAGAACTCTGAATAAGCATATCTATCATGGCATGTTATACATTACTACTACTACTACTACTACTACTACTACTACTTAAATTTACTTACACCCACTGTCAGAGGCCTTTGAAAAAAATAATAATAATAATAATAATTATTATTATTATTATTATTATTATTGTTGTTGTTGTTGTTATTATTATTATTATTATTAATTTTCATTATCAAAACAATAGATATATCAAAGATGCCTCTCTGTTACATCTCTGTTTTCCAGAGGGACAACATAGAAAAGTTATGAAAGGAGTTTAGAAAAGTTTAAAGTTTTAAAAAAAAAACTAATTTATTGTACTAACCAGCCAGAAAAGTTTCAATTACATAAAAGTTGTATTTCTTGAAATATATGTATTATATAAATTATTATATGATGACGAGGTTTAAGTAGAAGTATTTCTACCCCATTTGGGCTTACTGTCACACTTCCTGTTGAAAGTGATACAGTGCACAAACGAAACTAGCAATGTTTTAATCTAAATGTATCAGTACAAGGTCTGATTTAAAAGTTTTAAGAATTGGCTTGTAATTTCAAAATGGCGGTATTTACATGCTACTGTGATGCATCTCCTTCAAAATAGTCCCCTTCTGACTGAACATACCGACTCCAATGGTATTTCTACTTTTGGAAACATTTCTGGAATTTTTTTTTCTGAAGTGTGTTAAGGACGCTTTCCGGATTTGCCTGGATGTCTTCAATCGAGTCAAATCGCTTCCCTTTTAGTGCAAATTTCAGTTTAGGAAACAGGTAGAAGTCTGCAGGGGCTATATCAGGGCAATAGGATGGTTTTGGAAGCACAGGAATTTGGAATTTGGTAGGCTACAAAATTCCACGAATGAGAAGGCACGATGAGCTGGCGCATTGTCTTGGTGGAGCACCCAACGCCTGTCTTTCCACAATGGAGGTCTTTTCTTCTGCACCTTTTCGCGCAAATGCTCAAGGACACATTTGTAGTATTCCTGGTTAATTGTCTGTCCTCTAGGGGTAAATTCATGATACACAATACCGGTAGAATCGAAAAAATCACCAACATTGTCTTCACATTCGACCGACTTTGCCGTGCTTTTTTCGGTCGTGGTGAACCTGGACTCTTCCACTGCGAAGACTGAAATTTGGTTTCAGGATCATATCCATATACCCACGATTCGTCTCAGAAGCTGATTTCCCGGTTTTAAGACAATATTTCACACAAACTCGTTTTTCTGTTTTTACATCCATTTTCACGCAGACAGAATCCAGCAACAAGCCGTAACAGACCCTCATTCAATCAGCTGCCACAACGAACTGAATAAAGGAAACACACTTTCCTGTCAGAGGGTGTTCAAGGACAAGTCAGTGATTAACCCCTTACCTTCGGTGTACCTGCCTGCCAAGCCAATAAGCAGTGGCGGATCCATTCTTAAAACTTTCCAATCAGACCTCGTATGTTACTTTAATTAAATACTGCATGATTTATATGTTTTATTTAAATTGGTAACAAGAGACATCCAAAATGTGTTTATATTTCTTGACCTATTGTCTCCTTTTGTATGCAGCTGTAAAGGTTTTGGCACCTACTTTGACAGTTTTAATGCCTATTTTACTTCTTATTCTTCATTTTTTTAAATGTCCTTAGGTCTGCCTATTTTGAAATTTTTAAGTGCCTAACATCTGGTCTCTAATCAAAATAAACAATTTTTTTGACGTTTCAGTTTAACAGTATTGGGGTTAAAAGTATTTCAGTTAACAGAGGATCTGCTGTAATTAGAGTAATGTCTCATGATTATACAATAATAAATTGATATTTGTAAAGTCTGCAGATAATAACTGTTTTTCCGTTACAGTTGTTCAAAAGCATTTATTGAAATTCGTGATGGAGGAACTATTAATTCTGAGGTCATTGGTAAGTTCTGTGGTTCCGACAAGGACAAGCCAAGCTCTCAGTACACTTCTGGGAATATGCTGTATGTGCGATTCTATACAGACTTCACTGACCCAAAAAATGGATTCAAAGCAGCAATTACTATAGGTGAGTAGAATCTAATTAATTTTTTATAGACTTCGTGATTTCTCCAATTGTGAACACTAAGAAAGGATAAAAGGGTGCTTATGACTGCTAAGTATAACAGTATTAACGATTTAGTAACTACTAAGAAACTCTTTGCTCATTTCATTTATATATGGTAATATATTAAATTGTCTAATGCCAAAATCATAATAGAATCAGTTTATCATCACACCTGACTTAATGTATGTTATTGTTACATGCAGAAAAAGATATACTCCTACATTTAAAATGTCAGATCACTGATTTTATGAAAATGTAGCATTGTTCTCTCAATCTCAGTTCTCATAAGTGTATATTTACTTCCTTCCTAGGTGTTTACAATATGGAGAAATCACTTATGAAGTCCATCTTTTCCACCTTAAAATTAGATCACTAATCCTGTGTAGTCTACACATTACAGTATAGTCTTATATGGAGAAATCACTCACAAAGTCCATCTTCTCTTACACACCTTAAAACTTTGTACCATGGAAATGTAGGCATTATTGTCTCATTCCTCACAAGAACACACAAGGTTATCTATGTGAATTTCTGCCAGAGGGTTGTATATGCTTCATACAACCTTGTATATGCTTCATACAACCTTTTGATATGATATATGTTTATTCAGAATTCATGTCTAGGGTGGATCCTCTTCGATTACAGTGTATTTCTCGGGGGCCCTTCCATAAAACTACTTACAACAATTTCTTACAAAGTATAAACATTACGTATAGTGAGCATAATTATAATCTCCAAATGAATAAGTAATCATAAGTATATAATATGATGTTAACCTGAAAAACGCTAATTCTATCAATCATAATACAGGTATACTTAAATTAATGATCAATATTAACAATACTATTAAACATCATTAGCTAATATCTTCTGTTCTTTTGTAATTAAAACTTCCCACTCCTTTTTAATTTTATACAATAGTAGCCCCACACTTCTTACATCGATTTTTATGTTTTTATTTATTATTCTGCCATATATTATGCTCGGATAAGTATTTAATATTTCGTTATTTAGATATTTCCTTCTCCAATTTTCTGTTTTTGGGCACTCTTATATTATATGCTGAGCATCTTCTACCCCTTGCATAGTGAGTCCCTTTGTCATAATTTTTCCTAATTCCTAGTGGTATGAAGAATTCATTTTGCAAAGTCTGTCTACAATTGTGTGCATTTCAACACATTCTATAAAAATTTAGGTATCATGGTCTCAATTAATCCTCGTAAGCAAACATAGGTATTATCACAAGTAACCTTCATAATATTACACATATTTTCTTGGCGTTCACAATAAAGTGAAATCATTAACGAAGGCCGTCTTCTCTTATGTATACCTCAAAGTCAAATCACAGTTTCAATGGAAATTTAGTCATTGTTGTCTCAGTCCTCATAAGAACCCACTTGTATTCTTTCATGCTGTTCATGACATAGAGAAATCCCTTCTGGAGTACTTCCTTGGTGTTCACAATATAGAGAAGTGTACCTGCTCCTCTGAACACTTCAAAATTAGATCACTACTTCCAAGAAATGTAGGCATTATTGTCTTACTTCTCGTAAGCACACAGAATATACTTTTTTTTGGTGATCATGATATAGTGAATCACTCACAAAGTCCATCCTCCTTTCTGTATGCTTTAAAATAAGATCACAGGTTGCAAGGAAATGTAGTAATTATTGTCTCATACCTGATAAGCACACACTTCTATTCTATTCTGCTTTTTTACCTTAAAATTAGGTCACTGATTCTTTGGAAAAGTTAATTATGCTCCAATGCTCACAAACACACACTTGTATCACTTCCTCAGTGTTCACATTAAAGAGAATTCACTTAATGGTGTATGTTCTTTTTTGTGTACCTTAAAATTAGATCACTAATTGTAACAAACATTATCGTAAGCACACGCAAATACTTTCTTGGTGTTCACGATATAGAGAAATCACTTATGAAGTCCATTTAATGTCAGATAACTGATTCCATGGAAATGTAGCACGATCGGTTCAAATAAAAAAAAGCATGCACTTGTATACTTTCTTGTTGTACACAATATGGAGAAAATACTCACAAGGTTCGTCTTGTCTTGTTTAGCCCTTAAAATTAGATCACTAATTGGGGGAAGTTTGATTATTGTCTTAATCCTCAGAAGCAAATATTTTGTATACTTTCTTAGTGTTCATAATAAGGAGAAATCTAAAACCTCTAAAACCTCTCTTATATACACCTTAAAATCAGGTATCTGATCTGTGCAAAAGTAGACATTGTAGTCGCAGTTCTCACAAACACATTTTTTGTACTTCCTTGGTGTACACAATATAGGGAAGTGTACCAGCTCCTCTGAACACTTCAAAATTAGATCACTACTTCCAAAAAATGTAGGCATTATTGTCTTAGTTCTTGTAAGCGCACAACATATACTTTCTTTCGTGTTCATGATATAGCACAGTGGTTCCCAAACTATGGGTCGCAACCTACTGGTGGGTCGCAGGAGTAATTTCGGTGGGTCGTGAAAGGGCGGGAAAAATTACACTTTTCTCAATATAAGGAATATAAGGCATTTAAACACAATAAAACTATTGAAAGGCATATGAAAAAATATACGCTGTATTTTATATAGCCTATATTGGTTATCGTTGTATAGTAGTGGGTTGCGAAATTTTTATTTATATAGCCTATATTGGTTATTGTTATGTAGTAGTGGGTCGCAAAATTTTTTTTTATATACTCTATATTGGTTATAGTTCTGTAGTAGTGAGTCGCGAAAAAAATTCTAGGTGAAGGTGGGTCCTAGGACAAAAAAGTTTGGGAACCGCTAATACAGCGAATCACTCACAAAGTCCTTCCTCCTTTCTGTATGCTTTAAAATAAGACCACAGATTCCATGGAAATGTAGTCATTATTGTCTCATACCTGATAAGCACACACTTCTATTCTATTCTGCTTTTCACGATATGGAGAAATCACTTACGAAATACATCTTCTCTTCTGCACTCTTCAATATCAAACAATTGATTATGAGAATCTAGGCATTATGGTCTCAATTAATCTTCATAAACATACACATGTATACTTCCATGGTGTTCACTAATGACATCACTTACGAAGTTGACCATCTCTTATGAACACCTTAAAGTCAAATATCTGATTCTTTCGAAATGTAGCATTATTGTGTCAATCCTCATTAAGATACACTTGTATAATTACTAGGTGTTGATGATCTAGAAAAAATCTCTTATGAACTCCCTCTTCTCTTATGTTCACCTTATAATCAGACAGATGTTTCATTTAAATGGAATTGTTATCTTCTCAATCCTCATAAGAACACACTTGTATAATTTCTTGGTGTTCTTTATAATGAGAAATCACAAACTATTTCTTCTCTTATGTACACTTAAAGTTGGACAACTGATTGTGTGTAGGCGTAGCATTACTGCCTAAGTCATTATAGGTACACATATGTGCAGGCCTACTTTTTTGGAGTTTACGATATAGAGGATTAAATATGTCCATCTTCTTTTCTGTACAACTGAAAACCAGATAATTGATTCCATCAAAATGTGAGAATTCACTTAGGAAGTGTAGCTTCCCATCTACATCTCAAAATTAGACAATTATTTTCATGATAATGTAGGCAGTATTTTCTTAATCCTCACAAATAGGCACATACATATACTTTCTTGGCATTAACGATACAAAGAAATGACTCACAAAGTCCATCTACATTTCTGTGCACCTTAAATTCAGATCACAGATACCATGGAAATGTGGGCATTATTGTGTCAATCCCATAAAATTACACTTGCCTACTTAAACTTACAAGATTTAACAATGTAGATAAATCTCTTATGAAGTTCCTGTTCTCTTATGTTCACCTTAAAATCAGATAAATCTTACCATTTTAATATAATCATTATCTTCTCAATCCTCATAAGCACACACTTGTATACTTTCTGGGTATTCACAATATGGTGAAATCACTTACAATTCAATCTTCCTTTCTCTACACCTTTAAAACGGATCATTAGCTTCATGTAACTGAAGGCATTATTGCCATAATTAGTCCTCATAAAAACACGTCTATACTATCTTGGTTTTCATGATATAGAGAAACCTCTTACAAAGTACAGTGATACCACGAGATACGAGTTTAATTCGTTACGTTACCTTGCTCGTATGTCAATTTGCTCGTATCTCAAAGCAATTTTCCCCATTGAAATTAATTGAAATGCTATTAATCCGTTCCAGCTCCAAAAATGCTACCCCCAATTGTTTTTGTTACCGTACGTGTTTTTGAATAAGAAAAATGTATTTATAAATGACAAATATTGTATAAAAACATAATAAAAGAGAATGTAAAGCAAAAAAAAACTGGTTTTATAAAGTGTACATACATGTTTGTTACACTTTCTTCGGACCCATGGTTATAAAAAGAATTGTGATAAAGTATGTAAATGCCCAAAAAGCGCAAAGCCCTAGAAAAACTTAGTGAAGAAACTTCGACAGCGAGGTAAACAAGCACACTGGGGGAATACGTGGGATAATGCGCGAGATGCACGAGACGCACAAGGTGCAGGCGCTGTAAACTGGTGGGCCGTGTGCAGCGTCGCAGCTGGCCGTTCCTCGTATCTCAAATGTCGCTCGTATTTCAAAACCAAACTTCGCTCGCTCAACAGTTTGTATCTCAAATAACTCGTATGTTAGGGCACTCGTATCTCGAGGTACCACTGTATATACTCCTCTCTCTCTACTCCTACTCCTACTCCATTTCCATGGAAATGTAGGCTTAGTCCTCATAAGTACACACTTGTATACCTTTTTTGGTAATAATGCCTTGAGAAATCATTTTGTGAAGTCCGTCTTCTATTGTGTGCATTATAACATCAGACTACTGATTCTATGAAAATTTAGGCATTATGGTCTCAATTAAACCTCATAGCTAAACTTATGTATATATTCTTACTGTTCATGATATAGAAAAATCACAGTATCTGTCTTCTCTTCCATACAATTGAAATTCAGAAAGCTGATTCCATTAAATCATAGGTATTATTATCTCAAGTAATCTTCTTACGCTCACAAATATTTTCTTGGTATTGAGGATAAAGAAAAGTTATTTGCAAAGGCCGTCTTCTCTTATGTATACCTCAATGTCAAATCACTGTTTCCATGGAAATGTTGTATTTATTGTCTTAATCCTCATAAGGAACCACTTGTATTGTTTCATTCTTTTCATTGAATATGAAGAAAGCTCTTTCGGAGTCCATTTCTCCATAGCATCGTATATCTTAAAATCGGGTCACTAATTTTTTGAAATGTTTGCATTATTGCCCTAATCCTCACAAACATAGGCTACACATGTCACTTCCTTGGTGTTCACAATAAAGAGAAATCTCTTACTTCTCATGTGTACATCCTAAAGTCAGATAATTGATTCCATGGAAATGTAGCACTGTTGGCCCAAATCTGCTAAGCACGGACTTGTATACTTTCTGGGTGTACACAATATGGAGAAAACACAAGGTTTGTCTTGACTTTTTTACACTTTAAAATTAGATCACTAATACTATCAAGCGTTGTCGTAAGCACATACTTATACTTTCTTGGGTTCACAATATAGAAAATCACTTACAAATTCCATCCTCTGATATGTCAGCACTTAAGGTCAGATAACTGATTCCATGGAAATGTAGCACTAATGACGATGTCCCAGAGGCCGGTCCCGCCTTTGGACCGAGCCATGTGGGGATACCCATAGACCGACCGAAGCTGGATGATACTGCATAGGGTTGCCAGTTCCTTCCACAGGATGGTAATGAGGACATAACACCCAGTCCTGACCCAGAAAGGAAACTTTAAATCTCTGTAAAATCCCAGACCTGGCCGGGAATCAAACCCGGGCCACCAAGTGGCTGGCAGTCATACTACCAACTCAACCACAGCGGTGGACAATGTAGCGCTATTGGCTCAAATCTAATAAGCATGCACTTGTATATTTTCTGGGTGTACATAATATGGAGAAAACTCAAGGTTTATCTTCACTTCTGTACACCTTAAAATTAGATCACTCATAGTTGGAAGAAAATATTGTCATTACTGTCTTAATCCTCATAAGCACTAACTTTGTATACTTTCTTGATGTTCATGATACGAACAGATATAATACGAAATCCAACTACTCTTATATACACCTTAAAATTAAGTTGCAGATTCTGTGGAAATGTAGGCATTATAGTCACAGTCCTCATACACACAACACGGAAGTACACAAGTGTGTTCACAATATAGAGAAAATACTATAGGAAGTATGTCTTCTCTTCTTTACACTTCAAAATTAGACCACTAATGCCATCAAATCTAGGCAGTTTTGTCTTATTACTCATAAGCGCAAAGATTTTTGTTTTTTGTTTTTGTTCACTATATCGAATAATTACTCACAAAGTTCATCCTGTTTTCAGCACACCTTAAAATCAGATCACAGATTCCATGGAAATGTAGGAATTTTTGCCTCATTCCTCATAAATACACACTTGTACTCTTTCTTTGTTTTCACAATATGGAGAAAACGAAGTCCATCTTCTCTTCCTTACACTTTAATGTCATAATATTGATTATATGAGAATCTAGGCATCAATTAAACTTCATAAGCGTACACAAAATATATTTCCATGGTATGCACTACATAAAGACATCACTTCCTAAGTCCACCATCTCTTACGAACCCCTTAAAGTCAAATAACCGATTCTATTGAAATGTAGCATTATTGTGTCAATCCTATTAAACACACACTTGTATACCGTACTTACTAGGTCTTGATGATGTAGAGATATCACTTGTGAAGTCCCTCTTCTGTTATGTTCACTTTATAATCACATACAGTAAATATTTCATTTAAATGGAATTGTTAACTTCTCAAACCTCATAAGAACACATTTGTATAATTTCTTGGGTTTCATGATAATGAGAAACCTTTTACGAAGTCCTTCTTCTATTATGTACAGATAACTGTAAACATTTACTGTCTCACTTCGGAAGTATAGCTTCTATTCTGCACATTTCAAAATTACACCACTATTTCCATGAAAATGTGGGCACTGTTTTCTTAATCATAAATAGGCATACACACATAGTTTCTTGGTGTTCACAATACAGATAAATCACTCACAAAGTCCATGTACATTTCTGTTTACCTTAAAAACAGATAATAGATTCCATGAAAATGTTGGCGTTATTGTCTCTATCATTATAAAGACACACTTGTATATTTATTAGGTGTTGATGATACGAACAAATCACTTATAAAGTCTCTTCACTTGTGTTGCTTGTATATTTATTAGGTGTTGATGATACAAACAAATCACTTATGAAGTCTCTTCACTTGTGTTGAACTTTCCTTTTAAATGTAATCATTATCTTCTCAATCTTCATAAGCACACAATTATATACTTTGTGGGTATTCCCAATAGGGTGAAATCACTTAAAACTCATCTTTCATTCTCTACACCTGAAATTAGACCACTAATTCCTAGGAAATGTTGGCACTATTGTCACAATTCATCTTCATAAACACACATCTATACATTCTTGGTGCTCAAGATATACAGAAATCACTTAAAAAGTTTACCTGTTATTGTCTACACCTTATAATCAGATCAGTAATTCCTTGGAAATGTTGGAATTTTTTTTTTTCCATTTATCCGCAAGAGCACACAAATGTATATTACTATGTTAAGTTTTCACGATGTAGAGAATCATCTTACAAAGAATATACTCCTCTCTCTACACTTTGAAATCGGATCACTATTTCCATGCAAAATTAGGCGTTTTAATCAATACTTATATGAACACTTCTAGCTTTCTTGGTTTTCACGATATGTAAAATCAGTTCTTAATTTCACCATCTCACATGTGGAGCCATTATTGTCTCAATCAATCGTCATATGCACACACTTTTTTACTTTTTTGGTGTTAGTGGTATGGACAAATATTTTTGCGAAGTCTATTTAGGCATCACGATCTCAATATATGTTCACATGCATGCGCATATATGGTGTTCATGATATAGGAAAATCACGATATCCATCTTCTCTTCCATAAATTAAAAATCAGATAACTGATTCCGAGAAAACATAGGTATTCTTGTTTCAAGTAATCTTCATAAGCTCACACATATTTTCTTGGCGTTCACAAAAAATAAAGTCATTTACGAAAGCCCTCTTCTCTTATGTTTACCACAAATTCAGATCACAGTTTCCTTGGAAATTTAGTCATTATTGTCTCAATCCTCATAAGAACTCACTTATACTCTTTCATGCTGTTCATGATATAAAGAAATTTCTTCCGGAGTCCAACTTCTTAAAATCATGTCACTGATTCTTTTGAAAGTAGACATTATTGCCCAAATCTTCACAAATGCACGCTTGTGTCACTTCCTTCTTCTTCACAATAAAGGGAAATCTTGTGCATCTTGTTACTTATAACACCTCAAATTAGATTACTAATTACTAATACTTCAAACATTATCATAAGCACACACATATATTTTCTTGGCGTTAACAATATATAGAAATCACTTGTGAAGTTCATTTTTTATATTACAACTTAAACTCAGATAAATGATTCCATGGAAATGTAATACTCTTGGCTCAAATTTAATAAGCATGCACTAGTTACCTCCTTTGAGTGTAGAGAGGCATCACTAAACCAAGATGATGAAGTATACTTTCTTGGTGTTCACAATATGGAAAAAACACTCACGAGGTTCATCTTGCCTTCTTTACACCTTAAAAAAGGTCACTAATAGGAATTAAATATTATCATTGCTGGCTTAGTCCTCATGAGCACATACCTTGTATACTTTCTTATTATTTAACTGTAGTATACTGTAGGCCTATTTGACTGTAGAGAAGTATTCATGATACAAAGAAATCTAATATGGAGTTAACCAATCTTATATACACCTAAAATAAGGTTACTGATTCAGTGGAAATGTTGGCATTATAGATGCAGTCTTCACAAACATACACTTGTGTACTTCTTTGGTGTTCACAATATAGAGAAATCACCCACAAAGTCCATCCTTTTTTCTGTTACTTTAAATCAAATCACAGATTCCATGGAAATGTAGTCATGTTTGTCTCCTTCATCATAAGGACACATTTGGTTTCTTAGGTTTCACAATATGGAGAAAGCATTTACGATGTCCACATGTATATTTCTATGGTATTCACTATATAAATACATCACTTCTGGAGTCCACCATCTCTTACAAACCCCTCAAAGTCAAATAAGCTTAACTGATTCTATTGAAATGTAGAATTATTGTTTCAATTCTCATAAACATGCACTTGTATACTTACTAGGGTTGTTGATTAAGAGAAATCACTTTTGAAGTCCCTCTTCTCTTATGTACCACTATAAACAGATAGATGTTTCATTTAAATGGAATTCCTATCTTCTCTATCCTCTTAAGAACACACTTGTATAATTTCTTGGTGTTCATGATAATGAGAAATCAATTATGAAGTCCTTCTTCCCTTATGTACACTTAAAGTCAAACAACTGATTCTGTGTAAGTAAGGCATTACTGTCTCAGTCATCATAGGCACACATATGTGTAGGCCTACTTTCTTGGAGTACACGATATAGAGAATTAACAATATCCATCTTCATGGTTAAAACTTTCCGGGCTCTTTAGCTGTGGTCCGTCGGATGAGTTTCCGTAATATCCATCTTCTTTTCCTTAAAATTTAAAATCAGTTTATTGATTCCATCAAAACATAAGAAGTCACTTCGGAAGTATAGCTTCTATTCTGTACATTTCAAAATTAAGCCACTATTTTCTTAATCCTAACAAATAAGCACATACATATACTTTCTAGATGTTAACGATATAGCGAAATGACTCATGAAGTCCATCTACATTTCTGTACACCTTAAAATCAGATCACAGATTCCATGGAAATGTAGGCATTATTGTGTCATTCCCATAAACATGCACTTGTATACTTACTAGGTGTTGAAAATGTAGAGTTTTCACTTATGAAGTTCCTCTTCTATTATATTCACCTAAAATGAGATAAATCTCTTCATTTAAATGCAGTCATTATCTTCTCAATCCTCATAAGCACACACTTGTATACCTTTTTGGTATTAATGCTATGGAGAAATCATTTTGTGAAGGCCATCTTCTATTCTGTGCATTTTAACATCAGACTACTGATTCTATGAAAATTTAGGCATTATGGTCTCAATTAAACCTCATAACCATACACATGTATATTTTCTTGCTGTTCATGATATAGAAAGATCACAATTTCCATCTTTTCTTCTATACAATTGAAAATCAGATAATTGAGTCCGTTAGAACATAGGTATTATTATCTCAAGTAATCTTCTTACGCTCACAAATATTTTTTTGGTGTGGAGGATAAAGAAAAGTTATTTACGAAGGCCATCTTCTCTTATGTATACCTCAATGTCAAATCACAGTTTCTGTGGAAATTTAGTCATTAATGTCTCAATCCTCATAAGAACACATTAATACTCTTTCATGCTGTTCATGATATAAAGAAATCTCTTTAAGAGTCCAACTTCTCTTATGTAGGATATACCTTGGAATCAGGTCACTAATTCTTTGTAAAGTAGGCAAATTGCTTTAATCATCACAAACACACATTTGCATCACTTCCTTGGTGTTCACAATAAAGAGAAATCACTTAGTAAGTGTATCTTCTCACATGTACATCTTAAAGTCAGATAACTGATTCCATGGAAATGTAGCACTATTGGCTCAAATCTACTAAGTATGCACTTGTATAATAACAAATAATAAATTCAGTATATAAAGACATCACTTCCGAAGTCCACCATCTCTTAAGAACCCCTTAAAGTCAAGTAACTGGTCCCATTGAAATGTACCATTATTGTGTCAATCCACATAAACATACACTTATATTACACGCAATTAATTCTGTTTTTCACTCAACTTCACTTATATAAGTAATGACTTACACATAATGCATTTCACAGCTTCTTAGCTGCATCATCAGATGAGGTCAACTGCCGAGTTTGCTGGAAGACCGGTAGATGTCTCTGTTGGGCGAATCAGTGTAGTGATGAGGTCGTTTTCATTTGGGATATCAAAATTAACCAAGTTATTCCTGTTCCTTTGAATGAAAATTTTTTCCCATACCGTTAGTTCTATCGGTTTTGTTACAGATTTTACTAATTTTATGTCATCTTCAAATTCATGTTCTGTGGTCCAAAAATGATGCGCAACAGCCGACTTTTCTGTTTGTTTGTACTTTATATTTCTTAAGTGTTCCTTATGCCTTATATTTAAATTTCTCTTGGTTTTTCCAATATAAAGTTTGCTGCAGTCTTTGCATTTTAATACATAAATGCCAGAGTTTTTCTTTGGGAGAATTTTGTCCATTTGTCCAGATTTTAGTAGTGTTTTTATGTTGGATCTGTTGATGGGGGCCAGTCTTATATCAACTTCTTTGAAAATCTTCTCAAATTTGTAGTGTAATCTAGGGTGAAAAGTGAACTTCTTGAATGCTGTTTTTTCTTTAATGTTGCTTAAAGTGCAATTTTCTCGTATTAGCTTTTGTTTTTCAAACTTTTTTATTTTCTTGTTAACTAAATCTGTGTTGAAGCAGTTTTTGAGTGCAGTGTCCAAGATATATGCTGGTATTCATTGGAAGTGTAGCTTTTCCTCGTTCATTTCAAAATTATTTTCATGAAAATGTAGGCACTATTTTCTTAATCCTCTTTACATTAAAAACAGATCACAGACTCCATGGAAATGTAGGCATTATTGTCTCTATCCTTATAAAAACAAACTTGTATACTGGTACTTACTAGGTTTTGATGATATGAATAAAATCATTTATGAAGTCTCTTCACAAATGTTCAACTTAAAATCAGATAAATTATTCCATTTAAATGTAATCATTATCTTCTCAATCCTCATAAGCACGCACAATCCTCATAATCCTCATAAGTTTAATTTCTGGGTGTTCTCAGTAAGGTGAAATCACTTAGAACTCAGTCTTCCACTCTTTTACCTGAAAATGAGATCACTAGTTCCATGTAAATGTAGGCACTATTGAAAAATCACATATCTAAACTTTCTTGGTGTTCAAGATATAGAGAAATCACTTAAAAAGGTTATATGCTATTATCTAACCATAAGATCAGGTCAATAATTCCTTGGAAATGTTGGCCTTTTTGACTAAATTTATCCTCATAAGCACACAAATGTATATGTACTATGTTAAGTGTTCACGATGTAGAGAATGAACTTACAAAGTCTATCCTCCTCTCTCTACACCTTGAAGTCAGACCACTATTTCCATGGAAAAGTAGGCATTTTGTATGAACACTTCTAGCTTTCTTGGTTTTTACGATATGGAAAAATCACAAATGAATTTTTCCATCTCTTATGTGCACCTTAAAATTAGATCACTGACTCCATGGAAATGCAAGCATTATTGCCTCAATCAGTCTTTGTATGCACATATTTGCACACCTTTTTGGTGTTAGTGGTAGGGAGAAATAATTTTGCGAAGTCCATCTTCTATTGTGTGCATTTTAATACAATCTATGAAAATTTAGGCAGCATGGTCAGCTACTGGTCATGGGAATACTGGGTGAGATGTTTTTGTTTCCAGATGCTGTAGTCAGTATCTAGGAGGCGTTGGTTACTGTTGAGAATTCAAGGACAAATATGGCATGAGTTTATGCTGTAAGGGAAATAAAGCTATGTTCTTTTTTAAGTATATTTAATTATTTTCCATTCGGTGGAGGGCCAAACACTCGACAGTCTCAATTAATCCTGATAAGCACACATATGTATATTTTCTTGTTCTTCATGATATAGAAAATCACGATATCCATCATCCTTTGCATACTATTGAAAATCATAAAACTGATTCCATGAAACCATAGGTATTCTTACCTCAAGTAATCTTCATAAGCTCTCACATATTTTCTTGGTGTACATGAAAAAGAAAAATCATTTATTATAACCCGCTTCTCTTATGTTTACCTCAGTGTCAGACTACAGTTTCCTTGGAAATCTAATCATTATTGTCTCAATCCTCATAAGAGCCCATTTTTTTTCTCTCATGATGTTCATGATATGAAGTAATCTCTTCTGGAATCCAACATCTCTTATGTATACCTTAAAAAAAGGTCACTTATTCTTTAGAAATGTAGGCATTCCTCACAAACACAGTCTTGCGTCACTTCCATCTTATTCACAATAAAGAGAAATCGATTATTAAGTACCGTAAATCTGGTTTTTATAACACCTCAACTTAGATTACTAATACCATCAAACTTTAACATAAACACACTGCCTTCTAAACTGTATTAATCGTGTATACACTGCCTGTCCTATACGGCTAATTTTGCGTACTCGGCGACATTACAGATGGCAGCACCTTTCACACCCAGACTGCTTCTTGTTTTTTGCTACGACATTGTTGATTATGTAGTGCTGTCACCGCCGTCTCATAATCACTGCCTTCTAAACTGTATTACTCCTCGAGACGGCGGTGCTCATAATATAGTCTATCAATGCGTCTAATTAATTTACATTTATTTTAATTATTGCTCCAAAATTCCATTTCAAGGTAAGTGTCATATACTGGAATAATATTACGTTCTAAACAAATAACACAAGTATCTGTGTCTGTTTAATGCTTATTTTGATTAGTGATTGATGCAATCTGGGTGTGAACTGTGTCGCCTCTACTGGATAAATTAGGCAATTTAACAATACTCTGAACTCCATGTTAAAATAAAGCATAGGACAGGCAGTGTAATTCTCGAGACGGCGGTGCATAAACACATACATATATATTCTTTCCATGGAAATGTACCAATATTGGCTCAAATCTAATAAGCATGCATTTGTATACTCACTTGATGTACACAATATGGTGAAAACACTCACGAGGTTCTTCTTGCCTTCTTTTTACTTAAAATTAGGTCACTAACTGGAGTTAAATACTATCATTGTTTGCTTCATCCTCATAAGCACATACTTCGTATACTTTCCTAGTATTCATGATACAGAGAAATCTGATACTAAGTTCAACCTCTCTTATATACACCTAAAATCAGGTCGCTGATTCTGTGGAAATGTAGGCATTATAGTCGCAGAACACACACTTGTGTACTTGTTTGGTGTTCACAATATACAAGAGAAATCACTTAAAAAGTTTATCTGCTATATTGTCTACACCTTAAAATCACATCGCTAATTCCTTGGAAATGTTGGTAGTTTTGACCCAATTTATCCTCATAAGCACACAAATGTATATGTATTATTTTAGTGTTCACGATGTAGAGAAACATTTTACGAAGTCTGTCCTCCTCTCTCTACACCTTGAAATCAAATCAATATTTCTATAAAAACGTAGGTATTTTGTTCCAGTACTCATAAGAATACTTCTATCTTTCTTGGTTCTCATGATTTATAAAAATCATTTCTGAATTTCATCATCTCTTATGTACACCTTCAAATAAATTCACCGACTCCATGGAAATGCAGGCATTATTGTTTCAATCAGTCCTAATAGTAATGTGATTGAAATGACTGTTTCTCCATGCAAAGCAGATACTTCAAATACACATCATCACGGTAAAGCAGACCACGAAGAACGCAACTTCAATGTAACCTGTCAATCAAATCCTCCAAGGCGGGAGATTAACTCCCGATTCAAATGGACCAATCCAACATTGAAGAAGAAAACAAACAATGTAATAGTATATGGTGATTCTATCATCAAACACATTCATGTTCAAAATGCAAACTCAATGAAAGTGTTTCGTGGTATAAATACTGTTCAGTTGGGGAAAAAAATAAGAGAAGAAGAAAATTCAAGTGACAATAAAGTGATAGTGATCCACGTTGGCACAAATGACATCAAACGTTCTAACAATGCAGATGAAGTGATGGGGGATATTTACGATTTGGTGTGGTCCATTAAAAAGAAATTTCCTACCTCAAAAGTGGTAGTTAACAGCATTCTTAATAGACGCGATATTCAATTAAATTACACGAATCTGATTAATGATAATCTTCATTGGGTTTGTGATAAATTGAAAGCAATTTTTCTTGACGTTAATAAATTCCTGGATGACTCTTGTCTAGGGAAGGATGGGCTTCACCTTAACAGAAAGGGCTCGTATCTGCTGGGTAAAGCTATAACCCATGTCATAGATATTTGTAAGCAGCAGGGAAACTAACATCAGCCTCAGTTGGTGTAAAAAAGAACTGCTTGGTAATAAAAAAGGAAAATATGTACCAAACTAAAGTCTCAGTAAATCGAGACTCCTTTCCGAAAATTAATTGCTCAGAACAAGCTGATACGCCATTTTCAAATAATTGTAAAGGTTTAAAAATACTCTACCAAAATGTGCAGTCCTTGTTTAACAAAATTGATAATATTGAAATCCTCTTATCAGCCAAATTGTCCAACATATCTGTTCTATGCTTTGCAGTACACTGGTTAACATATGAAACTTTACAAAATATCAACTTACCCAGTGGCGGCTATTCAGGGGAAGTAGGTGAAGTAGCACTTCACCAGTATTTTTCCTTTACAATACTTATTTTTAAAGTTTATTTTCCATATCACGAATGTTTGTTCTTACTATAATGTATTTCTACAATTTTGAATTTCCCTCCACTACTGGTGTCAACGCTAGGAGGCAGTGAGCTCCCAAGTCCTCCTAGCATTGAAGCTGAATATTCCCAGATGCTTGGGTAGTCTGTTCCACTAAAATTAGCTAAGGATCCACTAAGGATGGCAAGCAGCAGTTTTCTCGCTTATCCCACGTCCGCTAGGTGACGAGAACAGACTACCCACGAAGCCGTCCCTCTTGTTCAGCAGCTCACACTGTTAGCTCGGAGATAGAGGTGGGCACGTTAGATCTTCCACAGTCTGATGGTCTGACGCCGCCAAATTCGAATGTGTTAAATTCAGAAAAACACGGATTCCACAACCCCGATTAAGTATTCTGTCGCACTGGGAACACTAAGCGACTTCCTCTACCTTGATAATTAAAAATACTATTTTCTCGTCTCTTATTCCATTTCCGGGGAACTCTCAAGCGGTTTTCCCTGCCCTAATTATTATTATTATTATTATTATTATTATTATTATTAATATTATTATTATTATTATTATTATTATTATTATTATTATTATTATTATCATTATCATCATCATTATTATTATCATTATTATTGTTATTATTATTATTTTTACTTCCTCTGCCCGTACCATAGAGGAAGTAGGCTATTGTTTATGACCCCCAAATTCGAAGTTGAGTTTTTTATATAAATGCACGTTTTGAGGCCCCCTGAATCCAAAAATGCTATTTTTGGAAGCATGTCTGTGTGTCAGTGTGTCTGTGTGTGTGAAAAGTCTGTGAACAAGCTAGCTCCAAAACGGAAAATCGTATGAAATCAAAATTTCGTATTTGGGTAAGGTACCTTCTGAAGATGTGAGCCGAAGATTGGCGATAAGTTTCCCTTATTTTTAAGGGGACTTTACATGAAGAAATTTTCGTTTTTCGCGATTTTCTCAAAAACGGCTCTAACGATTTTCTTTAAAATTTGCACATGTGTTCCTTTTACTGAGAGCTAAAACTTATATTTGAAACTTTTTTTCGAAAAAATTCTCTGAAGGGTAGTTACAAGCCACCCACTGTTCACCCACTATTTGTAGAAAGTTTGTCTTGCGTGATGAACAACTGAATATGCGCTCTTTCATGGCCTCTTATTCTATAAGAATGTGAAGTGATAAAAATGTATTGTTGGCCATGCATAGAGTAAAGAAGTATCTGAAGGAAATATTCGATAAATTTCGGAAATTATTCTTTACGGCGGAAAGTTCAATAAACGTCTGCAGTCACTTGTTCTTTTTTTTAAGTTTGTTATATAGCCTGTGCTTTTAGTCGCATCGTTGAAAGAAGAGGTATTTATAGGATAATTAGCGTAAAATTGTGTCTTGCGATTCTGTACAAGGATATGTGAATTATTTGGGCAGAGGAAGTTATGTGACTCTCACATCAGATTTTTTTGTGCTATTTTCTCTCGTCACACAACTCACACAACGTTCGACGAGACGAGAGAAATTAGCAAATAAATAATTAGGGTAGAGAAAATCGCGTGAGAATTCCCAGAGATGGATTAAGAGACGTGCAGTTTAGATAGGCCTACTAATAATTTTTAAAAATATTTCAAGTTTGCTGTATGAAATGGTATTTGCAGCACACCCTCGTTTTGAGCCACGAGCCGCTATTGGGTGAATTCCATTATTAACATAAGCATGTGGCATTTTTTTTTCTCTTCACCTAATTTTCCGGCCACGAGCCGCCACTGAACTTACCTGGTTATACCCTCGGAGCAAAGTTTTGTAGATCTATTTATAGCCATGGGGGGAGCTGTATTTTTGTGAAAAACAACTTAAACTATAATAACGTTAACTACACGGCCAATATCTCCAAAGATAAAGATATTGAACTTTCAGCTATTGAATTATTAGATTATGGCATTATTATTGTATGCTTATATAGATCCCCTGAAGGAAATTATACTACTTTCCTTAATAAGCTGGATTGCTTGCTCAGTAAAATAAAAAAACTAAACAAGAATGTGGTGATCTGTGGAGACTTCAACATAGACTTTAATAAGAACACAAAACAAAAACTTGATTTATTAACGCTACTATCAACATTTAACCTAACCACAACAGTCACTTCCACTACGCGAATAACAAGTCACTGTTCCTCCACGTTAGACCAAATCATAATAAGAAAAGGCATAAGCAATCCCGTAAAAACATATAATATGGGCTTTAGCGATCATCTTGCTTTAGTAATTAATCTCCCAGATACAGTGAAATCTCGATACAACGATTTTGCAGGGACCAGAAAAAAATATTGTTGTAGAGAGAGATATTGTTATATCGAGAATTTACAAAAAATGTTCAAATATTGGTAGTATATGTAGGAAACAACTTCAATAATTGAAATGCTTTAAGTATTTAAGGAAATAAAGAATTTTTACACAAGAACTGCTATACTGTACTGTATTCACTCCACCCTTAAATTATTACACTAACTTATGAGCAAACACATTGTTTTTTCAGGAAGAAGCTGGTAAAACATCCCAGTCTCGTCAGCATTATAAATATCTTCTGGCAAATATTTCTCAGTAATTTTTTTTCATTTCATTACTGCACCAGAGATTTGCGTTATTTGTTGGTGCAGATTTCTCTTCCCATTGAATTAACTTAAAAGTTATGCCATGGCGGTCTCTAAAGCGGACAAGCCACCCATTGCTAGCCTTGAAGTCCTCCACACCAAGCATGGTAGCAAACTTCTTAGCTTGACTACAAATCAACGGTCCATTTACTGGAATGTTTAAAGTTCTTTTTTCATTGAAGCATTCCAAGGTTGCAGCATCCAAGTCAATAAATGTTGCCGTTTTCTTTCGTTTTCTAGTAGGATCCACGGCATTTGAATTGAGTTTTTCCTCGATCTCATTCCTTTTCTTTAAGAAAGTCGACACCAAAGATTCCGAAAGCCCGTACTTTTTCGATGTTGCAGTTTGTTTCATGCCTGCATCAATGTCTTTAATTACAGCTAATTTCTGCTGCATACTAATTTGTTTGCGAGAAGCCATGCTGAAAGAGAAGCACAACAATACGCGAACACCACCAAACAAACTTGCCGTGCAGTGCAGGCACTGACTGGCGACCAGGCAACTGGTTTACTCCATTGTGCACTTGAGCGAGGGTGAAGCACGATCAAGGTCAAGGAAGGCGATTCCACCCTTAAAACGAGGCGGGGGAGTTCATGATTTGGACTTTCACGATCTATTTTTATCGTTGTACCGAGGAAAATGTATTTACGGGGATTCTAAATGTAATCGTAGTGGGGAGGTTTATCGTTATTAAGAGTATCGTAAAACCGAGGGGAATTTTACATTATTTTAATGGAAAGTATGCCGGGACCAAAATATTTTAACGTTATAAAGAGTATTATCGTTATATCGGTAATCGTTGTACGGAGATTTCACTGTATTACCAAACCATTCACATCTAGGCCCAAAACATCCATTAGATTATATAACGATAGTAATAAGGAATTATTTACCCATTTGATAAAAAATGAATCATGGGAGGATGTTTTAAATAAGTCTGATCCAAATGATAAACTGGATTCTTTCATTTGCATATACAAATATTACTTTGATATCACATTTCCTCTAAAAACTATTAAACTATCTCATGTAAACAAATGCAAAGCATGGCTTACAAAAGGTATTCAGATCTCCTGTACCAAGAAAAGAATACTACACAGTATTTCAAAAACTCAATTAGGCCTAAACAATCCTCAGTTTATTGCTAATTTTAAGAACTACAAATTCATTCTGAATAAAGTTATTAAATATGCAAAAAAAAAGGCTAATGATAAATATATAGAAATAGCTCCAAATAAAATGAAAGCAGCCTGGAAAGTGATTAAAAACCATACTGCTGCTGAACCATCCATTAATAACATAAAATTATACAATGATGGTTCTCTTATATCAGATCCGAAGCTGGTGGCAGATACATTAATAGATACTTTGCAAACATAGCGAATAATATAGTACCAAATAATTTTGCAAACAACAATCACTTTATCACACAAAGTAATCTACCACTGGTTTGTCCAACCATATTTCTAACACCGACAAATGAAAAAGAAATTATGTCAATAATTACACTGGGTAACAGCCAAAAAATCGTCCGGGGTTTCTCAGCGGAATTAGACTAATTTTGATGCCCTGAGTCCGAAAATGACCTTGGTTTTGCTCAATCAGGTCAACTTTTTGAGATACAGCCATAAACCTGCCTGACGAGCTATACATACATATGCTAATATCATATGTATGTATCACGGGTTTTGAGTTCAGTCATTTCTCTAAATTCGCTGCATAAAAATTAGCAGGAAAATAATCACAATTATTAATAATATTATTATTATTTTATAATATTATAATATAATATAATAATATTATTATTACTTTCTGATGGCTTCGGCGCGACGTTCATGCAGGAATAATCCTGACGTTTTCTGCTACATCTGCGGAGAATACACGCTGTCAGCGGACAGGAAGAACAACCCAAGATTTGTGAAGCACGCATACCAGGCTTACTTTAAAGTCAAGCTAGGTGACCAAGATAAGTCGTGGGCTCCGCACACGGTGTGCAAGACGTGCGTGGAATACCTCAGGCGGTGGACTAAGGGCGCCAAAACTTCACTGAAGTTTGGGATTCCGATGGTTTGGAGGGAGCCGTTTGACCATGCATCGGATTGTTACTTCTGCGCCATCAATACTACTGGCATCAACCGGAAGAATCGGCACAGCCTCCAGTACCCCGATCTTCCATCTGCCCGCCGTCCAGTTGCTCACTGCGAAGAAATACCTGTACCAGCGTTCACACAGCTTCCTCACATCGACGACGAGGCCACCACTTCAGACGACGTAGGAGATACAGAACAGGAGTATGTAACACAAGACGGTCCGCAGCCCTTTTCACAATGTGAGCTTAATGATCTGGTTCGGGATCTCAGTTTGTCGAAGACTTCCTCAGAGCTGTTGGCCTCCAGACTCAAAGAGAAAAATCTACTTGGCGAGGACACGCGTATCACTTTCTTCCGTAGAAGGCATGAGGAGTACATGGGCTACTTCTGCCAGGAGGAAGACCTCGTGTACTGCCGAGATGTCGCCGGTCTTCTTCATAAACTCGGCGCTCCTACATACGATCCGACAGATTGGCGACTCTTCATTGACAGCTGGAAGCGCTCTTTGAAGTGTGTGCTCCTCCACAACGGGAACCAGATTGCCTCAATCCCTCTTGCGCACTCCACAACTCTCAAAGAGAAATATGAAGCAGTGAAGTATGTGCTTGACAAAATCCAATATAAGCAGCACCAATGGATGATCTGCGTCGACTTCAAGATGGTGAACTTTCTACTAGGTCAGCAGTCCGGGTTCACGAAGTATCCATGCTTTATATGTATGTGGGACAGTCGAGACAGAGTCCAGCACTATGTAAAGAAAGAGTGGCCGGCGCGAGAGCAGTTAGTACCTGGGGCGAGAAACATCATAAACGAACCTCTTGTTGACCGGGAGAAGATATTGATCCCACCGCTACACATGAAGCTTGGGTTAATGAAACAGTTCACGCGCGCTCTGGACAAGGATGGGAGGTGCTTCAACTTCATGTGCCGAGCATTTTCTCGACTGACCATTGAGAAGCTCAAGGCCGGCATTTTTGATGGCACACAGATACGGCAGCTCATAAAGGACACTGAGTTCCAAAACTCCATGAACACGCTTGAGTGCGCCGCCTGGAAATCGTTTGTGCAGGTGGTGAACAACTTCCTGGGGAACACGAAGGCAGCAAACCACGCCACACTCATCAGCAGCATGATAGAGGCCTTCCAAAAACTCGGGTGTTTGATGAGTATAAAGATGCACTTCCTCTTCTCACACATGGACAAGTTTCCTGAAAACCTTGGGGCGATGAGCGATGAGCAGGGAGAAAGGTTCCATCAGGACATGCGCCAAATGGAGGAGAGGTACCAGGGGAGGTGGGACGCAGTCATGCTGGCGGACTACTGCTGGTCGCTGAAGAGAGACAACCCAGCAGCTGCTCACACACGGAAATCGAAGAAACGCCGAAATCTGCCTTGAACTCTGAACTTTTGTGTCATGTAACGCTCATTCTTATTATATTATGATAATTATGCTTATCAAATTTCATGTAGTAAATAAATAATGAATTAATTTGGATACGTTGACTTTTATTCCTTGAGGGAAACGGAAAAAAATCATCAGGGGTTTATCAGCAGAAATGAGTGTTTCTTACGAAAAACAGATTTTTTTGAAATTTCTGTAGAAAAAAATCCTGACCTGATTGAGCAAAACCAAGGTCATTTTCGGACTCAGGGCATCAAAATTAGTCTAATTCAGCTGAAAAACCCTGGACAATTTTCCAAAAGTTTTTTTTTGTTGCCCTGTGTTATCAGAGTTAAAAATGAAAAACTCTTCAGGAACC
Organism: Ectobius pallidus; assembly: GCA_964059195.1. NCBI lineage: Eukaryota > Metazoa > Arthropoda > Insecta > Blattodea > Ectobiidae > Ectobius > Ectobius pallidus. The sequence continues at coordinate 71,350,833 of CAXKWD010000008.1, read as the reverse complement.
AATGAGTTTCCTGATCATATAATTAAACTCAGTGCTCCATACATTATCCATCCCTTTACTGACATGTGTAATAGCTCATTGGAGCACGCCATTTTTCCTAAGAGCCTAAAAACAGCTAAGGTCATCCCTTTATTTAAAAAAGGGAATAATAAGCATGCATCAAATTATAGGCCAATAGCTTTATTATCGGGGTTCTCAAAAATACTTGAAAAAGTTTTTTACAAACGATTATTATCTTTTATCGAAAAGAACAAACTGCTATCAGAATGCCAGCATGGGTTTAGAAAAGGGAAATCAACAGAAACTGCTCTGTTCCAATTTGTAAATACTATTCTTAAAGCAATAGATAAGAAAACTAAAATTACAGGGATATTTTTTGACCTGTCCAAAGCTTTTGATGTAGGCTATTACAACATAAAATTTTATTACAAAAATTGGAACACCAAGGCATTAGAGGACATGCTCTCAAATGGTTGAAATCATATTTAGATGAGCATTCGCAGCTTGTAGAAATTATCCATAATGATAATGGGGAAATTAAAAACTATCTATCTGCTCAAGAATTCATAAAATCTGGTGTTCCACAAGGTTCAATCTTAGGACCAATACTCTTTCTTATATTTGTCAATGACTTAAAAGCTAATTTATCTGTTACTTGTCCCATTCAGTTCGCAGATGACACCAGCCTATTAATAGAAAGTTCTTCAATTACTGAACAAAAACTATTTGACTCAGTTACAACTGAAGCTTATAATTGGTTCAATGCCAACAAGCTAGTAGTTAACATAGAAAAAACAGCAGCAATGCTTTTTCATACACACCAAAACCTAAACATTACTGAAACCACCATTCGTTTTAATAATGAAGTAATAAAATACGTACCAAGCACAAAATTTCTAGGACTTTGGATACAAAACAATTTAAAATGGGACGATCATATTAACTATCTTTTAAAGAAATTATGTGTAATCTGTTACCAATTCAGGTCTCTCGTTAATTATTTAAATATAAATACGGTAAAAAATATGTATTTTGCATATGTCTATTCTGTTTTAAAGTATGGTATTCTTTTCTGGGGAAATTCCCCTCCCTGCAATAAATTATTCATAATGCAAAAAAGAATAATAAGAATAATGTTAGGTTTACCTTGGAGATCCTCGTGTAAGCCTGCTTTCAAAAAATTACAGATACTGCCCCTCCCTTGTATTTATATATATGAACTTCTATTATTCACAAAAAAAACCTTTCGGATAACAACACCCCATTTATAAGTAATATAGAAATTCACTTTCACAATACAAGACAAAAATCAGATCTACACCATGAGAGGCTTAACACTAAAATCTGTCAAAAGGGACCAATGAATATGGGAGTAAGACTGTATAACAAATTTAAAAAATCGTCAGTATGTCTTCTTTCAAAACTGAAATCAAAGCATATCTGCTTGATCACTGCTTCTACTCCATTGAAGATTATATACAGTCCCGTGTTTGAATGTAATGGCCTAACTATTATATTGTGTTGTATTGTTCATATTTATATTCATATTTATATTTAACTTTTGTTTAGTTTTAAGTTTAGCATTAAGGAAACCATGACGAATCACCTGTTTACGAGCATTGCTCAATTGTAGACGTATGTGATAATAATAAAGTATTATATACCCACACTTTTATATCTTTATTGTGTTAGTCGTATGGAGAAATCATTTTGCGAAGTCTGTGTTCTATTGTGTGCATTTTAACACATTCAACGAATATTTAGGCATCATGGGTCAATTAATCCTCATACGCATGCACATATATATTTTCATGGTGTTTATGATACAGAAAAATTAAGGTATCCATCTTCTCTTTGGTAGAATTGAAAATCAGATAACTGATTACATTCTTATCTCAATTAATCTTTGTAAGCTCACATTTTTTTTCTTGGTCTTCACGATAAAGAAAAATCATTTACGAAGGCCGTCTTCTCTTATGTATACCTCAAAGTCAAATCACAGTTTCAATGGAAATTTAGTCATTGTTGTCTCAGTCATCATAAGAACCCACTTGTATTCTTTCATGCTGTTCATGATATAGAGAAATCTCTTCTGGAGTCAAACTTATCTTATTTTACCTTAAAATCAAGTCACTGATTCTTTGGAAAAGTAGTTAATTAAGCTCCAATCCTCACAAACACACACTTGTGTCACCTACTTGGTGTTCATACCAAATAAAAATCACTTAGGAAGTGTATATTCTTTTTTTGTAAACCTTAAAATTAGATCACTAATTGTATCAAATGTTATCGTAAGGAAATGCATATACATTCTTGTTGTTCACGATATAGAGAAATCACTTATGATGTCCACCTTCTCATATGTACACTTTAATGTCAGATAGCTGATTCCATGGAAATGTAGCAATATTGGCACATGTAGCACATGTAAATTTCTATGGTACTCACTACATAAAGACATCACTTCCAAAGTCCACCATCTTTTATGAAACCCTTCAAGTCAAATAACTGATTCTAGTGAAATGTAGGATTATTGTGTCTTTCCTCATGCACTATGATGTACAGAAATCACTTATGAAGTTCCTCTTCTCTTACGTTCACCTTATAAACAGATAGATGTTTCCATTTAAATGTAAGCATTTTCTCCTCTATCTTCATAAGCACTAACTGGTATACTTTGTTGATGTTCCTGTTAATGAGAAATCGCTTATGAAGTCTTTCTTTTCTTATATACAATTTAAAGTCTGACAACTGATTTTGTGTAAATGTAGTATTAATGTCTCGATCAACATAGGCACACTTGTATTTCACAATATAAGTTATTTGTTTAACGATATCTATCTCTGTTTCAATGGAACTTAATATCAAATAATTGATTCCCTAAAAATGTAAGAATTCACTTAGGAAGCGTATCTTCTCTTCTCCACATCTCAAAATTAGACCACTATTTTCATGAAAATGTGGGCACTATTTTCTTAATCATAAATATGCATAAACATATAGTTTCTTGGTTTTCACAATACAGAAAAATCACTCATGAAGTCCATGTACATTTCTGTTTACATTAAAAACAGGTCACAGACTCCATGAAAATGTAGACATTATTGTCTCTATCCTTATTTATAAAAACGCACTTGTATATTTATTAGGTGTTAATAATATGAACAATTCACTTATGAAGTCTCTTCACTTGTGTTCAACTTAAAATCAGATAAATCTCTCCATTTAAATGTTATCATTATCTTCTCGATCCTCGTAAGCACACACATGTTTACCTTTTTGGTATTAATGCTATGGATAAATCATTTTGCAAAGTCCGTCGTGGGTGTTCCCAATAAGATGAAATCACTTAACAACTCAATCTTTCTTTCTTACAACACTATAAAATTAGATCACTAATTCCTTGGAAATGTTGGCATTTTTGTCTCCATTTTTCCTCATAAGAATCCAATGTATAGGCCTACATACTATCTTAGTGTTCACGAAGTAGAGAAACATCTTACAAAGAATATCCTCCTCCTTTCTACACCTTGAAATCGGATCACCTTTTCCATGGAAAAGTAGGCGTTTTGTATCAATACTCATATGAACTCTTCTAGCTTTCTTGGTTTTCACAGTATGTAAAATCAGTTCTGAATTTCACCATCTCTTATGTACACTTTAAATCAGATCACTGACTCCATGGAAATGGAGGCATTATTGTCTCAATCAAACATCATATGTACACACTTGTTTACCTTTTTGCGAAGTCTATCTTCTGTTTTGTGCATTTTAACACTAGGCATCACGATCTCAATTAATGCTCATATGCATGCACATATATATTTTCTTGGTGTTTATGATATAGAAAAATTACGAAATCCATTCTTCTCTTCCATAAATTAAAAATCAGATTACTGATTCTGAGAATACATAGGTATTCTTATTTCAAGTAGGCTAATCTTCATAAGCTCACACATATTTTCTTGGTGTTCACAAAAAGTTAAGTCATTTACAGAAGCCCTCTTCTCTTATGTTTATCTCAAAGTCAGATCACAGTTTCCTTGGAAATTTAGTCGTTATTGTCTCAGTCCTCATAAGAACCCACTTATATATTTTTATGCTTCTCATGATATGAAGAAATCTCTTCCGGAATCAAACTTCTCTTATGTATACCTTAAAATCAGGTCACTGATTCTTTAGTAAAGTAGACATTATTGCCCAAATCTTCACAAACACACACTTTTTCATTTCTTTCTTATTCACAATAAAGAGAAATCACTTAGAAAGTGTATCTTGTTACATGTAACACCTCAAATTAGATTAATAATATCAAACATTATCATAAGCAGATGCATACACTTTCTTGGTGTTAATGATATAGAGAAATCACTTGTGAAGTTCATTTTTTATATGTACAACTTAAAGTCAGATAAATGATTCCATGGCAATGTACGACTATTGGCTCAAATTAAATAAGCATTCACTAGTTACCTTCTTTGTGTGTAAAGAGGCATCACTAAATAAACCAAGATGAAGAAGTATACTTTCTTGGTGTACACAATTATGTACTGATTCTGTGGAAATGTAGGCATTATAGTAGCAGTCTTCACAAACATACACTTGTGTACTTCTTTGGTGTTCACAATATAGAGAACACACAAAAGGAAGTATATTTTCTCTTCTCTATACTTCGAAATTAGATAATTAATTCTATCAAATGTAGGCATTTTTGTCTTAGATCTCACAAGAGCACACATATATTTTTTTGGTCTTCACAATATAGAGAAATCACTCACAAACTCCATCCTTTTTTTCTGTACACTTTAAATCAGATCACAGATTCCATGGAAATGTAGGCATTTTTGTCTCATTCATCATAAGGATACACTTGGTTTCTTGGTTTTCACAATATGGAGAAAAACTTACAATGTCCATATGTATATTACTATGGTATTCACGATATAAAGACATCACTTTCGAAATGCACCATCTCTTACGAACCCCTTAAAGCCAAATAAGTTTAACTGATTCTATTGAAGTGTAGAATTACTGTGTCAGTTGTCATAAACATGCTCTTGTATGATTCCTAGTTGTTGTTGATGTAGAGAAATCACTTATGAAGTCCCTCTTCTCTTATGTTCACTCTATAAACAAATAGATGTTGCATTTAAATGCAATTCTTATCTTCTCTATCCTCTTAAGAACACACTTGTATTCTTTCATGTTGTTCATGATATGAAAAAGTCTCTTTTGGTGTCTTTTTTTCAATTATTTTCATCTTCCTACTGAGCTGTATAATTTGATTTTGTGAATATAAAGTCCTCCTATGCTCAGTATGTAATAAAATTTTTAAACATCTAACCTCTTTTAAAAAACATATTTTATCCCATGACGTATTACCTTGTTTAAAAGCAGCATAAGCTACTAGTCTATAAATATATAAATTACTTATGTACATATAATACAACAGTCATAACCCTACAGGGGCGTATTCAGGGGGGGGCTGAGGGGGCTGCAGCCCCCCCCGAAACGTTAAGAGTATATATACGTGAACAACCACAAAAAGATAAAAAAATGCAAGTTCTAAAATATTAAAATTTTACAAGAAAATGAACTCAGAAGTGGACAAAAATTACAGGATCTTATAACAAGGCTTACTAGAACATAACTAGCAGATAAAAGTATAAAAAATTTACCAAGTTTATTTTAAATTACACGTTTTATAGGAGCATGAAAAAAAATAATTCAGATGCACTTATCACTTCCTTATAGGCATAACTTTTTCTGGTTTCTCTGACGCCTTTTATTTTTTTATTGAATATAATGAACATATTTTTCTACAAAGTAGACTACTTTTATACAGCTAAAGTTATTATTTTTAATGCAATTAATTTTTATATATCGCATATAAAATATCTTTAAATTTGATCAATATTTCATTACACATTTTCTTTAATTTTATACCTATGGGCATCATTGTAGTCTACTTTATGCATATATGCATGTAAAATTAGTGTAAATAATTTCAGCCTTCTATCTCTAATGGTTGTGGAGCTACCTAAAAATATGTGTGTAAAATAAGAGTTACCGGGAAATTCAATTTTAAGTTAATAGTGAATTTCTCATTTGACCTTTCTAAGGGTGTGGGTCAGAGCGTGTAAACATATTTAAATGTCCATTTAAATGCCACAAATAATTTCTAAACCTAGGCCTATATAAACTATATATCAATGGATGCAGAAAATTCAGCACAATTTTTAGTGCTATAAACAAAAAAAAAAACATACATTTCAAAATAATTCACGTACATATACCCTTAAGTCATGCTAATATGTTGCACATAAGGGCACTTTAATTTCTCAGAAAGTAGACAGTTCAATTGCACATTTTGACTTATAAAAGATGAAATGTGTTATTCTAACGTGTTCAGTATAATTGTGTGTGATAATTAGGGCTCAGAGGTTGATGATATGTCATCTCTTTTCTGAGACATCACAGACAATGCAGGATGTAGTATAAGTTCGTCTTCCGTCAAAACGAACAATAATACCTTACTCATATTTTGCATTTTATTTTCTACCTGTCATTTTTAGGAAATTTTCATTCGTTCGTTACATTTTTTCCTATTTTGTCTTCAGAATGAAATTTTCCACCATTGTACACAAAGCAATCTCGTATTCATTAATATAGTAAACATAATATTAAAGTAGTCAAATAACATACTCAAAATATTGTCCTTTGTTTATTATTATATTAATATGCTACTGTATATTCCCTTTTTTAGATATATATTTAGAAATATTGTCATATTTAAAATTTTTCATATCATATTTTCATAAATTTAAGGTAATTTATAGGTCATTTTTAGGCGTTTTTAGATCATCAACTTCTGAACCCTAGTGACAGTAAAGTTAGGATTATCACAGCCCCTCCCGAAAATAAATCTTGGATACGCCCCTGTAACCCTAGTAAATTCTTAATACATTTAAAAAATATGTTTAAAGACCTTAAGTGCACGTCCAACAACCCACGGATAAGCATGTAACCTACGGCTATTCTCTCTGCACGAATACTTAAAATATACACCTGAAGATGACGAATTAACGTCAAAACACATCATGTAAGAAGAAGACATCTGCTTTTTATTATAAGACTTGAAAATTTTTAAGGACTTTAAACATATTTTTTAATGTATTAAGAATTTTAATAAGGTTATGATTATGACTATTGTATTATATGTACATAAGTATTTTATAAATTTATAGACTAGTAGCTTATGCTGCTTTTAAACAAGGTAAAATGTCATGGGATAAAATTAGTTTTTTAAAATAGGTTACATGTCTAAAATTTTTATTACATACTGAACATAGGTGGACTTTATATTCAAAAAATCTTTTGTTGTCTAACTTCTCTTATGTATACCTTAAAATTAGGTCACTAGTTCTTGGGAAAAGTATGCATTATTGCCCTAATCCTCACAAACACACACTTGTCTTGGTGTTCACAATAAAGAGAAATCACTTAGGAAGCGTATTTTCTCATACGTACGTTTTAAAGTCAGATAACTGATTCTATGGAAATATAGCACCATTGGCTCACATCTAATAAGCACACACTTGTATACTTTCTTGTTGTTCATAATACTGAGAAATGTACTATGAAGTCCAACATCTCTTATATAGACCTTAAAATTAGGTCACTGATTCTCTGGATATGTAGGCATTATAGTCGCAGTCGTCACACACACATACACTTGCGTACTTCCTTGTTGTTCACAATAGGAATTTTTTTTTTCTGTACACTTCAAATTTAGACCACTAAGGCCCAGTTGCATAAAACATTAATCGAAGTTTAAGCACTGAAACTAATCTACAGTCAAGCTAAACTTAGAATTTTGGTTGTATAAAAGCTAATCCAAGATTAATTCACCTTGATCGAAGATCAGATTTAACCGGCAAACTTTCTAAGGTTAATCTATATGAACTTAGATTAGCTAAGATACGAAATTGCTTTTATATATTTTTAAAGTAAATAAAACTGAAATGGTAAGTCGTTTTGTATTTAATTACTTGTATACAGAATTTGTATGGAAATTTCGCATTTCAACTATTCGCTAAACGCATTGTTTCGAGCTTATGAGCTACACATAGGATGCATTTTTAGGTTATGTTATTTTTAGATAACTAGGATGGTTCATCCGAAAATGAAGGTTTTTAGTTTCCTCGGGACCCTCGTGTATTTCAACACAGAACTCAGTGAACACCACTTTAAAATGAGATTTCGATTATGTAAACATATAGTCGAGGAACTACAGTGCTTTTACTGTACGACTTGGCCGGCAATCGCACGGGCCGCTCCACCGTCACAGATAAACCGCATGCGGGGCCAGGAGCGTGTCATATCACGGTACTCCCGGCGAATCGTATATATTTCCGTAATGGTAATCACAATAAAATATGAAAATATGAAATATAAAATTAAAATATAAATTTACCTTATCACAGGAGATGTTGGAAATGCCATCCATACGAATCGTACATAAACATTCTTTGTTCTAATGTATAATTATGTCGTGGCATTTTTAAAACACTTAAAAACACTTCAAGCAAAATTAAAAACTACTTTAACCATAAAAAAACACAAACACTGCTGTAATAATTATTCACGTGTGAACGCAATCAGATCACATGCTAGACTTCAGCGACGAGACAACGAGGCATCACTTGGGCGCTTGATGCATGAGTCACAGATAGTCGGCCCACGCGATTGCCGGCCAAGTCGTACAGTAAAAGCACTGTAGAACAAAGACTGCGTCCACAGCTAGAAACTCAAACTAAAAGAAATCATGCATCGAATTCAATGTTTATAATTCTGCTCACCCTGCGATTATTTGCAATGGTAGCTTCCGGATGGTAATTGGGAATATTTTCCATATGAATAAAGGAACTGCAAGTAGAACCATACAATAAGTAGCAAGAGAGATTGCAAATTTTAACCCCAGTTCATCAAGATGCCTACTGACGAGAATGAAAAAGCCGTGTAATGCGATGCTTTTATGACATGTGTAATTTTCCTGGTGTTCTGTTATCTATTTTCCTTTTAATAATTAGCTATAACAACAACAGACAATTACGTAACATTAACTGAGACAAAAGAAAATCGATCAGTGTAGACAACTGACATTCGATGCGATAATATTATGTATTTCCCTCGAACTTGGCGATGTTGTCAAACGTCTTTCTGTGATCTTCGATTAGCACTAAACCAAATTCGTGTGATCTACGATTAGCGTTATACAACTCAAGCAGCGAATTAATCTAGGATCAATTCTGAACTTCGATTAAAACTGAACTGCAGTTAGCGATTTCTATACAACTGGGCCTAATTCAATCAAATATTGGCATTTTTTCTTTGTTCACATAAGTACACACGTATATTTTTTTTCAGTGTTCACGATATAGAAAAATCATTCACATAGTCCATCCTCTTTTCTTTACATGTTAAAATCAAATCACAGATTCCATGGAAATGTAGCGATTTTTGCCTCATTCTTCATAAGCACCCACTTGGTTTCTTAGTTTTCACAATATGGAGAAAGCACTTACGATGTCCATCTAGTCCTCCGTACACTTGATAATCAGACTACTGATTATATGTGAATCTAGGCATTATGGTCTTAATTAATCTTCATAAACATACACATGTATATTTCTATGGTATTCACTATATAAAGACAATACTTCCGAAGTCCACCATCTCTTATGAAACCCATAATATCAAATAACTGATTCTATTAAAATACTAGGTGTTGATGATGTAGAGAAATAACTTATGAAGTTCCTCTTCTCGTATGTTCACCATAAAATCAGATAAATCTTTCCATTTAAATTTACTCATTATCTTTTTAATCCTCATAAGCACACACGTGTATATCTTTTTGGTATTAATGCTATGGATAAATCATTTTGCGAAGTCGTCTTCTATTGTGTGCATTTCAACATCAGACTGCTGATTCTATGAAAATTTAGGCATTATGGTCTCAATTAAACCTCATAACCACACACATGTATATTTTCTTGCTATTCATGATATAGAAAGATCAGAATTTCCATCTTTCTTCCATACAATTGAAAATCAGATAAATGAGTCCATTAAAACATCGGTATTGCTATCTCAAGTAATCTTCATAGATATTTTCCTGCTGTTGAGGATAAAGGAAAGACTTTACGAAGGCCATCTTCTCTTATGTATAAGCCACTGCCTTCTAGACTGTATTACTCGTGTATACACTGCCTGTCCCATACGGGTAATTTTGCGTATGCGGCGACATTACAGATGGCAGCACCTACCACACCCAACTGCAATACCCTTTACATTACCGAATTCTTTGTGCTGCCCTCTGAAGTATAAACTCTGAAACTGAAATATGCTGGAATTTCATGTTATCTGGGTGTGAACTGTGTCGCCTCTACTGGAGAAATGAGGCAATTGAGCAATACTCTAAACTCCATGTTAAAATAAAGCATAGGGCAGGCAGTGTAATTCTCGAGACGGCGGTGGTATAAGCTTACCTCAATGTCAAATCACAGTTTCCATGGAAATTTTATAATTATTGTCTCAATCCTCATAAGAACCCATTTGTAGTGTTTCATGCTGTTCATGATATGAAAAAATCTCTTTAGGAGTTCAACTTCTCTTATGTAGACTATACCTTAAAACCAGGTCACTAATTCTTTGGAAAGTAGGCATTATTGCCCTAATCCTCACAAACACACACTTGTGTCACTTCCTTGGTGATCACAATAAATAGAAATCACTTAGGAAGTGTATCTTCTCATATGTACATCTTAAAGTCAGATAAGTGATTCCAAGGAAATGTAGTAGCCTACTATAAACTCAAATGTAATAAGCACCCACTTGTATACTTTCTTGGTGTACACAATATGGAGAAAACACAAGATTTCTCTTGATTTCTTTAACACCTTAAAATTAGATGAATATTTGGAAGAAAATATTGTCATTATTGATACACCACAACTCAGGTCGCTGATTCTATGGATATGTAGGCATTATAGTCGCAGTCTTCATAAACACACAACTGTATACTTCTTTGGTGTTCACAATATAGAGAAAACACAATAGGACGTATATCGTCTCTTCTGTACACTGTCAAAATTAGACCACTAATTCCATCAAATGTAGGCATTTTTGTATTAGTTCCCTAAGAGCACACCTATAGGTCCTGTACACCTTAAAATCAGGTCACAGATTCCATGGAAATGTAATTAATTTGGTCTCATTCCTCATTGGCACACACTTGGTTTCTTGGTTGGAGAAATCACTTACGAAGTCCATCTTCTCTTCCATACATTTTAATATCAGACTAATAATTATATGAGAATCTTCAGAAACATACACATGTATATTACTATGGGGTCATTCCATATGAAATCATCCAAATTTAAAAAAGTCCCTTTAGGCAGGCCTACAGGCGGAGGTAGATTTCGAAGTGCTTTTGGTTTAATTTATTGTCGCTGCATAGCACTCTTTTTCTTTAGCCTTGGCATGGTAAACCTGCAGTAAAGAGGAAGAGCCTACAATCATTTGTTTTGACAACAAGAATAGGATATAATATTCTGGGAGGCCGTGCACAAGATCAGCAATGAATAAAATTAGCAAAGCCGCTAAACAAGACAAAATTATGATATTATAATAATTCTTTTAAGTGTTATTATTTTCAAACATTAAAATCTCGCGTCATATGAGAGCTATCAAGAAACTATTTATTGATTTGTAGAGTACTCATAAAGAGCTTTTCAACGATACCCCACAAGACGTGGTTTCAAAAGTTTCGAATTTTCATCCCCCACCCCCACCCCCACCCTCACTCGAACCCCCGAATTGTTGGTGTCACTGTGAACACCATAGGGAGTACTCTAATTTATTCAAACAAAGTTTCCCTCTATACTTCATAGGGGCCGAGATATAAATGTTTTAAAATTTCAACCCCCTCCCCCGACCACCCCCTTGGGCCAATTTTGCCCATTAACGAACTTGTCCGAACTATTGGGCCTAGAAATAACATAATAAAATTTGGTTCAAATATCTTCAAAATTACGGCCGCTATCGTGTAAAGATATATATATATATAAATATATATATAAATATCACAAAATTTTTTTTTGAACGGGCGGTGGTTTCGTACTTAGGGGAGCATGAAACGTAAAGATATGAAAGAATTTTTCGAAAATCATAAAGTGGTATCCATTGCAATAGGTAGATTTTTCTTCGAAAATCTACCTAAAAAAATGGTTGCATGACCATTTTAGAAAAAAATAATTTTTTGTATATGAGTTCACACATGTTTCAAGATATCAAAACAAGTTTTCAAAAAAATCTTGAGTTCTTGGTTTCCCAGGGGTGTCCATTTTTCTTGCAGCTTAATGTTAGTAAAACTGTCTTTATAATGTTCAACCATCTTAAATCTCAAATCCCAATTCAGATCCAGGTTCTAAATCAAAATGTTACTGAAGTTCAATGCACAAAATTCCTGGGTATCTGGATTGACTCGACGTTATCCTGGAACGTTCATGTTGAAAAGATTATAGCCAAAGTCAGTCGTCATATATATGCATTGAGAATTCTTAGAAAAATAACCTCATTAGTAGTTTTGAGAACAATGTATTTTGCCTTCATTCACTCCCAAATCCAATATGGCATTGCTGTATGGGGCATGTCTAGTAAAACCCTGGATTTATTCATTCTTCAGAAGAAATCAATAAAAATTATGAAACAAGTACCCCCTAGATCCGAAAGTAAAACTATATTTAAAGAACTACATATTCTACCGCTCCCTTGTGTATATATATTAGAATCTGTCACTTTCATTCACAAAAACAAAGAAAGCTTTAAACTAAATTCTGACTACCACGCACATCACACAAGAACCTCAGAGCACATCCACCTATCTACTCATAGAATTGCATGCAGTCTTAAGAGTATTTTTCACAGGGGCATAATTTTATATAACAAAATCCCAGATAAGCTAAAAACCTATCAAACAAGTCAATTCAAAAAGGCAGTTAAAAAAATGCTCCTGCATCATATGCCGTACACTGTTGATGAATTCCTGGACCTGGAACTCATTAACTAGATAAGTGTAACATCTTACCTAGTTACTGAGTTATATGATGTAACCTTAATATTGTAATTAATCTTATTAATCTTACCTTCACTTTGTATTAGTTACAGTTAGTTATAAGAATTGTTAGTTATTAGATTTAGATTTAGTTCCCTGACAAAGCCAATATTTCTGTATAGAAATTTACGGTGAATAAATATATTATTATTATTATTATTAATTTTATAGAACTGAAATATCACACTTTTTAGGGTAGCGTATTTGGGAGAAACTACATAATATGTGATAGTGTGATATTTCAACTCTATAAAATTAATAGAAAGAGTTGTTTCTAGACATAGAAATTTTAACTATGAGTTAGGCACATGAAAGGCTTCTATTATGCAATTTTTCAGATGTTTTGAAGGTTATCCATCAGAGATATTTAAGCCCAAAAATAGTCAAAATCTGAAAAACGATAATATTTGAGGTCAGTTTAGAAATAATGGATGTATTTTTAGACCCTGATTTTTTTCCTCACAGTCAAATCACATGCAGGTTTGAATATAAAAAAATAATGAATGTTTACAATCATTTCCTTCTCATATAAAATTTCGCCCAAAAAGTGATTTATTTTTGGAAAAATTTACCCGAATTTCAAACACATATTTTAATATGAAAATTTTTGTGTTGATGGAAACAAACTATTTCTGAAAGCAAGCTTCAATAGTGATAAAATGATTCATAATTCATATTTGTAACTCTTATGGTTGTTGAGTTGTATGTAGTTTTCCCAAAATTCGATACCCTAAAAAGTGTGATATTTCAGTTCTATAAAATAAATAGAAGGAGTTGAATCAAGAAATAGAAATTTTAACTGTGAGTTAGGGATATGAAAGGCTTCTTTTATGCAATTTTTCAGATTTTTTGAAGGGTACCCACCAGAGATATTTAAGCCCAAAAGTAGTCAAAATCTTAAAAACGCTAATATTCGAGGCCAGTTTAGAAATAAGGGATGTATTTTTAGACCATGATTTTTTCCTCACAGACAAATTACATGTAGGTTTGAACATAACAAAAATTTGAACGTTTAGAATCACTTCCTTCTCATATAAAATTTGGTCCGAAAAGTGATTTTTTTGGAAAAATTTACCCGAATTTCAAACTCATATTTTCATATGAAAAATTTTGTGTTGAAGAAAACAATAAAGTATTTCTGAAAGTACTCTTCAATAGTTACAAAATAGTTCATAATTCAAATTTCTAACTCTTATGGTTGTTGAGTTATGAAAATATTCGTAATCAGCTATATTCGCAAAAAATGTGTTACACCAGGATTGAAAAATGGACACCCCTGGGAAACCAAGAACACAAGATTTTTTTTAAAACTTGTTTTGATATCTTGAAACATGTATGAACTCATATACAAAAAATTATTTTTTTCTAAAATGGTCATGCAACCACTGTTGGATGATTTGGCATGGAATAACACTATGGTATTCACTATATAAAAACATCACTTCCGAAGTACACCATCTCTTTTGAACCCCTTAAAGTCAAATAACTGATTCTACTGAAATGCAGCATTATTGTGTCTATCCTCACAAACATACACTAGTACTGTTGGCCAAGCACGAGTAAACCTCTATTAGTGGAGTGCAGTGAGAAGGGTTGGTTCACAAGCAGGTGGATACTAGCGCTCTGATTGGGCAGAGAAAAGACTAGCCGATCTGTTGTAAGGGCGTTGTAAACATTAGCCTCCAGTGTGCAGTGTGTTCCAATTTACAGTGCGAAGTTAATGGTCAGTTGCTTTCTGAGTGAATAATAGCATGGTATGACGTCACGTACTGCTCCTCGTGCTGTTCAGAGTTTTTCTCGTGCTTCACCAATAGTATGTTTTCAAAAACAAATTGTTTATTAAATACACTAGTATACTTACTAGATGTTGATGATTGTTAGAAATCCCTTATGAAGTCCTTCTTCTCTTATGTTCGTTCACCTTATAATCAGATAGATGTTTCATTTAAATGGAATTGTTATCTTCTCAATCCTCATATGAACACACTTGTATAATTTTTTGGTGTTCATGATAATGAGAAATCACAAACTCCTTCTTCACTTATGTACATTTAACGTTGGACAACTGATTCTGTGTATCTGTAGCATTACTGTCTAAATCATCATGGGCAGATAT